>OX451738.1:1490684417-1492118309 GCA_948472305.1 Vicia faba | reverse complement strand
TATATATATAATATATATATATATATATATATATATATATATATATATATATATTATATATATATATTATATATATATATATATATATATATATATATATATATATATATATATATATATATATATATATATATATATATTTAGAAAACTAAAAAATAGTGCAAATACACTTTATTTCTGATTTTTGTTTCATTTTTCTTTTGAAAATATTTTATACAAAATATACTTTTTTTATATAAATATTAAATATTATTATTTTTATATATATAGTACTTATTTAATAAACAATAAAGATATATATATATATATATATATTAATATACTTAGGGCAAAAATACTAAAATACATACATTTTTATTTTATTAATATTTGATATGGAAAATACTTTTTTTTATGAATATACTACATTTTATTTTATTTTTGTATGTAATTATTAAATATTATACATATTAAATAGTTATTATATTTACTTAATAAAAATTAGGGTTTTACCCTTAAAATATAAAAACTCCAAAAATAATACCTTTTTTTATTTTATTTATTTGACATAAATAATACTTTTTTTTCATACATATAAAAGCCCTTTTTTCATTTTTTGCATCTTTATTTTATTTTCCATTTAATTTATGCAATCAATTATTTGTAAATATTCCAAAAAATGATGTAATAGCTAGGTTTTAATTTCTTGCCTAAATATCCCCCCATTTGAACATTTGTACCCCCCTTCCCATATTGTGTTGTAATAGTGTAGGAACTTTAATTTTCGCACTTTATCGCTTTCTAAATACACCATGTTAGAATTAGGGTTTGTATGCTAATAAAAAGAACAAAATAGTTTGACCTAATCTCAAGATAATCATAGCATGAAAATGGACAACACATCTCACACTTGCACCCCTAGGGTATTCCACTTGTTGCCTTCAAATAATTGGGCCATATTGCATGTTGGGTTTCTTTGGGTAAAACAAACAATCAAATGATCATAGTCCCTCGACGACGCTTTCGAAAAGTTGCCTAAAAATGATCAAGACCCTTTCAAAGAGAAATTGTCCAAAGATGCTTAGCACTATTGCAATTATGGTCCAAACGATGACCCGCGCCCGTCCCTTTCATCTCCTAATACAAGATTGTCCACCAAATGCAATGGTGGAACAAAATTGTCAAAAGGGTTAAAACATAGCATAAATCTTTGAGAACTTTAGGGTAGATAGCTCTTAAGTACTTGTCCATTTGCAAAAGAAAACACTTGCCTATTTTCAAACCACACTTCACAAACACTTTCAAAACAAACTTTCAAAAACAACCTTGAAACATATTTTCAAAAAGACAAACACCTTTTGTAAAACATTCGAGTAAAGAATTGTTACAAGGGTAGCCTATACAAGGCATCTTTTTCAAAACCTTTTCAAAACCACACACAAAGCACCATTTCAAACAATTGAAAACCAAGGCAAGTTGATCTAAGCAAGTACCTAAGAGCCCATGGATAACCATGGATAGAAAGGGTGCTAATACCTTCCCTTTCTATAATCTACTCCCCGAACCCAAGAAAAATCTCAAAGGTTTTTGCTGTGCTTTTTAAACCTTTCCTTAGGATAAAATAAAAAGTCGGTGGCGACTCTTGCTCAACCGAAACATTTGCAAAAACAAACGCAAAACCACAATCAGTTCTCCCACCGTATCACAGATGTCTACATTTTTTATTCATAAACTAAACATTAATGATGCTTGTATGAAGAGTTCAAAAGTCAGAAAACTCACCTTTCAAGAGGGTATCGTGTTTTGAGTTTGAGAAGCTTTTAGTGAGTTCCAATGATTGGATTAGCTTCCTCAAGTTCCCAGGAAGCTAATGTGATGCTTAGCTTGAGCTGAAAGTGCCTGAGGAGTTCTGGAGAAGTCCAAGTGCAAAGCTCTGTTTTTGAAAATGGAAGATGGTGTTAATGGTGTTATAGTCTTATAACAGGGTGTGGGATGAGTACTAAATGATGTTTAGAAACTTTAGGAACGAAAAGGCTTGAAAACGCACGAGGGAGATGTGAGTTTCAAATTTTTGGTCAAGTTAGGCAACAATGGAGGTATGTGATGCAGTTCTGAGTTCTTGGTGTATTTAGGGGTCAAGCATGCGTCTGATTTGTTGCAAATGACTTGTGTATGTGTAAGCAAAATGTTGGAGAGCTATTGTACAAATGATTTCTGAGTTATAGAGTTATGGCTAGGTTGCTTGATTTTGAAGAAAAGTGAATGTATGGTTCCAAGAGGAAGTACAAGCATGGGCTGAGTGATTGTAAGGCTTGGGATAAGCTTCTCTTGAGTTATGGGACGTTTATGATCAGAAGAAAACCATTGCAAGGCTCAAGAACAAGTTTTGTGCATAAAGCGACTTTTTCAAAATGGCATTGTGCACTTTCTTCCTAAAATGGATATAAAGCATGGAATTGCATTGAATGCTTGAGTTGAGACCTCTAACAGCTGTGCAAGCAATTAATTATGGAGTGCCCAAAAATTTTGAGGCTTGTAAAGTAGAGATGATGCAGCATAGGTTTGAAATTTGAATCTTGGTCATCTCAAAATGTGCCTTGTAAAACAACTTGAAAACCCCAACTTCTGACTTTCGATTCTCCTTGATCACAAATGATCTCAAGGAGTTCTTGGACATTTTGGAAAGCTTGTAATGTTCTCTACAACACCTCTTTGAATAACTTTTGAAAAATTCCCCTTCGAACTAGGTGAAACTTGGGTCAAAAGTTAGGTCAAAATCCTGACCAAAAATGTTCAAAATTTCACCAAGTGTTTAGTTTCAAGACTATGACTTGCTGAATTAATAACTTTAGATCCAAGCATTTTTAGAAGAAGTTGTGTAAAGAAATGTTGTATATCTCATGGAGATCTATAACTTTCATGTTTAAAGTTTCTTTTGAATCATCTTGCATCATGGTGTAAAATTTTCTCAAAGTTGTGAAAAAACATGAAGTTTCAACACTTAGAAAAATTTCTAAGTTTGAAAACTTTGACTTTTCAAAATGAAATCTTGACTTTTTGATTTCTTGATGAATAAGTTTCATATTTTGACATGTTTTGATGAACTGTGATCTTTGACACTTGATTTTGACCAAAAAGTCAAAGTTTGACTTTTTAGTGTACAATTGACTTTTGATTAGTTGACTGAAAATTACTATCAATATAATTGATTTTGATCAATGTTTTGGGTCATTCCATTAGGTCAAAATGATGCAATTGAACTCTTTAGATTATGCCTCAAACCAATTAACCATTTGCTAGGTCAAAAATCAGAAATTGCCCTTTTTCAATCAAAACCCTAATTTTGTCTATTTTGCCCTTTTGATGATTTGATCAAATTTATTGAGGAATTATGGTATAAACTTGATCAAATGATACATATGAGTTTATAATGTTGATATGGATAAAACATTATGAAGTTTGACTGTAAATTGGCCACAGTTGACTTTTTCCCTAATACAGCTGCCTTTTAGGTCAACTGCTCAATTGACTGAGCAAAAATGTGATTCAAGGCTTGAAACTTGACATGAGTAATCTTGGGGGTCCATAATGATCCATGAAAGTCATATGAAGCATTTAAAGTTCAATTATCCTTGTGCAATCTCAAACCCTAATTTCAGTCATCAGTGCTTAAGGAGGTGACTTGAGGTGATCAAACCTTGTGCAGTCTTGAACCAAGAGAGATCTTTATGAGAAAATATTTGATAAGTGAGAGGGGAAATTTTGGGGTACAACACCAATCAACTTTTTTGAACGGAAAGAGGCATTCGAAGACTTTGGGGCAATAGTAGAGTTGGAATACAATGAGATCATTTCCACATAGCTATTTGTTTTAGTTTTCAAAATTTTGTTTTCCTTTCGACGATATCCTCTTACTAGGATCTTCGTCTCTTTGTACAAAAAATGCCTATTCATGGGCAAAATATTAATACAAATATACTTTGAAGTGCAAACTTTTTGTTTTTGTATTGAATGCAAAAATGTCGAATGACTAAAAGTGAACGAACATATGAATGTGAACATAATTAAAACTATTTGGCACATGTGTCCAGCTAAGCAGCAGCAAGCATCTCTTTAATGTACATGGAATATCCCCACAAAGTTATTTCATTAGAATTATCTCCAAGGAAGGCTACAATAAGCCTTTCCATTAGTAGAGTTACCCACAAAGTCTCTTCGCATAGGTTGATTCACACCCATAGTCTCAATCTCTTGACATCTCTCTCCCCATCTAAGTTGGTCCTAAAAGAATAGGCTTTGTGGATCTCTTCCTCGAAGAACTCACCTCGTAAACAGTTCATTGAGTGTTCATCAACAGGGTTTATTTCCCCAACATGGTTTATTTCCCCAACAAACAATAAATAGCAAAACTCCCCAGCTGAGTCTGTATTCCCCGACATAGTTTGTCCTCTCCAGCTTGAGTTTGCCTTTCAGACTATTAAAAATCAGAGGGCCAAAACCCCTAATCCCTAGTAAAGTCATCAACAAAGTCTTTAATATCTCCAAAAGTTGTTGTGAATCCTGGATCCGACCAGATAACAGTCAACTTCATTCATTCAAAACACTTTGAAGCCTGGACTGGACCAGATATTAGTGTAACTTTTCAGATGCTATGAAGACTGGACCCGACCAGATAATAGTACAATATTCCAAATGCTATGAAGATTGGACACGACCAGATAATAGTATAACATCTCCAAGTAATTTGAATCCTGGACCCGACCAGATAAAAGTTTAAGCTCTTCGAGGTATTGAAGAACCTGGACTCAACCAGACAAGAGATTAGCTTCTTTTCCCCAGTAGAGTTTGCCTCTACCCCAACAAGTTACTATGAAGCCTGGGTCTGACCAGATATCAGTTTTCAACTTCATCTTTTCAAGTAAGTTATTGTAAAGCCTGAATCCGACCAGATAGCAATTCCCCTCAGAAGTTCGTTGTGAAACCTGGAATCGTTCCAGATAACAACTAAGTTCCTAGCAAGTTACTGTAAATCCTGGACCCGACCATATATCAGTTCAACTCTATCTCTTCAGACTAGTTTATTGTGAAGCCTGGACCCGACCAGATAGCAATTAATTTCATCCACCTCAAAACCTGTGAAGCCTGGATCAGACCAGATATCAGTTCAACTTAGTATATTCAAGCAAGTTATTGTGAATCCTGGAGTCTTACCAGATAATAACTAGCTACAATCCCCATCAAGACACTATGAATCCTGGACCCGACGATATAATAATATAACTTTTCAAAGAAGAAACTATAAGGCATGGACCCGACCAGATAATAGTTACCACCTCAAGAAATCTGCAAAGCCTAGATCCGATCAGATAACAGTTCAATCTCAAGAAATTTTCCATAAAACCTGGAGTCCGACCAGATAATAGTTAATTTATTCTCCCCCAGTAAGTTACCGTGAAGCCTGGATCCGACCAGATAGTAGTTTACTTCCTCATTCTCGGCAAGTTGTGAAGCCTGGACCCGACCAGATAACAACTAACATTCAAGAGATAATCCCCAACAGCAATCCCGGATTCAGAACTCCTCAGCAGCAGTCAGGGATTTATTTTCCCGGACAAATATGCATCCCACATTCATACATCATAGCATACACATACAAAATGCATTTAGCATGATCTCATTCATCTTGTGAACATCATGCATACATTTGCATTTAACTAACCATTTTTTCCTACAGGTAAAACATCAAGTTTTAGTCTAAATCGACCAAAGATTTGTGTTGATACTTCTTCCAGTGTTTACCAACATACATCCAAATGGAATCTATAAGCCCATTACCAATCCATCTTCGAGTGCAAATTTCTGGGCACTCTAGTGTTCAATCATCTTCCACCTTCAAGTCACGAATGGAGGATCCGCCAATCTAACTCTTCAGGTTTAAGAAGAATGAACAGGGGCAGCTGTTGTACCCCAAAATTTTCCCTCTCATTTCTCAAGTAATATCTCACAAGATCTCCATTGATTCAAGTCTGCACAAGGTTTGATCAGCTCAAGACGCTTTCTCAAGCATTGATGGACTTTTAATGTCCCATATGACTTTCATGGATCATTTTGGACCCTCAAGATTGCTCATGTCAAGTTTCAAGTCTTTGATCATATTTTTGCTCAGTTAATTGATCAATTGACCCAGAATCAACTATATTGGAGAAAGAGTCAAATGTGGTCAATTTACAGTCAAACTTCATAATTTTTTTACCCATATCAACATAATAAACTCATATATGTCAGTTGATCAAGTTTGGATCACAATTTCTCAAGAAATTTGATCAGATCATCAAAAGGGCAAAATGGTCAAAATTAGGGTTTTGACTGAGAAGATGCAATTTCTGACTTTTGACGTAACAAATGACTTATTGGTTCAAGACATGATCTCAAGGATTCAAATACATCATTTTGACCTAATGGCATGGCTCAAAATATATCTCAAGTTTAATTGATTGATAGTTGAATTTCAGTCAATTGATGAAAAGTCAACTGTACACTGAAAAGTAAAACTTTGACTTTTTGATCAAATTCAAGTTTCAAAGATTACAATTCATCAAGACATGTAAAAATGTTAATCTTGTTCATCAGGAAACCAAAAAGTCAAATTTCATTTTGGAAAGTCAAAATTTCTAAACTTAGAATTTTTTCTAAGTGTTGGAAAAGTTTATTTTTTTCATAACTTTGAGCCAAATTTCTACCATGATGCAATATGATTCAAAGGAAACTTCCAACATGAAAGTTGTATATCTCAATGAGATCTAAAACATTATAGGGCAGAACGTTTTCTAAAAATTCTTGGATTCCAAGTTATGATTTTGTGAAGACATGTTCATGAAAGTTGAAAAACTTAGTACAATTTTGCCCTAGTTTAGGCAGGATTTTGACCTAACTTCATGGCATTCTTTCACCTACTTCCAAATTGAATTTTCAAAAATGTCCAACATTAAGGTTGTAGGGTATGTTACTAGCTTTCCAAAATGTCTAAGAACTCATTAAAATCATATTTTAGCTAAGAGAATCAAAGGCAAGAAATTAGGGTTTCAAACTTGAATTACAAACCATTTCTTGATGAACACATAATCAAATCTCAATGTTAGGCTGCATAATGTTTCTTTGAAGGTCTTTTAACTTGTGTATCTATCCATAATTAATGGATTACACAAACTTTTGAGCTATAATCCAAGTGGTTTAAGCATTTTCCAAGTCCATTTTCCATTTTGGGAAGAAAGCTAACATTGCCATTCTTGAAAGCAATTTATGCACAAAGTCAATTCTTGAGCCTCTCACTTGTTCCCTATGATCAAAATCCATCTACAAAGTCAAAAGCAAGTTTCTTTAAAGCATAACCACTCTACAATAGCAAGTACGAAGCATTGAAACTTGATTTTTCAAGAAGATCACATGTTGAGCTTAAACATTTGATTTTGAATTCTGATCAACTACAAGTCTCAAGACTTGTTGCTTATAAATAAAGGCACAATTTGTGAGTTAGGAGAAGAGCTTAAGCACCTTGACACTCTCCCAAACCCCCTTAAATCAGAACTTGCATCAAAACTCCATTTATGTGCACATTCTGACTTTGAACTTGTAACTCACAATTCCCTCGTGTGTTTTCCTTCCTAATCAATCACAAAGCTCCTATACATCAAATATAGTCCATCCTTGTCCCTATTTCATAACTGTAACTCCATCTCCATCATCCTCCATAACCAAAAGCATAGCACTGCAAGTTGACTTCTTCAGGCCATTCCAACAATCCATTGCTCAAGCTAATCATTGCATTAGCTTCCTGGAAACTTGAGGAAGCTAACCTGATCATTGTAGCACCTTGAATCAAGCTCATTTGCATTTCACGATTTCCAGTTTTGAGCTATCTTTTCTGAACTTCTATCTTTTCCTTTAGACATTGTTAAGCTTGCATTTGTGAAGATAAAATGTAAATATCATTGCCCTGAAACTGTACATGTCCATAGATTTCATTTATATTGATTGAGCTTAGAGAATTTTAGGTTTGAATCTCTGAAAAAAGTTAGGTCAGAATTTGGTACTTTTAAAAATTCTTATTCATCTTTGATTTATAGCTTATGATATTTATATGGTTGGATTCGTATTGAAAAATGGAGCAACTTTCATTTTTGTTGAGAAATGAGCAAGTTACAAGAACCATGGTTGGAGTTTGAAGATGAAGTCACTTTCAGGACTGGGTTTATGTTATGTATTTTTTGTTTTGCTTATGTTAACGGATGTATAGCCACCCCAGTGGCAAGGCAGCGTGTGTTTCATGTCTAGGGCATGGGTTCAAGCCCCAGCGCTGCCACTTTTCATTATTTTTCACATTTTCTTTCTTTTTGCTCCAAACAGCTAGCGCATGGGCCTCCAATGCTGGGCCTTGCCATTTTTTACTTTTCCTAACCCCCCTGCCTGCTTTCACACACCTGGCCCAAACATTTTTCTTATCATTTTTAATTTAATTTTTTTTTTCTTATTTTATTTTATTTTAGTTTTGTATTATTATTTTTTTATTACTATTATTATTATTATTATTTTTATTATTAAAAACCCAAAATATTTTTATTTATTATTTTCACACTTATTTATTTTCTTTATAAAGACAAAAGATAAAAACATTTTCTTAACAAATTTAATTTCTTTTTCTTAATAAATTAATAATTAGAGTTAGGTTTAATTATTTTTCTTTTTTTAATTTAAAATTAATTTAGAACTTAAGTTTCTTTTAATTAATTAATTTCCAATACCATTTTTATTAAACTTAAAACCCTTTCATAAAAAAATCCTAAAAATGTTTCTAATTTAATTTCTCTTTTTAATTAGTCTAGGTTTAATTTTATTTAATTTTAATTAATCACTTTCTTAATTAGGTCAAAACTAAACCTTAACAAAAACCAAACAAAAATCATTTCTTTTCCATTTATCTTCTTGTACATTATATTTTCAATTCTTGTATATTATTCAATATGGTTGTAATAGATAATTAGGTTTAATTTTCTTGCAATCCCTATTTGTAAATTTGTATACCCCCTCCCCTAATGATGTAATAGCGTAATAATTTTTACTTTCCGCAATTTATCCCTTTCATATAAATGTTAGTAATTAGGGTTTGCATGGCAAGACTAGAAATCAACAATTAGTAAATCCTAATCCAAGATAAACAATGCATGTAAATCAAACACACTTTCACACTTGCACCCTTAGGGTAATTCCATTTGTTTCCTTACAAAAATGGTCATGTTATGCATGTGGGATGTCTTAGCAAAAACAAATCAAAAATACAAGATCATAGTCCCTCGATGACGCTATCAATGTTGCCTTTCAAATGATCTTAGTCCATCAAGACAAAAGCTAAGATATCTCACAACATTGCTATCATGACTACACGACGACCCACGCCCGTCCATTTACATCCAAAGATAAGGCTTCTTACCAAATCAATGGTAAGATAGCAATATCAAAGGAAAGGAAGAAATGAACAAAGACTTTTGAGTAGGTAGATTGTTTCTAGTTGCTTGCTCACTTTCAAAATAAATATCCTTTACCACTTTCAAAACAAACACCAAACACTTTCAAAAACAAACTTTCAAAACATGAAAAGTCCAACACTTTGTATACATTCTTACGAACAAGAACTATTACAAAGTTTTCCTAAACGAAGGCGCCTTTTCAAAATACTTTCAAAAACCACCACAAAGCACATTTTAAAACAAAGCAAGTGATCTAGCAAGCAACTAAGAGCCCATAGATAACTATGGATGAAAAGGGTCCTAACACCTTCCCTTTTCATAATCTACCCCCCGAAATCAAGAAATAATCTCAAAGGTCTTTCCTGTTCTTTTCAACCTTTCCTTTTGGATAAAAGAAAAGTCGGTGGCGACTCTTGCTAACGACAACATTTGGGAACAAACGTAAAACATCCCAAGTCAGTTCTCCCACCGTATTACAATGACCATATCCTTAACTTTCTTATCTTGAGATACTTTACCCTTATATCCTATCCCTTTTCTTCCATTTCTTCTAACTCCATAGATCATTGAAGCCACCTTGCTCCTATATATGTTTTTAGCAAGAAATTTTCGAAAGCTATGATCATATTCTTTTATGATATTATCAGAGTTACTAGAAACTTCTGAGAAAGTTTCTTTCTGAGCCTTTTGTATTTTATTTTTAAGTTTAGGAATTTTTTCTTTAAGATCAGAGTTTTATGTTCTCAGTTTTTTAGTTTCTTCAGAGTCAGAAACTAGATCCTTTTTCCGGTTCTTGTTTTTTACTCAAAGTTGTTGATATCTCTTAAGAATTTATGACAAACTTTCTTCTAATTGAGAGCTAGAAAAGTTAGAGAATACCTCTTCTGCCTCTAAGTCTGATTTTGATTCAGATGATCCATAGTCATATGATATGTTGGCCATTAGGGCTATGTTGGTTCTTTCATCTTCTAATTATGTTTCAGCTGCAGAAGATTCTGATTCATCCCATGTTGCCATGAGACTTTTCTTCTTTTCTTTAAAGAACTTCTTTTTAGGTTTCTATTTTTGAAGATTTTGACAGTCGCTTTTGTAATGTCCTTGTTCGTTGCATTCATAGAAAACAATGTCTCTGTTACTTGATTTTCTGTATCCAGAAGATGGTTCAGAATGATTCTCTGTTCTTCTGGAAGTTCTGAACTTCCTCTGCCTGTGCTTCCACGACTGATTGACTCTTCTGGAGAGAAGAGATACTTCGTCTTCTTCTGAAGAGGATCCACCAGATTTTTCTTCTTTTACCTGCAAAACTTTAGGTTCATATTTTTTATTAGATTTAAGAGCTAGAGACTTACCTTGCTTTTGGGGATCATCTTCTTCTAGTTCTATCTCATGACTTCTCAGGGAGCTGACAAGTTCTTCAAGAGAGATTTTGTTCAGATCTTTGGCAAGTTTTAGAGCTGTGACCATGGGTCTCCTTTTCTTAGGTAAACTTCTGATGATTTCCTTTACATGATCTGTAGTTGAGTACCCGTTATCAAGAACATTTAGTCCAGCAGCCAGAATTTGAAATCTTGAGAACATTGTTTCAATAGTTTCATCTTCTTCCATTTTGAAAGCTTCATACTTTTGAATGAGAGTAAGAGCTTTGGTTTCTTTGACTTGCGTGTTTCCTTCATGGGTAATTCTCAAGGAGTCAAACATGTGTTTTTTTGATTCTCTGTTTGTGATCTTTTCATACTCTGTGTACGAGATAGCACTCAAGAGAATTGTTCTGGCCTTGTGATGATTTCTGAATTCTCTCTTTTGATGATCTCTCATTCTTTTTATGTCAATCTTTTGACCGCTTTCGTCAACTGGATGTATGTACCCATTAGTCACCATATCCCAGAGATCAACATCATGAGCTTGAAAGAAACTTTTGATTATGTCTTTCCAATAATCGAAGTTTTCACCATCAAAGATTAGAGTTTTTCCACTGATTCTATCTTTCTCATCATGATAATCATTGCTGATGTTCTGACTTGGTCCCACCATAGTGTTTTTCTTGCTTGGATCTTTTTCTAACACGGTTAAGTGTTTTCACTCAAAACCGGGCGCTCTGATGCTAATTGAAGAATGGAAAAATACAAGAAGAGGGGTTTGAATTGGGTTTTTTAAAACTTAAAAATAAAAGACATGTTGGTTATCCTTGTTAGAACATAGTTTGATTCTACAACCCTTGGTTAGAGTTTTGATGATAACAAATACAAAGAATAAATAAATACAAAGAAATATATACAAAGAACAAATATGCTCCTTAAAATTATGTTTTGTATATGCAGAAGTTCTGATGGGATCAGCATCAGAAGATCAGCTAAAGAATTTCACGCTGAAGTTATCAGATCATACGCTAAAGATTGGTGACCAGAACCTGCGCTTAAATTACAACAACTCTGATTCTAAACAAATACATATCAACCAAGTCATTAATATTCTGAAAGCGTCATCAGCAGTTAAGGATAGAAGACTCTGAAGCGTTATTGTACATTCAAGACAGAATTAATGCCAACGGCTTTCTTTAGACAAAATCTTCTACAAAAGGAAAGTGTGTTATTAACATTAAACTTGCTTTATGGACAACGTCTCTTGCTTGCCTATATAAATAAGTCTGCTTGCAAAAGTAGCACGTACGTACGCACACATCAAATTTGCAGAGAATTCCAAAACCACGCATATTCAAGCTCTAGCAAATTTATTTTATTCTAACCTTAATTTGTGTAATTATCACAGTTGTGATAAACTGTTTTGTTAGAAAACAACAACACATTCTTGTTCAATTATTTGTAAAATATTTCCTTGAGATTAACCGGTTTGTGGTTGTACTCAAGAAGACTTTAACAGTTGTTAAAGTAGTTGTTGTAACCTTTTGAGATTAATGGATTAAGACCTCGTTGGAGAGAGGAGAAATCACCTTGACGGGTGGACTGGAGTAGTTTGAGATCAAACGAACCAGGATAAAAATACTGTGTCATTAAGTTGTTTTTTATCTAAATTTTCAATTCAACCCCCCCCCCCCTTCTTGTGTTTTTCACATCTTCAATTGGCATCAGAGCGCCTGGTTCTTAGCTTAAACACTTAACCGTGTCAGAACAAGATCCAGCGTCAGAAAAACACTATGGCAGGACCAAGTCAAAACATCAGCAATGACAACAATGAAGAAAGGGAAAAATTCAGTGGAAAAACTCCATACTTTGATGGAGAGAACTTTGATTACTGGAAAGACAGAATTGAGAGTTTCTTTCTGGCCCATGATGCTGATCTGTGGGACATGGTGACTGATGGATACACGCATCCAGTGGATGGACGTGGTCAGAAGATAGAAAAAAAATGATGTCTGATCAGCAAAAGCGTGAATTCAGAAACCACCACAAGGCCAGAACAATTCTCCTTAGCACCATCTCATAATCAGAATATGAAAAAATATCAAACAAAGAAACTGCCAAGAATATGTTTGATTCTCTAAGAATGACGCATGAAGGAAATATTCAAGTCAAAGAAACCAAGGCCCTTGTGCTCATTCAGAAGTATGAGGCATTCAAGATGGAAGATAGTGAATCAATAGAAACTATGTTTTCAAGATTTCAAATTCTTGTTGCTGGTCTAAAAGTTCTTGACAAAGGGTACTCTACTGCTGATCATGTTAAGAAGATCATCAGAAGCTTGCCAAAACAGTGGAGGCCAATGGTCACAACGCTTAATCTAGCAAAAGATCTCAACAAAATATCTCTGGAGGAACTTGTCGGCTCCCTCGGAAGTCACGAGATAGAGCTAGAAGCCGATGAACCTCAAAAGCAAGGTAAGCCTTTAGCTTTAAAATCTAACAGAAAATCTGGCTCCAAAGTTTTGCAGGCTGTGGAAGAAACCTCTGATGGATCCTCATCAGAAGAAGATGAACTTTCTCTCCTCTCCGGAAGGGTGAACCAACTGTGGAAGCAGAGGCAAAGGAAGTTCAGGAATTCCAGAAGATCAGAAAATCAAAATGAATCTTCCTCCAGATATAGAAGGTCAGAATCCTCCTCTGGACACAGAAGATCTGAAGGTTCTTCAGGATACAGAAAGCCAAACAACAAAGACATCATCTGCTATGAATGTAACGAGCAAGGGCACTACAAAAGTGACTGCCCAAAGCTTCAGAAGGAGAAGCCGAAAAAGAAGTTTATCAAGGAAAAGAAGAAAAGTCTCATGGCTACATGGGATGATTCTGACACATTTGAAGTTGACTCAGAATCAGATGATGAAAGAGCAAACATAGCTCTCATGGAAAATGTATCTGAAGACAGTGAAGCTTCTGGTTCAGACTCGGAATCAGACACAGAAGAGGTATTCCCTGACTTTACTATAAACTTTACTAAGGCTGAACTAGCTAAAAGCCTTAATGAAATTCTGGAAAGGTATCAGCAGATCAAAGTCAAATTCAGAAACCTGAAAAGGAATCTTGCTTCTGACTCTGATAAGACTGAGAGTCTCAGATTGGAGAATTCTGAGTTAAAAGAAAATTTTTCAAAATTAGAAAACCAGTTGCAAAACTCTCAGAAGGAAACAATCCTGAAACTCCCAGCAATTCTGATGAGATCATTAAAGAGTATGATCACAGCTTTCAGAAGTTTCTTGCTAAAAACATAGATAGAAGCAAGATGGCTTCAATGATCTATGGAGTTAGCAGAAATGGTAGAAAAGGGATAGGATATCAAGGTAAGGTACCTACACCAAAAAATGCCATGGACTTAGTTATAAAATGCACTCCACTTGATTCACACTTTATATATGGGCACACACATGACATAAAATACACAAGTAGTGATTATTCTGTCAAACCAAAATTCAACCAGAGTTTTGGTAAAACTAACAAATCAGGACCCAAGAAAATATGGGTACCTAAGGATAAAATAATACATGTGGCATATATCTTTAGCAGCAAAGCAAAGACACCAATCATGGTACCTGCATTCTAGATGCTCACGACACATGACAGGAAGAAGGCATATGTTCTAAAGCCTGGAACTTAAGCCTGGAGGCCACGTAGGCTTTGGAGGCAATCAGAGAGGAAAGATCATTGGCTCTGGAACAGTAGGTAATGGAAATCTTCCCTCTATAAGTAATGTTTTATTAGTTGATGGATTAATGCATAACCTGTTATCCATAAGTCAATTAAGTGATAACGGTTATGATATAATCTTCAATCAAAAATCATGCAAAGTTGTTAGTCAGAAAGATGGGACTATCCTATTTAATGGAAAGAGGAAAAACAACATTTATAAAATCAAACTTTCTGAACTAAAAAGTCATAATGTAAAATGTCTACTGTCTGTTAACAACGAGCAGTGGATCTGGCACAGAAGATTGGGGCATGTTAGTATGAGAAGGATATCTCAGATTAAGAAACTCAATCTGGTCAGAGGACTTCCTAACTTGAAGTTCAATTCAGATGCTCTGTGTGAAGCATGTCAGAAAGGCAAGTTTGCAAAACCTGCTTTCAAATCCAAAATTGTTGTTTCCACCTCTAAGCCATTAGAACTTCTGCACATTGACTTATTTGGACCAGTAAAAACTGTTTCAGTCAGTGGCAAGAAGTATGGGTTAGTAATCGTAGATGACTATAGCAGATGGACATGGGTAAAGTTCTTAAGACACAAGGACGAGTCACACTCTATGTTTGTTACCTTCTGCAACCAAGTTCAAAATGAAAATTATCTTAGAATCTTCAAAGTCAGAAGTGATCATGGTGGAGAATTTGAAAATAAAGATTTTGAATTATTATTTAATGAAAAAGGCATTCTACATGATTTCTCTTGTGCTAGAACTCCCCAGCAAAATGGAGTTATAGAACGGAAGAACAGAATATTGCAAGAAATGGCCAGAACCATAATCAACGAGACTAACATTGCTAAGATCTTCTGGGCAGAGGCAATAAACACAGCGTGTTACATTCAAAATAGAATCTCCATAAGACCTATTCTGGAAAAGACTCCATATGAATTGTGGAAGAACAGAAAGCCCAACATTTCTTATTTCCATCCAATTGGATGTACATGTTTTATTTTGAATACAAAAAATTATCTGAACAAGTTTGAATCTAAAGCACAAAAGTGTATTATGTTAGGATACAGTGAATGCTCAAGAGGGTAAAGAGTATACAATACAGAAACACAGATTGTTGAAGAGTCAATCAGTGTTTCGTTTGATGATAAGCTTGACTCTCAAAAGTCAAAGCAGAATGAATTCCTTGCAGGTATGGAAGTTAAACTCACAGGTACTGAAGACAACTCATCAGAGGCTCTCATCAGAGACACTCCCTCAACATCAGAAAGAGTCACTACAAGCAATCCAGCACCTTCAGTTGATCAACTCCAGAAAAGACCATCCAGAAGCAGCATTGATCACCCAGAAGAAACAATTTTAGGAAGGAAGGAAGATCCAATCAGAACAAGATCTACTTTCAGAAATTCTGAAGAGTCTCTCATGGGACTGGTTTCTCTGATTGAACCAACAACAATTGATGAAGCACTTTTGGACAATGATTGGATTCTGGCAATGCAAGAGGAGCTAAATCAATTCACCAGAGATGACGTATGGGATCTGGTTCCCAAACAAAAAGGATTCAACGTCATTGGTACAAAATGGGTGTTCAGAAACAAACTGAACGAACAAGGTGAAATCATCAGAAAAAAAGCACGACTGGTAGCACAAGGTTATAGTCAGCAAGAGGGGATAGACTATACAAAAACCTTTGCTCCAGTTGCCATGTTAGAATCTATCTGACTTTTAATATCATTTGCTATTAATAAAGGCATCACTCTGTATCAGATGGATGTCAAAAGTGCATTCTTAAATGACTATATAGAAGAAGAGGTATATGTGCATCAACCCCCTGGTTTTGAAAGTTCCAAAAATCCATAATATATTTTCAAACTAAAGAAGTCACTCTATGGTCTGAAACAAGCTCCCAGAGCTTGGTATGAAAGACTAAGTAACTTCCTGTTAGAAAAGGAATTCACCAGAGGGAAAGTGGACATAACCTTGTTCTGTAAGACAGTTAAGAATGACATATTAGTGTGTCAAATTCACGTTGATGACATCATATTTGGATCCACTAAACCCTCTCTAGGAAGAGAGTTTGCTAAATGTATGCAGGCAGAATTTGAGATGAGCCTAATGGGGGAACTAAAATTCTTTCTGGGCATTCAAATAAATCAAACTCCATAAGGAACTTACATTCATCATAGCAAATATGTCATAGAACTTCTGAAGAAATTTGATCTCTCAGAATGTAAGCCCTCAAGGATTCCAATGCATCCCACGTGCATTCTGGAAAAATAAGAGGTAAGCAAAAAGGTAGAACAGAAGGTCTACAGAGGTATGATTGGTTCTCTTATGTATATGAAGGCTTCAAGGCCTGACATTCTATTCAGTGTTTTCACTTGTGCTAGATTCCAATCAGATCCTAGAGAATCTCACTTAACAGCAGTTAAGCGAATTTTCAAGTATCTGAAAGGTACTGCTAATCTGGGTTTGTTTTATAGAAAATCAAATGATTACAGCTCAGTAGGATACTGTGATGCTGATTTTGCTGGTGACATAGTAGAACGTAAAAGCACTTCTGGAAGCTGTCAGTTTCTGGAAGAAAATCTGATCGCATGGTCCAGCAAAAGACAATCCATAATAGCTCTATCAACAGCAGAAGCTGAATACATAGCAGCATTTGGATGTAGCACGCAAATGCTCTGGATGAAAAGGCAACTTGAGGACTTCAACATATTTGAGAGTAACATCCCTATCCTCTATGACAATACTTCTGCTATTTGTCTCAGTAAAAATCCTATTTTGCATTTTAGGGCTAAGCATATAGAAATAAAACATCATTTTATTAGGGACTATATTCAGAAAGGGATCCTTAATTTAAAATTCATTGACATAGACCATCAATGGGCTGATGTCTTTACAAAACCTCTTTCTGAAGATAGGTTTAACTTCATTCTGAAACATCTCAGCATGAAGCTTTGCCAAGAACAAACTGTTTTATTTACATATCTTAACCTTCAGAATTTTGGTTATTTTCTGTGAACTGCTGATCAACCTGCCTTCAAAATTTTAGAAGTACAGATTGTATCAGAATCTATCCATAAAGATCTGAGCATTTCATTTCAAGGATAGAAGTGTGTTGTTCACGTAAGAAAATAGTTGTCATCCATTCATCAGCTACCTTCTGAGGCTGAACGCGCATTCACTTTTCCGAAAGGTCAAAAGCGTTGATTGGGTGCATTGAGACACATGTCATGGGTAATCATTCCAATATCTTTCTGGATCCCCTAAAATCAGCTGTCATTAATGCTTATAATCATTACTAATTATTTCTCTCTCTCTTGCAGTTTATGTTTTCAAAAATCTATTTAAACACAAATCTCACTCTTCACACTCTTTCACTTTTACTCTCTCAATACACTCTATCTATTTTCTGTTCGTACTTTCAAAACCTTTTCATTTTCTTCTCAAATTTCTTGTGTGAACATGGCTTCCTCAAGCGTCCCAAATACCAGTACTCAGAGAATAGAATCCATGGAACAATATGAAGAACTGTTCATAACTCTCCTTACGCCCATTGACAACCTAGAAGTGCTTTCAGAACTAATTGTGGATTTTGAAAGTCTACAAGAAAATGGACTCAATCTTTCTGAAGAGGTAAAAGCTCAAGGATGGAACATGTATTTTGACCATCTTTTAGGTCCAACGTTTCCAATTCTTGTGAAGGAATTCTGGATTCATGCTTCATCCTCCAACCATCAAGTCACTTCGTATGTAATGGGGAAGAAGATAGTAATTACTGAAGACCTAATTGCAAGACTGATAGGTTACAGTGGTGGTGGTGTAAGGTGTATAGACATGGCTGAAAGATGTGCTGATGTTGCTTCAATTGCAAGAGAAATTTTCACTCTGGGTCTTCCCTCCAGCAAGATAAGGGATCTGAAGGATCATCATAGAATATGGGCTAAGATAATTATGGGATGCATCAACCACAGGAAGCCAACCAGCTCTCCTGACTATATAAACATTGATCAGCAGTTTCTGATCTACTTTATCTCCCAGAAGACTAAGGTAAATCTGGCTCACTTGCTGTTCAATCATCTGAGGACCAGTGTTAAGGAGACTAGAGAAGATGAGCGTACCAAAAGGGAATGGATACCCCTTGGAAGGCTCATATCAGATATTCTGACAGAGAATAGGCTGATAGAGCATCTAACAGAAGCACAAGAAATTAGCTCTCTAGAGGCAACTACTGGGAAGCCTTTGAATGCGAAGAATCTGAAAAAGATGAAAATTATTGAGAACATCAGAAAGGAACCCAATGTTACATCCTTTGCAACCATTACTTCCAGAAGAATCCCTCTGGATGATTTCCCTATGTTCTCAGAAATTGATTCCAAGCCTGAGATTATCGTCAAATATTTGGATGCATGCAAGGCAGATGGCACTACACCAGGGTTAAATATTCAGGACTTGCAACAGGCGGCTCCAGAAGTTGTGTTGAAGAAGAACAACAAAAGAAAGGCAGCAGCAGAAGGATCATCCCAGCGGACTCCAAAAGCTGCTAAAAAGAAAGGTAATCCTTCTTCTATTAATGTTTTAGAATCAATATCCTTATTAACATCTGGACCCTTACCTACCCAATCAGAAATTCCTACCCCACAAACATTTGATGATTTTGACATAGGGTTTGACCCCTCAGAAACTCTAAGTCTTAGAGAAATTCACTCCCTACCCATCAATCCAAATATTGAATCAACTCAACCAGAACTTGCAAAAGTTCTGTCAGATATTGAATCTTTTGACCAAAATATTTCTGCTCCCACACCAGAAAATCCAAACTCTGAAACCACCACAGAAGCTCCACAACCAGATATTCCCCTCTCTCCATAACCAGAAATACTACTACCTCCATCTCCTCAACCAGACATTCATCCACCATCTCCACAACCTGAACAATCATAACCAGAAGTTCACACTTTTGAGATCCAACCTTCTGAATCCTGTGAAACAGAACCTCACCATCTTACATCCACCCAATCTGAAGAACCTACTTCAGATTCAGATACAATTCCCATTCCAGGAATCACTGAACCTCTGGCCATCCGTATGCCCCTCACCATTCTGGACATTCCCCAAATTCCCTCTTCACTAGAATCAACTCCACCAAATTCCCCAACTAGTCCAATAATTATACCAGACTCTCCCACTTCCTCACCAAAAAGCAATCCAGATGACAACACTAAACTTGTCATTGATCTAACTGTTTTTGAACGCCTTGCTGCCATAACTCATAAAACTGCCATTCCAAAACCAAAACCATATGAACCCACACCAGATGTTGGTACTAGTTTATTGATGTTTGAAACATAAATGCAGAAATGGATAACCTCCCTAAAGCAAGCTAGTCTTGAGATGACCAATCCTGCTGCCTCAGATTATCTTTGAACAAGTTTCAGAAAATGGATAAATTCTGAAACACATAAGATGCAAGAACAGAGCTACAGACAGGTACAACAGAATTTCAGCAATTTGCTAAAGGTATTTGAAGACCAAGTTATGAGCCAACTGCTCAAGGAAGAGATTCTCCCTTTGGACAATGCTCCCTGGTCAGAACATCGTCCATCAGACAAAGTTCAACCAGAGTCAGAAGGTCTCACTCTGGCTGTTTCTCCAGATGAGATGATTTCTGCAGAGGAATTGGTTCAAAATGATCATGTTACAGAATGCTCTGAGAAGCATCCAGTTATTGAAGATTCTCTAGCTCCCTCCTTTGAAAGGAAAACTCTGGAAGAACTGAAGAGATCGGATATTGTTATTCAGGAAAGGATGGATAAACAGGATGATACAATCAAGGAAATTAAGAGCATGTTAAGCAAACAAGAGGAAACCAACACCCAGATCAAGGGCTTGTTGGAAGCTTTGTTCACACGCCTTCCTCCTCCCTCTTAGATTTTTCCCTTTGTTTTTTAAAATCTGTTTATCTGTAATATTTGTTCTACATTGCTGTTGTTCTGAACTTCGTATCATTGCTTCTTATTTTTAATATAAATCATTTTTAGCTCTGATTATATGTTCTTTTTGATAACTGACAAAAAGGGGGAGAAAGAATAAGATATTTTCAATAACGGTTTACTGAGACATAAGTCTCAAACATTCTGAACTACTTAATTTCTTTCTTCTAAAAAGCTTGAACAAGTATAAAACTCTGATGAAAGACGCAGTTAAATTCTGATGCTCAAAGACTCATGGAATTAAAAGGAAGTAATCAACTCAGGAGAAGTTTTTCTTCTTAATTCTATACTGTTTATTCTTTATTTTTAATTGAAAAATCTGGTTTTTGTCATCATCAAAAAGGGGGAGATTGTTAGAACATATTTTGATTCTACAACCCTTGGTTAGAGTTTTGATGATAACAAATACAAAGAATAAATAAATACAAAGAAATATATACAAAGAAAAAATATGCTCCTTAAAATTATGTTTTGTATATGCAGAAGTTATGATGGGATCAGCATCAGAAGATCAGCTAAAGAATTTCACGCATAAGTTATCAGATCATACGCTGAAGATTGGTGACCAGAACCTGCGCTTAAATTACAACAACTCTGATTCTGAACAAAGACATATTAACCAAGTCATCAATATTCTAAAAGCGTCATCAGCAGTTAAGGATAGAAGACTCTGAAGCGTTATTGTACATTCAAGACAAAATTAATGCCAACGACTTTCTTCAGACAAGATCTTCTACAAAAGGAAAGTGTGTTATTAACATTAAACTTGCTTTATGGACAACGTCTCTTTCTTGCCTATATAAAAAAGTCTGCTTGCAAAAGAAGCACGTACGTACGCACACATTAAATTTGCAGAGAATTCCAAAACCACACATATTCAAGCTCTAGCAAATTTATTTTATTCTAAGCTTAATTTGTGTAATTATCACTGTGATCGGTGGATCTGGAACTGACTGTTTAAAGCTGGTTTTGCGAAATGTCGCGGTAAGCAAGAGTCGCCACCATCTTTTATTTTCTCCAATATGGAAAGGACAAAAGCACAGAAAAATTCCTTATGAGATTGTTTCTCGGTTCGGGAGGTAGATTTATAGAAAGGGAAGGTGTTAGCACCCTTTCTATCCATGGTTATCCATGGGCTCTTAGATACTTGCTCATTTGTGTTTTCAAAATGTTTATTTGCTTTTCAAAGTGAGTGGGTTTGAAAAAGTTTCTTTGAAAGTTTCAGATCGACTCTTGTATCAGTCCTCAAGAGTGTTTGAAAAATTGTTTTGAAAGGTGTCGGTGTGAAAAGAGTTTTTTTGATTTGATTTGTTTTGAATTAGAGCAACTATCTACGAGTCATCAACCTACCCTAAGGAATTAGGCTGTGTAAATGTCCTTAAGCTAGTGCCATCCCACCATTGAGAGGTAGGTAGCACCACCGTTGGAGGTGTTCGGGTCAATTCGAGGATTAGGGACAGTGTGGTCACCAGAGCAACAGTAGGACACCTTAGAAGCTACCCTCATGCCATGTTCATGGACATGAGGACTTACTAAAACGTCCTATACTCGACGACCACGTTTCGAGGGCAAGGCAACAGTGAGGCGTACCCTAAGGGTGGTGTGTGAATTTGTGTGTGGTTTTCAGTTATGTTTAATCTTGTCATGCATTTGGTGAGCTACGCTTTGATTTTATTTGGGCCATTCATTCTTTCATGTGATTAACAGTTTAAAGGTGCGGAAATTAAAATGCGGAAAATAAAGGTCCTACGCTATTACAAGGCGCGGGTCTATACATCGCCAAATTAACAAAGACCCGTTTTTTAATAAAATGCGGAAAGTAAATAAAGCTCCTAATAACTATTACAAGGATTTGGGGCAATTACATAATATTCACAAAAGAAATAAAAATAAATGCGCGAAAAGAATTTAGAATCGAGTATGCGAGGGCGTTGGACCCTTTAAAGAAATTAAAAGGTAATTAATCATTTAATAAGAAAAGGAATGTTTTTTATGTTTTTGGTATTTATGAAATAAAGAAAATTAATTGAAATTAGAAATTGAATAAAACCCTAGTTCTAAATTATTTTTATTTGTTAAAGGAAAATATTTAAGTTTTGACCTAATTTTTACTAACTATTTAATGACATATTTATTTACAAGATAATTAATAGTTAATAATAATAATAAGAAAAAAATAGTTATTTGTTGAGAGAAAAGAATAAAAATGCTAAACCTAATTTCTACCCTTTTTTAGTTATTTAAGAAAGAAACATTAAAATTTTAACCTAATGTTACTAAGTTAATTATTAAAAGATTTATTTACAAAAAATTAGTGACTTAAATATTAAATAACATATTTTTATGATTTTTTTTGGTTTTATTATTATGAAAATTAATTTTGTGGAATTAAAAGAAAATAATTAATTTAAGAGGAATAATTAAAAGACTAAAAGGAAAAAATAATAAAAAAATTAAAAATCAAACCATGGGGGTGTTCTGACCCTTTTGGAGGTCAATTGTGAGAATTTTGGCCCAATAATTCCAGGCATTTTTTACTTTTAGTGATCATGTGAGGAGCCATTGACTAATGCGTATGTTGAGTTGCACGTTCTGGCCTTTGGATTGGGGCTTCTGGGCGCGTGGCAAGCTAGATGGTGAGGATGCATGATGGTCCTTGGACAGCATACTGCATAGAATCATGTTAGAGAAAAAAATATGGAATAAGTGGGGGACATGGGAATCGAACCCAGGTCCCAATGCTTGCAACTATCCCTTTCCACCAACTGAGCCAGCGCGTCCATTCGTTATTATAATGGAACGTGATCATTATATGTGAAAAATGCAATTATTCTGGAACAAAAGAAAAATCGCGCCAATTATTTGAACCCTCCTATCACCTGAAGACACGTCCATCTTCTTCCTCATATTTCCTGTAAATAGAAAGCAAATAGCGGGGGTTTTAAACCCCCACTAACTATAATGCACAAAAATAACGATTAGAGCATGGTTAATTATAAAAAGGGCGCGAGTAGTCCAATTGTTTCGTCTGGACGTCCTGATTCTATTGGTACTAGTTTGGATGGCCAATTTTTCCAGATGAGGAAAGCCCCAATTCAAAGCTTCTGCAACCCTAGCAATCGTTAATGGTGAACCGTGATACAGGCAATATTAATCCAATTGAATTGTGTCATTAGCTTCAGAAGGTCCATGTTAGTGTAAATCAACATTAAAAAAGTATGAACAATGCATGTAAATTAAAATACGAATATGAAATATTTTGTGAACAGGGTGACTCGGTTATACCAATTCCTTGAGTATGGAAGGTTGGTTTCGATTGGAATCGCTTCCTGGTAGTGTTAGCAAGCTTTTGGAATCCTCTTGAGGTCTTGAAACCAACTCTACGTATGAAAACAGTTTTCAATTTTTTGGTATAAAAGTGCAAGTTTGTTCTATGCCTTATGCACAGCTTCTGTCCTCTTGTGCATTAGGGTTATATTCTATATGTATCTGAGCATGATTAGGTTAAGAAACACAAGCCCATAATCCTTTGCATTGATGATTTGGATATTTGGTTTTCAATGATATCAAATCCAATCTTTTGCCATGAAAACATTGCCAATCATGAGAAATATTGCCTTTTTGAATGTGCACGAAATATTTGATTCATTATGAGTGAAATCTCTGCACAAAAAGATTGGAAAGGGATTATTTGCTATTTTTTCCATATTTAATTTTAATTAAGTGAATTAATAATAATAAAAATTCAAATAATTAATCAAAAATGATAAAATAACTCCCTTGGAGGTCAATGGGTCGTGCATAGCCTTTGTATAATGTTTCATGGAAGAAATTGAGGCCCATTAGCAATTTTGAGGCATTTGAAGTAAAGTTGACTTTTCAAAATTCCCAAAAATTTCCCAACTTCCACAAGGCATATCTTGCTCAATTTGTAAGCTTTGATCATGTTCTTGGACATTTTGGAAAGGTTTTGAAGTCCTTTAACCAATGTCTTTGGTCCCATGTCATTTTGATTTACCAATCTCAAGTTATGGTCTTTGACTTAAAGTGCCTTTTTGTTGACTTTTGAAAATGACCTATGATGTTGAGATTGATATCTTTTTGTGAGAGCATTTCTTGGACTTTAAGTGTGAAGAGGAGTTGTAGGAAATGTCATTCTATTCAAAATGAGCTTTGGATGGAATTTTTCTGATAAACCATGTGGAAGTTATGCCTTGGTCAATTTGCAGTTGCTTTTTCAACTGTCCAAAAATAGAAACCTTTGCATCTTGAGACTTTTTGAGCCATGCTTTGAGAATCATGATCAAGAATTGATCAAATGATGTTTGTGGCTTCAAAATAAGATGTTGACCAAAAATTTTGACTTTTGACTGTCAAATGACCATTTTGCCCCTGCAGTTGTCTGTGAAGTAATTATGGTTTTTGACTGTGCAATTTGGTGTTGTGAGTCTTGAAACTTGGCATGTGGATGCTTGACAATGTTTATAGGCATGTGGGACTTGTTTGGACCCTTGGAAGCTTCAATTTCTTTGCCAACACCAAAACCCTAATTTTTGACTGTTAGGAGGCCATTGGACTATGCAACCCTTGGGAGATTTTGAAGCATGCTCTTAGCAAACTTTGAAGAATATGGGAGGAAAAATTTTGGGGTACAACAATCACAGTTGTGATAAACTGTTTTGTTAGAAAACAACAACACATTCTTGTTCAATTATTTGTAAAAGATTTCCTTGAGATTAACCGGTTTGTGGTTGTACTCAAGAAGACCTTAACAATTGTTAAAGTAGCTATTGTAATCTTTTGAGATTAGTGGATTAATACCTCTTTGGAGAGAGGAGAAATCACCTTGACTGGTGGACTGGAGTAGTTTGAGATCAAACGAACCAGGATAAAAATACTGTGTCATTAAGCTGTTTTTTATCTAAATTTTCAATTCAACCCCCCCTTCTTGTGTTTTTCCCATCTTCAATCCTGGTTTGTTTGAACTCAATCTACTCTAGTCCACCCACCAAGGTGATTTCGCCTCTCCCAATGAGGTCTTAATCCACTAATAAATCTTGATTAAAAAGGTATAATGACAACTGCCAAAGTCTTCCCGAGTTTAAACCACAACCCAGTTTTCTCAAGGTATTACACAATACTATATTGGAAAGCGTGTACAAGATATGTTTTCTAACAAAAAACAGTATCACAAAAGTGATGTATTACACAAATGATAATCAATGGATTAAAGGTAATGATATTTCTCGTTTGTAATGCGCCACAAAATCGTAAACGATTTCTTCTTCAAGTCTTGTTTATATAGGCAACGCATGAGAGGTCCTTTTGGAATGTTGATAAGTAGTAGTCAATGAACTTTCCAAACATAGATATTCTTGTCCTCTTCCAGCCATTACTATTGAATAGCTATGAATAAAATGTAACCCTTTAGAACATGCTTGCTAAAGATTACATCAGAAGATGAATGTTACTGTTGAGACTTCTTTACTTATTTCTAGAACTGTTCATAACAGAATAACAAAGTTCTTGTTTCCAGAACTGTTCATAACAGAATAACGGAGTTCTTGTTTTCAGCGTTTATACATAAGATGTGTTGAATCAGAGTTTAAATTACGATCAAACTCATCATCTGTGCTTCTTACATCAGAACTTTCTTGTAAAACAAAATACTTATTTAGGGAGAATAATTGTTCTTTGAGTGTTTGTTATCATCAAAACTCTTACAAGGATTATAGAATCAGACTATGTTCTAACAGGCTCAACCTAATTAACCTGTTGAGACCTCTCAAGAAAACCTCAATGGTGAGTGTGACAAAGAGATTGTTCCTATTGAGTCTCCTAAAAAACATCAAGAGAAAGAGGTTGTAAAGGATCTTGTAGATAGTGAAAAAATAGAGTCTGATTATCATATGCCTGTGGGAGGAGAAAAGTTCTAACTGATAAGGAAGACAAAGAGGAAAATATAGGTGTGAACAATGCTCAGTCTATTGGTGCAGTTATTGTGGATGGTCTAGAATTTGATGATGAGACTATTGATGAGAGATTGGCTCCAGGAATAGTCAAAAGGATTAAAAATAGAAAAGGAAAAGAGGTTGAGTCTACAAGAAAGATTCTAAAGGCCCCCAAGAAAAGTACTGTTGTTGGACTTGCTAAGACGTGGAGTAAAGTTGTAAATTTTGTCATTAAGAAAAAAATCTCTAAAAAGGAAGCTAATTCACTCTGAGGCATATGGTTCTGACTATGATGTCGAACTTGATCTCCAAGACACCATACCTTCTGAGAGGAAGAATGCTTCTGGAAAGAAGGTTTGAGCTAATATACATGAAGTTCCAATTGATAACATCTCTCACTCTGTGGAGAATGTTGAGAAGTGGAAATTCGTTTACCAAAGAAGGTTAGTGTTGGAAAAGGAACTTGACAAGGATGCTTTTGAATGCAAAGAAGTAAGGGATTTGATTGAAGAAGTTGGGTTAATTAAAAGTGTGCCTGGTTTTGGAAAGTGTTATGAAATGCTTGTTAAATAATTAATTGTGAATCTCTATGAGAACTGTGATAACAAAAGGAGTAAGGAATACAAAAAAGTGTATGTGAGAGGAAAATGTGAGGATTTTTCTCCCAAAATTCATTAACAGGTTTTTGGGTAGAAGTGAAGAATAACAATCTGAAATAGAGGTATCTGATGATGTCATTTATAGAGAAATCAATGCAAAACATGTAAAGGAATGGCCAAGAAAAGGGAAATTGTCAGCAAAGTGCTTAAGTGTGAATTATGTGGTACTTCATAGAGTTAGAGCTGTCAATTGGATTCCAACCAATTATACTTCCAACACTTCTACAAGGTTGGGTAAGTTCATTTATATTGTGTAAACCAAAACCAAGTTTGAATTTGGGTCATATGTTTTTTACCATACTATAAAGCATGCAGCCACTTTTGCTGTAAAGATGCCTATAGCATTTCCATCTTTAATTTGTGCAGTGATTCTGAATCAGCACCCTAGTATTTTGAGCAGTACAGATGTAACCTGCAAGAGAGAATCTTCTCTTTCTATGCATTATAGGTTGTTTATAGGGAAACATGTTCCATATATTGTTATAACATATGGAAAAAGTTTTAGCAACTCTACGTCAAGGACATGAATCATTGTTGAATTGAAGAACATTGCAAAGCCTTGGATTGATACCATCAAAACTTGTACTGAAAAGAAGAGCAAGCCCGAGTTATTGATGAAAGCTTTGTCTGAAGAGGAGAATAAGGATGTTGATGCAAGGTTTGAGAATGATGAAGAGACATCTAACAACAAAGATGTCTGATGATATGTGTTCTCTTTGGTACTTTGTGATCAGTTTTTATGTTGTTGTTTTGTTTTGGGATTTGCCCAGGATATGTGTTTATGTTATGTGTTGTGGTCTATAACTATTAACTGCATATGATTTGTTTCAAGTTTTTAGTTTGAATGCTTTATGAGCTTGTGTTGCATGTTCTTTTAAATTGCACGCTTGTTTGTTTTCAATTTTTGGCTAAAAATTGGGAGTAGTTTGGTAACTTGTTGGTAGTTGGTAGCTTGGTGTTTGGTTTTGTTTCATTGTGTACTACTTAAGGGGGAGTAGTATTTTTTGTGTACATTTATGGGGAGCAGTATGTTCTGCCTTGTTATTTGTTGGTTGTTGTTATTTTTTTTTGTGCTTATTGTCGCACCTATTTTTATGTGCCTTATGTTACACATGTTGTCTAGACATCTGGTCTAGAATTTTTTTTTGGTTGTTTGGAGAATTTTATGTTTCTCTATTTTGTCTCTAAATTTGTGTGAGATGTCACACATGATGTTATGACATCATGTTTTTGTCAGTACATATGAGAGAACTATTTCTCTCTGATTGTGTTTATGAGAGTTTATCTCTCTATTTTGTATGAGGTTGTGTTCTAAATTTATTTATGTTGCATATGTGTTAAGGACCAAAATGTTGATATATTTATGGATAATTTTGTGGTCCTTTGCACTCTACTTTGATACTTAGTAATGTTTAAGTTGATAACTTAGTGTAAATAAGCAATTTTATAGTTTATGTTTGTAAATAAATTAATTTGATCACTTTTATACTAATTTTGTTGGTTTTGATGATAGTGAATGAAGCATTGGAGCTTTGGGCAAGCTTGAGCCAAGATTGTTGTGCAAAAAGTCAAAAATTAGAAGATTTGTTCAGGCAAGCGCACTAAGCGCGCTTTAACTCATATTTTCTTTTGGATGAATGGCATGTTTTGGGGCATGCAAAGCGCAGCCATCCTGCTTAACGCGGTCCCTTGAAGCTGAAAACATCTTTTTCGCTGAGCCCACATAGTGCGGGCAGGCCGCTTAGCGGGACTCACTTTTTAGGCACTTGTATACGTAGCATCTTGTGATATTTTGATCATTTTCGACCTTTTCCAAATACACCAAAATATGATATTTACGGTCAAAGAACAACTTTTCTTCATTTGTAACTAAAAATCAAAGATTTTGATCTTAAATCTTTGAGACTTTCTACTTAATATTCTTCAAGCTTTCTACTTTACTTGTTAATTAAGCTACCATGGTGATGAGTAGCTAAATCCCTCTTTGTGTCAATATTAGAGGTAGATAATCTTCACTTTTGTATGTATTTAGCTTGACATTTTTTATGTGAACAAGTTAATGATACGTATATGGTGAAAACCCTTTTTTATGGTTTATTTGTGATTTGTCATTATTGAGAAATATGTTCAACTCTTGACCTAAGTTTTCATCTATCAACAAAAAATTTCTAAACATAGTTTTGTATGTTGATATTCACCTTTATCAAGCCTTTAAAGTTATCATATTAATAGTTACATTGAGAGATCATCTAAGGATTAATATGATAAAACTCACAATTTGTTTTAGAGATGAAGCTTATTGAGAGGATATGTGATTACATTGATTGTTAACAAGTTCATATGCTTTAGTAAGAAAATACATATGAAATAGATTATCGAGCTCTAATATTAACATGCTTTTACCAATCGTTTAAAACAAAAAATATCTTTTACCAATACTTGATACCTTTCATGAAATCAAAACTTTCAGTTACTAAAACCAAAACCAAAACCTTTATGAACCTTATGCTTAAAACAATTCTACTGTAGAACGGAGGTAATATCACACTAATCTCTATGGAAAACGATAACATAAAAACATTGTCGGGGATTGAAGTTTGATATTGAAAGCAATGCAATAGTTCTATTGTTCTAAGTTAGTTTTTTACAGTGAAATATCTCTTGTTTTTCACTTGTTGGCTAGTGTTTTAAGACTTTTATTTATGCGAGTAAGTGTACCTATAAATCAACTCCTTTTTTATCCCGAAATTGAGAGGACTGCACATAGACTTAATAGCAAGATACGAAGGAGGAGAAAGCTAGCTCAAGAAAGGAAAGAAAGAGATGAAGCATCTACTTATTCACCAATTAGCAGATCCACCACCTCCACCTAGAGGTTCGTGCATAAATAGTCCAAAACGTAACGCTCGGTTTGCTCGCCAAGCTAATGTGAGGCATTCTGAGATGAAAACTGGAACCCTTCAGCTCTTGTATGCAAATCCATTCATATGTCCATACCATGAAGATCCTTATACTCACCTCACAAAATTCTATGAGATTGTTTGTTATATGGGAGCTTCGGAAGCCGAGGAAGAGAAAGTATTCAAGAGAATGTTCCCTCATTCTTTGGTGGGGAATGCAAAGGATTGATATCTTAACCAACCCACTCAAATTATGACGGAGTGGAATGTTTTAGAAGAAAAATTTCTAGAAAGATTATTTCCGTGATCCTAGTTTATGGAGGCAAAAACTGCAATTTCTATGTTCTCTCAAGGTGGGAGAGGTACAGGTCATGTTGAGAAAATGTCCTAGTCAAGGTTTTGATGAGACTATGCAATTACACATTTTCTATAATGGTATTCAACTTCAACTGAAACTATTGTTGGATGCTACTATGGGTGGTTCGTTAATGTCAAAGACTTTGGAGGAAGTAATAGAAATCATTGTGAAGATGACGAGAAATGATCATCAAGTCCAACATGATTGAGGAACTTCATAAAGGAAGTCGAGAGTTCTTGAATTAGGTAATAATGATGCCATATTGGCTCAAAATAAATTACTTTCTCAACAAGTGGAAGAACTTACAAAAAATGGCCAAACTACCTCAACAAATCAAAGAGATGCAATAAATCCCGAGCAAGCAAATACAACAAGTAGCTTCTTGTGAGTTATTCCAAGGAGATCATCAAACTGGATTTTGTCCTCCGGTTGGAGAAGAAGCGAATTACATGGAAAATCAAAACCAAAATCAAGTTTATAAACCAAGACAACTAAATTATCAAAATAACCAAGGTTACCAACAAAGGGGTAATCAAGGTTATCAACAAGGGTGGAGGCATGATTCCAGAAATTCAAACCAACAAAATCATTATCAAAGCAACAATTGACCTTCACAACCTCAAAGTGGAAGTTCAAATCTAGAAGAAACTCTCAGTCAATTCATGAAAATTTTGATGGCTAACTAAAAGATCAATGAGGTGGCAATAAAAAATCTTGAGAGCCAAGTTAAGAAACTTGCAAAGCAATTAGCCGAACAACAACCGGGGTGATCATTTTCCACAAATACTCAAACCAATCCAAAGGAGCATTGCAAGGCAATTGTAACAAGGAATGGAAGAGAAGTTAGTGTTGGAGAAGAAAATGTTGAGAAGGGTGATGAGGTTGTTGAGGAGGGGATTGTAATATAAAAAGATTTAGAAGATGAGATTGTAGTAGGAAAAAAATTTGAGAAGGACTTAGTTGAAAAGGAGAGAATAGAAAAAGAGGAGGTATAAAAAAATAATAAAGAAGAGAAAATAAGTAAAAACAAGAAGGGGAAGGAGAAATTGAATACTATTCCTGTTTAAAATTTGCCTTATCCTCATGCTCCTTCAAAGAAAGATAATGCGAGGCATTATGCTTGTTTTAATTATATTTTTAAGCAATTGAAAATAAATATTCCATTTTCCGAAGCTATGCAACAAATGCCTATGTATGCAAAGATCACGAAGGACATCCTTACAAAAAAAGAGAAGATTTACGGGTCAAGAAATTTTCATGGTTGATGCAAGTTGTAGTTACATAATTCAACGAACTCTACTGAAGAATGAAAGTGATCCGAGAAGGGTTACTTTTTCGGTTACCATTGGTGATGTATATGTCGGTAATGGGTTGATTGATTTGGGTTCTAGTATAAATTTGATCCATTTATCTATTGTGAAGAGGTTGGGAAATATCGAGGTAAAGTCAACGAGAATGACATTACAATTAGCCGACAAGTCTACTACTCATCCTCATGGAGTAGCTTTAGATTTGTTAGTCAAAGTGGATAAAATATTTTTTCCCTGTTGATTTTGTTGTCATTGACATGGAAGAAGATGTTTATGCTCCTTTGATTCTTGGCCGACCATTCATGAAGACTGTAAGAATGATGATTGACATCGACGATGGTTTGATGAAGGTCTGTGTTCAAGATGAAGAAGTTAGTTTTAATCTCTTTGAAGCAATGAAGCATTCAAATGATAAAGGAGCTTGCTTTAGAATTGATGCTATAGGAGAAGCTATTTGGGATGTTACTAGTGAAGTTCATCTTTCAACACCCCTTGAGAAAACATTGACTAATGAACTTCAAGTTCTTGATACCCATGAAGAAAAAGAAATGGAAGAATGTTTGAAGGAACCTAAAACTTTAGAAGAAGTTCAACCTTGGGAGGAAGAAGTTGATATCTTGAAAAAGGAAGCGAAAGAAGAAGAATCCAAACTTGAATTGAAGATGTTGCCTTCTCACTTAAAATATGTGTTTCTTTATGATGGTTGCAACAAACCGATGATCATAAGTAATGCTTTGTCGGAAAAAGAGGAACACTGTTTAGTTCAAGTTTTGAAGAAAAACCAAAGAGCAATAGGTTAGGTTTTATCAGATTTGAAAGGCATTAGTCTGGCCTATTATATGCAAAAGATTATGATGGAAGAAGATTTCAAGTCGGTAGCTCAACCTCAACGCCGCTTGAATCCTACAATGAAGGAGGTTGTGAGATAGAAAATAGTGAAATTATTGGATGTCAGGATGATTTATCCTATTTCCGATAGTACATGGGTGAGTCTGGTACATGTGGTGCCAAATAAAGATGGAATGACCGTGATAAGAAATGAGAAGAATGAATTGATTCCGACAAGAACCGTAACGGGTTGGAGGATGTGTATTGATTACCGAAGACTTAATCAAGCAACTAGGAAAGCACTTTCCTCTTCCTTTTATGGACCAAATGCTCGAAAGGTTATTGGGTCAAGAGTTTTATTGTTTTTAGATGGGTATTATGGGTATAACCAAATTACGGTTAATCCGAAAGACCATGAGAAAACGACTTTTACTTGTCCGTTTGGAGTTTTGCGTATAGGAGTATGCCCTTTGGTTTGTACAATGCACCTGCCACTTTTCAAAGGTATATGCAAGCCATATTTTCTGATCTTATTGAGAAGACTACGGAAGTTTTCATGGACGACTTCTCTGTTTTCGGGACGTCTTTTTGTTTTATGTTTGAAAATTTTGGATATCATCTTGAAGAGGTGTGTGGACACCAACTTAGTTCATAATTGGGAGAAATGTAATTTCATGGTTATCAAGAGCATTGTTCTTGGTCACAAAGTTTCATCTAAGGAGCTTGAAGTTGACAAAGCTAAAGTGAAAGTTATTGAGAAGTTGTCACTACCATTGAACGTGAAGGGGATCCGATGTTTTTTAGATCATGCGGACTTCTACCGAAAATTTGTCAAAGACTTTTCCAAAATTGTAAGACTTTTGAACAACTTACTCAACAAAGATAAATCTTTTATTTTCGATGATGCTTGTTTGATATTAGTACCAATGTGATCAAACTACCGCTTCTAATGGGTGATATTTTCTCAGAAGTGGTTCTATTACTTCAGGTTAGAATTGATTCCTCACTCGTTCAGCTTAGTGTGTATTCTTATCTAACTCACTAAAACTGATTGTATTATGGCCTCCTTTTTAACGTTCATATATCACCATGTTATATGGTTATTTTCTTGATAAGCTGGTCCATGTTTTGCCAGAGTCGAAAATGCTTTCACGTCGTATCTTTTTTCGTTTCATAATATTTAGAACAAGCACTAGTCGAAAAAGCTTATTTTAATTGCATGTATTGTTAGTCTGTAAGCCCACGAAAACTACAAACAGGTTAAACTCCTTGGCTCTAAGATATTTTTTAAGGACTAATATATTTATAGGATGTTTAAACTCCTTGATTTGGGGTTTCTAATCTATGTCTGATTTGGAGTTATTGATAAGTAGTGATCACACTCTTCTGCAGTAGTGTGAAGATAAAAGCTATGAAACAAGCTATTGCAGTAATGAAAATGTTTATAAGTCCCACATCCAAATTGTATACACAAATTAAAATGTTTATAAGCAACGTTCACACAATATTCCTTTATTTTGGTATGATGCTCTTGAAACAAAATTGGGCTTAGGCCCTAATGTGATATTTTGATAATTTAAAATTTTAAAATAATAATTCATAAAAAATATTAATAAAAATAATTTAAGAAAAATAAAATTAAAAATTAAAAAAAAGTAAATATATAATTTAAAATTTTAAAAAATAAAAAATATAACATGGATTGCTACGTAGACAGCTAGAGAGAATTTTTGCTACAATGTAGCAGTCAATGGATATTTGATAGAATCTAGAAGTTGCGAAGGGGAATTACAAAAAAAAAAAAAAAATTTACTAGAGGGTAAAACCAAATCTCACTAATATTACATGGGGTGTTATATATTTAACCATTTCTTCTTCAATCCATCCTCCACATTTTTCCAAGAGTAACATCTCCTTGGATTTGCCCCCACCATAATATCCAAGAATTTGAAAGGAGCCTCATCAATACAATAAGAAAGAAATTGAGAAGCTGCTTCCAAAAAATACCTACCAAGATTAATCCCATAAAGCTTGCTCTTGTAGAAATTCACCTTCAAACCATAAACCATCTCAAACCCCCTCAGAATTGATTTGATACTCCATAAATATTTCCAACATCATGTCCCTAATAACACAATATCATTAGCAAACTGTAGTACTTTGTATTCCACAGTGTCATTCACTTTGAATCCCTCAAAAGTCCCAATTTCAGTTGCTTTATTCATTAACCATGTTATACCTTTTATTACTAAGGTGAATAAGAAATATGGATCACCTTGCCTTAGACGCCTAGCCACATTGAACTCTCTAGATGGACTGTCATTTGTTGTATCCTAAATTTCGCCCCTAACTTTTTCAGTCGCGCTTTCATATCATATTTTGTCATTTGGTCTCAATCATTAACAAATAGCTTCATTCATCACATTTGCATCCTATCTTTAAGTTTGCTCTTGTGTTGTTGACTAACTTCTAATCAAAATACAAAAAAAAATATTTGTCTTTGTCTTTGCATATTTGTGTTTTATAGGTACCGAGTCGAAGTATATGGAAAATAAGATTTTCCGATATTATTTCCCTAAAATCTCTATTTGCAAAGAAAAAGAATTAAAAAATTTTCATTTTTTCACTATACAATTGATTGCTCCTAGAGTGCAATCGATTTCACAAAGTAAATTTTGCGTAATTTTTGAAAAAAAATACACTGTGCAAATCGATTTGCACAGCGTGAAAATTTGAAAAAAAATCAGCAATTTCAAGCTTGTCATGTCAAATTTTGGCTCCAACTTTTCTCTAGTTTTTGAAAGAATTATCATTAGTTCAGATTTTGACTCCAAGAATCAATTACCAAATTACCACTAATCACAATCCTAAACTCTATAAATAGAGCCCTCATTTCATTCAAATCTCAACCTTTTGATAGCCAAAATCACCTTGCTAAAAAATCTCTCAATTCTCTCCATCTACCAAATTCACTCAAAGCTCCATTTTCAAAAAAAAAAGTTAGCAAGCTTTGCATTGAAGCTTACTAATCTTTGAGCTAAACCTTCATTCAAACACTTATTCTTCATCAATTTTCTACATCCAAGCTTGGGCAATTGATTCTTATGGTTGAATTGAAACAAATTCTTGAAGTTGTGTTGATAATTCTCTAGATCTACCTTTGGTAAGTTGGATTTTCCATCTTTCACAATGTGATCTCTTGTTGATCTTTAGGTTGATTCATTGAGCATTGTTTTGTGAATCATTGGTGTGATTTTCTCATAATTTGATGGAATTTTCATGCTCAGTTGGATCCATGATCATAAGGTATTTGATGGAAAGTTTGAACAAGAATTTGGCCTTTTAAAATATTGTTTTGTTGTTTGTAACAACGTGCAATCGATTGTTGTAACAGTGCAATCGATTACACTAAGTGAATTTCACACAGAGTTTTGAAAAAAACACTGTGCAAATCGATTTACACTGTAGTGCAATCGATTTGCACATAAACAAAATGCATTTTTAGCCTTGTTTTGGGGCTGTTTTGATCCAAAATGCTTTTTCTACTCACTTCTTTTGATTGTTGGTTTGGATTACAATTTTAAATGTCCAATTTCTCTTTAAATTCAATGGACTTTATGATGTAGATGAAGTTGGATAAATGTTCATCAATTCAAATCTACCAAAGAGTGAATTATTTAATTCATTTTTTGTGCTTTGGATTAATGATATGTTTAGTGCTTTAATCCATCTAGATGAGTGATTGAATTTAAAGATGAAAGAAATTTGAGGTAGTGATCCAAATTAGCTTATCATTCCCCTCCCTCTTCATCTTATCCCTTTCTTTTTTAAAATGTGCTACATGTTAAGGGATGATGATCTCTATATCATTTATCTAAACATGAAGTACATATATTGCTATTGATCGGCCTCAAAATAGGTGTGACTTCTACATAAGTCCACTTACGATTGCTTAACATAGCGCTAAATTTTGTCCTGATTCGAATAAATGACCATCCGTGGCCTAAACCTATGTTTTCAAGCCCAAGTATGTTAATTTGATCTCTTTGATCCAATAACCTTGAGATTCATTGTGTGGAGACTTTGGCTCTACCAATCCTCTAATGGATCTACATCACTTTTGGTCAACGCATATCACTTAAACATCGTTGATCATTAAATGTTACTTTTTGAGGATTCTAAAATGGATGATATACTTGACAAAAATCAAATGCAACTTATTGTGTGGAGGCTTTGGTTCTACCAATCCTCTAATGAGTTCCAAATACAAGTTTCAAGATGGTCATCCAACTAACCACTAATTTCTAACAATTAACTTTATTTTATGCTTTTATTTTATGCTCTTTACTTTATGTACCATTTACTTTTTGCATTTACATTTCATGTTATTTCATCTTTGCTCACTTGAGAATTTACTTTATGTCATTTTTATTTTGTTTACTTGAGATTTTCTTTTCTTTTGAAGACACTTAATAATCAACATGAACCATAAAAAAACATTAATGATACTTGGACTAATTGGTTACTATCCTTGGCATTATGGAGTATTGGACTTCTTGGACTTAGGAATAGAAACCTTGGCTTATATTGGAGATCTTGTGACCTTAATTGATATTTCGTCTGGAGCTCTTGAGGTTTACCTCAAGACATTGGGCTGTTTGTTTGTTTTGTGTGTAGGTTATTGTGATTACATACTTTGTTTGTAATATGGAATTCATTTGTATACAGTTGTTACTTTGCCCAATTTTTATGAAGACTTAATGCAATTAAAACTTGGTTCTCTCAAGAGGTCTAGTATCTTTGCTTGCTTAGTTTCAATCCAAAGAATGATAATTCTATCTTGACTCATAATGTCAAGTATTGGCTTCTTGTTGGTTAGACGATTCTCTTCCTTAACTTTTACTTTATGCTTTAGGATAGTCCCTTCATCTCCTCCCATCTTCTTTAATTTTTAAAACCTTCTCATATTTTTCAAAATCTTCTTTGTTTATAAGCTCAAACCACTTTCATAATAAACCTCGATTTTTTCGAGTTCCTTTTCTTTTAAAACTTTATTTCTTTAAACAAACTTCAATTTATTTAATCATACTTTGACATCTTTCAAAACTAACAAAAACACTTCAACTCATTCAAACTCTTTTGTGCGCTCGAGCACTTTTACCCTTCAAACTTTTTCAAGATGAGACATGATTCATTAATAGTCGAGCAACATTCTCCTATCCTCATGATTATAAAGGTTTCGAATTTTCCACTTGAGTGCTAGAGGAGTTCTCAAACCCTCACTCTTGTTGATGCAGGGTCTATCTTTCCCACACCTTGTGGGCGTTAGTCGAGATTTCTCTCCTAACAATGACGACTTGTCTCCTTGTTTAAAATCAACCAACAGACAAGTCTTTTCTAGCCGAACTACGGTGCTCTGACTTTCTCATTGCACGAGGGAGTACGTAGGCACTAAGTCTTACGATCCAAGGCGAGCAACAAAAATAATAAAAAAACATTTCATTTTCTTTTGTTTACAAATACTCATTCATTATTTTTCTTTAGCAAGTAAACCTTTACATGACACTCCTTTTAAAATAAACCAAACAAAGTGGATCCTGCGGAGTACCGTAGATGCTTAGGGTGCTAATACCTTCCATTTGCATAACCGACCCCCATACCTCGATCTCTGATCTTTTTGGGTTTTGTTTGCTTTTTTCCCATTTCCCTTTGGAAACAATAAAGTGCGGTGGCGACTTTATTATGTTGAGATAAGTCAATTGATGGCTTAATCTCAAATCTTTACTGCTACATTTTATTTACATATCATCACTGTGGAAATTGAGTTAATCTCTTAGTTCTGATTTTGCATGCACGACAGGAAAGTGGCGACTTCACTGGGGACAGATTGACCTATTACTGGTCCACTCCTAAGTGGGTCAATCCTAGCTTTGTTTGTTTCTTTTCTATGAGTGTTTATATATTGTTTTACTTGCTGTTTATTACTTCCCATTATGTTGCATATATGTTTGTCTGGATTTTCTTGGTTTTCAGAGACTTGGTGATTTCTTATAAGTATTCTACCCGGACTTTGGGCAAACTTAAGATAGGACGGGAGGTATAGTCATGTTAACTTTGAGGGAGTAATCCAAAAAAAGGAGACATGAGATCCCCCACTCAGTGGAGGCCCCTTTGACTGTAGTGTCGTTTATGGAGTAATCGGGAAGACGTACCGCTTTTGACCTGAGAGCCTACTGAAGCTGAGGACCGTAGATTACCTAATCCATTTTGGCCTTTTAGGTGTAGGGCAGAAGCTATGACGGAGTAATCCAGAAATAGTTGTCACGCGATGCTACGCTCGGACGAGTTTTTCCTGAGAATATTGCTAATTATCGAGTTAATCGGGATGTTATTAATATCCGAATGAAGGATGTAGACTCTGGGAACCTCTTAGAACCTTGTTCGGAAGGTGATAACCATTAGTCCATACCTTATGGGTTGTACCTTTTACTCCAGGCTCGTGACTCTGAACCATGTGATCCTGTTACTGTGCAGTGCATTGCATAACATTGTATATCATTTGAATCCTCTGCATCATTCTGCATGCATCCAAGTTGTTCAGGATCTTATTCCCAGTTGCTTCTTTCTTCCAGTTAGTCGTCTACCGCCAAGCTGATTCCTCAACACAACTACGAGACTAGAGTTTTTGTCAGATTTTGAATGGAAAAATAATAACAACATAACATGGAATTCAGAATGGAAATCGATGAGTTGAAGTCAGGCATGGCCAAACTTACTAAGAAGATGCAAGTCCTGATTTCCAGAGGAGAGCCACCTCAAAAGACTGTAATATCTGAAATCCCAACTGTTGCGGTTGACACTCAACCTATCCAGCATACATCTACTGCATGGCCAGAGTTCGGGTTACCTCAGAATTACTCTCCGCCTGTTGCAATTACTTTAATGGTTAGCTAGTCTTCTCGACCAGCCTTTCAAGATCCAATTTTCACTGAACCTCAACCAATCGTTCATACTGCTTCTCGTAAAATTGTTGCACAAGTTGCTTTTGGGAACCCTCTCTTTGAGTACCATGCTGCCAGTCCTCGAAGTATGAGTCAGGGAGACTTTGGTAAGTTTGAAGAGTTCAAAGAACAATATCAGACTTTAGAAAAGAGACTCTAAGCTATGGAAGGTAATGATGTCTTTGGTATTGCTATTGAAAACATGTGCCTAGTTTTTGATCTGGTTATGCCTGCAAAGTTCAAGACTCCCGATTTTGAGAAATACCAGGGGTATACTTGTCCAAGAGTCCACTTGGTGTTGTACTTTTGAAGGATGTCTGCTTACACAAAGAATGACAAGCTTCTTATATATTGTTTACAAGATAGTCTGAGTGGAGCTTCATTGAAATGGTATATGGGGCTTGAGAAATGTCGTATCCAATGCTTCCAAGATCTTGTTGATGCTTTCATAAAGCAATACAAATACAACCTTGACATGGCACCTTATCGTCGCCAACTGCAAAATATGTTTCAAAATGAGAAAGAATCTTTCAAGGAATATGCTCAACGATGGAGAGAATTGGCATCTCAAGTTAAACCACCTCTGGAAGAGAAAGAGCTAATTGGTTTGTTCATGGATACTTTGTCCCCTTTGTTTTGGGAGAAGATGATTGGTAGTGTGTCCTCCAGCTTCACAGACCTGGTGACTATTGGCCAAAGATTAGAAGAAGGAGTCAAGAACGATAAAGTCTCTAAAGCTGTTGAATCTTCTAATGGTGCAAAGAAATACCTTGGGAACTTTCAGAAGAAGAAAGAGGTAGAAGCCAATGTCATATCGACTGAGAGAAGAGGGCCTCACTGTAGGCCTCAATACACTGATCAACCACAAGTAGTAGTTGTTACTCCTGCGGTTAACAATAATTTTGGGGTACAATACCCACATTGCAAATGGTCACGGAGCAGTCAAGACGTTCAAGGATATTGGAGGCGCATGAACCTTGTCGGCATAGATATGACACTTACGGAAAGTCCTCAAATGGTGGTGATAATCAGTTTCCATAGTTGACCAATAGTAACCAGCCCTCAGAATCTTTTTGGCCATAGTGTTCCTGCTAGAGTGAGTTCCGAAGATACCTTGATGCATGTCTTCCATGATCATTTCTGCTTCCTTCTTGTCCATACAATGGAGCAAAGTAGAATCATGGTTGCGCTTATATAGGATCCCGTTGCTTAGGAAAAATTTTGCTGAGAACCTCCGCAAGAAATTTTTGTCATTGATTGAAGCTCCTTCGGGATACTATTGTTCTTCAAGGTACCTCCTCACTTCATGATACCAAGGCTTCTCCTCGTCAGTGTCGATCTCGTAATAATGCACAGATTCATCAAATATTTTGATGGTAATTCTGGGAGCTTCATTGTCCCAATTGACCCTGAACATAGATGACATAGTTGCTAAGGCATCTGCCAATTGGTTTTCTTTCCTTGGAAAGTGTTCAAAGGTTACCTCTTAGAAGTAAGGGATCTAGGTTAGTACGTGCTCTTTGTAGGGGATCAGATTTGGATGTTTAGTATCCCACTCTCCTTTAACTTGACTGATTACTAAGGCTGAATCTCCGTATACACTTAAGAATTTTATTCTTAGGTCAATGGCAGCCTTTAGACCTAAGATGCATGCTTCATAATCGGCCATGTTGTTTGTATAATCTAAGCATAGTTTGGTAGTGAAAGGCGTATGGCAACCTTCAAGAGAAATTATCACATCACCAATTTCTTTACCTAAGGTATTGAAAGCTCCAACAAAAACATAGTCCATCGCGATCCTTGTCTAGGCCCGTCATACTGTCCAGGATTTTCACAGTCGCTTATCAGCATGATATTCTCGTCCGAGAATTCAAAGGTCATGGATTGGTAGTCATCAACAGCTTAATGGGCCAAATGATCCTCCATCAGACTTCCTTTGATTGCTTTTTGTGTAGTGTACTGGATATCATATTCAGTTAAAATCATTTGCCATCTAGCTATTCGTCTAGAGAGAGCTGGCTTTTCGAATATTTACTTGATGGGATCCATCTTAGAAATCAATAAAGTGGTATGAGTCAGCATATATTGTCTTAGTCGGCGAGCAACCCATGACAAAGCGCGGTAAGTTTTCTCAAGAAGTGGATATATGGTTTCACATTCGGTAAAAGTTTTGCTAAGGTAGTATATTGCATGCTCTTTTTGGCCAGACTCATCATGTTGACCCATCACACACCCCCATTGAATTCTCTAATACATTCAAGTAAATAATCAGAGGTCTTCCTTCAACTTGAGGCATCAGGATTAAAGGTTCTTGTAAGTACTCTTTGATCTTCTCACAAGCTGCTTGGCAGTCTTCGTTCCATCTGACTACTTGATCTTTCTTCAACAGTTTGAAAATCGGCTCACAGGTAGCAGTTAAGTGACAGATTAATCGAGCGATGTAGTTTAGTCGACCTAAGAAACCCCTGACCTCCTTCTCAGTATAGTGAGCTGTCATTTCTTGTATGGCTTTGACTTTTGTGGGGTCTATTTAAATACCTTTGCCACTGACGACAAACCCTAGGAGTTTTCCGGACCTTAACCAGAAGATGCATTTGTTGGGATTCAGCCTCAGCTTATATTTCTTCAACCTTTCAAATAGATTGTGTAAATGATCAAAGTGTTCTTCCTTAGTTTGCGACCTTGCAATCATGTCATCAACGTACACTTCTATCTCATGATGGATCATGTCATGAAATAGAGCTACCATAGCCCGTTGATAGGTTGTGTCTGCATTCTTCAAACCTAAAGGCATGGCCTTATAATAGAAGGTGCCACACTGTGTCACAAAAGTGGTTTTCTCCATGTCTTCGGGTGCCATTTTGATTTGGTTGTAACCAGAGAATCCATCCATGAAGGAGAAAACTTTGTATTGAGCAGTGTTATCAACCAAGACATCGATATGAGGTAGTGTGAAATCATCTTTGAGGCTTGCCCTATTCAAATCCATATAGTCTACACACATACAAACTTTACTGTCTTTTTTTAGTACTGGAACAACATTTGCCACCCATTGAGGGTATGACTTCACTGCCAGGAAACCTGCATCAAACTGTTTCATTACCTCAGCTTTTATTTTCTCAGACATATCTAGCCGCATGCGACAAACTTTTTGCTTGACCTGGGGACAATCTTCCTTCATTGGCAGACGATGAACTATGATATCATTATCAAGCCCCGGCATATCTTTATATGACCAAGAAAACACTTCAACATAGTCGTTTAACATCTGGACCAATCTTCTCTTGACACAATCTTTCAAGTTGGCGCCGATCTTGACTTCCTTCTTATCTGCCTCAGTACCTAGGTTTATCACTTTAAATGACTCCTCGTGTGGTTGAATGGCCTTTTCCTCTTGTACAGAAGTCCGGAAAGTTCCCCAGGTATTCCGCAATCTTCATCACCTTTGTCTTCGGCTTGATAGATTGGATTTTCAAAGTCATATATGGAAATAGCAGAGTCATTGTCAATGAGATCCATAGTGGATGTGGATATACGGATGTGTGCGTGTGTGTGTGCATGTAAGGTCACATGGCTATTTTTGAAAATGTAATAAAGTAAAGAAAGGCAAAGAGCGCGAAATTTGAATGCAAAATAGTCTAATGCTTTTCATTAAATTGAGCATATGGCATATGATAATGACAAACCCTTAACAAATGGACCACTGTTCCCCGGGAAAGGCACATGGATTAATGTAAATTACAAACAAAAATTCTCAAAGAAATAAAAACAGAAAATGGAAATGACTCTTGGTTGTAGGAGATTGGAATGAAGTCTTTGGTCTGCTAGTTGTTAAGCCCTCCATCAGCAGTCGGGTAGATCCAGTCATCAAAGTCACAAACGACATCAGAGTCTTCAAGGGAATTAATCCCATGGTTACTAATGTGGAGAGGTGGTTTTCTTGCACGAGCACGTAGAAACTCCTTTTGAGCTTTGGAAGTGAAGCCTAATCTAAATTTGTCTGACTTGAAAGGGAAATCAGGAAGTTGTCCCCAAATGGTGCAACCTCCTTCTTCAATAATAGCACGGGCATCTTTGAGAGAAGCCATTCTTGGTGTATCTTTAGAAGCTTCGGGAGTGTCAGGAGTGGCCTTGGCAACAACAACCATGGGAGGAACCACTTCAAAAGTTTGACATGGAGTTTCAATGAACTCTCTATCCATTTCAACATATTTGAATGAATTTAGATGACTGATCATAAACTCTTCTTCTCCGCATACTGTGACAATTTTCCCTTTGACCGAATATTTCAGCTTTTGATGTAACGTGGAAGTCACCGCACCTACCCCATGTATCCATGGGTGTCCAAGCAAGAAAGAATAAGCAGAACGTATATCCATCACATAGAATATTGAGTTGAATACTTGAGACCCAACTTTGATGGGGAGATCAACCTCTCCATGGACCATCCTCTTTGATCCATCAAAAGCTCTCACTACAATGTCACTAGACTTCAGTACCAAACCTTCACAGTCCAACCGATCTAGAGCACCTTTGGGTAAGACATTCAGAGAGGACCCAATATTTGCCAATACATGGGATAAAGTGGTTCCTTTACATTCGATGGAAACATGCATAGCTTTGTTGTGGTTTTTCCTGTCTGGAGTCAGATCTGCATCCGAAAATCCCAAACCATTGTCAGCAATCAAACTCACTATACAATTTTCAAATTGGTCGGTCGTAGTTTCTTGTGGGACATGTGCATTTTTCAGGAACTTTATCAGTGCTTGGGCACGCGCCTCGGAACATATCAACAAAGACATCATAGAAATCTTCGAGGGTGTTTGCCCCTACTATTCCACTATCTTGTAATTGAAATTCTGGCTGCAGATACTCAATGTCACGTTCAATGTTATGACACCGTATCTGACTTACTATATGACAGTAAATACAAAAACAATAAAGAACACAGTCAATTGTTTACCCAGTTCAGTGTGCAACAACACCTACTCTGGGGGCTACCAAGCCAGGGAGGAAACCCACTATAAGAGATGTTAATTCAGGAATAAACCAACCAGTTTATCTCCTTCACTTAAGACCTACCCAATGCAATTTCAATCTAAGTACAACTTAAACCTGAGTTCCTACTCACTCCCCCTCAATCACAGCAGTGATACCTAAAACAATTTGACTAATGAATTGATGAAGACACTCTTCAAAAACATACACTTGATTAAGCTTCACAGCTTTTTAATCAAGCAACAAAACCACTCTTGCTTCACAGCTTTGAGTGATGCACAAACTTAACTTGACTCTGCTTCACAGCTTTAGTCAAACAACATTCAAACACTCTTGCTTCAAAGCTTTGAGTGCTACACAACCCTTACAATTAAAAACCTATTCCAAGTCACTTATCACAATGATAATTGCTTGGAGTACAATAATTAAACCTATACAGTTTACAAATGATCTTCTAACCAAAAAGGGATTATTTGCAAAACAGCAGCTCTGTTGAATATATAGCAGCTGCAACTTCAGTTAGGGTTTCCACAAAAACCTATGGTTAATTCCATTTGACCTTAAGACCAGGTCACAGGACTTTATTAACCAGGTTAGGGTTGAGCTAGGTTAACCCAAAGAAAACGCAGGATTCTGTTCTGGAAAGACTGAGTTATTTTCCTGAAAAAACTCAGAATTAACCAACCTGCATACCTGTTAGTTCAGAACAGGATGTCTTAACATCTATTATGACATCTGAAAAACCTGTCTACTGATTTGGGAAAATGTGATCATTTTGCAAAATGCTCAGATACACACTTATAAACATCAGTACCTGAATGATAATATTTTTCTGCAAAGGTACCTAATGAATCAGTACAAACTAAACTAGAATGTTATGACATCAGTCATGACATTCACACATACACTTGGGTTTTACCAAAAATGCAAGCCAATACCTAAACAACTACAAACTCCCCCTTTGGCAGATTTTTGGCTAAAGACCCTAAGCAATCAGAGATAGATAGCAGCAGAAAGAAATGACTGCAGAAAAATAGAATGTCTAATTGAGAAAGTACTACCAAAATATTCTCCCCCTCTTTAGCCACAAATGGGCCAAAGATACATGTTCATAAAGATTATACAGTTATCCAAAACAAATAATAAGAGCAGCAGCAGAAAAAAAAACTGAACACACTTCCAAACTCCACCAGATATCAGCACTCACCAAACAGCAACCAACCTTTAAGCACTGTCATCAGACTCAGAGGATTCAGGCTTCTTCCTTTTCTTGTGAGCAATGTCAGCATTCTTCTCTTTGTTTGATGTCTCAACATCCTTAGAGACATCTGGATTTGTTTCAGCATTTGAACTTTCTTGGTTCAAAGGAACAAAAATGCCATGAACTGAGTGGTTCTCGTTCAGAATTCTTGAAACAATTTTTGCTATTGCTTGATTAACATAGGCTGACCCTTCCCTATTTGCAATTTCAGGGGGAACTGAAGAAGAAGGATGAGATGGATTACCAGAGGCAGAAGCTCGGGACTTTCCTGCATGTCTTGTTCTCAACTCTTTAACCTTGGTGGGGTTAGTTCCCACTTTTCTACGAGAAGAGATCTCCAGGACTTCAGAGTCCAGACAGGAAGAGATTGTCCTAGAATCTTGATCAAAGGAAGAGGTTGAAATAGTCGTATTGGATGATGATGGTGTTTGAGACATTTTGACAGTTTTAGAGGACCAATAGCAACTGAAGAGAAAATTCTGATTGAGAGACTGGGTTTTGATGAGGAGACGAGAGGGGAAGGAAGAAAAGGAGTGTCTATTCAACTTCTTAAAGGAATTGAAGGAAATGGGAAAATATAATTTTAACCCAATCAAAACAAGCATAACTCCTTTAATCCTTGTTTTAAGCAAAATTAATTGCTACAATTCCTCATGTTGGCAAATACCCAACTTACCCCTCAAGTTTTCAAATTGATTTGCATCCAGTGCCTTGGTAAAAATGTCAGCCAGTTGTAGCTCAGTGGCAACATGTTCCAATTTGATTGTCTTCTCTTCTACAAGGTCTCTGATAAAGTGATGTCGTATGTCAATATGTTTGGTCCTACTATGCTGAATGGGGTTCTTGGAAATGTTGATTGTACTCAGATTGTCACAATACAATGTCATAACATCTTGTGTGACATTATACTCAGTGAGCATCTGTTTCATCCAGATCATTTGAGAGCAGCTACTACCAGCTGCAATGTATTCAGCTTCAGCAGTAGAAAGAGACACACAGTTCTGTTTCTTGCTGAACCAGGAAACCAGATTATTTCCCAAGAAGAAACATCCTCCAGAGGTGCTTTTTCTATCATCAGCACTACCAGCCCAATCAGCATCACAGTAGCCAGTCAGAGCTGGTTCACAGCCATGAGAATACATCAACCCATAGTTGTAAGTTCCACTCACATACTTCAAAATTCTCTTCACTTGGTTGATATGACTGACTTTGGGATCAGCTTGGTATCTTGCATAAACTCCAACTGCAAAGACAATATCAGGTCTGCTGGCAGTTAAGTACAACAAGCTTCCTATCATGCTTCTGTACAGACTTTGATCCACCTTAACCCCACTTGAATCTTTGGAAAGCTTTAGATGAGTAGGAGCAGGAGTCCTTTTGTGACTTGCATTCTCCATACCAAACTTCTTTACAATGTTCTTAGCATACTTTCTTTGAGATAAGAAGATTGAGTCCTCCATCTGTGAGACTTGCAGTCCAAGAAAATAAGTTAGTTCTCCCATGAGACTCATTTTGAATTCAGCCTGCATCTGGTCAGCAAAGTGTTTAACCATATGTTCTGACATTCCTCCAAACACTATGTCATCAACATATATTTGGGCAACCATCAACTTCCCTCCTTCAGTTTTGACAAAGAGAGTTTTGTCCAAGCCTCCTTTTCTGTAGCCTTTGTTTGAGAGAAACTTTGTTAACCTGTCATACCATGCTCTAGGAGCTTGTTTCAGGCCATATAGAGCTTTTCTCAATTTGTAGACATGATCAGGGTGGGTTGGATCCACAAAGCCTTTAGGTTGTTCCACATAAGCTTCCTCATTTAAGTACCCATTTAGAAAGGCACTTTTCACATCCATCTGAAATAATTTGAACTTCAGAAGACAAGCAATTGATAATAGGAGTCTGATTGATTCCAGTCTGGCTACAGGTGCAAAGGTTTCATCAAAATCAACCCCTTCAACCTGGGTATATCCTTGAGCAACAAGTCTTGCCTTATTTCTGGTGACAACTCCTTCAGCATCTGACTTGTTCTTGAATATCCATTTTGTCCCAATGATGTTAGTTCCTTCAGGTCTAGGAACCAGTTCCCAAACTTCATGTTGCTTGAATTGGTTCAGTTCATCTTGCATTGCACCAATCCAGTATTCATCAGTTAAAGCTTCCTAGACATTTCTTGGTTCCATTTTGGACACAAAACAAGAGTTTGAGATGATTTCTCTAGATCTTGTGATGACTCCACTGTTGGGATCTCCTATGATGAGCTCTTTTGGATGATCCTTCTGAATTCTGATGGAAGGGATCTTGCTAGCTTCCTTTGATTCAGATTCTGTTGTGGTGGAGTTGGGTAGGTCATTCTGTTGGGTTGAAGTCTCAAAGAATGTCTCAACAGTACAAGGAACATCTATTTCTTCATGATAATCATCAATTATAACATTTATTGATTCCATCATGGTTTTGGTTCTGGAGTTGAATACTCTATAAGCTCTGCTGTTTGAGGAGTATCCTAGAAATATGCCTTCATCACTTTTAGGGTCCAGTTTTCTTCTTTGTTCACGATCAGCCAGAATATAGCATTTGCTGCCAAACACATGGAAGTACTTCACAGTTGGTTTTCTTCCTTTCCAGAGTTCATATATGGTAGATGAGGTTCCCTTCCTCAAGGTGACCCTGTTATGAACATAGCAGGTTGTATTCATAGCTTCAGCCCAAAAATACATAGGAAGTCTTTTGGCATGTAACATTGCTCTGGCAGATTCCTGTATGGTCCTGTTTTTTCTTTCCACAACTCCATTTTGCTGAGGTGTTATAGGAGAAGAAAACTCATGACTAATTCCTTCTGAAGAACAGAAATCATCAAACTTTCTGTTTTCAAATTCCTTGCCATGATCACTTCTGATTCTGACAATACACCCTTCCTTTTCTCTTTGAATTCTTTTGCACAATTCTTTAAAAACTTCAAATACATCAGATTTTTCCCTAATGAAATTAATCCAGGTGAATCTGGAAAAATCATCCACAACCACATAGACATATCTTTTTCCACCAAGACTCTCTACTTGCATTGGTCCCATCAGATCCATATGAAGAAGTTCTAGAACCTTAGAGGTGGTCAGATGTCTTGACTTTGGATGTGACATCCTAGTCTGCTTACCAACCTGACATTCACCACAAACTCTTTCTTCATCAATTTGCAGTCTTGGAATCCCTCTGACTGCCTCCAAGGAGATAATCCTCTTCATACCTCTTAGATGAAGATGGCCAAGTTTTTGGTGCCACAGTTTCACCTCTTTTTCTTCTTTTGCAATGGAACACACAAATGAGAAATTAGTGTTCTCAGGCTCCCACAAGTAACAATTGTCTTTGGATCTGACTCCTTTCATTACTATCTCTTGTTTGTCATTGATTACAAGACATTCAGATTTTGAGAAATTGACCTTGAATCCTAGATCACATAATTGACTGATACTAATGAGATTAGCAGTCAGCCCTTTTACCAGCAGTACTTCATTCAGACTTGGAACTCCAAGGCAGTCCAAATCACCAACTCCTTTGATTTCACCTTTATCACCATCTCCAAAGGTCACAAAGCTGGTGGTGTGAGGCTTAACATTATTGAGGAGGTTCTTGATTCCAGTCATGTGTCTGGAACATCCACTGTCAAAGTACCAGTCTTCCTTTGCAGAGACCCTCAGGGAAGTGTGGGCTATCAGGGCAGTAGCCTTTTTCTTCCATTTAGGAGCATGTGGTACCTTTTTAGACTTAGGTTTGACACCTGAGTTCTGATTAGGGTATCCATACAATCTGAAGCAGAAGGGCTTTATGTGGCCATATCTCCCACAATGATGACATCTCCATCTTTGGTACCTTTTCTTCATATGTCTCTGTTCCTGATGTTGAGAGTTGTTTTGAGACATCTGTTTTGGCATTTGCTTATCAATACCAGATTTCTTTGCTTCCATAAATCCTAGTCCAGATTTATTTCCCACATTTTGTCCAACCTGGAGGATCTCTTCCAATTTGTCTGTTCCATTTGTCAGCATCTTGACAGATTTAGTCATTTGATTCAGTTGTGAGTTCAGCAATTGAACTTCTCCTTCTAGATGACTTATAGTTTCAAGGTTTGCCCTTTTTTCAGCCTCCAGCTTTATGATGAGTTTTGATTGTTTCTCATTCTGCACACAGACTTCAGTATTTCTGATACACAATTTCTTGTAAGTATCAGCCAGTTCTTCAAAAGTCACCTCTTCATCACTGATGTCACTTTCAGAGGTACAAACACCAGTTAAAGCAGTAACTAGTTTGGCAGATTCTTCTTCAGAATTACTTTCTGAATCACAGTCAGACCAAGTAACTGTCATTCCTTTCTTTTGTTTCTTAAGAAAGGTAGGACATTCAGCTCGAATATGCCCATATCCTTCACAACCATGGCATTGAATTCCTCTGCCTTGATTTCCCTTCTCTTCTGACCTTGGTCTTCTGCTGGAACTATCAATGTCAGAGGGGATGTTATGAACATTAGACCTTGACTTTGGATCTATTCTTTTGATGAGTTTGTTGAACTGTCTTCCAAGCATGGCTATAGCTTCTGAAATATTTTCTTCAACATCAGTGTTGGACACAAGTGCTATGCTCTTGTTCTTCTTGTCACCATTATCAGTGATCCCCATCTCAAAAGTCTGAAGTGACCCAATAAGTTCATCCACTTTCAACTTGCTGATGTCCTGGGCTTCCTCTATGGCAGTTACCTTCATTGCAAATCTTTTAGGCAAGGATCTGAGAATCTTCCTCACCAGTTTTTCTTCTGACATCTTTTCTCCCAGTGCTCCTGAGGTGTTGGCAATCTCCAAGATGTTCATGTGAAACTCATGAATGGTTTCATCTTCCATCATTTTTAGATTCTCAAACTTGGTAGTCAACATCTGAAGCCTTGACATTTTTACTTTGGAAGTGCCCTCATGAGTAGTTTTGAGAGTGTCCCAAACTTCCTTGGCCAATTCATATTGATGTACTAGTCTGAAAATGTTTCTATCAATTCCATTGAACAAGGCATTTAAAGCTTTGGAATTTCCCAGGGCTAACTCATCTTCTTATTTACTCCAATCTTCCTCAGGCTTCAGACTGATTGTCCCATCTTTCTCAGTTATGGTGGGATGGATCCATCCTTTGTCAGCAGCTCTCCAAGCCTTTTTGTCCAGAGATTTTAAGAAGGCAATCATACGAGGTTTCCAGTAGTCATAATTAGTTCCATCCAGAATGGGTGGTCTATTTCCAAAAACTCCTTCTTTGTCCATAGTTCCAGAAAGTGATATCCCTAGATCTCACCCAGTAATACAGGCAGGGTGCCTGCTCTGATGCCAATTGAAATTCTGGCTGCAGATACGCAATGTCACGTTCAATGTTATGACACCGTATCTGACTTACTATATGACAGTAAATACAAAAACAATAAAGAACACAGTCAATTGTTTACCCAGTTCAGTGTGCAACAACACCTACTCTGGGGGCTACCAAGCCAGGGAGGAAATCCACTATAAGAGATGTTAATTCAGGAATAAACCAACCAGTTTATCTCCTTCACTTAAGACCTACCCAATGCAATTTCAATCTAAGTACAACTTAAACCTGAGTTCCTACTCACTCCCCCTCAATCACAGCAGTGATACCTAAAACAATTTGACTAATGAATTGATGAAGACACTCTTCAAAAACATACACTTGATTAAGCTTCACAGCTTTTTAATCAAGCAACACAACCACTCTTGCTTCACAGCTTTGAGTGATACACAAACTTAACTTGACTCTGCTTCACAGCTTTAGTCAAACAACATTCAAACACTCTTGCTTCAAAGCTTTGAGTGCTACACAACCCTTACAATTAAAAACCTATTCCAAGTCACTTATCACAATGATAATTGCTTGGAGTACAATAATTAAACCTATACAGTTTACAAATGATCTTCTGACCAAAAAGGGATTATTTGCAAAACAACAGCTCTGTTGAATATATAGCAGCTGCAACTTCAGTTAGGGTTTCCACAAAAACCTAGGGTTAATTCCGTTTGACCTTAAGACCAGGTCACAGGACTTTATTAACCAGGTTAGGGTTGAGCTAGGTTAACCCAAAGAAAACGCAGGATTCTGTTCTGGAAAGACTGAGTTATTTTCTTGAAAAAACTCAGAATTAACCAACCTGCATACCTGTTAGTTCAGAACAGGATGTCTTAACATCTGTTATGACATCTGAAAAACCTGTCTACTGATTTGGGAAAATGTGATCATTTTGCAAAATGCTCAGATACACACTTATAAACATCAGTACCTGAATGACAATATTTTTGTGCAAAGGTACCTAATGAATCAGTACAAACTAAACTAGAATGTTATGACATCAGTCATGACATTCACACATACACTTGGGTTTTACCAAAAATGCAAGCCAATACCTAAACAACTATAGTAATTACTTTTTCTGATGATTTTTAGAATCTCCTCCGTCTCTTGGGTAGATGGTCCTCAATGGTAATATCTTTTGCGGGCGCCTCCTTCCTAGAAGGCTCAGTCATTTTTTTCTTTCCTCTAGCATCAGTACTAGGTTTATTAGCATCAACATGGATTGGTGTAGTTTTGGTTGTAGGAGGTGAAATCTATGGAGAGAAGATCCTCCCCGTCCTAGTAACTTTACTTGATCCAACAATATATGTAATGTCAGCAATTTCATCTTTATCAATCCGTGAATCTTATTTGATACCATGGTAATACACTTTCGCCCCATAGTTCCAGGGCACCGCCTTATCAAAAGAGTAGGGGACTGGCCCCAGTGTGGTGATGATTAGTGGAACTATTATGGGTTCAATGGGAATTCTAATAGGACCTTTGGAGGTGATCCTAATAGGTTTGTTTGAGATAGTAATGATTGATATGTATTTAACTTCTTGAGATATAACTTCGGTCAAAATTTTCACAGATGGAGTTCTTTCAAATAGAATGTCATGGATATCCATCAGGTGTTAGACACCTTTCTTCAGCCATTCACAACCATTAATTTGTACAGCACAGTAGCAACAGTCTTCAAGGCAACCAGGGAATACCCCGACTTTCAAAAAATTCTCTTTAACAGACTTCAAAGGAATGGTCAAGTCATTGATGCAGGCAACGAAAGAGGCATCTTCAATAGCATTTACATCCTTACCATGATTTGGCATGGGTACGGTGACTACGTTGGGAGTTAGTGAAGGACCGAATTCAATTGTCTTGTTATCAATTAGGTCTTGGATTTTATTCTTTAGATACCAACCATCATTGGTATCATGTCCGGGACTGTTTGAGTAGTAAGCACATTTGGCATTGGGGTTGTATTTTGGAGAAGCAGTGTTAGGGTTGGAAGGGGGATATCGCAAGGTTACCAAATCAGCTTTCAATAGGTGTTACGGAGCTTGAGATAGTTGTATATTGGTTTTAGTAAACTGTCTTCTTTGGAAATCCGGTCTTTGTTGACTATTTTGTTGATGCGGTCGTTGAGTTGGAGTTGGATTGGAAATCAGTACAACCCTGTAACATGGTGGGAGAATTGACTTGTGTGTTTTGCGTTTGATCGAAATTGTTGCGGATAGCAAGAGTCGTCACCGAATTTTCTTTTATTCAATAAGGAAAGATTGAAAAGAACATGAAAGACCTTTCAAGATTATTTCTTGAGTTCGGGGGGTAGGTTATGAAAAGGGAAGGTATTAGTACCCTTTTCATCTATAGTTATCTACGGGCTCTTAGTTGCTTGCTAGATCACTTGCTTTTGTTTGAAAATGTGCTTGTGGTGTGGGTTTTGAAAGTATTTTGAAAAGGTGTCTTTGTAATGGTTCTCGTTTCTATAAGAACGGGTAAAAAGTGTTTGTCTTTTGAAAATGTTTCAAAATGACAGTGTTGGTATATAAAATGATTTTGTTGTGAGCAAGCGAGCAAATAGGAGCAACCTACCTACTCAAAAGGTCTTAAATTTTCTTTTCCTCCTCCTTTAGATGTTTCTATCTTAACATTGATTTGGTAAGAATCGCCATCATTGGATGTGAAGGGACGGGTGTGGGATGTTTGTATAGTCATAGAAGGCAACCTATGAGATGTTTTAGCAATGTTGTTTAGGGACTAGATCGTTTACCGAAGGCAACATTGAGGGTCATCGAGGGACTACGATCTTTTATTTAGGGTCTTTGCTAAATTGCCCATATTCGAGGGACATGACTATTTTTTGAGGCAACAAGTGGAATTACCCTAAGGGTGTATGTATGTAAGGAGTTTGTTTGATTGCATGCATTTTATCTTTTAAAATTTTGATTATCTACTTGTTGTTTTTATCTTTCCATACATCCTAGCTACTAGCATTTATACAAAAGCAATAAAAATGCAAGAAATAAAACCTACACTATTACAACCATATTGAATTGCATGGAAATATAAAGGCAAAAATAAAATAAATGCAAGAAAAATGGGTCCTTCAATTTAGGTTGAAACACCCTTCAATTCTGCATTTCTTGGCTTCCTTCAATTTGGATTCTGAAGTCAGTGGAGTCATTCCCTTCGATTTGCCTTTCTGTCTACTTCGACTGATGGTTGGAATCAAGATAGTCACGCCTTTCGTCTGGGCCTGGAAGTCAGCATAGTTCTGCCTTTTTCTTGACGCTTGGAGATAGCAAGGTTCTGGCCTTTGTTTGTGTCCTGGAGACAACAAGGTTCTGGCCTTCGTTTGAGGCCCAGAAGCAGCAACACTCATACTTTGCCACAGGTTCCTTGCTGACTCTTTGTAAGCATATTACGCCCTGAGATTGTGATTCAAAAGGCTTGTGAAGTTAACCAATCGAAGGGTATAACAAACTTGTCTTAAAGTCTAAAATGCAATATCCAAACATAACTACAATCCAGGGGTTAGCATGAAAAGTAATGGGTCTCAAAGTCCAAAGCATAACTAAACTAAGGTTGAGTTTTTAACATACAGGCCGTCAGAATCGAAAGCTAAAACATAGTCTAGAAATGTCTACATTTTTCTTTATTGGCATATGCATATGATATTAAAATAGAATAGACTCAAGTTTGAAATAAATTTTACCTCTTGAAGTTTTTAAATCGATGGGAGATGTAAGTGCTTTCTTTGATGGAAAATGAGATTTCGTTGGGACCTTCATAAATCTAGTCCAGTTGCTACTTTGTGAAAGCAATGACTGGGTCGAAAGAGGTTATGTGTGGATCGAAAGATTTTTTTTATCACAAGTGATGGGGTAACTCAAAGGCCTTCTGTATGGGAGCTGAAGGAGTGGGTTGAAGGGTTGCTTGGAGAGTGAATTGAAGGGTTTTTCTTGGTGTATAGAAGTGTTTGAAAAAGAATGTTGGGGAGTGTTTGAGAACTTCTGAGAATTTTCACAAGTGCTTTCTTGTAATCCTTCAGGGGCCCTCAATATGTGTGGTGATGCCTCCTATTTATAGATGGCTTGGGATGATGCTTTGGGAGGGAAAACAAAAGCTTCAAACAAAAAAGGTATGATGTATTTGTAGTTTTTGAGGGACAATGTTTTACTGCCATTTTGGTGCAAGGAATAAGGCAGCAATGCAGGATTGCTGGGCAGCAGTTTTGGAGTTTTATTTCCAGTGTATCAGGCCAGATCCTTGCAGCGTATGGGACTTGGTCAATAGTACCTTTGGCATCTCATCCTTTTGTCTTGACCCCCCTAGTCTTGCCTTTCGACCATACTTTTCAATAACTATCTCTTTTTTCAAATCGAAGTGTCATTTGAATGACTCCCATGGATATCCTTCGAAGGGGCCAAATTAATGCTCTTGGGATGGGTCAGTAACATATGTCCTTCGATTGGGTACATCCAGACATGCTTGACAAACCCTTCGAATGCGCCACCATGGTGCTTTCTTCGCCCGAGGCAATGACATAGTGAAGAGTTTGCATGTTTGAAACAGGCCATTTCTACAGGAGATCCTGCCCACTCAAATTTGCCTGCAAAGGGGCCATATGGCCAAATGAAAGAATGTGTGCAGGAGGTTCTTGCCTTGTGACCTTATACAAATATGTTCAAACGAAAGCTTGTAAAAGAGGATCCAGATGCCCAAACGAAAGTCATGACAAAAAGACTTATGCGCAAGGATTCACACCCCCAAGTGAAGGATGCGTGTAAGGGATGGAAGGCTCAATCGAATCTTGCAACGTTGGGAAAGTCATTGCCCCAAATGAAGGAGGCTTGCAGGGGCAAAATGTGTGATTGAAAGTGGGAAAATGGAGGTTTTGTCCTCCTGAATTGAAGGACATCATTAGGAAACTTTTTGCTTTGTGAATTGAAGCTATATTGAAGGGATGTGTTACCCTGTCGAAGCTTATAATAAAATGCTTCAAAGGGGACTTTGGCCTTGTGCATGTTATTATGGAAGGAAATACTGCCTTGTATGTCTTAGCTAACACGCGGGGAAGATGCTGTATGGCCAAACAAAAGGCTTGCACAAACATTCAAACGAAGTCTAACGCTAAAATGAAACAGGAAATATCTTAGACAAATGAGCCCAATGCCTCAATCGAAGCATGAAATGAACTTGCCCAAAGGAATCCAGCGCCCAAAAAAAATATGCAACCAAGGCCAAAGTGTCTAATCGAAGGATGCAAAATCGAAAGGAACTTGCTTTTCCTTTATTTTTGTCAAAAAGAGCATTTTCATTTATTTTGTCCTTTTTTAGCAATTTCTTCCTTATTCTTAATGCTGAAAAATCCAAATATATTTGTGTAAGCTTCGATTTTGGGAATCCTTTGTGATAATTGTCTTGAGGAATGAGAGGGAAAACTTTGGTGTATAATAGCTGCCCCTGCTCAATCTTCTTAAACCTGAAGAGTTAGATTTGCGAATCTTCCATTCGTGACTTGAAGGTGGAAGATGATTGAACACTAGAGTGCCCATAAATTTGCACTTGATATTGTGGTTGAGGTGTGAGGAATGGGCATAAAGATTCCATTTGGAGAAATAATGGAGAGTTGGCGGAGATGGGCTTATAGATGCCATCCAAAGGTAATTGTTGTCAGAGATTAGACTAATTCTAAGCTTGACTTTAACTGGGAAAAGAATCAGAATAAATCTTTGGTAGATTTAAAATTGGACCTAGGAGAAGTCTTGAATAATCTTTAACTGGAAAGAATCAGAATAAATCTCCAGTCGATTTAACACTGAACCAGGGAAAGCGTCTACTGGGAAAGCATCAGGATAAACCGGTGAGAGATTTAAACTGAACCAGCATAGGTCTGGAAAAGAATCAGAATAAATCTTGGAGCGATTTATTTGAACCAGAGAAAGTGTCTACAGGAAAGAATCAGGATAAACCGTTTAGAGATTTAAACTGAACCAACAGAGGTCTGGAAAAGAATCAGAATAAATCTTGGAGCGATTTATCTGAACCAGAGAAAGTGTCTACAAGAAAGAATCAGGATAAACTATTGAGAGATTTAAACTGAACCAACAGAGGTCTGGAAAAGAATCAGAATATATCTTGGAGCGATTTATTTGAACTAGAGAGAGTGTCTACGGGAAAGAATTAGGATAAATCATTGAGAGATTTAAACTGAACTAGCAGAAATATGGAAAAGAGTCATAATAAATCTTGGATCGATTATCTGAACCAGAGAATGTGTATACAAGAAATAATTAGGATAAGTTGTTGAGAGATTTAAACTGAACCAACAGAGGTCTGGAAAAGAATCATAATAAATCATGGAGCGATTTATCTGAACCATAGAAAGTGTCTACAAGAAAGAATCAGGATAAATCATTGAGAGATTTAAACTGAACTCGCAGAAGTCTGGAAAAGAATCAGAATAAATCCTGGAGCAATTTATCTGAACCAGAGAAAGTGTCTATAGGAAAGAATCAGGATAAACCGTTGAGAGATTTAAGCTAAACCAGAAGAAGTCTAGAAAATAATCAGAATAAATCTTGGAGCGATTTATCTGAACCAGAGAAAGTGCCTACAAGAAAGAATCAGGATAAACCATTGAGAGATTTAAACTGAACCAGTATAGGTCTGGAAAAGAATCAGAATAAATCTTGGAGCATTTTATCTGAACCAGAGAAAGTGTCTACAGGAAAGAATCAAGATAAACCGTTGAGAGATTTAAACTGAACCAGTAGAAGTCTTGAAAAGAATCAGAATAAATTTTGGAGTGATTTATCTAAACCAGAGAAAGTGTCTACAGGAAAGAATCAGGATAAACCGTTGAGAGATTTAAAGTGAACCAACAGAAGTCTGGAAAAGAATCAGAATAAATCTTGAAGCGATTTATCTGAACTAGAGAAAATCTGAAGGAAGTATTTTGTCATGTGGATGGTCACCCTGTCCTGTTTCAAGAATTTATCTACCATTGATTTGTTCACAAATAATTGCTTTGTCTTGTTGAAAATTTGATGATAATTCTTATTGATTGATCCTTCCTGAAAAGGTAAAGAGTTAGTTGTATATAAGTCCATGATGTATGGAATGCATGGTGTCATGATGTTTCTCAAAATAAATGAGATTACGATATATGCATTTGTGTTGTTGATGTCTATGATGTATGAATGCAATGTATGTGCATGTTAGTTGTTCTGCTACAGTGTTGTTTAGATTTGGGAAGATAAATCCTTGACTACTATTTGGATTATGGAGGATAAGCCTTCATGTTTCATTGAAATTGAAGTACTGATAGATGGGTTCCGTCATTAGATAAGTAAACTCTATTGGGAAAGGGAAAAACCGTGCATTGCTTGTGGACTTCATGAAAACATGCTGGGGAACCCCTGAGTAGTGGGGGACTTTCACTGGGGAACCTTTAGAGCAGTAACTGCGGAGAGTTTATGGAATGGCCCATAGATATTATCTTGTTTCTTAAAGCCATTATTAATTGTCTTTCTGTTTAGTTTTCCTTTTTTATGCGTTCATTTATAAACAGTAATTACATTTAAATGCATATGTTCAAAAAATAAACACTGGACGTTTTTTGCAAACAAAACAGGAACAGTAAAAGAAAAACAGATAGTTTTTCACTTTTAAAGGAATATCTTTGTATTAACTTGAATAAGTATTTTTGTACAAAGAGACGAACATCCTAGTAAGAGAATGTCATCTTAAAAATGAAAATTGATACAAAGAAAAGACATCTATGTAAAATAATCCCATGGGATTCTCATTCTGCTATAGCCTTCATGTCTCTGAGCGTCTCATCCACTTGCTGCTTCGTCTGAAGCTGATTGGATTGATTAGAACCGTTCGGGTTTGACGATTGATACTTAAGACTAGTTTTAAGGTGATCCAATGGGACATAGTCATATGCTTTAAATCCCTAACTTTTGCCTGGACCTCCCTTTCGGGTTTTCAGTCCACCGGGATACCCTTTTTTTCCCAAGCCGCCTTTTCAGGTTTTCAGCTTGTCGGGTGTATATAATTTTTGTGTGTTCTATCCCTAATTTTTGCCTAGGCCAGTCGACCTAGCGGGTCTTTTTCATGCGTAGTATCTTTTAACTATGTCCGCGTTTACAGGGTGCGGAAGGTCGTCACCGTCCATAGTGGTTAAGATCATTGCCCCACCAGAAAATATGTTTTTTTTATCACAAATGGCCCTTCATACGTAGGAGTCTATTTTCCCCTGGGATCACCTTGTGGCAATATGATACGCTTGATTACCAAGTCACCAACCTGATATACCTAACGTCTGACTTTCTTGTTAAAAGCTTTAGTCATACGCTTTTGGTACATCTGGCCATGGCAGACAGTCGTAAGCCTCTTCTCATCAATCAAGTTCAGCTGGTCAAGTCGATTTTGAATCCATTTATCTTCATTCAACCCTATATACCTCATGATTCTCAAAGAAGGTATCTGGACTTCCATTGCTAGGACAACTTCCATGATCTTCTTGATGTTTTTATTAGCGGCTTCCACAGCTCCATTCATCTTCGGCCGGTAGGGAGAAGAGTTATAATGTTGGATCTTGAATTGCATGCATAGTGCAGTAATCATAGTATTATTAAGATTGGTACCATTATCTGTAATGATTCTTTCCGGAATACCGTACTGACAGATAAGATTCTGTTTGATGAATCGGGTCACAACGTTCTTGGCCACAGAAGCGAATGAAGTTGCCTCAACCCACTTCATGAAGTAATCAATGGCAACCAAGATGAAGCGGTGTCCATTAGAAGCTATAGGTTTGATTTCTCCAATCATGTCAATGCCCTACATTGTGAATGGCCAAGGAGCAGTCAGGATGTTTAGAGGAACTAGAGGCACATGTACCTTGTCAGCATAGATCTGACACTTGTGACAGGTTCGTGAATGTTGATGACAATCTGCTTCAATGGTGGACCAATAGTATCCTGCCCGTAGGATCTTTTTATCCATCGTGTGTCCACTAGAATGGCTGCCAAAGGTGCCTTCATGTAAATCAACCATGATCTTGTCTGCCTCACTCTTGTCTACGCATCGAAGAAAAGTAGAGTCGTGGTTGCGCTTATAGAGAACTCCGTTACTGAGGAAGAACTTAGCAGAGAATCTTCTCAGGAATTTATTGTCGTTGACTGAAGCTCCCTCCGGATACTCTTGGGCCTCGAGATATCTATTAATTTCATGGAACCAGGGCTTGTCCACTACTTCTTCAGTATCAATCTCGTGACAGTAAGCTAGTTCGTCCATTCTCTCGATGGTGATCTGAGGAGCCTCATTATCCCACTTGATTTTGAACATGGATGACATAGTGGCTAGCGTGTCCGCTAGTTAATTTTCCTCTCATACAAAATGCTCAAAAGTAATTTCCTCAAAATGTGGGATTAATGTCAACACATGTTCTTTGTAAGGGATGAGATTAGGACACTTCGTGTCCCATTCTCACTCTGATCTGACTGATGACTAAGGCTGAATCTCCAAATACACTTAAGGATTTGATTCCCAAATCAATGGCAGCTTTGAGACCCATAATGCACGCTTCATATTCCGCCATATTATTGGTACAGTTGAAACACATTCTAGAAGTGAAGGGAGTATGGAATCCTTCAGGGGATATGATTACAGCTCCTATGCCATTTCCGAGGGTGTTGGAAGCTCCGTCAAAAACCAAGATCCATCGGGATCCTTGTTCAGGTCCGTCATATGGTCTGAGTTCTTCACAATTATTTACCAACATGATGTCTTCGTCCGGGAATTCGAAATTCATGGATTTATAGTCATCCACAGCCTGATGATCCAGGTGACCAGCTAGTACACTTCCCTTTATTGCTTTTTGGGTAGTGTATTGAATGTCGTACTCAGTCAGGACCATCTGTCATATTGTTATTCTCCAAGAGAGGGCAGGCTTCTCGAATATGTACTTAATTGGATCCATCTTGGATATCAATAAGGTATTGTGAGTCAACATATATTGTCTTAGCCGACAAGCATCCCATGCCAGAGCACAACAAGTTTTCTCGAGCAATGAATATCTGATTTCACAGTCGATAGTTTTTACTCAGGTAGTATATTGCATGCTCTTTTCGGCCAGCACACACCCCATTGAATTTTCCAAGACTATTAGATACATGATAAGGGATCTTCCCTTAACTGGAGGCATTAAAATTGGAGGCTCTTGAAGGTACTCTTTGATCTTATCGAGAGCAGCTTGGCAGTCATCGTTCCATTCCATCACTTAATCTTTCTTCAGCAATTTGAAGATTAGTTCACAAGTAGCGGTTAGGTGGGAAATGAACCTGGAAATATAGTTTAGTCGTCCTAAGAATCCCCTAACTTCCTTCTCAGTGCGAGGAGCAGACATTTCTTGTATTTATTTTACCTTTTCATGGTCCCCTTCGATACCTTTGCCACTGACAACGAAGCCTAAGAGCTTGCCGGACCTCACTCCAAAAGTGCATTTATTCGGGTTTAGACTTAGTTTGTATTTCTTTAGTCTTTCAAACAGTTTATGCAGATGGGCAAGATGTTCCTCTTTAGTTTGAGATCTAGATATCATGTCATCCACGTAGAACCTTTATCTCGTGATGGATTATATCGTGAAACAAAGATACCATGGCACACTGATAGGTTTCCCCAGCGTTCTTTAACCCAAATGTCATAACTTTGTAACAGAACGTGCCCCACTGTGTAATGAAGGTCATTTTCTCCATATCCTCAGGTGCTATTTTGATCTGGTTGTATCCGGAGAAACCATCCATGAAGGAAAATACTTTATGATGTGCGGTGTTGTCAACCAGAATATCGATGTGGGGAAGCGAGAAGTTATCCTTGGGGCTTGCCCTATTCAAGTCTCTGTAATCCACACACATGCGTACCTTACCACCCTTTTTAGGCACTGGAACAACGTTGGTGACCCATTGTGGATAGGAGGTGACAGCTAAGAATCCAGCGTTGAACTGCTTCATGACTTCAGTCTTAATTTTCTCTGACATTTCTGGCCACATGCGATGGACCTTCTGTTTTACTGGAGGGAAGTCTTCTTTTGTCGGCAGACGATGGACCACGATATTAGTGTCGAGTCCTGGCATGTCTTCGTATGACCAAGCAAAGACCTCAACATAGTCATGTAGTAACTGATTTAAGTGTTTCTTGACATTAGGCTCTAGGTTGGCACATATCTTGACTTCTTTCTTGTCCTCTTCAATACCTAAGTTAACTATTTCAACCGGCACTCCGTGGGGCTGTATGGTCGTTTCTTCATGTTGCAATAACCTGGATAGTTCCCTTTGTACCTCACAATCTTCCTCACCTTCCTCTTCAGCTTGGTAGATCAGATTTTCAAAGTCACAATAGGCCATAGCAGAATCATTACCCATGGGATCCTGGGTGGATATGGATCTGCATTTCGATATGTGAGTGTGTGTAAGATCATAGCTATCTTTGATAAAATAATAGGTAGAAAAAGAAAAACAAGGAGCATAAAGTTTTCATGCAAAAACGTCCATGATTTATTGATGACATATGAAGACGAAGTAACAACCCTCACAAACGAACCATTGTGTCTCGGGTAAGACACAAGGTTTTAAAGTCTAAATTGTTTAATTATTACAAGTCTGATAAGAAAATTAAAAGACAATTAATCTTGAATAAAATTAATAGGGACAAATTCTTTGGCTTCCCAATTGTTGAGTCCTCCGCTGATGGTTGGAAAAATCCACTCGACCATGTCACAGCTGCCATCACTGTCTTCCAATGCATTGACTCCCTGATTGCTGATACGTAGAGGTGGTCCTCCAGCGCGAGCTCGTTGAACAACTCTCTAGGCCTCAAAAGTCAAACCCAAACCAAATTTGTTAGATTTATAGGGAATATCCAGAAGTTTACCCCAAATGGTGCATCCACCTTCCTCAACTACTTCTCTAGAATCCTTTAGAGAGGCCATTTTCAATGGTGGTCTGGTAACCTTTGGAGTCTTGGTAGTAGTCTTGGTTGCCGCAACCGTTTGTGGGACCTCCTCAAAGTTCTGACATGGAGTCTCAATGAATTCACCATCCATTTCCATGTACCTGAAAGAATTTAAATGGCAACCATGTATTCCTCCTCCCCATAGACAGTGCTGATCTTTCCCTTTATTGGGCATTTCAACATCTGATGTAGGGTAGAAGTGACAACACCAGCGCCATGGATCTAGGGTCTTCCCAATAAACAGGAATAGGAAGGGCGGATATCCATCACATAGAAAGTTGAATCAAAAGTTTGAGTTCCAACTTTTATAGGGATGTCAACTTCTCCGTGCACTGTCCTTTTAGAACCATCAAAGGCCCTCACCATAATGTTGCTAGGCTTTAAAGTGAGTCCCTCATAATCTATCCGGTCAAGAGTATTTTTGGGAAAGACATTTAGCGATGAACATGTATCCACCAGAACGTGGGCTAATGTAATGCCTCTGCACTCAATGGAAACGTGTAAGGCATCATTGTGTTTCCTTCCTTTGGGAGTCAAATCAGCGTTAGAAAAACCCAATCTGTTATTAGCAGTTAGACTGGCCACACAATTCTTAAATTGATCAATGGAGGTCTCTTGAGGAACGTGGGCGGTCTTTAAATACTTTACCAAGGCCTTGGCATGAGCCTCAGAACACAAAAGTAAGGCCAACATCGATATTTTCGAGGGGGTCCATCCCAAATGTTCCACGATGTTGTAGTCACTTTTCTTAATTATCTTTAGTATGTCTTCCATATCTTTGCTACAAGCTTCATGAATGACCTCTGGATGTGCCTTATTATGGACAGGTTCAAATAATACCTCCTTGCCCCTTGTCTTGGCAGCAAGGATAACAGTAGGATTGTCAACAGGAGTATTACTGGGAATTCTGGTAGGAGCGGTAGCAGGAATAATTACAGGAGTAAAAATGGTCCTTGGAGAGATCTCGGGTGAGAAGACTCTTCCACTTCTTGTTATCTTACTGGTCCCAGCGATATTGACGACGTCAGGATCAGTGTCTTTCTCAACTTTTTCTTTGATAGCCAATAGATCTTGCATGACGCCATGATAATAGACGTCAGCCCCATAGTTCCATGGAACAGCTTTATCTGAAGAATATGGGATTGGTCCCGGCATGGTGATGATTAGGGGAGAAGACTTTGGAACAGGTGTAATCCTGACGGGTCCTTTGGTGGAGACCCTGGGAGGATTTTCGGAGATGGTGATTATTGAAACATCTTTACGGGAATTTCTGGTAAGAGGAACTTTTTCAAACATGATTTATTTGTTAGCCATCAGGCGCTGGACGCCCATCTTCAGTAACAAACAGCCATTTGGTATAGACATGCATAAGTGACAACTTTCATCACAGCCTGGGAATAGAATGGCTTTCAATAGATTTTGTTTAATAGTCAGAAGAGGAGTAGTTAAGTCATTCACGGAGGAAACAAAACAATCATAATCAATAACGTTGATACCTTGACCATGTTTGGGCATTGGCGCCGTTATTACATTAGGAATTTATGGGGGATCAAACTCAATCTCTTTCGCCTCGATAAGGTCTTGTACCTTATTCTTCAAGGCCCAACAATTGTTTGTATCATGCTCCGGGATTTCAGAATGATAGGCACATCGAGCATTCGGGTTGTAGCGAGGAGAAGCAGTATTGGGGTTCTTTGGAGCTTCCTTTAGGGTCACCAGATTGGACTTAAAAAGATGTGGCAAAACTTGGGACAAGGTCATGTTGATCCGGTTGAATCGTCTCATGGGCGCCTCTTGTAACACCCTCTAAAACCCCGAATAAAATTTCGCAAATAATTAAAATCATATTTTCAGAGTACATGTATTAACGAGGATGTCACAATTCTCTATTAATAAAAACTAGTTTCTGTCATGCATAACATAGAAGCAACTCATACATGTTTACACAGCGGAATAATTTAATTAACAAAACCAATGTTATAATATTTTCAAAATCATCAGGGATTAACACCTGGAATATATCAACATCATATTATAACAAACATAAGGAAATAAACGAGTCTGACTAAAGCAGCTCGACAAACAAACGTTCCCGGAGTTACAACTATCAGAGCATGACCCGGACAATACTTAAACATAAATAAACTAGAAACAACAAGCCTTCGCCAAGCACCTGAACGAAGCTCCTCAATCTGAAATATTCAACAGTAAGGGTGAGCATCTCAACTATACATTTGATTATACGTTCATAACAATCAATTCAGAAAACCATAAGCATCACCCAAACAGTTAGCATGTTTCATAGTTTTACGAAAACCTTTAAAATTCATATATTCATAATATATCACTTTTCATACTTATAATTAACATCAAACATCATTAACAATTTAGCAGCAATACATGCATACAATCAATTAAATACAACATTGGAAAATCATCCATTCATGTTATATTCAATATAATGCAACACACCCATGCATGTGGTACCATTTTACCGCCCCATTATATCTCGGGTCACGGACAACTCACCGTTCCATTATATCGCGGACACAGCTACCACCTCAACGTTCCATTAAATCGCGGACACGTATATTGGCCACCATGTTAATTCCACACAATGGGAATTAACAAATGCAACATGATATGTAAAGTATGTAACACTCAGCATACTATTAACATCAATCAACATATCATGCAACATCAACAACATCAATTATAACAGGATATGGATAGCATGTAATCACTCAGCATACTATTAAACATCAATTATACCAAGTTATATCCTAATTCATGCTTGATAACATCATCTAAAAGCATGACAATAAAATCCATATAGTGTTGGTATCATAACATACAATCGTTATTCGATACAAGCATCAATCAACACTAGGAAATCAATAAACAACATATTCAAAACATGTCAAACACTGCACATCAAAATAGGATCAATCCGTACATAACAGCATGCTCAGAAAATAAAATTCAGAAACCAACACAGGAGGTTTAACACGGGTGCCCGTGTAAATCAACACTGCCCGTGTGGAAATGTGTCCAGAAAACACGTTATTTTGCCAATACAGGGGATCAACACGGGTGCCCGTGTGAATCAACACGGCCCGTGTGGAAATGTGTCCAGAAAACACGTTATTTTGCCAATACAGGGGATCAACACGGGTGCCCGTGTGAATCAACACGGCCGTGTTGATGAGCGCGTACCAAACTTTTCCTGTACCTGCAGCAGCTCAGAACAGCAGCCAAATACGAAAAATACCAGCCAAAACGCACATTTCGGTACATGACAACATCAATTATGCATAACTCAAAGCAACACATCAATTGGAAACACCATTCCCTTTTTCGTTAGTCAATTTCCCATCTTAAGGACATCATTATTTCACTTAAGGTCCTATTTTTTTCAAATCATACACAACTCAGAATTTTTGTCTCAAAACATCCTATTTTATCAACCATTCTTTCATCAACAACAAGTTTTATAAAATTGACCTTAAGTTACATATTACCCGTCCTTTAGGGAAATTCTAACAACATCCAGGTTATCCCTAGAACACCTAAGGTAAACTCACGATCATACAGATATACTCCAAATCCACCATTAGGAACCTAAAATCCCTAATTGATTTATAAAATTGGGAATCTAAACCTTTTCTAACAAGGTTCAACCCTAAGGTTATTGATCCCTAAGAACATCTAACAATTGGGGTTTCTCCCTACGATTATCCAAATCAACCGTACCTAAACCCATAAGCAAAAGTAAATCGAGTAGTAGCCCCCCTTACCTTATCAAATTGCAGCTTGAGTTCTTCGAGCGATGTTCTTCGTTCTTCGTACCTTCAGAGCTCAGCTTCCCAAATATCCCAAATTCTGTGTTATCGTGAATAATGAGAAAATAACTTGAGTCCCAAATGTATCCTTATTCCTTTTGCACCCCCACTCTTTACTAACAACATCCAAGCCCAATAACTTAAAAACCCAATATTTTCTTATTTCTTTTATTTTCTTCAAATATTCCAAAATAAATAATTCTTTTTATTTTATTAATTCTAATAAAATAAATTCCCAATTAAATAAATCAAATAATTAAAACTGGGGTGTTACAACTCTCCCCCACTAAAGAGTTTTCGTCCTCGAAAACATACCTTAGACGAACAGTTCCGGATAAGCCTCTTTCATCTGGATCTCCAGCTCCCAAGTGATATTTCCATCTGCTGGACCTCCCCAAGCAACCTTCACTAATGCTATCTCTTTTCCCCTTAACTGTTTCACTTCCCGATCTTCTATCCTCATAGGCAATGTTTCTACTGTCAGGTTATCTCTCACCTGTACATCATCTATTTGGATTACATGAGATGGGTCTGGAATGTATCTCCTCAACTGAGAAACATGAAAAACATCGTGCAAATTCGCAAGTCTCGGAGGTAAAGCAATACGATAAGCAACTTCTCCAACTCTTTCCGTAATCTGAAACAGACCAATAAAACGCGGAGTCAACTTCTTAGATTTCAACGCTCGACCAATACCCGTTATCAGAGTAACTCTCATAAACACATGATCTCCAGCACTGAATTCTAAATTCTTTCTCCTCTTATCATGATAACTTTTCTGACGACTCTGAGAAGCTCTCATCTTCTCTTGAATCAATTTGATCTTTTCAGTAGTCTGCTGAACAATCTCTGGCCCAATTATTGAACTCTCTCCAGATTCATACCAACACAAAGGCGTTCTACACCGTCTACCATACAATGCCTCAAACGGAGCCATACCAATACTCGAATGGTAACTATTGTTATAAGTAAATTAAATCAATGGCAAATAGCTATCCCAAGCTCCACCCTTCTCTAAAACACAAGCACGCAATAAATCTTCTAACGATTGAATCGTCCTCTCCGTCTGTCCATCAGTCTGAGGATGGTAAGCTGAACTCAACCTCAATTTAGTACCCAAAGCCTTCTGCAATCCTTCCCAAAATTTCGAAGTGAATCTCGGATCTCTATCTGACACAATACTAGAAGGAACTCCATGCAAACTCACTATTTTCTCAATATACAACTGTGCCAATCTCTCCATTGAGTAATCCATTCGCACCGGTATAAAATGAGCAGACTTAGTCAGTCTATCCACAACAACCCATATCGCTTCACAATTCTTAGGAGTCCTCGGCAACCCGGATACAAAATCCATAGAAATACTATCCCACTTCCATTCTGGAATAAACATCGGTTGCATAAATCCAGACGGCTTCTGATGCTCAATCTTCGATTTCTGACAGATTAAACATGCATACACAAATTCAACTATTTCCTTTTTCATTCCCGGCCACCAAAACAATTTCTTCAAATCATGATACATTTTCGTGGCACCCGGATGAATACTCATCCCACTGCGATGTCCTTCCTCTAATATAATCTTCTTGATTTCTGCAACATCAGGAACACAAACTCTATCGCCAAATCTCATAACATCATTTTCATCAATTCTAAACTCACCACCTTGACCTTGGTTGATCAATGTCAATTTATCAACTAAATTAACATCGGATTTCTGCCCGATCCTGATCTCTTCTAGAATACCACTAGTAAGTTTCAACATACCCAAACGAACACACTTCAGAGTACTTTCACAAAGTAAACTCAAATCTCGGAATTGTTCAATTAATTCCAATTCACGAACCATCATCATAGACATATGCAAGGATTTCCTGCTCAAAGCATCTGCAACCACATTTGCCTTACCAGGATGGTAATTCAAACCAAAATCATAATCTTTGAGAAATTCCAACCACCTTCTTTGCCTCATATTGAGCTCTTTCTGATCGAAAAGGTACTTCAAACTCTTATGATTACTATACACTTCAAATCTCGAACCATACAGATAATGTCTCCACAATTTCAAGACAAACACAACTGCTTCTAACTCTAAGTCATGAGTAGGATAGTTCCTTTCGTGAACCTTCAACTGTATCGAAGCATACGCAACTACCTGTTGATTCTGCATTAGAACACCACCTAATCCCATCAGAGATGCATCACAATAAACCACAAAAGATTCCGCCGGATTCGGCAAAATCAGAATAGGAGCACTAGTCAATCTCCGCTTCAATTCCTGGAAACCTTTCTCACAATCAGAATCCCAAATAATCGCTTGTCCTTTACGAGTCAACTTCGTCAACGGCAATGCTAACTTTGAGAATCCTTCGATAAACTTCCTGTAATAACCTGCAAGACCAAGAAAACTTCTGATTTCAGAAACAGTCTTCGGCGCTTCCCACTGATATACTGCTTCTACCTTTGTAGGATCCACTGCAATACCATTCTTAGAAATCACATGTCCAAGAAAACTAACTTCATTTAGCCAGAACTCACATTTGGACAACTTTGCATACAACTTCTTATCTTTCAACAACTCTAACATGATTCTGAGATGTTCCGCATGCTCTTCATCATTCTTGGAATAAATCAGAATGTCATCAATAAAAACCACAACAAACTTATCCAGATACGGATGAAAAATCCTGTTCATATATTCCATGAAAACACCAGGTGCATTAGTAACTCCGAACGACATAACATAATATTCATAATGCCCATACCTCGTTCGAAAAGCAGTCTTTTGAATATCTTCCGCTTTCACACGAATCTGATGATATCCAGATCTCAAGTCAATCTTACTGAATACACTGGCTCCAATTAGCTGATCCATTAAATCATCAATCCTCGGTAAAGGATACCGATTTTTAATGGTTACCTTGTTCAATTGCCTGTAATCAACACACAGTCTCATAGAACCTTCTTTCTTCTTAACCAACAATACCGGAGCACCCCAAGGCGAAACACTTGGACGAATAAACTTCTTCTCCAGTAAATCTTCCAACTGACTCTTCAATTCAGCCAACTCAGACGCAGACATACGATATGGCGCCATCGACACCGGTCTCGTACCAGGAATCAAATCTATAGAAAATTCCACTTCTCTCTCAGGAGGTAACTCACCAACATCATCAGGAAAGACTTCTGGAAAATCACACACCACTGGCATTTCCCCACTCCTGACCTTTCCTGTTGCATCTAACGAAGCAAGTAACATAAACACATTAGCACCGTCATCCATTGCTTCTTGTACCTGCCTAGCAGTCATAGTCAAATTCTCGACACCAACTGCTTCTGGAAAAATCACCGTCTTAGCAAAACAGTTCAGATGAACCCGGTTGACTTCCAACCAGTTCATCCCAAGGATAATATCAATTTGTTCAAGCGGTAGGCACACTAAATCCATACTGAAACCTCTACCAAAAATCTCAATAGGACAATTCCTACATACAAGTGAAGTTGTCACTGAACCCGATGCAGGAGTATCAACAACCATGCTACCTCGCATATCAGATATGTCCAGTTTCAACCTCTCAGCACAATCCAAAGAAATGAAAGAATGAGTTGCGCCAGTATCAATAATTGCAACTAAAGGTGTGCCATGAATAAAACACGTACCTTTAATCAATCGATCCTCTGGAGTAGTCTCAGATCCAGACAAAGCGAACACTTTTCCACCTGACTGATCCTTCTTAGGTTTTGGACACTGCGGACGAATGTGACCTTCTTCGCCACAATTGTAACAAGTAACAGACTTCCCTTTGCAATCAATAGACAAATGACCAGTCTTTCCACATTTATAGCACTTCTTCTCATCACTCTTGCAATCTCGAATATGATGACCAAACTCACCACACCTGTAGCATCTGATAGGAGCCTTAGAATCTCCCCCACTAGGCCTTTTCCATCCACCTACTTTCTGGTTACCTCTACCATATGGCTTGCCACGGTCCATAAGTTGCTTTCCTCTTTTATCAACATTCCCACGAGAGTGAGACGACCTAGTCTTGGTAATATCTTCTTCCAAGATCCTGCTACAATCTACCAGATCAGAAAATCTACGAATACGCTGGTACCTGATTCCCTGCTTAATCTCATCTCGGAGACCATTCTCAAATTTGATACACTTAGAGAATTCTCCAGCCTCATCATTATTGTAGTGTGCATAATACTTTGCCAGCTCAGTGAACTTAGTAGCATACTCACTAACAGTCAGATTGCCCTGCTTAAGCTCCAAAAACTCAATTTCCTTTCTTCCCCGAACGTCTTCAGGAAAGTACCTCCTCAGAAAAGCCCTTCTGAAGTTAGCCCAAGTCAGTGCCTCTCCATCCTGAACCATTTCAGTCCTTGTTGCAACCCACCAGTCGTCGGCCTCTTCTGCCAATATATGCGTACCATATCTGACCTTCAGGTCTTCTGCACAATCAATCACACGGAAAATCCTTTCGATTTCCTTCAGCCACTTCTGAGCACCTTCAGGGTCATGTGTACCTTTGAACAACGGAGGATTGTTCCTTTGGAAGTTCCCCAATTGCCTATCAGCACCAATCACGCTTCCATTTGGGTTTCCAGCAAGTACACCAGCTAACATCCCCAAAGCCTCAGCTAGTGCAGCATCATTTCGTCCGTTACCTCTTCCAGCCATATTCCTGAGAATTAAAACATACTCTTCATCAGAATACAGTATCGACAGTGTTACCTTGCACTAGTCGCATACAAAAGGAATGACTGACTCAAGACTCTGGTCGCAACGACCGACTATGCTCTGATACCACTATTGTAACACCCTCTAAAACCCCGAATAAAATTTCGCAAATAATTAAAATCATATTTTCAGAGTACATGTATTAACGAGGATGTCACAATTCTCTATTAATAAAAACTAGTTTCTGTCATGCATAACATAGAAGCAACTCATACATGTTTACACAGCGGAATAATTTAATTAACAAAACCAATGTTATAATATTTTCAAAATCATCAGGGATTAACACCTGGAATATATCAACATCATATTGTAACAAACATAAGGAAATAAACGAGTCTGACTAAAGCAGCTCGACAAACAAACGTTCCCGGAGTTACAACTATCAGAGCATGACCCGGACAATACTTAAACAGAAATAAACTAGAAACAACAAGCCTTCGCCAAGCACCTGAACGAAGCTCCTCAATCTGAAATATTCAACAGTAAGGGTGAGCATCTCAACTATACATTTGATTATACGTTCATAACAATCAATTCAGAAAACCATAAGCATCACCCAAACAGTTAGCATGTTTCATAGTTTTACGAAAACCTTTACAATTCATATATTCATAATATATCACTTTTCATACTTATAATTAACATCAAACATCATTAACAATTTAGCAGCAATACATGCATACAATCAATTAAATACAACATTGGAAAATCATCCATTCATGTTATATTCAATATAATGCAACACACCCATGCATGTGGTACCATTTTACCGCCCCATTATATCTCGGGTCACGGACAACTCACCGTTCCATTATATCGCGGACACGGCTACCACCTCAACGTTCCATTAAATCGCGGACACGTATATTGGCCACCATGTTAATTCCACATAATGGGAATTAACAAATGCAACATGATATGTAAAGTATGTAACACTCAACATACTATTAACATCAATCAACATATCATGCAACATCAACAACATCAATTATAACAGGATATGGATAGCATGTAATCACTCAGCATACTATTAAACATCAATCATACCAAGTTATATCCTAATTCATGCTTGATAACATCATCTAAAAGCATGACAATAAAATCCATATAGTGTTGGTATCATAACATACAATCGTTATTCGATACAAGCATCAATCAACACTAGGAAATCAATAAACAACATATTCAAAACATGTCAAACACTGCACATCAAAACAGGATCAATCCGTACATAACAGCATGCTCAGAAAATAAAATTCAGAAACCAACACAGGAGGTTTAACACGGGTGCCCGTGTAAATCAACACTGCCCGTGTGGAAATGTGTCCAGAAAACACGTTATTTTGCCAATACAGGGGATCAACACGGGTGCCCGTGTGAATCAACACGGCCCGTGTGGAAATGTGTCCAGAAAACACGTTATTTTGCCAATACAGGGGATCAACACGGGTGCCCGTGTGAATCAACACGGCCGTGTTGATGAGCGCGTACCAAACTTTTCCTGTACCTGCTGCAGCTCAGAACAGCAGCCAAATACGAAAAATACCAGCCAAAACGCACATTTCGGTACATGACAACATCAATTATGCATAACTCAAAGCAACACATCAATTGGAAACACCATTCCCTTTTTCGTTAGTCAATTTCCCATCTTAAGGACAGCATTATTTCACTTAAGGTCCTATTTTTTTCAAATCATACACAACTCAGAATTTTTGTCTCAAAACATCCTATTTTATCAACCATTCTTTCATCAACAACAAGTTTTATAAAATTGACCTTAAGTTACATATTACCCGTCCTTTAGGGAAATTCTAACAACATCCAGGTTATCCCTAGAACACCTAAGGTAAACTCACGATCATACAGATATACTCCAAATCCACCATTAGGAACCTAAAATCCCTAATTGATTTATAAAATTGGGAATCTAAACCTTTTCTAACAAGGTTCAACCCTAAGGTTATTGATCCCTAAGAACATCTAACAATTGGGGTTTCTCCCTACGATTATCCAAATCAACCGTACCTAAACCCATAAGCAAAAGTAAATCGAGGAGTAGCCCCCCTTACCTTATCAAATTGCAGCTTGAGTTCTTCGAGCGATGTTCTTCGTTCTTTGTACCTTCAGAGCTCAGCTTCCCAAATATCCCAAATTCTGTGTTATCGTGAATAATGAGAAAATAACTTGAGTCCCAAATGTATCCTTATTCCTTTTGCACCCCCACTCTTTACTAACAACATCCAAGCCCAATAACTTAAAAACCCAATATTTTCTTATTTCTTTTATTTTCTTCAAATATTCCAAAATAAATAATTCTTTTTATTTTATTAATTCTAATAAAATAAATTCCCAATTAAATAAATCAAATAATTAAAACTGGGGTGTTACACCTCTGGCCTACGTTGATACTTTTGCTGCTAATTTGATACAAGATTGGAAATCATAACAGCCCCTACTATCCGGCGACGTTCAGTTTTGTTTTGATTTTTATGGTCATATGCAACACTGACCTCCTTCTTTCCGGTAAAGGGTTTCTTAATCGTGCTCGAGGATACATCTCTTTGAATTTTGCCACTTTTTATATCGGCTTCTACCCGTTCACCAGTCATGATTAGTTCAGTAAATCCAACTGAGGAGCTTCCGATCAGGTGGTTGAAGAATGGATCAGATAGCATGCCCAAGAACATATCCCCCATTTATCTGTCAGATAGAGGGGGTTGGACTCTTCCCACGAGATCCCGCCATTTTTGAGAATAGGTTTTGAAACTTCACCAGTACCCATAGACATGCCTTATAATTGTGTTCGAGTTGGAGCTAAGTCAGCATTATACTGGTATTGCTTGTAAAAAGCGGCAGCCAAATCTTCCCAATTGCGAATATTGGTCCCTTCCAACTAATAGAACCAATCCAACTGCGTCCCTGACAAGCTTTCTTGGAAGAAATGCACCCATAGGTTCCTATCAGTATTATGGGGTTGAATCTTCCTGACGTGTGACCTTAAATGCAGCTCTGGACAAGAGACACCGTCATATTTAGCGAAAGTGGGGACCTTGAATTTCTGCAGGATGACAACCCCTGAGACAAGTCCTAGCTCTTCAAAATCCAACCCGGGTACCCTATGGATCTCCATAGCATTGAGGAGATCCTCCAACTACTCATATTTATCATCAGCTGGAGGATATTGTTCTTTAGAGTAATCCACTTCTTCCTCTTCTTCCGACTTTGGGTGGTCATTTCCTTCCTTGTTTTTTCCTTCTTAATTATCTCCTTAACCCGACGAGGTTGTGAAATATAGAGTTCGTTTGGCTAGTCCTTTGAACCTTCCCAGATTCAAAATACATACTGGCTTCTTCGCTTTCTTCTTCTTCTCTTTGATCAATAAAGTTTTCAAATCCTCTTGTCCTTTTTCCAGAGCCAAGAACATTTGTTGGAATTGAGTGTTCTGCGCTTGGAGATCCTTTATTGTCTGTTCAATATCCATCTCACTAAAATAAATAATAGAAAGATAAAGAGACCTGCTATAAGAAACATGTTTGTGTTATGATGAATGAAAATGCATATGCAAATGATTTCAAGGAAATTAGAGATTTAAATTTGTTTTAGACAAAAAGGAACACACATTGCATTAATAAATCAAAGTTTGAGTACATCATGCCTTTTTGGGCTTACAATGAAAGAAATAAAATACAAAAGCTCCTAAGACAAAAAGGTTGAACGCATCCTCTTTGGCGTGATGTAGGCGTTCAAACTCCGCTCTTCATTGAAGCTGCCTGGTGAGTTCCAGAACTTTCTTCTCACTGGCGTAGAATTGGGCTTTGAAAGTGTCTCACTCTTCCTTTAGTTGAATCCAATCCTTTTGCAAGTCTTAGAGAGAGGTAGGCATGATGGGATTAAGGACAATATACAGGACATCTTCTTCAACAACATGCTCTATGATAACAAGGAGAATAGAGGGGTAAGGCATTGTGAGACTCTGAGCACGAGCTCGTACCCACCTAATATAAGGCTCAAGGGGAATGGAATTTTTGTGTCCCAATGTCCTACTATCCATCTTGTTTACCATCTTCTAAGCTCGTATAAACCTCTGACGGTAGCCTTGATTATCACTTTCGTAGTCTAACACCACACCTTGGATGAGCGCATCATGTGGACCATCTCTTCGTGCGTACCCAAACTGTCGCAGATCTAAGCAAGGGTTATAAGTGATACATCCTCTAATGCCAAGAAAAGGAACATTAGGGAATTCCCCACAACGGTCGATGATAGTAATGTCCTCCAAGGATCGAGAGCACCAGTGGATATCCGAATGTCTGAGTGATATCAGCCTATTGGACCATCTCAAGCCTTGATCGTTCTTCACAACGGATCGGGGGAGATGCGAAACAAACTATCTATCCAATAGAGTAGTACAATACATGAGGGTTCCTCTTCTCTTCATGGTGCGAGAGTGGAGAGAATGAAAGATATCTCCCAAAAAAGTAGGCACTAGATTGTGAGATAAAAAGATTTTGACAGCATTCACATCTATAAGTTGGTCAGGATTTGGAAATAGTACAAACCCATAGATGAGAAGAGCCAAAATTTCTTTGAAAGCTTACAAATCCATATTGTTCCAACAGTCTTGAGCTTTTTCCAATAAGAACTTGGCTAAGAACCCTTTGATACCACTTCTTGTTTCCCAATTAGTCGTGACGTCGGATTGTTGTAAGTGTAAAGCTCTGGAAACCTCTTCATGGCTTGGGTCTCTTTCAGTACCGTTGAAAGGTAGCTAATTGAGAATAGGAATTCCCAAGAATTGAAAGAATTCTTCCATAATTGGTACAAGCTGGTAATCAGAGAAGGTAAAGCAATGGTGTAAAGGTTCAAAGAACTGGAAAAGCACCTTCATCACATATTCATCAAAGCTTGAGGTAACCAAGTTGAGAAGTCATCCATGTCTTTTGGTGAACGGAGAATTCTCAAGGACCCTTGATGCTAACTCTTTGAGCTGAAAAGGTACTCGTACAAGGTTGACTTGGATTGTGTTCCTGCAATTGGGAGTCATATCCTACAAAATAGAACAAAGATGAATCTCAAAATCCTTGAAATGGTTAGTCTAAAATGCTATGGTATGATGTCATGATGTAACGTACAAGCATATGCACAAGTTAAATCAAACAAATCCTTAGGTTTAGGCTTGCATGCGGTTTTATAGGTAAATACCCTCTTGAAGTTTAGTTGGTTCAACTTGTCCTAGAAAGTAAAGGGGATTTAAGGAATCTCAATATCACTGATCTTTCTTCATCGTCCATTGTTTCAGTGCAAGCCTCTTTATTGGCGACCGAAATATACTGAAAGTTTGATCTCAATGAGCGTAGTATCGAGTATCAACCAACTTCGAACTACACCAAAGCCGGCTACCTCACTACTTCCTAATGGCCAAGTTGTTCAAGTAAAGGTTTTAAAGTCAGTTAGTGCTTCATGACACCATACAGCGGCCCCGTATTCTCCTTGACTACTCAAGGTATACAGGTACCGACAAATGTGTCACACTAACGTATCTATTGCTTAGACCATGTCGGTATACCCCGCACAATTTCCACAACTTATTTCTACTTACCTAAAAAGGTGCCCCAGATCTAGATAAAGGATCACAATAAGCCCAAACAAGGAACCATAATATAAAGAAAACAATTCAAACAAGGGAAAGCAAGTAAAGGTGATCTAGCCCTAAGGTAACCCCACTTTTTAAGTAATTCCCCAGCATAGTCACCAGTTCTGTAACACGGTGGGATAATTGACTTGTGTGTTTTGCGTTTGATTGCAATTGTTGCGGATAGCAAGAGTCCTCACCGACTTTTCTTTTATCCAATAAGGACAGGTTGAAAAGAAGAGAAAGACCTTTCGAGATTATTTCTTGAGTTTGAGGGGTAGGTTATGAAAAGGGAAGGTATTAGCACCCTTTTCATCCGTAGTTATCTACGGGCTCTTAGTTGCTTTCTAGATCACTTGCTTTTGTTTGAAAATGTACTTGTGGTGTGGGTTTTGAAAGTATTTTGAAAAGGTGTCTTTTTAATGGTTCTCGTTTCTATAAGAACGCGTACAAAGTGTTTGTCTTTTGAAAATGTTTAAAAATGAAAGTGTTGGTATATAAAATGTTTTTGTTGTGAGCAAGCGAGTAACTAGGAGAAACCTACCTACTCAAAAGGTCTTAAATATTCTTTTCCTCCTCCTTTAGATGTTTCTATCTTACCATTGATTTGGTAAGAAGCCCCATCGTTGGATGTGAAGGGATGGGTGTGGGATGTTTGTATAGTCATATAAGGCAACCTATGGGACGTTTTAGAAATGTCGTTTAGGGACTAGATCATTTATCTAAGGCATTATTGAGGGTCATCGAGGGACTACGGTCTTTTTTTTAGGGTCTTTTCTAAGACACCCGTATTCGGGGGACATGACTATTTTTCGAGGCAACAAGTGGAATTACCCTAAGGGTGCATGTATGTGAGGAGTGTGTTTGATTGCATGCATTTTATCTTTTGAACTTTTGGTTATCTACTTGTTGTTTTTATCTTGCCATACATCCTAGGTACTAGCATTTATACAAAACCAATAAAAATGCAAGAAATAAAACCTACATTATTACAACCATATTGAATTGCATGGAAATATAAAGTAAAAAATAAAAATAAATGCAAGAAAAATGGGTCCTTCAATTTGGGTTGAAATACCCTTCAATTCTGCATTTCCTAGCTTCCTTCGATTTGGATTATGAAGTTAGTGGAGTCATGCCCTTCGATTTGCCTTTCTGTCTCCTTCGATTGAGGGTTGGAATCAAGATAGTCACACCTTTCGTCTGGGCCTGGAAGTCAACATAGTTCTGCCTTTCGCTTGGGGGTTGGAGATAGCAAGGTTTTGGCCTTCGTATGAGGCCTGGAGACAGCAAGGTTCTAGCCTTTGTTTGAGGCCCATAAGCAACAAAACTCATGCTTTGCCACAGGTTCCTTGCTGACTCTTTGTAAGCATATTGGGCTCTCGGATTGTGATTCGAAAGGCTTGTGCAGCTAGCCAATCGAAGGGTATAACAAACCTGTCTTAAAGTCTAAAATGCAATATTCAAACATAATTGCAATCCAGGGGTAAGCATGAAAAGTAATGGGTCTCAAAGTCCAAAGCATAACTAAACTAAGGTTGAGTTTTCAACATACAGGCAGTCAGAATCAAAAGCTAAAACATAGTCTAGAAATGTCTAAATTTTTCTTTATTGGCATATGCACATGATATTAAAATAGAATAGATTAAATTTTGAAAGAAAACTTACCTCTTGAAGTCCTTAAATCGAAGGGAGATGTAAGTGCTTTCTTTGATGGAAAATGAGATTTCGTTGGGACCTTCCTAAGGCTAGTCCAGTTGCTACTTTGTGAAAGCAGTGACTGGGTCGAAAGAGGTTGTGTGAGTGGATTGAAATATTTTTTTATCACAAGTGATGGGGTATCTCAAAGCCTTACTGTATGGGAGCTGAAGGAGTGGGTCAAAGGGTCGCTTGGAGAGTGAATCGAAGGTTTTTTCTTGGTGAATAGAAGTGTTTGAAAAATAATGTTGAGGAGTGTTTGAGAATTTATGAGAACTTTCACAAGTGCTTTCTTGCAATCCTTCAGGCACCCTCAGTATATGTGGTGATGCCTCCTATTTATAGATGGCTTGCGTTAATGCTTTGGGAGGAAAAACAAAAGGTTGAAACAAAAAGGGTATGCTTTATTTGTAGTTTTCGAGGGACAATGTTTTATTGCCATTTTGGTGCAAGGAATAAGGCAGCAATGCAGAACTGTTGTGCAACAGTTTTGGAGTTTTATGGCCAGTGTATCAGGTCTGATCCTGGCAGCGTATGGGACTTGGTCAACAAGTAACTTTGGCATCTCAACCTTTTGTCTTAACCCCCTAGTCTTTCCTTTTGACCGGACTTTTCAATAACTATCTCTTTTTTCAAATCGAAGTGTCATTCAAATGACACCCATGGATATCCTTCGAAGGGGCAAAATTAATGCTCTTGGGATGGGTCAGTAACATATGTCCTTCGATTGTGGACATCCATACATGCTTGACAAACCCTTCGAATGAAGCACCATGGTGCTTTCTTCGCCTGAGGCAATGATATAGTGAAGAGTTTTCATGTTTGAAACAAGCCATTTCTACAGGAGATCCTGCCCACTCAAATTTTCCTGCAAAGGGGCCATATGGCCAAACGAAAGAATGTGCTCAGGAGGTTCCTGCCTTGTGACCTTATGCAAATATGTTCAAACGAAAGCTTGTAAAAGAGGAGCCAGATGCCCAAACGAAAGGCATGACAAAAAACTTATGTCAAGGATTCACACCCCCAAGCGAAGGATGCGTACAAGGGATTGAAGGCTCAATCGAAGCTTGCAACATTGTGAAAGTCATTTCCCCAAACGAAGGAGGCTTGCAGGGGCAAAATGTGTGATCGAAAGAGGGAAAAGGGAGGTTTTGGCCTCCTGAATCGAAGAACATCATTAGGAAACTTTTTGCCTTGTGAATTGTAGCTATATTGAAGGGGTGTGTTTCCCTGTCGAAGCTTCTAACAAAATGCTTCAAAGGGGACTTTGGCCTTGTGCATGTTATTATGGTAGGAAATTCTGCCTTGTATGTCTTGGCTAACATGCAGGGAAGATGTTATGTGGTCAAATGAAAGACTTGCACAAACATTCAAACGAAGTCTAACGCTAAAACGAAATAGGAAATAATCTTAGCCAAATGAGCCAAATGCCTCAATCGAAGCAAGAAATGAACTTGCCCTAAAGGAATCCAGTGCCCAAACGAAAGATGCAACCAAGGCCAAAGTGTCCAATCGAAGGATGGAAAACCGAAAGGAACTTGTTTTTCCTTTAATTTTGTCAAAAAGAGCATTTTCATTTGTTTTGTCCTTTTTTAGCAATTTCTTCCTTATTCTTAATGCTGAAAAATTCAAATATATTTGTGTAAGCTTGGATTTTGGGAATCCTTTGTGAGAATTGTCTTGAGGAATGAGACGGAAAATTTTGGGGTACAACAAACCCCTACTGAATGATAACGGTCATTCTTAGCATGGCTTCTTGACCCATACACAACATTAGTCTCTTTTTTACCAATAAATGGATTTTTCACAGCATTTGAGGTGGAGGTCATGGGTATCTCCCTGGTTTTAATCCCGCTTTCAACCCTCTCACCAGTCAAGATCAATTTAGTGAATTCGGACGATGAACTTCCAATTAGCAAGTTGAAAAATGGTCCAGTCAATGTCCCCATATACATATCTACCAACTCGCTATTAGTTAAAGGTGGTTGCACCCTGCCAGCCAAGTCTCTCAATTTTTGAGTGTATTCTTTGAAGCCCTCATTTGATCCCATGGTCATTCCTTGCAATTGCACCTTAGTTGGCACATGATCAGTGTTATATTGATATTGGCGGTAAAAGGCAGTGGCCAAATCCTCCCAAGTATGAATGTTAGTTCCTTCCAATTGGTAAAACCATTCCAACTAAGTCCCAGATAGACTTTCTTGAAAAAAGGGCACCCACAGTTTCTTATCAGTGGTATGCGGTTGAGTTTTGAGGACATAAGATCTTAGGTGAAGCTTTGGGCACGAGACACCATCGTACTTGGAAAAAATAGGGATCTTGAATTTATGGGGAATGACTACCCCATGAACCAAACCCAAGTCACCAAAGTCCAAGCCAGGCACAACTTGGATTTCTACAGCCATCAATCTGTCTTCTAATTGCTTGTACTTGTCGTCATCCGGTGGATATTGCTCATCAAAATAATCCTCGTCTTCAGATATTTGATCGTTTCCACCCCCAACACGGGTGCTCCTAACGTCTTCATCTTGATTTTCATCCTCTTCGGAGGAATCCTCTCCAACTTGGACTTTTCGGATGAGACCATTGAATCTCTTCGCCATGTTGATTACAGCTTTCTTCTTGGTCTTCTTCTTCGTGACCAGAAGTGACATCATTTCTTGTTGCCCCTTTGCTAAGTTGAGTCGAGTTTCTTAAAATTGAGAGTTTTGAGTCTGTAAATCCTTTACATTTTGCTCGATATCTATCTTATACTGAAATAAATAGTAGGAAGATGAGGAAACCTGTGTCGGAAAACCTGCTTATGATGCATGTTATGCGTATGCAATGTTTTCAAGGACCTTTGAGATTTAAATTTCCTTAAACAAAGAGGGAACAAAACATTAATTGTATTAATAAGTTCAAAGGTTATAAACTACCTCTAGGGCTTATAATGAAATAAAAACAACAATATGAAATTATACAACAAAAGACTCAAGTCTCCCATGGACGCTTCCTCTTTGGACTAATGTAGCCATTCAAGTTCCGCTCCTCTTGAAGTTTCCTTGTGAGCTCCAAAACTCTCTTCTCGCTTGAGAAGAATTAGGCTTCAAAGGTGTCTCGCTCCCCCTTGAGTTCAATCCATTACCTTTTCAATTCCTCGAGAGTAGTAGGCATGTCAGGATGAAGAATGGTGTAAGGAACATCTCCTTCGGCAATAGGCTCCATAATGATTGATAGGATGGCCAAATACGGCATCATGAGGTTTTTAGAATGAGATCGTACCCACTTGAGATAGGGTTCCAAAGGAATGGAGTTCTTATGCCCCAAAGTTTTGCTATCAACCTTGTTTACCATGCCCCAAGCTCGTACAAATTTTTGATGATAACCTTGGACATCATCCTCGTAGTCAAACAGAATACCTTGGATAAGCGCCTCATGAGGACCATCCCTCCGAGCATAACCAAACTGTCATAGAGCCAAGAAATGGTTATAAGTGATACCTCCCCTAATGCCAAGGAGTGGGAAATTAGGGAATTCCCCACAACAGTAAATGATGGTGACATCCTTCAAAGATTGAGAACACTAATGAATATCTAAATGCGAGAGTGACATCAACCTTTGAGACCACTTCATGCCTTGTTCATTCTTTGAAAATGACTGAGGAAGGTTCGAAATAAACCACTTAGCCAAAAAAGGAGTGCAACACATAAGAATCCCCCTTCTCTTCATGGTACGGGCGTGGAGAGAATGCAACATGTGTCCGAGTAAGGTAGGCACCGGGTTACAAGATAGGAAGATTTTGACCACATTCACATCTATAAGTTGGTCTGGATTAGGGAACAGTACCATACCATAGATTAGAAGAGCCAAAACTTCTTCGAAAGCTTGCAAATCCAGAGCATCCCAAAATAGTTGAGCCTTCTCAAACAGAAACTTGGCTAGAAAACCCTTAACACCACTTCTAGTTTCCCAATTAGCCACAATGTTGGACCGTTGAAAATGTAAGGCTATAGCAATCTCCTTGTCTTGGGTCTTTCTCAATACTGGTGAAGGGTGATTGATCAAGAATAGGTACTCCTAATAGTTGAGAGAACTCCTCCATGGTAGGCACTAACTGGTAATTAGAAAATGTATAACAGTGATGTTTAGGGTCAAAGAATTGAAAAAGCACATGTAGCATGTCTTCTTCAAAGCTTGAGGTAACCAACTTGAGGAGTCGACCGTACTTCTTGGTGAACGAATAATTTTCAGGGACCCTTGATGCTAACTCTTTGAGTTGAGGAGACATTTTCACAAGGTTGATTCGGATGGTATTTATGCGAATGGAAGTCATATCCTACAAAATAGAACAAAGATAAATCTCTAGGTCCTTGAAATGGTTAGTGCTAATGCTATAGTATGATGTGATGATGTTATGTAAAAATAATCATATATAAGCAAAGAAAACAAGTCCTTAGTTTTAGGATTGCATGGGGTTCATAGGTAAGTACCCTATTGAAGTTTAGTTGGTTTAACTTGTCCTAAAAAGTAATCGAGTTCTAGGGAATCTCAATATCATGGATCTTTCTTCATCGGGCATTGTTTCAGCACAAGCCTCTTTATTAGCGACCGAAATATCCCGAAAGTCTGATCTCAATGAGCATAGTATTGAGTATCAACCAACTTTGGACTGCACTAAAGTCAGCTTCTCACTACTTCCTAATGGCCAAGTTGTTCAGCTAAAGGTTCTAAGGTCAGTTAGTGCTTCATAACACCATACAACGACCCCGTATTCTCCTCGATTCGCCACAACAGATACCAGTACCCACAAATGTGTCACACTAACGTAGCTATTACTTCAACCATATAGGTATATACTGTATAATCTCCATAATCTTTGCTACTTACCTAATAATGTTCTCAGATCCGGGTAGAGGATCTATAAAAACCCAAACATAACCCATAATGTAAAGCATACAAGTCAAACAATTAAAGCATTTTAAAGGTGATCTAATCTCTAAGGTAACCCCACTTTTAAGATTTTCCCCAGCAGAGTCGTCAGTTCTGTAATACGGTGGGAGAACTGACTTGGGTGTTTTGTGTTTTATCACAATTGTTGCGGATAGCAAGAGTCGCCACCAACTTTTCTTATATTCAATAAAGGAAAGGGTGAAAAGAACAGGAAATACCTTTTGAGAATTTTTCTTGAGTTCGGAGGGTAGGTTATGAAAAGGGAAGGTGTTAGCACCCTTTTCATCCGTAGTTATCTATAGTCTCTTAGTTGCTATCTCACTTTGAAATGCTTTGTAAATGTTTTTGTGTTTGGTGTAAGTTTGAAAATACTTTGAAACGCCTTTGTTTTGGAAAACTTTGCAATGATTCTCATTACGGCGAGAATGTATACAAAGTGTTGGTTTTGAAAATAGTTCAAAGAGATGTTTATTTTTGGAAATATGTTTTGAAAGTGTAAGTGTGAAGATGGTTTTATTTGTGAGTAAGCAACTATGAACGTTCTACCTACTCAAAAAGTCTTTGTTCTTCTCCTCCTTTAGATAGTATTATCTTACCATTAGTTGGTAAGCAACCATACCATTGGATGTGAAGGGACAGGCCTAGTTCATTGTACAGTCATAGAGGGAAACACTGTAGGATACTTTAGAAATTTGTCATAAGGGTCTAAGATCGTTTAACGAAGGCAACATCGAAGGGTCATCAAGGGACTACGATCTTGTATTCATGGGTCTTTGCTAAAGTATCCCACGTTCGAGGGACATGACTGTTTTATTCTAAGGCAACAAGTGTGGGTTAACCCTAGAGGTGAAAGTGTGCAAAGTGTATTGCTTTCATGCATTTGTCTTGAATTAGGGTTGTCTACTTTTTGATTTTATGTCTTGTCATACAAACCCTAATTACTAGCAATAATATAAAAGCGATAAATTGCGGAAAGTAAAGTCCTATGCTATTACATCATTTTAGGGGATGGGGATACAAGTTTATGAATGGGGGATGAAAGCAATAATACCTAAATTACTATTACAAACTTTGACAACAATTGCATAATTACAAAATAATATAAAAGGGTGAATAAATGTATAAATAATGAAAAAGAGTTAAATATAAAACCTAAAAAGGTATTTTTAAATATTAGAAAAAAGAAATGTTTTTGTTTTTGTCTTGAGAAGAAGAAGTTTGAATTTTGAAATGAAATAAATTAGGAGTACCCTAATTCAAATTTATTTAAAAAAATAAAAGAAAGGTGTGAAGAAAATTAATTAATTTTATCATTAAAATAAATTAATTAATGAAACCTAAGATGAGTTAAGTATTTTTTAAAAAAAATATTATTTTTTGAGTTTTTGCTTAAGAAAATATTTTTAATGTATAAAAAATAATATAATGAAAACCCTAGTTTACAAGTTAATTAATAAAAATAAAACAAAAAGGTAACTAAAATAAATTAATTTTATTTGTGAAAAAATTAGTTTAATTAAGTAAAAACCAAAATGTAATATTTTGGTGATTTTATGATTTTGAAAAAAATGATTAAAAAGAAATTAATAACATTAAAATAAAAAGAAAATTAATTGGGTCAAGATGTATGGAAATGAAACGGGGAGTATGAAAAAAAAAGCCAGGCCCAAACAGTTTTTTTTGTTTGAAAATACAAAATAAAATAAAAGATTGGGCCTGCTGTAAAAAGTAATCAGGGGGTGAGACAAAAGTAAGAAATGCTAAGCCCATTTGTAGTGACCCCAGCGCTTCATGATTCAGTGTGAGAGCCCCCTCAGGAGGTGTATCATGGAGGTGACTTCCAGGGCACTGGATCTGGATTGATGTTGATCTGATGGTTGAGAAGAGTGATCTGGATTATACTTAGGTATCCAATGATTCAGACTGCAAGTGCACAGTCTTATCGTGTAGTTTTAAAAGATATCGAACCACAGAGACTGGTGAATCGATCTACCGTCTTCTATTGTTACTTTGCAAATCTAAAGCTAATGAATATTTGATTGGGTTGTAGGGAAAACTAAATACTAAATTAAGTTGGATTTTTAATAATCAATGAGCGTAATTACCAGTATGCAATAGTCGAACCTCGGGAACTAGGGACATGTTGGGTGTCTTTATATTTTCAAAACAGCTTTCAGTAAAACTTATTTGTTTAAAAACCCTCGTCTCACACTGTCGTTTTGTTGATCTAGGCTATGCAGTTAAGTCCTAATGTACGCTTCCGCCATCCCGCAGGAGTTAAAAACACTTTTTGAAAACTAAATAAAATCTTAATTAACTTTAAAGTGCTTTCGCTGTATTTTAAGCCAATGCCTAATTACTACTGTCCAGTTAAAAGATCTCAAACTTCCGCTTTGTTGACCCTAAACTCTATCTGTTTTTTACTTCTGTAACAAAACAATTTAATGATTAAAAATAGTAACTTAGGCCAGAAAAGAAAGTTTCGTAGTAAAAATAATCCCAACTAAGTTACTCGTTCCCTTGGTTGAGTGACTTTACATACCGGTATAAGAATTCTAGCCTAACATAGTATCAGACTAAATCGCAGAATAATTTAAGAGAAAAATGAAAATAAACATAATTATATTGATTAAAAGCAATAAGAATCCGTAAACATAAACCTGGTAATAATTCTGAAGACAGAAGCACTCCTGCACAAATTGTAGGCTTTATCAGAGAATATATTTAACCGTACAAAGAAAATAATGCTGAAAGGAATATAGAAATAACCGAGAAAGAAAATAATGCTGAAAGGAATATTCGCTCAAAGTAAATATAAAATCTCCAAAGTTTCTGCCCAAAAAGAAGAACTCTTCTATTATGGTCTAAGGCTCTATTTATAAGTCTTGCGTGATCAGTTGTTCTCGAGAATGTAGGAACAGTTTATTTCCTCCTTTGAGAAATAATAGGGCCATTAATTTGTCACGTTCCTTCGTGTTTTGACTGAGTGGGTCAGATAATATAGGTAGTCGCTGGATTAACATTTGAATGCGTTTGTGTCCGTTGGATGCGAAGAAAGTGGGGATCGTCACTTGTTCATTCTCAATGCGTGACGTTCGGCACACCTCCTTGACGATCGTCAAGGTCTTCTTCATGGTGGGCCACGTGCTCACATGTATAATGGGCTTGAGCTCATTTCTTCTCCTTTGGCCTTTGTGCTAGTTTTGCACCTCTTTTTTCTTCATTTCTTCCAAAGTGTTCAACTTAATGCATATCTGCAAAAATAGAAAAATACCTGCATAATACCTATAAAATAATTTAATTTAAACTAAAGTATGAGAAATATTTGGTGTATATCAAGCTAGAAATATCACATATTTGTGTGTCATCAAACTCCCCCATACTTAAACTTTGCTTGTCCTTAAGCAAATGCTAAGTACGATGTTTTTCTAAACATGGTCAGATGCATGGTTATGAGTCGGATTAACTAATATATAGCTGCATTGTGTTTTTGTCAGAAAATCGATGGCTCGATTCATGCTCCATTATTACGTCAATGACACTAGACAGTCCCATTTTATGTAAACTAGTTACAGGTCCTATCATAGCCTACCTCGATTATTTGTCTTGTTTTGCCCTTTTCATTCTAGCGCAATCACATTAAGCCCTTTATCTTTACACGCACATAGCAGAACAGTCGGTTAGTGGTTATGATCCTTTTAAACTTTAGAGGTTTCTGGCACAGTAATGTGGCAACCTTTTTCAATTTAATGGTTGGATGCGGGGGATCAGACCGTAATCTGCCCTACCGAGTTCAGTACCAGATGCTCTTGAACCATCCACCAAATGAATTTTCATGTTACTTTGTAAGGTTTACATCCTTTAGATTAGGCGATCGGGTAAGGATCGTCCGATTTAATTGGTGTGTTTCCTTGCAGCATTTTGCTGAAATATTATATCATCCACTTATATTCATCGACTTCCTGCGTAGTTTGTGTTTAAGACGATGCTGACTGCTAATATAAACTACTCAGGGTTACTACAAAGACTAAACTCAGGGTGTTGGAATGACAGGTACTTGAACTAATCTATCATACTCTGGGGTTGTAGAGTGTCTAGACAGTAGAAATTTCGCTTAATGTTGCCCCAATTCTTGAAGATTAAAGATCTTGCAGTCTACGTACTTGTCGAGTGAGTCAAAAAATTTTTTTATAGGGCTTAAAAAGAAAGGGGAGTCTAAAAGAACACAAATTGCTTTAATAGATAACTTGATAAAAAAATTTTTTATTGAAATAAAGATAACGGAAGGGAAATTACAAAGAAAAAATAAAAATTACTAGGAAAAGGGAAATACTTCCTCCCCCATACTTGAATCATACATTATCCTCAATGTATTGATAGAAGATGGAAAGGGGAAATGGAAACTGGATAATCATTCTTCCTCCTCTTGTCTTTGGTATCGGCCACGTGTCCTCGCTCTTAGACGTGCTTGCCCACCGTGTCTGGAAGATTCGGCTCCATCTCTCTGAGATATGATGTTATACAAGTCGTCAACACGAAGTGTTAAGGCTCGCATATCTTCCGTCATTCCTGTGGTGAATTCCAGCATACTTTGATCATGCCTGCGAGTGTAGTCGTTTTGGTCTCTCTGCATTTGTTGCATGAGAGTCATCATCTCGATTTGGCGCGTCTCGAGGCTCTGGTAGCGTTGAGTGGACAACTAGTTTTGCTGCATTATTGCGGCATAGATTGTGTCGATGGTGGCGGGATTGTTGGCTTGTTGTGGTTGGGGCTCTTGCTGCTCTAATTCTTCTTCGATTTCGTCAGCGGCAGCGTTGTTGTCCTCACCTTGATTTCCTTGCTCGTTTTCTCCGAGTTTTGGGGCGTTCAGGTTGTAAAGCCAGTTATCCGGATTACCCAAATTAGTACGATTGTGATTCGGAATGATCATGCTACGAACTTTTGCATTCTTAACCATTAGATAGCACCCTCCATCTTCTCTCACTTTGATCAGGTGGCCAGCTCTACAGTTATCAATATCCATATAAACTGCTGGCAGCGGAGGTAGGAGTTGAATCCTTTCCCCTCAGTTCAGGTGAACTGCGATTGTGGTGACAATGCCTCCGATACAAAAAGGCTTAGTCCCGTCTCTTGTAACGAGGTTTTGAATGCCGGCCATAATTAAAGTAACGGGATTAAGACGGAGGTTTTGGGAAAAGGTACAATGAAGAGCATACAATTCTTTAGTGTTGACCTTGTTGTTGTTTGCCCTTCCAAATACTGTGTTTGCCATAACGCGGTGTAAGAAGCGAATGTTCGGGTTGTGGATGTGAGAGGCGTACCGTGCTTCGGGATTGACATTTGGTTCGCCGGTTGTTCTCTCTCATAGTGCGTATGCACTTCCATTCCAATCCAATTCCGGGGGTATGCGATATTGCACATTATTCCCATGGGGAAAATGAAATATGTCGCTCAAATTTTCATGGCTGAGTGTGTACTCTCGGTTGAACATCCGAAATTGAGCGGATCCCATTAGGTGTGCGTCGGCATCATCGTGAGTGTGATAGGCGTAGGAACTCAAGAATTCCAACGTGAGAGCTTCGTAAGTTGGTGTGTTCATCGTGCTAATAAAGCTCAGGCCAACTTTATTCAGCAAGCCTTGCATATGGGTTTGCAACCCCAATTCTTGCAAGCAGTTGTTATCGACGAACCTCGTAGATGTTAGCCCTCGATGATGGAATTTTATGTACCTTTCCTTTTGAAGGTCACCTACTTCTCCTTGTCGGAGCACGAGATGTCGCATGTCGGGTTCGGGTTAGTTTGGTGGATTCCTTTGGGCGGCCATGATTTTAAACTTGATAGAAAAAATGTATTTGTGATAAAGAGATGGAAAGTGGGTGGTAGTGATGAAACTAAGGATGGAAGAGAGGTTTATATAGATGGTTTTATTGAGTAAGAAATTTAATGAGGTTTATGGGAGAATTTTGAGTATGAGAGGTTATGGAAGTTATGGATGAATGGAGTAAATGGGGTAGTGGGGGTTTTAAAACAAAATTTCGTGCAAGTTTCAATGTTGTTCAACGGTCACGGAAAGGGAAAGCGTGGGAGACAAGCTTTGCCGCTCGTCACGTGCTCTCTGACGCTCGTCAGAGTCAAAGGGACAATCCATGATGTTCGTCACATGCTTCCTGACGTCCGTCAGGGTGAAGTGATGCGTGCATGTCTTTGTTTGACCGCGTGCAGTGAAGCGTGGTTCCATCAATTAATTAATTCATATACTTTGAGTAGTAATTTTTGCAAGGTATGAAATAAGAATAATAATTGAAATTGCATAGTATGAAATAAAAATAAATAAATACTGTGAATGAAAATAAATAGATACTTTGAAATAAAAAGATAGATATGAAATGAATAGATAAATAGATAATCGAAATTGTAGAACCGAAAGTAACAAATTATTCAAAAATATGAGTATAAAACCATAATGAGTATTAAGAATAATAATGAACCCCCCCATACTGAGAACAAACAGTGTCCTCACTAGGGCGGTATAGAAACAAAACTATCGAGCACTAGGACCTCCTAGAGGTGGTGCAGTAGCGTGCAGATGCTGATAAATGTGATCAAACTGCTCTATGACGACATCCATGAAATGAAAGAAGTCACGCTGAAGTGTGTTGACATTATCTTTAACGGTGGCGAGCTCTCCTCGGAGTGTAGTAACATTTGTCTGCAGTGTCATGATAACATGTGCATGATCAACCATAGGGACGTCAACGGCTGCGGTAACAAGGGGAAGTGTAGGGTATTTTGATGGTGTATAGTCATGGTAACCGGTAGGTGTGGACGGGTCGCTCTCCTCCCTCTTAGGGTCATGTTCGTCTGTCTTTTCTAGGTTATATAGCCAGTTTTTCTTAGTATAGACACTTGTGTTCTCAGGGCTAGGCAATTGGAAGTAATAGACAGGGTCATTTCGGACTAACAGCTGAAAGTGAGGTGGTTGAGGTTACCAATCAAAGATATGTTAAAACAAAAAGGGATATCCATGGTATAGTATCTGGCATACAGCGTAAGGCGTGACAAAGATGACCGTAGGGATAAGGCCTCGGCTATCATAGTGACTAGCCCGCCGACCCAGATGGGGCCATGGGTACACTGAGCTATAGCTGACATGTTGGAGATCATAAATGATGCACCAATGACTGGTCTGGACTGAAAAGCACAGTAAATAATGAATAACTCATCCCTAGAAACTGAGAGTCTATTTATAGGTTTTCCAAAAAGGGTGAAAGCTAATATGTGATGGAAATACCTAATTGCAGGGTTATGGATCTCAGTCGCATCAAGGTGGTCAGGTTCCTCAGGGTATTGGCCCGCTATGTCCCTCCAAAAGTGGTTAAGTTCAAAATTAAGGTAGTCGTCCTCCTGGGTTTCCATGTAGGAATCTAAAGAACTAGGGAATCCTAGCAGCTCAACTAGACTACGAACTGTAAACTGGTGGGTGAAACCAAATAATCTAGAGGACATATGTCCCCTACTACGCCCTAGGCCTTGTGTGGGTTTATAAATGAGTGAGCTCAAGAAATCTAAGGTAAGGCATTGATGAGTAGGGTGTTTATGGGCAAGGAACCCTTCCCATCCTATCTGGTTGAATAAGAAATATACACTCTCCCTGATTCCTAAAGCTGTCAACGTGGGATCATGCACATAAGTAGTCATGCTCATCTGGCGCTGAGCCAGAATCTCATACCTCCTCTGCTGGGCCTCCGTGGAGAAGATGATAGTATCCATAATTGAGTTTTATCTTGTAAGTTCCTGTGATTTGGTACTAAAATTTGTAAAAGAAAAATGCAAATAAATAAAATATGTAGTGGTAGAAAGAAAGAAAAGGAAAAATTGGAAAGTAATAATCAAAATGCAAAATAAAAATAAAAATATAAAGAGATTTGAAAGAAAGTAAATGAAAAACTTGTGGGTTTCCTCCCACACAGCGCTTGTTTAATGTCTTTAGCTTGACAATGTTTTTAGACGTGAATTAGTTTCCTAATTCGGGTGGTAGCTCTAATAGTGTTAAGCTCGCGGTGTAGTCCTTATTTTCAATGTTGTAATAATGTTTTAGACGTTGGCCATTTACTAAGAATGGGTTCATGGATTTTCCTTTAATCTCTATGGCACCACTGGGGAAAACTTTGGTCACTTCGAATGGTCCAGACCATCGTGAACGGATTTTCCCAGGAAAAAGTTTTAGACGAGAGTTGAATAGGAGAACTACATCTCCTTCATTGAATTCCTTCCTTGAGGTTCGTTTGTCGTGCCACTTTTTCGTCCTTTCTTTGTAAATCCTCGCATTTTCATATGTGTCTAATCTTAGCTCTTCTAATTCATTTATGTCGAGGATCCTTTTCTCACCTGCCGCAGTGTAGCTTAGGTTTAAAGTTTTAATTGCCCAGTAAGCTTTGTGTTCAATTTCCACGGGCAGGTGGCATGATTTTTGCATAGATGAGTTTAAAGGGTGTTATACCTATTGGCGTCTTGAACGCCGTCCTATAGGCCCATAATGCTTCAGGTAACTTAGCCGACCAATCCTTTTTTGACGTGGCAACAGTTTTTCCAATATTTGTTTTATTTTTCGATTTGAGACTTCCACCTGTCCGCTTGTCTGGGGGTGGTATGGTGTTGCTACGCGGTGTTTCACCCCATATTTGGTAAGGAGTTTATCGAAGATTCTTGATATGAATTGGGAGCCACCGTCTCTTATGACTTTCTTGGGTACACCAAACCTTGGGAATATAATGGTTTTGAAGAGTTTAATCACGACTCTAGTATCGTTTGTTGGAGAAGCTATTGCTTCGATCCATTTCGAAATGTAATCTACAGCCACGAGTATATATTTGTTGCTGAATGAGGACGGAAATGGTCCCATGAAGTCTATTCCCCATACATCAAAGACTTTGACTTTTAAAATTCCAGTCTGAGGCATCTCGTCGCTCTGGATATATTTCCGGTGCGTTGGCATCGGTCGCAGTTGAGGATGGCTATGTGCACATCTTTCCACAAATTTGGCCAGTAGAAGCCGGACTGCAAAATTTTGGCACATGTCTTTGATGTGTTTGCATGTCCTCCGTAAGGGGCATCATGACAATGAGAAATAATGCTTTCGATTTCGTTTTCCGGGACGCATCGTCGAAAAATACCATCGGCACTTCTCTTGAATAGTAAAGGTTCATCCCAAAAGTAATGTTTCAAATCGTGAAAGAATTTTTTCTTCTGTTGATAAGTCATATCAGGGGGTAGGATTTTGGCTGCTAAGTAATTAGCTATGTCCGCATACCATGGTAAGGTTTTATTGGTTCGGATAGAGACCACGGTTTCGTTTATATCATTATTTATTTCATCTTGGCTTTCTTGTGAATCACGGCTAACAGCTTGTGTGTCCACTCCTAAAAGCAGTTGATTTGGATTCGATTCAGGTGGTTCTTCACTAGCATCTCCTAAGTCCGTCTGAGCTAACTGACGTTCATACGGGAAGTCATCGTTAATGGGTACTTCTTCTGGTGTCAGCCTTTCCATTCGGGATAAATGGTCGGCTACTACGTTCTCGGTACCTTTCTTGTCTTTAATTTCTAAATCGAACTCTTGTAGAAGCAGAATCCATCTCAAAAGTCTCGGCTTTGAATCTTGCTTGGTTAAGAGATATCTAATAGCTATGTGGTATGTATAGATGATTATTTTTGCGCCTACTAGGTAGGAGCGAAATTTGTCTAGTGCAAAGACTACGGCTAAAAGTTCCTTTTCCGTTGTTGCGTAATTCATCTGTGCAGGGTCCAAGGTTCTACTAGCATAGTATATCGCATGAAGCTTCTTATCTCTTCATAGTCCCAGGACTGCACCTACGGCGTAATCACTTGCGTCGCACATGATTTCAAATGGAAGTCTCCGATCAAGTGGTTGCATGATTGGTGCGGATACAAGACCTGTTTTTAATTGGTTAAATGCTTTTAGGCATTTTTCATCGAAATCGAATTCAATGTCTTTCATAAGGAGGGTGGTTAGAGGTTTTGATATTTGCGAGAAATCTTTTATGAATCGTCGGTAGAAACCGGCGTGTCCTAAGAAACTGCGTATTTCTTTTACTGTTTTAGGGGGTTGCAAGTTTTCTATGACTTCGACTTAGCTTTATCGACTTCAATCCCCTTTTCAGACACAACATGTCCTAGTACGATTCCTTGTTTGACCATAAAGTGGCACTTTTCCCAATTCAGAACGAGGTTAACTTTTACGCATCTCTCCAAAACTTTCTCTAAATTTATCAGACAATCTTCAAAACTCTCTCGACATACAGAGAAGTCGTCCATAAAGACCTCCATGATGTTGTCTATGAAATCAGCAAAGATTGCCATCATGCACCTCTGAAATGTGGCGGGAGCATTGCATAATCCAAACGGCATTCGACGGTAGGCGAAAGTTCCATAAGGACATGTGAATGTTGTTTTCTCTTGGTCATCGGGGTGAATAGGAATTTGAAAGAATCCTGAGTAACCGTCTAGATAACAGTAATGAGAGTGCTTAGCTAATCGTTCAAGCATTTGATCAATGAACGGTAGAGGGAAATGGTCCTTGCGAGTGGCCTTGTTTAGCTTCCTATAGTCAATACACATTCTAGCTCCGCTTATAGTTCGTTCGGCTACAGCTTCGCCTGCTTTGTTTGTTGTTACTATTATACCACCTTTATTTGGTACACAGTGGACTGGGCTTACCCATTGACTATCGGAGATTGGGTATATGATTCCTGCGTTCATAAGTTTTTTAACTTCATCTTTAACTACGGTGCTCCATATTGGGTTAATTCTTTATTGATGTTCTCTAGAAGATTTGCAATCATTTTCCAGCATAATACGATGCATGCAAATGGAAGGACTTATTCCTTTGAGATCTGTAATGTTGTATCCCAAGGCGGATAGATATTTTCTTAATACTTGTAATAATTTGTCTGTTTCATGTTGTCCTAAGTCCGTGTTGACAATTACAGGTCGTTTTAACTCGGTGTCAAGGAATTCATATTTGAGGGTCTTAGGTAATGGCTTAAGATCTAATGTCGGTTTTCTTGGACAAGGCATGTGATCGGGTGTCAGAGCTAAGCATTCACTCAGATTGTCGTCTCGATATTCAAGACACCATTCGTTATCTTCGAATATAAGAGGTGTGGGAATCTTCATGGTTTCAGAACAAGGTATTGGTTCCCATTCAATTTCTCTTACGCATTCGTCCATGATGTCTACCAGATAACATGTGTTATCTATGGCAGGCACTTGTAAGAATTGTGTCAGAATAAATTCGACTTTCTCTTCACCTACTTCAAAGGTTAGTTTGCCCTTTTTTTACATCTATGATAGCTCCAGCGGTGGCTAAGAATGGTCTTCCTAAGATGATAGGTGTACTTTCGTCTTCTCTAATGTCCATGATTATGAAATCTGTAGGGATGTAGAATTGACCTATCTGAAAAGGAACGTTTTCTAAGATTCCTACTGGGTATTTGACGGAGCGATCCGCCAATTGAATGAACATCTTTGTTGGTCTTAGTTCCCCCATTTCTAGTTTGTTACATATGGATAAAGGCATAACGCTAATACTAGCTCCTAAATCACATAGGGCTTTGTCTATGACAAACTTACCTATATTACATGGTATAGAGAAGCTTCCAGGGTCTTTCAGCTTAGGAGGCATCTTGTTTTGGATAATTGCGCTACATTCTGCTGTAAGCGTGACTGTTTCGTTATCTTCTAGCTTTTTCTTGTTGGATAAGATTTCCTTGAGGAATTTGGCATAGGAGGGCATTTGAGTTATGGCTTCTGTGAAAGGAATTGTTATATTAAGTTGTTTCAGAAGTTCTACGAATTTTTTAAATTTCCCTACATTCTTAGGTTTGGCTAATCTACCAGGAAATGGGATCTGGGGTTTATAAGGCGGTGGAGGTACATAAGGTTTTTCTTTTTCTTTTTCTTTGGCCTCTCCTCCTTTATCTTCTTCGTCTTCCTCTGGTTTCTCTGGTTGATTCTCCTTCTCAGTTGGTGTTTCAGACCTTTGATACATACTGTGATTTGATAGTCTTGGGTCAGGCGGTCCATCTAACTCGGTTCCACTTCTTAATATGATGGCATGAGCATGCCCATTTGGGTTGGGTTGTGGTTGACCGGGAAATGTATCAGTCGGTGCAGCTGTAGGTTCTTGTTGTTGAGCCACTTGAGAGATTTGGGTTTCTAACATTTTATTGTGGGTGGCCAAAGCATTTATTTTGTTTGCTAATTGTTTTATCTGCTCGTTAGTGTGTATGTTCTGATTTTGGATGTCTTTGTTCGTTTGCGCTTGGGTAGCTATGAAGTTATCCATCATCAGTTCTAAGTTTGATTTTCTAGGCGCACTAGGAGCATTTGCAGGAGGTTTTTGATATCCAGGTGGCACGACATGTGCTTGGTTTGGAGCATACAACGCATTGAGGTTTTTATATGAGAGATTTGGGTGATTTTTCCATCCAGGGTTGTATGTGTTTGAGTAAGGGTTTCCTTGAGCATAATTCACTTGGTCAGTTGGAGTTCCTGCCAAGATCTTGCATTCGGTAACTAGATGTCCAGGTACTCCGCATATTTTGCAATTGGGAGTTATAGCAGCCACGGTGGTTGGAGGTATTGCGGTCAAATTATCTATCTTTAGGGTGAGGGCATCTACCTTAGAGTGGACACTGTCTAGATCGCTTATCTCATACATGCCTCCTTTTGTCGGTGCTTTCTCTGCAGTACCTTTGTCTGCGTGTCCTCTTTCACTTCCCCACTGATAGTGGTTTTGGGCCATACTTTCTATTAGTGCATAGGCAGCGGTGTAGGATTTGTCCATAAGTGCACCACCTGCGGCAGCGTCTATCGTTAATCTTGTATTGTAAAGGAGACCATTATAAAAGGTATGGATAATCAACCATTCTTCCAAGCCATGATGTGGGCATAGTCTCATTAGATCCTTATATCGTTCCCAAGCATTAAAAAGGGATTCGTTCTCCTTTTGTCTAAAATCGCTTATTTGAGATCTTAGCATAGCTGTTTTGCTTGGTGGGAAATACCTTGCAAGAAAGACTTTCTTCAGCTCGTCCCATGTAGTGACTGAGTTTGCGGGTAGAGATTGGAGCCAAGCTCTTGCTCTGTCTCTTAGAGAAAAATGGAAGAGACGAAGTCTTGTTGCCTCTTGACTGACCCCATTGTTCTTAATTGTATCTGCGTACTGTAGAAATATTGATAGATGAAGATTGGGGTCTTCCATTGACCCACCAGAGAACTGGTTCTATTGTACGGCAGATAACAAAGAGGGTTTCAGTTCAAAGTTGTTAGCCTCGATTGGAGGAGCAGCAATGCTATTGTGCGGTTCATCTTGTGAGGGAATGGCGTAGGATTTGAGTGGGTGCGGAGCAGGATTGGCAGTTATTTCTTCGGTTAGTCGAGAAATAGGAGGTTCGAGTGATTAACGAGGTTGAGTGTTATGCAAGAGATGATACTCTTGAATGCAGCTCGATATCATTGATTTGTATGTATAACAGCTCGCCTTGCGAACGAGTGTTTGGCATACAAATAAGAAAAGAAAAGAAAAGAAGTAGAGAAGAAAGAGAGAGGTTTTTGCTCTAGTCTCTACTGCATAACAAAAGAGTAGCGATATCGACTTAAATCAGTCCCCGGCAACGGCACCAAAAACTTGATCGGGATTATACTTACGTATCCAATGATTCGGACTGCAAGTGCACAGTCTTATCGTGTAGTTTTAAAAGATATCGAACCACAGAGATTGATGAATCGATCTACCGTCTTCTATTGTTACTTTGCAAATCTAAAGCTAATGAATATTTGATTGTGTTGTAAGGAAAACTAAATACTAAATTAAGTTGGATTTTTAATAATCAATGAGCGTAATTACCAGTATGCAATAGTCGAACCTCGGAAACTAGCGATTTGTTGGGTGTCTTTATATTTTCAAAACAGCTTTCAGTAAAACTTATTTAGTTTAAAAACCCTCGTCTCACACTATCGTTTTGTTGATCTAGGCTATGCAGTTAAGTCCTAACGTACGCTTCCGCCATCCCGCAGGAGTTAAAAAAACTTTTTGAAAACTAAATAAAATCTTAATTAACTTTAAAGTGCTTCCGATGTATTTTAAGCCAATGCCTAATTACTACTGTCCAGTTAAAAGATCTCAAACTTCCGCTTTGTTGACCCTAACCTCTATCTGTTTTTTACTTCCGTAATAAAACAATTTAATGATTAAAAATAGTAACTTAGGCCAGAAAAGAAAGTTTCGTAGTAAAAATAATCCCAACTAAGTTACTTGTTCCCTTGTTAGAGTGACTTTACATACCGGTATAGGAATTCTAGCCTAACATAGTATCAGACCAAATCGCAGAATAATTTAAGAGACAAATGAAAATAAACATAATTATATTGATTAAAAGCAATAAGAATTCGTAAACATAAACCTGGTAATAATTCTGAAGACAGAAGCACTCCTGCACAAATTGTAGGCTTTACTTCGATCGGAGAATATATTTAACCGTACAAAGAAAATAATGCTGAAAGGAATATAGAAATAACTGGGAAAGAAAATAATGCTGAAAGGAATATTCGCTCAAAGTAAATATAAAATCTCCAAAGTTTCTGCCCAAAAAGAAGAACTCTTCTATTATGGTCTAAGGCTCTATTTATAAGTCTTGCGTGATCAGTTGTTCTCGAGAATGTAGGAACAATTTATTTCCTCCTTTGAGAAATAATAGGGCCATTAATTTGTCACGTTCCTTCATGTTTTGACTGAGTGGGTCAGATAATATAGGTAGTCACTGGATTAACATTTGAATGCATTTATGTCCATTGGATGCGAAGAAAGTGGGGTAAGTGGCATTGTGACGTTCGTCACATCCAAGTGACGATAGTCACTTGGTCATTCTCAATGCGTGACGTTAGGCACGCCTCCTTGACGATCGTCAAGGTCTTCTTCATGGTGGGCCACGTGCTCACATGTATAATGAGCTTGACCTCATTTCTTCTCCTTTGGCCTTTTTGCTAGTTTTGCACCTCTTTTTTCTTCATTTCTTCCAAATTGTTCAGCTTAATGCATATCTGTAAAAATAGAAAAATACCTGCATAATACCTATAAAATAATTTAATTTAAACTAAAGTATGAGAAATATTTGGTGTATATCAAGCCAGAAATATCACATATTTGTGTGTCATCAAAGAGAGGTGCACCATGTACGCGCCAAGCTTGCTTGCACAAAATGTGTAAAGAAAATATGAAAAAAAATACAAAAGAGGGGTTCACATTGGTTTGAACCCTCGCCCTTTAGGTTAAAAAAGAATTCGTACGCGCGCTTGCCACTTTGGTGGTTGTTTCATCAAGTTATGAAACAACTGCCACTAAATATATTGAAAACTAAGTTCTGGAAATTTGAAAATGCCCAGCTTTGTCTTCCTCGCGCGCGCAGAATGACAACAATACCATTGTTAAACTTGTTTTCTCTGTAGATCCTTTATTTCTCAACAAAAATCAAAAATGTAAAAACCAAAATTGATTGATTTTAACAAGGATTGTAATTATGTAATTTATTTAAGCTATAAATAAAAGATTACTTAGAATTTTGTTTGATACCAAAAGAGTGCCCTAACTGGTCAGAAGCAAAATTCTTCACACACAAGCAAATAAAATGCAAACTAAGGACATGGTTATCTTTAGGGCAATGATGTCTACATTTTTACTTCAGAATGTATGTACAAAATATGCCTGTATCAAGATATTAACGTTAGGAAACTTACCTTGCAAGTGAGATTTGTGTATGGAGTTTGAGCAACCTTTGAGGTGTCCTAATGATTTGTTTAGCTTGCATGAACCTCCTTAAGTGTATTCCAACTTCTGCTTTGCTTTGAGGATGGATGAAACTCCCTACTCAAGTCAAGTTGAAAGCTTGAGTTTTGAAAATGGTGGATTATGACGGATGAATTACATTCATAAAATAGGGACTTGGATCACTTGTATATGAGGTATGTAAAGTGTTTTGATGGTTAAAAATGAAAACGCACGAGTGAAAATAGAGGTGAGTGTTTGAAGTTCAAAAATATGTATTTTTGGACAGTTATGTGTTAGAGAGTGCTTGAGAAGGTTTGAGGGTTCTTGAACTTGTATCCTTGCTTTCAAATAACTTGTCTATCTATATGGAAAATGTTAGAGATGTTTTTCACAAGGGATTTCTGAGTTGTATGGTTTTGGCTAGGTGGCTTGCTTTTGAAGAAAATCTGAAAACAAGTTTCAATGTGTTGTACAAGCATGGTATGAAGTTGTTGGATGCCTTAGACATGTTGCTTCTAGTTTTTACTTTGCTTGTGTTCATATGAAACAAGTTTGGGAGCTCAAGTAGTTGACTTTGTGATTAAAGTGATCTTTTTGAAAATGGATATGGAGCTTTTTGCAATTTCATCCAAAAATGGTATAACCAAGTGGAGAAAACCTCAAATCTTTGTGTAATGCATCACAAATTTGTGTAAATCTCTTATTATATGGAGATTTAGAAGAAGCATGGCCTGAAAAGTCATATTGGATGATAAGGTTATGAGATTTGGTCTTGAGTTCTTCATAAAAATGACTTGAAATTCAAGAATGAAATGTCAACTTCAAGTATTTGAATCCTCTAGCTCAAAAATGATCTCTTCATGTTATTTGACATTTTAGAAATCTTGAAACATTATCTACAACTTTCATGTTGGCCATTTTTTCTAAATCAAATTGGAACTTGGTGAAAATTGGCCAAGAAGTTAGGGGAAAATCCTGACCAAACTAGGTTAAAATTTTCACTAAGTGTTTTAGAACACGGGCCTGACTTCATGAATTTATAACTCAAAATCCAAGAATTTCTAGGACATGATCATAAAATCAAAGTTGTATATTTCATCAAGATCTACAACTTTCATGTTGGAAGTTTCCTTTGAATCATCTTGCGTTTGGTAAAAAAATGTCATGAAGTTATGAAATTATAAGGATAAAAAACACTTAGAATTTTTCTAAGTCTTGAAAAGTTTGACTTTTTAATGGAATTTTGACTTTCTTGATGATCAAGCTTCATATTTTTTAACGTCTTGGTGAATTTTGATCTTTGAAACTCAATGTTGACCAAAAAGTCAAAGTTTGACGTTTGGTGTGACAGTTGACTTTTTCATCAGTTGACCAAATTTCAACTATCAATCAATTGATCTTGAGAAATGATTTGAGCTATGAAATTAGGTCAAGGTATTGTACTTGAATCCTCCATATCATACATCAATCCATTAAGTCATGTATTAGATCAAAAGTTAATGATCAGTTATTCTCAATCAAAACCCTAATTTTAACCATTTTGCTATTTTGGTGATTTGAACAATTTTCTTGAGGAATTATGATCCAAATTTGATCAATTGATGAATATGACTTCAAAATGTTGATGTGGATTAAAAATTTTGAAGTTTGGTTGTAGTTTGACCATAGTTGACTTTTTATCTAATATTGATGATTTTCATGCATCTGATCAATTGACTGAGCAAAATTGTGATCCAAGACTTGAAACTTGGCATGAGTATTATTGGGGGGTGTAATTAACCATGAAAGTAAATTGAGGTATTAGAAATCCAATTGTCATTGTGAAATTCAAAAGCCTAATTTGGCCTCAGTGTTAGAGGATGAGTTTGTGTGATCAAAACTTGGAGAATCCTTGAGCATTTAAGATCTTCTTGTGTGAAATGTCTTGAGAAAAGAGAGGGAAAATTTTGGGGTACAACAAGAGCCATATCAAGAATGATCGTCATCAGCCGGTAGGAGCAGTATTAATTTCAAACCCAACCCCAGTTTAATGACCACAACACTAAAACAATCAGCAAAGGCTAGATGCCCCGAGGAGGCAGTTCACTAAGATCAACATGCCATTATCTAAAGCTCTACAACATTTGTTAAAGAAGGATTTGGTAACACCGTGAGATCATCCTCGTAATCCAAATACCTCTTCTCCCAAATATAATCTAAATGTGAAATGCGCCTATCATTTAAATAGTCTCGGGCATGACACAAACAATTGTTGGGCATTGAAGAACAAGATCATGGATTTGATTGATAACAACGTGATTAAGTTTGACCCTCCATAAACCCCTAATGTGATTACTGCACCCATGCTAAGTCATGGTAAGAGTGTGAATGCTATTGACGATGTCTCCTTTGTCACCACCATCAGTGATTTGACTACTCCCTTAATGACTGTTAAGAAGAATTTGTTGAGAGCGGGTTTATTTCCGGGATGCCTTGAAAATTGTTACCATTGTGATTCCAAAATTAATGGTTGTATATGGCTGAAGAAAGGTATTCAACGCCTGATTGATAGCCATGAAATTCTGTTTGAGAAAACTCCATCCATGAAAAGTTTGCCTGAAAGTATACTTGAAGATGTTTCAATAATCACCATTTCCAACACTTCTATTAGGATCACCTCTAAAGGCCCTATAAGGATTCTTGCTGAGCCCAGAGTGGCTCCCCTGATTATCACTACATCGGGGCTAGTCCCCTATTCCTTTGACAAAGTTGTGCCCTGGAATTATGGGGCAGAAGTTTATTATCATGGTGTCAAGCAAGAGCCATGGATTGCTGAAAATGAAGATCTTGAAGTTACAAACATTGTCGGAACTAGTAAGGTCACAAGGACAGGAAGGGTCTTCTCTCCGGAGATCTCTCCTCAAACAACTACTACAACAAATGTTCGTATTCCTACTACTAGATTAACTGTTGATGCTCGGGGTAAAGAAAAAGTTATTGAGCCTGCCCTGACAGAGGCACCCTCAAAAGAAGTGACAATCAAAGACCCGTCTAGACAAGAGATGGAAGAAGTTCTGAAGATCATCTGAAAAAGAGACTACAAAATATTCGAGCAACTGGGGTAGACACCCTCAAAATATCCATGTTGTCGTTGTTATTATGCTCCGAAGCACATGCCCAAGCTTTGTTGAAATTTTTGAAGAATGCCCATGTACCACAAGAAAGCACTGTAGCGATAAAAAATGTAGCGGGGTAAGTCGGAGATCGAATTATTGATTAATTCGCCTCGCAAAAGCAAGAGTCGCCACCGCGCTTTATTGTTTCCAACGGAAAAGGGAAAAGAGCGAAATAAAACCCTAAATATGCAATGTAACTAAAAATACAAATGCAAAGTGTTTTTGAAAAGAGATCTTGTGGTTCGGGGGTTGGTTATACAATGGGAAGGTATTAGCACCCAATGCATCTATAGTACTCTATAGGAACCTTTTGAAATATCTGTTTTATTTAAAATTGATCGCTTGATTTGAAAATAAATCGTTTCGGCCGAAAAAGGGATACGGACGGGTTTTTGAAAATACGACAACCTAACGTTGAAGTTTTGACTTAAAAGGTGTGAGTTTTTGGAGAAATCGGATATTTGGAAAAATTATCCTAAGTTTCAATGAAATGAGAGTATTCGCTCGATCGTTTTTGAGGACATGAAGTCAACAAAAATTAGACAATTCCCTTTGGATTGACGCAAACAGAATAATCAAGTAAATGCGAGATATTTAAACAGAAAATGATACACAACAATTAAATGTGAACATGCATTTTATATGATATTTTATTTAATATGCGAAAAGAAAAAGTTTTAATTGGTTTTCATTTTTTACGCATTTTTAATAATAAAAGGTAATGAGAATTAATAGAAATGTTTTTAATGTTTTTATATATTTCTATTTTTTATATCTTTTTGTTATATTGGTACTTAATCAAAATGAGGGGAATAAAATAAAATGTCTTTTAGTCTTCATTTTTTACTTTCATATGTTTTTTAGAAATATTAAATATTTATCAAATTAAACAAAACTTATAAATCAAATATCTAATTAAAATAAAGAAGACTAAAATTAAATAAACTTAAATAATATTTGGGTAAAGTGTCAAAATTATCTATTTAAAATTATATGTGTATTCCTAAGAAAAAATTAACTAATATAAATTAATTAAACTAAGAAAAAAGAAATACAATTGAACCAATAATCTATAAAGGAAAAAAAAGGGTGTGAATTAACAATTAGAAATGGGCTGGAGTATAAGAGAAGAATTGGGTTGGATTGAGAAATGGAGCGGGTCGTGGGTTAAAGGGGGTCCATGGGATTAAATTGAGATTAGGGTTGTGTTTGTTTGATAAAAGGATTTAGGGTTTGGTTTAAGGCAGAACGGCGCCTCTTTCACGATCTTCATCTCTCTCTTGCGCAGCTTCTTCGCTTCTTCGCCTCCAACGCCGATGTTTCCATGTCCCGGCCACCCACACCAAGTTTCTCTCTTCCCTCCATTGTTGACGCGGCGGCTTCGAGCGGAGACGGTAAGGACCAAAACATTTTCGTTAACGTTAATGTTGATTCAATTCGCGTATAAGCTTTACAGATTCGCTGTTGATTTTACAATTTCTTAGTTGATTTTATGGCTTCTTGGTTGATTCTGACTAGTTACCATTTTTACTGTCCATGTCGATTTGAATGATGTTTTTAAGGAATGAGAAAGGAAGAAGGCGTTACCTAGATGGAGAAGGAGGAGGGCTTGGGGTGATGGAGGCCGGACAGCAGGGAGACAGCAGGCGCGCACAGTGGTGAACGGTATTCGCGATTTCCTTCCTTTTGCTTGAATGCTACTGTGTTTGCTTGTTGCCCAATGATGTGTACACGGAGGGCCTCAACGATTTGCCTTGAAATGCTTTGGATATTTTGAGAATTGGATGATAACTCTCTCTTCTTCTTGAATGCTGTTGCCTAATGGTGGGTTTATCGCCTATGATGAATGAATTTTCTGAGGCTAGGGAATGGGTTTGAAAGCTTGAACTTGTAAAAGGTTTTGTCAGGTTTTTGTATGTAGGCCTTTACAGTAGGGATATCGTTTTTACTGGTATGAGGATTGAGCTATGTTTTATGGTTCTTGACAGCATGTTAAGGCATTAGTTGTTTATGATGATGGGTGGTGTTGACAGTGGGATAGTGATATTGGCTATAAGGGGCTCAATCAGTTGGTAATGTTTTGTATGGTTTGGAAAATAGTTTTCTCAGTGATCATGCAGGTTTTGACATGGTGAACTGGTTTTCGGTTAGGCTGGACAGGGGCAAAGCTTTTACTAATGTGAGGCCATTGCAGGTTTTTGTTGGTTTGGTGATGGCTATTTTGAATGATTGTTCTACAGGTTTTTTTGAAAATGGTTTGAGGTTATGAAAATGGTTTTTGGTTATGTTTCTGGCGCTTGTGTATTTCGTTTTCTCTTATGCTGTTTTGTGTGTCTATGATCCTTTGTTGCTCTTTGTTGTAATATAACAGTTCTCCTCTCTTCTCTTGCGCTACAGGCCAGGAACTTTGAAACAAATCTCTTGGGATCTCCCTGAGCATTCTGCACTACTGTCCACTCAGTTTGCCTTTATTCTTCTTCTGTGCTATTATACTTACTGGCTATATTTCTTAGTTTGTTTTGTATATCTCTTTCTGCCTAAGCTAAGCCTGCAAATCCCACACTTCTCCCTCTCTTTTTCTCTCTCAGAATGGCTTTGACAAAAGTGTGATAAGCTGTCTATTTTCTGAAAATGCAGTGGCTGGAAAATGATGAAAGAAAAAAAGGAAATTTTTTGCTTGCAAGGATAGTCAAACTGCATATTTGTTTTTAAATCAAATGTTGTCTGCTTCTTGATGTATAGGCCACGTTAAAAGGGGCATGCTTGCATATGGTTACTACATATTTGCTTATGCTGTATGCTGTATGCTGTATGCTTTGAAATTATATTTGGGATTAAAACTAATGTGGTTAGCTTAAGTATGCAGTTTTTTTGGAAAACAATTTATGCATATGTTTTGAAATCCTTTTCCTTTTTTTTGTGAACCGGGAGTAATCCCGTGATTTGCAAAAAAATAATAACTGATTCCGGCCATTACATTTAATGATGAACATTTAAAATTTATTTTCTGCATTTAATTATTTATTTGAATTCTAATTCTTTTCTTTTAATTGTGCAGGTAAAATTAAATGAGCGGACACGCATTGGATTGGAAACTTTAGAATTAAGATAGACTAGTTTATTTCATTTTAATTTTGACAATTCATTATTGTAATTTATTGCAATGTATACAATATTTACAAAATAACTTGTACCAAAAAAAAAATGAATAAAAGAAACTATTTGTCTATTAATTCTTCTTCTTTATTTATTTATCGTTTATTATTTTATCCAAACGAATAATAATTGAAAACAAACCTCCAATTACCTACATTCAAAATAATAAACAGATAAATAATAATTATCATTGACCAACTAATATCTTCGATTATTTAATCCATCATTCTCAACTAAATTATAATAATTAAAATAGGATTTCAATTATTTAATCTAGAACGACGAACGATTAAACAGTCGTTATTGACCAATGAATTTCCTCAAATGCTTATTTATATTATTCATAACCCTTTAAATTATAGAATAACTAAGAATAAATTCTAGTTACTTAAATTTAAAAATAATGAGTAAATAAATAAAACGTCCGCACAATTAATGCGCCTCTTCTCTGATGTTCATTTTATTATCCCTACATCTTTAAACTAAATAATAATCAAAAAATGAAATTTCAATTATTCAAGTTTTAGATAATGGATAATTAATAAACATCATTTTTGCACGAATCGATTAAATGATTCAATGTTCAGCATAAATAGCTCTTGGCCCGAAAAAGTCATGAAATTTAAAATCGATGGATCAAAACAAATGTAATGTAAAGATGCGGATAGGAGATGACGTCTTAGGTCAAAATTTGGGGTACAACAGCTGCCCCTATTTAAGTTTCTTCTATCCGGAGATATGAAGATTAAAATCTTCGTGTCGACGAGATTGAAGGTACTTAAATACACAATTACGCAAATTTTGTCCTAAGATGCCGTCATCATGCGGTGGTAAGAATGCAACGATCTAACTCACAGAGAAAGATACTGTGAAACGAGACAATGTTGAGGGAATCGAACGTCAACAAAACACAAAGACATGAGTTATACGCTACTGGGAGAACGAGCTATCGACTTCAAACGACAGACTCCTGACAGCGAATAAAACTGAGGGAATACGACCTCTAACCCTAACAAAGAGAGCACCTTGCATAGGCCATAACAGGTTATTGATCCAAATAGTGAATTCGCAACTCAAGGTCGACGGTAGACAGGGAGTATCGAATTGCTGATAACTGGTTACCGACTTCTGGAGGTGTAGATTCGTACCAGACTTCTCTGCGAGATTTTCAGAGATGTACTCATTAATGCTGAGGTGATAAGACTGTAGATACGAAGGTTGTTCAAATAAAGAAAATTGCCAGCTGTTGGCGTCCAAAGAAAATACCGATAACAAACAAGTCGCTCAAATAAAGAAGCCGCCGCTTGCTGTCGTCCAAAGAAAATACCGATAACGAACAAGTTGCTCAAATAAAGAAGCCGCCGCTTGCTGTCGTCCAAAGAAAATACCGATAACGAACAAGTTGCTCAAATAAAGAAGCCGCCGCTTGCTGTCATCCAAAGAAAATACCGATAACGAACAAGTTGCTCAAATAAAGAAGCTGCCGCTTGCTGTCGTCCAAAGAAAATAACGTACTGGTAACACGTACTGGTAACTCATGAAGAGTTTGCTGCTTGTCGCTTTCAAAAAAAGAGTAAATGACGCACTAGTAGTTCATGAAGAACTGCTGCTCGGCGCTTCCCAAAAAGGATAAAATGACGATGACGCACTAGTAGCTCATGAAGAACTGCTGCTCGGCGCTTTCACAAAGTCATAACCGACGCACTAGTAGCTCCTGAAGAACTGCTGCTCGGTGCTTTCCAAAAAGGATAAAATGACGACGACGCACTAGTAGCTCATGAAGAACTGCTGCTCGGCGCTTTCTGAAAGCTAAAATAACGCACTAGTAGCCCATGAAGAACTACTGCTCGGCGCTTGTTGAAGATAGCAACGTACAAGTTGCTCGTGAAGAGCTACCGCTTGTCGTTTTCCGACATAATTCAGAGGGGAACTGCGATGATATTGGCAGAGAATAAAACTCTTCATCAAAGAGAACCCTGAATCAAACCTTCCCGAGGAGATCACATATTTAAAACGTGCAAAATAAATGCACCAACCGTCTAGGTCGCAATTTCGCTGGGGAAAAACACTGAGGTAGCCTATGCAAGAGGCAACAACTTCATTCAGGAATAACCAGAGAGAAAACAGTCAAACAAGACTCCTCCCAATGAGAAAGTAAATCGATTGGGGAAATTATCCTATCGAGGAATGGACAAAGTAAGCTGAATCAAAAATCCTCCACGAGGATTAGCTCGGTTGGGGAGTTAGAAAGGAGGCGTACTTTATGCTTAAGCTGACACCCTATTTGGAAGGATCAAATACGTTATTTGAAAAGGACACAACTAAGGTGTACGAATTTAATGACATTAACAAATACAACTGTGTGTGCATGATGCGAGTGTGGATGAATAAATGAATGTCATGTATATGCTGACAAAACAGACAAATGGGATATCTTGGAGATAATAAGGTGTCACAGCAACGTAAATGCTCGGCCACTCTTGAAAAGATGGAAGATAAACGGAATACGAAGCAACGTCGGAAGATGTCACGCTACAAGGCCCAAGTCTTCTGAAGAGACGAACAATCAAATCCAATCTTCTAGCACCAATAAACCACTGGCATAAGACGAAGTGTACCGCACTTCAAAATCTCCCAAACAAAGGTAGCTAAAACCACACTTAACTGGAACAACTGGGGAATCACCAAGTTTAGCACCACCATAACTAAGCATGTACACAGCCAACACTTAATGACGATTTTGAAAGAAAACAAATTCATCATGCAAGTAAAAATTACTGTACTGTTTTGCATTTCACGGCTTGACCATTTTCGGAACGACTGTTAACATTCCTTTCATTATTCACGACACATTTTAGAAATAAGAATATTTTAAATAAATTTGTTTCAAGTATTTCCATAAAATATTAAAATTTTGCCCACAAAAGGTAAATGCTCAAATTTCATTAATAAGATAGTAGTTCGCTAACAATGCGACTCCAATGGTTTACAAAAGTTTGGGGAAATAGTATGTGAAGTAAAAGGTCATACAAAAACAATGATCACTGTTCTCCCTAACAACTTTGAATTCCAGAATATGTTCAGATGCCAAGACTGGTTTGACCAGGAATTTGCCTAAGCGAAATACTTCTTGACTGCATCGGCGTTCAGGGGACGCGGGAGGTCTTCGCCATCCATATTGGCGAGAATCATGGCACCTCCGGAGAAAACTTTCTTAACAACAAACGGTCCTTCATAGTTCGGAGCCCATTTGCCCCTAGAATCGGGTTGGAAAGATAATATCTTCTTGAGCACGAGGTCACCTTCTCTGAACTCGCGCGGCCGAACCCTCTTATCAAAAGCCTTCTTCATTCTTTGCTGATACAACTGACCGTGACACAAAGCCGTTAATCTCTTTTCTTCGATTAAATTCAACTGATCGTACCTACTTTGACACCATTCGGCCTCGGAAAGCTTGGCTTCCATCAACACTCTCAGAGACGGAATTTCAACCTCCACGGGGAGTACTGCTTCCATACCATAAACTAGGGAGAAAGGAGTCACGCCTGTTGAAGTTCGAACTGAAGTACGATAACCGTGTAAAGCAAACGGAAGCATTTCATGCCAGTCTTTATAAGTTACCACCATCTTCTGGACGATCTTCTTGATATTCTTGTTAGCAGCTTCAACAGCCCCATTCATCTTCGGCCTGTAAGGAGAGGAATTATGATGCTCGATTTTGAACTCTTCACAAAGCTCCTTCATCATCTTGTTATTCAAATTCGACCCATTGTCAGTGATGATCTTACTCGGGATACCATACCGACAAATAATCTGATTCTTGATAAATCTGACTACCACCTGTCTGGTTACATTAGCATAAGATGCGGCTTCCACCCACTTAGTAAAATAATCAATCGCTACCAAGATGAAACGATGACCATTTGAAGCTTTGGGTTCAATCATCCCAATCATATCAATGCCCCACATGGAGAAAGGCCAAGGTGAAGATATAACATTGAGGAGGGTCGGCGGTACGTGCATCCTGTCCGCATAAATCTGGCATTTATGACACTTCTTCACATACTTGCAGCAATCAGACTCCATGGTCATCCAGTAGTAACCAGCTCTCAACATCTTTCTAGCCATTGCGTGTCCATTAGCATGAGTGCCAAAGGACCCTTCGTGCACCTCTTGCATCAGCATGTCTGCTTCACGTCTGTCTACACATCTGAGCAAGACCATGTCGTAATTCCTCTTATACAACACTTCTTCATTGAGAAAGAAACTGCTTGCTAATCTTCTCAACGTCTTCCTATCTTTGTTGGATGCCCCTGGCGGGTACTCTCGAGTTTGAAGGACACGTTTGATGTCATAGAACCAAGGTTTGTCGTCGGTGACCTCTTCTACTGCGAACACATGAGCAGGTCGGTCGAGGCGCATAACCCGGATTGTAGGCACGTCGTTCCAATCATTCACTTGAAACATTGAAGACAAAGTAGCCAAAGCATCCGCCATTTGATTCTCATCCCTAGGGATATGATGCAATTCCACCTTGTTGAAGAAAGTTAACAACCTTCTAGCATAGTCTCTGTACGGGATCAAACCAGGATGACGAGTTTCCCATTCTCCTTTGATTTGATTAATCACCAGCGCCGAATCTCCATAAATATCAAGAATTTTAATCCTCAAGTCCACTGCTTCTTCGAGACCCATAATACACGCTTCATACTCCGCCATGTTGTTCGTACAGTCAAACTTCAGTCTTGCCGTGAACGGGATATGAGTACCTCGGGGAGTAACGATGATTGCCCCAATTCCATTTCCATAGGAATTCACAGCTCCGTCAAATATTAAACCCCAACGGGATTCAGGATCAGGTCCTTCTTCAGGTAACGGCTCTTCACAGTCTTTGGCTTTCAAGTACATAACATCTTCATCGGGGAAGTCAAACTTGATGGACTGATAGTCTTCAATTGGTTGGTGAGCCAAATGATCGGCCAAAATACTCCCTTTGATCGCTTTCTGAGTGTGATACTCAATGTCATATTCAGATAACAACATCTGCCAACGGGCTATCCTTCCAGATAAGGCGGGCTTCTCAAAGATATACTTGATTGGGTCCATTTTGGAGATCAACCAAGTAGTGTGATTAATCATATACTGGCGCAGACGGCGAGCAGCCCAGGCTAAAGCACAACAGGTTTTCTCAAGTAATGAGTATCGAGACTCACAGTCTGTGAATTTCTTACTCAGATAATATACAGCGTGCTCCTTTCTTCCAGTCTCGTCCTGCTGACCAAGCACACATCCCATGGAATCCTCTAATATGGTCAAGTACATAATCAAGGGCCTTCCTTCCACCGGAGGAATCAGAATGGGAGGTTCGAGCAAATATTCTTTGATACTATCGAAAGCTTTCTGACAATCCTCCGTCCACACGCATCCTTGGTTTTTGCGGAGAAGCTTGAAAATCGGCCCACAAGTAGCAGTCATGTGAGATATGAACCTAGAAATGTAATTCAATCTCCCAAGGAATCCTCTTACTTGTTTTTCCGTCTTGGGTGCGGGCATTTCCCGAATAGCTTTGACTTTATCGGGATCTACTTCAATACCTTTCTGACTGACAATGAAACCTAAAAGTCTTCCTGAACGAACGCCAAAAGTGCACTTATTGGGATTCAGACGGAGTTTGTACTTTCTCAGGCGCTGGAATAGCTTTAACAAATGCTCCAAGTGATCTTCTTCAGTCTGTGACTTGGCAATCATATCATCCACATACACTTCGATCTCCTTATGCATCATGTCGTGGAACAAAGCAGTCATGGCCCTTTGGTACGTTGCACCAGCATTCCTCAAACCAAACGGCATAACTCGATAACAGAAAGTTCCCCACGGTGTAATGAAAGCGGTCTTTTCCATATCTTCCGGCGCCATCTTGATTTGGTTGTAACCAGAGAAACCATCCATGAAAGAAAAGACTTTGAACTTGGCAGTACTGTCGACCAATACATCAATATGAGGTAATGGGAAATCATCTTTCGGACTAGCTCTGTTCAGATCTCTGTAGTCTACACACATCCGAACCTTACCATCCTTCTTAGCAACAGGTACGATGTTGGCTAACCACTGAGGATAGACCGACGTCACAAGAAAACCTGCGTTGATCTGCTTCTGAACCTCTTCTTTAATCTTGTCGGCCATGTCAGGACGAGTCCTTCTCAACTTCTGCTTGACCGGTGGACATTCAGGTTTCAACGGTAAACGATGCTCCACAATGTCGTTGTCCAACCCTGGCATATCTTGGTAAGACCACGCAAACACATCAACATACTCTCTGAGAAGCTCCAACATCTTCTCCTTAACTTCCGGGATAAGCAAAGCTCCGACTTTGATTTCCTTTCTATCCTCTTCATCACCCAAGTTGACCAACTCTACAGGTTCTTCAAATGGTTGAATGACCTTCTCATCTTGCTCAATCAAACGGGAAATCTCAACAGGAACCTCTTCATCATCCTCTCCTTCGGCTCTGAACACAGGGAATTCAAAGTTGGGAGAGGGCATAGGATCATTGTTTTCGATGGTTAAGTCATGAAGTAATCTGCACACATGATTATGCTTTATTTTAGAAATCGATTTGTGCAAATAAAACAAAATGCTCTTAATCAATTTTCATTATTATTTCCCAAAAAATGAAAAATAAAACAGCAGTGGACAAAATAACATTTTTATTCATTAAAGAGGAAATACTTGAAACAACAAGCCCAGACATTTCTCTTTTGCCTTGGGCAGAGCAAAAGGAGTTATTTTTCATAGCCCGACACAAAATACGTTTCGCCTTGGGCAGAGCGATTTTTTTTTTTTAAAAGAAAAATGAACAAAACATTACTCGGAAACGTGCATAACCACAGGAATATCAACAGCTATCCAGTTTTGGCAAGCCAATCCAGGCGTCACAAACACGGGCAAATCCTCCTCGGAATCATCATCTATGACAGCATCAACCTCAGGATGTACAAACCCTGCACTCCGAAAGACCTCTTGAATTGGACGAACAACCACCTCTTTCTTGACCCTTGCAGCTATTGGATGAAAACCCAAACCTTCCCCAGACTTGTTCTCGGGTAACGTCAACACCTGGCCCCATCCTTCGGCCGAACCACTCTCCACTACTCGCCGTGCATCCTCAAAAGAAGAGATGGATGCCCCCTGCTTCTTCACGGTATCCTTAGCAACAGATAGGCCCTGAAACTGGGTCCCGACGTCCTCGTCAGCATCAATAAAAGAAAACGATGATAAATGACTCACCACCATGGCCTGCTCTCCCCCAATCATCACTAGTTTCCCATGCCTCACAAATTTTAATCTCTGATGGAGCGTGGAGGTGACTGCCCCGGCATCATGGATCCAGGGACGGCCCAATAAACAACTATAAGCAGCACGGATGTCCATCACTTGGAAAGTGATTTGAAAAGTGTGGGGGCCAATCACTATGGGAAGATCCACTTCACCGATAACCGTCTTCCTGGAACCGTCAAAGGCTTTAACAATTACTCCGCTAGGCCTCATAGGAGCACCTGGATATGAAAGTCGAGACAACGTGGTCTTGGGCATCACATTCAATGACGAGCCGGTATCCACTAACACGCTTGATAAGGTATCGTTCCCACAACTTACTGAAATGTGCAGAGCCATATTATGGTTTCTCCCCTCCTCCGGGAGTTCTTCATCACTGAAACCCAAGTTGTTACACGAGGTTATATTCCCCACAATCCCGTCAAACTGATCAACTGTCACATCATGGTCTACGAACGCCTGGTCCAACACTTTCATCAAGGCTTCTCTGTGTGCCCCAGAATCTCTCAATAAGGCAAGCAAGGAAATCTTGGAAGGTGTTTGCAGAAGCTGGTCCACAATTTTATACTCGCTTCTTTTGATAAGCTTTAAGATTTCATCTTCTTCAGGGTGAGGGATAGGTCCACTGGATCGACCTACCTCAACCCTTGGTTCATTTCTTACAGGGATCTCCGCCGGCATGGGCCTCCTTACTTGAACTTCTGGTCTTCTTGTCGGTACCGCGGCAAAAACACGCCCACTTCTTGTCACTCTACTTACATCGGCAATATTAACGAAAGACGGTCTAGTTGGTATGGGGACCTCTACCCCATTCTCGATCATGGTGGCGTTATACTTGTACGGCACGGCTTGGTCTGAGCTATAAGGCACAGGGCCAGGTGGATAAATAATCAAAGGATCAGCAGACGCAGTCTGGCTGTTGTAAGCAATCTCTACTGATTCTGGTAAATTAAACTGTGGGGTTATCACATTCACTTCATCTTCAGGATTTCGGTCATAGGTAATAGTAATAATTCTCTGATCTAGCAACTTCTGAATGTCCTCCTTCACAATAGGACAATCCTCTTCCCTTGAACAAAACTGGCAAACGTCATAGTCATGCTGGTGCCTAACAAAGGCAAGTCTTCTCAAACTTTGGTGTAACCTGATCAATGATTCTCTGATGTGCTCGACTTGGAAAACTCGGAACTTCCCCGGGCAACCCTCCACCATATTCACAGAAGCTGCCCCATGTCGGGGCAAAGGGTTATCTCTGACATTTGGATTCACATCCTTAAAAGACAAAATGCCATGCTTAATTAATCTCTGCACATCCGCCTTCAACGCAAAGCAATTCTCAAGGTTGTGTCCCGGTGACCCTTGATGATATTCACAGAATTGATCCGCCTTATACCACGGGGAAGCACTGTTCGGTGCGACAGGAGGTGGTTTTGTTGTGATGAGATTATTTCTAATGAGAGCGGGAAACAATTCAGTATACGTCATAGGAATGGCATCAAACTGCGGCTTTCTGGGCGAACGGTTCTGATGGTTGAGCGGATAGGCCTGTTGTCGAGGCTGCTGTTGAAAAGGTCGTTGTTGAGGTGGCGGAATCTGATGAGATGGGGCTACCAAAGCCGGGCGGACAGCCGGAGTGACTGCCGCGACGTGAGAGTAGCCTCTCCTAGGCCTACCTGGAAACAAAGCACTAACATCTTGCTCTTTCCTCTTCGGGAAAACACCTCCGAACTTCTTCACACTGCTGGACGTACTCCCCTCTTTAATCAAACGTCCTTCACGAATTCCTTCCTCTAATCGCATACCCATGCTCACCATCTCGGTAAAGTCACTGGGCGCGCTGGCTATCATCCTCTCATAGTAAAAGGATCCCAAGGTCTTCAAAAATATCTTAGTCATCTCTTTCTCCTCCAGAGGTGGATGGATCTGAGCAGCAATTTCACGCCACCTCTGGGCGTACTCCTTAAAAGATTCCCGGTCTCTTTGCGACATTGCCCGGAGTTGATCCCTGTCCGGCGCCATGTCAACATTATACTTGTGCTGATGGACAAAGGCTTCACTGAGATCGTTAAAATTGCGGATTCGAATGCTGTCCAATCCCATATACCACTTCAAGGCAGCACCCGTCAAACTATCTTGAAAATAATGAATCAGTAAATCATGATTATCAGAATACGTGGACATCTTCCTCACGTACATCGTCAAATGGCTTCTAGGACACGAATCCCCCTTGTATCTTTCAAAGTCTGGTGTTTTGAACTTCGCCGGAATCTTGACATTCGGAACCAGGCAAAGATCATGTGTGCTCTTCCCAAACAGCTCCTTCCCTTTCAAGGCTCTAAGCTCTTTCTGCATTTCCTGGAACTGATCCTGAAATTCCTCCATTCTATCAAAAAGGCCCATACTTTCAGCAGGTTCGGCAGGATAAACTGGTTCGTTCAAGTATGGCACTGAGTGGACCACAGGAGCAACGGTCGTCATGACTGGTTGCGGAAAGGGTGTTACAGATGGAATGACTGGCGGCAGTGCAGTCGTCTCTGGTTGTGGAAGAGACAATGCAGGCTGAAATATAGGTTGGGCGGTAGGCTGACACCCTTCCGACATAAAGTTGTAAGGCATTCCCCAAGGAAAACCTTTCGGCATCTGATGCTGGATCGGAGAGTTGATTTGAGTTGCGGAGGCAGGAGCGATAACAATCTCGGAAACCACTGGAGTTGAAGTCTGAATCTCGGCAGTCGTAGTCGGTGGCTGATTCTGAACAGCCACCAAACTTTCCACCAACGCTGTTAACTTTTCCATCTCGGCACGAAGCGTAGCAACTTCCCCACGAAGCTCTTGATTTTCCTGTTCCAAATCTTCCATTCTTTTCTGACGACTGGCCCGAGTGTCGTGTTGGTGAGACAGCTTGGCAACCTTCGGTGGAAAAAGAACAAGAATGAGACTCTAGAAAACATGTGATGTGGAATGTGAAATGATGCATGATGGTGATGCAAATGATGACTCATTTTAAAAGTTTTTCAAGGAACTTTAGTAACTTTGCATACATCAATAGTAAAGGAATTTGGAACAACAAAAACTCAATCCGTTAATCGAAAGCGATAAATTACAACTTACAAATTGGAATAGTAAATTACAACCTTGGAATAACAAATCCACTAATGAAAGCAATAAATTACAACTTACAACCTGAAAACCATAATAAAGTGATAAATTACATTTTAAAACATGAAGCAGTAAATTACAACTTGGAGCATGAAGCCCTAAGTAAGACCATAAGTTACAACTTCGGAGCATGAAGCCCTTAAGAAAATAATAAATTACAACTTCGGAGCATGAAGCCCTTAAGAACACAATAAATTACAACTTCGGAGCATGAAGCCCTTTTACATAGTTTTACAAAATGACATTAATAAAATAAACTAAAGCTAAAGCTCACTCAGAATCCTCAGATGACGGACCAAACGCCAGCTGTAGTCGGAGCTTCTTGATCTTTTCTTCATAAAAGTCTTCCAAATCTTTCTTTTCCGCTATCAGTCGATCGATGGTTTCTTCTTGTGGATTAGGAACGAGAGCCAAGTTTACTGAACATTCCCTTTTCTTCTTCCTTTCACTCGCGTATTTCTTCAACAAGGCATCCTTCTGGCGAAGCTTCTCATCGTGGTCAACGAATCGGCCATCTTGAATAAGCAACAACTCCTTCTTCTCTTTCAGCTGTCGAGTCAGGACTCGATTCTCGTATTCGGACATATGGTACTTTTCCTTCCAAGCATCCCTCTCGGACTTCATCCTAGCCAGGTTCCCTTGATATTCTCCTACATCTGCGATTGGGATAGCAACTGATGATGGTGCGATGGCAGGGAACAAAGGTTTCTCAAGTTTATACGGCATCTTGAGAGCACAAGCCCTAGCACGGACCCACTGTAGGTAAGGTTCCAAAGAAACGGCACCTCTATGTCCCAGCATATCTCTCCCTTTCTTGTGGATATGGCGCCAAGCTCCTTCAATCTCTCTCTTAGCAGTCTGATGATCTTGTCCTTCCTGAAGGAAGAAACCACTCACATGGATACTGTTCGGCTTATCTCTCATTGGGTACCCGAACTGACGGCGCGCTAGAACAGGGTTGTAGTTGATTCCACCCTTCGTACCAAGAAGAGGTACATTGGGAAAAGCACCACAGCTGTCAATGATCTCTACGTCATGGTAAGCTCGATTGTACCAGTCAATGTCGAAATGAGTGAGAGCCATAATCTTTGGCGCCCAACGCGGTTCTTTCTCGAGATCCCAGAAAGCATCGGACCCAGGTAAATGCGAGACGTACCACTGATACAGCAACGGCACGCAACAACTAATCATTCCTCCTTGACGAGAGTTTCGAAGATGGATAGAGTAATACGTGTCCCCTAGCAGCGTAGGGACCGGATTTCCAATCAGGAAAACTCTGATGGCATTGACATCCACAAATTTATCAATGTTAGGGAATAAGAAAAGACCATACGCGAGCAAAGCAAACACGTCCTTGAAGGCAACGGTATCCTTTGTATCAGCAAAATGACGAGCTTTCTTTAACAGAAACTGAGCCGGCAAACCCCGGATTCCTCCTTTCGTAGTCATATTCTCTTCTATCTCTGACTTCTTTAGATGAGTGATGACTGCTATCTCATGAGATTTAGGCTCCTCTTCTAATCCAGAAAAAGGAACACGGTCGACGATCGGCAAACCAAGGACATAGGAGTACTCCTCTAAGGTAGGCATCAACTGATAATCCGGGAAGGTGAAACATCGATACAAGGGATCATAGAACTGAACCAAAGTGTTGAGGATGCCTTTCTTCATCTTGCGCTTCATGAGCGGTACGATGGACCCATATTTCTTCTGAAAATCTGTCGGACTCTCTATCTTCGGAATCAAACTCTTCAATTCTTCAATCTCAGGCTCTTTGAAGCTAAAGCTTCGAGTATTTCTCCTTCCAAGTTCCATAGTACCCTAAGACGTTTGCAAAAATCATTCCAAAGTTCCTTGAAAAACGAGTTTTTACAAAGATGTTGATGAATGCATGAATGAATGATAATGCGACAGTCACACACAAATTTGCAAACATGGGGTTTAAAGGTTCAAAGTTCAGCATGGAGTCGAGGGTAAAGCCCACCCAAAGGTATGTACTAATGTTTCGATCACACCTGTAAGACAAGGTTCTAAGAGTTCCCAGAGTCTGCATCCCTCTTTCGGATATTACCAACGTCTTGATTACTCAATAATCAGCAATATTCTCAAGAGAAACTCGTCCGAGCGTAGCATCGCGTAACAACTACTTCCGAATTACTCCGTGATAGTCTCCGCGCTACCCCTAAAAAGGCCAAGAGGAGTCAGGGTTCTACGGTTCTCAACTTCTCGGGCTCCTAGGTCGAAAATAATAATGTCTTCCCGATTACTCGGTAAACAAAAATTAAGTCCAAGAGGGCCTTCCATTGAGTGGGGGATCTCATGCCTCCTTCTTCGGGATTACTCCCTCAAAGTTAACATGACTATACCGCCCGTCCTATTCCTTAAGTGTTACTTAATCCGGGTATAGGATTTGTCCTTCAAAAAACCCAAACACCCCAATTTAAACACATAATCAAACAAATCAAATAATAGTAAAACAGATAAGCCAAGTTAGGCTTAACCCACTTAGGGATGGACCAGCAAGAGGTCAATCTGTCCCCAGCAGAGTCGCCAATTCTGTAGCGATAAAAAATGTAGCGGGGTAAGTCGGAGATCGAATTATTGATTAATTCGCCTCGCAAAAGCAAGAGTCGCCACCGCGCTTTATTGTTTCCAACGGAAAAGGGAAAAGAGCGAAATAAAACCCTAAATATGCAATGTAACTAAAAATACAAATGCAAAGTGTTTTTGAAAAGAGATCTTGTGGTTCGGGGGTTGGTTATACAATGGGAAGGTATTAGCACCCAATGCATCTATAGTACTCTATAGGAACCTTTTGAAATATCTGTTTTATTTAAAATTGATCGCTTGATTTGAAAATAAATCGTTTCGGCCGAAAAAGGGATACGGACGGGTTTTTGAAAATACGACAACCTAACGTTGAAGTTTTGACTTAAAAGGTGTGAGTTTTTGGAGAAATCGGATATTTGGAAAAATTATCCTAAGTTTCAATGAAATGAGAGTATTCGCTCGATCGTTTTTGAGGACATGAAGTCAACAAAAATTAGACAATTCCCTTTGGATTGACGCAAACAGAATAATCAAGTAAATGCGAGATATTTAAACAGAAAATGATACACAACAATTAAATGTGAACATGCATTTTATATGATATTTTATTTAATATGCGAAAAGAAAAAGTTTTAATTGGTTTTCATTTTTTACGCATTTTTAATAATAAAAGGTAATGAGAATTAATAGAAATGTTTTTAATGTTTTTATATATTTCTATTTTTTATATCTTTTTGTTATATTGGTACTTAATCAAAATGAGGGGAATAAAATAAAATGTCTTTTAGTCTTCATTTTTTACTTTCATATGTTTTTTAGAAATATTAAATATTTATCAAATTAAACAAAACTTATAAATCAAATATCTAATTAAAATAAAGAAGACTAAAATTAAATAAACTTAAATAATATTTGGGTAAAGTGTCAAAATTATCTATTTAAAATTATATGTGTATTCCTAAGAAAAAATTAACTAATATAAATTAATTAAACTAAGAAAAAAGAAATACAATTGAACCAATAATCTATAAAGGAAAAAAAAGGGTGTGAATTAACAATTAGAAATGGGCTGGAGTATAAGAGAAGAATTGGGTTGGATTGAGAAATGGAGCGGGTCGTGGGTTAAAGGGGGTCCATGGGATTAAATTGAGATTAGGGTTGTGTTTGTTTGATAAAAGGATTTAGGGTTTGGTTTAAGGCAGAACGGCGCCTCTTTCACGATCTTCATCTCTCTCTTGCGCAGCTTCTTCGCTTCTTCGCCTCCAACGCCGATGTTTCCATGTCCCGGCCACCCACACCAAGTTTCTCTCTTCCCTCCATTGTTGACGCGGCGGCTTCGAGCAGAGACGGTAAGGACCAAAACATTTTCGTTAACGTTAATGTTGATTCAATTCGCGTATAAGCTTTACAGATTCGCTGTTGATTTTACAATTTCTTAGTTGATTTTATGGCTTCTTGGTTGATTCTGACTAGTTACCATTTTTACTGTCCATGTCGATTTGAATGATGTTTTTAAGGAATGAGAAAGGAAGAAGGCGTTACCTAGATGGAGAAGGAGGAGGGCTTGGGGTGATGGAGGCCGGACAGCAGGGAGACAGCAGGCGCGCACAGTGGTGAACGGTATTCGCGATTTCCTTCCTTTTGCTTGAATGCTACTGTGTTTGCTTGTTGCCCAATGATGTGTACACGGAGGGCCTCAACGATTTGCCTTGAAATGCTTTGGATATTTTGAGAATTGGATGATAACTCTCTCTTCTTCTTGAATGCTGTTGCCTAATGGTGGGTTTATCGCCTATGATGAATGAATTTTCTGAGGCTAGGGAATGGGTTTGAAAGCTTGAACTTGTAAAAGGTTTTGTCAGGTTTTTGTATGTAGGCCTTTACAGTAGGGATATCGTTTTTACTGGTATGAGGATTGAGCTATGTTTTATGGTTCTTGACAGCATGTTAAGGCATTGGTTGTTTATGATGATGGGTGGTGTTGACAGTGGGATAGTGATATTGGCTATAAGGGGCTCAATCAGTTGGTAATGTTTTGTATGGTTTGGAAAATAGTTTTCTCAGTGATCATGCAGGTTTTGACATGGTGAACTGGTTTTCGGTTAGGCTGGACAGGGGCAAAGCTTTTACTAATGTGAGGCCATTGCAGGTTTTTGTTGGTTTGGTGATGGCTATTTTGAATGATTGTTCTACAGGTTTTTTTGAAAATGGTTTGAGGTTATGAAAATGGTTTTTGGTTATGTTTCTGGCGCTTGTGTATTTCGTTTTCTCATGCTGTTTTGTGTGTCTATGATCCTTTGTTGCTCTTTGTTGTAATATAACAGTTCTCCTCTCTTCTCTTGCGCTACAGGCCAGGAACTTTGAAACAAATCTCTTGGGATCTCCCTGAGCATTCTGCACTACTGTCCACTCAGTTTGCCTTTATTCTTCTTCTGTGCTATTATACTTACTGGCTATATTTCTTAGTTTGTTTTGTATATCTCTTTCTGCCTAAGCTAAGCCTGCAAATCCCACACTTCTCCCTCTCTTTTTCTCTCTCAGAATGGCTTTGACAAAAGTGTGATAAGCTGTCTATTTTCTGAAAATGCAGTGGCTGGAAAATGATGAAAGAAAAAAAGGAAATTTTTTGCTTGCAAGGATAGTCAAACTGCATATTTGTTTTTAAATCAAATGTTGTCTGCTTCTTGATGTATAGGCCACGTTAAAAGGGGCATGCTTGCATATGGTTACTACATATTTGCTTATGCTGTATGCTGTATGCTGTATGCTTTGAAATTATATTTGGGATTAAAACTAATGTGGTTAGCTTAAGTATGCAGTTTTTTTGGAAAACAATTTATGCATATGTTTTGAAATCCTTTTCCTTTTTTTTGTGAACCGGGAGTAATCCCGTGATTTGCAAAAAAATAATAACTGATTCCGGCCATTACATTTAATGATGAACATTTAAAATTTATTTTCTGCATTTAATTATTTATTTGAATTCTAATTCTTTTCTTTTAATTGTGCAGGTAAAATTAAATGAGCGGACACGCATTGGATTGGAAACTTTAGAATTAAGATAGACTAGTTTATTTCATTTTAATTTTGACAATTCATTATTGTAATTTATTGCAATGTATACAATATTTACAAAATAACTTGTACCAAAAAAAAAATGAATAAAAGAAACTATTTGTCTATTAATTCTTCTTCTTTATTTATTTATCGTTTATTATTTTATCCAAACGAATAATAATTGAAAACAAACCTCCAATTACCTACATTCAAAATAATAAACAGATAAATAATAATTATCATTGACCAACTAATATCTTCGATTATTTAATCCATCATTCTCAACTAAATTATAATAATTAAAATAGGATTTCAATTATTTAATCTAGAACGACGAACGATTAAACAGTCGTTATTGACCAATGAATTTCCTCAAATGCTTATTTATATTATTCATAACCCTTTAAATTATAGAATAACTAAGAATAAATTCTAGTTACTTAAATTTAAAAATAATGAGTAAATAAATAAAACGTCCGCACAATTAATGCGCCTCTTCTCTGATGTTCATTTTATTATCCCTACATCTTTAAACTAAATAATAATCAAAAAATGAAATTTCAATTATTCAAGTTTTAGATAATGGATAATTAATAAATATCATTTTTGCACGAATCGATTAAATGATTCAATGTTCAGCATAAATAGCTCTTGGCCCGAAAAAGTCATGAAATTTAAAATCGATGGATCAAAACAAATGTAATGTAAAGATGCGGATAGGAGATGACGTCTTAGGTCAAAATTTGGGGTACAACAAGCACTACTGATCAATTTTTAGAATTGTGTTACAAGCCTAACTGCTGATAATGGCTTGGTATTTTCTGATGCGGATTTAACTCTGGCGGGGAAGAGTCACAACAAAGCTCTACACATTTCTATTGAGTGTAAAGGAACTACTTTGGCACATGTGTTAGTGGATAATGGGTCTTCCCTAAATGTTTTACCCAGAGGTGCTTTGGATAGACTGGATTATGAAGGGATGGTGTTAAAACCCAGTGATATTGTGGTAAGAGCCTTTGATGGGTCAAAAAAGATGGTCCACGGAGAGGTTGATCTCCCGATCAAGGTGGGGTCTCAAGTATTCAACTCAACTTTTTATGTGATGGATATCCGCCCGGCCTATTCTTTCCTATTGGGACTCCCATGGATTTATGGGGAAGGTTCCGTTACCTCTACATTACATCAAAAGTTGAAGTACCCAGTGAAAGGGAAGATCGTCACAGTCTGCGGAGAGGAAGAATATATGGTCAGTCATTTTAATTCTTTCAAATATGTCAAAATGGATGGTGAATTCATTGAAACCCCCTTCCAAACATTTGAAGTAATCCCTCCAATGATTGTTGTTGCTAAAGCTACTATTCCTGATATCATCAAGGATTCACCTAAAATGTCTTCCCTAAAGGATGTTAGAGCTGTAATAGAAGAAGGTGGTTGCACCATCTGGGGGAAACTCCCTGATATCCCCTATAAATCTGACAAATTTGACTTGGGTTTTACTTTAAAGGCTCATAAAGAGGTTCAACGTGTTCGTGCTAGGGGACCACCTCTCGGTATTAGCAATAATGAATTCAATGCTCTGGGAGACACTAACTGTGATGGTGACCTAGACGACTGGATATTCCTAACTGCTGACGGTGGACTCAATAAATGGAAGGCCAAAGACTTCATCTCAATCTCCTTCGGCCAGGAGTAATTGTTATTTCCTATGTTTATTGCTTTAAGAACGTCGTCTGTATAATTTCCTTCAAACCAATGGCTTTAAACCATGTGCCTTTCCCGGGGCACAATGGTCTATTTGTTAAGGGTTGTCATTCCATATATCATATGCTCATTTAATGAAGACATTGGATGATTTTGCATTCAAATTTTGTGCTCCTTGTCTTTATTTTACTTTACTACATTTTCAAGTAGCCATATGACCTTACATGCACACACACACATTTGCAGATCCACATCCACTCTGAATCTCATTGAAAATAATTCTTCTATTGCCATTTATGACTTTGAAAATCCAATCTATCAAGCCTAAGACGAAGGTGAAGAAGATTGTGAGATACCTGGAGAACTCTCCAGAGTCTTGATACAAGAGGAAAATGTCATCCAACCGCACGAAGAACCGGTCGAAGTGATAAATTTGGGTACTGAGACAGATAAGAAAGAGGTCAAGATTGGCGCCAACCTAGAAGAAAGTGTCAAGAGAAGATTGGTTCAGATGTTGCACAACTATGTTGAGGTATTCGCTCAGTCATATGAAGACATGGTAGGGCTCGATATTGATATCGTGGTTCATCGTCTGCCAATGAAAGAGGGTTGTTCTCCAATCAAATAAAAGGTTCATTGCATGCGCTCTGATATGCCAGAGAAAATCAAGGTTGAGGTAATGAAACAGCTCAATGCAGGTTTCTTCGCAGTGACGTCGTATCCTTAACGGGTATCAAATGTCATTCCAGTGCCGAAGAAAGATGGTAAGGTCCGTATGTGTGTAGACTACAGGGATTTAAATAGGGAGAGCCCCAAAGATGACTTCCCACTACCATATATTGACGTATTGGTAGACAACACTGCTTAACACAAGGTATTCTCCTTCATGTATGGATTTTTAGGGTACAACCTAATCAAAATGGCGCCTAAAGACATGGAGAAAACTACCTTTGTCACACAGTGGGGAACCTTCTGTTATAAGGTCATGCCTTTTGGGATGAAGAATGCAGGCACAGTTATCAACGGGCTATGGTGGCTTTATTTCATGACATGATACACCATGAGATAGAAGTCTATGTCGATGATATGATATCGAGATCATAAACTGAGTTTTCTACCCCAATTTTTGCCCCTAAGATCCCTTCATCATACCATATTGATTCAATCACAACAAGATCACATTAGGGTTCTTGGTTCTCCTCACCATCTTTATCTTTGCTCTTTGAGGAATCACCAAGCACCTTGACTTGTTTTCTTTTGTGATCATGAATGTTTTGTCTTGATCTTCTTTTAATTAATAAAATGCAATGTTGGTTTGTCTTACTTGTTAATAATGTAGGTAAAGACAATGAGATTCAGCAAGTTGCTCCATGGGTTCATGAGTTTATTTCCATGACCTAGTCAATAAAGCTTGAGAAGTTCAAACCTCACCATTAGATTTGTTTTTTAAGAAATGGCATGGCAAGGTTATTTTGGTTCACCATATTTCAAGGTTATCAAATTTGATTCAAAAGTACAAGGGGTTGATTGAAGAAGTTGTCATGCTTGGACAAGGCTTTGTTCCCATTGGTCACAAGTACATATTTCTCTCAATTCTCAGGATATGGAAGTGGTTTTGGTTGCTATGATTTCTAATTTTCATCCTCAACAACTTCTATTTACAAAGCAAGGGTGTTGGTACAAGAAGTTTGTTCAAAATTGTCAAAGTTCCTCAAAGCATTTTCTTGATCTAGCAGCTAGGGTTTTGAACTTCAAAGACGCATATCTTGTTCATCTTTTGGTATTTTTGATTTATTCCAAAAAAATACTTTTATTAAAATGGTTATCAACAAATCACTTCAAAAGTTTCAAGGAGTTTTCATGTGGAAAAAACTTGATGATGAAGAAAGATTACAAGTCCTCTATATGAACCCCCAATTTCTCATGTGTGATTTAAAATAATCATAACTTGGTCAATTTTTATCACCTTGAGCCCATTATTTTTCCACAATGATCTTGAGGATGTGAACTTTATGCCTTCTTTTATGTGCAAAGTGATAAAATGGATGGAAGATTCCCTAAGGATACAAAAGATTATAGGTTATTTCATGATTTTTTGCCAACTTCAACAATTCATAACTCTCTCAATTTTTGGAGATTTTGAATGGTTCAAGTTTCAAAATTTCATTCAAGAGGTCTATTTCAAGCCATCATTTTTTGTCAAGAGCAAATTTCAAGTGGAAGGCCGTGTTTGGATGCAAAACATTATAGGTCACTTTTAAAGAAAAACTTGAAATATTTCTAAGTATGTAAAATCAACCCTTTTTCTCCAACTTTGACTCAATGCAACTTTCAGCTCAAGCATCCATTTGAATCCATTCTTTTTCTATTGCAAAGCTTGTAACCTCATATTTCTAAAGCATCAAGAATCATGCCCTAAGACCCCTTGAGCTCAGAATGCCATGATTTTGAAGTTGGTAACTTGGAACTGAAGTTTCATCTCAAGTCAGATTTTGAAATCTTTGTTTTGGCTTCTAAACACAAGTTTTCCACGTGTTTTTGCCTCTAAACATGTTTAATGAAGTTCCATAATTGATTAGTACAACAAAATGCGTGTTTTGGATGAGTTTTGATCAAATTGAAAGTCACACTTTTCTTGTTTGCAACTTCACACGATTTCCATCCAAACTTCATCATTTCACACGCTTGGACATTCCATTTGATTCCCTATAAATAGAGGGTCATCCCCCATTCATTTCCTCAAGCTTGGATAGCCAGAATCACCCTACCAAATTTGTTCCATAACTCAAAATTCAGCAACTTCGAAATCCATTTTCAAGCCTTTTTCAATCCAATTTTTCCATCAAATCACCTTCCTTGATCTTCCCTAAAGCTAACCATATAATTACATTCAAGAATCATGCCTTATATTGCTCCATAGAAGTCCAGTTTCAGAGCTCTGCAACTCAACTTCAATAGGTAGATTCCTTCATCAATTCTTCAAAACTTTAATATCATTGTGATGCTCTCATTGCCCTGGTTCTAGTCGCAACATTTAATTTTTAATGGAAACACGTTTTGACCATGAAATTCAAAATCCCTTTTCAAAACTTTCCTTTCAAATTGCTTGAGCTATAGTTTATATAAATTTGTCGTGAGAGTGTGGTTGATTTCGTCTTGAAGAGACTAAACGAATGGCATAGGTCTCGTGCTCTAATTTTACAGATTGAGCAACCTGGTTTTGGGACTGGCTGGAGGTTGAAGATGACCAACGTGTCATCCTTCAACCAATGAAACAACGCCATTTGGATTTTTTTGAATTTCTAATTTACATTTGATTCAATGTTTTATTAACTAATGATCATGATATGCACAACGTGCCATATCCCTTGGATTTGATTACTAACGTGTTTTGACTCTCATCGAATGCTCCACATATTTTTGGCTTTTATTTTCTTTTCTGATTTTTATATTTAATTGTTTAAAACTTCAAAAAATCATAGAAAATTCATTTTTAGTCCAAAAAATCTGAACCAATTATGAAAAATATTTTTGATTATTCTCTTTCTGATTTTTATTATTTCACAATTTAATTTTGTTTTTTGGCATTTTTTATAAATTTTTACTTTATTTGAATTGTTTTAAATGTTTAAAAATACTTTTATGCATTTTTAAATTCTGAAAAAATTATGGAATGATCCAATGATATTGTGACAAATATTGGTGACCTTATTTTATTTTTGTTTCTGACTTTGTTATTTTTTATCATTTTTGTTTTATTTTACTCATTTTTTTTAATATTAAAAATAGTTTCTGACTTTAAAAAATTACCAAAAAATTTATAAAATCATTTGAGTCCTTTTCTGATTTTTCTATGGTCTTACTTTTTATTTTTTGATTAACTTGAACATAGTTGATATTTTTCTCTTTAATTTTTATTTTAAAACATTTTTTGTATATATTAAATGTAATATTATTTTGTGACTATTTTCTGGCTGATCTTGGGTTAAATTTTTGATCATGAACTTTATTAATATCATTGGTTCCATAGTGTTGAATCCAACTCCACAAAAATGGATGAATGATCTTAATAATAGTTTGATTAAATTTAATTCAAAAGTGGTTTGTATATTTCCTCCCACCCCTCTTCATCTCATCCCTTTCTTATTGTACTAAGTGTTATTGGAGCATGATATCTATATCATGTCTCAAAACAAATAGTGCATAGATTGCTATTGACCTGTCTCAAAATAGGTGCGACTTCTATATAAGTTCACTTACGATTGCTTAACATAGCGCTAAATTTTATCCCGATTCAAATAAATGGTCATTCGTGGCCCAAACTTATGTTTGCAAGCCCAAGTATGTTAATTTGATCTCTTTGATCCAATAAACTTGAGATTCATTGTATGGAGGCTTTGGTTCTACCAATCCTCTAATGGATCTACAACACTTTTGGTCAACGCGGATCACTTAAACATCGTTGATCATTAAATGTTACTTATGAGGATTCCAAATGGATGATATACTTGACAAAAAGAAAATGCAACTTATTGAGTGGAGGCTTTGGTTCTACCAATTCTCTAATGAGTTCCAAATACAAGTTTCAAGATGAACATCCAACTAACCACTAATCACTAATAACTGATTTTATCCTTTATTTTTATATGCCCCTTTTATTTTTTATGCACTATTTACTTTTAGCATTTACATTTCATGTCATTTTCATCTTTGCTCATTTGAGCATTTACTATTCTTGTTATTTTTATTTTGCTCACTTGAGCTTTTCTTTTCTTTTTTAAGACACCTAATAATCAACATGAACCATAAAAAAGATTTAATGATACTTTGACTATTTGGTTACTATCCTTGGCATTATGGAGCATTGGACTTCTTGGACTTAGGATTAGAAACCTTAGCCTATGTTATAAACCTTATGACCTTATTTGATATTTTCTTTGGAGTTTTTAAGGTTTACCTCAAGACATTGGGTTGTTTGTTTGTGTTGTGTGCAGGTCATTGTGATTACATTCTTTGTTTGTAATATGGAATTCACTCGTATTCATCTGTTACTCTGACCAATTTTTGTGAAGACTTAATGCACTTGAAGTTTTGTTCTCTCAAGAGGTCTAGTATCTTTGCTTGTTTGGTTCCAATCCAAAGAATGAGAATTCTATCTTGGCTCATAATGTCAAGTATTGGCTTCTTGTTGGTTACATGATCCTTATCCCTAGATTTTATCTTATGCTTTAGGATAGTCTCTTCTTCTCCTCCCATCTTCTTTAATTTCAAAAATATTATCTCTCCTTTTAAAAACTCTTCTTGTTTTTTTAAACTTGAACCACTTTCATAATAAACTTGGACTTAGTTCCATGCATTTTCAAAACCTTTTCATAAATAAACTTCAATCAACTTAATAATACTTTGACATTTTTGTGAGAAGACTAAAAGTTAATCAATCTCATTTCAAACCATTTTGCCACTTTGGGTTTTATCTTTAAATTTTCTCAAAAGATTGGACTCTTGTCAATCCTTGTAGTGATGCAAACAACTATACTTCTATAATGTGTAGTGAAGAGATATATTTTCCACTTGGATGTTGAGTGAGGCATTGTTGATTTTAAAATCCAAGCCATATCCTCCACTTTGAGATGATGCAAATTCTCCTTTCTCAGGATTGTGGGTAGTAAGTATGTTTTCCACACGGACAATAATGATGATGTCTCATCTCATAAAATTAACCAACACATTTGTGTTTTAAAATTTTTTAAAAGAGGAACTACGTGTACCCTGATCCCCTATTTCACAAAAGGTTATACGTAGGCACTAAAGGTTCGCAACTGTGGCGGGTGCAAAAAACCATAAAAATATATTTCTTTTCTCACCTCCACCATCCATTTTTATACAACATTTTTATAGCCAAAATATACAAATTTTACAAAGAGGTTCCTATGGAGTACCGTAGATGTTTAGGGTGCTAATACATTCCATTTGCATAACCAACCCCCTTACCTTGAATCTTTCCCCTTTTTTTGGGTTATTCGCTCTTTTCCCATTCCTTTGGAAACAATAAAGTGAGGTGGCCGTTTTATTTTGATTTGTACAATTCTAGTCAATCCCATGGCTTAGTCTTAAACATTTCTACCGTTACACCGAGGAAGAGCACCTCGATCATCTGCACAAGTTATTTGAAAGGCTGAAGAAATACAAGTTGAGGCTGAATCCAAACAAATTCACCTTCGGGATAAGGTCTGGTAAGCTCCTAGGCTTTGTCGTTAGTGGCAAAGGTATTGAAGCTGATCCCATAAAAGTCAAAGATATCCAAGAAATGCCAGCTCCCCGTACTAAGAAGGAAGTCAAAGGTTTTCTAGGATGACTAAACTACATTGCTCGATTCATCTCTCATTTAACTACTACTTGTGTGCCAATCTTCAAGTTGCTGAAGAAATATCAAGTAGTCAGATGGAATGACGATTGCCAAACAAATTTTGATAAAATCAAGGAATATTTACAAGAACCTCTAATTCTGAAGCCACCAGTTGAAGGAAGACCTTTGATCATGTACCTGATAGATTTAAAGAATTCAATGGGGTGTGTGTTGGGGCAGCATGACGAGCCTGGTCGAAAAGAACATGCAATATACTACCTTAGCAAAAAGTTTACCGACTGTGGAACAAGATATTCACTGCTCGAGAAAACTTGTTGCGCTTTGGCATAGGCTGCTCGCTGACTAAGATAGTATATGTTGATTCATACCATTATTGATCTCTAAGATGGATCACATCAAGTACATCTTCGAGAAGCCAGCTCTCTATAGAAGAATATCCCAATGGAAAATGATCTTAACTGAATATGACATCCAATACAGTACACAAAAAGCAATCAAAGGAAGTGTATTGACAGGTCATTTGGAACATCAAGTTGTAGATGACTATCAATCTATGAACTTCGAATTCCCGGGTGAGAATATAATGATAATAGCATATTGTGAAGAACCTGGACCGTATGAAGGACCTGAGCAAAGATATCGATGGATTATGGTTTTTTATGGAGCTTCTAACGCACTGGGTAATGGAATTGGTGATGTAATCATTTCCCCTGAAGGTTTCCATACACCCTTTACTGCCAAAATTTGCTTTGGTTGTACCAATAATATGGTCGAGTACAAAGCATGCATCCTGGGTCTTAAGGCTACTATTGACCTAAGAATCAAATTCTTAAGTTTATATGGAGATTCAACCTTAGTGGTCAGTCAAGTTAAAGGAGAGTGGGATACAAAACATCCAAATCTTATCCCTTACTGAGAACTTGTTCTAATCTTGATCCCGTACTTTGAAGAGGTTACCTTTGAACATATCCCAAGGGAGGAAAATCAGTTGGCAGACGCCTTACCACCATGTCATCTATGTTCAAGGTGAAATGGGACAAGAGGCTCCTTGAATTACTGTCAAAAGATTTGATGAACATGTACACTGCTATGAAATTGATACCGATGGAGTAGAAGAGAAGCCTTGGTTTCATGGAGTGAAAATATATCTTGAAGCATAAGAATACCCTGAAGGGGCATCAATCACCGACAAGAAATTCCTGTGGAGGTTCTCATCCAAGTTCTTCATGAGCAATGGGGTTTTGTACAAGTGCAACCATGATTCGACCCTGCTCCGTTGTGTGAATAAGAAGGAAGTAGAGAAAATTATAGAGGATATGCACGAAGACATCTTTGGTACTCACTCCAATGGACACACTATGACCAAGAAGATTCTGAGAGCTGAATACTATTGGTCGACCATGGAAACTGATTGTCGTCACTACTCGGGAAGTTGTCATAAGTTCTAGATTAATGTTGATAAAGTTCATGTGTCTCCAATTCGTCTGAATGTCATGACTTATCCTTGGCCATTCGCAATGTGGGGCATTGATATGGTCGTGGAAATAAAGCCTACTTCCTCTAATGGGCATCACTTCATTCTTGTTGCCATTGACTACTTCACAAAATGGGTTGAAGCAGCCTCATTTTCCTTAATTACCAAGAACTCTGTAGCTCGTTTCATCAAGAATAACCTCATCTGTTATTATGGAATCCGTGAGAGAATCATCACTAACAATGGTACCAACCTCAACAACGCCATGATCATTAAACTCTGCATGCAGTTCAAGATCAAGCACCACAACTCTTCCCCATACATACCTAATATGAATGGCACAGTGGAAGCTACCAACAAGAATATAAAGAAGATTGTGCAAAAGATAATGGTGACTTACAAAGACTAGCATGAGATGTTACCATTTTCTCTTCATGGCTATCGTACCTCGGCGCGAACATTAACTGGGGCAACCCCTTTCTCTTTGGTTTATGGCATGGAAGTTGTCCTACTTGTCGAAGTTCAGATTCCTTCTTTAAAGATTATGAAATATGCAGACTTGGATGAAGACAAGTGCATTCAGACTAGGTTTGATCAGTTGAATTTGATTGACGAAAAGAGGCTGGCTGCTATCTATCACAATCAGATGTACCAGAATCATATGATTAAGGAATTCAACAAAAAGATTAAGCATCGAGTATATCAGGATGGTGATTTGGTGATAAAGCGCATCATTCTAGCACAAGGTGATCCCAGGGGTAAATGGACTCCCACTTACGAGGGACCATTTGTTATCAAGAAAATATTTTCAGGTGGTGCTATGATACTAACCACCATGGATGGTGAAGATTTCCCGTATCCTGTGAATACGGACATAGTCAAAAAAATACTACGCTTAAGAATGACCCGCTAGGTTGACATACCTAGGAAAAAATAAGGGCATCTGGTGAAGTAAAAGGGTTCAGGAAAAAATTAAGGATATATACAAAGGATTGTACACCCGACAAGTCGAAAACCTGAAAGGGCGGCTTGGGCAAAAAAGAGTATCCTGGTGGACTAAAAATCTAAAAGGAAGGTCAAGGCAAAAGTTAGGAATTGAAAGTGTATGACCAGTTTATTACCAAGGTCAAAAGTTCAAATGGTACAAGATCGGTTCAATCAACTTCTTCCGACAGCAAGGGATGAGATGTTCAAAGACATAGAGGCAATAACGGAGTTGGAACCCAATGAGATCACTTCCACGTGGCTATATATTTGTTTTCACTTTGTACTCTTTTCGTTTCACGACGACTTCATCTTACAAGGATTTTCATCTCTTTGTACAAACTCGCTTGTTTATAGGCAAATCATAAATACAAATATACCTTGAAGTTCAAACTTTTTGTTTTTTCTGTTTTGTTTGCAAAAACGTCCAATGACTAAATTGAATGAACATATGCATACAAATACAATTAACTGTTAACAAATAAATGTATAAAAATAGGAATAAGCATTTACTCAAAATTCTAGGAATCGGGCTGACATTCAAGCTGTCCATAAATGCCTAGAGTCACTTTCATAAGATTATCTCCCTGGAAGATCACTCCAGCAAATAAAGGAGTATAATCTCTTCCCCATAATTTCCCTACGGAGTTCCAATCAATACACTTCATTGAAATTCTCTTTCTCGGCTGAGTTTGGTACTCCAGAACTGAAAAACAAACCTACAAAGTTTTTTCTCTTTAGCAAAATCAATTTCCCCAAGAGAGTTGGTTTCGTCAGCAAAATATTTCTCCATCAACAAGGGTTTATTTCCTCAATAGGGTTTATTTCCCCAACAGTCTACAGATTCCCCAGCTCGAGTCTATTCCTCAGTCTACTACAAATCACTAACAAGATTCTTCATCCTAGTAAAGTTGACACTATCCCCCGAAAGTTGTTGCAAAACCTGGAATTTTACCAGATAATAATTAACTTTATCCTCCCCAGACAAATTGAAAGGTTATCCATCTCTTTTATCCCCAGTCAGGGTACATAATAATTATCTTCCCTAGATGATTTGGAAGTTTATCCATCTCTTTCATCCCCAGTCATGATATATAAGAAATAAATTCCTCAATAGAGCAACAGATGACCAAGGTTCCCAAACTCTACTCCCCAAACAGAAATAAATACATCTCCTACAAATTTTCCTCAAGCAAGTAAGAAGGAATTCCCAATGGAAGCATTCTAGACAAGATTTAAGATACACATACTCTTCACCCATAGCAATAGTCAGGGATTTATTTTTCCCATAAAAAGATACTACACGGGCTTACAAATGCACTTCAACGACATTTCACATTCATACAGCATAGCATATGCATATGAAATGCATATAGCAGTCTCCTTTATTTTGGGAACATCATTACACAATGCATTTCATACATAATGACATTGCATACAACTAACTCTTTATCTTTTCAGGAAAGCTCAATCAACAGACAAATATCATCAACAATTTTCAAACAGGTCCAAGATTAATTCCTGAAACAAGACGGGGAAACTATCTGCAAGATCATGTTAGAGGTTAATTCCCGAAACAAGACGGGGTAACTATCTCTACAGCCAACAAAAAGCAGGTTCCAGATTAATTCCTGAAACAAGACAGGGAAACTATCTGGATAACCAGCCACAGATTAATTCCTGAAACAAGACAGGGTAACTATCTGTGAAGAACAAAACTGATGAAGATCAATTCCCGAAATAGGACGGGGCGACTATATTTATCACCAATGGTATGAACTCCCGAAACAGGACGATTTTACCAACAAACCGATTGTAGATCAATTCCCGAAATAGGACGGGGCGACTATCTACATGACGAACTTTTCTTTCAAGCTTCTGCTGGATTAGATTAAATCGACTAAAGATTTATTCTGATACTTCTCTCAGTAGACCTTTTCTGGATCATATTAAATCGACTAAATATTTGTTCTTATACTTCTTCCAGTTGAAGACAAAAACATTTGTTGGCTCAAATTAAATCGACCAAAGGATTATTTTGATACTTCTCTCAATAGACCTTTTCTGGCTCAGATTAAATTGACCAAGGATTTATTCTGATACTTCTTCCAGTTAAAGACACAAAAGACATTTGTCAGCTTAGATTAAATCGACCAAAGATTTATCCTGATACTTCTTCCGGTAGACATTTTCTGGCTCAGATTAAATCAAACATAGATTTATTCTGATACTTCTTCAGATACAGTCAAGCGTAGACTCATTCTAATACTTCTATCAACAATTACCTTTGGATGGAATCTATAAGCCCATCTCCAATGACTCTTCATCACCTCTCCAAAATTTGTACCTCAAAATTTTCCCTCCCATTTTTCACTCAAGATATTCTCCTAGGGTTCTCAAATCCTCAAGGTGGCTTAAGAATTGATCTGACAAATTCTCCTCCTAAGAAATGGGTCCACAACTAGGGTTTAGTATTTCTCAAGCAAGATCGGGTTTCCAAGGTCTCAAATGGTTATCATGGATTTCTTCTTCATCAATCAACAAGTCTATTTTTCTCCAAATTCATGGATCAGAGTATACCTCTATGTAGATCAGGGTTTCAATATTTTGTGTTTAAATATGAAGTTAATTATGGTTTGTGGATTATTGTATTGAAACTTGACAATATGACTCAACTAAGGTTCATTTGAAAGGGACTTAATTCCATGAATACATTGATCAACTTTATCTAGTTTAAGCATGCATCTGAGGACTTCTTTGGGGATTGTGAATCAAGCCATATTTATGTAAAATTGGTCAAGATTTTTCACTCAACATTTCATCAATACGAGAGGTTTTCTTATTGATTGAAGAATAAGCATTGAGCTTCCATTTATGGATAAGAGAGATATGAATCACTTTGATATATCTCATTAAATAAAGTCGCGTGCATCATGATTTAAAGTATGTTGCCTGATAACTTTTATTGCTTGGTACAAGCCATTCCCTTTGGATTTTGTTCAAGATTGTTTATTTCAAACATTGAATTGGGATGCAATTTGATTCAAGTACGGCATGCAAAATGGTTTAGTTCACAAGTTCTTATGGAGGAAGATGGCGCATGAGCATAAGTTGAGATTAAATCACATACCATTAAGGTTTGGTTCATTAATTTAAATATGGGTCAAGAGTCATTTTTCAATCGGTATGCATCATCTCTTTAAAGTGCAAGGCTTGCTTTCAAAGAACCAAAATGCAAATGGAAGGAATCTTCATGAGTACAAAATCAAAAGAGAGTTTACCTTGAATATATGGAATTTTGTTATTGAATTCAAAAGGGTTACAAATCAAGAAGATAAAAAATTTCAAATACATTGAAGGTTTTCAAGAAAATACGCCATTTCATTCAATTTCATCTTCACAAGTTTCATTCAAATCTCATTCATTCATGATATCCAAAGGCAGAAGAAATTGGTTAATTTAAAATTATGGATATGATACATCATCAACTTCATTCAAATATCCACCATCATTACAAATCACCATAATTCACTTACATCATGAAAACTAATCAAAACCTAAGCTCTAAAATCCCTAAGGTCCCAAACTTATGCTAACTTGATTTTAATCTTTAAACCATGCCAAGACTTGTCTAAATAAAAATTTGCATTACAGTCCAATAAAAACTGCACAAAGCAGTGCAAAACCGTTGCTGCCATGCTCTCAAACCTGCATCAAAAACCCTGCTGCTACCCTGCTCTCAGACCTCTCCAAAACTGCTATAGAACAGCCCTGCACTAGCTGCTAATCTGCCCTTGCATCAATCCAAAATTGTTGCCGCCCTGCACCATACAACAGTCCATAAAAGCCTTTGCTCATCCTGCAAATTTGCATCAAACTTGTCCAACAATTGCACGAAACAGTATCCTAAAGTGTTCAAAACTCATCAATTTCCCCCGCCCCCCTAAAATATCATCTTACTCACTTATAAATACAACAAATAAAAAACAAAAATTGGGGGAGAACAGAAAAAACAACAATACCTCACTCTTAAAAACCTACAACAATACCTCACTCTTCATTTTCAAACACTCTACTCCTCTCCCGTATACTTCCTCATCACCACACTCCATAAACTCATCAACTCACAACTTTAACAACCTTAAACCTAATACTATTCACACCATTCAACCTGCTTCATCTTCATATAATCAATTCTAAAACCTACTACCACCAACTCTCTCCTTTAACCTTCAAGTGTTATTGCTTTAGCGTCATCACTCCTTAATACCTCTTCAAACTCCTTCAAACTCCCTACAACAATTCTGCTTAAACAACCTTTTCATACCCGCAACAAAATGACCATAAACCTTCTGCACTAAACCTAGCCTTATCCTCCATACAGCCAACACTTCCCCTAGAAAATCCATAATCGAAATTGTTGTTAATATTTTCTCAACCATAATCTCTGTAACTACAACCTTTAACCTTTTTCAAAAGACTTCGACCTCACCCTTTCTTTTTCTTCGCTAATCTGCCACGTCTACCTCTCACCATAACGCCAAAACTCTCCTCACAAACCATCAATAACAGACAACTCAACAAATGGTACACAGTCATACGCACACGAAAGCAATCAGAACAGGCACAGACAAAGAAGAGGGTGATTCAGAGGGAATAAAAGGACAAATACCTAGACTTAATCCCTTTCCACCTTCATCAATTTCGGTCCATCTCGCTTGGTAACGTTTTCCTTTACGAATTTCCTTTTTCATTCGTTTTCATGTTGATTCTCCATGTGAGCACCATGTAATATGTAATCATATATCCTAATGAAATTGGGGGTATTGGGATTCCTGAGGGTTTAGGTTTTTTTCTTTGGATCATTGATGTTGTATTTTGTTTGATTAAATCGATAGAAACAGTGAGAAATAGCAGAGAAAGACAGTTGGAGAGAGCTATGTTTCACGATTAAGAGGAATTGATTGGTTGATCTAGGTTGTTGTACCCCAAAATTTTCCCTCTCATTTTATTCAAGACATACTCCTAGAGGTCCTTAAGTGCTCAAGGTTGACCAAGAATTAACCAGACAAACTCGCATCCTAAGCAATGGATCTCCAGCTAGGGTTTCATTTTTCACAAAGAAGTTTGGGTTTCAAAGGCCTCAAGTGATTTCCATGGTTCCTAAGATGTCATCAATAATTCTCATGCCAAGTTTCATGTCTTGCATCACAAGTTTTCTCAGTCAATGGCTCAAATGTTTGAAAATCAATTGTATTGGTCAAAAAGTCAACTATGGTCAACATACAGTCAAACTTTAATATTTTTGGTCAACATCAAGATTTTGAAGTGATATCCATCATTTGATCATGGGTTGATCATGATTCCTCAAGGAATGCTCTCAAATCCTCAAGAATCAAATTTGCTAAATTAGGGTTTCCCTAGAGAAAGTCAACTGAACTTTGACCAGGCATAACTTTCACATGCCTCATCCATTATGCCCCAACCAAAGCTCATTGTGAAGAAAATTCAATTCCCTACAACCTTTCTTTTTTCCTCAAGTTCAAAAAATGCATCATTGGAAAGATATGAGCCAATACATTACAGGTCTTTTTGAAAGTCAACAAAAAGGTATTTTTCATCAAGGCAAGTTACATCAAGATAATTTCTTCCAATGGAAAAATGGTAAACATAAATATTGTAAGGGACATCTTAAGATTTCTAAAAAGTCAAAGATCATCTCCAAAAGATAAAAATTGAGCAAGTTATGACCAGTACAAATTGGGTAAATTCGTGAAAATGCAAAAAAGTCAACTTTGAGCAAAAATGCATTTTTAGGTTCATAGACCTATTTTATGGGATTCAAATATGTTTATGACTTACTCAAGGACCCCTAAATTCACTCTCACCTTGATTTGCATTTTTATCTATTTTATTCATATTTATTTAGTTTTTATTCAAATAAACCCAAAATAAATTACATAAAATAATAAATAAAAAGTATGGACACATGGGCTGATGATTTGGGTTGATATTGGGCCTTAGAATTCGTGCAATTCATGAGGAAAAAGACCAGGTTCATTGCATCTCAAGAAGGGCAAATTTTTCACAATTTTGGAAGTATTTTAATATGTTTGATATTGCTTTGAAAGGAGGCCATTATGTGTGGATTCTTACCATGTTTACTCACCATTATATCCCTCTATAAATACATGACAGTGCAAGCAAGAAAGGGCACACACCAAACTGCCTAGAGAAGCTCTCAAAATTTCCACAAAACTCTCAAGAATTTCACAATTCGAAACTCAAACTTCCCGCCCATATTCATCAAAACCAAGCCTTGCATCGTGTTTCTGAAGCTCCAAGGATCTCATTCCTATCCTTCTTGTAGATTGAAGCATGCTAGAATACGCCTACGAGGTTGCTCCAGTTGGCTAAATTTCTCAATCTCAAAATTTTTAATTCTCATGTTATAAATTGTTTTTAAACAATCATACATGTTCACATTGACGCTTGGATTATTTTAGAACCATTACCTTTGAGTTTTGACGCAGGAATCCAGTTCTGCCATTGTTAGGGATCATGAACTTTTGAGTTTCGGATCCAAACGAGCCATTCAGACCAAACCAGTACCATGGTTGGATTCGTAGCATATGTCCCATTTATTATTATTTTTTGCTTTATTTCATTTTCATTTGTCTCTTTTACTTCAATAATTTCTTTTCCTATTAAAAAAAATCATAAAAGACATCATAAAATCAAACAAACCAAAAATAATTAGACTTAGACTTTCATTAATTAAATTAATTTTAATTAGTTATTTTAATCACCTTTCTTTTTTTAATTAATTAATCAATTAGGATTGGGATTAATTTAATTTCAAATTTTTTTCGTGATAATAACAAAAAAATTAAATAATATTAGATTTTCTTCTATAGTTAATTTTTAATCAATGTTCATTTTCTTCTATTAATTTAAATTAGATTTAGATTTTTAATTTTCAATTTAAATATTTTCTTAAAAAAATAAACAAAACAAAAACAACAAAAATGGTCTTAATTTGCTTAGAACTTTTTTTCGGGTTTTTAGACGTTCCTTCTTAATCTTTGCGTGTTCTTTATTTTCCGCATTATTACTTTTGAAATATTGTATCTGCCCATGATTTGTAATAGTTTAAAATTAGGATTTCTTTACTGTTTTTACCCCCAGTTTTGGAATTGTAATTTCCCCCTCCCCGAAACCATGTAATAGTTAGTTTAAATACCGCACTTTAAATTCTCTGCACTTGTATATATATTGAACTATTAGATGCATGCCTAATAAGATTGCATGACAAAAACTAAAAGCAAATGTTAGCAAACCTAACATCAAAGATAAATAACTGAAACACAACACACCCCCACATGTGCACCTCTAGGGTACTCCCACTTCGATTGCCTTCGGAATAAAGCAGTCACAACTCTCAAATGTGAGGGATTTTAGTGGCAAACCTTTGGTTCAAAGATCATAAAATGACCCTTTCAATGTTGCCTCGGTACATGATCTTAAAACCTTAGGGGTGTTACTAAAGTATCTTGCCAAGTTGCCTTTGTGACTGTACGATGACCCTCGATTGTCCCTTAAAAAATCCAACGATAGGGCTACCTACTCACTAATAGTAGGATAGCATTGTCTAAAGGAAAAGAGTAAAAGAATAAACCTTTTCGAGTGAGTAGATAGTTCTTAGATGCTTTCTCAAATAAAACATTTTCTACACATACACTCCTTTCCAAAAATATTTTCAAAAACACTTTGTATACGTACTCAACAATACGAGAAACATTACAAAGTTTGCCGCACTAAGGCGTCTTTTAAAAATACTTTTTTTCAAACACACAAACATAAGGTATTTTCAAACGAGCTAGCATCTAAGATCCCATAGATAACTACAGATGGAAAGGGTGCTAACACCTTCCCTTTCCATAATTTATCCCCCTTACTCAGAAATAATCTTGAAAGGTCTTTTTCTATTCTTTTCACCCTTTCCTTTGTTGGATAAACGAAAAGTCGGTGGCGAATCTTGCTTACCGCAACATTTGTAAATACAAATGCAAAACTAGTATAACAGTCGGTTCTGCCACCGTATTACAAAATTGGCGACTCTGCTGGGGATACTAAAACTAAAGTGGGGTTACCTTAGATTTAGATCATTTTAACTGCTTTCCTTGTGTGTTTTGTATACTTTATTTTTTAAAGGGGTTTCTTGGGTTACTGTTAAAGATCCTATACCCGGATCTGGGGCACCTTTTTAAGTAAGTAGCAATAAATCATGGAGGTTTTATGGCGTAGACTAATACAAACAAAGTGATGGCTACGTTAGCGTGATACTTTGGCTTGTAATAATGTTCCTTGAGTCAGTCAAGGATAATATTGGGCTTCCTCATAGTTTCATTAAGCACTAACTAACCTTTATAACCTTTAATTGACTCATCCTAGCCACTAGAAAGTAGTGAGATATCTGGTTTTGGTTCCGACCGAAGATTGATTGATACTCGATGCTACACTCATTGAGATTGGACTTTCGGGATATTTCGTCCGAAATACTTTGGTGCTTGAGCTGAAACAATGACTGACAGAAAGGTCAATAATATGAGATTCCTTAGAACCCGGTTACCATTACTATGACAGGTTGAGCCAACTGAAACTTCAAGAGGGTACTTACCTTTAAAACCTCATGCAAGCCTTTAAACCTAAGGTGTTTGTGTAACTTGCTTGTGTTTGCTATCTATATTTTAAAGCATAATCATAACATCATGAACATCATAACATATCATTTGCACTAACCGTTTCAAGGACCTGGGGATTTATCTCTTCTCTGTTTTGTAGGTTATGGATTCCGCTCGCAGAAAAACCATTCGGATCAACTTCGTAGAAATTCCTCCCAAACTTAAGGAGCTGGTCTTAAGAGTCCTCGAAAGATCACCATTCAACAAAATATATGCTCACTTGCTGAATTTGGTTACTACCGGTTTTGACAAAGGTTTAATGAGCGTCATATTCCAGTTTTTTGATCCTAAGCACCATTGCTTCACATTTCCAAACTATCAGTTGGTGCCCATGTTCGAAGAATCCTCTAAGCTACTTGGTTTGCCTATATTGGAGAAGACACCTTTCACCCGTTTAGAACAAGATCCAACTTTTGAAAATGTTGCCATAGCCTTGCATTTGAAGCCATCTGACATTGAATCCATTTGGGAAAGAAGAAGTGGGGTTAAAGGTCTTCTTGCAAAGTTTCTGATGGAGAAATCTCAGGTATTCCTAGACGCCATGAGTTACCATGCTTTTGAAGATATATTGGCTCTCTTGATCTATGGGTTGGTTTTGTACCTCAATTCAGACCAACTTATAGACGTAAATGCCATCAACATTTCCTTACTCACAATCCAGTACCTATATTGCTTGGGGATATTCTGCATTCACTCCACACTCGTACTTTGAAGAAACGAGGAACTCTTATGTGTTGTATGACTTTACTCTATAGGTGGTTTATTTCTAACCTTCCTCGATCAGTAATGAAGAATGAGTTAGGCTTAAGGTGGAATCAAAGGTTAATGTCTCTTTCTCACTCTAATATTCATTGGTGTTCTCGCTTTCAAGAAGACATCTCTTTTATTGATCGCTATGGAGAATTTCCTAATGTGACACTCCTTGGAATTAGAGGAGGCATCACCTATAACCCTTCTTTAGCCCTACGTCAGTTTGGTTATGCACTGAGAGATGGTCCTCCTAATATGCTCATCCAAGGTATTGTGTTCAACTATTCAAATGATCTGTAAGGTAATCATCAAAGGTTCATCCATGCTTGGGACATGGTTAACAAGACTGATAGTAAGACTTTAGGGCATACAAACTCCATCCCTTTGGGAGCTTGTGCTCAAAGTATTATGATTCCATATACTGCCATCTTACAAGTGATCTTAGAGCCTATTGTTCAAGGGGGACGAGTCTCACATCATTTTTCATCCTGATATGCCAACAAACTTCGAAGAATTGAAAAGTTCTTGGGTATAACTCAAGGAATAACGGGACACCTTTGAGACCCAATGCTATTCCAGTGAGAAGAAAGTGTTGGAACTGATAAAGCAGCTTCACGAGGAGCAGAGTCTAAATGCCTATATCATCACTAAAAGGAAGCGTCCATGGGAAACCTAAAAGTTTTAGAAGTTTTAATTATTATTTCTTTGTAAAATTTGATTTCATTTTAACTTACTAATAAAAAGTCTTTGTTTCTGTTTTAAAGAGTTTAAATCCTACAAGGTCCTTGAAAATTTTGCATAAACATATCATCACATAAGCAGGTATTCTCAAGACAGGTTTCTCATTTTCTCGCTGTTTATTTCAGCAAGGAAAATGGCTCTCAAACAGAACGACAGAGATCTCCAAACTCAAGATTCTCAATTCAAGGAAATGTTCCTAAATCTATCCAAGGGGCAAGAAGAATTGAAAGCACTCCTCGCTGGGAACTTGACCAAGAAAAATTCTGATGATAACAAGGATGACCAGTTGGAACAACTGCAAGCTGATATGGAAAGGTTGAGAATCCAGATGAATAGTCATATGGCTCTTATCCAAAATTTAGCTCAGGGACAAGAAAAGTTGAGGATTCTCATCAGTAAGCTTCATCAGGACAGATACGACCGTCTGGGGAAAACGGCTAGAATTTGGGGCATAATCAACGATCAATCTCTCTTGGAAGACAGGGAATCGGGTGACATGTTCATGCAGGAACGTGTTGAAAATAAACTCAGGAGCAGTGAAATTCAGGGGACTGCGTCTTCAAGTACTCAAAAGAAACAATACAATGGAAAGAAGGAGTCCAGTACCGTGTACGACTAGAAGGGTTGTAATAAGAGTGATCTCAACTAATCTGTGGGGGAAGTGCGGATCTTTAATCTAGGACCGGTGCAACAACAACAACAAGGTAATCAGCATAACCAGGACGCACCCAAAAGGAAATTCACCAAAATCAACATGTCCTCGGCTCAAGTATTGCAACACATGTTGAAGATGGAGTTGATAACATTAAAGGATCCTCCTCAGAATCCCAACACTGCCTTTCCTCGGTACGACCGTAATGTGAGATGAACGTATCATTCCAATAGTTTAGGGCATGACACTAATATCTATTGGACATTGATAAATAAGATTCAGGACTTGACCGACAAAGGGGTGCTGGAGTTCACACAAGATGGTCATACTGAATTCTTCTGCCATCCCTCAAAGGCACGCCATCTGAAGTGACAAGTTCAGACGAAAAGGCTTTTTGTTCATTAGAATTTTCAAATTATAATTTTCTTTTGATTGTTCGAACACTTATTTTATGTCAAACTTTTCTATTCCATTAATGCATTGCATATGTTTGTCTTGAAGTAATCCATTCGTTTTCACTCTACTATGTTTTTACTTTTGTGACATTTAACTCTCGATTAAAAAACTATAACCCTTTAGAGGGAGGATGACAAAAATAATACCATAATCTCTACACTATGCTTTGGAACAGACCTTGTTGATGATGTACAGTCGTTGTTTCAAATCCTAAATAGTGGAGTTATAAGGAAGATAATCCCTAGTCAACCCCTTTGAGCCTAAGAAGTAGGAGTTTTCTTTTTCACACAAATTGAAACCTTTAATCATAACCTAGGGCAGGGTAGTTTCTCAGTCAATTCAATGGTGCATTCAGTCGCAAGCTTTCCCTTCGTACATGACGAGTAGTGTTGGAGGTATCCTTCCAAAATAAAAGATGGTGATGGTTCCACATAATCATTAAAACATGTAGTCATTATCTCTCAAAAGAAAAGCCCGCTAAGTCAAAACCTATGAAGGAGACTTAAGAAAAAAATAGGGGCATCCCGCTGACTGTAATCACAAAAGGAATAGTTCAGGCAAAAGGTAGGGATGATAAAATCAAAAAAGAGGTCGCTACGAATCCTTAACAAAAAAATATATTACAAAAAAATGATGATTTCCTTCTCAAATAAACATTCAGTATCCGAACCATCAACGAAATATTAGGGCAAAGATTTCAGACTCAATTGGAATCTAAATGCACAATTAATTGAGTACAGAAATGAAGAACATCATGAACAACAGGTTGGATACATATAAAGTTTGAGCCGTTATCCTTTGTTTCTTAAACCGTGAACCAGGCCACGGTACAACCCTTAAAAGTCCTAGCTGAAGCGTGGGTTAGTTTGAAAGCATATTATTACAAAAGATATCCTGACTCCTATAAGGTTTACTATAAATCCTAAGTTGAATTCATATTCTTACAAAATTATGTTTGTTTACTAAAAATGCATTTTTAAAACTTCAAGACAGACATAAGCTTTTCATTCTTTAAATGCCATTGTTTGCATATGACTAATCGTTCGATAGTAGAGAAATTCGCACGACGGAAATTCAATGAACGGAAATCCTCTCAATGGACGGAATCACCTCAGCTGGAAAGAAATTTCTAGTAACAGGCCTTTCATAATCAAGGGGCATGAGATGGTATCTAACTGATCTGGGGGCAGTCGAGTCAAGATTCGAGGAATCTATCAAAAGGGCCGAATAGCCAGGGGAAGACCTCCATCTGAATCACAAGGGGCATGACACGGTGTCTTACTGATCTGGGGGCAGTCGAGTCAAGATTTGAGGAATCTCTCAAAAGTGCTGAATAGCCAGGGGCAGATCTCCATCTGAATCACTTGAGGCATTGAACATGAATTCTAGCAAAAGATCACATACAATCGAGCAAACATTTTTCTGGCAGTGCTACAACACTTAATACTATGGACAGTGACAATTCTTCTCACCTTGTGAACACGGACATAGTCGAAAAATACTACGCATGAAAAAATACCCGCTAGGTTGACTGACCAAGGCAAAAATAAGGGCATCCTGGCGAAGAAAAAGAGTTCGGGAAAAAATTAGGGATATATAAATAAAACTGTACACCCGGCAAGTCGAAAACCTAAAAAGGTGGCTTGTGCAAAAAAGGGTATTCTGGTGAACTAAAAATCTGAAAGGAAAGTCCAGGAAAAAGTTACGGATTAAAGTGTACGGCTATGTCCCGTCATCTCGTCACTTGTCTATCAGTAGAAGACTTATCACCCTGATCAGCATTCACCAAGCGCTCTAGAAGTTGAGGCATGTTCAAGTCTCCACGGACCCCCACAGAGCCAATTCCATGAGATTATCTCTACAAAGTAATCTTCAAAAAGTAATACATTTCCCGCAATTTCCCCGGTAGATCACTCTGGCGGATAAAGGAGTATGATCTTCTTCCTGGCAATATCACCAACCTACAGAGTTTCAATTAGTATAGTTCATGGGGTTTCTCTTACCCGGCTGAGCTTGTTCCTCCAAGGTTGTAAAACCCCCTTCAGACTTCTTCTCTCCAGCAGAGTTCATTTCCTTAACAAGGGTGTTTCCTCAACAAGAGTACTTCTCCATCAATAGGGTTTATTTCCCCAAACAGTTTATCATCTTCCAGATATAGTGCAGATACAATAAAGACATAGATTAATTCTGGAACTCATTCCATATTTCTCTTCTAGATACAACACAGATACAATCAAGACACAGATTCATTTTGGCACTCATTCCATATTTCTCTTCCAGATATAGTTCAGATACGATCCAGATATGGATGTAATTCTGATACTCATTCAGTACATCTTTCAGATATGGTTCATATACAGTCCAGATATGGATATTATTTTGATACCCATTCAATACATCTTCAGATACAATCAAGGAATGGATTTATTCTGACACTCCCCAGCTTGAGTGTGCTTCTACCACAAATCACTAGCAAATCCCTCTCTCCAATGAAGTCGTCACTATCCCCAGAGAGTTTCTATGGAACCTGGAAACCGGACCAGATGTCAGTCAATTTTGTCCTCCCTGGGCGAGCCAAAAGGTTATCCATCTCTTTTATTCCCAGACAGGGTATAAACTCCCCAGTAGAACAATGAACATCCAATGTTCTTAAACTCTTCTCCCCAAGCAAGAATTAACACGATCCAACAGAGTTTCCTCAAGCAAAGAGAAAAAATCAATGTTCCCCAGTGGAGTTTCCTCGAACAAGAAAGCATGGATCCCCAGTGGAAACAATTCCTAGAAGATCGAATATACACATACTCTTCATCCCCAGCAACAGTCATGGATTTATTTCCCCAGACAAAGGTGCTCGAGTTTACAAATGCACTTCAATAACATTTCAAATTCATACATCATTTACAAACAACATAGCATATGCATACAAAACACATATAGCATAATCTCGTTTATTTTTAGAGAATCATTACGCAATACAATACCTACATCATGCCTTTGCATAAAACTAACTTTGTCTTTTCAGGTTAGTTCCCGAACAGATAGAGATTGTCAATAGTTTATCATCTTCCAGATACGGTTCAGATACGCTCCAGATAAGGTTGTCATTCTAATACTCATTCCAGATCATCTTTCAGATACAGTTCAGATACGCTCCAAATACAGATGTCATTCTGATACTCATTCAGTACATCTTTCAGATGCGGTTCATATACGCTCCAGATACGGATGCCATTCTAATACTCATTCAGTACATCTTTCAGATACAGTTAAGATATGATCCAGATATGGATGTCATTATGGTATTCATTCAGTATATCTTTCAGATACAGTTCGGATATGCTCCAAATATGGATGTCGTTATGATACTCATTCAGTACATCTTTCAGATACGGTTCAGATACACTCCAGATACGGATTCCATTCTGATACTCATTCAGTACATATTTCAGATACATTTCAGATACGATCCTGATATGGATGTCATTATTATACTCATTCAGTACATCTTTCAGATATGATTCAGATACGCTCCAGATACGGATGCCATTCTGATACTCATTCAGTACACCTTTCAGATACAGTTCAGATACAATCTAGATATGGATGTCATTCTGATACTCATTCAGTACATCTTTCAGATACAGTATATATACGCTCCAAATACGGATGTCGTTCTGATACTCATTCAGTACATCTTTCAGATACACTTCAGATACGCTCCAGATACGGATGCCATTCTGATACTCATTATGTACATCATTCAGATACAGTTCAGATATGCTCCAAATACATATGTCATTCAGATACTCATTCAGTACATCTTTCAGATACAGTTCAGATACGCTCTAAATACGGATGTCATTCTGATACTCATTCAGTACATCTTTCAGATACAGTTCAGATACACTCCAAATATGGATATTATTCTGATACTCATTCAATACATCTTTCAGTTCAGATATGATCAAGATATAGATTAGTTATGATACTCATACTTAATACATCTCCAGATACAATTACGACATAGATTCATTCTGACACTCCCCAACATATTTGCTAGATACAATCAGACATAAACTCATTCTAGTATACTTCTCATACAAAGTTAGATACAGAGACCTCTTCTAGCTCAGATAAAATCAACCGTAGATTTATTCTGATACTTTTCTAGTTTGGAGTCAACATTTACTTTGGATGGCATCTATAAGCCCATCTCTGAAGACTCTCAGTCATCTTCTCCAAATGGCATCTATAAGCCCATTCCTGATATCATCAACCAACAACGTTAATTCATGCACAGGTGAGTGCAAATTTTTGGGCACTCTAGTGTTCAATCATCTTCCACCTTCATATTACGAATGGTAGACAGGCCAATATAACTCTTCAGGTTTAAGAAGATTGAACAGGGGCAGTTGTTGTACCCCAAAATTTTCCCTCTCATTTTATTCAAGACATAATCCTAGAGGTCCTCAAGTGCTCAAGGTTGACCAAGAATTGACCAGACAAATTCTCCTCCTAAGCAATGGATCTCCAACTAGGGTTTCATTTTTCACAAAGAAGTTTGGGTTTCAAAGGCCTCAATTGATTTCCATGGTTCCTAATATGTCATCAAGAATGCTCATGCCAAGTTCCATGCCTTTCATCACAAGTTTGCTCAGTCAATGGCTCAAATGTTTGAAAATCAATTGTATTGGTCAAAAAGTCAACTATGGTCAACATATAATAAAAATTCAAGATTTTTGGTCAACATCAACATTTTGAAGTGATATACATCATTTGATCAAGGTTTGATAATGATTCCTCAAGGAATGCTCTCAAATCCTCAAGAATCAAAATTGCTAAATTAGGGTTTCCGTAGAGAAAGTCAACTGAACTTTGACAAGGCATAACTTTCACATGCATCATCCATTTTGCCCCAACCAAAGATAATTTTGAATAAAATTCAATTCCATACAACCTTTATTTTTTCCTTAAGTTCAAAAAATGCATAATTGAAAACATATGAGCCGATACATTACAGGTCTTTTTGAAAGTCAACAAAAAGGCATTTTTTTTCAAGGCAAGTTACATCAAGATAATTTCTCCAAATGAAAAAATGGTAAAAATATATATTGTAGGGGACATCTTGAGATTTCTAAAAAGTCAAATATCATCTCCAAAAGATAAAAATTGGGCGAGTTATGACCAGTACAAATTGGGCAAATTGGTGAAAATGCAAAAAAGTCAACTTTGAGAAGAAAAAATTCATTTCTAAGTTCATAGACCTATTTTGTGGGATTCAAATATGTTTATGACTTACACAATGACCCCTAAATTCACTCTCACCTTGATTTTCATTTTTTCTCTATTCTATTCATATTTATTTTGTTTTTATTCAAATAAACACAAAATAAATTGAATAAAATACTAAATAAAAAGTATGGACACATGAGCTGATGATTTTGGTTGATATTGGGTCTTAGAATTCGTTCAAGGCATGAGGAAAAAGACCAGGTTCATTGCATCTCAAGAAGGGCAAGTTTTTCACAATTTTGGAAGTATTTTAATATGTTTGATATTGCTTTGAAAGGGGGCCATTATGTGTGGATTCTTGCCATGTTTACTCACTATTACATCCCTCTATAAATACATGACATTGCAAGTAAGAAAGCACACACACCAAACTGCCTAGAGAAGCTCTCAAAATTGTCACAAAATTCTCAAGAATTACAAAATTCGAAACTCAAACTTCTCGCCCATATTCATCAAATCCAAGTCTTGCATCGTGTTTTTGAAGCTCCAAGGATCTCATTCCTATCCTTCTTGTAGATTGAAGCATGCTAGAATACGCCTACGAGGTTTCTCCAGTTGGGTAAATTTCTCAATCTCAAAAATTTTAATTCTCACGTTATAAATTGTTTTTAAACACTCATACATGTTCACACTGACGATTGGATTGTTTTAGAACCATTGCCTTTGAGTTTTGACTCAGGAATCCAGTTCTGTCATTGTTAGGGCTCATGAACTTTTGAGTTTCAGATCCAACACTACGAGCCATTCAAACCAAACCAGTATCATTGTTGGATTCGTAGCATATGTCCCATTTATTATTATTTTTTACTTTATTTCATTTTCATTTGTCCTTTTATTTCAATTATTTCTTTTCCTATTAAAAAATCATAAAAGACATCATAAAATCAAACAAACCAAAAATAATTAGACTTAGATTTTCATTAACTAAATTAATTTTAATTAGTTATTTTAATCACCTTTCTTTTTTTAATTAATTAATCAATTAGAATTAGGATTAATTCAATTTCAAAATCTTTTTTGTAATAATAATAAAAAAACAAATTAATGTTAGATTTTCTGCTATAGTTAATTTTTAATCAATGTTCATTTTATTCTCCTAATTTAAATTAGATTTATCTTTTTAATTTTCAATTTAAATATTTTCTTATAAAAATAAACAAAACAAAAACAATAAAAGTTGTCTTAATTTGCTTAGAACTTTTTTTGGGTTTTTAGACGTTCCTTTTTAATCTTTGCGCGTTCTTTATTTTCCTCATTATTACTTTTGAAATATTGTAACTGCCCATGGTTTGTAATAGTTTAAAATTAGGATTTCTTTACTATTTTTACCTCCAATTTTGGACTTGTAATTTCCCCCTGCCCTAAGCCATGTAATAGTTAGTTTAAATTCCGCACTTTAAATTCTCTGCGCTTATATATATATTGAACTGTTAGATGTATGCCTAACAGGATTGCATGACAAAAACTAAAAGAAACATTAGAAAACCTAACATCAAAGATAAATAACTGAAACACAACACACCCACACATGTGCACCTCTAGAATACTCCTACTTCGGTTGCCTTCAGAATAAAATAGTCACAACTCTCGAACGTGAGAGATTTTTGTGGCAACCCTTTGATTCAAAGATCATATAATAACCCTTTCGATGTTACCTTGGTACATGATCTTAAAACCTTATGGGTGTTACTAAAGTTTCTTGCCAGGTTTCCTTTGTGAATGTATGATGACCCTCAATTGTCCCTCAAAACATCCAACGATAGGGCTACCTACTCACTAATAGTAGGATAGCACTGTCTAAAGGAAAAGAGGAAAAGAACAAACCTTTTCGAGTGGCTAGATAGTTCTTATATGCTTGCTCAGATAAAACATTTTTCATACATACACTCCTTTCCAAAAATATTTTCAAAAAAACTTTGTATACGTTCTCAACAATACGAGAAACATATAATGTTCGCCGCACTTAGGCGTCTTTTCAAAATATTTTTTTCAAACACACAAACACGAGGTATTTTCAAACAAGCTAGCATCTAAGACCCCGTAGATAACTACGGATGGAAAGGATGCTAACACCTTCCCTTTTCATAATCTACCCCCCTTTACTCAAATAATCTCGAAAGGTCTTTTTCTGTTCTTTTCTCCCTTTCCTTTGTTGGATAAAAGAAAAGTCAGTGGCGACTCTTGCTTACCGCGACATTTCCAAATACAAACGCAAAATCAGTATAACAGTCGGTTCTGCCACCGTATTACATAGGGTTTTTTCTACAAACTCGATTTTGAGGTGTAAGGGCCATAGATCCGGTTCAACCCGGTCCATCCCAGTGCCATTTAAGTTGTTGGCTTGTTTTGTTTAGTATCCTAGGCCCTGACCAAATATAACCCGACCCAACCTTTTTATTTTTGACAGTTTGTTTCCTTTAATTATTTTTTTTACAATTTTCACTTTGGGCCTCATTTCAAATCAATCCAGGCCCTTTTTTATCAACACATGTTTCTATTTTTTCTGCAATTAAATAAAAAAAACCATTTGGGCTCAGCTTGCATTCATGCTCTATCCCATCTGAATTCTGCAGTACATACCCCCATTTTTTGTTTCATCTTTTTTATTATTAATATAGTTTAGATTCAAATTAGTAAATTTACAATTAACATGATTTATATATAAATTAGTATAGATATAATTTAGTAACTTCAAGAATTAATTTACTTAAGATTTAATTTAGTAATTTTAGAATTTTAATTTTTGATAATCTTAGAATTTTAATTTAGTCTAGATAACCTTTGTTTTAGTTACATCTTTATTCTATATTTTTTACCTTCTTTTCTATCAAAACACACCGAAAAACAATTTCCTTTCTCTTTTCATTTGCTCATAGTTTACTATTTTTGAATTCTTTTGATTATTGCAAATACTTAAGGTTTGTAAATAGTTTAACTAGGCCTTTACTTCACCCCCATTCATAAATTTGTACCCCCACTCCCGAAGCATTGTAATAGCGTAGAACTTTATTTTCTGCACTTTACTGCATTTCCTTATACTGTATAGTAATTAGGCGTGTATGGTAAGATTTAAAATTAATCGCTAGATAACCCTAATCAAGACCAATTAACTGAAATCAAACACTTTTCACACACACACACCTCTAGAGTAACCTTTCTTGTTTCCTCGGAAAAACAGTCATGTCCCTCGAATAAGGGACACTTTAGCAAAGACCCTCGATTAAAAAATATCGTAGTCCCTCGATGACCCTTCGATATTGCCTTCGGTAAAACAATCCTAGTCCCTTACGAAAAATTGCTAAAGTGTCCCACATGTTGCCTTCAATGACTATACAATGACCCACGCATGTCCATCACATCCAATGATATGGCTCCCTACCCACCAATAGTAAAGAAGCACTATCTAAAGGAGGAGGAAAATAACAAATACTTTTTGAGTCAGTAGATTGCTCGTAATTTCTTGCCCATAAACCAAAACAATCTTTACACCTCACAATTTCAAAACATATTTCAAACACTTTCAAAAAAGACAAATATTTTTAAAACCAACACTTTGTATACATTCTCAATGATACGAGAATCATTAAAAAGTTTTCCGCACGAAGGTGTTTTCAAAATATTTTCAAAACTTACACAAAACACTAAGCATTTCAAAGTGAGCTAGCAATTAAGAGCCCGTAGATAACTACCGATGAAAAGGGTGCTAACACCTTCCCTTTTCATAACCTACACCCCGAACTCAAGAAAATTCTCAATAGGTATTTCTTGTTATTTTCACCCTTTTCTTTATTGGATAAAAGAAAAGTCGGTGGTGACTCTTGCTATCCACAACATTTGCGATGAAACGCAAAATACCCAAGTCAGTTCTCCCACTGTACCACACCTACTGACCTCGAAGAATTGCATAAGTCTTGGATTCAACTCAAGGAAGAACAGGACACCTTTGAAGCTAAATTTTATGCAAGTGAAAAGAAGGTGTTGGAGCTCACAAAGATACTTCACGGTGAGCAAAGCCTTAATGCATACATCGACACAAAGAGGAAGTGGACGTGGGAGACTTGAGTATTAGGTTTTAGAAGTTCATTTTGTTGTCTCTTTGAGACTCTTTTGTTTTCATTGTAGGCATAAAAGGAAATTGTAATATTGAACTTATTAATCAAAATCTTTTTGTTTCCTCTTAGTTATCAAATTTAAATCTCCTAAGGTCCTTGAAAACATTGCATCCACATATCATGCATCATTTCATAAGCAGGTTTTCTAATACAGGTTTCCTCATCTATTTATTGTTTATTTCAGTATAAGATGGCTCTCGAACAAACTGTCAAGGATCTCCAAACTCAACATGCACAATTTTAAGAGACTCTTCTGAATATGGCCAAAGGGCAACAAGAGATGATGACGCTCCTCACCACAAAAAAGAAGACTAAGAAGTGGATGGTTATCCTCAACATAGGGAGAAGATTCAAAGGTCCTGATCAACCAGTTCGAGTGAATGATGCTTCCTATGAGGAAGACGACAACCAAAAAGAGGGTGATAGAAGTGTCAGGGGTGAAGGTAAAAACAATCAGGGTTACGAAGATGAAGACTACTCTGACAAACAGTATCCTCCTGCAGATGACAAATACAAATAGTTGGAAGACTGACTCAAAGTTGTGGAAATCCAGAAAGTGCCTGGATTAGATTTTGGAGAGTTATGTCTGATCCCGGGGCTGGTCATCCCTCACAAATTCAAGGTCACTTTATTTTCTAAATATGTTGGGGTCCCTTGTCCCAAACTTCATCTAAGGTCGTATGTTCGAAAAATCCAACCTCATACTGCTGACCGGAAATTGTGGGTCCACTTCTTTCAAGAATGTTTATCCGGTACTCAACTTGAATGGTTCTATCAGCTGGAAGGAACCAACATTCACACATGGGAAGACTTGGTTGATGCTTTCTACAAGAAGTATCAATATAATGCTGACCTGGCGCCGACTCGTGTGTAGTTGCAAAACATGTCTATGGGCTCAAATGAAGGGTTCAAGGAGTATGCACAAAAATGGAGAGATTTAACTAGAAGGGTGAAACCTCCTTTGTTGTCCTGGAATTGGTGGATATGTTTATGGGCATTCTGATGGGTCCCTTCATTAATTTTCTGATTGAGAGTTCTTCATCAGGGTATACTGAGCTGATTCTGACTGGTGAATGAGTTGAAAGTGGTATCAAGAGCGGGAAGATTCTGATGGATATATCTTCTAATGCTGTGAAGAAGCCCTTTCTTGGTAAAAAAAGAAACCAGTGTTTTCTATGGCCAGAAAAGCCGTAGTAAAAATGACCGCCATCAGTCTGTGGAAGCAGTGTTGATTTCTAATCTGGTGCATGTTCAACAACGACAATAGAGCAACCAGCATAGGACAGACACTGCTAAGAATTTGTGCCAAGATCTATCTGTCATATCTGGTGCTCCCTTCAAGATCACTTCCAAGGGTCCTGTAAGGATTACTGCCAATCCAAAAGTTGCTCCCTTAATCATTACAAAACTTAGGCCCATCCCGTATTCCTTGGAGAAAGCTATTCCATAGAATTATGGGTCTGACGTTTATTACCATGGAATTAAACAATAGTTGTCTGACGAAGATGATGAAGAGACTGATCCCAATATTGACAATATTGCGAGGACCAGCAAAATTACTAGAAGTGTAAGGATTTTCTCCCCGGAAATCTCTCCACCTGTTCAAGTCACATTTACCAAGACAACTATCGAGGCTCAGGGTAAAGAGCCAATGATAGAGCCTGCCCCGACGGAGACACCAATAGAAGCTACAGTCAAGGGTACCTCTAGATAAGAAATGGAAGATGTTTTAAAGATCATTCGTAGAATAGATTACAAAATTGTTGAACAGCTGGGGCAGACCCCATCCAAAATCTCCATGCTAGCTTTACTACTATGTTCTGAAGCCTATACGCAAGCTTTAATGAAATTTTTGAAGACTGCTCATGTACCATAAGAGATTTTTGCCGATCAATTTGGAAGTTATGTTGCTAGCTTAACGACCGACAATGGATTAGGTTTCTCTGATGCTGACCTGACTCCATAGGGTAGGAATCATAATAGGGACCTATATGTCTCCATTGAATGCAGGGGAACTACATTAGCTCATGCGTTAGTTAATACTGGCTCTTCTCTAAATGTTCTGCCAAAGGGCGCTCTTGACAGACTGGATTATGAAGGGGTTGTGCTGAAACCTAGTGACATCATAGTTTGAGCCTTTGACAGATTAAAAAGAATGGCACATGGAGAAGCGGACCTCTCGATTAAAGTAGGTTCATAAATCTTTGAATCCACCTTTTATGTAATAGACATCCGGCCAGGTTATTATTGTCTATTGGGACGCCTCTTGATCCATGGGGCAGGCGTTGTTACCTCCACCTTGCACCAGAAATTAAAGTATCCTGTGAAAGGTAAGATTGTTACTGTTTGCGGAGAGGAGGAGTACATGGTCAGCCACCTGAATTCATTCTGGTATGTAGAAATGGACGGTGAATTCATTGAGAATCCCTGCCAAGCTTTTGAGATTATTTCCCCTGCTGTTGTTGAAGATGTTTCTTCCATTTTAGAGACTATCAGGGTTCCGCATAAGATGCCTTCCTTTAAAAATACCAAAGCAACTATAGAAGAAGGTGGTTGCACAATTTGGGGTCAGCTTCCTGATATCTCCTACAAATCTGACAAGTTTGGTTTGGGCTTTACTACAGAAGGTCAAAGAGCTCTTTGTCGCGCTCGAGCTGGAAGACCTTTGTTGTACCCCAAAATTTTCCCTCCCATATTCTTCAAAGTTTTGACAAGCATCATCTCAATTTGCTCAAGTCTACTCAAGGGTTGCACAGTCAAGCACCCTCCTAAGCCAGTCAAATTAGGGTTTTGGTTCTTACAAGGAAGTTGAAGTTTTCAAGGGCTCAATCAAGTCCCATATGCTCATATACATTGTCAAGCACCTACATGTCAAGTTTCAAGGCTCACAAGGTCAAGTTGCACAGTCAAAAACCCTAATTGCCTCACAATCAACTGTAGGGGCAAAATGGTCATTTGGCAGTCAAAAGTCAAATATTTTGGTCAACATCTTATTTTGAAGCCACAATCATCATTTGGTCAAGTCTTGACCATGATTTCACAAGAATGGCTCAAAAATCATCAAGGTGTCAAAAGTTTCTATTTTTGGACAGCTGAAAAGTCAACTGTAACTTGACCAAGGCATAACTTTTTCATGGTTCATAAGAAAAATCCCATCCAATGCTCATTTTGAAGGGGAGGACATTTCCTACAACTCATCTTCACATTCCAAATCCAAGAAATGCTCTCACAAAAAGTTATCAATTTCAACATTATAGGTCATTTTCAAAAGTCAACAAAAAGGCATTTTAAGTCAAAGACCATAACTTGGGATTGGTAAATCAAAATGACATGGGACCAAAGGAATTGGTTAGAGGACTTCAAGACCTTTCCAAAATGTCCAAGAACATGTTCATATGATCAAAATTGAGCAAGATATGCAATAGAGAAGTTGGGAAATTTTTATGAAATGGCCAAAGTCAACTATCCTTGAAACTTCATTTTTGACAAAAAAGGGCCCACTTTTTCCACTTGGTTCAGCTTTGCCATGCCACCCATGTGTCCCATGTTTTATTTCAAGATTAAAAATTAATTTTTCTATTTTTATTTAATTTTATTTGATTTAATTCATTTTAAATCTTTAAAATTCAAATAAAAATCAAAGAAATTAATTAAGGGATATCTTTTGGTTTAAACAGCCTTGATGCATCATGAAACACATACCAATTTCGTGTACATCCTATTTCAAGCATGAAATTCAAATTTGAAGCAAAAATGGCAAGTTGTTTAATGGTGGTCATGGCAAAATCTCAAAACATAATTGCAAGGGTTAAAGGTGCATTATATTGTTTGATTCACATTCACTAACATATATGAAGCCTCTCATACAGTATACACAACACGAGAAACCTCTGAAGTGACAACCCTAGTTCTCTCAAAAGTTTTCCAAAGTTGACAAATTCGAATTTGTTCTTCCAGCAAGTTTCAAAGAGTGTTAGGAATCCAATCGTGTTCCTGGGCATAGCAGCAATCATTTCCAATCCTTACACGAAGCCAGATCATCCCAGATCGTGCCCTCTAGCTCTCTTTGGTTTGTCAAATTTCTTGAATTCTTTTTTTATATTTCATGCATCATTAACTGTTTTTGATGGCTTGTGTGAACTCAGGACACTCATTAGAACGCATTTGACGTATAACATGCAAGTTTTAACGCATGAGTAAGGACCTGCCATTGCTAGGGCCGTTTTGGTTATCTTCTTCGAAACCCCCTGTACAGTCGTTTTCAGGCCAAAATAATGGCACCATTGAATCCGCAGGGGTCGAATTAGGGTGACTAGGTCCTTCTTTTTCTTTGATTTCCCCTATTTTGCAGGATCAACCATAGCACTCGCCGGAGAAGACGACCGGAGCTAGGGCTCCGGCGTCGTTGACTGTTAAAGACTCAGGCGTGGCTGGCGTGGCACGATGACTCAATCTGATTCGCTTCCATGTTATACCTGGGCCCCACGCGTGCTGACTGTGTTTTAAATTCAAACATGCCACGTCTTCGTTTTTAACCATTTGATTGCAGAATAGTGACACTAAAGACAGCTGGCTCAGATGGCAACGCGTTAGTGGATTTCTCCAGAGGGCACGAGTTCGAATCCTGGTCCTGGCATTTTTCTTTACCTTTTCCATAATTAACATGCTTTCTATGTTTTTCTTTTTTAATATTTTTATCCTAATTTAGTTTATCTTTAAATAATTTTCTCATGCATTTAAAAAATCACAAAAATATTTTCCTTTTGCATTTTAATCAGAAAAATGTTTATTTAATTTTTGACATTAAAATTAATATTTTTGCATGCATATTTTAATTAATTGTTAAATAATCATTAAATTGACTTTTAATTGCTTTTAATTATCAAAATTGATCCAAAAAATACCAAAAAAATTAATCTATCATTAAATTAACATAACTAACTTTTTTTCATAAAAAATCCAAAAAGAATTAACATCATTATTATTATTATTATTTTATTTTTGTAAATAAACAATAATTGAATTAGTTTTAATTAGGCCATTTTAACTTTTTTAAGTAATTAAAATAGATTTAGAATTAGGTTAACTTAGAATTTTATTTCTTTTTTTATTTTATTCCATAAAAAATCATAAAAAACACAAAAATATATTTTCTTTTAATTAAATTAATTAATTAGTCATTAGTTAGTTTTAATTTCATTTTAATTACAAAAAGACAAAAAAATCAATTTCTTTTCTAAAAGGGTCAACACCCTAAAGCATTCCCGATACTTTCTTTCGCGCGCATTTTAGTTTTAATTCCTTATTTTTGGATTATTATGTAACTGCCTCCGGATGTAATAGTAATTAGGATTTTACTGCTTTATTTCTCGCACTTATTTACCAAAAAACGGGTCTTTTGTATTTTTGGTGATGTATAGACCCGCGCCTTGTAATAGCGTAGGATTTATGTTTCCGCAATTTACTTTCTGCACCCCTTAACTGTTAAATGCATGAAAGAATGTATGGTAAATAAAAACAACTCGTAGCTCACAAATAACATGTACAAAAACATTAACTGAATACAACACACAATGCACACACCACTTCTAGGGTACGCCTCACTCGTTGCCTTCGAAACGTGGTCATCAAGTATAGGACGTCTTAGAGGTCACCCTTTGTCTAAAGATCCAGTTGCCTCGAAACGGTTGCCTCGGATAAAAGGATCTAGGACACTAGGGTTACTTCTAAGGTGTCCTACCATTGCTTCGGTGACCACACTGTCCCGATAATCGAATTGACCCGAACAACTCCAACGATGGTGCTACCTACCTCTCAATGGTGGGATAACACTATCTAAAGGACACTTACACAGTTTAACTCCTTAGGGTAGGTAGATGACTCATGGGTACTTGCTCTTTTAAAAAACAAAACAAAAACAACTTTTCACACCTTACACTTTCAAAAAGTTTTCAAACAATACTTCATACACTCTTGAGGACTGATACAAGAGTTACCTAGAAGTTTTCAAACAAACTTTTTTCAAAACCCACACACACTTGAAAAGCAAACAACATTTTGAAAACATAAGAGCAAGTACCTAAGAGCTCGTGGATAACCACGGATAGAAAGGGTGCTAACACCTTCCCTTTCTATAAATCTACCTCCCGAACCGAGAAACATTCTCATAAGGAGTTTTGTTGTGCTTTTGTCCTTTCCATGTTGGAGAACATAAAAGACGGTGGCGACTCTTGCTTACCGCGACATTTCGCGAAACCAGCTTAAAAACAGTTAGTTCTCATTCCCACCGATCACAGAACTGATGACTCTGCTGGGGAGACTTTAAAAGTGAGGTGTACCTTAGGAATAGTTCATCATCATGTTTTCAATTGCTTGATCTGTTTGCTTTGAAATTGTGGGCCTGTTTTTGAGTTTCATAGATCCTAACCCGGATCTGGGGGATACCTTTTAGAAAGTAGCAACAAATTGTGAGGGAACTGTGTGGGGTATACCGACATGGTTGAAGCAGTTTGCTACGTTGATGTGGCACTTTGGTGAGTACCGGTAACCCTTGAGTCAAGTCAAGGAGAGTACGGGGCCGCTGCGTGGTGTCGTGAAGCATCAACTGAACTTAGGAACCTTACTTGACCATCCTGGCCTCTTTAGGGGTAGTGAGATGACCGACTTTGGTGCAGTCTGAAGTTGGTTGATACTCGATACTACACTCATTGAGGGTTGTTTTCTTGGAATATTTTGATCGCCAGTCCAGTGGCTAAATCAAAACAATGAACATAGAAAACAACCCAATGATATTGAGCTCCTTAGAACCTGGTTACTTTTGATAGGACAGGTTTTGAGCCCACCAAACTTCAAGAGGGTAGTATCGCAAACTTCATGCTGGCCTAAACTCTAAGGGCTCTTTGTGTGACTTGTGTGCCTTCAAACTTGACTACTTGCATACTTGTTATCTGACACTTGAGTTTCTTGCAGGTTTTGTTTACAGTCCTTAATCTGGACTCATAACAGGGTTTACCTACATTACTCCATGCATAGCATAACATCATACCATCATACCATTGCATGCATCCTACATAAGGACTAATCCATTTCAAGGACCTCAAGAGTTTTGTGATGCAGGTCATAATGAATCAAATGTCCAGCAAGGGGTAAAGGGGATTTATTTTCCTCTAGCCAAGGTTAATGACTTGAGTCAGGGGCTATGACCCACTCGATATGGTGAGCCTTGACTCTTCAAGAAGGACTCTCAACAACATGAAGTTCCTTCAATCAAGCTACCCAAATTCAAATTCTAACAAGTTTCTCTGTTTACCCCGCGAGGTCCTTGAAAACATCGCATGCATACATACATATCATTGCATTACAGGTACTCTGTTCTACAGGTTGCTTAATCTTCTTCGCTGTTTATTTCAGCCATCATCATGAATCCTGAATCATCCAATGGACAAGCTATCAAGGCCCTCCAGGCCCAGAACGCCCAGTTCCAGGAGCTGGTCATGAGCTTAGCCCAAGGACAACAGGAATTGAAGACTCTGCTTTTGAAGAAAAAGAAGAAGAGGACTGTTTTGTTCAACCCTAGACGCAGATCTGGGAATACACTACAGAATGAAGCTGAGAGGACTACTCCATCTTTTGGGGAAGGCAGTCACCAAGAGGGAAGGGTTCCTAGTCCCGTAGTCTCTGACACCGAGACAGAGTTCAATGATGAATAGTACCCTCCTGCTGAGGACCGGTACAAACAGCTGGAGGACCGGCTAAGTGCTATGGAAATACAGAAAGTGCCCGGCCTGGACTTCGAAGATCTAGGTCTATCCTCTGGGGTGGTGATCCCTCACAAGTTCAAGGCACCTGCCTTTGTAAAATACGATGCGACTTCCTTTCCTAAGCGGAACCTCCGTTCATACGCAAGGAAGATCCAGCGCTACACGGCAGACAAGAATCTATGGATCCATTTCTTCCAGGAGAGTCTTTCAGGGACTCAGCTCGATTGGTTCTATCAGTTGGATGGAACCAGTATTCGTAACTGGGAGGACTTGGCAATTGCTTTTTATAAGCAGTATCAGTATAATGCCGACCTCGCTCCTACGCGTACCCAACTCCAGGGTATGTCACTTGAGACGGGTGAAGGTTTTAAGGAGTATGCGCAAAGGTGGAGAGACTTGGCTGGAAGAGTGCAGCCACCGTTGACTGGCCGTGAGCTTGTAGATATGTTCCTGGGGACCCTATCTGGTCCATTCTTCAACCAAATGATTGGAAATTCTTCCGCTGGGTTTACAGACCTAATCTTGACTGGGGAAAGAATTGAAGTCGGTATCAAGTCGGGGAAGATACAGAATGGTGATTCCTCGAACACTGAGAAGAAACCGCCCAAGAAATAATCTAGTGCTGTCAACGCAGTAGTTATCTCAAAACCGGCCGGTGCGCCTCAACATCGCAACCAGCAAAGGGAAGAGAGACCTAAAAGGCAATTCACTCCCCTCGGCATGACTTTGTCCCAAATATTGCCACAGCTGCTGGAGACCAAGTTGGTAACTCTAAGGGACCCTCCTAAGAATCTCAACAGGACACCTTCAAGGTATAACCCCAATGTTCGCTGCGCCTATCATTCTGAAAGCCTGGGGCATGCTACAGATGATTGCTGGACTTTGAGAAACAAGGTTCAGGATCTAATCGACGCAAGGGAAGTCCAGTTCGACTCTCCAGAGACTCCCAATATGATCACTGCTCCCTTGCCAAAACATGGCTAGGATTAGAAATTTTTTTGTTCATTCGAATGTTCAAGTTGTATTTTGCTTTGATTGTTTAAACATTATATTCATGTCAAACGTTGTTATTTCATTAATGCATTACACATGTCTGTTTTGAAGTAATTATTTCGTATTCACTATACGCAAACTGTTTTCATATTTTTGTGATGATCAACTCTTGATTGAAAAATTCTAAAGCCTCTTGAGGGAGGATGACGAAAATGATACCACGATCTACAATATGCTTTTGAACAGACCCTGCTGATGAAGTACATGCATTGTTTCAATTCCTAAACACTTGAGTTATAAGGAAGATAATCCCTCGTCAACCCCTTTTGAGCCAAAGAAGTCGGAGTTTTTCTTTTCGAAAATTAAAACCCTTTAATCATAACCTGGGGCAAGGTAGTTCTCTCAGTTGATCCAGGTGCATAACGAATGGCATCAAAAGAAGTCCTTACAAAGCAAAAGACAGTGATGGTTCTGAACAATCGTAAAGACAGGCAGTCATTATATCTCAAAAATAAAAGCCCATTAAGTCAAAACCTATGAAGAAGACTTACAAAATTGGGGCATCCCGCTGACTGTAATCACAAAAGAAACAGTTCAGGCAAAAAACAGGGATAACCAAAATCAAAAAGAAAAGAGGACTTGCAAACCCTCAACAAGGAAACGACTGCCTATTCAAAATAACATGTCAACATCCGAACCATCATGGGAATATTAGGACAAAAACTCAAACAAGATCTAACGCACGATCAGCTGAGTTTAGGTTTGAAGAACATCACGAAGAACGGGTGGGTACAAATAAAATTTGAGCCTTTAGCCTTTGTTTCTTAAACCGTTGAACCAGGCCACGTTATAACCCTTAAAAGTCCTAGCTGAGGTATGGGTTAGTTCAAAAGCATACTGTTACAAAGGTATCCTGACTCCTTAAGGCTCGCTGTAAAATCCTGAGTTGACATCACATTTTACAAAATTTGCTTGTTTTACTGAAAAAATACATTTTCAAAAACTTCAAGACAGACATAAGCTTTGCATTTTTAGAATAACATTGTTTGCATATGACTATTTGTTCGAACATGCAGAGAAATTCGCACGATGAATGTTTAATGAACAAAAGCACCTCCAAGCAAGGGGCATGGCATGATCATTGTCCATTATCTGGGGCAGTTAAGTCAAGATTCGGAGAATCTCTCAAAAGGCCAACCAGCTTGGGGCAAATCCCCGTCTGAGTCACTTGGGGCATTGGACGATCAAGCAAAAATTTTCTGGTAGTACGACAACACAACACCACTGACGGTGACAACTCCCTGCATTCTAAGCACGGACATAGTCGGAAAAATACTACGTATAATCAAAGACCCGCTAGGTTGACACACCTAGGAAAAAATAAGGGCTTCCAGGCGAACCAAAAGGGTTCGGGCAAAATAAGGGATGAAAATGAAAAAAAATCTGTACACCCGGCAAGTTGAAAACCTGAAAAGGCGGCTTGGGCAAAAATGGGTATCCCGTTGGATTGAAAACCCGAAAGGGCGGTCCAGGCAAAAATTAGGGATCAAAGCGTATGACTGTGTCCCGGCATCTCGTCACTTGCCTACCATAAGAAGATTCGTCAATCGGCAGTCCTCAAGCACCTCTACAGGTACCTTCTCCCACAGAAGCTGGGGCAATAAGAGTTGCCCAAACTGTACAGCTGCTTTCCTCCAGGTACAAGGTAGATACAGTTGAAGAATTTGACCAAGATACCTTCACTCCCCGTTGAGTAAGACCAGAATCATAAACACTCACCCCAAGCAGAGTTAGCCTACAGTCAGCCTTAAGGAAGTTGGGTATCTCCAGAAAATCTCAATATTCCCCAGCGGAGTATACAGATTATTCCCAAGCAAGCATCCCCGGCAGTCTTGATCTAAGATTGTTCCCCGGTGGAACACAAGACACTCCAGTGGAGCCACTTCCCCAATACAGTTCAAAAAGTCTCCCCAGGAGAGTTGAACCATCTCCCCAGTAGGAAGCTTATCCCTAGTAGATTCTGGAAGCTATCCCCTGCAGAGCACGAACGCGTCTCCCGATCTTTTTTTCAAAGGTTATTTCCCTACCAGGGTATAACTGGGTTATCCTAAGCTAATTGCCACGGAAAGATCATCCTCGGCGAAGCTCTTCCTATCCCCAGCGGAGTTCATCAAATTCCCCAACAAAGCTTATCAACGGTATCCCCAGTGGAGTTATCATCAAACCTCAGCGAAGTATCTCTTCCCACAGAGTAATTCCCCGCAGAGTAATCTCTCCAACAAGTTTATTCCCCAACGGAGTCATCTTCTCCTACAGGTTTATTCTTGCAACCATCATCCCCAGCGGAAATGAAGAACTACTCTTCAACATCAGCCCAGGAGTTAGCTTCCCGGCATTCGTCAAGGATTTATTTTCCTAGACGAAAATACATTCATAAACATATCACATTTTCATACATCCTGCTTACATACACAATGCATGCACATACGCATCATATCACACAATCTCATTTCTCCCTGAGAACATCATGACATCATGCTTTTCATACATCATAACATTGCATACAACTGATGTTTTGCCTTTTCAGGAAAAAGGTCAATCCCAAAGACGATTACTATCAACTGTCGCAATTCCAGATTCGATACATATATCTAGCCAGGGCATATCTGTGAGCGATTGATTGTGGATTCGATACCTGTATCTAGCCAGGGCATATCTACATTAAAGAGATTAAAGAGATAGCTGGGAAATGCTCCAGACATGGATGTTATTCTTTTGCTTGTTCAGATTTTCTCTTCAGAGATAGCTTAGAAATGCTCCCGATATGGATGTTGTTCTTTTGGCTTATTCAAGAGTTTCTTTTCAGAGATAGCTTAGAAATGCTCCAGAGATGGATGCTGTTCTTTTGCTTATTCAGATTTTCTCTTCAGAGATAGCTTAGAAATGCTCCCGATATGGATGATGTTCTTTTGGCTTATTCAAGAGTTTCTTTTCAGAGATAGCTTAGAAATGCTCCAGAGATGGATGTTGTTCTTTTGCTTATTCAGATTTTCTCTTCAGAGATAGCTTAGAAATGCTCCCGATATGGATGATGTTCTTTTGGCTTATTCAAGAGTTTCTTTTCAGAGATAGCTTAGAAATGCTCCAGAGATGGATGCTATTCTTTTACTTATTCAAATTTTCTCTTCAGAGATGGCTTAGAAATGCTCCAGAGATGGACGTTATTCTTTTGCTTATTCAAGAGTTTCCTTTCAGATATAGCTGGGAAATGCTCCAGATATGGATGCTATTCTTTTGCTTATTCAGATTTTCTCTTCATAGATGGCTTAGAAATGCTCCAGAGATGGACGTTATTCTTTTGCTTATTCAAGAGTTTCCTTTCAGATATAGCTGGGAAATGCTCCAGATATGGACGCTATTCTTTTGCTTATTCAGAGTTCTTTTCAGAGATGGCTTAGAGATGCTCCTGACCCGGACGCTATTCTATTGCTTATTCAGATTCAAACTCCTAAAGATAACTTAGAGATGCTCCAACCACGGATGCTATTCTATTGTTTATTCCAGATTTCTCTCCAGAGATAGCCTAGAGATGCTCCAGATATGGATGCTGCTCTAATGCTTATTCAGACTTCCTGCTAGAAACAGTTCAGTTGTAACCCAGACATGGCGACATTCTGATACTTATTCAGATTTCCTTTGAGATATAGCTTAGAGATGCTCCTGACCCGGACGCTATTCTATTGCTTATTCAGATTCAAGCTTCTAAAGATAACTTAGAGATGCTCCAGCCCGGATGCTATTCTATTGTTTAGTCCAGATTCATTCAAAAGACAGTCCCGATACGATCTAGATTCGGATGACATACTGTCACTCATTCAAACACAGACTAGATATGCTCCAAACACGGAGGCCATTCTATTTCTTATTCGGACGCAGCTATCCATTACAGTTCCAAATGGCATCTATAAGCCCATTCCCGTCAAGGTTCTGTCACACTTCCAGATGGCATCTATAAGCCCATCCTCCTATCCATCATCTCTCCAAATGGCATCTATAAGCCCATTCCCGACATCACACTGCTGATACTCTACTATGTGAGTGCAAATTTCTGGGCACTCTAGTGTTCAATCATCTTCCACCTTCGAATCACGAAAGGCACGCAAGCCAATCTACATCCTCAGGTCTAAGAAGATTGAACAGGGGCAACTGTTGTACCCCAAAATTTGCCCTCCCATATTCTTCAAAGTTTTGACAAGCATCATCTCAATTTGCTCAAGTCTACTCAAGGGTTGCACAGTCAAGCACCCTCCTAAGCCAGTCAAATTAGGGTTTTGGTTCTTACAAGGAAGTTGAAGTTTTCAAGGGCTCAATCAAGCCCCATATGTTCATATACATTGTCAAGCACCTACATGTCAAGTTTCAAGGCTCACAAGGTCAAGTTGCACAGTCAAAAACCCTAATTGCCTCACAATCAACGGTAGGGGCGAAATGGTCATTTGGCAGTCAAAAGTCAAAAAATTTGGTCAACATCTTATTTTGAAGCCACAATCATCATTTGGTCAAGTCTTGACCATGATTTCACAAGAATGGCTCAAAAATCATCAAGGTGTCAAAAGTTTCTATTTTTGGACAGCTGAAAAGTCAACTGTAACTTGACCAAGGCATAACTTTTTCATGGTTCATCAGAAAAATCCCATCCAATTCTCATTTTGAAGGGGAGGACATTTCCTACAACTCATCTTCACATTCCAAATCCAAGAAATGCTCTCACAAAAAGTTATCAATTTCAACATTATAGGTCATTTTCAAAAGTCAACAAAAAGGCATTTTAAGTCAAAGACCATAACTTGGGATTGGTAAATCAAAATGACATGGGACCAAAGGCATTCGTTAGAGGACTTCAAGACCTTTCCAAAATGTCCAAGAACATGTTCATATGATCAAAATTGAGCAAGATATGCATTGGAGAAGTTGGGAAATTTTTGTGAAATGGCCAAAGTCAACTATCCTTGAAACTTCATTTTTGACAAAAAAGGGCCCACTTTTTCCACTTGGTTCAGCTTTTCCATGCCACCCACATGTCCCATATTTTATTTCAAGATTAAAAATTAATTTTTCTATTTTTATTTAATTTTATTTGATTTAATTCATTTTAAATCTTTAAAATTCAAATAAAAATCAAAGAAATTAATTAAGGGATATCTTTTGGTTTAAACAGCCTTGATGCATCATGAAACACATACCAATTTCGTGTACATCCTATTTCAAGCATGAAATTCAAATTTGAAGTAAAAATGGCAAGTTGTTTAATGGTGGTCATGGCAAAATCTTAAAACATAATTGCAAGGGTTAAAGGTGCATTATATTGTTTGATTCTCATTCACTAACATATATGAAGCCTCTCATACAGTATACACAACACGAGAAACCTCTGAAGCGGCAACCCTAGTTCTCTCAAAAGTTTTCCAAAGTTGACAAATTCGAATTTCTTCTTCTAGCAAGTTTCAAAGAGTGTTAGGCATCCAATCGTGTTCCTGGGCATAGCAGCAATCATTTCCAATCCTTACACGAAGCCAGATCATCCCAGATCGTGCCCTCTAGCTCTCTTTGGTTTGTCAAATTTCTTGAATTCTTTTTTTATATTTCATGCATCATTAACTGTTTTTGATGGCTTGTGTGAACTCAGGACACTCATTAGAATGCATTTGACGTATAACATGCAAGTTTTAACGCAGGAGTAAGGACCTGCCATTGCTAGGGCCGTTTTGGTTATCTTCTTCGAAACCCCCTGTACAGTCGTTTTCAGGCCAAAATAATGGCACCATTGAATCCGCAGGGGTCGAATTAGTGTGACTAGGTCCTTCTTTTTCTTTGATTTCCCCTATTTTGCAGGATCAGCCATAGCACTCGCCGGAGAAGACGACCGGAGCTAGGGCTCCGGCGTCGTTGACTGTTAAAGACTCAGGCGTGGCTGGCGTGGCACGATGACTCAATCTGATTCGCTTCCATGTTATACCTGGGCCCCACGCGTGCTGACTGTGTTTTAAATTCAAACATGCCACGTCTTCGTTTTTAACCATTTGATTGCAGAATAGTGACACCAAAGACAGCTGGCTCAGATGTCAACGCGTTAGTGGATTTCTCCAGAGGGCACGAGTTCGAATCCTGGTCCTGGCATTTTTCTTTACCTTTTCCATAATTAACATGCTTTCTATGTTTTTCTTTTTTAATATTTTTATCCTAATTTAGTTTATCTTTAAATAATTTTCTCATGCATTTAAAAAATCACAAAAATATTTTCCTTTTGCATTTTAATCAGAAAAATGTTTATTTAATTTTTGACATTAAAATTTATATTTTTGCATGCATATTTTAATTAATTGTTAAATAATCATTAAATTGACTTTTAATTGCTTTTAATTATCAAAATTGATCCAAAAAATACCAAAAAAATTATTCTATCATTAAATTAACATAACTAACTTTTTTTCATAAAAAATCCAAAAAGAATTAACATCATTATTATTATTATTATTTTATTTTTGTAAATAAACAATAATTGAATTAGTTTTAATTAGGCCATTTTAACTTTTTTAAGTAATTAAAATAGATTTAGAATTAGGTTAACTTAGAATTTTATTTCTTTTTTTATTTTATTCCATAAAAAAACATAAAAAACACAAAAATATATTTTATTTTAATTAAATTAATTAATTAGTCATTAGTTAGTTTTAATTTCATTTTAATTACAAAAAGACAAAAAAATCAATTTCTTTTCTAAAAGGGTCAACACCCTAAAGCATTCCCGATTCTTTCTTTCACGCGCATTTTAGTTTTAATTCCTTATTTTTGGATTATTATGTAACTGCCTCCGGATGTAATAGTAATTAGGATTTTACTGCTTTATTTCTCGCACTTATTTACCAAAAAACAGGTCTTTTGTATTTTTGGCGATGTATAGACCCGCGCCTTGTAATAGCGTAGGATTTATGTTTCCGCAATTTACTTTATGCACCCCTTAACTGTTAAATGCATGAAAGAATGTATGGTAAATAAAAACAACTCGTAGCTCACAAATAACATGTACAAAAACATTTACTGAATACAACACACAATGCACACACCACTTCTAGGGTACGCCTCACTCGTTGTCTTCGAAACGTGGTCATCAAGTATAGGACGTCTTAGAGGTCACCCTTTGTCTAAAGATCCAGTTGCCTTGAAACGGTTGCCTCGGATAAAAGGATCTAGGACACTAGGGTTACTTCTAAGGTGTCCTACCATTGCTTCGGTGACCACATTGTCCCGATAATCGAATTGACCCGAACAACTCCAACGATGGTGCTACCTACCTCTCAATGGTGGGATAACACTATCTAAAGGACACTTACACAGTTTAACTCCTTAGGGTAGGTAGATGACTCATGGGTACTTGCTCTTTTCAAAAACAAAACAAAAACAACTTTTCACACCTTACACTTTCAAAAAGTTTTCAAACAATACTTCATACACTCTTGAGGACTGATACAAGAGTTACCTAGAAGTTTTCCAACAAACTTTTTTCAAAACCCACACACACTTGAAAAGAAAATAACATTTTGAAAACATAAGAGCAAGTACCTAAGAGCCCGTGGATAACCACGGATAGAAAGGGTGCTAACACCTTCCCTTTCTATAAATCTACCTCCCGAGCCGAGAAACATTCTCATAAGGAATTTTGCTGTGCTTTTGTCCTTTCCATGTTGGAGAACATAAAAGACGGTGGCGACTCTTGCTTACCGCGACATTTCGCGAAACCAGCTTAAAAACAGTCAGTTCTCATTCCCACCGATCACAGAACTGACGACTCTGCTGGGGAGACTTTAAAAGTGAGGTGTACCTTAGGAATAGTTCATCATCATGTTTTCAATTGCTTGATCTGTTTGCTTTGAAATTGTGGGCCTGTTTTGGAGTTTCATAGATCCTAACCCGGATCTGGGGGATACCTTTTAGAAAGTAGCAACAAATTGTGAGGGAACTGTGCGGGGTATACCGACATGGTTGAAGCAGTTTGCTACGTTGATGTGGCACTTTGGTGAGTACCGGTAACCCTTGAGTCAAGTCAAGGAGAGTACGGGGCCGCCGCGTGGTGTCGTGAAGCATCAACTGAACTTAGGAACCTTACTTGACCATCCTGGCCTCTTTAGGGGTAGTGAGATGACCGACTTTGGTGCAGTCCGAAGTTGGTTGATACTAGATACTACACTCATTGAGGGTTGTTTTCTTGGAATATTTTGATCGCCAGTCCAGTGGCTAAATCAAAACAATGAACATAGAAAACAACCCAATGATATTGAGCTCCTTAGAACCTGGTTACTTTTGATAGGACAGGTTTTGAGCCCACCAAACTTCAAGAGGGTAGTATCCCAAACTTCATGCTGGCCTAAACTCTAAGGGCTCTTTGTGTGACTTGTGTGCCTTCAAACTTGACTACTTGCATACTTGTTATCTGACACTTGAGTTTCTTGCAGGTTTTGTTTACAGTCCTTAATCTGGACTCATAACAGGGTTTACCTACATTACTCCATGCATAGCATAACATCATACCATCATACCATTGCATGCATCCTACATAAGGACTAATCCATTTCAAGGACCTCAAGGGTTTTGTGATGCAGGTCATAATGAATCAAATGTCCAGCAAGGGGTAAAGCGGATTTATTTTCCTCTAGCCAAGGTTAATGACTTGAGTCAGGGGCTATGACCCACTCGATATGGTGAGCCTTGACTCTTGAAGAAGGACTCTCAACAACATGAAGTTCCTTCAATCAAGCTACCCAAATTCAAATTCTAACAAGTTTCTCTGTTTACCCCACGAGGTCCTTGAAAACATCGCATGCATACATACATATCATTGCATTATAGGTACTCCGTTCTACAGGTTGCTTAATCTTCTTCGTTGTTTATTTCAGCCATCATCATGAATCCTGAATCATCCAATGGACAAGCTATCAAGGCCCTCTAGGCCCAGAATGCCCAGTTCCAGGAGCTGGTCATGAGCTTAGCCCAAGGACAACAGGAATTGAAGACTCTGCTTTTGAAGAAAAAGAAGAAGAGGACTGTTTTGTTCAACCCTAGACACAGATCTGGGAATACACTACAGAATGAAGCTGAGAGGACTACTCCATCTTTTGGGGAAGGCAGTCACCAAGAGGGAAGGGTTCCTAGTCCCGTAGTCTCTGACACCGAGACAGAGTTCAATGATGAATAGTACCCTCCTGCTGAGGACCGGTACAAACAGCTAGAGGACCGGCTAAGTGCTATGGAAATACAGAAAGTGCCCGGCCTGGACTTTGAAGATCTAGGTCTATCCTCTGGGGTGGTGATCCCTCACAAGTTCAAGGCACCTGCCTTTGTAAAATACGATGCGACTTCCTTTCCTAAGCGGAACCTCCGTTCATACGAAAGGAAGATCCAGCCCTACACGGCAGACAAGAATCTATGGATCCATTTCTTCCAGGAGAGTCTTTCAGGGACTCAGCTCGATTGGTTCTATCAGTTGGATGGAACCAGTATTCGTAACTGGGAGGACTTGGCAACTGCTTTTTATAAGCAGTATCAGTATAATGCCGACCTCGCTCCTACGCGTACCCAACTCCAGGGTATGTCACTTGAGACGGGTGAAGGTTTTAAGGAGTATGCGCAAAGGTGGAGAGACTTGGCTGGCAGAGTGCAGCCACCGTTGACTGGCCGTGAGCTTGTGGATATGTTCATGGGGACCCTATCTGGTCCATTCTTCAACCATCTGATTGGAAATTCTTCCGCTGGGTTTACAGACCTAATCTTGACTGGGGAAAGAATTGAAGCCGGTATCAAGTCGGGGAAGATACAGAATGGTGATTCCTCGAACACTGAGAAGAAACCGTCCAAGAAAGAATCTAGTGCTGTCAACGCAGTAGTTATCTCAAAACCGGCCGGTGCGCCTCAACATCGCAACCAACAAAGGGAAGAGAGACCTAAAAGGAAATTCACTCCCCTCGGCATGAATTTGTCCCAGATATTGCCACAGCTGCTGGAGACCAAGTTAGTAACTCTAAGGGACCCTCCTAAGAATCTCAACAGGACACCTTCAAGGTATAACCCCAACGTTCGTTGCGCCTATCATTCTGAAAGCCTAGGGCATGCTACAGATGATTGCTGGACTTTGAGAAACAAGGTTCAGGATCTGATCGATACAAGGGAAGTCCAGTTCGACTCTCCAGAGACTCCCAATATGATCACTGCTCCCTTGCCAAAACATGGCTAGGATTAGAAATTTTTTTGTTCATTCGAATGTTCAAGTTGTATTTTGCTTTGATTATTCAAACATTATATTCATGTCAAACGTTGTTATTTCATTAATGCATTACACATGTCTGTTTTGAAGTAATTATTTCGTATTCACTATACGCAAACTGTTTTCATATTTTTGTGATGATCAACTCTTGATTGAAAAATTCTAAAGCCTCTTGAGGGAGGATGACGAAAACGATACCACGATCTACAATATGCTTTTGAACAGACCCCGCTGATGAAGTACATGCATTGTTTCAATTCCTAAACACTTGAGTTATAAGGAAGATAATCCCTCGTCAACCCCTTTTGAGCCAAAGAAGTCGGAGTTTTTCTTTTCGAAAATTAAAACCCTTTAATCATAACCTGGGGCAAGGTAGTTCTCTCAGTTGATCCAGGTGCATAACGAATGGCATCAAAAGAAGTCCTTACAAAGCAAAAGACAGTGATGGTTCTGAACAATCGTAAAGACAGGCAGTCATTATATCTCAAAAATAAAAGCCCATTAAGTCAAAACCTATGAAGAAGAATTACAAAATTGGGGCATCCCGCTGACTGTAATCACAAAAGAAACAGTTCAGGCAAAAAACAGGGATAACCAAAATCAAAAAGAAAAGAGGACTTACAAACCCTCAACAAGGAAACGACTTCCTATTCAAAATAAAATGTCAACATCCGAACCATCATGGGAATATTAGGACAAAAACTCAAACAAGATCTAACGCACGATCAGCTGAGTTTAGGTTTGAAGAACATCACGAAGAACGGGTGGGTACAAATAAAATTTGAGCCTTTAGCCTTTGTTTCTTAAACCGTTGAACCAGGCCACGTTATAACCCTTAAAAGTCCTAGCTGAGGTATGGGTTAGTTCAAAAGCATACTGTTACAAAGGTATCCTGACTCCTTAAGGCTCACTGTAAAATCCTGAGTTGACATCACATTTTACAAAATTTGCTTGTTTTACTGAAAAAATACATTTTCAAAAACTTCAAGACAGACATAAGCTTTGCATTTTTAGAATAACATTGTTTGCATATGACTATTTGTTCGAACATGCAGAGAAATTCGCACGATGAATGTTTAATGAACAAAAGCACCTCCAAGTAAGGGGCATGGCATGATCATTGTCCATTATCTGGGGCAGTTAAGTCAAGATTCAGAGAATCTCTCAAAAGGCCAACCAGCTTGGGGCAAATCCCCGTCTGAGTCACTTGGGGCATTGGACGATCAAGCGAACATTTTCTGGTAGTACGACAACACAACACCACTGACGGTGACAACTCCCTGCATTCTAAGCACGAACATAGTCGGAAAAATACTACGTATAATCAAAGACCCGCTAGGTTGACACACTTAGGAAAAAATAAGGGCTTCCGGGCGAACCAAAAGGGTTCGGGCAAAATAAGGGATGAAAATGAAAAAAAATCTGTACACCCGGTAAGTCGAAAACCTGAAAAGGCGGCTTGGGCAAAAATGGGTATCCCGTTGGATTGAAAACCCGAAAGGGCGGTCCAGGCAAAAATTAGGGATCAAAGCGTATGACTGTGTCCCGGCATCTCGTCACTTGCCTACCATAAGAAGATTCGTCAATCGGCAGTCCTCAAGCACCTCTACAGGTACCTTCTCCCACAGAAGCTGGGGCAATAAGAGTTGCCCAAACTGTACAGCTGCTTTCCTCCAGGTACAAGGTAGATACAGTTGAAGAATTTGACCAAGATACCTTCACTCCCCGTTGAGTAAGACCAGAATCATAAACACTCACCCCAAGCAGAGTTAGCCTACAGTCAGCCTTAAGGAAGTTGGGTATCTCCAGAAAATCTCAATATTCCCCAGCGGAGTATACAGATTATTCCCAAGCAAGAATCTCCGGCAGTCTTGATCTAAGATTGTTCCCCGGTGGAACACAAGACACTCCAGTGGAGCCACTTCCCCAATACAGTTCAAAAAGTCTCCCCGGGAGAGTTGAACCATCTCCCCAGTAGGAAGCTTATCCCCAGTAGATTCTGGAAGCTATCCCCTGCAGAGCACAAACGCGTCTCCCGAACTTTTTTTCAAAGGTTATTTCCCTACCAGGGTATAACTGGGTTATCCTCAGCTAATTGCCACAGAAAGATCGTCCTCGACGAAGCTCTTCCTATCCCCAGCGGAGTTCATCAAATTCCCCAACAAAGCTTATCAACGGTATCCCCAGCGGAGTTATCATCAAACCTCAGCGAAGTATCTCTTCCCACAGAGTAATTCCCCGCAGAGTAATCTCTCCAACAAGTTTATTCCCCAACGGAGTCATCTTCTCCTACAGGTTTATTCTTGCAACCATCATCCCCAACAGAAATGAAGAACTACTCTTCAACATCAGCCCAGGAGTTAGCTTCCCGGCATTCGTCAAGGATTTATTTTCCTAGACGAAAATACATTCATAAACATATCACATTTTCATACATCCTGCTTACATACACAATGCATGCACATACGCATCATATCACACAATCTCATTTCTCCCTGAGAACATCATGACATCATGCTTTTCATACATCATAACATTGCATACAACTGATGTTTTGCCTTTTCAAGAAAAAGGTCAATCCCAAAGATGATTACTATCAACTGTCGCAACTCCAGATTCGATACCTATATCTAGCCAGGGCATATCTGTGAGCGATTGATTGTGGATTCGATACCTGTATCTAGCCAGGGCATATCTACATTAAAGAGATTAAAGAGATAGCTGGGAAATGCTCCAGACATGGATGTTATTCTTTTGCTTGTTCAGATTTTCTCTTCAGAGATAGCTTAGAAATGCTCCCGATATGGATGTTGTTCTTTTGGCTTATTCAAGAGTTTCTTTTCAGAGATAGCTTAGAAATGCTCCAGAGATGGATGCTGTTCTTTTGCTTATTCAGATTTTCTCTTCAGAGATAGCTTAGAAATGCTCCCGATATGGATGATGTTCTTTTGGCTTATTCAAGAGTTTCTTTTCAGAGATAGCTTAGAAATGCTCCAGAGATGGATGCTATTCTTTTGCTTATTCAGATTTTCTCTTCAGAGATGGCTTAGAAATGCTCCAGAGATGGACGTTATTCTTTTGCTTATTCAAGAGTTTCCTTTCAGATATAGCTGGGAAATGCTCCAGATATGGATGTTATTCTTTTGCTTATTCAGATTTTCTCTTCAGAGATGGCTTAGAAATGCTCCAGAGATGGACGTTATTCTTTTGCTTATTCAAGAGTTTCCTTTCAGATATAGCTGGGAAATGCTCCAGATATGGACGTTATTCTTTTGCTTATTCAGAGTTCTTTTCAGAGATGGCTTAGAGATGCTCCTGACCCGGACGCTTTTCTATTGCTTATTCAGATTCAAACTCCTAAAGATAACTTAGAGATGCTCCAACCACGGATGCTATTCTATTGTTTATTCCAGATTTCTCTCTAGAGATAGCCTAGAGATGCTCCAGATATGGATGCTGCTCTAATGCTTATTCAGACTTCCTGCTAGAAACAGTTCAGTTGTAACCCAGACATGGCGATATTCTGATACTTATTCAGATTTCCTTTGAGATATAGCTTAGAGATGCTCCTGACCCGGACGCTATTCTATTGCTTATTCAGATTCAAGCTTCTAAAGACAACTTAGAGATGCTCCAGCCCGGATGCTATTCTATTGTTTAGTCCAGATTCATTCAAAAGACAGTCCCGATACGATCTAGATTCGGATGACATACTGTCACTCATTCAAACACAGACTAGATATGCTCCAAACACGGAGGCCATTCTATTTCTTATTCGGACGCAGCTATCCATTACAGTTCCAAATGGCATCTATAAGCCCATTCCCGTCAAGGTTCTGTCACACTTCCAGATGGCATCTATAAGCCCATCCTCCTATCCATCATCTCTCCAAATGGCATCTATAAGCCCATTCCCGACATCACACTGCTGATACTCTACTATGTGAGTGCAAATTTCTGGGCACTCTAGTGTTCAATCATCTTCCACCTTCGAATCACGAAAGGCACGCAAGCCAATCTACATCCTCAGGTCTAAGAAGATTGAACAGGGGCAACTGTTGTACCCCAAAATTTGCCCTCCCATATTCTTCAAAGTTTTGACAAGCATCATCTCAATTTGCTCAAGTCTACTCAAGGGTTGCACAGTCAAGCACCCTCCTAAGCCAGTCAAATTAGGGTTTTGGTTCTTACAAGGAAGTTGAAGTTTTCAAGGGCTCAATCAAGTCCCATATGTTCATATACATTGTCAAGCACCTACATGTCAAGTTTCAAGGCTCACAAGGTCAAGTTGCACAGTCAAAAACCCTAATTGCCTCACAATCAACGGTAGGGGCGAAATGGTCATTTGGCAGTCAAAAGTCAAAAAATTTGGTCAACATCTTATTGTGAAGCCACAATCATCATTTGGTCAAGTCTTGACCATGATTTCACAAGAATGGCTCAAAAATCATCAAGGTGTCAAAAGTTTCTATTTTTGGACAGCTGAAAAGTCAACTGTAACTTGACCAAGGCATAACTTTTTCATGGTTCATCAGAAAAATCCCATCCAATGCTCATTTTGAAGGGGAGGACATTTCCTACAACTCATCTTCACATTCCAAATCCAAGAAATGCTCTCACAAAAAGTTATCAATTTCAACATTATAGGTCATTTTCAAAAGTCAACAAAAAGGCATTTTAAGTCAAAGACCATAACTTGGGATTGGTAAATCAATATGACATGGGACCAAAGGCATTGGTTAGAGGACTTCAAGACCTTTCCAAAATGTCCAAGAACATGTTCATATGATCAAAATTGAGCAAGATATGCATTGGAGAAGTTGGGAAATTTTTGTGAAATGGCCAAAGTCAACTATCCTTGAAACTTCATTTTTGACAAAAAAGGGCCCACTTTTTCCACTTGGTTCAGCTTTGCCATGCCACCCACGTGTCCCATATTTTATTTCAAGATTAAAAAGTAATTTTTCTATTTTTATTTATTTTATTTGATTTAATTCATTTTAAATCTTTAAAATTCAAATAAAAATCAAAGAAATTAATTAAGGGATATCTTTTGGTTTAAACAGCCTTGATGCATCATGAAACAAATACCAATTTCGTGTATATCCTATTTCAAGCATGAAATTCAAATTTGAAGCAAAAATGGCAAGTTGTTTAATGGTGGTCATGGCAAAATCTCAAAACATAATTGCAAGGGTTAAAGGTGCATTATATTGTTTGATTCTCATTCACTAACATATATGAAGCCTCTCATACAGTATACACAACACGAGAAACCTCTGAAGCGGCAACCCTAGTTCTCTCAAAAGTTTTCCAAAGTTGACAAATTCGAATTTGTTCTTCCAGCAAGTTTGAAAGAGTGTTAGGCATCCAATCGTGTTCCTGGGCATAGCAGCAATCATTTCCAATCCTTACACGAAGCCAGATCATCCCAGATCGTTCCCTCTAGCTCTCTTTGGTTTGTCAAATTTCTTGAATTCTTTTTTTATATTTCATGCATCATTAACTGTTTTTGATGGCTTGTGTGAACTCAGGACACTCATTAGAATGCATTTGACGTATAACATGCAAGTTTTAACGCAGAAGTAAGGACCTGCCATTGCTAGGGCCGTTTTGGTTATCTTCTTCGAAACCCCCTGTACAGTCGTTTTCAGGCCAAAATAATGGCACCATTGAATCCGCAGGGGTCGAATTAGGGTGATTAGGTCCTTCTTTTTCTTTGATTTCCCCTATTTTGTAGGATCAGCCATAGCACTCGCCGGAGAAGACGACCGGATCTAGTGCTCCGGTGTCGTTGACTGTTAAAGACTCAGGCGTGGCTGGCGTGGCACGATGACTCAATCTGATTCGCTTCCATGTTATACCTGGGCCCCACGCGTGCTGACTGTGTTTTAAATTCAAACATGCCACGTCTTCGTTTTTAACCATTTGATTGCAGAATAGTGACACCAAAGACAGCTGGCTCAGATTGCAACGCGTTAGTGGATTTCTCCAGAGGGCACGAGTTCGAATCCTGGTCCTGGCATTTTTCTTTACCTTTTCCATAATTAACATGCTTTCTATGTTTTTCTTTTTTAATATTTTAATCCTAATTTAGTTTATCTTTAAATAATTTTCTCATGCATTTAAAAAATCACAAAAATATTTTCCTTTTGCATTTTAATCAGAAAAATTTTTATTTAATTTTTGACATTAAAATTTATATTTTTTCATGCATATTTTAATTAATTGTTAAATAATCATTAAATTGACTTTTAATTGCTTTTAATTATCAAAATTGATCCAAAAAATACCATAAAAATTATTCTATCATTAAATTAACATAACTAACTTTTTTCATAAAAAATCCAAAAAGAATTAACATCATTATTATTATTATTATTATTTTATTTTTGTAAATAAACAATAATTGAATTAGTTTTAATTAGGCCATTTTAACTTTTTTAAGTAATTAAAATAGATTTAGAATTAGGTTAACTTAGAATTTTATTTCTTTTTTTATTTTATTCCATAAAAAAACATAAAAAACACAAAAATATATTTTCATTTAATTAAATTAATTAATTAGTCATTTTTTAGTTTTAATTTCATTTTAATTACAAAAAGACAAAAAAATATATTTCTTTTCTAAAAGGGTCAACACCCTAAAGCATTCCCGATTCTTTCTTTCGCGCGCATTTTAGTTTTAATTCCTTATTTTTGGATTATTATGTAACTGCCTCCGGATGTAATAGTAATTAGGATTTTACTGCTTTATTTCTCGCACTTATTTACCAAAAAACGGGTCTTTTGTATTTTTGGCGATGTATAGACCCGCGCCTTGTAATAGCGTAGGATTTATGTTTCCGCAATTTACTTTCTGCACCCCTTAACTGTTAAATGCATGAAAGAATGTATGGTAAATAAAAACAACTCGTAGCTCACAAATAACATGTACAAAAACATTAACTGAATACAACACACAATGCACACACCACTTCTAGGGTACGCCTCACTCGTTGCCTTCGAAACGTGGTCATCAAGTATAGGACGTCTCAGAGGTCACCCTTTGTCTAAAGATCCAGTTGCCTCAAAACGGTTGCCTCGGATAAAAGGATCTAGGACACTAGGGTTACTTCTAAGGTGTCCTACCATTGCTTCGGTGACCACACTGTCCCGATAATCGAATTGACCCGAACAACTCCAACGATGGTGCTACCTACCTCTCAATGGTGGGATAACACTATCTAAAGGACACTTACACAGTTTAACTCCTTAGGGTAGGTAGATGACTCATGGGTACTTTCTCTTTTCAAAAACAAAACCAAAACAACTTTTCACACCTTACACTTTCAAAAAGTTTTCAAACAATACTTCATACACTCTTGAGGACTGATACAAGAGTTACCTAGAAGTTTTCAAACAAACTTTTTTCAAAACCCACACACACTTGAAAAGCAAACAACATTTTGAAAACATAAGAGCAAGTACCTAAGAGCCCGTGGATAACCACGGATAGAAAGGGTGCTAACACCTTCCCTTTCTATAAATCTACCTCCCGAACCGAGAAACATTCTCATAAGGAATTTTGCTGTGCTTTTGTCCTTTCCATGTTGGAGAACATAAAAGACGGTGGCGACTCTTGCTTACCGCGACATTTCGCGAAACCAGCTTAAAAACAGTCAGTTCTCATTCCCACCGATCACAACCTCCGTTCTGTATCGGCAATAAAGAAGTCAACATTATAGAGGATGTTGACAGTGATTGTGACATGGACAACTGGATATTCCCTACCATTGGCAATGAAATCGATAATTGGAAAGCAGAAGACATTATCCCTATCTCCTTCAGTCAGGAGTAATATCTATTTCTGTTTTATCGCATTAAGAAGTTTGGTTATGTAATTTATTTTAAAAAAATGACTTTAAACCTTGTGTCTTGCCCGGGGCATAATGGTCCATTTGTTAAGGGTTGTCATTTCATATGTCATATTTCCATTTAATGAAAAACATTGGACGTTTTGTATTCAAATTTTGCGCTCTTTGTCTTTCTTTTACTTTATTACACTTTCAAATAGCTATGTGTTCTTACACACACCCACACACTACATTGCAGATCCCCATCCACTCTAGATCTCGTTGATAACGATTCTGCTATTGCCGCTTATGACTTTAAAAATCCGATCTACCAAGCCGAAGACTTAGGTGAGGAAGATTGTGAAATACCCAAAGAACTTCCCAGACTCTTAATACAAGAAGAAAAGTCCATCCAACCACACGAAGAGCCAATCGAAGTGGTAAACTTAGGTTCTGAGACAGATAAGAAAGAAGTCAAGATAGGTGTTGACTTAGAGGGAAGTGTCAAGAACAGATTAATTCAAATGTTGAACGACTATGTTGAGGTATTTGCTTGGTCATACAAAGACATGCCAAGACTTGATATTGATATTGTAGTTCACTGTCTGCCAATGAAAGAGGGTTATTCTTCGATTAAGCAGAAGGTTCGTCACGTGCGTCCCGAGATGTCAGAGAAGATCAGAGCTGAGGTTATGAAGCAATTTGATGCAGGGTTCTTAGCAGTGATGTCATATCCCCAATGGGTTGCTAATGTTTTTCCGGTGCCAAAGAAAGAAGGCAAGGTACGTATGTGTGTAGATTACAGGGATCTGAATAGGGTGAGCCCCAAAGATGACTTTCCACTTCCACATATTGATGTTCTGGCCGATAACACTGCTCAATATAAGGTATTCTCTTTCATGGATGGCTTCTCAGGGTACAATCATATCAAGATGGCACCTGAAGATATGGAGAAAACTAACTTTGTCACACAGTGGGGCACTTTGTGTTACAAGGCCATGCCTTTTGGGTTAAAGAACACTGGGGCAACCTATCAGCGTGCCATGGTAGCTTTATTTCATGACATGATTCATCACGAGATAGAAGTATACATCGACGACATGATAGCAAGGTCACATACTAAAGAAGAATATCTTGATCATCTACATAAGTTATTTGAAAGGATGAAGAAGTACAAGTTGAGGCTAAATTTGAACAAATACACTTTCGGGGTAAGGTCTGGAAAACTCCTAGGTTTCATCGTCAGTGGTAAAGGTATTAAAGTTGATCCCATAAAAGTTAAATCCATTCAAGAAATGTCGGCTCCTCGTACTAAGAATGAGGTCAGAGGTTTCTTAGGACGACTGGATTACATTGCCTAATTCATTTCTCATTTGACTGCTACCTGTGAGCCAATCATCAAGCTGCCGAAGAAAGATCAAGTAGTAAAATGAAACAACGACTGTCAAATAGATTTTGATAAAATCAAGGAGTACTTACAAGAACCTCCTATTATGATTCCACCAGATGAAGAAACACCTATAGTCATGTACCTAACATGCTAGAGAATTCAATGGGGTGTGTATTGGGGCAGCATGACGAGTCTGGTCGAAAAGAGCATGCAATATACTACCTTAGCAAAAAGTTTACCGATTGTGAAACAAGATACTCATTGCTCGAGAAAACTTGATGTGCTTTGGCATTGGCTGCTCTCCGACTAGGACAGTATATGTTGGTTCACACTACTCTATTGATCTCTAAAATGGATCCCATCAAGTACATATTCGAGAAGCCAGCTCTCTCCGAAAGAATAGCCCGATGGTAAATGGTCCTAACGGAATACGACATTCAGTACACCACTCAAAAAGCAATCAAAGGAAGAGTATTGGCAGATCATTTGGCATATCAAGTTATAGATGACTATCAATCTATGAACTTTGAATTCCTGGATGAGAACATCATGATAATTATAGATTGTGAAGAGACTAGACCGTATGATGGACATGAGTCAGGATCCCGATGGACTATGGTTTTCAATAGAGCTTCTAACATACTTGGAAACTAAATTGGTGATGTAACTATCTCTCCTCAAGGTTGTCATACGCCTTTCATTTCCAAACTTTGCTTTGACTGTACCAATAATATGGCTGAATATGAAGCGTGTATCCTGGGAATTAAAGTTGTTATTGACCTGATGAAGCTACCGGCGGAAAACACAGAGCCACCACCAAACTTTACTTATCCTGAAGGAAGGGGAAATATCAAGAAAACCACAAGAGGATGGATAAGATGGTATTGCAACCAAGAGAAATGGTAAGGGAGTCGTTTATACGAGGGGAATGTATTAGCACCCCTCATATCTGTTGTAACTCAACGAGATCCATTTTGTTTATTTGTCTCTAAGGGTGTGTTTATCTACAACTATACTTGCTTAAGGGGAAAGAAATGGTTTTTTATTATTGTGTTTGTGAGGGTTTCGCGACCCTTTGCCTATGTATCTAATAAAGGAATCAGTACACCGTAGTTCTTCTAGAAAATGTTGATTTTTTTGGTGTTTTTTAGTGGCAAACGTTAACTCACGCATTCTAGCAATAGGCACGGCCGATAACACGGTAGAACGGAGATTACATGCCCTTTGGGGGAAGTTTTGATTTGTTGAGCGTTTGACAAGTTTTAAATGAATTCAAGTAATGATTAAATGTTTTTGGATTTTTGATTTGTGAATGGTGGGTTTTAATTACAAAATAATAAAAAGAAATTTAAGAGGGAGACTAGAAAACCTAGTGTGGTTATGTACAGGTTTCAAATGTCTAAAATCTAATTAATTTAATTAATTGAGAGTTTAGAAATGAATAAAAAGAAACTCAAGGGTGCATATGAGACACACAAGCAATCGATCAAAGAGACAAGAAGTAACTGTTTAATCGATGAATTAGAGAATAACAAAGCGTGAAATTTAAATCAAATAATTAGAAAGAAAGAAATTAAATAATCAAACGACTAACGCCCGAAAATTAGTTGAAATTATTTAATAAAACTGATTTAAGGAAATTAGTCAAACTAAATAAAATTAATTAACAAAATTAATCTTTGCATTAACAATTAACAAAATAAAATAAAATAAGAAAACATTGAAAGTAAATAAAAATAAGAAAATATTAGAAAATAAATAAAATAGGGTTGATAAATAAACAAAAGGGGGTGAAAATGGAATCAGGGAGTGCGAAGAGAAAGAGCCAGACGCTAGGCCCAAGACTTAAAAGTCCAATGGATTTTTTTGTGTCAAGGCTCTTCAGATGTCAAAAAAGATGTATCAGGCTGAAAGGAGTGTATGGGAAGCGAAGTGATTCCAGGCCCATCTGGTCCAATACTCAGACCACTCAACATGCCATCATCAATTTAAATATACCTCTACTTCACTTTGTTAATCCAATTAAAAAGCACAGAAGAAAGTAGAACTAAACGGTATGTTTAGAGTTAGGTTACGAATTGTGAACTTCTTGATCTCCTTCTTCTTTTACAACAATCAGTGTCGCGCCATGCCATCTATCACTAGAGATCTCCGATTTGGTTTTTGCACCTGTCATCTCTTTTCTTCTTCACTCAAATGCACTGTGGCTTCATTACCTTTACGATCTCTCTCCATCTTTCTTCTGACTCTAAGCGTCTTTATCTCGTCATCAATGCCTCATCATCCTTTCTTCTATTATGCTCAAACGGTGGTGAATATCCCTTCCTCGCTATCCTTGCATTCCTGCCTTTCTTATCATCGAGTTCTTTTCGTCTCTACTCCTACCCATTTGGTTCCATTTTGCGAGTAACCATCGTAACTCTCTGTGCACGATTAGCTCAAAAACATCGGACGTTCCCCTCGTGGCCTTCTCGTATGGTTTCGATTGATGACGGTGATTCCTGACTCGACAGCAGAGAGCTCAAATCAAACGAAGCTGGGGCGCTCTAAGGTATGTAACTTGATTTTTATCTCCCTTCATCAAACTTAGGTTATCCCGCTCTTAGGGTTGCTAGGTTAGTTGTTTTGAATCGTTGAACTTTGATTAATGTGTTATTACATTTTACAGTTTAATCCACAAAATCGAAACGGCAAAACAAGCAGGTTATGGGAGAACCACGATGGCATCAGCTCATAAAAGAATAGATATACATAAGAGAAAAGGTAAAGTGAAAGATGAAATTCAGTAAAGTACCAAATCGGAGCCCCTCCGATGGGTACTTCGAGCTCAGGTAATGATTCTACTCTTTCCTCTGCCCCTACTATGAAGGTAGCACGTTATGAGTTGGTTGGCTTGATGTTGCTAGACCTCTTGGATTATCTTGTTCTGATCTCTAATATTTTCTGTTAGATTGCTCCATACAGTTTTGTTGGTTCAGTGATCAATTTAACATGTTGAGGAAAGATGAATGATGGTTTGTAATAGAGGTTATGCAGGGCTAGTGAAGAGGCATTGAGCAAAATTTTCCTCTGTTTTTATTTTCTGGATATCTTACTGTGATTCTTGGGGTTTTTTGTGTTATCCCCTCTCTTTTTGGTTTTCCAGTTATGTTCTCTCTTTTGGTTTTTCTAGCTCTGTGTATTGTGTTTTTTTTTACTTGGTAATTTTCTCTCTGGTTTGCTTGCTAGCTATGTGTTCTCTCTCTTTCTCAAAACATGTTCCCCCCCCCCCCCTCCCTTTCAATGAGACAATGATTATTCTTTTAATGAGATAAGGGTAGGAATTGGAGGGAATTGGTGAAATTTTAACATTATTGGCAAGCTGACTTTATGGCCTTTCGAGTGCAGGTTTGGGTTATGTCTATATTTGTGCAACTGGTTTTTTGGACTGTTTACACAGGCTGTGAAGTTTAAGGACATCAGCCTATGCTTGGACTGTTATGCTATGGGTGACATCTTTCTAAACCTTATCTATTTTCCTCTTTTCCTTTCTATGATGTAAAGTAATTATGCTTTTTACATAGTTTCTGAAGGGTTTGCATTTTTTAGGAATATGATGATGAATTTAGGGTTCCAGCTACTTGGTAGCTTGCATTGTTTTGTGAATTGCTGCTGTTTTCGGTTTGTTTTGGCTATTGCGCTTGTTGTTTTGTGCTGATGTGCTTGGCAGCTTGGCTGCAAGTCTGTCTTTTGTTTACAGCAGCTACTTGCCTGCTGTTCTGTTCCTATATACTTTCTAGTTGCTACTTTGCTAGTTTTGGATTGCTTACTAGTCTTACTGCTGTTTTGTGTTGAGGGTTGTTGTTATTTTACATATGCTGCCTTGTTTGCCAGCTTTGCTTGTTGTTTGTTGCGCTATTTTGCTTTTTTGTAGACCTGCCCATTTTATGGCTGTTTATTGCACTGTGTTATTTGCCTCCTTGGGCAGTTTTGACTTTCCTTGCCCTATTTTATGTTGTTATGCTTGTGATTGCGGTTTGCTTTGCTGTATAGCAGTTTGAAAATATTTATACATTTCTTTTCCCTTTTGTGAACCAAAAACCCACACTTTTTGTGATTTGCAAAAGTAGGAGGAAATAGCCCATGATTAAAAACAAACCCTTTTAGTTCTGATTCGAAATGCAAACCTTAATGATGAGATACAAAATCCTCTTTAACAATTAATTCTTGTTTTGAACTTTCACATGTTGATTGTTTACTAACTTTTTTCTTTTTCTTATTTCATGAACACGAGAATTGGATGATCGAGGAAAGGTTAAAAGACGAAGAGGCCATGGCGAGGAGTGAGGACGAGTGGCTTGAAGATGAAGCAAAGATACTTGAAGAAATAAACATTTATTTCTTTTTTGTTTTGTAAACAAACAAATGTAACTTGTATTCCGACTTGTATTTTGCATTGTAATCCCTTTTGCAAATTGTCCAAAAATGTAACTTGAACACCAAACTTGAGTGAATTTTATGAATGATGAATTTATTGTATAGAAATCAAACAAACTCTTGACTCTTGATTGAAATTAGCAATTTCCACTTGAATGGTTTGGATAATACTCCTCACTTCGTAACTTAAAATTTAAGAAATCAAACATGACCTTAGCAACTTGTATCTCAAGTAACCATGCGCCTTGTCTTTCAATTCCCAATCTTCATATCATATCCAAACCCAACTTGCACTCTCAATGAGAACCGTAACTTTGATGTCCAAACCACAAGTAACTTGTAACTGAAGCAACAAAACATTCCTTGATCATCATGAACCTTCAACCTTATTTCTTATGCCCAAATTCTGCATTCGTCAACTTAAACTTCAAACTCTCGACTCTGTGACTTAGAGATCTTAAGAAGAAAACTTGAAGTGCGAGGAGATGAAATCTCTAACCAAATGTACTTGACCTTGAGTTATCCTTGAGGCGGGAGAAAGAAATATCTTCACAAAAACCAGGGATCCAAAACCCTAGCATCTTGCCAAATAATAGGGAAATAAACCCTAATCCAGGCTCTGAGGAATTTGAGTGAGAAACAACCTTGTAACTTGATGAGAAAGAAATCCATGACAACTTAGAACTTAATTATATGATCGACCACTCAAGACCCAGATGAACTTGTCCTTAACCTGATGAGAGAACTTCAAAAAAAATTAGACATAAAGAGGGAACAACCCTAATACCTCAAACCAAGGCGCCTGATTCAATGAGATGCGGGACATGCGAACGACTTAGTAAAAATGATGAAAATAGGATGCAAAGTTCAAAGCAAAACAAAAGTAAAAAAGGTAGGGCAAATTTGGGGTACGACAGCTGCCCCTATTTAATCGTCTTAAACCTGAAGGTGAGATTAGTGTCAGCCTTTCGAAAGTACAAGGTGGAAGATTATGAAATACCAGGGACTAAAATTTGCCCTGGAGAGATGGTGTGAGTGTTATTTATTTGTGATGTCTGCTGGGGAAAGAAAAATTGGTTCTCTGGTGGACTAGTCATGATGGATAAACATGGTTGAATAATGGTAGCTCGTACTGAGGTAAAGGTGCCAATACAAGTTTCTCGTGGAAGTGGGCGATAAAGTGACTGGAAAAAAATATGGTTGACGATGTCGTGGTGATTGAAGGTAGGATTACTAACAACATAATAACTTAAAGACGATGGGTAGAATTTGACGACAAGAAAGAATTTATCATGTGGTATTCACGACCCAAAAGAAAATTAAAGACGACGGGTAAAGATTGACGTATGATTGACGACTCAAGAGAAAGGATATCACGAGGGTAAGACCGGTGAGTGACGTATGACCCAAGAAAAGACGACACAAGGGTAAGATCTACGGACGACCTACGACCCTAGAAAAGATAGCATGATGGTAAGATCTACGAATGATCTACAAACTTAAAAAGATAACGTGCAGGTAACATCTACGGCCGACCTACGACTTTAAGATAAAGATAACACGAGGATGAAGTCTACGGACGACCTACGACCCTAGGAATGATAACGTGAAGGTAAGATCTATGAACGACCTACGAACCTAAGATGAAGATAACATGAGGGTAAAGTATACAGACGACCTACGACCCTAAGATGAAGATAACACGAGGTTAAAGTCTACGGACGACCTACGACCCTAAGATGAAGATAACACGAGGGTAAAGTCTACGAACGACCTACGACCCTAGGATGAAGATAATACGAGGTTAAGATCTACGAACGACCTACGACCTCAAAACAATAATGCGAAGGTAAGATCTACGAGCGACCTACGACCTTAAAAAGATGAAGTGAGGGTAAAGTCTACGGACGACCTATGACCCTAAGAATGATAATGCAAAGCTAAGATCTACGAGTGACCTACGACCTTAAAAACAATAATGCGAAGGTAAGATCTACGAGCGACCTACGACCTTAAAAAGATAATGTGAAGGTAAGATCTACGAGCGACCTACGACCTTAAAAATGATAATGTGAAGGTAAGATCTACGAGCGACCTACGACCTTAAAAATGATAATGCGAAGGTAAGATCTACGAGAGACCTACGACCTTAAAAAGATAATGTGATGGTAAGATCTACGAGCGACCTACGACCTTAAAAATGATAATGTGGGGGTAAAGTCTACGGACGACCTACGACCCTAAAATGATAATGCGAAGGTAAGATCTACGAGCGACCTACGACCTTAAAAAGATGAGGAGAGGGTAAAGTCTACGGACGACCTACGACCCTAAGGATAAAGCGAAGGTAAGATCTACGCATGGTCTACGACCTTAGGAAGAGTAAAGTGAAGGTAAGATCTACGGACGATCTACGACCTTAGAAAAAGATAACGTGAGTATAGAGAGTTGGGAAGCATGACGTACTTGCACCATGGTTTATTTGATTTGGTAATGTAATAATAGATATTGACTGGGAATTATGAGGACGATATTTTATGGGGATGTTTTACTGATTTAGGATTGATTTGGGGCTTTCAGGCCAGGTACCAAATCTGGCTCATGCTTCATATGCATTTGAAGTGTGGCATGATGATCCATGGATATGCTATGCGTTTGAGGATGCAATGCAATATGCAGTGATGATTATCTATGAAAAGTTCCAAATGCTAAGCTCATTGGGACCCGTTGCTCGTCATCTTAAGATACCAATATGGATTGATGCTTGAAAACTGAGAGAATTGAGTTATAGCCATGTCGAGTTCACTGGGGATTAAATCTTGTTGAGGAGAAGTAGCTTGATCTGACTTTATTCATATGTTGGACTTCTTGTGAATGACTTAACAGAGACGTGGATCTCATCAAACTCCCTAATTTTCTCGGTGTTTGAGAATCGAGTGCTCGGTCGACTGTAAGGAGGTGACGAGGATGAAAGCTTGGTCGAGGTGACCATTATGACTTGCTACCCGCATAGAAAAACAAACACTTGAACACCATGGAATTCCCTTGGTATGCCTTCATATCCAAGTAATATAGTGTTTCATATCTTAGCTTGTGATTATTATTGACATTGTTTTCAATGCAATGCTTAACAAATAATTTAAATCACAATTCGCATACGAAAATAAAGTAAGCGAACATAACAAAGAATTTTTGGTGGAAGGGAAAATTTTTATTAATGAGTTCGGCCTATTGTTGTACCCAAAAATTTACCCTCTCATTTATCAAGTAATCTCTCACAAGATCTCCTTTGATTCAAGACTACACAAAGGTTGATCAACTCAAGACACCTCCTCAAGCACTGATGACTGAAAATTAGGGTTTGAGTTTGCGCAAGGATAAATGGGCTTTTAATGCCTCATATGACTTTCATGGATCATTTTGGACACTCAAGATTGCTGATGTCATGTTTCAAGTCTTGGATCACATTTTTGCTCAGTCAATTGATCAATTAACCTAAAAAAATAGTTGTATTGGGGAAAAAGTCAATTATGGCCAATTTAGAGTCAAACTTCATAATTTTTGGTCCATATCAACATCATGAACTCATATATGTCATTTGATAAATTTTAGACCACAATTCCTCAAGAAACTTGATCAGATCATCAAAAGGGAAAAATAGTCAAAATTATGGTTTTTGATTGAGAATGTGCAATTTCTGATTTTTGACCTAGCAAATGATTGATTGGTTTAAGTTATGATCTCAAGGATTCAAATGCATCATTTTAACCTAATGGTATGGATCAAAACATTTCTCAATATCAATTGATTGACAGATGAATTTCAGTCAACTGATGGAAAAGTCAACTGTACACTGAAAAGTCAAATTTTGACTTTTTGGTCAAAATCAAGTATCAAAGATCACAATTCATCAAAACATGTCAAAATATGAAAAAATTTCATCAAGAAATCAAAAATTCAAGATTTCATTTTGAAAAGTCAAAATTTCTAAACTTAGAAATTTTTCTAAGTGTTGGAAAATTCATATTTTTTTATAACTTTGAGCCAAATTTTCACCATGATGCAAGATGATTCAAAGGAAACTTCCAACATGAAAGTTTTAGATCTCAATGATATATAAAAACATTGTATAACACAGCCTTTTATATAAATTCATGGATTTCGAGTTATGATTTTGTAAAGACATGCTCATGAAACTTGGAAACTTAGTGAAATTTTGCCCTAGTTTAGGCAGGATTTTGACCTAACTTCATGGCAATTTTTCACATAGTTCCAAGATGAATCTTCAAAAATGTCAAACATAGATGTTGTATAGGACTTTACAAGCTTTCCAAAATTTCCAAGTACTCATTGGCATCATACTTGAGCAAGAAGAATCGAAGGCAAGAAGTTAGGGTTTTCAAACTTGAATTACAAGCCATTTCTTGATGAACACATGAACCAAATCCATGTTAGGCTGCATATTATTTTATTTGAAGGCCTCAAACTTGTTTGTCACTCCATATTTAAATGTTTACACCAATGATAGAGCCATTGTCCAAGCATTTGAGCCATTATCCAAGTTTCATTTCAATTTATGGCACAAAGTTACCATTCCATTCTTGAAAAGTTGCTTTAATCACAAAGTCAACTTGTCTTGAGCTTCTAACTTGTTCTTTATGCACACACAACCCCTATAAACAAAAAGCAATGTGTCTAAGGCCTCTTTGAACTCAGAACATACTTGTACAACACTTTGAGATTTGTCTTCTCACTTTTCTTCAAAAGCAAGTTATAGAGCCAAAAGGCTAGAACTCAGAAGTCTTGAGTACATTTGATCTCAAAAATTTTCCATACATATACACAAGTCTATTGCAAGAAAATGCATCATTTGAAACATCCTGAAACTCTCCCAAACACCCTTGCTGCACAGAACTGCCCAAACTTGACAATTTTGAGCAAAAACTCACCATCTCCATTTTCACTCGTGCATTTTGAAAACTAATCATCCAAACACCTTCCATACATCATATCAAAGTGATCCAGATCCATGTTTCCTGACTGTAACCCCTCCATCACCATCCACCATTTTAAAAACTGAAGCTTGCAACTTGACTTGGCTTGGGAGTTTCAGCCATCCTCAAAGCAAAGTAGGAGTTGGAATACACTCAAGGAGGTCCAGGCCAGCTAAACGGATCATTAGGACATCTCAAATATTGCTCAAACTCCATACACGATTCTCACTTCAAGGTAAGTTTTTCTCAACTATGATATCTTGATATAAGCATCTTTTGTACATACATTCTGAAGTAGAAATGTAGGTATCATTGCTCTGAAGCTAACCATGTCCTTGGTTTTCATTTATATTGACTGTGTATTAAGAATTTTGGATTTGAATTTTCTGAAAAAATTAGGGTTCAGTTTTGTACTAACATAAATGCATCCTTGTCTTTGAGTGTTAGCTTAAATTAGTTACATGGTTGGATTCGTGGTTGAAAAATGCACAAGTTTCATGTTTATACTTTTGAAAATGGTTGAGAATTGATGAAGTTAAGTTTTCAAAATTTGTTGGCGCGAGGAAGAAGATGAAGTTGGCCTTCTGACTTGTTTTCAAATACATATTTATGTTTTTGTATAAATGAACGGATGTATAGCCACCTCAGTGAAAAAGCGCGCGATTGTTAATCTTTGGGACCTGGGTTCGAGCCCCAGTGGTACCCTTTTGGCTCTTTTTTACATTTTTCTTCCATTTTTTGTTTGAAACAGGCGCATGGGCCTCAATGCTGGGCTTTTGTTTTTTTTTTGCTTATTTCTCACCCCGGCTTTCACAATCATACACCTGGCCCAAACCATTTTTTTTTTATTTTTCACTTTTATTTATTTTCTTTTATATTTTATATTATATTTTTATTTTCTTTATTATTTATTATTATTATTATTACTATTATTATCATTATTATTATTTTTATTAATAAAAAATCAAAAAATATTTTATTTATTTATTTGCATATTTAAAAAATGCTCATTTACATTTTATTTTACTTATAAAGACAAAACGAACAAAAACATTTTCTTAAACAAATTAATTTCTTTTTTTTCTTTAATAATTAATATTTAGATCTAGGTTTAATTATTATTTTATTTTCTCATTAAAGTTAACTTTGAATTTAGGTTCCTTTTAATTAAATAATTTTTCATTTTATTATTATTAATTTAAAACCTTTTCATAAAAAACCCTAAAAAATCATTTTTAACTTAATTTCTTTCTTAATTAGTTTAAATTTAATTTTGCTTATTTTTTACTAATCATTTTCTTAATTAGGTCAAGACTAAATCCTTTCATAAAATCCAAACAAAATCATTTCTTTTTCCATTTGCATTTGTACATTATATTTTTCAATTCTTGTATAATTATTCAATATGGATGTAATAGATAATTAGGTTTAATTTTCTTGTAAATCCCCATTTGTAAATTTGTATACCCCCTCCCCTAATGATGTAATAGCTTAGTAATTTTACTTTTCGCAATTTATCGCTTTATATAAATGCTAGTAAATTAGGGTTTGTATGGAAAGACTAAAATCAACAAGTAGCAAATCCTAATTCAAGACAAAACAATGCATGTAAATCCAATACACTTGCACACTTACACTCTTAGGGTAATTCCACTTTGTTGCTTTACAAAAATGGTCATGTTATGCATGTGGGATATCTTAGCAAAAAACAATAAAAAATACAAGATCATAGTCCCTCGATGACGCTATCAATGTTGCCTTTCAAAATGATATTAGTCCCTCAAAGAAAAATTCTAAGATATCTCGCAATATTGTTATCATGGCTATACGATGACCCACGACTGTCCCTTTACATCTAAAGATAAGGCTTCTTACCAATCAATAGTAAGATGGCAATATCAAAGGAAAGGATGAAATGAACTAAGACTTTTTGAGTAGGTAGATTGCTCCTAGTTGCTTGCTCATTTTCAAACCAAACATCCTTGCTTATTTTCAAAACAAACACCAAACGCTTTCAAAAAACACTTTCAAAACATTTTCCAAACATGAAACATTTTCAAAAGATCAACACTTTGTATACATTCTTACGAATGAGAACTATTACAAAGTTTTCCTAAACGAAGGTTCCTTTTCAAAATACTTCCAAAGACCATGCAAAGCATATTTTCAAACAAAAGCAAGTGATCTAGCAAGCAACTAAAAGCCCAAAGATAACTATGGATTAAAAGGGTGCTAACACCTTCCCCTTTCATAATCTACCCCCTGAACTCAAGAAATAATCTCAAAGGTCTTTCCTGTTCTTTTCAACCTTTCCTTTTGGATAAAAGAAAAGTCGGTGGCGACTCTTGCTAACCGCAACATTTGCGATAAAACGCAAAACACCCAAGTCAGTTCTCCCACCGTATCACAGAACTGGCGACTCTGCTGGGGAAATACTTATAAAGTAAGGTTACCTTGGAGTTAGTTCATTTTAAAATTGCTTTCCTTGTTTGATTTGTTTGCTTTACATTTTGGTTCCTTGTTTGAGCTTGTTTAAATCCTCTACCCGGATTTGGGATACCTTATAGGTAAGTAACAATACATTTTGGAAACTGTGTGGGGTATACCGACATGGTCTAAGCAATATCTACGTTAGTGTGACACATTTGTGCGTATCGGTAGCCCATGAATAGTCAAGGAGAATATGGGGTCGTTGTGTGGTGTCATGAAGCACTAACTGACTTTATAACCCTTACTTGACCAACTTTGGCTATTAGGAAGTAGTGAGATAACCGGATTTGGTGCAGTCCAAAGTTGGTTGATACTCGATACTACACTCATTGAGATCGAACTTCTTGGGATATTTCAGTCACCGCGAAAGAGGCTTGCGCTGAAACCATGCCCAATAAGAAAGATCAGTGATATTTAGGTCCCTTAGAACCCGATTACTATTTCTAGGACAGGTTTGAGCCAACTAAATTTCAAGAAGGTACTTACCTATAAGACTCCATGCAAGCCTAAACCTAAGGACTTGTTTGTCTTGTTTGTATATGTTTACTTGTACATAACATCATAAACATCATAACATCATACTCACTAACCATTTCAAGGATTATTGGGATTTATCTTTGTTCTATTTTGTAGGACATGGCTTTTATTCGCAGGAAAACCATTCAAGTCAATCTTGTAAGAATTCCTTCTCAACTCAAAGAGCTAGCATCAAGGGTCCCTGAGAATTCTTCATTCATCGAAAGACATGGTTGCCTCCTAAACTTGGTTACCTCTAGCACAAATGAAGATATAATGAAGGTGTTGTTCCAGTTCTTTGATCCTCTACACCATTGCTTCACCTTTCCCGACTATCAACTTGTGCCTACTATGGAGGAATTCTCTCAACTCTTAAGGATTTTGATTCTCAATCAACTACCTTTCAACGGTACGGAAAGAGATCCAAGACTTGAAGAGATTTCCCGAGCACTACACTTGCAACAATATGATATCGTAACTAATTGGGAAACAAGGAGTGGTGTCAAAGGTTTCTTAGCCAAGTTCTTGTTTGAGAAAGCTCAAGATTGTTGGAACTCTTTGGACTTACAAGCTTTTGAAGAAATCTTGGCCCTTCTCATCTATGGGATGGTTTTGTTCCCAAACCCTGATCAACTCATAGATGTCAATGCTGTCAAAATCTTCATGTCTCGTAACCCGCTGCCTACTTTGTTGGGAGATATCCTACATTCTCTCCATACTCGAACTATGAGGAAGAGAGGAGCCCTCATGTGTTGCACTCCTCTCCTGGCCAAATGGTTTATTTCACATCTTCCCCGATCTGTGTTGAAAAACGAGCAAGGTTTGAGGTGGTCCCATAGGTTGATGACGCTCAGGCATTCAGATATCCATTGGTGTTCTCGATCCTTAGAGAACGTTACAGTTATCGATCATTGTGGGGAATTCCCTAATGTCCCTTTGCTTGGCATTAGAGGAGGTAACTTACAACCCTTGCTTAGCCTTACGCCAGTTTGGATACGCCCAAAGGGATGGTCCTCATGAGATGCTCATCCAAGGAGTGGTATTCGACTACGAGAGCGACGATCAAGGTTACCGCCAAAGGTTTATACGATCTTGGAGGATGGTAAACAAGGTGGATAGCAAGACACTAGGACACAAGAATTCCATTCCACTTGAGCCTTATCTTAGGTGGGTACGAGCTCGTGCTCAGAAACTTGTGATGCCTTATCCCTCCATCTTACCAGTTATCATGGAACCTGTAGTTGAAGGAGATGTCTCGTACACTGTCCTCCATCCCGACATGCCAACCTCTTTTGAAGACTTGCAAAGGGTTGGATTCAGCTGAATGAGGAACGATATACCTTCGAAGCTCAATTATATGCTAGCGAGAAGAGGGTCTTAGAGCTTACAAAGCAGCTACAAGAAGAGCAAAGTGTGAAATCCTATCTCGCACCGAAGAGGATGCGTTCAGTCTTTTTATGTTAGAAAGTTATTTTGTAAGCCCAAGAGGCATAATGTTTTCATTTTGAGCTAATTAATCAAAATTGGCGTTTGTTCCTTCTTTTGTCTATACAAATTTAAATTCCATAAATCCTTGAAATAATTTGCATATACATCTTCCGTGCATCATAACATGACAGGTTTTCGCATAACAGGTTTCCTTATCTTTCTACTATTTATTTCAGCAAGATGGATCTATAGAAAACTGTGAAGGATATTCAGGCACAAAACTCTCAATTCCAAGAGACTCTATTAGCCCTAGCCAAGGGGCAACAAGATATGATGGCATTGCTGGCAGTAAAGAAGAAACCCAAGAAGAGAGCCCTGGTCAACATGAGCAGATGGTTTAAAGAGCAAGTCCGTCAGATCCCGGTAGTGGAAGACTCATTTGAAGAAGACGAGAATCAAATTGGTGAGGTTAAGAGTACCCAGGCTGTCTATATTAATGATCAAGCGTCTGATGATGATTATTTTGACGAGCAATATCCACCCACCGATGTCAAGTATAAGCAGTTAGAAGACAAATTGAAGGCCTTCGAGATCCAAGCCGTCCCCGGTTTAGATTTTGATGATTTGGGTTTGATCTCTGGGGTGGTCATTCCCCACAAATTCAAAATACCAGTCTTTGCAAAATACGATGGGGTTTCTTGTCCAAAACTCCACCTGAAATCTTATATGCGTAAGATACAACCGCACACCGCTGATAAGAAGCTCTGGGTTCACTTTTTTCAAGAGAGCTTGACCGGGACATAACTAAATTGGTTCTACCAGTTAGATGGTTCCCGTATCAATACTTAGGAGGACTTAGCTACCTCCTTCTACCATCAGTATCAGTATAACGCCGACTTGGCACCAACAAGAGTTCAGTTGCAAGATATGACAATGGGGAAGAATGAAGGATTCAAAGAATATGCACAAAAGTGGAGAGACCTTTCCAGTAGGGTTCAACCACCTTTGAATGATAGGGAGAACATTGACATGTTTATGGGCACTTTATCTGGTCCATTCTTTAATCTATTGGTTGGCTTCTCTTCTTCTGGATTCACCGAGTTAATCTTAACCGGTGAAAGAGTTGAAAGCGGTATCAAAAGCGGGAAGATTCCCATGGCATCTGCTTCCACTTCCAATCCTGTCAAGAAACCTTTTTCTGCAAAGAAGGAAATCAATGTTGTGTACGGGGAAAGGGCCCATACCAAGAAGAATGACCATTCGTCTGTTAATGTTGTCTGAATCTCCAATCTGACTCCTACTCAAAAACCATCTTCAAATCACCAACTGTTTGAAACTATGAGAAGACAATTTACGAGGTTAGGAATGTCACTATCTCAAGCCTTACAACATTTGCTAAAGGCTAATTTGGTGACATTATGCGATCCTCCTGCTAACCCAGATACCTCTTCACCAAAGTATAATCTGAACGCTAAATGTGCTTACCACTCAAGTAGCCTCGGGCATGAGACTAACCAATGTTAGGCCTTGGAGAACAAAATCCAGGATTTGATCGATAACAAGAGTATGAATTTGATCCTCCTCTAACTCTGAATGTAATCACCGCGCCTATTCCAAATTATGGCAAGGGTGTTAATGTTGTTGAAGATACAATTTTTGTTGCCTCTGTTGAAGACTTGACTACTCCCTGAATATCATCAAAAAGAATCTGTTAAAAGTCGGGATTTTCCCTGGCTGTGTGAAAGGTTGTGTTTGCTGTGCCAAACAACTCAATAGATGCGAAGGGCTGAAGAAAGGCATTCAACGCCTGATGGATAGCCACGAAATTCTATTGAGAAGACCCCTCTTGCTAAAATTTTGACTAATAAATGTGAAGATCTCTCCATTATCACCATATCAAACAAGCCTCTTAGGATCTCCTCCAAAGGTCCTCTCAGGATTTCAAATGAACCAATTGTTGCTCCCTTAATAATTACCAATCCTGGACCAATTCCCTATTCTTCAAACAAGGCAGTGCCATGGAACTATGGTACTGAGGTGTTTTATCATGGGATAAAACAAGACGCTTGGATCGAAGAAGAAATATTTGTTGATGTTAGTAACATAACTGGCTTAAGTAAGGTAACTCGAACTGGGAGAATCTTTTCACCCAATATCTCACCAACAGTTGTTGCAAAGGCACCCATCCGCATCACTGCCCCTAAGCCAAGTACTGATACAAGAGGGAAGGAGAAGGTTGTTGAGCCTGTCATAACAGAAATACCTGCAAAGGACGTTGATGATGGAGAACCTTCCGCTCGTGAGATGGATGAAATCTTGAAAATAATAAAAAGAAGCGACTTCAAGATTATGGAGAAGTTGGGGCAAACCCCTTCTAAGAATTCTATGTTGTCTTTACTACTCTGTTCAGATGCCCATGCTCGGATATTAATCAAATTCTTGAAAAAGGCTTACGTTCCCCATGAGACCACAACGGACAAGTTTGAGAATTGCATGGTGAGATTGACGGTTGATAACGGTTTGGGAATTTTAGATGATGACCTAACACCCGCTTGGGAAGAACCATAATAAAGCTCTACATGTTTCTGTCGAATGCAAGGGGACCACCCTATCATATGTTCTAGTCGACACTGGTTCTTCTTTAAACGTGCTACGCAAGGGGGCTTTGGATCATTTGAACTATGAAGGTTTAGTTCTGAAACCCAGTGATATCATTGTAAGAGCCTTCGATGGATCAAAAAGGACAGTTCATGGGGAGGTAGATCTTACGATCAAGGTGGGCTCACAAATTTTCAATTCCACCTTCTACATCATGGATATCTGTCCTGCCTATTCTTGTTTATAGGGTCACCCTTGGATCCATAAAGCTGGGGCAGTAACCTCAACTCTCCATCAAAAACTCAAATATCCGGTCAAAGGAAGAATTGTCACCGTCTATGGTGAAGAAGAGTTTATGGTAAGCCACCTCAACTCTTTCAAGTATGTAGAGATGTATGGAGAATTCATTGAGACCCTGTGTCAAGCCTTTGAAGTTGTACCACCAATGGTTGCTGCTACCAAATGTTCCTCTGATATGTCCAAAACTATTAAGATCGTACAGAAGATGGTTTCAGTCAAAGATGCTCGTGCTGCAATTGAAGAAGGAAGCTATGATAATTGGGGGAAACTCCTAGATATCCCATTCAACGCGAACAAGTTTGGTTTGGGTTTCACTGTCAAGGCTCAGAATAAAGTGAGGCGTGCTTGTGCAGGAAAGCCACCCCTCTGTATTGGAAGAAATGAAGTCAATGATGTAGGTGATTCTGATAAGGAAGCTGCATTTGAAGATTGGGTGTATCCAACTACAATGGAGTTGATCTCCTTCATTGAGGATTAATCACTTGTATTTTGCTTTCTTTTCAATTCAAGAACATTTTGTCTGTAATGTTTAAACAATGACTTTTATGCCATATGCCTGGCCCAGGTCACTATGGTCCATTTGTCAAGGGTTTTATTTATGTTCATCTAATCATATGATCATTCAATACAAATCATTGGACTCTTTTGCATTCAAATCTTTGTGTTCATTGTCTTTCTTTCAAATACATTTTTAGAAATATCCATGTATCTTACATGCACACACACACACTCTTGCAGGTCCTCATCCACTCTGGATCTTATTGATAATGACTATACTATTGCCAGCTATGACTTTGAATGTCCAATTGACCAAGTCAGAGACGAAGGCGAGGAATATTGTGATATACTGGGAGAACTAGCCAGACTTCTATTACAAGAGGAAAAAGCTATTCATCCGCACAAAGAGTCAGTTGAAGTCATCAATCTGGGTACCGAGACGGACAAGAAAGAGGTTAATATTAGTGCTAACTTAGAAGATAGTGTCAAGAGCAGGTTGGTTCAAATGTTGAATGACTATGTGGAAGTGTTTGCTTGGTCGTATGAAGATATGCCAGGGTTGGATACCGACATCGTAGTGCATCATCTGCAGACAAAAGAAGATTTTCCTCCTGTCAAACAAAAAGTTCTTCGCATGAGGCCTGACATGTCTGAAAAGATAAAAGCTGAAGTGATGAAACAATTTGATGCAGGATTCCTAGCTATGACATCTTACCCCCAATGGGTAGAAAATGTGGTGCCAGTGCCAAAGAAGGACGAAAAAGTTCGCATGTGCGTAGACTATAGGGATCTGAATAGGGCAAGCCCCAAGGATAACTTCCCTCTACCTCACATTGATGTCTTAGTCGATAATACTGCTCATCATAAAGTCTTCTCTTTCATGGACGGTTTCTCTGGCTATAATCAGATAAGAATGGCTCCCAAAGACATGGAGAAGACAACTTTCTTTACGCAATTGGGCACCTTTTGCTACAAGGTCATGTCGTTCAGACTAAAGAATGCAGGGGCAACATATCAAAGGGATATGGTAACTTTGTTTCATGATATGATTCATCATGTAATAGAAGTATATGTGGATTATATGATTTCCAGATCATAAACTGAGGAGGAACATCTTGATCACATGTACAAGCTATTCAAAAGGTTGAAAAAGTACAAGTTGAGGTTAAACCCTAACAAGTGCACATTTGTAGTACGATCTAGAAAGCTTCTAGGTTTTGTTATCAGCAATAAAGGCATTGAAGTTGATCCTGCCAAAGTAAAGGCCATCCAAGAAATGCCGGTCCCCCACTCTAAAAAGGAAGTTAGAGGATTCTTGGGTCGTCTCAATTACATCGCCCGCTTCATATCTCACTTGATTGCTACTTGTGAGACAATCTTTAAACTCTTGAAGAAAGATCATGTAGTCAGATGGAATGATGAATGTCAAGCTGCCTTCGACAAAATCAAAGAATATTTGCAAGAACCTCTTATTCTCATGCCTCCAGTTGAAGGAATACCCTTGATCATGTACTTGACAGTACTAGAGAACTCTATGGGGTGTGTTTTGGGCCAACATGACGAGTCTGGCCGAAAAGAGCATTCTATTTATTACCTGAGAAAAAATTTTACCGACTGTGAAACCATATATTCACTGCTCAAGAAAACTTGTTGCACTCTAGCATGGGTTGCTCGCCGTCTAAGACAGTATATGTTGACTCATACCACTTTGTTGATTTCTAAGATGGACCCAATCAAGTACATCTTCGAGAAACCTGCCCTTTCTAGATGAATAGCCAGATGGCAAATGATCTTGACTGAGTATGACATTCAATACACTACACAAAAGGCCATCAAAGGAAGCGTACTAGCATATCATTTGGCCCATCAAGTTGTTGATGATTATCAGTCCATGAACTTCGACTTCCCTGATGAGAACATCATGCTGGTAGCTGACTGTGTGAAACTTGGACCGTATGACGGACCTGAACAAGGATCCAGATGGACTATGGTCTTCGATGGGGCTTCTAACTCCATGGGAAATGGAATTGGTGTTGTGATCATCTCCCCTGAATTTTGCCACACTCCTTTCACTGCCAGACTATGCTTCGGTTGCACGAACAATATGGATGAGTATGAAGCTTACATTTTGGGTCTGAAAGCTGCCATTGATTTGAGGATCAAGCATTTGAATGTGTTTGGGGATTCCGCTCTAGTAATTAGCCAAGTAAAAGGAGATTGGGATACTAAACACCCTAATCTCATCCCTTACAAGGAACTTATTCTATCTCTAATTCCTTACTCCGAAGAGATCACATTTGAACATTTCCCTAGGGAAGAAAATCAGTTGGCTGACGCCTTGGCAACCATGTCTTCAATGTTCAAGGTCAGATGGGAAAACGAAGCCCCTATGATTACAATTGAGAGATTCGACGAACCTGCACATTATTGTGAGCTTGACACTGACATAGAAAAGCCATGGTACCATGAAGTGATGAGATATCTTGAAGGACAAGAGTATCCCGAGGGAGCATCCATCAATAACAGAAAGTTCTTACGGATATTTTCAGCCAAATTCTTCCTAAGTAACGAAATTTTGTATAAGTGCAACCATGACTCTACTCTACTCCGATGTTTGGACAAGAAGGAGGCAGAGGAAATTATGGAAGACATGAACGATGGTCTCTTTAGTACTCACTCTAGCGGGCATACAATGGCAAAGAAGATCCTGAGAGCTGGCTACTATTGGTCAACAATGGAGACTGATTGCCATCAACATTCAAGAACTTGTCACAAATGTCAAATCTATGCTGATAAGGTCCATGTGCCTCATATCCCTCTGAACGTCATGACCGCTCCATGGCCATTTGCAATGTGGGGGCATTGACATGATTGGAGAAATCAAGCCCACTGCTTCTAATGGACACCGCTTCATTTTGGTTGTTATTGATTATTTCACCAAATGGGTCGAAGCCGCCTCGTTTTCCTCAGTTACCAAGAATGTGGTAGCTAGATTCATCAAACATAACCTCATCTGCTGCTATGATATCCCCGAAAGGATCATCACTGGCAATGGGACTAACCTCAACAATGCTATGATTATAGAACTATGCACTCAGTTCAATATCAAGCATCATAATTCTTCTCCATATAGACCTAAAATGAATGGTGCAGTCGAAGCGTCCAACAAAAACATTAAGAATATTATGCAGAAGATGGTAGTAACCTATAAGGACTGACATGATATGTTACCGTTTGCTCTACATGGCTACCGTACTTCGGCTAGAACATCAACTAGGGCAACTCCCTTTTCCTTAGTCTATAGAATGGAAGCTGTTTTTCCAGTGGAAGTTCAGATTCCCTCACTAAGGATTATGAATGAGGTAGGCTTAGGTGAAGACGAATGGGTTCAGACAGTATTGGATCAATTGAACTTAATCGACAAAAAGCGACTGGTTGTTGTTTGTCATGGTCAGACGTACAAAAAACTGATGATCAAGGCTTTCAACAAAAAGATTAAGCCTCGAGTATATCAAGCTGGTGACTTGGTGATAAAGAGCATCATTCTGCCATAAGGATACCCCAGAGGCAAATGGACTCCCACCTACGAAGGGCCATTTGTTGTCAAGAGAGTGTTCTCTAGAGGTGCCATGATGCTGACTACCATGGATGGTGAAGACTTCCCACATCCTATAAACACTGACATAGTTAAAAAATACTACGCATGAAGGACCCGCTAGGTTGACACACCTAGGAAAAATAAGGGCATCCCGACAAACCAAAAGGTTTGGGCAAAAATTAGGGATATATGCAAAAGATTGTACAACCGGCAAGTTGAAAACCCGAAAGGGCAACTTGGGCAAAAATGGGTATCCTGGTGGGCTGAAAACCCGAAAGGGAGGTCCATGCAAAAGTTAAGGATTGAAAGTGTATGACTATGTTCCGTGGAATCACCACAGTCAACTTTAACACCAAGGTCCAAGTTCAAATGGTCCAAGATCAACCCAATCAACTTCTGTCAACGGCAAGGGGCATTCGAAGACATTGGGGCAATAGTGGAGTTGGAATGTAATTAGATCATTTCCAAATGGCTATTTGTTTTTGTTTTCTGATCGGATTACACTGAGGTATCTAATGATTCAGACTGCAAGTGCACAGTCTTATCGTGTAGTTTTAAAAGATATTGAACCACAGAGACTGATGAATCGAACTACCGTCTTCTATTGTTACTTTGCAAATATAAAGCTAATGAACGTTTGATTGGGTTGTAGGGAAACTAGATACTAAATTAAGTTTAATTTTAATTATCAGTAAGTGGAACTACCAGTAAGTAATGGTCGGACCTCGGGAACTAGCAACCGGTTGGGTGTCTTTACATTTTCAAAACAACTTTCAGTAAAATCTATTTAGTTTAAAAGCCCTCGTCTCACAATGTCGTTTTATTGATCTAGGCTATGCAGTTAAGTCCTAACATACGCTTCCGCCATCCCGTAGGAGTTAAAAACACTTTTTGAAAATGAAATAGAATCTTAATTAACTTTAAAGTGCTTCCGCTGTATTTTAATCCAATGCCTAATTACTACTGTCTAGTTGAAAGATCTCAAACTTCCGCTTTGTTGACCCCAACCTCTATATGTTCTTTACTTTCGTAACAAAACAATTTATCGATTAAAAATAGTAACTTAGACCAGAAAAAGGTTTTGTAGTAAAAATTACCCAACTGAGTCACTTGATCCCTTGGTTACGTGACCTTACATACTGGTATACGAATTCTAGCCTAGCATAATATCATACCAAATCACAGAACAATTCCAAAGACAAAATAAAATAAACATGATTATATTAATTAAAAGCAATAACAATTCATAAAAATAAACCTAAGGATAATAATTCTGGATATGGGTACAATTACTTCTAACTCTTGACTAGAAGCACTCCTCCACAAGCTGGTAGGCTTTGCTACGATCAGGAATAGAGACAATCGTACAGAAAACAAATGCTAGAGGAAATAGAAAATTGCAGGAAAAAAATGCTCAAAGAAAAAATACTTAAGGAAAATGAATTCTCAAAATATAAAAGGTGCCCCCGTTTTGTTGTGTCCAGGGTTCTATTTATAGTCCTTTGTGCGATACATAGGTTTTAGAAAATATAGGAACACTTTGAGTTCGTTTGAGAAAAAAATAGGACCACGGAGTTGGTTACATCCTTCATGTGTTGACTGAGTGGAGCTTAAAAATAGGATGGCCGTTGGATTGGTGTTTGAACTTTCCTCTTCCGTTGGATTTGCAGACTACATGGATAAAGAAGGAAAAGGTGGGCATGTGACGTTCGTCAAGTCCAAGTGACGTTGGTCACTTGGTCCATTATGCCCGTGACGATCGGCAGCGTGCCTTGACGATCGTCAAGGTCCTTATGCTAGTGGGCCACATGCTCACACCTTGTGATGGGCTTATACTTTCTTCTTCTTTTATTCTTTGGCCCTTTTTCTATTTTTGCACCCTTTTTCTTCATTTCTTCCAAAGTCTTTAACTTAACATTTATCTACAAAATAAGTGAATACCTGCATAATACCTATATAAAATAATACAATTAAAATAAAATAAGGGAAATAATTTATGTAAATCAAGCTAAAAATATCATATATTTGTGTGTTATCAAACTCCCCCATACTTGAACTTTTCTTGTCCTCAAGCAAATTCTCAGTATGATGTTTTTCTAAACATGGTCAGATGCACATACATGACTCAAATTAACTCATATACGGTTGCATTGTGTTTTTGTCAGAAAATTGAAAGCTTGATTCATGCTCCATTACTACAGTAATGACACTAGATAATCCCATTTTACGTAAACTAGTTACAGATGCTATCATAGCCTACCTCGAGTATTTGTCTTGTTTCGTCCCTTTCATTCCAGTGCAATCACATTAAGCCTTTTATCCTTGCACGCACATAGCAGAACAGCCGGTTAGTGGTTATGATCCCTTTTTTAGCACTTAGGTTTCTGGCACTGTAATGTGGCAACCTTTTTCTATCCGATTGCAAGATGCGGGGATTAGACCATAATCTTCCCTACCAAGTTCAGTACCAGACGCTCCTGAACCATCTAACAAAGGATTTTTAATGTTACTTTGTAAGGCTTACATCCTTTGGATTAAACGATCGGGTAAGGATCGCCCAATTTAATTGGTGTATTACCTATCTTCTTAAAGCTTGTAAAACTTTTCTGAAATAATAAATTAGATCATCCACTTATATTCATCGACTTCCTCCGTAGTTTGTGTTTAAGACAGTGTTGACTGCTAATATAAACTACTCAGGGTTACTACAAAAACTAAAACTCAGGGTTTTGGAATAACAGGTACTTGAACTAGTCTATCATACTCTGGGGTTGTAGAATGTCTAGACGGTAGTAATTTCGCTTAATCTTGACACAATTCCTAACTATTAAAGATCTTGCAGCCTATGTACTTGTCAAATGAGTCAAGTTATGCATAAAACTCTAAAAACAGCACAAATGCTTCAATAGATAACTTGATAACAAAAATTATATTGAATTAGAAATGACAGAAGGGAAATTACACAGAAAATAAAAATTACTAGGAAAGGGAAATACTTCCTCCCACATACTTGAATCATACATTGTCCTCAATGCATTGACAGAAGATGGAAAAGGGAAGTGGAAACTAGACAATTATTCTTCCTCCTCTTGCCTTCAAAATCTGCCATGTTTCCTTGCTCTTCTACGTGCTTGCTCACCTCTTCTGGAAGATTCGACTCTATTACCACGAGAAATAACGTTATGCAAGTCTTTGACAAGAAGTGTTAAAGCTCGCATATCTTCCGTCATTCCTGCGGTGAATTCTAGCATACTTTGATCATGCCTGTAAGCATAGTCGCTTTGGTCTCTCTGCATTTGTTGCATTAGATTCAACATCTCAATTTGGCGCGCCTCGATGCTTTGGTAGCGTTAAGTGGACAGCTGATTCTGCTGCATTATTGCGGCATAAATTGCATCAATGGTGGCAGGATTGTTGGTGTACTGTGGTTGGGGCTCTTGCTGCTCTAATTATTCTTCAATTTCATCGACGACAGCATTGTTGGCCTCACCTTGATTTCCTTGCTCATTTACTCCAGGTTCGGGTGCATTCAGGTTGTAAATCCAATTATCAGGATTGCCCAAATTTGTACGATTGTGATTTGGCAAGATAACGCTACGAACTTCTGAATTCTTCACCATCAGATAGTAACCTCCAGCGTCTCTTGCCTTGATCAGGCGACCAGCTCTGCAGTTATCAATGTCCATATAAACTGCTGGCAGCGTAGGTAGAAGTTGAATCCTTTCCCCCCAGTTCAGGTGAACAGTGATGGTGGTGACAATGCCTCCAATACAAAAAGGCGTATTCCCATCTCTCATGACAAGGTTTTGAATATGGGCCATCATTAATGTAACGGGATTAAGACGGAGATCTTGTGAAAAGGAACAGTGAAGAGCATACAACTCCTTATTGTTGACTTTGTTGTTGTTTGCCCTTCCAAAAATCGTGTTGGCCATAATGCAGTGTAAGAAGCGAATATTTGGGTTGTGAATGTGAGAGGCATAGCGTGCTTCAGGAATAACATTGGCCTCACTGGTTATTCTTTCCCATAGTGAGTATGCACTTCCATTCCAATCTATCTCCGGGGGAATACGATATTGCACATCATTTCCACGGGGAAAACAAAACATTTCGCTCAAATTTTCATGGCTAAGCGTGTATTCTCGGTTGAACATCCGAAATTGAATGGCTTCAGTTAGGTGTTCATCAGTATCGTCGCGAGTGTGGTAGGCGTAGGAACTCAAGAATTCCAACGTCAGAGCCTCGTAGGTTGGTGTGTTCAACGTGCTTATAAAGCTCAGGCCTGCTTTGTCGAGCAAGCCTTGCATATTGTTTCGTAACACCAATTCTTGCAAGAAGCTGTTGTCGATAAATATTGTGGATGTCAAACCTCGACGATAAAATTTTATGCATCGTTCTCTTTGAAGTTCGCCTATTTCCCCTTGCCGGAACACGAGATGGATCATGTCGGGTTCTTCTTGGTTTGGTGGGTTTCTTCTGCGGGGTGGATTCCTTCGGGTGGCCATGATTGTGTTTTTGACAAAGAAGAAAATGTAATGGCGATGAAGGAATGGAAGGAAGGTGGGTGGTAGTGGTGAAAACTAAAGAATGGAATAAGGGTTTAAATAGATGGATTTTATGAGTGGGAAATGAATGAGGTTTATGAGAAATTTTGAATATGGGAGGTTATAACTGACAGTCGTCACGTGTTTCGTGACGTTCGTCAGGGTCAAAGGGACATGCTTCCTGACGTTCGTCAGGGTCAAAGGCGCGTGTTGTGGTTGTCTGATCGCATGCATGTTATCTTATTGGACGTGCAAATTAAAGCATTTTTTATTTATTCATATAGTTTAAATATTGTTACATGGTTTATATATTTATATGAATAGTTAGTGGCACACAATTTGTAGGGTATATGATAGGAATTATTATTGATACATTGAAAAAATATAGATAATACGTCTATTCGATAATATTTAGTGCATACAATCGAGTGTTAGTATTGTAATCAATATTTTGTGGAATTAGTGTAAGCGTATCAATATGATGCTTCGAGTAGAATCGGAGGAATGATAATCGAATAGAATTAAAAATTAACTAAAAATAGAAATTAACCAAAAACAAAAAATATAGAAATTAACCAAAAACGAAAAATAGGAATATGAAATGTGAAATGAAGTAAATAAATAAATACTATTGAATGAAATAAATATCTGAAAAATTTAGAACCGATTGTAACAAAATATCCAAAAAATTTAAGCGTCAAAATAATAATGTAACCCCCCCTCATACTGAGAACAAAGTGTCCTCACTAGGGAGGCACGGGAACAAAACTAGCGATCACGTGGGCCTCCTGGAGATGGAGCAGTAGAGTGCAAATGCTAATAGATATGGTCGAACTGCTCAGTGACGACATCCATGAAATAAAAGAAATCACAGCGAAGTGTGCCAATGTCGTCTCTAACAGCGTCGAGCTCTCCTCGGAGCTTAGTAACATCAGAATGCAATGTCTCAATAGTATGTGCATGATCTACCATTGGAACGTCGACAGCTTCGGTAACAGGGGAATGTGTAGGGTCATCTAGTGGAGTATACTCATGGTAACCATGAGGTGTGGAGGTCGCTCTCCTCTCTCTCAGGGTCATGCTCATCTGTCTTCTCGAGGTTATACAGCCATTTTTTCTTGTTATGGACGCTCGTGTTCTCTGGGTTAGGCAGGGTAAAGTAGTAGACAGAATCATTTCGCACTAGAAGCTGAAAGTGAGGTGGGTCTAGGTTACCTATGAGATTAATGTTAAAACAGAATGGTATGTCCATGGTATGGTATCTGCCATATGGCGTAAGGCGTGATAATGATGATCTTAGGGATAATGCCTCGGCTATCATGGTGACTAGCCCGCCGACACAGATAGGTCCATGGGTACACTGAGCTATGGCAAATATATTGGCGATCATAAATGATGCACCAACTACGGGTCTATACTAGAAAGCACAGTATATAATAAATAGCTCATCCCTAGAAACTGAGTGACAGTTTATAGGTTTTCCGAATAGGGTAAAATCTAAGATATGGTGGAAATACCTAATGGCTGGGTTATGGATATCAGTCACATCTAGGCGGTAATGGTCCTTAGGGTACTGGCCAACTATATCCCTCCAAAAATGGTTTAGCTCGAAATCAAGGTAGTCGTCTTCCTGGGTCTCCATGTAAGAATCTATGGATCTAGGAAATCCTAGCAGCTCAGCAAGACGACGAACGGTGAAATGGTGGGTAAGGCTGAATAGTCTAAAGGACATTTGTCCTCTACTACGCCCTAATCCTCGGGTAGGTTTATAATGAAGTGAGCTCAGGAACTCTAGGGTAAGGTTTCGATAGGTGGGATACTTATGGGCAAGGAATCCTTCCCAACCTATTTGGTTAAACAAAAAATCAACACTCTCCCTAATACCTAGAACTGCTAACATGGGATCATGCACATAAGTTGTCAAATTCATCTGGCGCTGAGCTAGTATCTCATAACGCCTCTGCTGGGCCCCAGTAGTGAAGGTGATAGTATCCATAAGTTAGTCTAGCTAGTTAGTGCCTGTGAGTCGGTACTAAAATTAGTAAATAAAGAAAAGAAATCAAATAAAATATGAAATGATAATAATCTAGGAATCGTAATAATAATCATAATAAAAAAAATAAATAGATTTTAAAAGAAATTAAATAATAAATGAAAAACTTGTGGGTTACCTCCCACACAGCGCTTGTTTAATGTTGTTAGCTCGACATCGTTTCATACGTGAATTAGTCTCCTATTTTGGGTGGTAGCTCTATAAGCGTTAAACTCGCAGCGTAGTCTTTGTTTTCAATGTTGTGATAATGTTTTAAACGTTGGCCATTTACTATGAATGGGTTTGTGGACTTTCCTTTGATCTCGATGGCGCCACTTGGAAAGACTTTGGTCACTTCGAAGTGTCCAGACCATCTTGAACGGAGTTTATCAGAAAATAGTTTTAAATGGGAGTTGAATAAGAAAACTACATCTCCTTCATTGAACTCCTTCCTAGAGATTCGTTTGTCATGCCACTTCTTCGTCCTTTCTTTGTAGATCCTCGCATTCTCATATGCGTCTAACCTAGCTCTTCCAGTTCATTTATGTCGAGGATCCTTTTCTCACCTGTTGTGGTGTAGCTTAGCTTTAGGGTTTTAATTTCCCAATAAGCTTTGTGTTCTATCTCCACTGGCATGTGACATGACTTACCATAGACGAGTTTAAAGGGTGTTGTTCCAATTGGCGTCTTGAATGTTGTCCTATAAGCCCATAGTGCTTCAGGTAACTTGGTCGACCAATTCCTTGACATGGCAACAGTTTTTTCTAATATTTGTTTTATTTCCCGATTTGAGACTTCCACCTGCCCGCTTATTTGGGGGTGGTATGGTGTTTCTACGCGGTGTTTCACCCCATATTTGGTTAGGAGTTTATCGAAGATTTTGGATATGAAGTGTGAGCCACCGTCGCTTATGACTTGTTTGGGTACACCAAATCTTGGGAAGATAATATTCTTGAAGAGTTTAGTCACTACTCAAGTGTCGTTTATTGGAGAAGTTATTGCTTCGATCCACTTTGAAACGTAATCTACAGCCACGAGTATGTATTTATTTCCGAATGATGACGGAAATGGTCCCATGAAGTTTATTCCCCACACATCAAAGACTTCAACTTGTAGAATGCCAGTATGAGGCATCTCATCGCGTCTGGATATATTTCCAGTGCGTTGGCATCGATCGCAGTTAAGAATGGCTCTGTGCACATCTTTCCATATGTTTGGCCAATAGAAACCAGACTGCAGAATTTTAGCGCATGTCTTAGATGTGCTTGCATGGCCTCCATAAGGGGCGTCATGACAATGATAAATAATGTTTTCAATTTCGCTCTCTGGGACGCATCTTTGGAAAATATTGTCGGCACTTCTCTTGAATAGTAAAGGTTCATCCCAAAAGTAATGTTTCAGATCGTGAAAGAATTTTTTCTTTTGTTGATAGGTCAGATCAGGGGGTAGGATTTTAGCGGCTAAGTAATTTGCTATATCTGCATACCATGGTAAGGTCTGATTTGTTCGGACAGTGTTCACAATTTCGTTCATATCATTATCTATTACGTCTTGGCTTTCTTGTAAATCATGGCTAATGACATGTGTGTCAAGTTCTAAAAGTAATTGGTTTGGATTTAATTCAGGGTTTTCTACGTTGGCACCTCCTAAGTCCATCTGAGCTAACAGACGTTCATACGGGAAGTCATCGTTAATGGGCACTTCCTCTGGTTTCAGCCTCTCCATTCGAGATAAATGGTCGGCTACTACGTTCTCGATACCTTTCTTGTCTTTAATCTCTAAATCGAACTCTTGTAGAAGTAGAATCCATCTCAATAGTCTTGGTTTTGAATCTTGCTTGGTTAGCAGGTATCTAATAGTTGCATGGTCTGTATAAATGATTATTTTCGCGCCCACGAGGTAGGAGCGAAATTTGTCCAACGCAAAGACTACAGCTAAAAGTTCCTTTTCTGTGGTCACGTAATTCATCTGTGTAGGGTCCAGGGTTCTACTTGCATAGTATATCGCATGAAGCTTCTTATCTCTTCTTTGTCCCAGGACTTCACCTACGACGTAATCACTCGCTTCACACATGATTTCAAATGGTAGTCTCCAATCGGGTGGTTGCATGATTGGTGCAGATATAAGAGCTGTTTTAAATTGGTTAAATGCCCTTAGGCATTTGTCATTGAATCGAATTAAACGTCTTTCATAAGGAGGGTAGTTAGAGGTTTGGAAATTTGCGAGAAATATTTTAAGAATCGTCGGTAGAAACTGGCGTGTCCTAAGAAACTACGTATTTCTCTTACTGCTTTAGGGGGTTGTAAGTTTTCTATGACTTCAATCTTCGCTTTATCGACTTGAATCCCCCTCTCAGACACGACATGTCCTAGCACAATTCCTTATTTGACCATAAGTGGCATTTTTCCCAATTTAGAACGAGGTTCACTTTCACGCATCTCTCCAAAACTTTCTCTAAATTTATTAGACAATCTTAAAAACTCTCTCCACATATAGAGAAGTCATCCATAAATACCTCCATAATATTGTCTATGAAATCAGCAAAAATTGCCATCATGCATCTCTGAAATGTGGTGGGAGCGTTACATAATCCAAACGACATTCGTCTGTAGGCAAAAGTTCCATAAGGACATGTGAATGTTGTTTTCTCTTGGTCATCGGGGTGAATAGGAATTTGGAAAAATCTCGAGTAACCGTCTAGGTAACAGTAATGAGAGTGCTTATCCAATCGCTCAAGCATTTGATCGATGAATGGTAGAGGAAAATGGTCTTTACGAGTGGCTTTGTTTAGCTTCCTATAGTCAATGCACATTCTAGCTCTGCTTACGGTTCGTTCTGCTATAGCTTCTCCTGCTTTGTTTGTTGTGACTATTATACCTCCTTTCTTTGGTACACAGTGGACTGGGCTTACCCATTGACTATCAGAGATTGGGTATATGATTCCTGCGTTCAGAAGTTTTTTTACTTCGTCTTTAACTACAGTACTCCATATTGGGTTAATTCTTTGTTGATGTTCTCTAGAAGATTTACAGTCGTTTTCCAACATAATGCGATGCATAAAAATGGAAGGACTTATTCCTTTGAGATCCATAATGTTATATCCCAAGGAAGATGGGTATTTTCTTAAGACTTGTAATAATTTGTCTATTTCTTGTTGTCCTAAGTCTGTATTGACAATTACTGGTTGTTTAAGCTCGGTGTCGAGGAATTCATATCTAAGGGTCTTAGGTAATGGCTTAAGATCCAAGGCTGGTTTTCTCGGGCAAGGCATGTGGTCAGGTGTCAGAGCTAAGCATTCGCTTAGATTGTCGTCTTGGTATTCGGGACACTATTTGTTATCTTCGAATATTAGAGGTGTGGGAATCTTTATGGTTTCAGAACAAGGTATCGGTTCCCATTCAATTTCCCTCACACATTCGTCCATGATGTCTACCAGATAACATGTGTCATCTATGGCAGGCACTTGTAGGAACTGTGTCAGAATAAATTCGACTTTCTCTTCACCTACTTAAAAAGTTAGTTTTCCTTTCTTTACATCTATGATGGCTCCAACGGTAGCTAAGAATGGTCTTCCTAAAATGATAGGTGTACTTTCGTCTTCTCTAATGTCCATGATTATGAAATCTGTAGGGATGTAGAACTGAACTATTCGTACGGGAACATTCTCTAATATTCCTATTGGGTATTTAACAGAGCGGTCTGCCAATTGAATGGACCTCTTTGTTGGTCTTAGTTCTCCCATTTCAAGTCTGTTGCATATGGACAAAGGCATAACGCTAATACTAGCTCCTAAATCACACAGGGCTTTGTCTATGACAAACTTTCCTATATGACAGGGTATAGAGAAGCTTCTAGGATCTTTCAGCTTATGAGGCATCTTGTTTTGGATAATTGCGCTACACACGAAAGTAAGTGTGACTGTATCATTATCTTCTAGCTTTTTCTTGTTAGATAATATTTCCTTGAGGAATTTGGCATAAGAGGGCATTTTAGTCATGGCTTATGTGAAAGGAATTTTTATATTAAGTTGTTTCAGAAGTTCAACGAATTTTTTAAATTGCCCTACGTTCTTAGGTTTAGCTAGTCTTCTAGGAAATGGGATTTGGGGTTTATAAGACAGTGGAGGCACATAAGGTTTTTCTTTTTCTTCGACCTCTCCTCCTTTATCTTATTTATCCTCCTCCTTCTTCTCAGGTTGATTCTCCTTCTCAGCTGGTTTTTCGGATCTTTGGTACATAGCTAGATTTGTAAGTCTTGGGTCAGTCGGTCCGTCTAACTCAGTTCCACTTCTTAATATGATGGCATGAGCATGCCCTTACGGGTTAGGTTGTGGTTGACCAGGAAATGTATCAGTCGGTGCAGCTGTAGGTGCTTGTTGTTGAGCCACTTGAGAGATTTGGGTTTCTAACATTTTATTGTGGGTGGCCAAAGCATCTATTTTGTTTGCTAATTGTTTTATCTGCTCGTTAGTGTGTATGTTTTGATTTTGGACGTCTTTGTTTGTTTACGCTTGGGTAGATATGAAGTTTTCCATCATCAATTCTAAGTTTTATTTTCTAGGCACATTAGGAGCATTTGCAGGAGGTTTCTGATATCCAGGTGGCACAGCAAGTGTTTAGTTTGGAGCATACAACGCATTGGAGTTTTTATACGAGAAATTTGGATTATTTTTCCATCCAGGGTTATATGTGTTCGAGTAAGGGTTTCCTTGAGCATAACTTACTTGGTCGGTTGGAGTTCCTGCCAAGATCTTACATTCGGTAACTGCATGTCCAGGCACTCTGCATATCTCACAATTTGGAGTTATAACAGCCACGGTGGCTGGAGGTATTGCGGTCAAGTTATCTATCTTAAGGGTGAGGGCGTCTACCTTAGCATGGATGCTATCTAGACCGCTTATCTCGTACATGCCTCCTTTCGTCGGTGTTTTCTCTGCGGTAGCTTTGTCTACTTGTCCTCTTTCACTTCCCCACTGATAGTGGTTTTGAGCCATACTTTCTATGAGAGCATAAGCAGCGGTGTAGGATTTATCCATAAGTGCGTCTCTTGTGGCGGTGTTTATCGTTAATCTTGTATTGTAAAGGAGACCATTATTGAAGTTATGGATAATTAACCGTTCTTCCAAGCCATGATGTGGGAAGAGTCTCATCAGATCCTTGTATCGTTCCCAAGCATCGAAAATGGACTCGTTGTCCTTTTGTCGAAAATCACTTATTTGAGATCTTAGCAGAGCTGTTTTACTTGGCGGGAAATACCTTGCAAGAAAAACTTTCTTCAGCTCATCCCATGTGGTAACAGAGTTTGCGGATAGATATTGGAGCCAAGCTCGGGCTCTGTCTCTTGGAGAAAAAGGGAAAAGACGAAGTCTTATTGCCTCTTGACTGACCCCATTGTTCTTAATCGTATCTGCGTACTGTAGAAATATTGATAAATGAAGATTGGGGTCTTCCATTGACCCACCAGAAAACTGGTTTTGTTGTACAGCAGACAACAAAGAAGGTTTCAGTTCAAAGTTGTTAGCCTCAATTGGAAGAGCAGCAATTCTATTATGCGGTTCATCTTGCGAAGGAATAACATAGGATTTGAGTGGACGTGGAGCAGGTTGTGCGGCCATTTCTTTGGTTGGTTGAGGAACAGGAGATTCGAGTAATTCACGAGGTGGAGGATTATGCAAGAGATTATACTCTTGAATGTGGCGTCTAAGTCTGAGATACCGCTTGATATTGTTGATTTAAATGTATAACGGCTCGCCTTGCGAACGAGTGATTGGCATACAATAAGAAAAGAAATAGAGAGGTTTTGATCTAGTCTCTACTGCGTAAAAAAAGAGTAGCAATATCGACTTAAATTAATCCCCAGCAACGCCACCAAAAACTTGATCAAATTACATTGAGGTATCTAATGATTCAGACTGCAAGTGCACAGTCTTATCGTATATTTTTAAAAGATATCGAACCATAGAGACTGATGAATCGAACTACCATCTTCTATTGTTACTTTGAAAATCTAAAGCTAATGAACGTTTGATTGGGTTATAGGGAAACTAAATACTAAATTAAGTTTAATTTTAATTATCATTAAGCGAAACTACCAGTATGTAATGGTCGGACCTCGGGAACTAGGAACCGGTTGGGTGTCTTTGCATTTTCAAAACAAATTTCAGTAAAATCTATTTAGTTTAAAAGCCCTCGTCTCACACTGTCGTTTTATTGACCTAGGCTATGCAGTTAAGTCCTAACGTACGCTTTCGCCATCCTGCAGGAGTTAAAAACACTATTTGAAAACGAAATAGAATCTTAATTAACTTTAAAGTGCTTCCGCTGTATATTAAGCAAATGCCTAATTACTAATGTCCAGTTGAAAGATCTCAAACTTCCGCGTTGTTGACCCTAACCTCTATTCATTCTTTACTTTTGTAAAAAAACAATTTATCGATTAAAAATAGTAACTTAGACCAGAAAAAGGTTTTGTAGTAAAAATTACCCAACTGAGTCACTCGATCCCTTGGTTATGTGACCTTACATACCAGTATACGAATTCTAGCCTAGCATAATATCAGACCAAATCACAAAACAATTCCAAAGACAAAACAAAATAAACATGATTATATTAATTAAAAGTAATAACAATTCATAAAAATAAACCTGAGGATAATAATTCTGGATACGGGTACAATTACTTCTAACTCTTGACTAGAAGCACTCCTCCACAAGCTGGTAGGCTTTGCTGCGATCAGGAATATAGACAATCGTGCAAAAAACAAATGCTATAGGAAATAGAATATTGCAGAAAAAAAATACTCAAAGAAAAAATGCTTAAGGAAAATGAATTCTAAAAATATAAAAGGTGCCCCCGGTTTGTTGTGTCCAGGGTTCTATTTATAGTCCTTTGTGCGATACGTAGGTTTGAGAAAATATAGGAACACTTTAAGTTCATTTGAGGAAATATAGGAACACTTTGAGTTCATTTGAGAAAAAAATAGGACCACGGAGTTGGTTACATCCTTCATGTGTTGACTGAGTGGAGCTTAAAAATAGTATGGCCGTTGGATTGGTGTTTGAACTTTCCTCTTCCGTTGGATTTGCAGACTACATGGTCAAAGAAGGAAAAGGTGGGCCTGTGACGTTCGTCAAGTCCAAGTGACGTTGGTCGCCTTGTCCATTATGCTCGTGACGACCGGCAGCGTGCCTTGACGATCATCAAGGTCCTTATGCTAGTGGGCCACATGCTCACGCCTTGTGATGGGCTTATACTTTCTTCTTCTTTTATTCTTTGGCCCTTTTTCTATTTTTGCACCCCTTTTCTTCATTTCTTCCAAAGTCTTTAACTTAACATTTATCTGCAAAATAAGTGAGTACCCGCGTAATACCTATATAAAATAATACAATTAAAATAAAATAAGGGAAATAATTTATGTAAATCAAGCTAAAAATATCATATATTTGTGTGTTATCATTTTCAATCTTTGTTCTTCTTCCGGCGATTTCCTCTTACAAGGATCTCCGTCTCTTTGTACAAAAAATGCCTATTCATGGGGAAAATATCAATACAAATATACTTCAAAGTGCAAACTTCCTGTTTTATTTTAAATGCAAAAATGTCCAATGACTAAAACTGAACGAACATATGCATATGAACATAATCAAAACTATTTGGCACATGTGTCCTGCTAAGCAGCAATAAACATCTCTTTAATGTATATGGAATATCCCCACAGAGTTATTTCATTAGCATTATCCCCACAAGACGGTTATAATAAACCAGCCCTCAACAAAGTTAAACCTACAAAGTTTCTTTGCACAGGTTAATCTCCAGCCAGAGTCTCAATCTCTTGACAGCTCTCTCCCCAGCTAAGTTGATCCTACAAGTAGAAGCCTTATGGATCTCTTACTCAAGGAACTCACCTCGTCAGCAGTTCATCAAGTTTTCGTCAACAGGGTTTATTTCCTCAATAGGGTTTATTTCCCCAACAAACAACGAGTAGTATAACTCCCCAGCCGAGTTTGTATTCCCCCGGCATAATCTATCTTCCCCAGCTGAGCCTGTTATCCCCAACTGAGTATATCCTCCCAAGCTGAGTCTGTCTTCCCCGACTGAGTCCACACTCTCCAGCTCTAGTTTTCCTTTCAGACTATTATAAATCATAGGGCCACAATCCCTAATCCCCCGTAAAGTCGTCAACGAAACCTTTACTACCTCCAAAAGATACTATGAAGCCTGAGCCCGACTAGATATTAGTATAAATTTCAAGATACTATGAAGCCTGGACCCGACCAGATAATAGTCAACTTTTCAAATCATTATAGATCCTAGATCCGACCAGATAATAGTTTAACCTTTCAACTAACTATGAAGACTGGATCCGACCAGATAATAGTTAACTTCGCAAGATACTATGAAACCTGGACCCAACCAGATAATAGTTTAACTCTTCAAATATAGAAGAACCTGGACTCAACCAGACCATGGTTTAACTTCTTTCCCCTAGTTAGAGTTTACCTCTACCCCCAATAAGTTACTGTGAAGCCTGGATTCGACCATATATCAGTTTTCAACTTCATATTTTCAAAAAGGTTATTGTGCAGCCTGGATCCGACCAGATAGTAATTCCCCTCAGAAGTTTGTTGTGAAACCTGGAATCTGACCAGATAACAACTAAATTCCAAATAAGTTACTGTAAAGCCTGGACCCGACCAGATATCAGTTCAACCCTATCTCTTTAGATAAGTTTATTGTGAAGTCTAGACCCGACCAGATGACAATTAACTTCATCCACTTTACAATCTAAGAAGCCTGGATCCGACCAGATAATAGTATAACTTTTCAAAAACTATGAAGCGTGGACCCGACCAGATAGTAGTTAACACTTCAAGTTACTATGAAGCCTAGACCCGACTAGATATCAGTTCAACTTCATCCTTTCTAGCAAGTTAATATGAGGCCTGGATCCAACCAGATAACAGTTAACTTCCTTATCCCCAGCAAGCTGTTGTGAAGCTGAGAATCCAACCACATAACAGCCTAACTTTACTCTCCCCAAGATATTTTCTGCGAAGCCTGGAATCCGACCAGATAATAGTTTAATTTATACTTCCCCAGTAAGTAACCATGAAGCTTGGATCCGACTAGATAGCAGTTGACTTCCTCATCCTCAGCAAATTATGAAGCTTGGATCCGACCAGATAACAGCTGACATTCAAGAGATATTCCCTAGCAGAAGCATCCTTTTAACAAGTTTGAAGATATGTATACTCTTCATCCCCAACAGCGATCCGGGACTCAGCTTTCTAAAATTCCTCAGCAACATTCATGGATTTATTTTCCCGGACAAACATGCATCTCACATACATACATCATAGCATATACATACAAAATGTATTTAGCATGATCTCATTCATCTTGTGAATATCATGCATACATTTGCATTTAACTAACCCTTTTTCCCATAAGTGAAACATCAAGTTTTAGTATAAATCGACCAAATATTTATGCGGATACTTCCTCCAGTATTTACCATCATTCCTCCAAATGGCATCTATAAGCTCATTCCCAATACATCTTCGAATGCAAATTTCTAGGCACTCTAGTGTTCAATCAACTTCCACATTCAAGTCACGAATGGCGGATCCGCCAATCTAACTCTTCGGGTTTAAGAAGATTGAACAGGGGCAGCTGTTGTACCCCAAAATTTTCCCTGTCATTTATCAAGTAATCTCTCACAAGATCTCCTTTGATTCAAGATTGCACAACAGTTGATCAGCTCAAGACAACTCCTCAAGCACTGATGACTAAAAATTAGGGTTTGAGTTTGCACAAGGACAAATGGGATTTTAATGCCTCATATGACTTTCATGGATCATTTTGGACCCTCGAGATTTCTCATGACAAGTTTCAAGTCTTGGATCACATTTTTGCTCAATCAATTGATCAGTTGACCTAAAAATCAGTTGTATTGGGGAAAAAGTCAACCATGGACAATTTACAGTCAAGCTTCATAATTTTTGGTCCATATAAACATCATGAACTCATATATGTCATTTAGTCAAGTTTGGACCACAATTCCTCAAGAAATTTGATCAGATCATCAAAAGGGAAAATGATCAAAATTAGGGTTTTTGACTAAGAAGGTGAAATTTCTGATTTTTGATCTAGAAAATGATTGATTGGTTTAAGTTATGATCTCAAGTATTAAAATGCATCATTTTGACCTAATGGTATGGCTCAAAACATTGCTCAAGATCAATTGATTGACAGATGAATTTCAGTCAACTGATGGAAAAGTCAAATGTACACTAAAAAGTCAAACTTTGACTTTTTGGTTAAAATCAAGTATCAAAGATCACCATGATGCAAGATGATTCAAAGGAAACTTCCAACATGTAAGTTGTAGATATCAATGAGATCTAAAACATTGTAGAACACAACCTTTTCTAGAAATGCATGGATTTCAAGTTATGATTTTGTGAAGACATGCTCATGAAACTTGGAAACTTAGTGAAATTTTGCCCTAATTTAGGCAGGATTTTGACCTAACTTCATGGAAATTTTTCACATAGTTCCAAGATGAATCTTCAAAAATGTCCAACATAGAGATCATACTTGAGCAATGATAATCGAAGGCAAGAAGTTAGGGTTTTCAAACTTGAATTATAAGCCATTTCTTGATGAACACATGAACCAAATCCATGTTAGGCTGCATAATATTTGCTTTTCAAGCCTCAAACTTGTTTGTCACTCCATAATTAAATGTTTACACAACTCATAGATCCATTGTCCAAGCATTTGAGCCATTATCCAAGTTGCATTTCCATTTATGGCACAAAGTTACCATTCTATTCTTGAAAAGTTGCTTTAATCACAAAGTCAACTTGTCTTGAGCTTCTAACTTGTTCTTTCTAGACACACAACCCATATATACAAAAAGAAATGTGTGTAAGGCCTCTTTGAACTCAGAACATGCTTGTACAACACTTTGAGATTTATCTTCTCACTTTTCTTCAAAAGCAAGTTATAGAGCCAAAAGGCTAGAACTCAGAAGTCTTGAGTACATTTGATCTCAAACCTTTTCCATACATATACACAAGTCTATTGTAAGCAAAGGCACGATTTGAAACATCCTGAAACTCTCCCTAACACCCTTGCTGCACAGAACTACCCAAACTTGACAGTTTTGAGCAAAAACTCACCATCTCCATTTTCACTCGTGCGTTTTGAAAACTAATCATCCAAACACCTTCCATACATCATATCAAAGTGATCCAGACCCCTGTTTCCTAACTGTAACCCCTCCATCACCATCCCCCGTTTTCAAAATTGAATCTTGCAACTTGACTTGAGTTGAGAGTTTTACCCATCCTCAAAGCAAAGTAGGAGTTGGAATACACTCAAGGAGGTCCAGGCCAGCTAAACAGATCATTAGGACATCTCAAAGATTGTTCAAACTCCATACACGATTCTCACTTCAAGGTAAGTTTTTCTCAACTATGATATCTTGATATAAGCATCTTTTGTACATACGTTCTAAAGTAGAAATGTAGGTATCATTGCTCTGAAGCTAACCATGTCCATGGTTTTCATTTATATTGACTGTGTATTGAGAATTTTGGATTTGAATTTTCTGAAAAATTTAGGGTTCTGTTTGGTACTAACATAAATGCATCCTTGTCTTTGATTGTTAGCTTAAGTTAGTTACATGGTTGGATTCGTGATGGAAAAATGCATAAGTTTCATGTTTACACTTTTGAAAATGGTTAAGAATTGATGAAGTTACAGTTTTCAAAATTTGTTGGTGCGAGGAAAATTATGAAGTTGTCCTCCTGACTTGTTTTCAAATACATATTTATGGTTTTGTATTAATGAACGGGGTATAGCCACCGCAGTGGTAAAGCGCGCGCCTGTTAACTTTTGGGACCTGGATTCGAGCCCTAGTGGTATCCTTTTGGCTCTTTTTTACATTTTTCTTCCATTTTTTGTTTGAAACAGGCGCATGGGCCTCAACGGTGGGCTTTTTTTTTTTTGCTTATTTCTCACCCATGCTTTCACATTCACACACCTGGCCCAAACCATTTTTATTTTATTTTTCACTTTTATTTATTTTATTTTATATTTTATACTATATTTTTATTTTCTTTATTATTTTTTTATTATTATTATTACTATTATTATTATTATTAATAAAAAATCCAAAAATATTTATTTATTTATTTGCATATTTAAAAAATGCTCATTTACATTTTATTTTACTTATAAAGACAAAAAAAAACAAAAACATTTTCTTAAACCAATTAATTTCTTTTTTTTCTTAAATAATTAATATTTAGATTTATGTTTAATTATTATTGTATTTATCATTAAAATTAACTTAGAATTTAGGTTCCTTTTAATTAAATAATTTTTATTTTATTATTATTAATTTAAAACATTTTCATAAAAAACCCTAAAAAATCATTTTTAACTTAATTTCTTTCTTAATTAGTTTAAATTTAATTTTGATTATTTTTTACTAATTGTTTTCTTAATTAGGTCAAGACTAAACCCTTTCATAAAATCCAAACAAAATGATTTCTTTTTCCATTTGCATTTGTACATTATATTTTTCAATTCTTGTATATTTATTCAATATAGTTGTAATAGATAATTAGGTTTAATTTTCTTGTAAATCCCCATTTGTAAATTTGTATACCCCCTCCCCTAATGATGTAATAGCTTAGTAATTTTACTCTCCACAATTTATCACTTTATATAAATGCTAGTAAATTAGGGTTTGTATGGAAAGACTAAAATCAACAAGTAGCAAACCCTAATTCAAGACAAAACAATGCATGTAAATCCAATACACTTGCACACTTACACCATTAGGGTAATTCCACTTTGTTGCCTTACAAAAATGTCCATGTTATGCATGTGGGATATCTTAGCAAAAAGCAATCAAAAATACAAGATCATAGTCCCTCGATGACGCTATCAATATTGCCTTTCAAAATGATCTTAGTCCCTCAAAGAAAAATGCTAAGATATCTCACAACATTGTTATCATGGCTATACGATGACCCACGCCCGTCCCTTTACATCCAAATATAAGGCTTCTTACGAATCAATGGTAAGATGGCAATATCAAAGGAAAGGAAGAAATGAACTAAGACTTTTTGAGTAGGTAGATTGTTCCTAGTTGCTTGCTCATTTTCAAACCAAACATTCTTGCTTATTTTCAAAACAAACACCAAACGCTTTCAAAACATTTTCCAAACATGAAACATTTTCAAAAGATCAACACTTTGTATACGTTCTTACGAACGAGAACTATTACAAAGTTTGCCTAAACGAAGGCACCTTTTCAAAATACTTTCAAAAACCACACAAAGCACATTTTCAAACAAAAGCAAGTGATCTAGCAAGAAACTAAGAGCCCATAGATAATTGTGGATGAAAAGGGTGCTAACACCTTCCCTTTTCATAATCTACCCCCAAAACTCAAGAAATAATCTCAAAGGTCTTTCCTGTTCTTTTCAACCTTTCCTTTTGGATAAAAGAAAAGTCGGTGGCGACTCTTGCTAACCGCAACATTTGCGATAAAACGCAAAACACCCAAGTCAGTTCTCCCACCGTATCACACCTATGAATAGGCATTCGTACATGGAAACAACTCATAAATGAGGAATTTGCGAAGAAAAAGACAAAATACAACGAGTAAAATGGCAATAAGAAAATCTCGAACTTCTATTAAAACTGATATTGCTATAGTTCCCATATCCTGGATCGTCCTAGCGCCATGCTTCGGAAGGATAATAGTTGAATTGATCCATCCCGTGTTAGGAGGGTGTACGTGAAGAGTCTTCAGACTGCAGTCTATCTCTTTTTGTCCCTAATTTTTGCCTGGATCTTCCTTCTGGGTTTTCAATCCACCGGGACACCCATTTTTGCCTAAGCCACCCTTTCGGGTTTTCGACTTAGCGGGTTATTCTTTTTTCTTTTTTAGCCCTAACTTTTGCCTAAGCTGCCCTTTTGGGTCTTCAACTTAGCAGGTCTTTTTATGCGTAGTATTTTTTGACTGAGTTTGAGTTGACTAGAAGCAGAACGTCTTCCCCGTCCATGTTTGCCAGGATTAGAGCACCTCCTTAGAAATCTTTCTTCATGATGTACGGCCCTTCATAGTTAAGAGTCCACTTTCCTCTTGGATCAGTGTGGATTGAGAGAATCTTCATTAAGACTAGGTCACCTGTGTGGAACTCTCGAGGTCGAATCTTTTTGTCAAATGCTCTCTTGAGACGCTGTTGATATAACTGACCCTGACAAATGGCTGCTAGGCGCTTCTCTTCAATGAGATTGAGTTGGTCGAGCCTTGTTTGAATCCATTCAACTTCATCAAGTTTAGTATCCATCAGAACCCTCAAGGAAGGAATCTCCACTTCAACCGGGAGTACCTTGTCCGTACTATAGACCAGTGAAAAAGGAGTTGCCCCAGTATAAGTATGCACCAAAGTTCGATAGTCGTGCAGGGAAAAAGGCAACATCTCATGCCAATATTTGTATGTTCTCACCATTTTCTAGAAGATCTTCTTTATGTTCTTGTTAGCAGCTTCGACTGCCCCATTCATCTTCGGCCAATAAGGTGATGAATTATGGTGCTCGATCTTGAATTTTTCACATATTTCCTTCATCATTTTTTTGTTGAGATTCGACTCGTTATCAGTGATGATCTTGTTAGTAGTTCCATAACGGTAAATTATTTCTTTTTTGATGAAGTGGGTAACAACTTGCTTGGTTACGTTCTTGTACGAAGCTTCTTGCACCCACTTGGCGAAGTAGTCAATAGCAACGAGAATAAACCTATGTCCATTTGAAGCACCCAGCTCGATGCGTCCAATCATATCAATTCCCCATATTGCAAAGGGCCATGGCAAAGTCATTACATTTAAGGGAGTGGGAGGAACATGTATCCTGTCTGCGTAAACCTGACATTTGTGGAACATCTTCGCATATACACAACAGTCTCTTTCCATCATCATCCAGAAATAACCTGCTCGTAGGATTTTCTTGGCCATGGAATGTCCACTGGCATGAGTCCCAAAAGATCCCTCGTGAATTTCTCGTATGATGGAGTCTGCTTCGTGTCTATCCATGCATCTGAGCAGAACCGAATCATAGTTTCTTTTGTATAGGACGTCTCCTGACCGTAAAACTTGGATGCCAACCTTCTGAGAGTCCGCTTATCACAATTTGTAGGACCCTCGGGGTTCTCTTGCTTCTCAAGATATCTTTTGATGTCGAAGTACCACGGTTTTTCGCCCGATACATCTTTAGTTGTGAGACAATGAGCAGGGAAAATATGTGTTGGCTCTTTGTAACGAAAGATCCTTATATTGGGTGCATGATTTGGATAGCTGACTTTGAACATTTCCGCTAAAGTGGCCAGAGCATCTTCCAATTGATTTGCTTCTCTAGAAATGTGCTCAAATGTGACCTCATTGAAAGCGGGCAACAACTCTAATATGTAATCCCGGTATGGAACTAAATTAGGGTGTCGTGTATCCCAATCACCTCGAACTTGATGTATTACTAAGGTAGAGTCCCCATAAACTTCAAGAATCTTGATCTTCAAATTAATGGTTGCTTCAAGACCCATTACACAAGCTTTGTATTCGACGACGTTATTCGTACAATCAAAATATAACCTAGTTGTGAAAGGTATGTGAGTGTTGCATGGAGAGGTCAGAATTGCCCCAATGTTGTGGCCCATAGCATTTGATGCACCATCGAACATGAGAGTCCATCGCTCCCGTAGTTCGGTTCCTTCTTTATCATCAAGTTTCATAATGTTCTCGTCTGTAAAATCGAACTTCATTGACTGATACTCTTCCAATGGATGGTGAGCGAGATGATCAGCAAGAATGCTACCTTTGATAGCCTTTTGTGTGATGTACTGGATGTCATATTCAGACAAAAGCATTTGCCACCGAGCCAATCTCCCTATAAGTGCTGGTTTCTCAAAGATGTACTTTATCGGATCCATCTTAGATATCAGAAGTGTAGAATGTGTTAACATATACTGCCTCAAACGTCGAGCTGCCAACGTAAGAGAACAACAAGTCTTCTCAAGTAAGGAATACCTTGATTCACAATCAGTAAACTTCTTACTCAGGTAATAGATGGTGTGTTCTTTTCGTCCAGTATCATCATGTTGTCCGAGCACACAACCCATAGATCCTTCAAGCACTTTCAAATACATAATTAGAGGTCTCCCTGGAACTGGTGGTATGAGTATTGGCAAATCTTGAAGATACTGCTTAATCTTCTCGAAGGCTTATTGACAACTTTCATCCCAACTGACATCTTGATTCTTGCGTAGCAATTTAAAGATGGGTTCAAAGGTAGTATTAAGGTGAGAAATGAACTTGGCTATGTAATTCAACCTTCCAAAGAAACCCCGTAATTCCTTTTCATTTTTCGGCGCCGGCATACCCTGTATTTCTCTCACCTTGTCTGGATCTACTTCAATCCCTCACTGACTCACGATAAAACCAAGCAACTTGCCCGATCGAACCCCAAAGGTGCACTTGTTGGGATTAAGCCTTAATCTTAACTTTCGTAAATGATCAAACAACTTCTGCAAATGGATCAAATGTTCTTCTTCAGTTTGTGATTTTGTGATCATATCATCCACATACACCTCGATCTCTTTATGAATCATTTCATGAAAGAGAGTCACTATAGCACGCTGATATGTCGCACCAGTATTTTTGAGACCAAAAGGCATGACTCTATAGCAAAAGGTACCCCAAGGAGTTGTGAAAGCTATTTTATCCATGTCTTCGGGAGCCATCTTTATCTGATTGTAACCCGAGAATCCATCCATGAAAGAGAACACTGAATACTGAGAAGTATTATCAACCAATACATCAATATGAGGCAACGGGAAATCATCCTTCGGGCTCGCTCTATTCAAGGTTCGGTAGTCAACACACATACATACCTTACCATATTTCTTAGGTATAGGCACTATGTTAGCAATCCAAGGAGGATAATTTATCACATATAGGAAGGCTGCATCAAGTTGTTTCTGAGCTTCTTCTTTGATCTTCAAATCCATGTCGGGTCTGGTCCTTCGCAGCTTCTGCTTTACAGGAGGACATTCTGGATTAAGTGCAAATTTGTGCATCACTATACCAGTGTCTAAACCGGGCATGTCTTCATAAGACCAGGCGAAGATGTCAGCATACTCTCAAAGCAACTCAATCAACCCCTTCTTCTCTTCACTTTACAAGGTAGCACATATATTGACTTCTCTCTTTACCTCTTCAGTACCGAGATTGATGACTTCTATTTCTTCCTGATATGGATGGATGACCATCTCTTCCTATCTCAAGAGCCTGGCTAGTTCTTCAAGGACTTCACAATCTTCCCCACTATCTTCGTTAGCATGATCAACTGAATTCTCAAGGATATAAGGAACCATAGCACTATCATTTCCAATGGAGTTCGAGACGGATCTGCATGATTGATGATTTGATATTTTATTTTAGAAAGTGCAAGAAAATATTTAGAATATGAAAAAGAAAAGTATTTCCATTTTTATTTTGAAAAAGTAAAAGTAAAAGAAAAGACAGGGAACAAAATTGTATGCGAAAGTGAGATTTTTCATTCAATTTTAAACGGAGATTGAAACATAAGGGGTCCCTTCTACAAGCTGTCATTATGCCTTGGGCAGGACATATGACTTAAATGAAAACAAAATTACACATCAAGAAAAATAACTTCAGGGATGTCCACGGCAGTCCAATTGTCAAGCTCCTGGTCCGACGCAACTTGATAGTTAAATCTGGAAACATCTTCATCGTCAGCTTCTTCATCTATTGAGAGCACTTGTCCTTCTTTACTTATACCAGCACTAACGAACACTTCAGAAATTTGGGGAACCTACCTTCCTTTGAGAGGAACCCAACCAGCTTGCATGGAGGACGATGGCTGATACCCAAGACCATAGCAATCTTTCTTCTCCAGTACTTCAATCAATTTTCACCAACTGTCATAGGGAGGTCTAGCTTCTATGAGGGCCTTGGCATCCTTCAAAGAGGCCAGGGGTGCTTCAGACTTCTTACATTCCATGAAGGGGAACTTGTCAACGGTAAAAATATCCAGAGCTTGAAAGGGCAACTCCTGCACCTCACCTTCCACTTCCATATAATGGTAGGTAGTCATATTGTTAATCATTATATCTTCTTCTCCACAAATGAAGACAACTTGGTCATTTACAATGAACTTCGGACGTTGATGAAGAGTAGATGTCACAGCTCCTGCTACGTGGATCCATGGACGACCCAAAAGGAAAATATAGGATGGACGGATGTCCATAACATAGAATGACAAATAGAAAGTGTGGGGACCAATCATGATAGGCAAGCCCACTTCTCCATCTATAGATTATCTTGAACCATCAAACGCTCGAACATTCAGAGTGGAAGGCCTCATCATTACCCCGTCCATATTCAGCTTAAATAGAGTAGCCTTAGGAATCACATTGAGTGAAGAACCCATATCTACCAAAACTCGAGATAAAATTGTGTCCAAACACTTCATAGAAACATGCAACGCATTGTTGTGGGCTCTGCCTTCAACTGGGAGCTCATCATCACAAACCCAAACAATTTCCCACAGAAATATTGGTGACGGTTCCTTCAAATTGGGCCATAGAGATGTCTTAGGTAACATTGGCAGAACACAAAATATTTAGTAAAGCATTGCGGTGGGTCTCTGAACATAAAAGGAGAGACAAGATGGAAATCTTGGACGGTGTCTGGTTGAGTTGATCCACCACTTTGTAATCACTTCTCTAGAAAATCCTCAAAAGTTGCTCTGCTTTTTGTCCTACAGAAGGTTCAGGCTGACTATCAATCACTTGCTTTCCCCTAGCCTTGGCCAGAGCATCATTGTTAGTTTATTTGGGAGACGGTGATGGGGGAGAAAAGATCTGGCCACTACGAGTCATGTTACTGGTTCCTGCAACATTGGTAATACTCTTGTCAACCACTGGAGGACACTCGTACTTATTCCCATGAATATAGACCACATTATACTCCCACATAAATTCCTTTGATTTGTTTCACAGAGGAGGAATAGGAGCTTGAGTTGTTGCGGGGGTAGCGGGAGCTTGAATCATTATTTGGGTAGTAGGAGCCTGAATTGTCAACGGGATACCTGGTGTTGCTGAAAAGCTTCTCAGATAGTAAGGAATTTCCAAGACTTCAATTTCTTCTTCTCGGAATATCTTCTCTATTTGTAGGACATCTTCATCCATTAGTTGTTGGATAGTCGTCTTCAAACCAGTACACTCTTCAGGTTTAAAGGAACATGTTAAGAAAAAATCATGGAGTTCTTGCAACACCTCATGCTCCAAAAAATGTTCTCTAACAGTTCCTAATGATATCTGGATCTCTTCAACCTTGGTTACCAGAGTCTGTTCACTACTTTCTTCAATAGCATTGACCGCTACTCCTGGGTGAGGAGGCATGGGATTATTCTGAATATTGGGACCAACAGGGTTGAAATATATGTCCTTTGCATCTAGGAGGTCTTGAACTTTACATTTGAATGCTCTATAATTCTCAATCATGTGGCCTGGGGAACCAGAATGAAATTCACAATGAGCATTAATGTCATACCCCATGGGAGGAGGATTAGGTGGTGGACCAAGTTCACATAGTTGAACCAACTGATTGGAAAGTAACTGAGGGAGAACCTGAGCATAAGACATAGGAATGAGATCAAATCTTCTTTCAGACACTCTTTGTCTTTGTGGAGCTCTCGAACCTTGAGGTTGTTGATTCTGTTGTTGATAAGTTGGAGGCAGTGCAAATTGCTGTTATGGAACATATTGTGGTTGAGGAGTGAAAGGCCGTTGTTGGGAAATCTAGGGTGTTGGAGTTGTAGCAGCATACACTTGAGGTACAAATTGAGTAGGAACAACAGCAGGTGTTGGGAAATAAGGAAACCGAACTAGAGGATTTGCGGAAGCTTTTCCTTGGTTGATGGTGACAGCACTAGTCTCACCTTCTTTCTTCTTGACAAAACCAAAAAACGTCTTTCTACCAATTCCCTCATTATTGTTGGTATTGTTAGGGATACCTTGGATCCTTCCAGCCTTAATACATGTTTCAACATGTTCTCCAATAATGACCATATCAGAGAAATAAGTGGAGGTACTACTGAGCATGTGTTGAAGATAAGGACCTCGTAGAGTACCTATAAACAAATAAATCAGTTCACAATCCAAGAGAGGAGGTTGGACCCTTGCATCCAGTTCATGCCACCTTTGAGCGTACTCTTTGAATGACTCTTTATATTTTTGTATCATCCCTTGAAGCTGAGTACGGCTAGGAGCCATGGCAGTATTGTAATGGTAATGTTTCAAAAAGGCGATAGCTAGTTCTCCCCAAGTACTTACATGAGTTCTTTCTAGTTGCATATACCAATCCAACGGTGCCCCGGTCAAACTATCTTGGAAGAAGTGCATGAGTAATGGTTCATTTTCAGCATAGGCTACCATCTTACGACAGTAGGAACAGAGATGAGTCTTTGGGAAGGAAGTACCTCTGTATTTGTCAAAATCAGGAACTTTGAACTTGGGAGGAATAACTACCCCAGACACGAGACACATTGCAGTAGTATTGAATCCAGAAGCCTTGATACCCTCTATGGCTTTGAGACGCTCTTCGAGAGCATGGTACATTTTCGCAGCTTCGGCAACTCCAGCGGAAAGATTCACTTGGGGTTCATCAAGATCAATGACATCGTGATGATCATCAACATCATTCCTAGGAGCTTCAGTAGGGGTCTCAACATTTGCATTGTCATTCCTCCCATTAGCAGAACTGGAGGGAGAAGCAGTAGCAAGCTTGGCAACACTTTGATGTAACTCTTCTTGACCCTTGATCACAGTGTGATACGATGAGAGAACTGACTTGGGTGTTTTGCGTTTGATCGCAAATGTTGCGGTTAGCAAGAGTCGCTATCGACTTTTCTTTTATCCAAAAGGAAAGGTGAAAAAGCACAGGAAAGACCTTTGAGATTATTTCTTGAGTTCGGGGGGTAGATTATGAAAAGGGAATGTATTAGCACCCTTTTCATCCATGGTTTTCCACTGGCTCTTAGTTACTTGCTAGATCACTTACTTTTGTTTAAAATTGTGCTTTGTGTGGTTTTTGAAAGTATTTTGTAAAGAGACCATTGTTTAGGCAAACTTTGTAATGATTCTTGTTCGTAAGAATGTATACAAAGTGTTTGATCTTTTGAAAATGTTTTCAAGTTTTGTAAGATGTTTTGAAAGTGCAGGTGTTTGTTTTGAAAATAGCAAGGATGTTTTGTTTTGAAATTGAGCAAGTAATTAGGAGCATTCTACCTACTCAAAATTCTTTCATGTACATTTCCTTTTCCTTTGACATTGTTATCTTACCATTAATTTGGTAAGTAACCCTATCTTTGGAGGTAAACGGGACGGGTGAGGGTCATCATATAACCATGACTAGCAATATTACAAGGTATCTTAGCATTCTCTTTTAAGTACTAAGATCATTTGAAAGGCAACATGGATAGCGTCATCGAGGGACTATGATCTTGTATTTTGCTTGTTTTTGCTAAGATACCTCACATGCGTAATATGGCTATTTAGTAAGGCAACCAAGTGGATTTACCTAGGGGGTGCTTGTGTGCAAGTGTATTGTTTTCATGCTTGGTCTTGTCTTTGATTAGGGTTTTCTAATTGATTGGTTTTAGTCTTTCCATACAAACCCTAATTACTAGCATTTGTATATAAAGCGGTAAATTGCAGAATTTAAAATTACTACGTTATTACAATACTTGTGGGAGGGGGTATAAATTATAAATGGGGATTGCAAGAAAATAAATCCTAATTATCTATTACAACCATATTGAATGTGTACAAGAATTGAAATAAATAATGTACCAGATGAATAAATATACAAGGATGTGAATGTAAAGTAAATGGATATTTTGTTTGGATTTTTTAGGATAAAGGGGTTCTTGTTTTAACTTAATTAACTAAAATACAAATAATTAATTAAAAGTAAAAAACTAAATTTACTAGGAAAAGAAATTAAATAAAACCCTAATCTATTAATTGATTAAAAAGAAATTAAGTTTATAAGAAAAGTATATTTTTGGTATTTTTGTCTTAAAAAATAATTTATAGTGTTATAAAATTATTTTGGTCTTTTTAAATAATATATTTAAAATGTGTAAAAGAAAATAATTAAAACCCTAATTTTTTAATTAAATTTACAAAACAATTAGTCTAAATAAATAAAGTATGATTAAATAAAATAATTTTTTGTGTAAATTTATAAATAAACTATGTCAAAATATAAACCTAATATTTTTATTTTTTTTTATTTTTTTAGTATTAGAAAAATATTTAAGAAAAAAATTAAATAAAAATAAGAAAAGAAAAAATAAAAATGGGCCAGGGTGTAAATAGCCAACAGGGGGGTTAGAGGTAAGAAAAAAAACAAAAGGCCCAAAGAAGGCCCAGCGTCTGTCCAAAAAAGTCAAAATGTATGAAAAAAATGTAAGAAATCCAAAAGGGTACCACTGGGGCTCGAACCCAGGTCCCTCCAGTCACAGGCGCGCGCTTCTACCAGTTGGGTGGCTATACATCCATTTATATAATCAAAACAATAAATATATGACACAAAACGCGTCCTGAATACACTTCATCTTCAACCTCCAGCCAAAGGACCTGTATCTTCTTCATTTCTCAACAAAAATGAAAAGTTCAAACATGAAAGTTGTAGCATTTCTTCCCACGAATCCAAACATATGAGTAACTTAAGCTAACAGTCAAAGATGAATGGGAATTTTTCTGGCCCTAATTCAAACCCTAAAAATTTCAGAAAACTTTAACTCTGAAATTCTCTAAGCTCAGGCCATATAAATGCAAACTATGGATATGTACAGCTTCATAGCAAAGTTATCTACATTTTATCTTCACAAATCAAGACCTAACAATGCCTAAATGATGAGATGAAAAGTCAGAAAACTCACCTTGCAGCTGGAGATCGTGTTTTGAGTTAGAACTACTTTCAAAGTGTTTTGATGATTGGGTGAGCTTCCTTGCACCTCCAGGAAGCTATTGCAAAGCTTACTTTGTGTTGAGAGTTCTTGAATCATTCTGAAGAAGTCAATGTGCAATGCCCTGTTTTTTAAAATGGAGAATGGTGTAAATGGTATTACAGTTTGAAAACATGGATTGGGATAGTTTTTATATGTGTATTAGAAGCTTTTTGGATGGTTTGGCCAAGAAACGCACGAGGGGATTTGGAGGTTGGGTTCAAAAATCAGAAATGACAAGTTTTTCTGCTTGTATGGAAATTCTGGTTTTGGGGAGTTTTAGGACTTGTTCAATCGTGTGTTAGCTTGCAATGCACTTTTATAATTATATGGAAGAGGTTAGAGGACTTGAGGAGGTCAGAAAACAAAGATCACATGTTATGAGTTTTTGACTTGTTTTTGAAGTTATCTTGAAAAACATGGTTTCAATGCAAGGTACATGTCTTGTAGGGTGGCTTGCAACTTTAAACATGTTTGCTCTAAGTTTATAGAGCATGCTTGTGCAGAAAGAACAGGTGCAAAGCTCCATACAAGTTGACTTTGTGATTAAAGTCACTTTTCCAAAATGGAAGTGTGAACTTTGTTCCATTAATGGAAAATTTAATTGGAAAAAGCTTGAATCAAGTGGATAATAGCTCAAAAGTAAGTGTAATCTTCTGATTATGGATAGATCTTGAGGTTTAGAGGCCTGCAAAACAAAATTGTGCAGCATAGGTTTGAAATTGAATTCTTGTTCATCACAAAATCACTTGTAATTCAAGTAATAAAACCCTAACTTCATCTCTTCGATTCTCCCTACTCAAAAATGATCTCAAGGAGTTCTTGGACATTTTGGAAATCTTGCAATGTGCTCTACAACCCATCTTTGAATCACTTTTGAAAACTCCCCTTGGAACTATATGAAAAAGTTCCATGAAGTTAGGTCAAAATCCTGACAAAATTAGGGCAAAATTTCACTAAGTGTTTTTGTTTCATGACCATGTATTCTTAAAATTATAACTTGAGATCCAAGCACTTTTGGAAGGAGTTGTGTGAAGCAAAGTTGTATATTTCATGGAGATCTACAATTTTCATGTTGGAAATTTCTTTTGAATCATCTTGCATCATGATGAAATCTTGAATTTTTTATTTCTTGATGAATAAGTTTCATATTTTGACATGCTTTGATGAATTATGATCTTTGGCATTTGATTTTGACCAAAAAAGTCAAAGTTTGACTTTTCAGTATACAGTTGACTTTTGATCAGTTGACTGAAAATCCATCTGTCAAACCTTTGAACTTGAGAAATGTTTTGAGCTATGTCATTAGGTCAAAATGATGCAATTGGACTCTTGAGGTCATGCCTTAAACCAATTGATCATTTGCTAGGTCAAAAATCAGAAATTGCCCATTCCCAATCAAAACCCTAATTTTGACCATTTTGCCCTTTTGAAGATCTGATCAAATTTCTTGAGGAATTATGGTCCAAACTTGATAAAATGATACATATGAGTTCAAAATGTTGATGTGGATCAAAAATTATGAAGTTTGACTGTAAATTGGCCATGGTTGACTTTTTTCCCAATACAGTTGATTTTTAGGTCAACTGCTCAATTGACTGAGCAAAAGTGTGATCCAAAGATTGAAACTTGACATGAGTAATCTTGAGGGTCCATAATGATCCACGAAAGTCATATGGGGCATTGGAAGTTCAAATATCCTTGTGCAATCTCAAACCCTAATTTTGGTTAGCAGTGCTTAAGGAGGTGTCTTGAGCTGATCAACCCTAATGCAGTCTTGAGTCAAAGGAGATCTTGTGAGCAAATTCTTGATAAATGAGAGGGAAAATTTTGGGGTACAACACACAGCATGAAGGTTTTTCATAAGTTGATCCATGTGAGTGCCCATGGTGTCCATATCTCAGTAGAGAGCATTCTGATTCTCTTTAAAAAGATCCATAAGTCTTTGTTGGTTGCTTCTTGCACGGTAAGGATGTGGAGAAGTCATATTTGTTATTTACTGAAGTATGATTAGAAAAGGGACCCGAATGAGTGTTTTTGTGAAAAATGAATGCATGATAGTATGAATGAATGTTTTATCTTCATTTTTGGGGAAGCCCAAAGACTCGTCCATCTTTGAAAATTTGTTTTCCTTTTTGAAAAACTATACCAACGAGACTTGTCTTTGGACTTACTTAGATATAAGATATATATACATGATGATATGCTGTCATGGTATGTTACGGCATGAAGTCTCAGCTCCACATATTCTAGATAACTGTTGTGTAGTCTGTTGCACAGGCTAAAAGTAACAGGATCAAAAGTCCAATGTCACATGCATGGAGTCAAAGTAACCAGCCATAAGGTATGTACTATGGGTTTATCACCTTCCGAACAAGGTTCTAAGGATATCTCAGAGTCTACGTTCTTCCTTTAGATATTATCGACATCCCAATTACTTGGTAATCAATAATATTCGCAGGAAAAACTCGTCCGAGTGCAGCATCGCATGACAACTACTTTTGGATTACTCCGTTATAGTCTTCGCACTACACCTAAAAAGTCCAGGATGTGTTAATGGTTCTACGGCCCTCAGCTTCTTGAGTTCTCAGGTCGAAAGCAACAATGTCTTCCCAATTACTCGGTAAACATCACTACTTTCAAGGAGACCTCCACTGAGTGGGGGATTTTCATGCCTCCTTCTTCGGGATTACTCCCTAAAAGTTAACATGACTATACCACCCGTCATAATCCTAAGTGTAACCCAAGTCCAGGTATAAGACTTATCGAATGTAATCACCCAACCCAACATCACAGCGTATCTAGAATATGTGAGTAGCAACAATATATGCAATATATACAAAAGAAAGCAATAAAGAAATAAAACAGTAAAGCAAAATAAAGCAAATAAATAAACACCTAAAAATACAAATAAAAAAACTAGGAGAGACTCGCTAAAGATCCCTAGCAGAGTCGCCAGCTGAAGCTACCGGTAGAAAATACAGATCCACCATCGAACTTTATTTATCCCAAAGGAAGGGGAAATATCGAGAAAACCACAAGAGGATAGATAAGATGGTCTTGCAACCAATAGAAAGGGTAAGGGAGTAGGTTATATGAGGGGAAGGTATTAACACCCCTCACATCCGTTGTACTCAATGGGATCCATTTTGTTTGTTTGTCTCTAAGGGTATGTTTATCTACAACTATACTTGCTTAAGGGGAAAGAAATGGTTTTTTATTATTGCGTTCGTGAGGGTTTCGCGACCCTTTGCTTACGCATCCAATGAAGAAATCATAACATCGTATTTCTTCTAGAAAATGTTGGTTTGTTGGTGTTTTTAATGGGCAACGTTAATGCACGCATCCTAGCAATAGGCATGGCCGATATCGCAGTAGAACGGAGATAACATGCCCTTTGGGGGAAGTTTTGATTTGTTGAGCGTTTGGCAAGTTTAAAATGAATTCAAGTAATGATTAAATGTTTTTGGATTTTTTATTTGTGAATGGTGGGTTTTAATTACAAAATAAGAAAAAGAAATTTAAGAGGGAGACTAGAAAACCTAGTGGTTATGTACAGGTTTCAAATGCCTAAAATCTAATTAATTTAATTAATCGAGAGTTTAGAAATGAATAAAAAGAAGCTCAAGGGTGCATATGAGACACACAAAAAATCGATCAAAGAGACAAGAAGTAAATGTTTAATCGATGAATTAGAGAATAACAAAGCGTGAAATTTAAATCAAATAATTGGAAAGAAAGAAATTAAACAATCAAATGACTAATGCCCAAAAATTAGTTGAAATTATTTAATAAAACTGATTTAAGGAAATTAGTCAAACTAAATAAAATTAATTAACAAAATTAATCTTTGCATTAACAATTAACAAAATAAAATAAAATAAGAAAACATTGAAAGTAAATAAAAATAAGAAAATATTAGAAAATAAATGAAATAGGGTTGATAAATAAACAAAAGGGGGTGAAAATGGAATCAAGGAGTGCGAAGAGAAAGAGCCAGGCGCTAGGCCCAAGCCTTAAAAGTCCAATGGTATTTTTTGTGTCAAGGCTCTTCAGATGTCAAAAAAAAAGATGTATCAGGCTGAAAGGAGTGTGTGGGCAGCAAAGTGATTCCAGCCCCATCTGGTCCAATACTCGGACCACTCAATATGCCATCACCAACTAAAATATACCTCTACTTCACTTTGTTTATCCAATTAAAAAGCATAGAAGAAAGTAGAACTAGAAGATGTGTTTAGAGTTAGGTTAGGAATTGTGAACTTCTTGATCTCCTTCTTTTCTTACAACAATCCGTGTCGCGCCATACCATCCATCACTGGAAATCTCCGATTCGGTTTTCGCACCTGTCCTCTCGTTTCTTTTTCACTCAAATGCACTATGGCTTCATTACCTTTGTGATATTTCTCTATCTTTCTTCTGACTCTGAGTGTCTTTGTCTCGTCATCAACGCCTTATTATCCTTTCTTTTGTTGTGCTCAAATAGCGGTGAATATACCTCCCTCACTATCCTTGTATTCCTTCCTTTCTCATCATCGAGTTCTTTTCGTCTCCACTCTGACCCATTTGGTTCCATTTTGCGAGTAACCACTATAACCCTATGCGCGCGATTAGCTCAACAACATCGGATGTTCCCCTCGTGGCCTTCTCGCATGGTTTCGATTGATCACGGTGATTCTTGATGCGGCAGCGGCGAGCTCAAATCAAATGAAGCAGGGGCGCTCTCAGGTATGGGACTAGATTTTTCTCTCCCTTCATCAAACTTAGGTTATCATGCTCTAAGGGTTAATAGGTTAGTTGTTTTAAATCGTTGCACTTTGATTAATGTGTTATTACATTTTATAGTTTAATCCACAAAAAGAAAGCGGCAAAACAAGCAGGTTATGGGAGAACCACGACGGCATCAGCTCATAAATGAATAGATATACAGCAGAGAAAAGGTAAAGTGCAAGATGGAATTCAGTAAAGTACCAAATTGGAGCCCCTCCGATGGGTTCTTCGAGCTCAGGTAATGATTCTACTCTTTCCTCTTCCCCCACTCTAAAGGTAGCACAATTTGTTGGTGTTACGAGTTGGTTGGCTTGATGCTGCTAGACCTCTTGGATTATCTTTTTCTGATCTCTAATATTTTCTGTTAGATTTCTCCGTACAGTTTTGTTGGTTCAGTGAGAAATTTTACAGGTTGAGGAAAGATGAATAATGGTTTGTAATAGAGGTTATGCAGGGCTAGTGAAGAGGCATTGGGCAGAATTTTCCTCTATTTTTCTTTTCTGGATATCTTACTGTGATTGTTGGGGTTTTGTGTTATCCCCTCTCTTTTTTTTGTTTGCTGGTTGTGTTCTCTCTTTTGGTTTTTCTGGCTCTGTGTATTGTGTTTTTTTACTTGGTAATTCTCTCTCTGGTTTTCTTGCTGGTTGTGTGTTCTCTCTCTTTCTCAAAACATGTTCCCCCATTTTTCAATGAGACAATGATTCTTCTTATAATGAGATAAGGGTAGGAATTGGAGGGAATTGGTGAAATTTGAACATTATTGGCAAGTTGACTTTGTGGCCTTTTGAGTGCAGGTTTGGGTTATGTATATATTTGTGCAACTGATTTTTTGGACTGTTTACATAGGCTATGCAGTTTATGGACAACAACCTATGCTTGGACTGTTATGCTCTGGGTGACATATTTCTAAACCCTATATCTTTTCCTCTTTTCCTTTCTATGATGTAAAGCAATTGTGCTTTTTACACAGTTTTTGAAGGGTTTACATTTTTTAGGAATATGATGATGCATTTAGGGTTCCAGCTACTTGGTAGCTTGCATTATTTTGTGAATTGTTGTTGTTTTCGGTTTGTTTTGGCTATTGCGCTTGTCGTTTTGTGCTAATGTTCTTGGCAGCTTGGCTGCAAGTCTGTCTTTTGTTTACAGCAGCTGCTTACCTGTTGTTCTATTACTATATACTTTCTAGCTGCTGCTTTGCTAGTTTTGGATTACTTCCTAGTCTTACTGTTGTTTTGTGTTGAGGGATGCTGTTATTTTACATATGTTACCTTGTTTGGCAGCTTTACTTGTTGTTTGTTGCGCTATTTTGCTTTGTTGCAGGCCTGCCCATTTTGTGGTTGTTTATTACACTATGTTATTTGCTGCCTTGGGCAGTTTTGACTTGCCTTACCATGTTTTATGTTGTTATTCTTGTGATTGCAATTTGTTTTGCTGTATAGCGGTTTGAAAATATTTGTACATTTATTTTCCCTTTTGTGAACCAAAAACCCACACATTTTATGATTTGCAAAAGTAAGAGGAAATAGCCAATGATTAAAAACAAAACCTTTTAGTTCTGATTCCAAATGCAAACCCTAATGATGAGATACAAAAACCTCTTTAACAATTAATTCTTGTTTTGAACTTTCACATGTTGATTGTTTACTAACTTTTTCCTTTTTCTTATTTCATGAACACGAGAATTGGCCGATCGGGGAAAGTTTAAAAGATGAAGAGGCCATGGCGAGGAGTGAGGAAGAGTGGCTTGAAGATGAAGCAAAAAGACTTGAAGAAACAAACATTTATTTCTTTTTTGTTTTTTAAACAAACAAATGTAACTTGTATTTTGCATTGTAATCCCTTTTGCAAATTGTCCAAAAATGTAACTTGAACACCAAACTTTAGTGAATTTTATGAATGATGAATTTATTGTATGGAAATCAAACAAAATCTTGAATCTTGATTGAAAATTGCAATTTCCACTTGAATGGTTTGAATAATACTCCTCACTTTGTAACTTGAAATTTAAGAAATCAAACATGACCTTAGAAACTTGTATCTCAAGTAATCATGCGCCTTGTCTTTTAATCCCAATCTTCATATCATGTCCAAACCCAACTTGCACTCTAAATGAGAACCGTAACTTTGATGTCCAAACCACAAGTAACTTGTAACTGAAGCAACAAAACATGCCTTGATCATCATGAACCTTCAACCTTATTTCTTATGCCCAAATTACGCATTCGTCAACTTAAACTTCAAACTCTCGACTTGGTGACTTAGAGATCTTAAGAAGAAAACTTGAAGTGCGAGGAGATGAAATACCTAACCAAATGTACTTGACTTTGAGTTATCCTTGAGGCGGGCGAAAGAAACATCTTAACAAAAACCAGGGATCCAAAACCCTAGCATCTTGCCAAACAATATGGAAATAAACCATAATCCAGGCTCTGAGGAATTTGAGTGAGAAACAACCTTGTAACTTGATGAGAAAGAAATCCATGACAACTCTGAACTTCATTCTATGATCCACCTCTCAAGACCCAGATGAACTTATCCTTAACCTGATGAGAGAACTTCAAAACAAAATTAGACATAAAGAGGGCACAACCCTAATACCTCAAAACAAGGCGCCTGATTCCATGAGATACGATACATGCGAACGACTTAGTAAAAATGATGCAAATGGGATGCAAAGTTCAAAGCCAAACAAAAGTAAAAAAAGGTAGGGCAAATTTAGGGTACGACACCTGAGAATCAAATTCCTGAGTGTATATCGGGATTTAGCCTTGGTAATCAGTCAAGTCAAGGGAGAATGGGATACGAAGCATCTTAATCTTATCCCTTACTGAGAACATGTGCTAACCTTGATTCCGTACTTCAAAGAGATTACATTCGAGCATATCCCAAGAGAAGAGAATCAGTTGGTGGACGCATTAGCTACCATGTCATCCATGTTCAAGATTAGACGGGACAACGAGGCTCCCAAAATTACCATTGAAAGATTCGATGAACCGGCACATTGCTCTGAAATTGATACTGATTAAGTAGAAGAAAAACCTTGGCTTCATGAAGTAAAAAAGGTACCTTGAAGCTCAAGAATACCCTGAAGAGGCATCAGTCAATGATAAGAAATTCCTACGGAGGTTCTCAGCTAAGTTCTTCTTGAGCAATGGAATTTTGTACAAGCGCAATCATGATTCAACTCTACTTCGTTGTATGGACAAGAAAGAGGCAGAAAAAATTATGGAGGATATGCACGAAGGCATCTTTGGTACTCACTCCAGTGAGTATACTATGGCTAAGAAGATTTTTAGAGCAGGTTACTATTGGTCGACTATGGAAACCGAGTGTCACCGTCACTCGAGAACTTGTCATAAGTGCCAGATCTATGTTGATAAAGTTCATGTTCCTCCAGTACCTTTGAATGTCATGACTGCTCCTTAGCCATTCACAATGTGAGGCATTGATATGATCGGATAAATCAAGCTTACTTCCTCTAATGGACATCGCTTCATTCTCATCGCTATTGACTACTTCACAAAATGGGTTGAAGCAACCTCGTTCGCCTTTGTTACTAAGAATGTGGTCGCCCGGTTCATAAAACATAATCTTATTTGTCGATATGGAATCCATGAGAGAATCATCATAGACAATGGTATCAACCTCAACAACACTATGATCACTGAACTATGCATGCAGTTCAAGATCAAGCACCACAACTCTTCTACGTACTGACCAAAGATGAATGGCATTGTGGAAGCCGCCAACAAGAACATAAAGAAGATCGTGTAAAAGATGGTTGTAACTTACAAATATTGACACGAGATCTTACCATTTGCTCTTCATGGCTATCGCACTTCAGCGTGAACATCAACTGAGGAAACCTCATTCTCTCTAGTCTATGGCATGGAAGTTGTCCTTCATGTCGAAGTTCAGATTCCTTCTCTGAGGATTATGAAATATGCATACTTAGATGAGGACGAGTGGATTCAGACTAGGTTTGATCAATTGAATTTGATTGACGAGAAAAGGCTTGCGGCTGTCTGTCACTATCAGATGTATCAGAAACGTATGATCAAGGCATTCAACAAGAAAATTAAGCATCGGGTATATCAGGTTGGTGACTTAGTAATAAAGTGCATCATTCTACCGCAAGGTGATCCTAGGGGCAAATGGACTCCCACCTACGAAGGACCATTTGTTGTCAAGAAAGTATTTTTGAGCGGTGCTATGATACTAACCACCATGGACGGTGAAGATTTCCCGCAACCTATGAACGTGGACATAGATAAAAGATACTACGCATGAAAATGACCCTCTAGGTTGACTGGCCTAGGAAAAAATAAGGGCATCCCAGCGAACCAAAAGGGTTTGGGAAAAAATTAGGGATATATATAAAAGATTGTACACCTGGCAAGTCGTAAACCTAAAAAGGCGGCTTGGGCAATAAAGGGTATCCCGGTGGATTGAAAACCCGAAAGGGAGGTCCAGGCAAAAGTTATGGATTAAAAGCGTACGAATATGTCCCCATTGGATCACTTACTGCCAGCTTTATTACCAAAGTAAAAGGTTCAAATATTAAAGATCAGTTTAGTCAACTTCTTCCAACAACAAGGGATGAGATGTTCAAAGACATAGGGGCAATAGCAGAGTTGAAACCCAACGAGATCATTTCCACATAGCTATATGTTTTGTTTTAACTTTGTACTCTTTTATTTCATGACAATTTCTTCTTACTAGGATTTATGTCTCTTTGTATAAAATCGCCTGTTTATGGGCAAATTGTCAATACAAATACACCCTAAAATTCAAACTTTTTATTTTTTGTGCTTTGTTTGCCAAAATGTCCAATGACTAAAACTGAATGAACATATGCATATGAACATGATTAATTGTTAACAAATATATTTATAAGAATAGGAATAAGCATTTACTCAAGACTCTAGGAATTGGGATGATGTTCAAGCTGTCTATAAATCTCCACATAGCCACTTCCATGAGATTATCCCCACAGTATAATCTTCACAAATTCATCTTCAATGAAGATACATTCCCCGCAATTTCCTGGCAATATCACCAACCTGTGGAGTTCCAATCAGTATAATTCACGAGAGTTCCCTTCCCCAGCTAAGTTTATTACCCCAAAACTATAAAACCTCCTACAGATTTCTTCTCTCTAATAGAGCTTGTTTCCTCAGCAAAGTATTTCTCTGTCAACAGGGTTTATTTCTCCAACAGGGTTTATTTCCCCAATAGATTACAGTCTCCCCAGCTTGAGTCTATTCTTCAGATGGCTACGAATCACTAGAAATTCCTCTCCCCATTAAATTCACCGCTATCCCTAGAGAGTTGCTACGAAACCTAGAACTGGACCAGATGTTAGTCAACTTTATCCTCCCCAGACGATTCAGAAAGTTTTACATCTCTTTTATCCCCAGTCAGGGTATATAAGAATTAAAACCCCAGACGAGTCAGGAGGTTATCTGTCTCTTTTATCCCCATTCAGGGTATATAATAATTAAATTACCCAGTAGAGCGATAAACGACTAATGTTCTTAAACTCTTCTCCCCAAAACGAAAGTCAACATTCCCCAACGGAGTTTCCTCAGACAGTAAGCAGAAATTCCTAACAGAAGCATTCTAGACAAGGTTGAAGATTACATATGTTCTTCATCCCCAGCACCAGTCAGGGATTCATTTTTCCCAACAAGGTGTCATGTGGAACTAATGTTACATTTCCAAACAACATTTCACATTCATACATCATTTACCAATATCATAGCATATGCATACGAAATGCATATAGAACAGTCTCATTTATTTTGAGAACATCATTACGCAATACATTTCATACATCATGATATTTCATAAAGCTAACTCTTTACCTTTTTAGGAAAGATCAATCAACAGACAAATATCAGCAACAATTCTCAAATGGGTCCAAGATTAATTCCCGGAACAGGACAGGGAAATCATCTATACAACCAAGAAAAGATTAACTCCCGAAACAGGACGGGGAAAATATATTTCTTTCTTTATGGTCAGATGAAGATCAATTCCCGAAATAGGACGGGGCAACTATCTTTATCACCAAGTGGTATGAACTCCCGAAACGGGATGGGTTTACCAACAAAAACAGATTGTAGATCAATTCCCAAAATAAGACGGGGCAACTATCTACATGATGAACACTTCCTTCAAATACTTTTTTCTGGATCAGATTCAATCAACCATAGATTTATTTTGATACTTCTCCCAGTTAAAGACGGAAGCAGACATCTTCTGGCTCAGATTAAATCGACCATATATTTATTCTAATACTTCTTCCAATAGACATCTTCTGGCTAAGATTAAATTGACCATAGATTTATTCTGATACTTCTTCCAGTAGATATTTTTTGGCTCAGATTAAATCGACCATAGATTTATTTTGATACTTCTTCCAATTAAAGACAAAAAAGACATCTTCTGGCTCAATTTAAATCGAGCGTAGATTTGTTCTGATACTTCTTCCAGTTGAAGTCGAGCGCAAACTTAGTCTAAAGTCTATCCACGGTTACTTTGGATGGCATCTATAATCACATCTTATAAAATATCCATCTCCTCTCCTAATGGCATCTTTAAGCCCATTGCCAATATAATCAACCAACAGTGTTACTTCATGCACAAGCGAGTGCAAATTTCTGGGCACTTATGTGTTCAATCATCTTTCACCTTCAAGTCACGAATGGCGGACATGTAAATCAAACTCTTCAGGTTTAAGAAGATTGAATAAGGGCCGCTATTGTACTCAAAAATTTCCCCTCCCAAATTTCTTCAAGACATACTCACAAAGGTCTCAAACATTCAAAGTTACTCAAGAGTTGACTGGTCAAACCTTCTCCTAAGCAAGGGTTTTCACCTAGGGTTTTGTGTTTCTCAAATAATATTGGTTTACAAATGTCTCAAATGACTTTCATAGTTCCTCATAGGTCCTCAATAATTCTCATGTCAAGTTTGAAGCCTTGCATCACAAATTTACCCAGTTAATTGCTCAGATGACTAAAAATCAACTACATTGGGTAAAAAGTCAACTATGGTCAAACATACAGTCAAACTTCAAGATTTTTTTGTCAACATCAATATCTTAAGGTGATATTCATCATTTGATCAAGGTTTAACCATGATTCCTCATGGAAAGCCCTCAAATCATCAAAGGATAAAAATTGCCAAAATTAGGGTTTTGACTAAAGATGATTGATCATTGACTTTTGGCCTAGTGCATGACCTAATGGCTTAAAGCATGATATCAAGAGCTCAAATAAAACATCTTGACCTAATTACATGGCTCAAGACATTTCCAAAGATAAAATTGATTGATAGTTGAAGAATTGAATTGAATGAAAAGTCAACAGTCACTCAAAAGTCAAACTTTGACTTTTTGGTCAACATTGGAATTCAAAAGTCAAGAATCATCAAGATATTCAAAACTATCAAACTTGATCATCAAGAATAAAAAATTCAACAAAAGTCAAAATTTTGGAAAATTTTCTAACACTTAGAAAAATTCTAAGTGTTTTTGTTCTTAACAAAAGTCCTAACTTCATAGCCATTTTTCAATAAGATCCAAGTTGATTCAAAGAAAACTTTCAACATGAAATTTGTAGGGGTTTATGAATTCTACAACTTTTTTAATGTGGGATGATCCTCAAAAAGTGCTTAATTTAATAGATATAAGCCCATGAAGTTATGATGTTTTTTATCCAACACTTAGAAAAATTTTTACAAGTTTTGATCATTTTTCTGTCCCAACTTCTTGGCCAAAGTGGTCAACATGAAAGTTGTAGACAATGTTTCAATATTTCCATAATGTCCAAGAACACAAAGAGATCATGATTGATCTAGGAGATTGGAAGACATGAAGTTGGCATTCCATTCTTGAATTATAGGTCATTTTTGTGACAAGTTCATAACCAAATCTTCAAGCCATGTTGCATAATCTCACTTTACAGACCTTTAAACTCCAAATCTTACTATAATAAGAAGATTACATAAGATTTTGAGTTATTATCCAAGTGATTAAAGCTTTGTCCAAGTTTACTTGCCATTTAAGGAAGAAAGGTCATATTGCCATTTTGATAAAGTGAATTTATACACAATGTCAATTCTCCTTGAGCCCATACATTATTGCTTCTGACTTCAAAACATCTCAGAACCAAGAACAAACCATCTACAGCCTAACCACCACCCTAAACTAACTTGGAACCATGACTTTGCAAGTTACTTCAAAACCAAGCTTCAAAACCATAACTTGTTATCTCAAGATTCTGGTTACTTCAAGATGTCAAACCTATTGCCTATAAATAAATAGGTCATTTTTAAGCCAAAGGACGGATTGACAAGCCTTAAAACCATCTCAAACTCTCTCAAATCATAATTGTCCAAAAACCTCGATTTTTAAGCTTTTGAAACCTTAACTTTGAAACTCATCACCCTTGCAACTTTTGTCCAAACAAATTATCCAAACACTTCATATATATCACATATAAGTGATCTAAGGACATGTTTCATCACTGTAACTCCATTATCAACATCCACCATTTTCAAAATCCAACTTTGCAATTTGACTTGGTTGGAGTGATTCAACATCTTTCAGCATAAAGTAAGCATTGGAACACGTTCAGGGAGGACCAAGGAAGCTTAATTGACCATCATATTACTTCTGTAACAGCTACAAGAAGCATTGGACTTTCACTTCAAGAGGTAAGTTTTCCAAACTGTGATATCTAGATACAAGCATCTTAAGTGCATACATACAAAAGAAAAAATGTAGATATCAATGCCCTGAAGCTAACCATGTCCTTAGTTTTCATTTATGTTGATTGTGTGATGAGAATGTTGGAATTTAAGTTTCTGAAATATTATGTTTCAGTTTGATACCAAACAAAATTCTTCCTAACCATTGATCTATAGCTTTTAAAAGTTATATGGTTGGATTCGTGGTTAAAATTCAAACATGTTTGATGTTTACATCTTTCAAAATGGTTGAGAAATGGATGAGTTCTAGATACAAATATGATGTTGTTGTTGGTCTATTCACGCGCGAGGAAGAAGATGAAGTACATTTTTTAAAACTTGTTTCTTTTATATTTAATGATTGTTGTTTTACTACCGGATATAACAGCCACCCCAGCGGCAACGCGCGCGTGTTTAAGTCATGCATATGCCCGGTCCTGGATTTGATCCAGGCGTGGGGAATTTTATTTTTATAACATTTTCTCCAAAGATCCAATGTGAGCAAGCCTAGCGCACCTATCATGAGCCTCATGCCATCATCATCAGATGTTCATACAATCAGATCTCGCACTTCAGAAAGCCACCCCTATGATGCACCCTCAGAAAGCCATCCTCATTGAATCATACAACGCCTGGGCTTAAGGAATTTGGGCCAAACAGTTTTTCTTCTTCTCACCCCCTTCATTACTTGTTACACTCAGGCCCAATCCAATTCTTTTTTTTTTGTTTTTTAATTAACTATTTTCCTTTTTTTAAATAATTTTACTTAAAATCAGAAGAAAAAAATCATAAAAATGATTTTAAAAAATAGATTTAGGTATTTAATTAGTTAACTTAATTTTTGATAAATAAAAATTAATTTAACTTAATCATATTTTGCTTTTATTTATTAATCAACTAATCAATTAATTAGGATTAGGATTTTTATTTTACACTTCAAATATTTTTTCTAAATAAAACACCAAAAATATTTTCTAAATACTTAGAATTCTTTAGATTTTAATTAATTAATTTAATTTTTTATAATAAAGATTAATTAAATTAATCACACCTTATTTTCTTAAATTGTAAATTAAATTAGAATTAAGTCTAATTTTTTTTTATTTCACACTTCAAATATTTTCTAAACAAAGAAACAACAAAATATTTTCTTAAAAAATACTTAGAAATAATTTTAGGGTTTCTTAAAACATTTTCCCCTTTTTACCACCTTCGCGCACTTTATTTTCACATTAGTATTTTACAATATTATGTAAAAAGCTTGTAATAGAAAAAATTAGGGTTTACTGCTTTTCATCCTCATTCATAAATTTGTACTCCCATTCCCGAAGCGTTGTAATAACGTAGGACATTTAATTTCTGCAATTTACCGCTTTCCTTATTACTGTTAGTAATTAGGGTATGAATGGCAAGATTAAAAATCAATCATTAGAAAACCTAATCTCAAAGATAAATACTCGAAATCAAAACATTTCGCACACGTGCACCTCTAGGGTTACCCTCACTTGTTTCCTCGGATAAAAAATAGTCATGTCCCTCGAATGTGGGATATACTTTAACAAAGACCCTCGGTTCAAAGGTCGTAGTCTCTCGATGACCCTTCGATGTTGCCTTCGGTAAACGATCTTAGTCCCTTACACAATTGCTAAAACATCTTACAAGTTGCCTTCTATAACTGTACGATGACCCGCGCTTGTCCCTCACATCCAATGATAGGGCTTCCTATTAACTAATGGTAGGATAGCACTATCTAAAGGAGGAGGAAAAGAACAAAGACTTTTTTTAAGTAGATAGATTGCTCGTAATCGCTTGCTCACAAACTAAAATAATCTTTACACTTCACACTTTCAAAACAACTACTTTCAAAAATGCTTTATAAACACTCTTGAGGATTGATACAAGGGTTATTATAAAACAAATTGCCTTTGGCATTTTTTTACAAAACAACACTCTCCTTCATAAATATTTTCAAAATAATCATTTTGTATACATTCTCAACGATACGAGAATCATTACAAAATTGTTGTACTTAGGCATTTTCAAAATATTTTCAAACATACACAAACACAAAGCATTTTCAAAGTAAGCTAGAAATTAAGATCCCGTAGATAACTATGGATAAAAAGGGTGCTAACACCTTCCCTTTTCATAACCTACCCCCCCGAACTCAAGAAAAGTCTCAAAGGTCTTTCATATTCTTTTCACCCTTTCCTTAATTGGATAAAAGAAAAGTCAATGGCGACTCTTTCTATCCGCAACATTTGCGATTAAACAAAAAACCAAAAGTCAGTTCTCCCACCGTATTACACTGTCCTAGGAATATGTTCTTTCCTCTCGATGATTTTCTTCAAGGATAGAAGAACTTGACTTATATCTCCCTTCATTGAGTCAATGTTTCCTTTTACTTGCTCCAAATCCTCTTTGAATGTCGCTTGATTCTCCTCGATATGTGCCATCACTCTCTTTTGATGGGCTCTTGTTTTATATGGTGGTCAGAGAGGTGGTGCTTTCTTACCAATGTTTTAACTGGAGAAGGTTTTTGAAAAATGATAAGTTTTTTGTATGAAGTTATGAAATGAAATGTTTGCTAATGCATGAATGCGTATGAATATGCTAAGGGTTTCATTTTTTGAATGTCTTATTCACTTGGGTATACATTTTTTTGTATATTTTTTTTAGGTTTTGATTTTATTGGTGATTATCTAAAATAATAAATATGCAAAATATATACGGAAACAAATGCCTTTATTGAAATAGTAATTATCTTTAAAAAAGAATATAATTTAGATATTGAAAAATTTTCAAACATAAAACATCAAAACTTGTTGAAAGAAATAATCAAAAGGAAACAAAAGTCCTCTAAGTGCGCCTTTGGATTTCTGCTCTGAAGCCATCGACCATTGTCCTACAAAGTTTGAGGAAGTATTCGAGGTCTTTCAGAAGAGGGATCATCATATTTTCTGCATCTCTCAAACTCCTAGGGATGTCGCTGATAAGATTGTTGGCTAAGAAGGCGAGTCTTGCACAATTGTCTTTGTAGAACCGGTACTCTTGGTAGAGGTCAGGAATTATCTTATGATTATCTTCTCCTGCTTTGACAATCTTTACATATTGTTCCTCCTAATATAAATTTTTAGCCCTCATCTCTTTATAGAGTTTTCGTTGTATTAGGAAATCCTTTCAGGGGCCTTCTAACTTTAGACACACTTGCTCGTATTCATCAGTCTTTTGGGAGATAAATCTTTCTGCCATCATCCTTTTGAGGCATTCCTCTACCTTCGTTTCTTGGCTATCTCGGAGTCTGGTGGTGAGATACTTCATTTGTTCTTCTTGATCTAAAGAAGCTTACGCCAAACTTTGGATTTGAGCCCTCAAATCTTCTTCCATCACCTCTTTGTCTTGCATTACCTTTTCGTACCACCTTTTTAGTTTCCCGATCTCGCTAGCGGTGTCCTCTAACCGTTGGTTGTGGGAATCCAAGTTGAAAGTAGCACTTAACAACCCTTCAGTCGAACGCTTACGCTTAAGGATCTCCTTTTCAAATGCCTCACGGTCTTTCTGAATATGTTGATATTTTGATTCAAGTATGCATTGCATTTGTATTTTCTCCTTAGTTAAGTTATAGAGGTTAAGCTCCAATTCTTCTTTCTCCCTTTGAGCTTATTTCAAAGCATTTTTCAAATTGTTTATTTCTTCTAAGGACATAGGCGGAGAATCTGGGACATCTGACTTGTACTCAGGATCAATGTCAAAGGGTAACTTAACAACTTGCACCCTATCCAAAACCAATCGAGTGTAAGATTATTTTTCCACAACATTCTTCCTTTCTCCCTTTCTTTTATTAACCCTACCCCAAGCTCAGATGATCTTGTTGAGAAAATCTTGGTCGATTTTTCCCATGTCATGAATGATCAATTGTCAAAGTTGTTCATCTGAGGGTTTATCCTCCAAAGGATACCCTAGTTATCGTAGAGCCAAAGTAGGGTTGTAATTGATGCAGCCTCATGATCCGATCAATGGAACATTCAGAAAGTCTCTGCAACTATAGATGATATCTTCAATGTCCAGCCTCCTCGCATACCATAACATAGCATTAGTAGTAAGAGACCTTAATTTTTGAGGCCACTCATATTTCGTCAGATTTGGAATCATGTAATCTTTCTTATAGAGATGAGTCATAAATAAAGAATACAAGAGTGGGATGCAACAGTTTAGAGTACCCCTCCCCTTTTTGTACCGAGTATGAAGTGTGTAATAAATATTAGCAAGTAAAGCATGAGTTGGGTCCATATTGAAAATGTTCGTGCCCCAAAATACACTAATAGTTACAGGGTCAATATAGTCCAAAGTCTGTGGAAATAAGATTACACCAAACACAAGAAGCCCTAAACAATCAACACAAGACTCCCATTCTTTGTTATCGGAAAAATAAAGAGATTTAGTCTCTAAATAGCATCTCTGAATCCCTCGTACATCACCTTATTTTTTGTAATTAAGAGAAAATTCAGGATAAGGGATCCCTAAACCATATGCTAAGTTTTTAATGTCAATAGTCTGCTCGATTCCCACATAAGCTTTCCCTTCAGAGAAATCCAAAAGTCTATCAAATTCTTCCAGAGTCGGTGCTAGCTGAAAGTCTTAGAAGGTAAAGCACCTCAATAGAGGGTCGTAGAACTGAATTAAGGCAGAAACAACATCCAATTGTACCTCCATTTTTGTTAATTCAAGGGTATCCCCATAACAGCGAGTAAACATCTTTAAATCTCTTTCAGGCAGTTTCCCTTTTATAGCCTTGATCTTCGTCATATCTGGCTTGATGGCATTAATACAGACAAGTTATTTCCCTCTGGCGTTCTTTTTTAGGAAACTTCACTAAAAACCATTGATTATTATTTTTTTGATCCTGTGAATAAGACAAATAAAAAAGAAATGAAGGGTAATGAATATATGAAATGTAATATGTATGAATGCATGATTGTGTGGCATAGTGACGTGATTTCACGAAAGGTACCTTTAGAAGGTAGGCTCCTAGTTTTGGCCTAAGTATATTCTACCCTCCTCATAAGGTGGTTTCCTTAAGGATATCATGGATAACAGTAGAGGGAAAGGCACAAGGGCCTCCCTTAAGTGGAGCCTCTTTGCAGATCGAAACTTTCGTCTCTAGGTCATGAAAGGTGTCACTGTGAGATTTTGGTTTAAGGGTTATACAAAGAGTCATAGGTTTCATTCCAAAGTCCTACCCCCAATAGGATGTCTCTTGAGACATATTCCTTTTTCGAAATTCTACCGACTCTAGGCGAAGTTGTCACATAAACTCATAGGGTTTATGTATCCCCTTGGCTAATAGACGAACCTTCTTTCTAAGGTTTTTTTGAAAAATGTATTTTTTTTAAATGAAAATACCAACATCAAATGAATATAATATGATAAAACAAATAAATCAAAATAATAAATGAAAGAAAATAAATAAATAAATAAATAAATAAAAGAAAAAATTGAAAACATTAAAGATCCAAACAAAAACCCTAAACCCAAGAGGAAGGCTTCTAAACCCTAGGGTTTAGTCCCCAGCAGAGTCGCCAGTTCTAACCGGTTTTAAATTAAGAGTCATCACCCTTAACTTTTATCTTTGAGAATGGAATATAAAGGATAACCCTAATTTAGTCAGAGATTCTAAGTTGTTGGACTCGTTCTTAGACGAAAGGAAGGTGTTAGGCACTTCTCATCCACCTTGTTCACAAGGATACTAGAGTTTAGAATTACGGCTTAGGAAATAGGGTTTTGTAATCTGCGCTTGACCTTGTTATTGTGTAGACTCATTTTCAGTAAATAAAAACAAATATTAATTTCCAGATTTTATTTACTCCTAGATTTGATTTTGTTTTTCATTTCTGGACTTGCTTAGTGATGAAGGGTTAGCAAGAACAGGGCGCCACTTAGAATTTGGGTTGAAAACTCTAGCTTGACTCTGGTCAACGAGTCTTAATAATTATATTTTTAATAATAATATTAACAAGAATGTAAGTGATAATAATAATTTTGAAAATATTGATTAGCATAGATAAATAATGGATAATAATAATTATGAAAGCAATTAAGTGATAAAATTAGTAAAACGGCAGTGGACTATAAAAAGATAAAATGGGTCTAAAAAAATCTATTGGGTCGGCCATGCTTCTAAGCACACTGTAGCAGTAGAAATGTTCAAGACTAAGTCATTGGATTGACTAGACTTTATACAAATCAAAATAATAATCGCCACCTCGCTTTATTGTTTCCAAAGGAATGGGAAAAGAGCGAATAACCCAAAAGAGGGGGAAAGATTCGAGGTAAGGGGGTGGTTATGCAAAGGGAAGGTATTAGCACCCTAAACATCTACGGTACTCCGCGGGAACATCTTTGTAAAAAATCTATATATTTTGGCTATAAAAATATGCTGTATATAAAATGGATGGTGGAGGTGAGAAAAGAAATATATTTTTTATGATTTTTGCACCCGCCGCAGTTGTGAACCTTTAGTGCCTACGTACCACCTTTCATGCAATAGGGGATCAGGGTACACGTATTTCCTCTTAAAAAAATTGAAACACAAGTGTGTTGGTTAATTTTAAGAGATAAGACATCATCGTCATTGTCCGTATGGAAAACATACTTACCACCCACAATAATGAGAAAGGAGAATTTGCATCATCTCAAAGTGGAGGATATGGCTTGGATTTTAAAACCAACAATGCCTCACTCAACACCCAAGTGGAAAATATCTCTCTTCACTACATATTGTAGAAGTATAGTTGTTTGCATCACTACAAGGATTGACAAGAGTCTAATCTTTTAAGAAAAAGTTTAAAGATAAAAGCCGAAGTGGCAAAATGGTTTGAAATGAGATTAATTGACTTTAGTCTTCTCACAAAAAATGTCAAAGTATTATTAAATTGATTGGAGTTTATTTATGAAAAGATTTTGAAAATGCATGGACATAAGTCCAATTTTATTATGAAAGCATCTTAAGTTTAGAAACAAGAATAGTTTTCAAAAGGAGGGAGAGGATTTTTGAAATTAAAGAAAATGGGAGGAGAAGAAGAGACTATCCTAAAGCATAATGTAAAAGCTAAGGAGAAGAATCATCTAACCAACAAGAAGCCAAAACTTGACATTATGAGTCAATATAGAATTCCCATTCTTTGGATTGAAACCAAGCAAGCAAAGATACTAGACCTCTTCAAATGTATTAAGTCTTCACAAAAATTGGGCAGAGTAACGGCTGTATACGGATGAATTCCAGATTACAAACAAAGGATGTAATCACAAAAAACCTGCACACAAAAACAAACATGCAAACCAATGTCTTGAGGTAAACCTCAAGAGCTATAGACAAAATAATCAGATAAGATCACAAGGTCTCCAAGGTAGGCCAAGGTTTCTAATCCTAAGTCCAAGAAAAATTCCACTGCTCCATAATGCCAAGGACAGTAACCAAATAGTCCAAGTACCATTAAGAGTTTTTTTTAGGGTTTAAGTTGATTATTAAGTATCTTAAGAAAATAAAAATAAAAGCTCAAGTGAGCACAATAAAAAGGACAATAAAATAAATGCTCAAATGAGCAAAGATAAAAATGGCATGAAATGAAAATGCTAAAAGATAAATAGTGCATAAAGCATAAAGAATAAAAGCATAAAATAAAACAAGTTAATAATGAGTGGTTAGCTAGATGACCATCTTGAAACTTGGATTTGGAACTCATTTGAGGATTGGTAGAACCAAAGCCTCCACACAACAAGTTGCATTTGCTTTTTGTCAAGTATATCATCCATTTGGAATTCTCATAAGTACCATTTAATGATCAACAATGTTTAAGTGATCCGCATTGACCAAGGGTGTTGTAGATCCATTAGAGGATTGGTAGAGCCAAAGCCTCCACATAATGAATCTCAAGGTTATTGGATCAAAGAGATCAAATTAACATACTTGGGCTTGCAATCATATGTTTGGGCCACGAATGATCATTTATTCGAATCGGGACAAAATTTGGCGCTATGTTAAGCAATCATAAGTGGACTTATATAGAAGTCGCACCTATTTTGAGGTCGGTCAATAGCCATCTATGCACCATTTGTTTTGAGACATGACATATAGGTCATGCTCCAACAACATTTAGTGCAATGAGAAGGGGATGAGATGAAGAGGATTAGGGCAAAAGATGAATAAACCACTTTTGGATTAAAAATTTAATCAAACTATTATTAAAATCATCCATCCATTTTTGTGGAGTTAAACTCAACACCATGGATCCAATGATGTTAATAAAGTCATAATCAAAAAATCAACCCAAGACAGCCAGAAAAATAATCACAAAATAATAATATATTTAATATATACATTAAAAGGTTTAAAAGTGTTTTAAAAAAAGGAAAATGATTAGGAAAATATCAATTATATTCAAATTAATCAAGAAATAAAGAATAAGACCATAGAAAAATCAGAAAATAGGTCAAGTGATTTTATAAAATTTTTGGAAATTTTTAAAGGTCAGAAACTATTTTTAAGAATTAAAATAAATGGGTAAAATAAACAAAAATAGTAAAGTCAGGAACAAAAATAAAGTAGGGTCACCAATATTTGTCACAATATCATTGGATCATTCCATAATTTTTTTCAGAATTTAAAAATGTGTAAAAGTATTTTTAAACATTTTAAACAAATCAAATAAGTGTAAAAATCATGAAAAATACCAAAACACAATTAAATTGTGAAAAAATAAAATCAGAAAGAGAATAATCAAAAATATTTTTCATAATTTTTTTCAGATTTTTTGGACTAAAAATGAATTTTCTATGATTTTTTTAAATTTAAAACAATTAAAATATAAAAATCAGAAAAAGAAAATAAAAGAAAAATATGTGGACCATTGGATGAGAGTCAAAATGCGTTAGTAATCAAATCCAAGGGATCTGGCACGCTCTGCATATCATGGTTTTTAATGAATAATGTACAAAATCATTGATAAAATCAGGATTTGAAAATAACAAATGTCACGCTTCCATTGGTTAGAAGATGACACGTTGGTCATCTTCAACCTCCAGCCCTCACGAATTGCAGGTCTCTCAAACTGTAAAATCAGAAGCTCAGACATATGTCATTCGCTTCGTCTCTTCAAGACGAAGACAACCACACCCTCGCGCCAAATTTATATAAACTGTAGCTTAAGCAATTTGGAAAGAAAGTTTTGAAAAGGGATTTGAAAATTCATGGTCAAAACGTGTTTCCAGTAAGAAGTAAGTGTTGCAAGTAGAACCAGGGCAATGAGAGCAACACAATGATACCAAAGTTTTGAAGAATTGATGAAGGAATCTACCTATGGAAATTGAGTTGCAGAGCTCTGAAACTGGACTTCTAGGGAGCAATGTAGGGAACGATTCTTGAATGTAATTATATGGTTAGCTTCAAGGAAGATCAAGGAAGGTGAATTGATGGAAAAATTGGATTGAAAAAGGCTTGAGAATAGGATTCGAAGTAACTGAATTCTGAGTTGTGAAGCAAGTCTGGCAGGGTGATTTTGGCTATCTAAGCTTGGGAAATTGAATGGGGGATGACCCTCTATTTATAGGGAATCAAATGGAATGTTCAAGCGTGTGAAATGATGAAGTTTGGAGGGAAATCGTGTGAACCTGATGCACGAGCAAAGCGTGATCTGATTTGCATCAAAACTCATCTAATCCTTGCGTTTCAAGGCTCTAATCCACTTTGGCAACTTTGTTAAACATGTTTAGATCATAAACGCGTGCTAATTTGATGTTTAAAGGCCAAAACATGAATTTCAAATTCTAACTCATGGAGAAACTTCAGTTTCAAGTTACCAAGTTCAATCCAATAGCATTTCCACCTCAAGGGGTCTTAGGGCAAAATTCTTGATGCTTTGGAAAGATGAGGTAACGAGCTTTGTAATGGAGAAAGAATGGAATCAAATGGATGCTTGAGCTGAAAGTTACATGGAGTCAAAGTTGGAGAAAAAGAGTTGACTTTCCATACTTAGAAATATTTCAAATTCTTCTTTAAAAATGACCCATAATCTTTTGCATCCAAACATGGCCTTCCACTTAGAATTTGCTCTTGATAAAAAAAAATGGAATGAAGTAGATCTCTTGAATGACATTTTGAAAATTGACCCACTCAAAATCTCCAAAAATTGAGAAAGTTATGGCTTGTTGAAATTGGCCAAAAATTAAGAAATGACCTATAATCTTTTGCATTCTTAAGGCAACTTCCATCCATTTTTTCACTTTGCACATAAAAGAAGGCATGAATTACACATCCTTAGGATCATCATGAAAAAGTAATGGGTTCAAGGTGATAAAAATTGACCAAGTTATGACCATTTGAAGTCACATATGGAAAATTGGGGATTCATCTGGATGACTTGTAATCTCTCCTCTTCACCAAGTTTCTTCCACATAGAAACTCCTTGGAACTTTTGAAGTGATTTGTTGGTAACTCTTTGAAGAGAAGAATGTTTTTTGGAATCACTCAAAAATACCAAAAGATGAGCAAGATATGCCCCTTTGAAGTCCAAAACCCTAGCCCTTAGATCAAGAGAATGCTTGGTGGAGCTTTGCCAATTTTGAACAAACTTTTTGTGCCAATATTCTTCCTTTGTGAATAGAAATTGTTGAGGATGATGATGAGGACTCATGGCCACCTAAAACCACTTACATACCAACTTTAAAACAAACTTCAATGGTGAGGTTTGAATTCCTCAAGTTATTGACTAGGGCATGGAAATAAACTCATGAACCCATGAAGCAACTTGCTAAAACTCATTGCCTTTACCTACACTATTAACAAGTAAGACAAACCAATATTGCATTTTGTTAATTAGAGAGAAAACCAAAGCAAAATATCTATGATCACAAAAGAAAACAAGTTAAGGTTCTTGGTAATTCCTCAGAAGAGCAAAGCTAAAGATATGGAGGAGAACCAAAAGCCTTAATGTGATTTTGTTGTGATTGAAAAAATATGGTATGATGAAATAATCTTAGGGGCAAAAATTGGGGTACAACAGCTGCCCTTACTCAAGTTTCTTCTATCCAGAGATACGAAGGTTAAAAATCTTCGTGTCGACGTGATCGAAGATACTTAAATACAAAAAAAAACTTATTTTTGGCCCTAAGATGCCATGCAAATGCTTATGCATATGAATGCATATGAACGGAACCAAAGAGACGCAAAGTAACATTGGGGATGCAACAAAAATGAAGAAACAAAGGAGCAACCCAACCAGAAAAATAAATCACTGGTGAACCACCAGAACAGAATCAGAGAGGAAGATAACAAGCATCGACGTTCACTGCCGATGTCTACCAACGTTCACTTAAGGTAGAAAGAGAAAACATATCATATCACTGACGGTCACTAACGATGAACTATCAACGCTCACTGAAGATAACAAAAAGATAAGAAACATCGACATTCACTGCCGATACACTACCAATGTTCACTGAAGGTAGAAGGAGAAAAATATATCACATCAACGTCGTTCACTGACGATGAACTATCAACATTCACTGAAGATATCAAAAAGATAAGAAACACTGACGTTCACCGTCGATACACTACCAACGTTCACTGAAGGTAGAGAGAAAAATATATCATATCACCGTCGTTCACTGACGATAAACTATCAACGTTCATTGAAGATAGCAAAAAGATAAGAAACACCGACGTTCACTGCCGATACACTACCAACATTCACTGAAGGTAGAGAGAGAAAAATATATCATATCACCGCCGTTCACTGACGATGAACTATCAACGTTCACCGAAGATAGAAAAAAGATAAGAAACACTGACGTTCACTATCGATACCCTACCAACATTCACTGAAGGTAGAGAGAGAAAAATATATCATATCACCGCCGTCCACTGATGATGAACTATCAACGTTCACTGAAGATAGAAAAAAGATAAGAAACACCGACGTTCACTGCCGATACACTACCAATGTTCACTGAAGGTAGAGAGAGAGAAATATATCAAGTTTCCCCAAGATTCTGGCATTTTTCCTAGAATGGGTCTCAACTTCTTCTTTAACCAAGGCACTCTGCCTGGAAAGGGTAATATGTAAGTTGTCTCAAATAAAAAGACCTCCACTCACTGTTAAGGGGAATTGCAAAGAGAAATGACTTCCTAGGGGTAGCAATATGACTTCCTGGGGAATGAATCATGGCTTCCTGGGGAAATGCCAATTGTTTACCGTGGGAATTGGTAAACAACGGCTGATCTTCCAAATGGTTACTTATTTGGTTACTCGCAGGATCGATCAGATTGATCCTAAGACATGGTTGATTTTGGGGTTTTGATTAAGTTTGACAATGGTTAAATGACAAGAAAATAAAGAAGCTTTATGTAAATTGCATGAAGAAGAGAACTTGATAAAATAAAGGAAGGCTTGAAATAAAGGCTTTCGACTGGAAAAGTAAAGGAGAAAGCAAGTAAAGTTTTTGGAAAATAAATGACTTTGATTAATAAAGTGGTGTTTCACACATACATTCTCAACAATTCTTTCTCACACGCTGGGTACTCGAATCTATATGAGTGACTTGTATATAATTGTGAACACACGCGAAAAACTGCATGAACTACTAATATTTATACTAAAACATCCCAAATAACCGTCGGGCAGTTACACTGCTTCGAGATGACTCCACTTGGCACGTTCTCAGCGTTCGACGCTCCAGATCTTTGCACGTTGCACTTGGTAACCACTGGGAACCGTTTTCCCTCCAAACGCTTGAATTTCAAACCATCCCACTCTGAGCAATCGAACACCTTCATCGAGAGGCATCTTCGACGAGCCACACCTTCGACGTCGAAGGCAACCAAATTCTCCCTTGGAAGAAATCCTCTAAGTACATTGCCATCTTCCGATGGGCATTTCGACAGACCCAGCTGGTCGAAAACATCCTTCAGCTTTAATGGCTGATATTAATAAAAACAAGGGTGTCGAATTTAGGAGCCAACAAATTGCCCCCCAAGAATGCCTTATTTCGACTCTGAAAAGAAAAAGGCATTCTTTGAAATTCCATTCGACACCTATCTTTTCACTCTTAGTCACAAATTAAATTGTGCACTTTTTGTCTTCTACCAACCACTGACAATCCCAAGAAAAAGCCATCATTTCATCCGTACCTAAGACGTCACCTCAGTACGGCGTGCAGCGTGCCAAATGTCTTTTCACAAATTATCATCATGACAATTCCCAAAAACAAGGGCGCACGCTGCACCCTTTCATTTCTGCAGAACGGCTATGTCAACAGGGGGACGCCACGTGTCCCACTACCTTCTGCAACATTAAATGGCATTAAATGGCCTCGAATTTGGGGATTTCCCAACTACTATAAATAGCGCCAAGTACCCATTGTGGGACTTTTTCACGCTACCTTGCCTTCAAACTTCCTTATTGAATACAAACTCTCTACAAACTTTGCAAACCAACTGTTCTTCACTTCATCTTCAACCTTAACATCAACAATGGCGTCCGGTTCTTCCACCGCTCCTAGTTCTAACATCCCCTCCGGAAATGCTAAACCCAAGATTTTCTCCACTGCTCCCGTAGTTACTCCTACAGGCCAACGAAGGGTTCCTGAGCCCTTAGACATTGCTGAACGTGACGCTTATTCGCGCCAACTCATGATTCCGGTTGGATACTCCAACCAAATCTTCGCCATGTCTGGCCCGCTCAACCCAAGCATCGCTGAAGCCATGAAGATCAAAAGTTTCTTTCCAGTGCTCGAAAAGCTCAAACCTGTTGGATGCTCTAAGAAAGATGCAGAGGATAACGAAGATCCCGCTAAGGAGAAAATCGATCTTCGCTTATTCAATAGGGGTGTTAGGGCTTTCAGGTCTAGCCCTAGCCTCACTCCTGACTACAGTGCTTGGCTGGAAAAAATGGAGAAAAGCCAGGCTTCGATCTGGAAAGACCTGGGGATATTCGACCTAGTTATGTTGTCGAAGACGGGTCTCAACTACTCCCCAGAAATGTTGATAGCTTCCTTACTCTTCTGGGATTACACTCATTTCACCTTCCATCTTCCCTGTGGAATGCTGACACCCACGCTGTTCGACGTGGCTGCCATCACTGGCCTTCGACACACTGGGGATTATTTCGACCCAGAAGAAATGTCGGAGGATCAGATTGGATTCTCTGCCACAAAACCAACCTACACCACCTTTATCAACCACTACCACGATAAGTCGACGGCCACTGTGTCGGATTTAGAGCATATCGCGTTTCTAGCCTTATGGCTGTCACGCTTTGTGTTTTGCACCAAGTCTTTACAGGTGACCAAGAAGATGGTCACCCTCGCCACCCAACTCCACCATGGCCAAAATATCTGTTTGGCAGAATTGATCTTGGCGAATCTGTACGAGTCGATTAGCAGCGGAGCGACTCTTTTGAAGATCATCGAGAACAGAGCCAGTTTGCTGCTTGCAGAACCTTTTTGGCTACTTCAGCTGTGGCTCAATGCCACCTTCGAGTCTTTCTTACCTCAGAAGACTCAAATAAATGAGCAAGCTCCGGAGATAGCGAATAGGTGCATCGAAGGCACCAGATTGGCTCTGCTGACCCCAACTGAAGATGGGCTGGAGCTTCAACAAACTTTTACAAACTTCGTCTTGATGTTTGCAAAAAGGAAAGAATTTGTTTCGACCATGGCTCCCTTTGCTCGACGAAAGGTTGGTCCAGATTGGTTCACGAGGCCCCATCCTAAGTCGTCGAGTGGCCCTCAGGTCGAAGAACATACAACAGTGTGGGAAGCATTTCTCACACCAAGAATAATGCCCCTGCGATTCAAGAGCTCCAAGACTCACTTGAGCCTGATCGCGTATCAACCAAACTTGGTTTCTCGCCAGTTTGGTATCATTCAAACACTTCCTTCTCCTATTTTTCCAAGGGAGAAGTCTATGTTATATTTTTGCAACGACTACACTGAAGAGGCTTCCACCAAGCATATCGGCAGGTATGCTTGTCGAACAGTCCTTTCGTTGTTCGACTATCAGCTTAACTTTCTCTGCTCACCATCCTTCGAAGAGTGGTGGAAAAGTTACTACGCTGAAGAGTTTTTCGACGAGAAGGACTTCGTGGACGAACTTCAGAAGTCTTTTGTTCTTGTCTTGGACAAAATAAAGAAATGTAAGTTCACCCTTCCAAATTATTTTGTCCTTCCCTTTCGACTGGTAGCCTGTTAATTATTTTGTCTTCTTTCAGTTGTTCGAAAGCCTGCAGCCAAGAAAGCTGCAGAAGGCCATCAGGGAGGAGGTCCCTTGACAAAACCTCCACCACCGGTGAAGACTATAGCACCGGCGAAGACTACAACAGGCCATCAGGGGGAAGGTCCTTCGAAAAAGCCTTCTGCACCGGTAACCAGACTTTTATTATTTTCTTCTGGCTTTAACATTTTGACTTTCGATGTAGCTTCTAAATCGAACTCCAATTGGTTTTTAGGCACCTTCACCCAAGAAACGACCAGCACTGACGGTCGAATCTGGGAGTGACGAAGAAGACGATTCTCCCCCTGCTCCTCTTAAAAGGTGAAAGCTAAAGAAGGACGTTCCTTCTCCTGAGACTCGAACAATCAGAATAAAGGTTGTTGGGAGAAAGCCCAGGCCACCTCCAGTAATTATTGAAGAGCCAACGGAGGAGGAACTAAATGTTCTTCCCAATAAACCTGTCGAAAGCGACAATTCTAGCCCTGGGGCTGAAGTTCCTCTGCAGGTAATCTCTTTGACCCTTTTTTAACTCAGGTGTCGATACCCACGTTCGATTACGTCCCTTCCTAACTTAGAAGATCCTTCTTCTTCTTTTTCCAGGAAACCACTGAAAGCTCAGCGCCCAAGACTTCTGAAACGTTAGATTCTGCTGAACTCAGTAGGCCACAAGAAAAAGACTTGGAGAACGATGAAGCCAATGCTAAAACGGACGAAGCCAATGCTGAGACAGAAGAACAACGAATAGAAGATCCACAAACATAAGAGCAACAACCAAAAGAGATTCAAGTGGTTGATCTGTCGGAGGGACAGCATGACGAAGGGGATCACGCTGACGCTGGTACTGCTGAAGTTCAAGTCGAAGAGAGTCACATCGAAGCCAACGCTATTCAACAGCTTCAACCCCAGGACAACGCTGCTGCAAAGGTTACCACTTCAAAAAAGCATAGGTCGAAAGAGGACTTAGCACTCCTGAAGCAAACTGATATGTTGGCTATCTGAATGCCATTATCGAGAGCAAGGGAAGTTCGTCTGATATTAGTCAGGAGGCTTTTACTCAGTCGGGGAAGTCCACTGAAACTTCTCCTCTCGATGAGGCTTTGACGAAGGTTAAGGCTCGGTTCTTCAAGAAAGATTTGATGAAAGCTTTTGAGGGGGACCCTACTGCTCCATCATATTTGGGGGCTGTTTTGAATGCCGTAGACTTGCTAGCTGTGACTCCGGAGGTTTCAGGCTTTATCATGGAGTTACACTCCATTATTGATCAAGTCTCAGCAGACTATTAGCGACAAAGGGGCTTCAACAGCCAGCTTGAAGTGTTATATGGCAAAAGTTCTTCTGCATGGACTGCTGTAGCAGAGACGACTTCTCGAATTGTAGAGTTGTCGAAGAAAAAGGCGTCTAAGCAGGAAGAAATTGATGCCATAGATCGAGAGAATGCTTCCATAAAGGCGCAAATCGAAGAGCTAGAGGCCAAGATGAATGCCAATACTAAGCGCAAGGAGGAACTTCTCACGACTGTTCCAGACACCGAAAGTCAAGCTGAAATCACACAAGGCCTAGAATTTGCTGAGAAAGCTCAAGCCTTCGACGATCAAATTTCCAAGCTTGCCCAGGCGAATGCCTTGTGCAACAAAAGACTGGAATTGCAGCAGGCGAAGTACCTTCGACTCAAAGATTCGATCCCCTTCTGACTGACTCAGCCCTTTAACCATATATTGTAATATGTACTTGACAATATTGCCATTTTGGCTAATTTATAAAATTTTACATTTTGGCTTATTTATGTTTAATTTAGTCGTTACTTGCTATTTATTTTGATCTCTTGGAGTATAGGTTTATACTTTTTCAAATATTTGCCATTTACTCTCAAGAGTCTTTTATCTTCACCTAATTCTTCGACTTCATAAGCTCCACCAGAAAAAGTCTGGATGATTCTAAATGGTCCTTCCCATTTGGGTGACCATTTTCCCATGCTTCGATCCCTTCGATCCATGGGAAGAATCACCTTCCAAACTAATTCTCCAGGCGAGAATGCCTTAGGTTTCACCTTTTTATTGTAAGAGTCTTCTACTCTTTTCTTCTGAAGCCTTAGTAGGTCAAGAGCGTGCAGTCTTTCTTCGTCTAAATCTACTAGTTCGTCTAACATTATATCCCAATAAACTTCAGAGGGAATATCATGGTGTCTCTGAACCCTTGTAGATTGAAGACAAATTTCTGCTGGCAACACTGCGTCATGACCAAAAGTTAGCCTATATGGTGTTGTACCTATGGCTTCTTTTGGGGACGTTCGACAGGCCCACAAAATCTGGTCTAACGTCTTATGCCAATTTTTTGGCTTCTTCCCAACATGCTTTTTTATCAAGCCAATCACTACTTTGTTTGCTGCTTCGACTTGACCATTTGCCTGTGCATAATAAGGCGTTGATGTTAGGAGTTTAAAACCTGTTTCCTGAGCGAATTCCTGCATCTTTCGACCGGTGAAAACTGATCCTTGATAAGTAGTTATAGTCTCAGGGATTCCATATCTAAAGATAATGTTCTTTTGAATAAATTCAATGACATTTTCTTGGTCTACATTGACTAAAGGAATAGCTTCGATCCACTTAGTAAAATAATCAATGCCTACCAATATATACTTCTGGCTCTTTGATGATGCTGGTCGAATCTCTCCAATAAGGTCCAACGCCCATCCTCTAAAGGGCCAAGGTTTCACTATCGAGTGAAGTTCGCTTGCTTGTACAAGTTGGATGCCTGTATGGACTTGACATTCTTGGCAACCCTTGGCAAACTCGACACAATCTTTCAACATGGTGGGCCAGTATAGTCCTTGTCGAAACAACAACCATTTCATCTTATGGCCTACTTGGTGAGCCCCACATGCTCCAGCGTGCGTAGTCGAAAGGGCTATGTATGCTTCAGTTTCACTTAAGCATTTTAGCAATACCCCTTCAGGCGTCTTTTTAAATAACTCATTACCCATGAGTATGTAACTCAACGCCCTGTACTTTGTTTTTCGTTCTGTCGAAGCTACTGGATTTTGAAGATAATCCACAATGGGTTTCCTCCAATCTTGCTCTGACAAATTGTCTATGAACGAAATTTCGAAGTTAGTTTGATCAGCATACCCTAGTCTTGTCGATTCCAAGTCTGTTGGTGACAAACAAGTTGCTTTTATCTTTTCTCGAACTTTGATTGCTCTTTGTAATCTCGTTTTTGAAATTTTGTACCCAGATGCAATTTGTGCCAGATCGTTGGCTATTTGATTTTCCAATCTGGGTATGTGTCGAATATTGACCATTTCAAATTTTTTCAACAAACGATTTGCTATCACAAAGTACATAATGAGATTTTCTCTTATGCATTTATATTCTTTTGTGACTTGCTTAATGACTAACTCTGAGTCTCCCATTATTTCGACTCGAGTTTCCCCCAATTCCAACAATATCTCAAGGCCAGTAATTAGAGCTTCATACTCAGCCTCATTGTTCGAACAAGAACCTGATATCTGGTACTTGAATGTTGTTGGAATTTTTTCTGGAGAGATAATCAAGACTCCTACTCCTGTTCCATCTTTATGGCTGGAACCATCGAAGTAGAATTTCCAAGGTTCTATCTCCACATAATTAATACTCTCAACTTGAATTGAGTGGTCGACTATAAAGTCTGCAACCACTTGTCCTTTTACTGCCTTAAGAGGCATAAAGGTTAAGGAGTATTCAATTAATGCTAGTGCCCACTTGCCAATTCGACTGTGCAAGATGGGTTTCGACAACATGTACTTGAAAACATCAAAATGAGACGAAACATACACATCAACTGGTTTTATATATTGCTTGAGCTTTGTACAAGAGAAATACAGACATAGACACAATTTTTCAACTTCGCTATATCTAGTTTCTGCATCGTTCAAAACTCTACTAAGATAGTAAATAGGTCTTTCTACTCCATTTTCATCTTCTTGGGCTAACATGCTTCCCAAAGTTATGTCGGACGCAGCTATGTACAATCTCATACTCCTGTTGCTACAAGGAGGCACCAAAATAGGTGGCTTTGTGAGGTACCCTTTGATTTTGTCGAAGGCTTCTTGCTGCTCCTGCCCCCATTCGAATCCCTCTTTGTTCAGTCGAAGCAGGGGTGAAAAGGCTTGAGCTTTCCCACTTAGGTTAGATATGAATCTCCTTAAGAAATTTATCTTGCCTAACAGAGATTGCAGTTCCTTTTTATTCGATGGCGCTTTCGCTTCCAGAATTGCCTTCGTCTTGTTCTGGTTGATTTCGATTCCTTTCTTGTGGACAACGAAGCCCAAGAAATCTCCAGCTTTCACACAGAATGCAGACTTCAAAGGGTTCATCTTGAGACCATGTTCTCTCATTCTTTCGAATGACTGTCGAAGGTGGTCTATATGGTTCTTCCTGGAAACAGATTTTATAACAATGTCATCAATATATACTTGCATAAAAGTGTTAATAAAATCATGGAAGATAGAATTCATTGCTCGCTGGTATGTTGCCCCAGCGTTCTTTAGGCCAAAAGGCATCACTACCCATTCGTAAGTGCCTAAAGCCCCAAGGCATCGAAAAGCAGTTTTCGACACATCCTCTTCAGCAATGAATATTTGATTATATCCTGAATAACCATCGAGCATACTCAGATACTCGTAGCCAGCGGCAGAATCGACTAGCATTTCCGCCACATGCATAGGATATTCATCTTTGGGTGTAGTAGCATTCAAATCTCTGAAATCTATGCACACCCTCAATGTACCATTTTTCTTAATTACTGGCACAATGTTGGCAATCCATTCGACATACCTCGTGACGCGTATGAATTTGCACTTCAGCAGTCTTTCGACTTCCGTTTTGATCTTCGACAGTATTTCTGGAGCGAAGCGTCTTGGACTTTGCTTGATTGGCTTCTTCCCAGGTTTGATTGGCAACTGAAGTTCCACCAATCCTCTGTCGAGACTAGGCATTTCGTCGTAATCCCATGCAAAACAGTCCTTGAACTCTTTCAACAAATGGATTACTTCCAACCTGAGTTCTGGGTCAATTTTTGCGCTAATGTAAGTTGGATTTTTCTCTGACCCTTCGCCCAAGTTGATTTCTTCTAAAGGATCTTGCGCTAACATTTTGATGTTGTTCGCCAAGGGGTCCTTTTCGAAGCCCAAAGGCTCATCATCATAGATGGCGTCGAGCCTCTGTTCCTGCCTCCCTTCTGGCATGATATCAGGAGGTTCTGGATCGAAGTCCTTTCCAGGACCTGTAGAAGATAACTGGTGATCATTGGCCTGTGTGGCCATGTATTTTACTTCGGCTTCGAGAGCCGTTATCATCTTTGTTTCGGCTACGTAAGCCGAAATTCGCTTCAATGATTGTGACTCAGTCATTATCACTGAATTCACTTCCCCAACCAGTTGGTTGGATGTCAGTTAACCCACTAAAGTCTATGTGGGACAAGTCTTCTTTGTCCCATTGAAAACCATACTCAGGGTGCAGGTATAGGGAACAAAAAGTATTTGGCGCTGGCGCTAAGTCGAAGTCAGGTGTTGGGCATGGCCCAATGTGAGCCAAGTTTTTGTCGAAGTCTGCCAGCCCTAGGTGATTCACTTCGCCCAGGTAATAGCTTTGGTCTGCTTCTATGTTTTCGACCATCCCATCAGGACGCCATAGCAGCAACCTCTGGTGCATTGATGATGGTACAGCTTCAACACCACGAATCCATTCACGGCCCAACAAAAGATTATAGTTAGGTTTGGCCGATATGACCATAAACATAGTAGGTCGAAGGATAGATCCCACCTTGATATCCAGTTGGATCACTCCCATAGTGGTCCCTATGCCGCCTTCATAGTTCGACAGGACCATGTTGTGAGGCTTGATGTTCTCATCACTTTTGCCTATTTTCCTTAGCATAATGTGAGGAATAATGTTGATGGTTGCCTCACAATCCACCAAGATTTTATTTACTGTGGTTTCTTCGAGTTTAGCCCTTATAAATAAAGGCTTAAGGTGATTTTTCATCGCCTCTGTAGGTGGTTCGAAGAACCCATTCTGCTCCTCAGTAGTGCCATTATCCATGACGAAATAGCACACTGGCCTATGCTTGGCCATTTCTTGCTCCACTTCCCAATCACTTGTTTCGACCTCCACCTGGCGGTTGAACTCCCTGGGCAGGACTGAGACTATGTTCACCATGATGTCCAAAGTGTCATCAGACTCAGAACCATCTTCGTTATCCACCTCACCTTGATTAGGCCAAACTAGCCTATTGGTTACTGGTTCTCTTTCCAGAGGTTTCCTTTGCTTTCTTTGAGGAACATTTGAACTGGTTTCTGCCTTTGGTTCATTAGCAGCCTCCCTCTCAGCTTTTCGTCGCCTCTGGTATCTCCTCCATTGAGATCGAGACATGGGATTTTTCCCTTTGTAGTTGCTTGACACCTGTGTCACTTTAGGGGCAGCAACCTGAGGCTCTTTCTTATGTGTTAAAGATGAACCTCTTGGCACATCGAAGGAGTGCCATCTTTCCTCGCTTGGCCTCTTTCGACCAGATGTTTTGTACCATGTATCTACTGGCACATTAGTTGGAGGCCTGAAAGTCAGTGGCCTCTTTCCTTGGTTTGAACCTCTTTGGGAGGCTCTTCTGGGATCATGTCGAAGATCAACACTTTCCCTTCTTTTATTTGCTACTCTTACACCTTGAATATGTTCAGCAGCTTTTTTGTCGAAGATCGAACTGCATCTGGGACACAGCATCACTTCTGAATTCTTTTTCTGGCATCTTTGCAGGAAATCTGCCAGATTTTCATTTTCCCAAGGGAAAGCAGTTTTGTTAGCTTGTTCTTGCCTTATGGCCTCCTCTGATGCTTTTGGTTCAGAGACTTCGACCATGTTGACATTCATGGTATCTTTGTTGGCAAGAGTCAACTGCTTCATTTGAATCTCCAAGTCCTCTGTCTGGCCTTGAACTGCAGCCAAGTGAGAACTGGGTTTTGTTCCAGGTTTTTGGGCTCCAACTGTCTCCAGCTTCGGGCTTTCGACCGCTTTCTGAACCGCTTCAATTGTCTTTCTGGATAGATTCCCAGAAAAACTGCCAAAGATTGGCATGTTGACATGGTCCTTTGAGACTTCGACCATTGTGATTCCTGGCCTCTTCGACTGGCTTCTGGATGCCTCGATCACGTTCACCTCTGAAGGTTCAGCATAATGGGCTTCAGCCTGCAGCGGGTTAGAGTCCACAGTCATGGGGGTCTTGTCAGCAAACTTCAACCTCCCTTCTTCGATAGCTTCTTGCACAAGATTCCTGAAAAGAAAACATTGAGACGTTTTATGGCCCAGAAAATTATGATATTTACAAAAGCCTCTCTTCTTTCTTTGATCAAGAGGAGGCACTTTTACCCCTGGGGGTATTATCATTTGGCCATCTTTTACAAGCAAGTCAAAGATTTCATCACATTTTGTAATATCAAAACTATAAGTCTTTTTGGGGAACCTATCGTTGGTCCTTTCTGGACCAGTGGGATTTTTTCCACTTGAGGGGACTAACAGTTTGTAAGAATATGGTGGTCCTTGTTTTAGTAATGCTAAATCGACTTCGCCTTCTTCGACAGTTATAGTTTCGTCGAAGGTTTCTGGATCTTCGTCATCCATCTCAACATACGCTATCCTCTCTCTTTTATGAGCTTTTGTTGCCTTGGCTTTCTCAGCTTTAAGGCGTTCGACCTGTCGAACTCTATCGGCTAGTTGGGCCATGTCTCTCAGGTATTGAGTGTCTAACTTCTTCCTAATGGAATAATCTAAGCCGCCTGCGGCTATTTCGACTAACTCATGTTCTGGCACTTGTGTAAAACACCTTGCTTTGAGCAACCTAAACCTATTTAGATATTCGTCTATGGGTTCAGTGAAACGTCTCTTTACACTGGCCAATTCTTTCAGGCTTATCTTGGTTTGTCCCATGTAGAATTGCTCATGGAACAATCTCTCCAACTGGGTCCAATGATGGATCGAATTGGGGGGGAGAGTTGTAAACCAAGTAAAAGCGTTCTTTGTTAAAGAACTTGGGAAGTACTTAATCCTCAGGTTTTCGTTGTTTGAAATATCTCCTGCTTCGATCAAGTATCTTGCCACATGTTCGACAGTAGATTCTGTCGTGTCCCCAGAGAATTTAGTGAACTTAGGGACTTTACATCTATGAGGTAAGTCTGTCTGTAACACGTATTCTGACAGTGGGGATGTGAAGTTGGGCCTACAAAATCCCATGTTCATCCCATTTTGCGTCATGATTCTTTCGATCATGGTTTCCAGATTATTTTCCAAACCCATATTTTGGTATTGGATATGCTGAACTACTTCGTCAGCATTTTGGTGTCTGTTAACTAACCGTACCTCTGGGGTTATTACCCTAGGTTCTTCGACAGGCTGCTCCAATCGTGCCCTAAGGTTTTCTTCGACAGGATGCTGGCCTTGATTGATAGTGGTTTCTTCCTCTAAGAGTATACCTTGGTTTCCCCTTATTGGCGCCCTTTGGGGCTGTCGAATAGGTTGGGGTACTCCAAAGAAATCAGCCAAACGCGTCATTTGCGCTGTCATCTGCTGATTCGATTGGGTGGTGTTTTGTATTAGAGGATTTAGCACTGTACTTAAAGTTTGTGCCAGCATTTGAACCATATCATGGTTGCTTTCGTCCATTTGTTGCCTCAAGACTGCTGTCGAGGCATTTGTAAGGCCATGTGCTACTTGGGACGTTCCTCCTAAGAGTTGGGTCCTATTTCTGTTCGCCATACCTACTCCAGAACCTTGGAGTGGCGAAGAGGCACTCACTAAAGGGTCTGAAAAAGTGGACGTTGCGTTCGTTAGGCTAGCCAAATCAGACGTTGGCATGCCATATAGCGGTTCTCGATTATGACCGCCTGTCATAAATCTTGGGGGAACATAAGGCCTTGTGCCTAAATTTCCCCTTGGTGGGGGGGTTCCCAAAGGCACTCTGGGGCCAGTGAACGGAGGTAATGGCTCCGTCGTTGTGACCGTTACTGCTGGTGTTGAACCAGCGGTTATCGCTTCACTTACGGTTGGGATAACCGTTGCTCCCACATTCGTTTGTGGGATTTCGTTATTGTTTGGCGGATTCGCCATCTCTTCTCTTCTTCTGGCAGTATTGGTATTGTTAGTGTATATTCTACCACTTCTCAATAACATACAATACTCCTCGAAAAAGATGATATTTTGTGTAAAAAGATTAAACTTCAAAATCAACACACTGTCCCACTGGGCGTGCCAATTTGTTTACCGTGGGAATTGGTAAACAACCGCTGATCTTCCAAATGGTTACTTATTTGGTTACTCGCAGGATCGATCAGATTGATCCTAAGACATGGTTGATTTTGGGGTTTTGATTAAGTTTGACAATGGTTAAATGACAAGAAAATAAAGAAGCTTTATGTAAATTGCATGAAGAAGAGAACTTGATAAAATAAAGGAAGGCTTGAAATAAAGGCTTTCGACTGGAAAAGTAAAGGAGAAAGCAAGTAAAGTTTCTGGAAAATAAATGACTTTGATTAATAAAGTGGTGTTTCACACATACATTCTCAACAATTCTTTCTCACACGCTGGGTACTCGAATCTATATGAGTGACTTGTATATAATTGTGAACACACGCGAAAAACTGCGTGAACTACTAATATTTATACTAAAACATCCCAAATAACCGTCGGGCGTTCTCAGCGTTCGACACTCCAGATCTTTGCACGTTGCACTTGGTAACCGCTGGGAACCGTTTTCCCTCCAAACGCTTGAATTTCAAACCATCCCACTCTGAGCAATCGAACACCTTCGTCGAGAGGCATCTTCGACGAGCCACACCTTCGACGTCGAAGGCAACCAAATTCTCCCTTGGAAGAAATCCTCTAAGTACATTGCCATCTTCCGATGGGCATTTCGACAGACCCAGCTGGTCGAAAACATCCTTCAGCTTTAATGGCTGATATTAATAAAAACAAGGGTGTCGAATTTAGGAGCCAACACCAATATATTCCTACTGAGGGGATAAAGTCTTCTTGTGCAAAATAAATGCACAAACCAAAACTCAAAGTTTTCAGAAAGCCAAAATAAATGATATTATCCTGTAGCCACAAATCTAATTCGGAAATAAACTAGAACAAGACGGCTAATGCAAATACATTCTTTGAGAAATAAACTCAAGAGGGAAAACCAAAACCAACCCAGCAAATAGAGCTGCAAGAAAGGTCAGAACACAATGTCAATTAACAATGATTTTTAGCAATGCATGATGTATGTATGAATGTACGAGTGCTACCATGCATATGCTGGTAAAAAGGATACATAATCAGTGCAAACAAACAAAACCGCCTCAGGTACTAACAATATTGGGCTAAACTTCAACCAAAAGGATCAAGCCAAGAAAGGTAAAAAAGCAACTGCGGAGACCAAACCCATTGCCTGCCTTAATTTCACTGAGGAGAAACATAATCTGGATGTAGCCAAATCAAACAAATACCGGGATAGAACACCCTTCTACCAGTTTCATCGAAGAAAACAATTTTCCAAAAGCAACATGCCTACTGGAGAATGCAAGACCAACCTCAAATAAAGCAGACTGACGCCGAAACAACCAAACCTCACCGGGGGATTCAAGCCTACCTTCCTGAAGGAAAAACTGCGAATTGAAAATTTTCATCACGAACACGCACTCTAACAAGAGATGCCCTGGGACAACTTTCCCGGGAAATCAAGAAGTCAATATTAATGCCAAAACTGCAACAAGAGCGACATCTTAGCACGTCGAGGGGATAAAATCTTTCACCATATGAGAGAAAACTTGTTGGGGAATCTGGGATGGAGACTTGTGACCATGCAAACCCAAAAAGTGAATCAAGACTTGACTGGGGATAATGGGATCACAAAACTCATATTGTACCTTGCACCCACTAAAATTGTCTCTAACTATCTGACAAACACACAAGGATTGTGCACATACCAGCAAAATGACCTGAGAAAACCTTCATGAAGGGAGTAAATCTTCTTAAAACAACCAGAGTTTGTTCATTCTTGGGGTCACCGTTCTTGTTGTCATTGTTTCATCACAAATCCTAAAGTAAATTGAATTGTAAAGATCTCTTCTCTTTTTTTGAAAAGTCAATTTTGCTTTTTTAATCTTTTTGCTTTAACAGTTATTATCAGTAATAAATGATGTCTCTGCAAGCTAAACAAAAATAAGAACACAAAGAATTAGGTAAAAGATCGAATTTCATTAATAGAATGGTAGTCTGCGAATGGCGAGACTCCATGGATGATTACAAAGTTTGGGAAATGGTAATACATAATGGAAAGGATACATTGAGATACAATGACCACTACCCCCCCCCCCCCTAACAACTTTTGAAATCCTGAGCAGCAGCTTTTGTTGAAGTATGGTGATGGTCTGAGAAGATTGTTGCTTCAACGATCAAGTCTTGTCTAACGTAGTTACTTGCCAAAAAAATCCCTAACTTTTGCCTAAGCTTCCCTTGCGGGTTTTCAACTTAGCGGGAAATTTATTCTGTTTATGTCTCTAATTTTTTCCTAGATCGCCCTTTCGGGTTTTCGGCCTACCGAGACGCTCTTTTTTGCCTAAGCCGCCCTTGCGGGTTTTCAACTTAGCGAGCTGTTCTTTTATTTCTTTAGGCGAAGTATTTCTTGACTGTGTCAGCATTCATGGGACGTGGGAACTCCTCGCCATCCATAGTTTCAAGAATTAATGCACCATCAGAGAAGGATTTCTTGACAACATACGGGCCTTCAAAATTGGGAGTCCACTTTCCCCTAGAATTAGTGTTGAAAGGCATGATCTTCTTGAGCACGAGGTCGCCTTCTCTGAATTCACGAGGTTTGACCTTTTTATCAAATGCTTTCTTCATTCTTTTCTGATATAATTGCCCATGACATAAAGTTGTCATCCTCTTCTCTTCAATCAAATTTAATTGGTCAAACCTGTTCTAGACCCATTCAGCCTCTGTTAACTTGGCTTCCATTATCACATGCAACAAAGGAATCTCTACCTCAACAAGGAGTACAGCTTCCATTCCATACACTAGGGAGAACGGGGTTGCTCCTGTTGAAGTGTGAATAGATGTTTGATATCCATGCAGAGCAAAAGGGAGCATTTCATGCCAATCTTTATAAGTGACAACCATTTTCTGGATAATTCTCTTGATATTCTTATTAGAAGCTTCAACAGCCCCGTTCATCTTTGGCCTGTATGGAGATGAATTGTGATGGAAAATCTTGAATTCTTCACACAGTTCTGTCATCATCTTATTGTTCAAATTTGAGCCATTGTCAGTGATGATTTTGCTTGGCACACCATACCGGCATATAAGATTGTTTTTGATGAAACGCACAACCACTTGTTTGGTAACATTGGCATATGAAGCAGCCTCTACCCATTTGGTGAAGTAGTCAATTGCTACCAAGATGAAATGGTGTCCATTCCAAGCTTTGGGTTCTATCATCCCGATCATGTCAATACCCTACATAGAGAAAGTCCATGGGGAGGAAATCACATTGAGAAGTGTTGGAGGCACATGGATCTTATCTGCATAAATCTGGCATTTATGGCACTTCTTTGCAAATTTGTAACAATCAGATTCCATTGTCAACCAATAATAACCTGCCCTTAGCATCTTTTTATCCATCGAATGTCCATTAGCATGAGTTCCAAATGAACCTTTATAGATCTCATGCATCAACATGTCTGCTTCGTGTCTATCCACACATCTGAGCAAGACCATGTCATAATTTCTCTTGTATAACACATTTTCACTGAGGAAGAAAATGCCTGCCAATCTTCTCAGTGTCCTTCTATATTTCCTCGACACACCAATCGGGTATTCCTGAGTATGAAGAAAATTCTTGATATCATAGTACTAAGGTTTTTCATCTGCTACCTCCTCTGTTGCAAACACATGAGCGGGCCTATCTAGCCGTCGAACTGTAATTCGAAGTATGTCATTCTAAACATTCACTTGGTACATGGAAGCTAAAGTTGCCAGAGCATCCGCCATTTGATTTTCATCCCTAGGAATGTGATGGAATTCAACTTTATTGAAGAAGGGTAATAATCTTCTAGCATAATCTTTGTAAGGGATCAAGCCAGGGTGACGAGTATCCCACTCTCCTTTAATCTGATTTATTACCAAAGCTGAATCGCCATACACATCTAGAATTTTGATTCTGAGATCAATAGCTTCCTCAAGACCCATGATGCAAGCCTCATATTCTGCCATATTATTAGTGCAATCAAATTTTAACCTTGCGGTAAAAGGAATATGTGACCTATGAGGAGTAACAATCACATCACCAATTCCTTTACCATAAGCATTCACAGCTCCATCAAATATCATACTCCAACGAGATTCAGGGTCGGGGCCCTCCTCGGGCAATGGTTCATCACAATCTTTCACTTTCAAGAACATCACATCTTCATCGGGGAATTCATATTCTGTAGACTGATGATCCTCCACCGGCTGGTGGGCAAGGTAATCTGCCAACACACTACTTTTAATAGCTTTTTGAGTGCGATACTCGATATCATATTCAGATAACAACATCTGCCAGCGGGCAATTCTCCCAGTAAGAGCATGCTTTTCAAAAATATACTTGATTGGATCCATTTTGGAGATCAACCAAGTGGTATGATTCAACATATACTGCCTCAAACGCTTTACCGCCAAGGACAAAGCACAACATGTTTTTTCTAACATAGAATACCGCGACTCACAATCAGTGAACTTTTTGCTGAGATAATAAATAGCGAACTCTTTCTTTCCTGTTTCATCCTGTTGTCCCAGAATACAACCCATGGATTTATCTAACATCGTTAGATATATAATCAGCGGTCTTCCTTCTACGGGAGGGAGCAAGATAGGAGGTTCAAGCAGATACTCCTTAATACTTTCAAATGCCCTTTGGCAGTTATCCGTCCACACACAACTTTGATCTTTCTTTAACAACTTAAAGATTGGTTCACACGTTGCAGTTATGTGAGAAATAAATCTGGAGATATAATTCAAACGCCCGAGGAAACCCCTGACTTGCTTTTCAGTTCTTGGTGCTGCCATTTCTTGAATTGCTTTGACTTTGTCAGGGTCAACTTCAATTCCTTTCTGGCTAACAATAAAACCCAACAATTTCCCCTATCTAACTCCGAAGGTGCATTTATTTGGATTCAAGCGGAGACGATACTTCCTCAAACGCTGAAACAACTTCAATAAATCTTCTATATGCCCTTCTTCAGTTTTGGATTTGGCAATCATATCATCAACATATACTTCGATTTATTTGTGCATCAGATCATGGAATAGGGTTGTCATAGCCCTCTGGTACGTTGCACCAACGTTCTTCAACCCGAAAGGCATCACTCTGTAACAGAATGTTCCCCAGGGTGTGATAAACATTGTTTTTTCCATGTCCTCTGGAGCCATTCTTATTTTATTACACCCGGAAAATCCATCCATGAACGAGAATACTTTGAATTTTGTTGTGTTGTCCACTAACATGTCGATGTGAGGCAAAGGAAAATCATCTTTTGGACTAGCTTTATTTAGATCTCTGTAATCTACGCACATGCGTACTTTTCCGTCTTTTTTCGATACTGGGACATTATTGGCAATCCATTGAGGATACACTGACGTCACAAGAAAACCAGCATTAATCTGCTTTAAAACCTCCTCCTTGATCTTTACTGCCATATCCGGGTGGGTTCTTCTCAACTTTTTTTTAACTGGCGGACACTCTGGATTCAACGGCAAACGATGCTCGACAATGTCTGTATCTAGACTAGGCATATCTTGATAAGACCAAGCAAAAATATCCACATATTCTGTCAACAGCTCAATCAACCCGCTCTTTACATCAGGATGCAATGATGCTCCAATCTTGACTTCCTTCGGATCTTCTTCTGAACCCAAATTAATCACTTCCAAAGGCTCTTTATATGGCTGAATGGTATTTTCCTCATGCTCAAGCAACCGTGAGACCTCTTCTGGAATCTCATCATAATATTCTTCTTCAGCCCCAAACACATGACAATCAAAGTTGGGAGAGGGTGTAGGGTCATTGTATTCAACGGGTTTTTTAATTAATCTGCACATGTGATTTATGATTATTTTTAGAAACTGACACATATAAAAAGTGATCTTGCAGATTAATTTTCAGTCATTATTTATTTTGAGAGGTTTTTTATTTTTATTACCATTTCCCAAGAAAAAGCAGAAAATAAAAGACATATTTTTGGAAGCAAAGACAACTTTTATTAATGATCTTAATAGTTATAGCAGACAGATAAACCCTAAAACATTAATACTTCCACCTTGGGCAGAGTGAAAGCTTTTCAAAAGAAAGAAACAGATTAATAAAACAAATTACTTTGAAACATGTATACAAGAAGGAACATCAATGGTGATCCCGTTCTGAACTCAGACTCCATTCGTCACATAATTCGGTACTTTCTTCTCTGCTTCATCCTTTTCAATAGCATTAATTCCAGAACCAATTGGATGGAGGTAGCCTCCGCTGCGGAAAACATCATGATAATTGTTCACGGTAGACTTTGATTTCAAACTTTCACCTTTGCCAGTCCTCGAAGAGAAACCCAAACTAGTTATGTTCTTGTTCACGGGTGGATCCACAAGTCGCCCCCAAACTGTATTATGACCATTGCGTACAACCTGATGCTGGTCCTTCAGGGAAACCACAGAATCCTCATTCCTCCTTATGTTGTCAATGGATAGAGCTTGAAACTGGGTTCCAACAGCAGCCTCATCCGCTTCTACAATACTAAAAGAGGATAGATGGGATATCAACAACGCCTGCTCCCCATTTATGATCACTACCTTCCCTTCACGCATAAATTTTAGCTTCTGATGCAGAGTTGAAGTGACAGTCCCTGCCTCTTGAATCCACGGCCTTCCTAACAAACAGCTATAAGCGGGAACAATGTCCATGACCTGGAAGGTTATCAGGAAAAAATGTGGTCCTATATGGATGGGCAAGTCCACTTCACTGATGACAGATTTCCTCGACCCATCAAATACCTTCACAATGATGCCACTCGGGCGTATAGGTGTTCCCTGATACTTTAACTTCATGAGGGTACTTCTCGGTATGACATTCAACGCGGATCCGTTATCAATTAGCACATTGGATAGCGAGTCATTCTTGTAGTTCATAGATATGTGGAGGGCCAGGTTGTGATTCCTCCCTTCATCTGGTAACTCATCATCGCAGAAACTCAAGTTGTTACATGATGTAATGTTTCCAATTACGCTGCTAAATTGATCTAACGGCATGTCATTCTCTACAAAAGCTTGGTCCAGTACTCTTACCAGTGATTCTCTATGAGCGGAGGAATTCATCAATAAAGCTAGGATGGATATCTTTGAAGGAGTCTGCAATAGCTGATCTACAATTTTGTAGTCGCTCATCTTAATTATCTTCAAGATATCATCCACTTATTTCTCTAATGTAGCTCCACTAGTCTCTCCTGCATCCTTCTTAGGCTCATCGTTCTCAGCCATTTTCTTTCCAGCAACAACATCTCTTCGAATAACGGGCGCAAACACACGACCGCTATGGGTCACCCTGCTATTATCAGCTATATTTCCAACATCTGGCATTGGCTAGATGGGAACTTCCACCCCATCCTCTAAGATTGTAGCGTTGTATTTGTAAGGCATCGACTTATCTGATTTATAGGGAACAGGGTCTGGCAGACTAATTACCAATGGGGTAACAGCTGGTTTGCTATGGTACTCCACCTCAAGATGAGCAGGCGCACCAAAACAAGGTATAATGATGTTTACCCCTTCCTCAACACAATCATCCATCCAAAGATCATTTCCGGCAAACAAATCTCCGTCTGAAGAGAAATACTCATATGCGGAGGCGTACTCTTCCTCTGAATCTTCTCCCATCAAACAAACTTCAACCATATCAATCTCATGATAATCATCCCTCTGACCTATGATCTTGATAGTTCCATTGTCTAACAGCAATTGAACACCCTCTCTCACAATAGACCATCCTCGAGGGTCTTGACAGCAAACCATGCATGATCTATATTGGTGTTCCACCTGACCAGCAGTACGGCAGAAGGTAGCATGCAACTGCACGAGATCTTCATTCAAATGCTCTACTTCAAAAAATTTGAATTCACCAGGACATCCAGAAACCATATTCACTTCCTCTTCATACTCTACCCTAGGCCTGATTATATGGATTAAACCTTCATCCATCATCTCCTGTAAATCAGCCTTTATCTTTTCGCAACCCTGTATGTTTATACTGCAAACAGCACAACTGGCGTGATCATGCGTATAATAACTAAATTCACAGAGGTCTGCGTGCACCTTCACCAAATCTCCTCTAACCAGATTAATGTCAAAAATCTGAAAGTCGCCTAGACAACCGGCCACCATATTCACAGCATTTACTCCCCCGTGCTTGGGTAGAGGATTATCTTTCACATTAGGTCCCATTTCTTTGAAAGATAAAATTCCAGACTTCACCAACCTTTGCACTTCATTCCTCAAAGGATAACAGTTTTCAACACTATGCCCTGGTGCTCCTTGATGAAAGGAACATGTCTGGTCTGCTTTATAATACCAAGGCAATGGCGACGGTACAGCTAGAGGTGGTCGTGTCCGGACCAACTTCTTCTGAATCAATGCTGGTAGTAGCTCTGTATAACTCATGGGGATAGGGTCATAGTTCTCCCTTCTCTGATTATTCCCTTGGTTCCCCTGTTGGGACTGTCTTTGATAAGCAACGGTAGTCGGAGCGACATTCATAACAGGAGTCACTGAGGCAACTTGCTGGTGACGCTGATAATTCCTTCTAGGAGCATTTATCCTCCTCTCTTGCATGACAGCATTGGTATCCCCTTCTTTCTTCTTTGTAAATCCATAAGCTGGCTTTTTCACACCTCTGGGTCCTTCACCCTTCGCCAAATGGCCTTCTCTCACAGCCTCTTCTAGGTGGACACCCATCCCTACCATATCTGTAAAATCACTTGGGGAACTTGCTACCATTCTTTCGTAGTAGAAAGCGCTTAGCGTCTTCAGAAAAATTTTAGTCATTTCCTTCTCTTCCATGGGAGAAATCACTTGTGCAGCCACTTTGCGCCATCTCTGCGCATACTCTTTGAACGATTCTCTGTCTTTCTGAACCATGGCCCTAAGTTGGTCACGATCGGGCGCCATGTCCACATTGTACTTTTATTGTTTAATGAGTGCTTCTCCCAAATCATTAAAAGTATGGATGTTGGCGTTGTCCAAGTTCATATGCCATTTCAATGTTGCGTTGGTCAGACTATCCTGAAAAAAGTGAATCAACAGACGCTGATCATCAGTGTGAGTAGACATTCTCCTCACGTACATCACCAAGTGAGCACGAGGGAAACTATTGCCCTTGTACTTCTCAAACTCCAGGACCTTGAACTTAGCAGGCACTTTAACATTCGGTACCAAACACAACTCATTCACATTCTGCCCAAATAGCTCATTTCCCCTAAAAGCCTTCATATCTCTTTGCATTCTATCAAATTGCTCTTGGAAATCATCCATTCTGTCATAAAGACCCAAGTCTTCACTCGGCGAAGGGAAAGGACGACATACATCTTCATTAACAAACGGAACCAAATTCACTGAAGGAGGTGCAGCAGGAATAGTATGCACCACAGGAGGTGCCGGAGTAACAACAATTTGAACCACTGGTGCATCTTGAGGGTCAAGATTGAAACCTTCAGGTGCAAAATTCTATGGCATTCCCCACGGATAACCCTGAGGCATACGATTTTGAACAATAGCTTGAGTAGCGGATATAGGAACAGTAGGAACTTCGGCATTTGCCCTTGTTGGTTGAGGTTGAACACTCGGTGGTTGATTCTGAGCAACCACCAGAGCTTCCATCAGAGTAGTCAAGTTGTCCAAGCCGGACTTCAAAGCATAAACTTCTTCACGCAGCTCGCGATTCTCCTATTCTAAGTTGTCCATCTTCTTTTTGAAGTTAGCCCGAGTGTTGTAGTGATGAGTCAGCTTGCTGAGTGAAGTAAAAAGCTGGGTAAGGCACCTGGGTATGCATAATAAATGCAAGAAATATGTGCAATATGATGCATGACATGTAATGCACATGATTATTTTTGCTTTATTACTTAATATTTCAAGGGATTTAAGATTTATAGACATATTGCAAACATCAAAATAATAACACATTTGAAATACTAAATTTTTTTATTATAATAACTTCAAAAGGGATTACAAGTTTCAATGATCCCAAGTACAAGGTGAAAATACAATCTAAAAATCCTGAGAGAAAGAAACAGGTAGAGATCAATCTGTACGCCGGCGCTTCCCTGTGAGCTTGGCAATCTGAGCCCTTAACCTCTGGTTTTCTTCTACGTGCTTGATGATAATTTCCTTCCAATCCTATGAAGCAGGAAGTGAGTGATCAACACCTGTTTTAGGCTTAGGAGAAAATAAATCCCCCTGCCTCTCCATAGACTCTATTGCTCGACTCTCAAGGATCTCGATCAAATTGTATTTCTCCTTCAGGTATGCTCTGTAGGAGCCCTCTAAATTCTGGAACTTGTTCTTTCAAGCATCTCTTTCTTGTTGCATCCTAACCAAACCAAGCTGCAACTCTTCTAGATCATCTAATAAGGGAGGAGTGGTCTTCACAAACAAATCAGGCATAGGTGTCTCCCGAGTATACGGCATCTTCAACTGGATGGCTCTCAATTGGACCCACTGAAGATATGGCTCCAAAGAAACAGCACCCCTCGGTCCAAAATCCTCCCTACACTTCTTATGAATGTGACGCCAGGCCTTCGCAATCTGCTCCCTAGCTTCCCTGTGGTCTTCTCCTTCCTTCAGAAAGAAACTACTCAAATGAATATTGTTCGGTTTATCCCTCATTGGATAACCAAACTGTCGTCGTGCAAGAACAGGGTTATAGTTAATTCCTCCCTTTGTACCAAGAAGAGGTACATTGAGGAAATTACCACAACTGTCAATAATCTCTACATCCTGATAAGCTCGATGATACCAATCAATATCCAAATGAGTAAGTGCCATGATCTTAGGAGCCCAACGGGGTTCCTTCTTGACATCCCAAAAAGCATCAGACTGAGGCATATGAGAGATGAACCATCGGTACAACAAAGGCGTGCAACAGATAATCATTTCCCCATGATAGGAACTCCGAAGATGAACATAGTAATAAGCATCACCCAACAGTGTAGGAACCGGGTTTCCAATCATGAAAATCCTGATAGAGTTAATGTCGACAAACTTGTCCACATTAAGAAATCAGAATAATCCATAAGCAAGTAAAGCAAAGATGGCCTCAAAAGCAATCGTACTCTTCATTATGGAAAAGTAACGAGCTTTATCCAATAAGAACTGAGTTGATAATCCTCTAATCCCTCCTTTGGTAGTCATATGGGCTTCCACCTCAGACTTTCCCAGATGAATCAAAGCAGCTATCTCATATGGTTTTGGCTCACCCTCCAAATCAGTAAAAGGAACACGGTCGATAACGGGTAAATCCAATAGATAAGAATACTCCTCCAGTGTAGGCATTAAATGATAGTCGGGAAAAGTAAAGCAGTGATACACCGGATCATAGAACTGGACCAAGGTCGAGAGAATACCCTCCTTCATCTTCAGCTTCATGAGAGGAATAATGGATCCATACTTCTTCCGAAAGTCTGCAGAACACTCGATCTCTGGAATTAGACTGATCAAATCATCTATCTTGGGATCCTTGAAACTGTATTTCCCGATCTTTCTCTTTCCTGAACCCATGGTTAACAGTACCTGAGATATTCACAAATAGTCAACCTTTAAATCCCTTGAAATATTGTTTTCTTCAAAAGATGCTTATGGGTGCATAGATGCATGATGCAACAATCACACACAAGATCACACATATAGGGTTCATAGGTTCAACATCACGAGCATGAGGTCGAAGGTACTACCCATAAGGTGTTGGTCTAAGAGTTTATCACCTGCCGAACAAGGTTCCAGAGGTTCCCAGAGTCTACATCCTTCCTTCGGATATTACCAACTTCCCAATTAACTCGGTAATTAGTAATATTCTCAAGAAAGACTCATCCAAGCGTAGTATCGCGTGACAACTATTTCCGGATTACTCTGTCATAGCTTCCGCACTACACCTAAAAGGCCAAGATGGGTTTCGTATTCTACGGTCCTCAGTTTCAGCAGGCTCCCGGGTCGAAAGCAGTATGTCTTCCCGATTACTCGGTAAATGAAACTACAATCAAAGGGGCCTCCACTGAGTGGGGGATCTCATGCCTACTTTTTTGGGATTACTCCCTCAAAGTTAACATGACTATACCGCCCGTCCTATCTTAAAGTTTGCCCAAGTCCGGGTATAGGACTCATGAGTAATCACCAAGCACCCTGAAAACCATGAAAATCCAGACAAACATATATTCAAAATATAATAGATATAAGCCCATGAAGTTATGATGTTTTTTATCCAACACTTAGAAATTTTTTTACAAGTTTTGATCATTTTTCTGTCCCAACTTCTTGGCCAAAGTGGTCAACATGAAAGTTGTAGACAATGTTTCAATCTTTCCAAAATGTCCAAGAACACAAAGAGATGATGATTGATCTAGGAGATCGGAAGACATGAAGTTGGAATTCCATTCTTGAATTATAGATCATTTTTGTGACAAGTTCATAACCAAATCTTCAAGCCATGCTGCATAATCTCACTTTACAGACCTTTAAACTCCAAATCTTTCTATAATAAGAAGATTACATAATATTTTGAGTTATTATCCAAGTGATTAAAGCTTTGTCCAAGTTTACGTGCCATTTAAGGGAGAAAGGTCATATTGCCATTTTGATAAAGTGAATTTATACACAATGTAAACTCTCCTTGAGCCCATACATTCTTGCTTATGACTTCAAAACATCTCAGAACCAAGAATAAACCATCTACAGCCTATCAACCACCCTAAACTTTCTTGGAACCATGACTTTGCAAGTTACTTCAAAACCAAGCTTCAAAACCATAACTTGTTATCTCAAGATTCTGGTTACTACAAGATGTCAAACCTATTGCCTATAAATAAATAGGTCATTTTCAAGCCAAAGGACGAATTGACAAGCCTTAAAAACATCTCAAACTCTCTCAAATCATAATTGGCCAAAAACCTCCATTTTTAAGCTTTTGAAACCTTAACTTTGAAAGTCATCACCCTTGCAAATTTTGTCCAAACAAATTATCCAAACACTTCATATATATCACATATAAGTGATCTAAGGACATGTTTCATCACTGTAACTCCATTATCAACATCCACCATTTTCAAAATCCAACTTTGCAATTTGACTTGGTTGGAGTGATTCAACATCTTTCAGCATAAAGTAAGCATTGGAACACGTTTAGGGAGGACCAAGGAAGCTTAATTGACCATCACATTACTTCTGTAACAGCTAGAAGAAGCATTGGACTTTCACTTTAAGAGGTAAGTTTTCCAAACTGTGATATCTAGATACAAGCATCTTTAGTGCATACATACAAAATAAAAAATGTAGATATCAATGCCCTGAAGCTAACCATGTCCTTAGTTTTCATTTATGTTGATTGTGTGATGAGAATTTTGGAATTTAAGTTTCTAAAATATTAGGTTTCAGTTTGGTACCAAACAAAATTCGTCCTAACCATTGATGTATAGCTTTTAAAAGGTATATGGTTGGATTCGTGGTTAAAATTCAAACAGGTTTGATGTTTACATCTTTCAAAATGGTTGAGAAATGAATGAGTTCCAAATTCAAAAATGATGTTGTTGTTGTTCTATTCACGCGCGAGGAAGAAGATGAAGTCCATTTTCGAAAACTTGTTCCTTTTATATTTAATGATTATTTTTTTACTACCGGATATAACAGCCACCCCAGCGGCAACGCGCGCGTGTTTAAGTCATGCCTATGTCCGGTCTTGGATTCGATCCAGGCATGGGGAATTTTATTTTTCTAACATTTTCTCCACATATCCAATGTGAGCAAGCCTAGCGCGCCTATCATGAGCCTCATGCCATCATCATCAGATGTTCATACAATCAGATCTCGCACTTCAGAAAGCCACCCCTATGATGCACCCTTAGAAAGCCATCCTCATTGAATCATAAAACGCTTGGGCTTAAGGAATTTAGGCCAAACAGTTTTGCTTCTTCTCACCCCCTTCATTACTTGTTACACTGAGGCCCAATCCAATTCTTTTATTTTTGTTTTTTAATTAACTATTTTCCTTTTTTTAAATAATTTTACTTAAAATCAGAAGAAAAAAATCATAAAAATGATTTAAAAAAATAGATTTATGTTTTTTATTAGTTAACTTAATTTTTGATAAATAAAAATTAATTTAACTTAATCATATTTTGATTTTATTTATTAATCAACTAATCAATTAATTAGGATTAGGGTTTTTATTTTACACTTCAAATATTTTTTTCTAAATAAAACACCAAAATTATTTTCTAAATACTTAGAATTCTTTAGATTTTAATTAATTAATTTAATTTTTTATAATAAATATTAATTAATTTAATCACACCTTATTTTCTTAAATTGTAAATTAAATTAGAATTAAGTCTAATTTTTTTTATTTCACACTTCAAATATTTTCTAAACAAAGAAACAACAAAATATTTTCTTAAAAAATACTTAGAAATAATTTTAGGGTTTCTTAAAATATTTTCCCATTTTTACCACCTTCGCGCACTTTATTTTCACATTAGTATTTTCCAATATTATGTAAAAAGCTTGTAATAGAAAAAATTAGGGTTTACTGCTTTTCATCCCCATTCATAAATTTGTACTCCCATTCCCAAAGCATTGTAATAGCGTAGGACATTTAATTTCTGCAATTTACCATTTTCCTTATTACTGTTAGTAATTAGGGTATGAATGGCAAGATTAAAAATCAATCATTGGAAAACCTAATCTCAAAGATAAATACTTGAAATCAAAACATTTTGCACATGTGCACCTCTAGGGTTACCCTCACTTGTTGCCTCAGATAAAAAACAGTTATGTCCCTCGAATGTGGGATACTTTAACAAAGACCCTCGGTTCAAAGGTTGTAGTTTCTCGATTACCCTTTGATGTTGCCTTCTGTAAACGATCTTAGTCCCTTACGACAATTGCTAAAACATATTACAAGTTGCCTTCTATGACTGTATGATGACCCGCACTTGTGCCTCATATCCAATGATAGGGCTTCCTATTAACTAATGGTAGGATAGCACTATCTAAAGGAGGAGGAAAAGAACAAAGACTTTTTTAAGTAGATAAATCGCTCATAATCGCTTGCTCACAAACTAAAATAATCTTTACACTTCACACTTTCAAAACAACTACTTTCAAAAATGCTTTATAAACACTCTTGAGGACTGATACAAGGGTTATTATAAAACAAATTGCCTTTGGCATTTTTTTACAAAATAACACTCTCCTTCATAAATATTTTCAAAATAATCATTTTGTATACATTCTCAACGATACGAGAATCATTACAAAATTGTCGTACTTAGGCATTTTCAAAATATTTTCAAACATACACAAACACAAAGCATTTTTAAAGTGAGCTAGAAATTAAGATCCCGTAAATAACTATGGATAAAAAGGGTACTAACACCTTCCCTTTTCATAACATACCCCCCGAACTCAAGAAAAGTCTCAAAGGTCTTTCATATTCTTTTCACCCTTTCCTTTATTGGATAAAAGAAAAGTCAATGGTGACTCTTCCTATCCGCAACATTTGCGATTAAACTCAAAACCAAAAGTCAGTTCTCCCACCGTATTACACTGTCCTAGGAATATATTATTGCCTCTCGATGATGTTCTTCAAGGATAGAAAACTTGACTTATATCTCCCTTCATTGAGTCAATGTTACCTTTTACTTGCTCCAAATCCTCTTTGAATTTCGCTTGATTCTCCTGGATATGTACCATCACTCTCTTTTGATGGGCTCTTGTTTTATATAGTGGTCAGAGATGTGGTGCTTTCTTACCAATGTTTTAACTGGAGAAGGTTTTTGAAAAATGATAAGTTTTTTGTATGAAGTTATGAAATGAAATGTTTGCGAATGCATGAATGCGTATGAATATGCTAAGGATTTCATTTTTTGAATGTCTTATTCACTTAGGTATATATTTTTTTTGTATATATTTTTTTAGGTTTTGATTTTATTGGTGATTATCTAAAAAAATAATACGCAAAATATATACGGAAACAAATTCCTTTATTGAAATAGTAACTGTCTTTAAAAAAGAATATAATTCAAATATTGAAAAAATTTCAAACTTAAAACATCAAAACTTGCTGAAAGAAATAATCAAAAGGAAACAAAAGTCCTCTAAGTGCGCCTTCGGATTTCTGCTCTGAAGCCATCGACCATTGTCCTACATAGTTTGAGGAAGTCTTCGACGTCTTTCAGAAGAGGGATCATCGTATTTTCTGCATCTCTCAAACTCCTAGGAATGTCGCTGATAAGATTGTTGGCTAAGAAGGTGTGTCTTGCACGATTGTCTTTGTAGAACCGGTACTCTTGGTAGAAGTCAGGAATTATCTTATGATTATCTTCTCCTGCTTTACATATTGTCTTTTCTCCTTAGTTAAGTTATAGAGGTTAAGCTCCAATTCTTCTTTCTCCCTTTGAGTTTATTTCAAAGCATTTTTCAAATTGTTTATTTCTTCTAAGGACATAGGCGGAGAATCTGGGACATCTGACTTATACTCAGAATCAATGTCAAACGGTAACTTAACAACTTGCACCCTATCCAAAACCCATCGAGTGTAAGGTTCTTTTTCCACAACATTCTTCCTTTCGCCCTTTCTTTTATTAACCTTACTCCAAGCTCAGATGATCTTATTGAGAAAATCTTGGTCATTTTTTCCCATGTCATGAATAATCAATTGTCAAAGTTGTTCATCTGAGGTTTTATCCTCCAAAGGATACCCTAGTTGTCGTAGAGCCAAAGTAGGGTTGTAATTGATGCAGCCTCATGATCCGATCAATGGAACATTCAGAAAGTCTCTGCAACTATAGATGATATCTTCAATGTCCAGCCTCCTCGCATACCATAACATAACATTAGTAGTAAGAGACCTTAATTTTTGAGGCCACTCATATTTCGTCAGATTTGGAATCATGTGATCTTTCTTATAGAGATGAGTCATAAACAAAGAATACAAGAGTGGGATGCAACAGTTTAGAGTACCCCTCCCCTTTCCGTACCGAGTATGAAGTGTGTAATAAATATTAGCAAGTAAAGCATGAGTTGGGTCCGTATTGAAAACTTTTGTGCCCCAAAATACACTAATAGTTGCAGGGTCAATATAGTCCAAAGTCTGTGGAAATAAGATTACACCAAACACAAGCAGCCCTAAACAATCAACACAAGACTCCCATTCTTTGTTATCGGAAAAATAAAGAGATTTAGTCTCTAAATAGCACCTCTGAATCCCTCGTACATCACCTTCTTTTTTGTAATTAAGTGAAAACTCAGGATAAGGGATCCCTAAAGCATATGCTAAGTTTTTAATGTCAATAGTCTGCCCGATTCCCACATAAGCTTTCCCTTCAGAGAAATCCAGAAGTCTATCAAATTCTTCCAGAGTCGGTGCTAGCTGAAAGTCTTGGAAGGTAAAGCACCTCAATAGAGGGTCGTAGAACTGAATTAAGGCAGAAACAACATCCAATTGTACCTCCATTTTTGTTAATTCAAGGGTATCCCCATAACAGTGAGTAAACATCTACAAAGCTCTTTCAGGAAGTTTCCCTTTTATAGCCTTGATCTTCGTCATATCTGGCTTGATGGCATTAATACAGACAAGTTATTTCCCTCTGGCGTTCATTTTTAGGAAACTTCACCAAAAACCTTTGATTATTATTTTTTTGATACTGTGAATAAGACAAACAAAAAAGAAATGAAGGGCAATGAATATATGAAATGTAATATGTATGAATGCATGATTGTGTAGCATAGTGACGTGATTTCACGAAAGGTACCTTTAGAAGGTAGGCTCCTAGTTTTGGCCTAAGTATATTCTACCCTCCTCATAAGGTGGTTTCCTTAAGGATATCATGGATAACAGTAGAGGGAAAGGCACAAGGGCCTCCCTTAAGTGGAGCCTCTTTGCAGACTGAAACTTTCGTCTCTAGGATGAAAGGTCTCACCGTGAGATTTTGGTTTAAGGGTTATACAAAGAGTCATAGGTTACATTCCAAAGTCCTACCCTCAATAGGATGTCTCTTGAGACATATTCCTTTTTCAAAATTCTACCGACTCTAGGCGAAGTTGTCACATAAACTCATAGGGTTTATGTATCCCCTTGGCTAATAGACGAACCTTCTTTCTAAGGTTTTTTTTGAAAAATGTATTTTTTAAAATGAACATCCCAACATCAAATGAATATAATATGATAAAACAAATAATTCAAAATAATAAATGAAAGAAAATAAATAAATAAAAGAAAAAATTGAAAACATTAAAGACCCAAACAAAAACCCTAAACCCAAGAGGAAGCTTCTAAACCCTAGGGTTGAGTCCCCAGCAGAGTCGCCAGTTGTAACCGGTTTTAAATTGAGAGTCATCACCCTTAACTTTTATCATTGAGAAGGGAATATAAAGGATAACCCTAATTTAGTCAGAGATTCTAAGTTGTTGGACTCGTTCTTAGACGAAAGGAAGGTGTTAGGCACTTCTCATCCACCTTGTTCACAAGGATACTAGAGTTTAGAATTACGGCTTAGGAAATAGGGTTTTGTAATCTGCGCTTGAACCTTGTTATTGTGTAGATTCATTTTCAGTAAATAAAAACAAATATTAATTTCCAAATTTGATTTACTCCTAGATTTCATTTTGTTTTTCATTTCTGGACTTGCTTAGTGATGAAGGGTTAGCAAGAACAGGGCGCCACTGAGAGTTTGGGTTGAAAACCCTAGCTTGACTCCGGTCAACGAGTCTTAATAATTATATTTTTAATAATAATATTAACAAGAATGTAAATGATAATAATAATTTTGAAAATATTGATTAGCATAGATAAATAATGGATAATAATAATTATGAAAGCAATTAAGTGATAAAATTAGTAAAACGACAGTGGACTATAAAAAGATAAAATGGGTCTAAAAAAATCTATTGGGTCGGCCATGCTTCTAAGCATGTTGTAGTGGTAGAAATGTTCAAGACTAAGCCATTGGATTGACTAGACTTTATACAAATCAAAATAATAATCGCCACTGCGCTTTATTGTTTCCAAAGGAATGGGAAAAGAGCGAATAACCCAAAAGAGGGGGAAAGATTCGAGGTAAGGGGGTTGGTTATGCAAAGGGAAGGTATTAGCACCCTAAACATCTACGGTACTCTGCAGGAACCTCTTTGTAATAAATCTGTATATTTTGGCTATAAAAATATGTTGTATATAAAATGGATGGTGGAGGTGAGAAAAGAAATATATTTTTTATGATTTTTGCATCTGCCGCGGTTGCGAAACTTTTGTGCCTTCGTACCACCTTTCGTGCAATAGGGGATTAGGGTACATGTAGTTCCTCTTAAAAAATTTGAAACACAAGTGTGTTAGATGATTTTAAGAGATAAGACATCATCGTCATTGTCCATATGGAAAACATACTTACCACCCACAATTATGAGAAAGGAGAATTTGTATCATCTCAAAGTGGAGGATATGGCTTAGGTTTTAAAATCAATAATGCCTCACTCAACACCCAACTGGAAAATATCTCTCTTTACTACATATTGTAGAAGTATAGTTGTTTGCATCACTACAAGGATTGACAAGAGTATAAACTTTTAAGAAAAAGTTTAAAGATAAAAGCCGAAGTGGCAAAATGGTTTGAAATGAGATTAATTGACTTTTAGTCTTCTCACAAAAAATGTCAAGGTATTATTAAATTGATTGGAGTTTATTTATGAAAAGATTTTGAAAATTCATGGACATAAGTCCAAGTTTATTATGAAAGCATCTTAAGTTTAGAAACAAGAATAGTTTTCAAAAGGAGGGAGAGGATTTTTGAAATTAAAGAAAATGGGAGGAGAAGAAGAGACTATCCTAAAGCATAACGTAAAAGCTAAGGAAAAGAATCATCTAACTAACAAGAAGCCAAAACTTGACATTATGAGTCAATATAGAATTCCCATTCTTTGGATTGAAACCAAGCAAGCAAAGATACTAGACCTCTTCAAATGTATTAAGTCTTCACAAAAATTGGACAGAGTAACGGCTGTATACGGGTGAATTCCATATTACAAACAAAGGATGTAATCACAAAAAACCTGCACACAAAAACAAACAAGCAAACCAATATCTTGAGATAAACCTCAAGAGCTCCAGACAAAATAATCAGATAAGATCACAAGGTCTCCAAGGTAGGCCAAGGTTTCTAATCCTAAGTCCAAGAAAAAATCCACTGCTCCATAATTCCAAGGATAGTAACCAAATAGTCCAAGTACCATTAAGAGTTTTTTTTTTAGGGTTTAAGTTGATTATTAAGTATCTTAAGAAAATAAAAATAAAAGCTCAAGTGAGCACAATAAAAAGGACAAGAAAATAAATGCTCAAATGAGCAAAGATGAAAAAGGCATGAAATGAAAATGCTAAAAGATAAATAGTGCATAAAGCATAAAGAATAAAAGCATAAAATAAAACAAGTTAATAATTAGTGGTTAACTGGATGACCATCTTGAAACTTGCATTTGGAACTCATTAGAGGATTTGTAGAACCAAAGCCTCCACACAACAAGTTGCATTTGCTTTTTGTCAAGTATATCATCCATTTGGAATTCTCATAAGTACCATTTAATGATCAACGATGTTGAAGTGATCCGTGTTGACCAAAGGTGTTGTAGATCCATTAGAGGATTGGTAGAACCAAAGCCTTCACACAATGAATCTCAAGGTTATTGAATCAAAGAGATCAAATTAACATACTTGAGCTTGCAATCAGAAGTTTGGGCCACGAATGATCATTTATTCGAATCGGGACAAAATTTAGTGCTATGTTAAGCAATCGTAAGTGGACTTATATAGAAGTCGCACTTATTTTGAGGCCGGTCAATAGCCATCTATGCACTATTTGTTTTGAGACATTGCATATAGGTCATGCTCCAACAACATTTAGTGCAATAAGAAGGGGATGAGATGAAGAGGATTAGGGCAAAAGATGAATAAACTACTTTTGGATTAAAAATTTAATCAAACTATTATTAAAATCATTCATCCATTTTTGTGGAGTTAAACTCAACACCATGGATCCAATGATGTTAATAAAGTCATGATCAAAAAATCAACCCAAGACAGCCAGAAAAATAATCACAAAATAATAATATATTTAATATATACATTAAAAGGTTTAAAAGTGTTTTAAAAAAAAGGAAAATGATGAGGAAAATATCAATTATATTCAAATTAATCAAGAAATGAAGAATAAGACCATAGAAAAATCAGGAAATAGGTCAAGTGATTTTATAAAAAATTTGGGAATTTTTAAAGGTCAGAAACTATTTTTAAGAATTAAAATAAATGGGTAAAATAAAAAAATAGTAAAAAATAGTAAAGTCAGGAACAAAAATAAAGTAGGGTCACCAATATTTGTCACTATATCATTGGGTCATTCCATAATTTTTTCAGAATTTAAAAATGTGTAAAAGTATTTTTAAACATTTTAAACAAATCAAATAAGTGTAAAAATCATGAAAAATACCAAAACACAAAATTAAATTGTGAAAAAATAAAATCAGGAAGAGAATAATCAAAAATATTTTTCATAATATTTCCAGATTTTTTGGACTAAAACTGAATTTTCTATGATTTTTTGAAATTTAAAACAATTAAATTATAAAAATCAGAAAAAGAAAATAAAAGAAAAAGATGTGGACCATTGGATGAGAGTCAAAACGCGTTAGTAATCAAATCCAAGGGATCTGGCGCGTTGTGCATATCATGGTCTTTAATGAATAATGTACAGAATCATTAATAAAATCAGGATTTGAAAATAACAAATGTCACGCTTTCATTGGTTAGAAGATGACACGTTGGTCATCTTCAACCTCCAGCCCTCACGAATTGCAGGTCTCTCAAATTGTAAAATCAGAAGCTCAGACCTATGGCATTCGCTTCGTCTCTTCAAGACAAAGGCAACCACACCCTCGCGCAAAATTTATATAAATTGTAGCTTAAGCAATTTGGAAAGAAAGTTTTGAAAAGGGATTTGAAAATTCATGGTCAAAACGTGTTTCCAGTAAGAAGTAAGTGTTGCAACTAGAACCAGGGCAATGAGAGAAACACAATAATACCAAAGTTTTGAAGAACTGATGAAGGAATCTACCTATGGAAATTGAGTTGCAGAGCTCTGAAACTGGACTTCTAAGGAGCAATGTAGGGCACGATTCTTGAATGTAATTATATGGTTAGCTTCAGGGAAGATCAAGGAAGTTGAATTGATGGAAAAATTGGATTGAAAAAGGCTTGAGAATAGGATTCGAAGCAACTGAATTCTGAGTTGTGAAGCAAGTTTGGCAGGGTGATTCTGGCTATCTAAGCTTAGGAAATTGAATGGGGGATGGCCCTCTATTTATAGGGAATCAAATGGAATGTTCAAGCGTGTGAAATGATGAAGTTTGGAGGGAAATCGTGTGAACCTGATGCACGAGCAAAGTGTGATCTGATTTGCATCAAAACTCATCTAATCCTTGTGTTTCAAGGCTCTAATCCACTTTGGCAACTTGGTTAAACATGTTTAGATCACAAACGCGTGCTAATTTGATGTTTAAAGGCCAAAACATGAATTTCAAATTCTGAATCATGGAGAAACTTCAGTTCCAAGTTACCAAGTTCAATCCAATGGCATTTCCACCTCAAGGGGTCTTAGGGCAAAATTATTGATGCTTTGGAAAGATGAGGTAACAAGCTTTGTAATAGAGAAAGAATGGAATCAAATGGATGCTTGAGCTGAAAGTTACATGGAGTCAAAGTTGGAGAAAAAGAGTTGACTTTCCATACTTAGAAATATTTCAAATTCTTCTTTAAAAATGACCTATAATCTTTTGTATCCAAACATGGCCTTCCACTTAGAATTTGCTCTTGATCAAAAAATATGGAATGAAGTAGATATCTTGAATGACATTTTGCAAATTGAACCACTCAAAATCTCCAAAAATTGAGCAAGTTATGGCTTGTTGAAGTTGGCCAAAAATCAAGAAATAACCTATAATCTTTTGCATTCTTAAGGCAACTTCCATCCATTTTTTCACTTTGCACATAAAAGAAGGCATGAAGTACACATCCTTAGGATCATCAAGAAAAAATAATGGGTTCAAGGTGATAAAAATTGACCAAGTTATGACCATTTGAAGTCACATATGGAAAATTGGGGATTCATCTGGATGACTTGTAATCTCTCCTCTTCACCAAGTTTCTTCCACATAGAAACTCCTTGGAACTTTTGAAGTGATTTGTTGGTAACTCTTTGAAGAGAAGAATGTTTTTTGGAATCACTCAAAAATACCAAAAGATGAGCAAGATATGCCCCCTTTGAAGTCCAAAACCCTAGCCTCTAGATCAAGAGAATGCTTGGTGGAGCTTTGCCAATTTTGAATAAACTTTTTGTGCCAATATTCTTCCTTTGTGAATAGAAATTGTTCAGGATGATGATGAGGACTCATGGCCACCCAAAACCACTTCCATACCAACTTCAAAATAAACTTCAATGGTGAGGTTGAGGAATTGACTAGGGCATGGAAATAAACTCATGAACCCATGAAGCAGCTTGCTAAAACTCATTGCATTTACCTACATTATTAACAAGTAAGACAAACCAATATTTCATTTTGTTAATTAGAGAGAAAACCAAAGCAAAATATATATGATCACAAAAGAAAACAAGTTAAGGTGCTTGGTAATTCCTCAGAAGAGCAAAGCTAAAGATAGGGAGGAGAACCAAAAGCCCTAATGTGATTTTGTTGTGATTGAAAAAATATGGCATGATGAAAGAATCTTAGGGGCAAAAATTGGGGTACAACACACGTCTCCCCAACCTTCACTGGTCATCCATATTTCCTTTAATGGGTTATACAAAAACGTAATAGACCATTCTGATTTATACAAAAAAAACCACCATAATGAGCCATCAATTTTTGATGGCCCTCTTGAAACATACACTCCCTTTTGTATAATCAATGCCCTTCCCTCCTCTTATCATTTAAAATGGGCTTAAACATAATGGACCATTCTAAAACAGAACTAAAGAACCCAAAACTACACTCCCCTCTATGAATTTTGTAAAGTCATTATTGGACCCTCAATGAGAAAAAATACACCCTCTTTATAAACTCACACCCCATGATAATTTGACAACAAATTAAAAAGAATAACATTAATAAGGAATAATTTAATTAGAAATCAATTGGACAGATTTTGAGGTTTGGCACATTTTCCATCAACATTTACTATCCCAATGTACCTAAAAATACTTTTTTTTGCAATCAACTCCAAGATCTATTTCCATCCCTTTCTTTGTAATAATTGTTTAGCTCACTTTCCATTATTTTTGTTTTTTTAAATTTCAATTTCATTTTCACATTTAACCATGGCTTCCAAACAAATATATGTGTTTTCATTTTAGGGAGTTTATGTAATTCTTACTTCAATATTTTTTTAGGCTACGTTTGGATACCGTAAAAAAAAAACAGAACGAGATGGAATGGAGTGAAATAAAATAAAGATATTATTTTATTGTTTGGGCACTTTTTGATGAAATACAACAATATTGTCATTATGCTTAAATTAGAGGGTACAAAAAATAATGAAAAGTGATGGAATAGAATGAAATACATTCTATCTAATATCACTCTAATTCATCCTTTTTTAATCAATTCAAGCGGTAAAACATAATCTTATTCCATTTCATTCTGCTTCATTCCATCATATTCCATTAATCCAAACATACCTTAAAAAATTAATAATGTCGTGTGTTCATAAATGACCGAACTCATGACTCTTAGTTAAGATGGAAAAAAACATTCTCTATATCATTCAAATACTCTTAAATATTAACTTGTGTATTTTATAAAATAAATATTAAAACTTATGATTATTGTGATTTGGATTGAATTTGCGAAAAAATGAATTTAAAATTCAAAAGAAATTAAATGAGACGGTAACATATCACTTTTAAACTAATAAAAACTTGAATATCTTATGCACATATATATGATTTATATATAAAAAAATCAAGTACTATTATTAAAAGTAATAATTTTTAATTTTTTTATGGATATTTGTTTCACGAAGTCAAAATTTATTTTTAAAAATTATTTATCTAGAAAAATAAAGGTAGGAGATTTATTTTAAGATATTTTAAAAAAAAAATATTGTTTGAGAAGCATTTTAATATCTTTTAGAAATTTTGTAGTTTTGATGAATTTATATATATATATATATATATATATATATATATATATATATATATATATATATATATATATATATATATATATATATATATATATATATATAATTGGTTTTATTTATAAGACATCATATAGACAATATAATAAATACAAATTGATTAAATAAGGAATGGAGTTATTGGGAGACAAATCATTCAATTATTCATAACACTCCCTCTTGGATGTTTGTTTTGGATATGCCTCGTTAAAACCTTACTAGAAAAAACCCAGTGAAAAAAAAATCTAGTGAAGAGGAAAGAGTTCAATATCCTTTAAAATAAAGTTATTTCTCCCCCTTAGCTAAACGATTATTTCTTCGACGATGAAGACCAATCTTTTGTACTAGTTGATTAAAAGTTCTACTTGGGAGTGACTTTGTGAAAAGATCAGCAAGATTATCACATGAGCAGATTTGTTGGATATTTATATCACCATTCTTCTGAAGATCATGAGTGAAAAAGAACTTTGAAGAGATATGTTTTTGTTCGGTCTCCTTTAATGTAACCATCTCCCAATTGAGTGATGCATGCAGTATTATCTTCATATATGGTCGTTGTATTTGTTTTTCCAGAAGACATGCCACAAGTATTTTGTATGTGTTAGATTAATGATCTCAACCAAACGCATTCTCGACTTGTCTCATGTAGTGTTAAAAGTTCTGCACGATTAGATGAAATTGCTGCTATTTTTTGTTTCATCGATCTCCATGAGATTGTTGTACCACCACGTGTACACAAATAACCTGTTTGTGATCTACGAGTGTGACGATCTGACAAGTAACTTGCATCTGCATAACTTGTTAATTCAAGTTTGGATACTTTGATATAAAATAGATCGGTGTCTATTGTACCTTTAAGATAACAAAGTATATGTTTGACTATGTTCCAATATCATCGTATAAATGAAGAACTGTATCTTGCTAATAGATTGACCGTAAATGATATATCAAGATGTGTATAATTAGCAAAGCACATCAGTGCTTCAATCGCACTGAGATATAATACTTCAGGACCAAGCAATTCTTCATCCTTTTCTCGAGGCCTGAAAGGATCTTTCTCTACATCTAATGATCTAACAATCATTAGAGTAGACAACGAGTGACATTTGTCCATATAGAAGCGTTTTAACACTTTTTCTATATATCTTTCTTGATGTACATCCTTTGTCCAAATGCTCAATTTGTAAACCTAGACATAATTTTGTCTTTCCTAGGTCCTTCATCTCAAACTCTTTTTTTAAGCAATTCATAGCTTTTGGAAGCTCTTCAGGAGTCCCAATATTATCTGTGTCATAAACATAGACACCTATTATTGAAAATTCTTTTCTCGATCTTTTTATAAAAATACAAGGACAAATGGAGTTATTTGTATATCCCTCTCTAAGCAAATATTCACTAATACAATTATACCACACGTGTTCTCGGGATTCAGAATTTTGTGCATGTGGTATATTGAACCCTTCAGGGAGTTTCATGTAAATTTTACTATCAAGTGAACCATGTAGATAAGCTGTTACAACATCCATCATGTGCAAATTAAGCCCTTCATGTGTTACAAGGCTTATTAAATATTGAAAAGTACTTAAATTCATTACAGGTGAATATGCTCATCAAAATCAATTCCAGGTCTTTGTGAAAATCCTTGAGCGACAAGTCGAGCTTTGTATATCACAATGTCATTATTTTCATTTCGCTTTGGCACGAAGACTCATTTGTATTCAACTGGTTTAACACCTTGAGGTGTTCGGACTACAGGTCCAAAAACTTGTCTTTTATAGAGTGAGTTTAATTCTGCTTCAATTGCATCTTTTCATTTTGGTCAATCCTCACTTTGTCTACAATTTTTAAAAGACGTCGGTTCATGATCCTCTTTGTCATTTATCACATTTAGCGCTATATTGTACAAAAAAATATCATCAATGTCAATTTTGTGTCGGTTCCATTATATTCCATTTTGGACATAGTTTATCGAGATCTCTTTATTTTCACGAGTTTCAAGTACCTGATCAATCTCTTCTAGAGATGAAATGTTTATTATGTTTGAAGATTCTTTTAGATTTTCTATATCCTCAATTGGGCCATCTTTATTCTTAGGTCTCTTGTTTGAGGATTTTTATCTTTGGAACCGATTGGTCTACCACGCTTCAGACGTGGTTGAGACTCCTTGGATTGCCCAACAAAGATATCCATTTTTATTGGAGCATTTGCAGCTGAAATATATGATTTAGTCACACCTTTCAGATCAGTGAATGCATTTGGTAGTTTATTTGCTAAGCTTTGTAAGTGAATTATCTTTTGAACTTCTAATTCACATTGTTTCGTTCGAGGATCAAGATGAGATAATGATAATTCATTCCAAATGATCTCTTTTTCTAGCTTCTTATTATCTTCCCCCAATGCTGGAAAATTTGATTCATCAAAATGACAATTAGCAAAACGAGCAGTGAATAAATCTCCTGTTGTTGGCTCAAGGTATTTTATAATAGATGGAGATTCATATCTAACATATATTCTCATCCTCATTAGAGGATCCATCTTAGTGCGCTGTGGTAGAGAAACTGACACATACATCGCATATTCAAAAATTCTTAGATGAAAAATATTATATTTTTTTACCAAAAAATAATTCTAAAAAGAAAGAGGTGTGATAACTCGTTGGTCAGATGCAAATCAATATTGCAACATGCAAATTTTGTATGACGTGAATCATCGCTCAATCTATTTGCAATGCTGGAATATGTTACTAGTATGTTTCTATCCTTTATATTAATATCTCAGCTTTAAATATTCTCTTTAGTTTTCTCTTCAATCAATCTTTTTTTTGAAAATTGAAACAATGAATCAATAATTTTAAATTGGCATCGGATATCACGGGATATATATACGTGATCGAACATATTTTTAATAAAAACTGTTCTGGACTGGGCCCGACAGGCCCAAAAGCATTACTAAGGCCCAGTCCAAAGGGACTCACTAAGGACCACACTGGGCAAAGGGGGTCACGTCCATGCCCGACACCCTGATGTCCACCTCGACATCCCGATGTCCAACCCACGCGGTGAAGTCGTGCTCGACACCCTGCCGTCAGCTCCATGTCCTAGCGTCCGGCTCGACACCCGCCGTCCAGCTCGAGGTCCTGGCGTCGAGCTCAGCACCGTGCTGCCCAGCTCGACATGGGCCCGAGCTACCCGGCTAGGGCAGACTCAGTCCACCGTTCCCCCAACGATACTCCGGAAAGACCGCGTCTCCGTTCGCCCGCACTTCACACAGCACATCCAGGAAGGGGACCACGTGCGGGTCCCCACTACCCACGTAGAACCTGGCAGTTCCTCCATTGGGCCAAATCCGCCCAGCCCAACAAAGGAACCTTGGCCCAGCGCTGGGGGCTATAAATACCCTCTGTTTCCAGAGGGTCAGGTATTCATCATTCTAACCTCAACTCTATTATCTGCTCGTACTCCCACTGACTTTAGCATCGGAGTGCCTTGCAGGTACCCCCCCCCCTCCTCGTTCAAAAAGCTTTCTGCTCGGAGCCAGCCGTGACGGTCCAAACCTTCTGATCAGGTCAGATCAGTGGCGCCGTCTGTGGGAAACAGCTTCCCCGTCTAACGAACAATTCCAAAGACCAAAGCTCAATTCAATTACCTGTCATGGCTGATCCAGCTCGTGAAGAACAGCACACCCGCGTCACCGACACCAACAACGGTCTCGCGGACAAGAATGGACACCTCGACAATCTCGGTGATCTCGGCCGCAATGCCACCCCTGCGACAACCGCCCCTGGACCTTCCACCCGCAGGGACGGGAACACTGCGTCTTCCTCGACGACCCCTCCAGCACTCGAAGACGACCAGGAAGCTCTCGCCTATCGCCGAGCTGCCCGGTTCTATGAAGTCCAAGTCCCTGCCGGGGCAGATGCCACGACTCAGGCACTGTTCGCGGCCATCAACCAGACAAATTATCTCCTATTCGCCCAAGGAGAAAGACTAAGGGCACTTGAAAATGATCGACGACCCCCGAGGAGGCATCAGAGGCCACCATCTCCACCTCCTCGGGTCGAAGAAGTTCGACACCCTACTCCTCCGCGGAGACATTACAGGGAGAACTCTAGGAGCCCCTCTCCCCCACCAAGGCAGAGGCGGCCCCAATATGAAAGACAGCCCGTCATCCCTACCGAAGAACCCAGTCGCGACCCATCAAGGCACGACAGGAGGCAAAACAGAGACGGGCGTGTGACCTTCAACCACCGAGCATCACGCTCGAGGGAATCTCAGCACGACCATCGTGCCCGGCATAACTACAAGACCCCTTCTCTCTCTCCAGAAAGGAGCGACGAGGACGACCCCCGCGGTCCCCTGTCGCAGGCCATCATGGATGCACCTATTCCCCCGGGCATGGAGAAGCCCCCACATCTGAAGGAGTATGATGGAGTAGCAGACCCAGTCGACCACATTGACGGGTTCGAAGCCATGCTCCACTATCACAATGTCGGGGGGCCCATCAAGTGTCGTCTCTTCCCCACAACTCTCAGGAAGGCGGCCATGGACTGGTATAAAGGGCTCGCCCCGGGCTCAATTACATCGTGGCGGAACCTGAAGAACCAGTTCATCAGTTCCTTCACCGCTTCTCGGCGCCACCCGAAGACCGAGGCAGCCCTCGAGGCCATCATCCAAAGACATGATGAGACCTTGAGGGAATTCATCAACCGCTTCAACCGGGAAGCAATACAGGTCCCCTGCGCGGACCATATGAAAAGGTACTTGCTGGAGAGGGGCCTCCTCCCCGGCACAGAGTTCAGAAAAGCTGTGGGTATTGAGCCACCTGCAACTTTTGATGCTCTCCTCGACAAAGCCCGAGCATACATGGACTACGAGGAGAGAGAAGCTGCCAACAGGGCACGAGACTCCAGGGCTCGCAATCATAGCAGCAGCTCGAGACAAGACCCTCCTCCCTGACGTACCGGAGAGAAGAGGAAGGAAGATCGACCCCGGGAGGTCCGGGAACAAAGGGGCCCCTCGGGCCGTTTCACCGAGTACACTCCGCTCACGGCTTCCCGCGAGCGTATTCTGGCGGAGTGTGCTAGCACAGATTTTAAAGACGGTGGCGTCAAGCGTCCCCGGCCAGCTCCTGCCAAGCCAGGAGTAGACAAAAACAAGTACTGTCAGTACCATAGGAGTCATGGTCACTTGATAGAGGACTGCGTCCACCTGAAGGACGCCATCGAAACCCTCATCAAAGGAGGGAGGCTTGCACAGTACAGGCGAAACGACGCTCCCCGTCGTGACGCCCGCGAGGCAAAAGAGCCCGAAGAAGATGCCCGACCATCTGACGAGTCGGTGCCAATCCAGACCGCCTTCTCGGTAACCAGGCCCGAGGATTTCGAACTTCCCGAGCTCCTGCTGGAGCCCCTGACGACACACAGCAGGTGGGAATACTTCCCCTCCGCCATGGTCATCAACGGGGGTGGGTTCAACGACCTCACCATCAACTCAGCCAAGAGGAAGTTGGACGAACTGGTCGACGCAGCTCCTCCACAAACTGTGACTTTCGAAATGGTGAAGGGCAGATCAGAGCCCATCACCTTCTACTTGGAAGAGCTCCCCGGCGGAGCACCGAACGCAGTCATCCCCTTGCTGATAAGGGCAAAGATGGCCAATTTTGACGTGCATCGCATCCTGGTCGACGAAGGGAGTTCCGTCGACGTGATGTACACCCAGCTGTTCTGGACCTTACAACTGGACGACTCACATCTGTCTCCATATATAGGTTCGGACCTTCAAGGCTTCAACGGCTCGACTTCCAAACCTTGGGGATATGTCGAGCTCCTCGTGACGTTCGGGGAAGGAACTGCTACAAGACAGGTGAAGGTCCGCTTCCTCGTCATTGACTGCCCGTCCCTATACAATTGCATCTTGGGGAGGCCGACATTGGCGGAGCTGACAGCGGTTCCCTCAACTGTCCATCTAAAAATGAAGTTCTATACCAAAAGGGCAAGGGTAGCCACCATCCAGGGCGACCTCGCTGCTGCCCGCAGGTGCTTCAACGCCGCTTCAAGGGGACGGGATACCGTCGACGTGGGTACCAGCACCAGACCCATCAAGAAGACAAAGCAAGAGCCCGACAGAGCTTCCCCCGAGGTAGAAATTCAGAAGGCTCCACCAAAGTTCGACTCCATAGCCCTCGACGCCCGTTTCGACCAAGACGAGCCATCCAGCAGCGAGCAAATCCCCCTCCGACCTATTCCGGACGGCGATTTCGAACTCGTTCCCCTCGGAGCAGACCCGACCAAGGGAGTGAAGATTGGCAAGGACCTCCCCGACTTGGCCAGGAAGCAAATCAAGGCCTGTCTGCGCGAGAATGCTGATCTCTTCGCCTGGAGCGCTACAGAGATGCCCGGACTCGACCCTGAGGTCGCCTGTCATCACCTCGCCATTGATCCAGCCGCCAAGGCCGTAGTACAACGTAGGCGTAGGCAGTCTCCAGAAAAAACAGAGGCTGCTGAAAAAGCTGTAAAAGACCTCTTAGAGGCAAATTTTATTTCTGAAGCCCGGTACTCCACCTGGCTGTCAAATGTTGTACTTGTTAAAAAGAATAATGGAAAATGGAGAATGTGTGTTGACTATACCGACCTCAACCGGGCTTGCCTGAAGGATGCTTTTCCTCTACCTAACATTGACATGCTGGTCGACAATTCGGCCGGCTACAAGACTTTGTCGTTCATGGACGCCTACTCGGGATACAATCAAATCCCAATGGCCCTGGGAGACAAACGCTGCACGGCGTTCATGACCAGCTCGGGCAACTATTACTACAATGTAATGCCCTTCGGACTAAAGAACGCCGGCGCGACGTACCAACGCATGATGAACAAAGTGTTCAACAAACAGATCGGCGACATGCTCGAGGTATATATGGACGACATGATCGTCAAATCTCGAGCAGATATCGATCACGCAGCTCACCTCAAAACAGTCTTCGCCCAAGCAAGACAGTGCAAAATGAGGTTCAACCCCGAGAAGTGCACATTTGGGGTTAAGGCAGGAAAATTCCTCGGATTCTATCTAACAGAACGAGGGATTGAAGCCAACCCCGACAAGTGTCGAGCATTCGCCGACCTCCCGACTCCAACGTCGAAGAAGTCGATACAGATCATGAACGGCATGTTGACGTCACTGTCACGCTTCGTCGCGAAGTCCGCTCAGCACGCCCTTCCCTTTTTCAAACTCCTTCGAAAGGAAGCAACCTTCGAATGGACCGAGGAGTGCGAGCACGCACTTCGCCACCTGAAGCAAAGCCTGTCTCAACCGCCCGTGTTGTCTCGACCAGATGACGACGAGCCACTATACCTATACTTAGCAGTTTCAAACGAAGCCATCAGTGCAGCTCTTGTCCGCGAGACTCCTGACGGGCAGAAACCTGTCTACTTCACGAGCAAAGCCTTACAAGGCCCCGAGAGCAGGTATCAACAAATAGAAAAGGTTGCTCTGGCACTCGTCAACGCTGCGAGGAGGCTCAGACACTACTTTCTAGCGCACACCATCATCGTGCGAACCGATCAACCGGTGAGGCAACTCCTGGGTCGACCAGATATGGCGGGCAGAATGCTGAAGTGGTCTCTGGAACTCTCTGAATTCGACATTCAGTACGAGAGCAGGAAAGCCCTGAAAGCACAAGCCTTGGCCGACTTCGTCGCCGAGATGACCAGTAACGACATTCCCCCGGGAAAGGAACACAAATGGACCATCTTCGTCGACGGAGCCTCCAGCTCGTCCGGCAGCGGCGCAGGGATCCTCCTGGAAAACGAAGAAGGGGTGGTAATCGAGCACTCCTTGGTTCTCTCCTTCCCGACATCAAATAACCAGGCAGAATACGAAGCCCTGCTCGCAGGACTGAGATTAGCCGAGGACCTAGGAGCCCGCGAAGTTCAAATTTACACCGACTCCCAGCTCGTCGCTTCCCAAGTACAAGGAAGCTACCAGGCCAAGAATGACAACCTCATTGAGTACTTGAACTTAGTCAAAAAACACATGGCAAAGTTCGTACGTGCAGAAATCTCTCATGTTCCCCGCGAGCAAAACACGAGGGCGGACATACTGTCCAAACTCGCGAGTACACGAAAGAAGGGCGGGAATAAATTTGTCATCCAGGAATCTCTGGCACGTCCGAGCATCGAGCCACCCTCGACTACGGTCGAGGTCCACGCCATCGGGGAGGCCACGTCTTGGATGACCCCGGTTTATAATTTCCTAACAAAGGGAGAACTCCCGTCGAACCAGGCAGAAGCTGCCATAATCAAACGACGTGCATGTTCCTATGTTGTTCTCGAGCAGAAACTGTACCGAAGAGGATTCTCCATTCCCCTCCTAAAATGCATCGACGAGTCCGCCATCCCCGACGTACTACGGGAGATACACGAAGGTATCAACGCCCAGCACATGGGCGGTAAATCCTTGGCAAGGAAAGCCCTCCGGACAGGATACTACTGGCCGACGATGCAACAGGACGCCAAAGAACACGTGAAAAAGTGTGACAAGTGCCAGAAGCACGGGGATATGCACCTCGCCCCCCCGCACGAGCTGAACACATTGTCGTCCCCATGGCCGTTCGCCTGGTGGGGCATGGACATCCTCGGGCCCTTCGTGCAAGGAACCTACCAGAACAAATTTCTTATCGTCGCCGTGGATTACTTCACGAAGTGGATCGAGGCCGAGGCACTCGCAAAAATCACCTCACACAATATCCTCTGTTTCTACAAAAGAAACGTGCTCGCCAGGTTCGGAATTCCGCAGGCACTTGTGACCGACAACGGCACCCAGTTCACCGACCACGGATTCCGAGACTTCGTCACCAAACTGGGGACCAAACAACACTTCACGTCGGTCGAACACCCTCAGACCAACGGGCAAGCCGAAGCCGCGAACAGAGTCATCCTCCGAGGGCTCAAACGTCGACTCGGCGAAGCCAAAAGAGGATGGGTCGAGGAGCTCCACAGCGTCCTGTGGGCATACCGCACCACACCCCACTCAACGACGGGGGAAACACCGTTCCGACTGACCTACGGCACCGAAGCCGTCATCCCGGTCGAAATCATGGAACCATCCCGTCGAACGGAGGAGCCCCTCGACGAAGAGATGAATGACGAAGCACTAAGGGATGAACTCGACCTAGTCGAGGAAATCCGATCGGGGGCTGCCCTGCGCGAAGCAACCCTGAAACAACGAGTGGCCCTACGCCACAACGACAAGGTCATCAAGCGCGAGTTCGACATAGGCAGCCTGGTACTACGCAGGAACCAGAAAGACTCCCGCGAGGGGAAGTTGGCCGCGAACTGGGAAGGACCTTACCGCGTCCACGGCACCACGGGTACCGGGGCGTACTACCTCGAGCAGTTAGACGGAGAGCCATTACCAAGACCCTGGAATGCTGCTAAGTTGAAGCAGTACTACAGTTAGAAACTGTCAACACCTAGGACCCTCGACCAGCAGCAACCACGCTCGGGCAACGAGGAAAAACGTCCAATTTCGTTTAAGGCTAAGGTACAGGCCCGACACACGACCAAAATGGCACGGCATCGCGCGGTAAACGTTAACGATCGATAGTGCCCGACGTGGACAGCTGTACCGGGCCCCACCGTCGTCGTACCCATAAGGCAGAACACCCAGCTCGCGATGGGCAGTTCACGCCAAGGGCGAATCGTCCCTAACGGGCTCCACGCCCGACTGAGCAACCTCGCTCTGAAATGCCCGACATTCCATCAAGAATAACGGGACATCTACAAGGGTCAAAAGAAAATCTCTCCCCTCGAGCGCAACACTTAGGCAACCCCGGCCAATCAAAATAGGGCCGAGATCGCATACAAGTGGAGACGAGCAGATTCGCTCGCCAAATCAAAGCCACCTACGGGCACTCCTCGGGCCCGTGACTTAGGCTAAATTCATACAAGCATGTGATTTCAAACAAGGGCAAAAATCCAAAATGAATAAAGGTATAAACGCCCGAAGGCAACAAAGCAATATTAAACCGACCAAGAAGGTCGGCGATGTTTATAACATACAATAAACGGGCACGCAGGCCCAAAGAGTACAAATATCAAGAGCACGCAGGCCCGCTATCCTACTCAAACTTCCACAGAATCATCATTGTCGACGCCAGGAGAGTCGGGCGGAGGAACGATCATGCCACCTACAACCCGGTGTGTGTGACCGATACCCTCAGTGACCAGACCAGGGTTTAACAATGAGAGTTGATCGACTGCAGAATTGAACCCGTCTTCCAGAGCACCGACGCAGTCCGCCTCGAGGAGCCGGATATGGGCGACCAGCTCAGCCCGACTCTTCAAAGTCACTATGTCCTCGGGCTCATCTTCCGCGGGTTGCAGGACAACATTCATTTCCTCAACCTGTTTACCCAGGCGTTCGACTTCGGCAGCCAAGCGATCCCTGTCGGTCCGGAGCAACTCCCCTTCCTCAGTCAACCTCCCCGACTTCTCCTTTTCCAGGGTCAGCATCTCCCTCTCGGCATCAAGTATCGCGGTCTGCTCTCGGAACATCTCCTCGGAGCGTTCCAGAGCGACCTTCAACTTCCGCGAGCTTGCAGTCAAGGCCGCCTTCTCCTGCTCGAGCTCTTCAACACGAGCAGCATCCCCTGCATCCTCAGATAACACCAAAGCCATTTCGGCCATTTTCACCAGCCCGTCCACGCTGGCGGCCAGATAGGCCTTCCTTTCCTCTTTACTCATCTTCTTTATGGCCTCAGCTTCATGGGCGACCACTGTCGGAGGGAATCGCTCGAAAAAGCCCGCCTCTTCGAAGCAAGGGGGGAAGGCAAAAGATTGAACAGCACCGGCATCCTCCCCGACAGTCGAACCGCCTTCCACGCGGGTCCTCTTCCTCTGCATCAAAACGGTGCTGGGGTCAATCTCCTCGACCTCTGGATCTGACGCGGGTCCCGAGCTCGACGTCGAATCCACCCTCACAGGCTGAGGAGCGTTCGGACTTTGTGGTGGTCCCATTCTCGTCGTCTGCGGGGGCTTCACGACCCTCCTGCCTCGCCTCTGGTCGGTTGATAATTTCAGGAGCCTTTCGTGTCGGCTAGCCATCGTACCTGTACGAAATAAAAGAAAAGTCAGTATCGAGCAAACTGCATGAGTAAAACGACGAATAAAGAATTTCAAGCAAACAACCTAACAGGCGGGCAGCCTGCCTGTACGTCGGACATTCCACCAGCGCCTTGGTGTCGATCGGGCGAGACTCAAACGTCGGGTAACCGTCTTTGTCGAGGATATCATCCCCTTCCCGCGTAACCCATCGGGCGGGATGAAAACTGTCGACAAACCGACAAAGAACGTCGTACGCCCGCTGATCTTCCGAGCACATGTCCCCGACAGCAGTATGGAAATAACCTGTCCCATGTTCATAATGTCGGGACATCCAGTACACCGGGAACTTAGCCCTACGACCTAACACGGGGCTCCCGTCGTCGGCCACCATCGCTTCCCCGTCATCGTCGCTGACTGGCCCCTCCTCCTCGAAAAGGGAATCTAAAGCAGAGTCGGTAATAGGGCGTACCACATACCACTTGTCCTTAAACCCCCTCACGGAGTCCATATACATCTTAAACAGTCTCCTCGACTGCTTCAGGGACACCCAGCTGTGCTTCCCTCCTCGGGACTGACGCTGCAGGTGAAATACCCGAAAGAAAAGAGGGATGGTCGCTCCTATCCTCAAGTAGCGACACGTCAACTCAAACGCCCGGATGAAGGCGAGAGAGTTTGGGTGTAGCTGGGACGGGGCCAGCTCCAAGTGCATAAAGACCCCGGTCTGAAAATCAGTGAACGGCAGCCGCAGCCCTAAGTCTTTAAACGCGATCTCATACATCTCGAGGCTGTAGTTCGGATACACCGAGCAAATTCTTGCATTGGTCGACGGAAGCATGACCACGAAGTTCTGCTGGAAGTCGGGCTGGTCTTGACCCTCTTCAATGACAGTGAAGGGATGTCGGTCATCCCGGCTATATATCGACGCTGTCCCCCGAGGCTCGACACCCACCCATTCCAGCAATGGGTCGGTCACGGTATCCATCAGGGTGGCCGACTCGTCGGCACTCTGTTCTTCGCGATCACGACGTCCGGAGGAGCTCGGCTCGTCCGCCATGGTTACCTGCAGAGCACGGGAAACCAATCAGTTGAGCACGAAGTCCTATGCTCGACATAATCATGTCGTCCATACACGACTACACAAGTCCGTTTTCACAAGTGGATGTCTCCCCGACTTTCCTGAACCCAGTGTTCTTCCTCAAACCAACTGCGCGGCCACTCTTCAAGCATGTCGACCCGAGGTATGAACATGGCGAGCCGCACTACTAAGCCCACGGCCACGACCATAAACATACCGGGTACCGTCATGAATCAGGCGCCCCGGATCATGAAGACCTCGGGCAGCTCTGAAGTTTTTCACCTAAAACTATGAATGTGTCGGCCACAAGTATGCGTTTGCCGGTCCTAGACATGAATACGTCGGGCAAAACACGAGTTTACCGGGCTAATCCCACGCGCACGGTCCTAAAACATCTACAATTTCCAGGAATCATGCATTCTAAAACGGAAAAATGAAGAAAGTAGATCACTTACTTGGATCAAAGTTTGGGATTTGGCTAAGAAATGAAGAATCTGAGACGGGAAGTCGCAACTGGAGAAAGCGTTGAGAGCGGCAACGGAGAGAGCACGGAGAACGGAAAACGTATTATGGGGCCCAAGGATCCTATTTATAGTGATGACGTGGAATACCAAACGTCACCTCGTTCAACCACGGACTCCATCTCCTCGACGCGCTGCTCCCAACACAATGATGGCCCTACCCCCCTAGGGTGGCGGCACAGCTCCCGAAAGATGCCTCGTGTGCTCGACCGACGCGCCCGGTACGGATCCTCCACGCACCCACCACCGAGGATGTCTCCGAGCACGACACGAGGAGGCCCCTCGAGGGCCCACACCTCCATCCCGGGCACGAGACCTCAACGACGGAACAACTTGGTTTCAAGTCATGGCTCCTCGCAAAGGAACCACGACTTGGGGGGCTCCTGTTCTGGACTGGGCCCGCAGGCCCAAAAGCATTACTAAGGCCCAGTCCAAAGGGACTCACTAAGGACCACACTGGGCAAAGGGGGTCACGTCCATGCCCGACACCCTGATGTCCACCTCGACATCCCGATGTCCAACCCACGCGGTGAAGTCGTGCTCGACACCCTGCCGTCAGCTCCATGTCCTAGCGTCCGGCTCGACACCCGCCGTCCAGCTCGAGGTCCTGGCGTCGAGCTCAGCACCGTGCTTCCCAGCTCGACATGGGCCCGAGCTACCCGGCTAGGGCAGACTCAGTCCACCGTTCCCCCAACGATACCCCGGAAAGACCGCGTCTCCGTCCGCCCGCACTTCACGCAGCACATCCAGGAAGGGGACCACGTGCGGGTCCCCACTACCCACGTAGAACCTGGCAATTCCTCCATTGGGCCAAATCCGCCCAGCCCAACAAAGGAACCTTGGCCCAGCGCTGGGGGCTATAAATACCCTCTGTTTCCAGAGGGTCAGGTATTCATCATTCTAACCTCAACTCTATTATCTGCTCGTACTCCCACTGACTTTAGCATCGGAGTGCCTTGCAGGTACCCCCCCCCCCCCCCTCCTCGTTCAAAAAGCTTTCTGCTCGGAGCCAGCCGTGACGGTCCAAACCTTCTGATCAGGTCAGATCAAAAACTAACTATGAAAATTTAATAGATATTGGGACACTTATGAGAAATTAATTTTTCTGTATTTTTAAGAATAATTGCATAAAAATATGAGAAGTTATAAAAAAAATTTCCTTAAAATTTTTATATTAAAAAATAATTATTTTCCATTTTATAACAAATATGGATGTAATTATTTTTATCCATGTATTTTCAAAAATGTGATTTTTATAAACTTGTAATGTCTCCTCTCATTCATATCGATTTATATATAAAAAAGTTACAAAAAATTGTTAAATGATTTTTAAACTTAATTTTTAAAAGTTTATCTTTTTTAATGGAAAAATATAGGTAAAATACTTTTTGTATCTTGTATGTTAACGTTAAAATTTTAGTTGGATCTCTTAACTTAAAAAATATTTATATTAATGTTTTAACTCTTTAAAATATTTTATTTTTGTCTTTATTGTCTAATTAGCGACAGATTTTTAAGTTTTTTCATCGTCAATTAGACAAAAATAACTAAAAAATAAAATATTTTTAAGAGTTAAAAGACCGATATAAACTTTTTTTAAATTAAAGAACCAAAATAAACTTTGACCTTAACATACAAAACCAAAAAAAATATTTTATCCAAAAATATATTCTAAAACAAAAAAAAAATCACAACCATACATTAAAAGTTAAAAATCACTTTTCTTTTCCAACATGAATGAGGAACAACAAAAGAGACGTTAAAAATCAACAACAATCATCCACAAAAACACCACAATTACAATAACAACAACAACTAGAAGGAAATACATATTCACACAACTAGAATCCAACACTAAAGAAAATCAGAGATTTGAACAAACCCAAAAGTTTATTAAATTTATATTTGTTAACTTTCACTTGAACCCTCCCTCATACATTTGTTTTTTTTTTTTTGTTAACCTTAACCATATCACAAAATGTATTACTCCATGGTTATATATAACCATTTAATAACAACAAGTACAATGACAATCTTTGTCTTCGTTACGACATTCTCCCTTTGCGCCAAATGTACTACATTCTCCCATGCAATTCAAGTAGCAAAAAAAATTCTTCCATTTCTGACTACAAAAACCAGGTATGATTCTAGTGCATCCTTGTGCCTCTAGCATTTGCACTTCATTTCCTGCACAAAAGAACAAATCCAATTCAAACTAATCATAGTTAGTTAAAGTAACACAAACTCCTTAAATTTCACTAACAATAAAAACAAGTTTCATATCTCATACCTAAATGAATTGAGAAAATCAGCAAAGTAATGAAGAGGATTTTCATATCTTTGATTTTGAGAAGGAATGATACAACTTTGAATGCTAATATTTCATTAAGTGGGCATATATATATCATTGTTTTTATATTAAATAGAAATGATATATTAGTAAATAATAAAAAATAACTAAAACCTCAAATTTTTTATTTTTAATACGGATATAGTTGCTATTGATTATATTTTCATAATTACAATTTGAGTCAAATATTGAATGTCCATATCTATACCGTAGTTAATACATTCAATGTCTTTATGACAAAATTTATATTTTATTTTCAACACGCTATATATCTTGGTCAATCACATAAATAATATTACATATGGGGAAAAATGCTGGAAATAAAATAAAAAAATTACACTCTAAGAAAAAGGATATTATCATGGAATCATCTCAGAAAATATCTTGAAATTCAAGTCACTTACTCATGCCATGAGTCACGTCTCTTATCAGAACCATAATTCTTCAAAGGGTGATTTTGGTCAACTTCCAAAAATAGACAATTATTTTTTATGCAAAGCATATATGAATTATGAACTAGTATTGTTCTTGCTAAAATAGTGGGGTTTTTTGTACAAAAAAATAAAAAATAAAATAGAGGTTTTTGACCAAAATAAATGGTTATTATCATGCATGCATAAGGTACAATAAGGTCGTCCAAAGAAATTATAGAAAACTATATTTTTGTGAATAATGTACTTTGGCAACTCAACAATGAGATATTACTCTTGCTCTGTGTCGTATTTTTAACTGTCTTCAATTAAATTTAATCTATAATTTTTTTTTTTGCAACATCAAATTACATTTGGGTAGCAGATTTAAATCAATATATAAACTTTGTACTGTTTGATCGATTGGCTATACTATGGTCGATCCAAGATATTGCGAGGTCTAAAATAAAAATTTAAAATTAGCTAGGCCATAATATAATGATAAAATTAGTAAATTTTTTTATTTTTTATTATAATTATTTATTAAATTATTATAATTAATGTTTTTAACATTTTTTTAATTGATAATCAAATCAAATCATCTAAGCACTCATGTTATCATTTAATAAAATTGATCGTACCTGACCAGAATGGACCGTCACAGCTTACGTCGAGCAGAATTTGAGAGTGAGGTGGGGGTACCTACAAGTTACTCCGATGTCAAAGTGGGATTCAGAATGAGCTAGCAAGTAAGAGAGTGAGAAAATGTTCAATATCTGGTCCTCTCGAAAGATAGGGTATTTATAGCCCTCAACGCTGGGTCAAGGTCCCCATTATTGGACCACATTGAGGCCCAATAATGGAGACTGACAGGGCTTACGTGTGTACGGAGTCCAACAAGTGGACTCCCCCCCGGTCAACTTCTCCGTGAGAATAGGGGTTGGACCCGTGATTTCTGAATAGCAGTTAAGATGACAATGATGTGGAGACGTGGGCCACGTTCCTCTACAGATGTGTGGGGAGTTGCTCAATGGTCCCTAGCTTGGGCTGCTTGCTTTTGAGCCTTATACAAGGCGTTGGATTGGGCCTCCAAACTGGGAGACAAGTGCAGGCCCAGTCCAGATCAGGAGCCCCCAAGTTATTGCCTTTAGGTGAAAGGGTGATGACTTAAGTTTAGTTTTTATAGCCGGGGAGGATTTGATCGGGAAGAATGGTTGAAGTCCTCTGAAAGGAAGCGAGTTGTTGCCCACATAGGGGACAATCTGTTTTAATGTGTCGGGGATCTTGTGGGCATATGAGCAGTGAGATAGACGAGGTCAGTTGTTTGCCCGGGAGGACCGTATAAGTTACAGGGATCTTTTACGAGTTCTCTTTCGACGTGTGCGTCTTCAAGGGGTTGTCACGATGTCGAGCATTCCCTCGTGTGAGGTGTCTGTCTCGTGCTCACATGGGGATTATACGTTGAAGTCGGGGATGTGATCGTCTATTAAGAATGGACACGTGGTTAATTGTTGGGCCACATGGTTGTTGCTTTGGGATGCCATCCCTTCAGGGGGATTCCAAAAGGCCCAATCCAATGATGACTTTTCGTGATGAACCTCGTGGAGTATGAGCCACCTATAAAAGGGGACCCATGGGTCTCATTTGTCATTTTCTCAAGTTTTTTCCTTCAACTTCCCTTGCTCGCACGTGAAGCTTTCCTCTCAATTTTTCCAGATTTCTTTCAAGAATCCTTCATCCAAGCAAGTTGTATCTCCTTAATAACGTATTTCCTTAACGTTTCTAGATTAAACACCTAATATTTGCCTTGATTGGATGAATATTCGTGAGTTCTGTGATGAACACTCATGAATGTTCATTGAAGTTCATGGGTTCTGCGACGAACACTCATGAATGTTCATTGAAGTTCATGATTTTATGATGTCAGGGATAATCTCCCTGAATAATGGCCACAACATAGGGGATGATCTCCCCGAATAATAGGGGTTGACTCGAGCTTCTTTCTATTAGAACGAAGTTTGGTTCTAATCATATCTTAGAGTTTTGATGATAACAATGAAATAAATTTTGTGATATATATTTTATACTCTGACTTGTATGTTCTCTAAGATCAGATGAAGTTCTGTCTTACACATCTTAGAAAGAAACAGCATTCTACGCAGGTATAAAGCAAACTCGGAAGGAAGCACTCCAAAGCAAACTCTAATAAAGAGCAATCCTGAGAAACTTCTGATAAAGCTAGTTGAAGCAAAGATCTGATAGAAGCACGCTGAAAGAAACATCTGATAAATACAAGATTAAAGAAAACTCAGAAGGAAGCACTCCAAAGCAAACTCTGATAAAGAGCAATCCTAAGAAACTTCTGATAAAGCTAGTTGAAGCAAAGATCTGATAGAAGCACGCTGAAAGCAACATCTGATAAATACAAGATTAAAGCAAACTCTGAAGATCACATACTGAAGAATACTCTGATAAAAGAATAGATCTAGTAAACTCTGAATTAGTAACGCTGCAAGCAAACACTTCAACTTCCAGAGACAAGCTCTGACAGTATCGTTGGTTATTAAATGCTAATACGGCTAACACACTCAAGTATACTATACGCACTAGCATTGGAAACATAAAGACCAAATATACTCGCTACACGCATCATTACAAACACGCTTCATTAAATGCATGCACCATAATCAAGGCATTAACGTTCAATTGGAAGCTATATATAGAAGACCTTTTGTATCAAAGAAAGGTTACTGACTTACGTGAAACAGGCTTTAAACTCCTAACATCAACGCCTTATTATGCACAGGCAAATGGTCAAGTCGAAGCAGCGAACAAAGTAGTGATTGGCTTGATAAAAAAGCATGTTGGGAAGAAGCCAAAAAATTGGCATAAGACGTTAGACCAGATCTTGTGGGCCTGTCGAACGTCCCCAAAAGAAGCCATAGGTACAACACCATATAGGCTAACTTTTGGCCATGACGCAGTGTTGCCAGCAGAAATTTGTCTTCAATCTGCAAGGGTTCAGAGACATCATGATATTCCCTCTGAAATTTATTGGGATATGATGTTAGACGAACTAGTAGATTTAGACGAAGAAAGATTGCGCGCTCTTGACCTACTAAGGCTTCAGAAGAAAAGAGTAGAAGACTCTTACAATAAAAAGGTGAAACCTAAGGCATTTTCGCCTGGAGAATTAGTTTGGAAGGTGATTCTTCCCATGGATCGAAGGGATCGAAGCATGGGAAAATGGTCACCCAAATGGGAAGGACCATTCAGAATTATCCAGACTTTTTCTGGTGGAGCTTATGAAGTCGAAGAGTTAGGTGAAGATAAAAGGCTCTTGAGAGTAAATGGTAAATATTTGAAAAAGCATAAACCTATACTCCAAGAGATAAAAATAAATAACAAGTAACGACTAAATTAACCATAAATAAGCCAAAATGGAAAATTTTTATAAATTAGCCAAAATGGCAATATTGTCGAATACATATTACAATATATGGTTAAAGGGCTGAATCAATCAGAAGGGGATGGAATCCTTGAGTCGAAGGTATTTAGTTTGCTGCAACTCCAATCTTTTGTTGCACAAGGCATTCGCCTGGGCAAGCTTGGCAATTTGATCGTCGAAGGCTTGAGCTTTCTCAGCAAATTCTAGGCCTTGTGTGATTTCAGCTTGAATTTCGGTGTCTGGAACAGTCGAGATAAGTTCCTCCTTGCGCTTAGTATTGGCATTCATCTTAGCCTCTAGTTCTTCGATTTGCGCCTTTATGGAAGCATTCTCTCGATCTATGGCATCAACTTCTTCTTGTTTAGATGCTTTTTGCTTCGACAACTCTGCAATTCGAGAAGTTGTCTCTGCTACCGCAGTCCATGCAGAAGAGCTTTTGCCATATAACACTTCAAGCTGGCTATTAAAGCCCTTTTGTCGCTGATAATCTGCTGAGACTTGATCAAAATGGAGTGTAACTCCATGATAAAGCCTGAAACCTCTGGAGGCACAGCTAACAAGTCTACGGCATTCAAAACAGCCCCCAAATATGATGGAGCAGTAGGGTCCCCCTCCAAAGCTTTCATCAAATCCTTCTTGAAGAACTGAGCCTTAACCTTCGTCAAAGCCTCATCGAGAGGAGAAGTTTCAGTGGACTTCCCCGACAGAGTAGAAGCCTCCTGACTGATATCAGACGAACTTCCCTTGCTTTCGATGATGGCATTCAGATAGCCAACAGGATCAGTTTGCTTCAAGAGTTCTAAGTCTTCTTTCGACCTATGCTTTGTTAAGGTGACAACCTTTGCAGCAGCGTTGTCTTGGGGTTGAGGCTGTTGAGTAGCATTTGCCTCGACTTGACTCTCTTCGACTTGGACTTCGGCAGTACCAGCGTCACCATGATCCCCTTCGCCAGTGTCACCGTGATCCCCTTCGTCACGATGTTCCTCCGACAGATCAACCACCTGAATCTCTCTTGGTTGTTGCTCTTCTGGTTGTGGATCTTCTGTTCGTTGTTCTTCTGTCTCAGCATTGGTTTGATTCGTTTCAGCATTGGCTTCATCGTTCGCCAAGTCTTTCTCTTGTGGCCTGCTGAGTTCAGCAGAGTCCAATGTCTCAGAAGTCCTTGGCGCTGAGCTTTCAGTGGTTTCCTGGAAAAAGAAGAAGAAGAATCTTCTAAGTTAGAAAGAGACATAATCGAACGTGGGTATCGACACCTGAGTTAAAAAGGAATCAAAGAGATTACCTGCAAAGGAGCTTCAGCCCCAGGGCTGGAATTGTCGCTTTCGACAGGTTTATTGAGAAGAACATTTAGTTCCTCTTCCGTTGGCTCTTCAATAATTACTGGAGGTGGCCTGGGCTTTCTCCCAGCAACCTTTATTCTGATTGTTCGAGTCTCAGGAAGAGGAACGTCCTTCTTCAGCTTTCACCTTTTAAGAGGAGCAGGGGGAGAATCGTCTTCTTCGTCACTCCCAGATACGACCGTCAGTGCTGGTCGTTTCTTGGGTGAAGGTGCCTAAAAAAAACCAATTGGAGTTCGATTTAGAAGCTGCATCGAAAGTCAGAATGTTAAAGCCAGAAGAAAATAATAAAAGTCTAGTTACCGATGCAGAAGGCTTTTTCGAAGGGCCTTCCCCCTGTTGGTTTGTTGTGGTCTTCGCCGGCGCTATAGTTTTCGCCGGTGGTGGAGGTTTTGTTAAGGGGCCTCCTCCCTGATGGCCTTCTGCAGCCTTCTTGGCTGCAGGCTTTCGAACAACTGAAAGTAGACAAAATAATTAACAGGCTACCAGTCGAAAGGGAAAGACAAAGTAATTTGGAAGGATGAACTTACATTTCTTTATTTTGTCCAAGACAAGAACAAAAGACTTCTGAAGTTCGTCCACGAAGTCCTTCTCGTCGAAAAACTCCTCAGCGTAGTAACTTTTCCACCACTCCTCAAAGGATGGTGAGCAGAGAAAGTTAAGCTGGTAGTCAAACAACGAAAGAACTGTTCGACCAGCATACCTGCCGATATGCTTAGTGGCAGCGTCTTCAATGTAGTCGTTGCAAAAGTATAACATAGACTTCTCCCTGGGAAAAATTGGAGAAGGAAGTGTTTGAATAATACCAAACTGGCGAGACACCAAGTTTGGTTGATACGCGATCAGACTCAAGTGAGTCTTGGAGCTCTTGAATCGCACGGGCATTATTCTTGGTGTGAGAAATGCTTCCCACACTGTTGTATGTTCTTCGACCTGAGGACCACTTGACGACTTAGGATGTGGCCTCGTGAACCACTCTGGACCAACCTTTCGTCGAGCAAAGGGAGCCATGGTCGAAGCAAACTCTTTCCTTTTTGCAAACATCAAGACGAAGTTTGTAAAGGTTTGTTGAAGCTCCAGCCCATCCTCCGTTGGAGTCAGCAGAGCCAATCTGGTGCCTTCGATGCACCTATTTGCTATTTCCGGAGCCTGCTCATTTATTTGAGCCTTCTGAGGTAAGAAAGACTCAAAGGTGGCATTGAGCCACAGCTGAAGCAGCCAAAAAGGTCCAGCAAGCAGCAGACTGGCTCTGTTCTCGATGATCTTCAAAAGAGTCGCTCCGTTGCTAATCGACTCGTACAGATTCGCCAAAATCAATTCTGCCAAACATATATTTTGGCCATGGTGGAGTTGGGTGGCGAGAGTGACCATCTTCTTGGTCACCTGTAAAGACTTGGTGCAAAACACAAAGCGTGACAGCCATAGGGCTAGAAACGCGATATGCTCTACATCCGACACAGCGTCCGTCGACTTATCGTGGTAGTGATTGATGTAGGTGGTGTAGGTTGGTTTTGTGGCAGAGAATCCAATCTGATCCTCCGACATTTCCTCTGGGTCGAAATAGTCCCCAGTGGGTCGAAGGCCAGTGATGGCGGCCACGTCGAAGAGCGTGGGAGTCAGCATTCCACAGGGAAGGTGGAAGGTGAAATGGGTGTAATCCCAGAAGAGTAAGGAAGCTATCAACATTTCTGGGGAATAGTTAAGACTCGTCTTCGACAACATAACCAGGTCGAATATCCCCATGTCTTTCCAGATCGAAGCCTGGCGTTTCTCCATTTTTTCCAGCCAAGCACTATAGTCAGGAGTGAGGCTAGGGCTAGACCTGAAAGCCCTAACACCTCTATTGAAGAAACGAAGGTCGATTTTCTCCTTAGCAGGATCTTCATTATCCTCTGCATCTTTCTTAGAGCATCCGACCGGTTTGAGTTTTTCAAGTACCGGAAAGTAGCTTTTGATCTTCATGGCTTCAGCAATGCTTGGGTATAGTGGGCCAGACATGGCAAAGATTTGGTTGGAGTATCCAACCGGAATCATGAGTTGGCGTGAATAAGCATCACGTACAGCAATGTCTAAGGGTTCAGGGACCCTTCGTTGGCCCGTGGGAGTAACTACGGGAGCAGTGGAGAAAATCCTGGGTTTAACATTTCCAGAGGGGATGTTAGCACTAGGAGCGGTGGAAGAACCGGACGCCATTGTTGATGTTAAGGTTGAAGATTAAGTGAAGAACAGGTGGTTTGCAAAGTTTGCAGAGAGTTTGTATGCAATAAGGAATATCTGAAGGCAAGGTAGCGTGAAAAAGTCCCACAATGGGTACTTGGCGCTATTTATAGTAGTTGGGGAAATCCCCAAATTCGAGGACATTTAATGCCATTTAATGTTGCAGAAGGTAGTGGGACACGTGGCGTCTCCCTGTTGATGTAGCCGTTCTGCAGAAATGAAAGGGTGCAGCGTGCGCCCTCGTTTTTGGGAATTGTCATGATGACAATTTGTGAAAAGACGTTTGGCACGCTGCACGCCGTACTGAAGTGACGTCTTAGGTACGGATGAAATGATGGCTTTTCCTTGGGATTGTCAGTGGTTGGTAGAAGACAAAAAAGTGCACAATTTAATTTGTGACTAAGAATGAAAAGACAGGTGTCGAATGGCATTTCAAAGAATGCCTTTTTCTTTCAGAGTCGAAATAAGGCATTCTTGGGGGGCAATTTGTTGGCTCCTAAATTTGACACTCTTGTTTTTATTAATATCAGCCATTAAAGCTGAAGGATGTTTTCGACCAGCTGGGTCTGTCGAAATGCCCATCGGAAGATGGCAATGTACTTAGAGGATTTCTTCCAAGGGAGAATTTGGTTGCCTTCGACGTCAAAGGTGTTTCTCGTCGAAGATGCTTCTCGACGAAGGTGTTCGATTGTTCAGAGTGGAATGGTTTGAAATTCAAGCGTTTGGAGGGAAAACGGTTCCCAGCGGTTACCAAGTGCAACGTGCAAAGATCTGGAGCGTCGAACGCTGAGAACGTGCCAAGTGGAGTCATCTCGAAGCAGTGTAACTGCCCGACGGTTACTTGGGATGTTTTAGTATAAATAGTAGTAGTTCACGCAGTTTTTCGCGTGTGTTCACAATTATATACAAAGTCACTCATATAGATTCGAGTACCCAGCGTGTGAGAAAGAATTGTTGAGAATGTATGTGTGAAACACCACTTTTATTAATCAAAATCATTTATTTTCCAGAAACTTTACTTGCTTTCTTCTTTACTTTTCCTGTCGAAGCCCTTTATTTCAAGCCTTCCTTTATTTTATCAAGTCCACTTCTTCATGCAATTTACTTAAAGCCTCTTTATTTTCTTGTCATTTAACCATTATCCAACTTAATCAAAACCCCAAAATCAACCATGTCTTAGGATCAATCTGATCGATTCTGCGAGTAACCAAATAAGTAACCATTTGGAAGATCAGCGGTTGTTTACCAATAACCACGGTAAACAGGTGTTTACAGTGATTTCTGGTAAACAACCGCTAGTCCTCCAAACTATCGAATAATCTTACTGACTGTTATTCAATCTCTCTGGTAACTCGCAGGATCGACTAGATTGATCCTAGGATGTATTGGTCATTAGGATAACTCTCATTATAGAACTGGTATTCATGGTTGGTATTTAGAATGTTATGTGGGTATTTAACTTACTTCGATTACTCTATTAAAGATCTAAAGGCGTGATCAAGTGAATGTGTGCGAAACTAAATTGCATGAATAAAGTTCAATTGTAAAGACATGTAAAAACTGCATAAAAGACAAGTAAACGACTTTGAAGCATAAAAACATGTAATGTAAAAGATTCTCTGGAATGTAAAAGATTCGAAATATGAAGAAAGCATTTAAATGCAAGAAAACAGTAAAATGACTTTAAGTAAAAAAGGTGTTTGAATGATAAAAGCTTGAATATAAAGGCATGAAATGTACAACAGTTTCTGAAATGTAAAGTATTTGAAATGGAAAGAAAGCATTTAAATGTAAGGCATCAGTAAAAAGACTTCGAATGAAAACATTTTAGTGCAAAAGCTTTTGAATGGTATTGACATGAAGATAAAGGAAAATACTGGAAATGATAAAGAGTTTTTATTAAATCATAAACACTTGGTGTTATCATACGTACATTGCTCGTGCATTCGTTTCCCTAGCCATGTGGTATTTTGAATGTTTACTGAGTTTTTTGTACAATAGATGTGACACACGAAATCATAATGCTAAGAGTTCTATTTATACTACTTCGACCATAGCGGTCTTGCTATAAGATTCTGCCACGTTCAGAACATGCAGAGCAATGCCTCTCTCTTGCTTCCACGCGTCTTCGAATGCTCCAGCGCATATATTTCAAATTTCGAACATCCCGCTTGCATTTGAATTTCAAATGTTTTGGCACTTCTTCGCTTCGAACGCATTTCTTGGACACAGCCTTGTTAACATTTCGAGACTTCTTTGAATATATTCTCATAACTGTCACTCGAAGCTCCAAGTTTTGATATGCCCCTTCGAAGCACTGCTTCTACCATTTCGAAACATTACATCTTGCTTTATTCCAATCGAAACGTCCAATTCGCTTCGCTTCTAATAATATCATCAAAATCTTCAGCCAACAAAATGCCCCTTTAAAATATGTATTTCGATTCCTTTGAGAAATACTGATTTTAAACATATACACAAGATTTTGATGCGACATTCGAATCATCGTAACATTTATTGCATATGACTCCAGTCACGTCAATCACAACGCTTTTCAGATTCCTTAACCGCCTTGAACCATTTCACAGCATGGTGCAGTTACGAAACAATGATTATCATTTAATCACGCCTATTACCAATATTAACTTTACGCCACCTCCTTTTCAAACCAACCCACGGCTACCACGTATCACAATCTTACTCAGTGGATGCTTAAACTTCCACATTATAAAAACCCATCAACTTAGTCTTTTCTTTTCTTCCCACTTTCTGAACCTTTTCTTCCTCTTTTCTCACCGAAACCCTAAACTTCCAACATTCTTCCAACAATGTCTTCTTCAACTTCATCTCAACTGAAAAAGGCTTCCAAAAAGAAAGGAAAGACCACAGGAACCACAATGGAAAGCAAGGTTGGCACCTACCAAGGTCAATCTGTTCTTGTTCCCCGGATGATCTCAAAAGAGAAGGAAATGCTTTATGCATCCCAGGTACTAATTCCTACTAACGCTGCTGGCAAGAGGTTAGCTTTAATGGGCCCTCTTATAGTCTTTGAAATCTTAAAAGACACCAGAAAAATTTTCCTTGTTTGTTATAATTTCAAACCTCTGTTTAATAAAATGGATGCCCCTAAGACAATAGAGTCTTCTGATTCAACCACCATGGAAAGTCCAATCATTCCCCCTAAGGACCCTTTTGTACTAGATTATGTAAAGAGTAACTTCAAACCATTTCGATCTTGCCCCACCTACGACACAGCTTATCACAACTGGTTTAATAAGGTAGAAGCTAAGAAATCCCAGCAATGGGAAGAGTTAGGCATTTACAACTTGATTAAACTATCGAAACCAGGTTTTACTTATAGCCACCCATTGTTATTCGCGTCCCTATATTTCTGGGACAGTACTTACAATACTTTCCATCTCCCTGGTGGAATGATTACACCCACCTTTTTTGACATAGCAGCCATTACTGGGTTATCACCAATAGGAGAAACCTATATTCCTGACAATGAAGAGCATTCGAGTATTATTGACTTCGAAGTCAAGCTAGCTAGCTTTTCAAAGTTTATCAGCCACTATCACACTGAAGGAGACAGTGTGTCGGATGTGGAACACATTGCTTTCCTTACCTTATGGTTGTCAAGGTATGTCTTTTGCAGCAGATCCCTACAGGTAGACAGTAGGTTTATTCCTCTAGCTAGAGATTTGCATGAGAATCGGAGGGTGTGTTTAAGCGAACTGCTATTAGTTGATCTTTACGAAAGTCTAAGGTCAGCTGTTTCGAGTCTGAAATCTCACACCTCCAAGAACATCCTGCTAGTTGGCCCTTTCTGGTTACTCTAGTTATGGCTAAATGCCATGTTCGAACCTTCACTATCAACTGCCAATACTATTGCTGAACAAGACCCAGAAATAGCGGATAGAATCATCGAAGGCACTAGGCTGCGAAGACTAACCCCAAACGATGATAAGGATGAATTCAAAGTTCTCTTCTCAAAATATATCATGATATTCTCCAAGAGGCATAAATTCGAAGAGACCATGGCGCCTTTTGCTTCAAGGGCTCATGGGCCCTCATGGTTCACCATGGCTCTCTCAGAAGCTGTCAAAAGCAAAGAAATTCAAGATGTATGGAGAGCCTTTTTGCTACCCAGACTAATCTCTTCAAGAATTACTCCTGCTAAGAATCAAATTTTCCTTTTTGCTTATCAACCCAACTTCGTTTCGAGACAATTTGGCTTGTGCCAACTAATTCCTGAACACCTATTCCAAACGGAAAATGCCATCACCTCTGGGCGAACCTTCAAGGCAAGAGAAGCCAAACTACAGCAGGAACAATACCAAGGCTTCGCCCATTTTGAACTAATAACTTTCGAACCTACACACCTTACAGCAAAGGGGTTTCTGGAATGGTGGACAAAGTTCTATCAAACTTATATGTTTGATACTCTTACTATTCAGCAGAAACTAACTGATGCATTCGATGTGCAGGTACCATCCAAGAAAGGTATGTTCACTCATGCCAAAGAGATTAAGGCTTTTCAAAATTATTTCGAAACTACTTATGATCCCACACACTTGGAATCCACTGTGCATCAAGCGGCTGAGACCTTGAAGGAAAAATTCAAAGAAAAAGTTTCTAAGTTAAAATTTCCTTCAGGGTTGTCACCTGAGGATAGGTATAGGTTGGCATTTGAAATGCATCCACCTAAATTTCCTAGATTACCTACCTCAGAACTGGCTCTGGCTTGGTTTCCTCCATACCCTTGGTGGTTCACTTGCAAAGAAATGTTCAAATATCTTCAAAAGAAACCAAAGCCATCTGAGACTGTGACATGGGCTCGACATTGGCTCCATGATTTCCCAGGACATCTTCGCTATGACCTTTCTGCCATGTCAATTAAATCTGATCAAGGCACAGGTGCGAACGCTTGGGAAAATCCCAAATGTTTCTCATTTTTTATATTTTTAACTTTTGCCTTAATTGTTTCGATTTTCAGCCATCAGGATAAAGACTGCTGCTTCAAAGTCAAAAGAAGGGAGCGCCTCTCAAGCCTCTGTCGAAACCATTGATAATGTGACTCTATCCAACCCAACAACACTTGCTGCAACAACAACAGCAACAACAACACCAGTAATAACCAGTGCTTCAACTCCACAGGTAATCACTTAGCCTTGATGTTTCGAATACACTAATGTTTCATGATTTGCATCTAACTTATTGTTTAAATCTTTTCAAACCAACAAACTTCCGCCAACCACTCCAAAGAAGCGAAAAACAAACACTACTGGGGAAGACCCCAAGGCTGGAGGGAATTTACCAGCTGCTTCGAAGAAGAAGCAGAAGAAGGAAATTTCCAAAAGTGTTGTACCAACTAGTGTCTCTGGACTCGATTCCAGGGATGCTGCTCCCTCACCTAAATCCAAAATTCCATCTTCGACCTCCAACGTAATGTTGGAACGCATAGCTAGCAACCTCTCTTCTGAGAGTCCACAGGTAAATTGAACTTTAAATCTTTGACAAAATAATTTCTCATTACCTTGGTGCATGCTTTTAATATTCTTTTGCCTCTGCAAGACATTTTAAATCCAGCTTTTACCACTTCGACTTCACCATCAAAAACTGCTGCTCCGATCCACTCTTCTCCTCAAGGGGATTCCAGCAATCTTGTACAGAACAAAGGTTCCTCCAATATGGCGGTTCTGGCTGGGGCTTCTGAGCAGCAAGATGATCAGAGTACTTCTCCTCCTCTAAAAGAAACAAATGAAGCAACGCTTTATGAATCTGCAGAGACTTTACAAAGAACTTCTCTTCAAAAGTCCCCTCTTGAAACCCTTCAAGAGGATCCAAAGGACACTCACGCTGAAGGAGAGAAAGCTGATTCTGATCAAAGAAACGAAGAATCTGCAGAAGAAGGGTCTGAGGAAGGAGATGCCAACGATGGTTCGACTGCTGGGACAGAGTCAGATGCAAATAGCAGCGAGAACGAAGATATCGAAGTGGTGGATTTGGATGACGATGAAGAAGATAATGAGCATGAAATGAATGAAGGTGACGGTGACGCGACCAATAAACCCATGGAAGTCGAAATGGATGTGACTCCCCTGCGCGTGGAACTCCCTCAACCGTCTTTGTCCCGAATGACTGAAGAGGAGCTTGCTCTCCTGAGACGAAATGACCCTATTGGGTACATGAAGGAGAAGCTGGCTCAAAGGGATATTCCACCTGCTAGGGCTGGCACAAGTTCGACTAGCCATCCGTTGCCCACAGATGACAGAATTGTACTTCTTATCAGGATCAGGAGGACAATTCTTGATGTGGATTTGTTCGAAGTGCTCAAACAGGATAGCACAGCTTGCTACACTATGAAGGAGTTGCTTACAAAAGTCAACCTTGCTACCTGCTCCTTGCCAGTTAGCACTATCTTGTTCGATCTTCAATCTTTGCTGGACAACGTGACTGGGTACCTTCTCCAAGATGAATTTGCTGCCAGAAAGGTTCAAGAAAAACGAACTGCAATGGATGCTGCTTATGAGCATGCTTCGAAACTCTCTCAAGAAGCTGAGGATCAAGCCATGCATCTAAAGCAAGCAAAAACTGATTATGAGGCTCGAGTTGAGTCCATCCTTCTCTGGGAAAGGCAAATTCAGGAACTTCAACAGAAGGTTAAAGAGGCTCAAGAACAACAATTAGCCTACGAAACCAATATTGCTGGTAACCAATTCGAAGAGCTCCTCAACAAGGGGCTTGCAGAAATGGAAACTGCAGAACAACTCAAGGGAGAAGTGGCTACCTTAGAGGGAGCAAGACGTTTTGCTCAACAAAGGCTTGAGTCTTTTCGAAGTACCTTTAACAGATTGAAGAATAATTCCTATTTCTAAATCTTAGTGTTGATTTGGTTAAAATTTGGTTTTTTTTTTGTATGTAATATTTGAACAACGCCATTTTGGCAACCCCATATTGCCATTTTGGCATTTTTATGATATTTTGATTACATTGTTACTATTCGAATCTCCTGCAGGCGTGGCTTATATTTCTTTAAATATTTCCCATTAACCTTTAGGATACGCTTATCATCCACCAGCTCTTCGATTTCATATGCATTGTTTGAGAATACCTTTATTATTCGAAAAGGCCCTTCCCAATGAGGTGACCATTTACCTAACGTTTTATTTTTCTTGTCCATGGGTAATATGACTTTCCAGACTAAGTCATTAATAGTGAATGCTTTCCTTTTCACCCTTTTGTTATATGTCCTGGCCACTCTTTCTTTTTGTCTCATCAAGATTTCCAATGCATGTAATCTAACTTCGTCCAATTCCACTAACTCATTCATCATCATCTCCCAATATAATGCAGCTGGAATTTCGTTTTGTCTTTGAATTCGAACTGATTGTAGATGAATTTCTACTGGCAGAACTGCATCATGACCAAATGTGAGTTGGAAAGGCGTGGTGTTAGTAGCTTCTTTAGGAGATGTTCTACAGGCCCATAGTATTTGGTCCAAAGTTTTGTGCCAGTTCCTTGGCTTTTTACCAATATGTTTCTTAATTAACCCTATTATCACTTTATTAGCTGCTTCGACCTGACCATTTGCTTGAGCATAATATGGCGTTGATGTTAGTAATCTAAACCCCATTTCTTGAGCAAATTCTTGCATCTTTCTACCAGTAAACACAGAGCCTTGGTCTGTGGTTATGCTCTCTGGCAATCCGAACCTATAGATAATTTGTTTCTGTATAAACTCAATAACAGCCTCTTGATCAGCAACTATTAATGGTATTGCTTCGATCCACTTGGTAAAATAATCTATTCCTACCAAGATATATTTCTGTCCTTTAGACGAAGAAGGATTTATTTCTCCTATTAAATCCACTGCCCATCCTCTAAATGGCCATGGTTTAATGATTGAATGTAACTCACTTGCAGGGGCATGTTGAATCCCTGCATGTTTTTGACATTCTTCACAACCTTTAGCAAAGTCTATACAATCTTTGAGCATGCTGGGCCAATACATGCCATATCGAAATAGCAGCCATTTCATTTTATGACCTGCTTGATGTGCCCCACATGCCCCATTGTGGACTTCTGACAATGCTAAGTATGCCTCACTTTCTCCTAGGCACTTCAGTAATACGTCTTCTTGGGTCTTTTTGAACAATTCGTTTCCCATGAGGACATATGACAATGCTCTATATTTTATCTTCCTATCAACATTCAGAGTTGGGTCTGTTAAATAACTCACAAGTGGACTTCGCCAATCTGCATCTGATAAAGTGTTTATGGCTAATATTTCGAATCCATGTTTCTCAGCATAACCCAATTTCATACTCTCTAGATCTGATGGTGTGAATCTAGTAGCCATAACTCTACCCCTTAATTCAACTAAATCCTCAAAGTTTCTGGCAGAAACTTTATAACCTGAAGCCAAATGTGCTAATTCATTTGCTTCTTGGTTTTCTATTCTTGGTATATGTTGAATATCCATGTGTTCAAATTTCCTAAGTAGCCCGTTAACTATGACGAAGTATATCATCAGGTTTTCCTTTATGCATTTATACTCCTTTGTTATTTGCTTGACCACTAATTCTGAGTCTCCTTTAATTTCGACTCTAGTTGCCCCCAATTCCAACAAAGCTTCAAGTCCAACAATGAGCGCTTCATACTCAGCTTCGTTGTTCGAGCAACAAGGACCATCTAATTTATACTTGAATTTTGTTGGAATTCCTTCAGGAGAAATTATAAGGACTCCAACACCACTTCCATTCCTGTGGGTCGAACCATCAAAGTATAATTTCCATGGTTGCATTTCGACGTACCTCATGACAGTCTGCTCAACCAATGAATGGTCCACAATGAAATCATAAATCACTTGGCCTTTCACAACTTTTAAAGGCATGAAAGTCAAAGAATATTTTGTTAAGGCTAAAGCCCATTTACCAACTCTGCTATGCATTATTGGTTTCGAAAGCATGTGTTTAATGACATCGAAATGAGATGAACATAAACATCAACAGGCTTTATATAATACTTGAGTTTCATACAAGAGAAGTACAAACAGAGACATAGCTTTTCTAAATTGCTATATCTGGTCTCTGCATCATTCAATACTCTACTTAAATAGTATATGGCTCTTTCGATGCCATTGCTATCTTCTTGTGCTAACATACTACCTATAATAACTTCAGAGGCAGATATGTACAATCTCATGGGCTTTCCCCATGAAGGTGGAGACAAGATGGGAGGCTGAGAGAGGTATCTTTTTATCTTGTCAAATGCCTCCTGATGGGCTTCGTTCCACTCGAAGGCTTGGCCTTGCTTTAAACGAAGCAACGGAGAGAAAGCTTGGGTTCTTCCACTCAGATTCGAAATGAATCTTCTGAGAAAGTTAATCTTCCCTAGCAAAGATTGCAGCTCCCTTTTTGACGTAGGTGCTTTCGTCTCCATTATGGCTTTGGTTTTGTTCTGGTTGATCTCAATTCCTTTCTTGTGAACCACAAAACCAAGGAAATCTCCAGCCTGCACAAAAAATGCACATTTAAGGGGATTCATCTTTAAGCCATGTTTTCTCATTCGTTCGAATGATTGGCTCAAATGATGCAAATGGGTTTCTGCAGATATAGATTTGATGACTATATCATCAATATACACCTGCATAAAGGTTTCAATGAAATCATGGAAAATCAAATTCATTGCCCTTTGATAAGTTGCCCCAGCATTTTTTAAACCAAAAGGCATCACCACCCATTCGTAGGTGCCTAAGGCTCCTGGGCAACGAAATGTTGTCTTGGCAACATCCTCTTCAGCAATAAAAATCTGATTATACCCAGAGTATCCATCTAACATACTCAAATATTCGAATCCTGCAGCAGAGTCTACTAGCATTTCTGCCACAGGCATGGAGTACTCATCCTTAGGGGTTGCAGTGTTTAAATCCCTAAAATCTATGCAGATTCTCAAAGAACCATTTTTCTTAATAACAGGTACTATATTTGCTAACCATTCGACATACCTTGTGGTTCTGATGAATCTGCAACGTAGCAACCTTTCGATCTCAGCTTTAATCTTTGTGAGAACCGCTGGTGCGAATCTTCTAGGAGTTTGCTTGATGGGCTTCTTGCCATCTTTGATTGGAAGTCTGTGTTCGACTAACTCCCTCTTTAAACCAGGCATTTCGTCATAATCCCATGCGAAGCAATCTTTGTTTTTCTTGAGGACTTCGATCACTTCCTGCTTGAGGCCTGGGCTAAGTTTTGCACTTATGTAGGTTATTCTTTTCGTGTTTTCATCCCCTAAGTTCACTTCTTCGAGTGGATCTTGCGCCAACATTTTGGCACCTGAGTCTATGGGGTCCCTTTCGAAGCCTAAGGGTTCTTTATCATAGATGGCGTCCATCCTTTGATCTATCTCAAGTTCTTTAGAGGGTGAGCCTTTCGAGCCATCCCCATTTATTTCGTTCATCTTCACAGCCAGTTTATTCATTTCAGTCTCTAAGGCCGCCTTTGATTCGTTCTCAGCCATATAGGCCGAAATCCTTTCGAAAAAGGAGGACTCAATCATGAGTAAGGCTGTCGAATTCCCAGTCTACTGGCCGTCTTTGTATAGTACTTTCAACTCCTTCGCCGTCACTGATTATCCTTCTATCCCAGTATAGGCCATCATGGCAAAGGGTCATATAGTAGTGGGCGTTTCTGGTTTCGTTGATTTCATCATTTGGGACACAAGGAGCAATCCTTGCCAGATGTTTGTCATAATTCCTCTTGTCAACTAAATTGACTGTTGACATGAAGTAACTCTAGTCTGCTTCAATGTTTTCCACGATCCCATCTTCTCTCCATAGAACTAATAGTTGGTGCATTGACGAAGGAACCGCCCCTACGCCATGGATCCACTCCCTTCCCAGCAACAAGTTGTAGTTGGCCTTGGCTTAGATCACCATGAACATGGTGGGCCTACAGCTTGAGCCTATTGTCAAGTCCAATTGAACCACCCCCAGTGTTTTGCCCACTTTCCCTTCATAATTGGATAGAACCATATTGTGGGGCTTGATGTCTCCTTCGCGTATTTCTAACCTTTTCAGCATGAAGTGGGGTATCAAGTTGACTGCAGCACCCCCATCCACTAGAACCTTATTCACGCCATGGGCACCAACCTTTGCCCGAATAAATAGTGGCTTAAGATGGTTCTTCATAGCTGGTTCTGGATGTTCGAAGAACGCATTCTGCTCCTCGACAGCCCCATTGTCCATCACATAGTAGCACACAGGCCTATGCTTCATCAGGTCTATGATATCTTCTTCCTCATATTCATCAATTTCAGTTTCATGTCCAAACTCACAGGGAAGCACAAATACCACGTTGCAATTGAGGTTGAACGAAGACTCCCCCTCTGATTTGAAGTTGTCCGTTATCATATATTCGTCTTCTTCTGGACCTGGAGTGTATTCCTTTGGTTCATCTAGTTGTACTTCAGAAAAGAGCCTCCTATTAACTGGGGGTTTGTCTTCAGTTTGATTTTTTGGTGTGGGTTTGTTGGTGCTAGATTCACCTTGGTTCTTTGTTGAAGTTGCCCCTTTATTTGCCACAGCTTCCCTCTCAGCCTTTCGAATCCTCTGTTGCCTTCGCCACTGGGATCTTGACATGGGGTTTCTTCCTTTGTAGTTCTCTAATCTCACCTCTTCCCTCTTCTCTATGTTGAATTGCCTTCTATATGTCATAGCATGGTGTGCGTTTCGTTCAGCGTTTCTCCATTTGTATTTGCCTTTGTCATTTCTGACTTGCAGCCATCTGTCTGTTGGCACTTCAGCAGGGAGTTTGAACGTCACTCTTCGAGCACCCTTGGGATGAGGACTATCAGGCCTTCGTTGTTTGTATTTGTTATCGAAACGTGGGCCCATCTGAATAGTTTCTTGATGGTTCCAGCAAGGGGCGAAGGGGACTGTTTCGAAGGCTCTGGCCATGCTTTGATCATACACAGCAGAACACCTTGGGCATATCAAGCATTTGGTTGCCCCTTTGTAGCAGCGAAACACAAATTCCATTAAACTTTCTCCAGCCTTAGGATAACACCTGAATAGCTGGTTATCCTGGCGCCAGTTGTTGCCAGTTCGCGCCCTCTGTACCCTCTCGAAGTTCGCAGCGATTCTCTGATTGCAGAGGATGCTGCACCTAGGGCATAGTATCATTCCCGTATCTCCCTTGTGGCACATCATGAGGTAATCCTTGAGACTAGCATCTCCAGCATGATTATCCTCCATTTTATACTTCTCTTTTTCTAAGTATCTCTCTACCTCCTCCATCTCAGAGCGAGGTCTCTCCATATCCACCATGTTTACCTCAACATCCCCCCCCCCCTTAGCGTCATCATCTCCCCATCCTGTGGGTTTTATATCTTCAATGTGGACCTTTGAACTCTCTGGGGCAGAATATTTGACCAAATAGTCAAATTTTCCACTAGGTTCCCCTAAAGTGTCCCATATTTCTTTCTGAGGGGAGGTTGGCTTCGTGATTTGGAATTTCTCCAATTTCAGCCTCAGGCCTTCAGTGACCTGTGTTAACTCTTGGTTTTGGTTTTCCTGGCCTTCAGTAGCCTGGATTTCTTTTGCAACAGCTAAAGGTGCTGCTTCAATCAAAGTCTCTGGTTGCTTGTGGACGTCTTCAGTGACCCCCTTATTGACTTCGACTATCACCCAGATTTCATTTTCAGTACCTTTCTCTCCCATTGGAGCGTCACTTTGGTCAGCTTCCACCATGTTAATTTCTCCAATGCATGCAGGCTCAGAGTAATTGGTGTCTGCGACGTCCAAAGGGTCTTCGTCCACTTTCATTTTTGCTTTATCAGCAAACTTCAGTCTGCCATCTTTAATGGCATTTTGAATTAGGTCCCTGAAAAGAAAACACTGTGAGGTTTTGTGGCCTAGGAAACTATGATATTTGCAAAATCCTCTTTTCTTTCTTTGATCTAAAGGAGGTATTTTGACATTTGATGGCACAATAAGTTGGCCATCTTTGACAAGTAAATCAAAAATCTCGTCACATTTAGTGACATCGAAGGTATAAACCTTCTTTGGGAATTTGTCACTTTTCTCATTTTCAACAATTTCTTTCCCTTTTGTGGGAACTAATAATTTGCAGGAGTAAGGTGGTGCCTATTTTAATTCAGCGAGGTCGATTTCGACCTCTTCGAATTCGAATTCAGGATAATCTTATGCTTCCTCAGTTCCAACATAGGAGATCCTTTCCTTCTTGTTATTTTTAAAGACTCTGGCCTTTTCGACCTTTAGCCTTTCGACCTGTCGAACCCTATCGGCTAATTGAGCCATATCCCTCAAATATTGAGTGTCTAGTTTCTTTAAAATAGAGTAATCTAAGCCGCCAGCGGCCATTTCGACTAACTCATGTTCAGGCACTACTGTGAAACATCTGGATTTCAAAAGCCTGAATCTATTCAGATAATCATCTATGGGTTCAGTGAACTTTCTCTTGACACTGGCTAGTTCCTTCAGACTTATTTTTGATTGTCCCATGTAGAACTGTTCATGGAATAATCTCTCCAAAAGAGCTCAAGTATCAATGGACCCTGGAGGCAAAGTGGTGAACCATGTGAAAGCATTCTTAGTCATGGAACTTAGGAAATATTTGATCCTGAGGTCCTCATTATTGGCTATATCTCCCGCTTCGGTTAGATACCTGGCTATATGTTCGACTGTTGACTCATTGGTATCCCCAGCAAACTTTGTAAACTTAGGGACTTTATATCCCCTTGGTAAATCAATGTGCATTATGTAATCGAATATAGGGGAGGCATAATTTGGCCTTCTAATTCCTGTGTTGAGGCCTTTTCTGGGCCATGATTCTCTCTATCATGGTGGTTAAATTATTTTCTGCCAAGATGTTATCGTTTCGAATTCTATGAACGACTGCATCAACATCTTGATTTCGACCCACCATGACAACCCCTCTAGGTTGTTCTTCTCGAAACTCTGGGACTTCCAGCCTTTCGGCCCTTGCCCCTGGTTCCATAATTTCCCTTTGTGGGCCTTGGATCATTGGGGCTTCTAGCCTTTGTGCCCTTGCCCCCAAATTAACCTCCTCTCTGGCTGGTCTATAGGTTGGGTCGTTAGAAACTTGTTCTATAATAGGTACGTTCGCTCAAACTCCCGCCTGATTCTGCCTACGCCTCTCTGGGGGAGCGAAAAAATCTACTATTCGACTCATATTATCTGCGTTTTCTCTGTTTGTCACAGTCACATTTTGTACTATTGGGGCAAATATTTCCTGCATAGTTTGTGCTAGTACCCCTATCATATTATGGTTACTGTCATCCATTAATTGCCTAAAAGCCAACTGGTTTTCTGTGGTTAAAATAGGCATTGCACTATAACCCACTGACCCTTGGTTATTTGTCATAAACTGATTTTCCCCAGACTCAGACCCTAATTGTGGTGATGAATTCGATGTGGAATTGTGTAAGCCTGCCATAAAAGATGTTGGCATTCCATAAGAGGAATTTCTGGTTCTATTACCATCGAAACCGGGTGGTCTAGTTAGTGGGGTGGCGAAATGGGTTTGTGTCCCTGATGGTGGGACGAATCCCCCAGGATAACCAATGGTTCCAGTATTTCCTAGGATCGAACTATTAGTTGATATGCCACTTATTCCATTAGTGGCTATATTAATGGTAGAGGATGCAACAGACTGTGCATTCGAAGGGATCACATTAGATGTTCCCATCGAAGCGGTCATATTAGTGCCTGTTGTATGTGGGGCATTTTGTTCCCCTTGTTGATTGTCAGAATTAGACATCTTGTTCAAACGTTTTCTTCTGGGTAAGGGTTGGTTGCTATTGGTTATTCTACCACTTTTAAGGTTCATAAAACAACAAACTTATCACTCAGAGTATTTTTACAATGGTTACGTCTGAACAATTTTTATTTTGTTCTAAATTCCGTAATGGCCAACGACTCGTCCCACCAGGTGTGCCAATTTGTTTACAGTGATTTTTGGTAAACAACCGCTAGTCCTCCAAACTATCGAATAATCTTACTGACTGTTATTCAATCTCTCTGGTAACTCGCAGGATCGACTAGATTGATCCTAGGATGTATTGGTCATTAGGATAACTCTCATTATAGAACTGGTATTCATGGTTGGTATTTAGAATGTTATGTGGGTATTTAACTTACTTCGATTACTCTATTAAAGATCTAAAGGCGTGATCAAGTAAATGTGCGCGAAACTAAATTGCATGAATAAAGTTCAATTGTAAAGACATGTAAAAACTGCATAAAAGACAAGTAAACGACTTCGAAGCATAAAAACATGTAATGTAAAAGATTCTCTGGAATGTAAAAGATTCGAAATATGAAGAAAGCGTTTAAATGCAAGAAAACAGTAAAATGACTTTAAGTAAAAAAGGTGTTCGAATGATAAAAGCTTGAAGATAAAGGCATGAAATGTACAACAGTTTCTGAAATGTAAAGTATTTGAAATGGAAAGAAAGCATTTAAATGTAAGGCATCAGTAAAAAGACTTCGAATGAAAACATTTTAGTGCAAAAGCTTTTGAATGGTATTGACATGAAGATAAAGGAAAATACTGGAAATGATAAAGAGTTTTTATTAAATCATAAACACTTGGTGTTATCATACGTACATTGCTCGTGCATTCGTTTCCCTAGCCATGTGGTATTTTGAATGTTTACTGAGTTTTTTGTACAATAGATATGACACACGAAATCATAATGCTAAGACTTCTATTTATACTACTTCGACCATAGCGGTCTTGCTATAAGATTCTACCACGTTCAGAACATGCAGAGCAATGCCTCTCTCTTGCTTCCACGCGTCTTCGAATGCTCCAGCGCATATATTTCAAATTTCGAACATCCCGCTTGCATTTGAATTTCAAATGTTTTGGCAGTTCTTCGCTTCGAACGCATTTCTTGGACACAGCCTTGTTAACATTTCGAGAATTCTTTGAATATATTCTCATAACTGTCACTCGAAGCTCCAAGTTTTGATATGCCCCTTCGAAGCACTGCTTCTACCATTTCGAAACATGACATCTTGCTTTATTCCAATCGAAACGTCCAATTCTCTTCGCTTCTAATAATATCATCAAAATCTTCAGCCAACACATGGTCAAATGTATCAAAAACGGATGATCAAGGCTTTCAACAAGAAAGTCATACGCCAAGTATATCAAGTCGGAGATCTAGTGATCAAACACATCATACTGCCACAAGGTGATCCCAATGGCAAGTGGACTCCTACCTATGAAGGACCATTTGTCTTGTGATTTGCAATGATAATTGGCCCATGATAAAAACTAAAAGTTTGAGGCCTTAGCACATAAAAACAAACTCTCTTTTTCTGATTCTTGAAACCACCCTAATGATGAGTTGAATTTGTTTGTAATTTTCTCTTTTTGAATTTGCTTGATCACTAACTTTTCTCTTTTTGATTTCATGTATGATTGATAAGGAGTGGATGAAGATGGAAAATCATTGGAAAGATGGTGAATTTGTGGCTTGCCACAAAGCTTAGAGGAATCAAAGAAATGAAGAAGTAGAATTTAGGACTTTAGAAAAATTTAAGAACCTAGTTATTCTTTTTGTAATACACATTTGAACTTGAACTAGAATTCTTTGTAATTATTTGTAATTTGAACAATAAATTTGAAGAATGTATTGAATGACTTGAAAAATGGTAAGACATTTTTGTAGAAATTATTTGATTTGAATAAAAGAATGAAAAGGATGTTGAAAGAATGATATAGGTTTTGATCCCTCAAATTTAGAAGTGTGAACATGAGATAGTGAACTTGAAAAGGTGTAACGAATGCCACAAACTATGAATTTGCAATGAATCTTAGCGTCGTTTGTTCTTGAATTAACGAGCCAAAGAACATAGAAGAATATATTCCTCATAAACCATATCTGATCAATGACCATTAACTTCAACAGAATCCATCAACCCAAATCTTCTTACATTTGAAACACCAATTCAACAGATGAAAACTTGACGAGACCTTAATCCACAACTCAATCCGTAAGGATATTCTTAAGAATAAAGATAAATTTAAAGGATAGAGAAATCCTGGTACGGAACACTAAACAAATTCGTTCACCACAGATGAGAAACCGGATCCACTTAACGCCATAAACCAAAGTTAATAAGGAACTAGCTGATCCAAACTTGAGTCGAAATGGGAGCCATTGCCAGCCATAGGAACCCTAATTTCTGATCAATGACGTCCTAAACTTGAAACCCTAATTCCCTGAGGGAGAAACCTTTGAGCAAAAATGAAAAGAAGATAAAGCCTCATGTCTCTTGATCACAACAGGCGTCACACAATCAAAAATCAAAACCCTAATACAAAACCAATAGACAGGAGAAATTTTTGAGCATTTTTCAAACTCGAACCTTTGAGGAATTAATCGACATGTTTGGAGGTTTGAAAAGCTTTGAACAACTTGAAAAACCCTAGAAGAGAAATTTTAAAGGAAATGGAGGGCAAATTTTGGGGTACAACATTATCCCTCCAAGGTCACCATCAAATCTCTCTTAAAAAGTTGAGCCTTAACTTTCTGAAGCGCCTCTTAAAGGGGAGAAGTCGAAGTAGATTTACCAGATGTAGTCGAAGCATCATGGCTTTGATCAGAGGAACTTTTTGTCCTTCGAGAATGGCATTTAAATAGCCAAGAGGGTTATTCTGTTTAAGTAGCTCCAAGTCCTCTTTAGTACGGGATCTTGTCGAAGTAACTCTTTCATTGGTGACATGAGCCACATTTTCTCCGACTGATAGATCTTGTAGTCGGACATTGTTGTACCCCAAAATTTGCCCTCCCCTTTTTCACAAGAAATCACAGCTCCGGGCTTTCCCTGATTTTTCAGATTGGTTCAAGAAATGGTCAAACAGACTTTTCTTATCAGCCTACCCAAAATTAGGGTTTCTATTGGTTTTAAATCAGTCAAGCAGATTATTAGGGTTTCTATTGATTTGTTTGGGTTTGGCTCAGGGTTTGACCAAGCAGACGCTTCTTTGACAATAAATCCACAATTAGGGTTTGCACGCGCATTCTCAAAAGAATTGGAATCCTCAGCATTTCATTTGACTGTCACACTGCTTTGATGCTTGTTCAAGATGGTCGTTTATTTCTCAAAGCCTAAACATATGGGATAGCAGCTGAGGCTTCTAATTGAAAGTTGAAGCTTTAGTTTGATCAGTGAGGTAAAAGGCGTGTGGACGTTTGTTTGTTTAATTGTGCAATGCTTTTGGTTATTTGGAATGCCGGATATATTGTTGGTTAATGCGGGGTTGCGAGACTACAACGTTTGTTGATTATTTATAATTTCTAAGTTAAGATTATTGGGATAATTTCCAATTATTATAACTCAAGATATTTAAATGATTAAATAAACAAGTGCAGAAGAATTAAAGAATTATCTGACAAAAGGACTTTTATTTATTTTTAATTATTGGTACAAGTGTTATTTGAATACAGTAAATTTATTTACAGTATTTATAATAATGTTTATTACAAATGATTAGAAATAAAATAAAACTATATCCTAAATTTCTTGAAGTCTTCATCTTCTACTGTTGCATCCTTTGCTCAACTGATATTTACCTGCAAAAAGAGAAGAAAGAAGTCAATACAGTATGGATTAAAAAGGCATTCTCAGACAGATAATTAAAAGTTCATCATTAAAGGTTGTTGGCCGGAATCAGATTGTTTTGATTTTCATCATTTTTTTTTTCATCCTCTTTGCAAATCACAAGAAGACTCTCTTGGTTCACAAAGAGGAAAGAAAAATTGTTTGAAGGCATATGAATTAATTAAATACAAGGCAAAATGCACAAAGCTGCATAAATTCAAATTGTCAAAAAGGCAAACCAAACTGAAATGCCAAGCTAAGTTACAAATTCAAAACTAGGCAAACTAAGACAAACCAAACTGTCAACCAAACTGAGCAAACCATATTCTGAACAAAACAATGAAACCCTAATAAAATTCTGTGAACCCGTTTGGGCCTGCCCCACGCACAAAACACCAAGCCCAATTGGAACTGGCGCATACACCCCCTTTCTTTCTATAACCTTGTTTGTTTTTCACTTGGGCCAAGAACATACCCCTAAGCCCATTTAATTTTCTTAACACTTTTTTATATAAATTAACACTTTTTTTTATTACCATCATCTTATTTTCTTTTTTATATAACCTAACTCCTTTTGGTAAATAAAAATAATATATTAATTTTTTCACATTAAGTTTTATTAACAATACTTTTTTTTATTATTGCACTTAAAATATGTAAATATTAGATTTTATTAAGTTAATTAATTTTAAAACTTTTGTTTAATTAATCTTATACAAGTTTCTATAACATTAACAAAAAAAACACAAAAAATAATGACATTACTTAATTTTCATTTTAATCATGTGTAAATAATCATATGCATGGCACAATACTTTTGGTTCTCTTTTATTCTTATACCTTGATTATATTTTTACATTGAGAATGCGACGATTCGATTTGGTTGTAAATAATATTTGGACACTACTATCCTGATAAGACTCATCCCCATTTGTAAACATTTGTACCCCCATCCCCGGATACTTATTTGTAATAGCTTAGACTTTAAATTCCCGCAATTTATCGCTTTCCATATACTGTATAGTAATTAGGGTTTGTATGCGAAGATTCAAAGTCAACCGCTAGATAACCTAATACAAAGATAAATGCATGAAAATCAAATACACAATTCACACTTGCACCTCTAGGGTAACCTCGCTTGTTGCCTCGGAATAATACAATCATGTCCCTCGAGCATGAGACACTCTAGCAAATGTCCCTTCGATAAACAAAGATCGTAGTCCCTCGATGACCCTCGATGTTGCCTTCGACAAAACGATCTCGTCCCTTACAAAATTGCTAGAGCGTCTCACAAGTTGCCTTCAATGATTGTATACGATGACCCGCGCCCATCCCGTTAACATCCTAACACAAGGTTGTTCACCAAATACAATGGTGAAACAACACTGTTAAAAGGGTTAAAACATAAGAAAGATCTTTGAGAAATTTAGGGTAGATAGCTCTTGGTTACTTGATCAATCTTGCAAAACAATCCTTGCCATTTTTCAAAACACACATCACAACACAACTTCAAAACAAACTTTCAAAAAAACATTGAAACATCTTTTCAAAAAGACAAACACCTTTGTAAAACATTCGAGTAAAGAATTGTTACAATGGTTGCCTAGACAAGGCATCTTTTTCAAAACATTTTCAAAACCACACACACAAAGCACCATTTCACACGATTGAAAAGCAAAGGCAAGTGATCTAAAACAAGTAACTAAGAGCCCATGGATAACCATGGATCAAAAGGGTGCTAGCACCTTCCCTTTTCATAATCTACCCCCCGAACCCACGAAAACATCTCAAAGGTCTTTCTTGTGCTTTTTGACCTTTCCTTAGGATAAAATAAAAAGTCGGTGGCGACTCTTGCTAAACCGAACAAGTGCGAAAACAAACGCAAAACCTCAAGTCAGTTCTCCCACCGTATCACAGAACTGGCGACTCTGCTGGAGAATTTTCTAAAAGTGGGGTTACCTTAGGGTTTTAGATCACCTTTACATGCTTACTTTGTTTGCTTTGATTGCTTTACTTTTTGGGTTCCTTGTTTGGGTTTGTTGTAAATCTTACACCCGGATTTGGGGGCACCTTTTTAGGTAAATAGCAATAAACTGTGAGGGAACTGTGCGGGGTATACCGACATGGTTGAAGCAGTAGCTATGTTAGTGGGACATATTTGTGAGTACCGGTAGCCCTTGAGTAGTCAAGGAGAATACGGGGCCGCTGAGTGATGTCATGAAGCACTAACAAACTCTTAGAACCTTACTTGACCATCTTGGCCTTTTTAGGGGTAGTGAGATGACCGACTTTGGTGCAGTCCAAAGTTGGTAGATACTCGATACTACACTCATTGAGGATTGTTTTCTTGGAATATTTTGGTCGCCAGTTATGTGGCTAAACCAAAACAATGAACACAGAAAATAATACAGTGATATTGAGCTCCTTAGAACCCGGTTTCTATTTTAGGACAGGATGAGCCAACTAACTTCAAGAGGGTACTTACCTACAAACCCCATGCAAGCCTAAACCTAAGGACTTGTTTGCTTTGTGTGAATATAACTGCCTGTATATACACTTACTTGCTTTTGCATACATGTACATAACATCATAACATCATACCATAGCATTTACAATAACCATTTCAAGGATCTCGAGGGTCTTTTGATACAGGGGCACGTTGAACTAGACGTCTACCAAAGGGCAAGAGGGTTCTCCTCTAAACAAACACCGTCAAAGATCAAGTGCAACAACTTGAATCAGGGGCTATGACCCACTTGACATGGTGAGCTTGATTCTCGTGGAAAGACATCCACCGTTACAAAGTTCTCCAATCAGAGATGTTGGTCGAAGTTCAGCCTCTAACATTTTCTTGTGTTTACCCCGAGAGATTCTTGAAAACATTGCATACATATATCATACATATCATTGCATAACAGGTTTTTCCTATACAGGTCCCCTTATCTTCTTACTGTTTATTTCAGTAAGATGGATATGGAACAAATGGTGAAAGATCTCCAAGCTCAAAACGCTCAATTCCAACAAATGCTTATGGCTATGGGTAAAGGGCAAGAAGATCTGAAAGCTCTCCTTCTCAAAGACAAGAAGAAGAAGTCCAAGAAAGCAGAGGGCATCCTGAACTTGAGCAGAAGACCTGAAACCCTAGATCTTTCAACTCCACCCAGCATAGGGGTCAGTCTTGAAGAAGACCACAATTTGGAGATCAATGATGTTGAAGCTGACTACTCCAAGGAACAATATCCTCCCGCTGATGACAAGCACAAACAGTTGGAGGATCGCCTCAATGCTATGGAGGTTCAAGAAATACCTAGCTTGGATTTAGGAGACATGGGTTTGGTTTCTGGATTAGTCATCCCTCCAAAGTTCAAAGTCCCTACCTTGGCCCTGTATGATGGAGTCTCTTGCCCTAAGATGCACTTAAAATCTTATGTCCACAAGATTCAGCCATACACAACTGATCCAAAGCTTTGGATCCATTTCTTCCAAGAAAGCCTGGTAGGGACTCAACTCGAGTGGTTCTATCAATTGGAGAGTTCTCGCATCCACACCTGGAAGGACTTAGTTGTTGCTTTTTATAAGCAGTATCAGTACAATGCTGATCTTGCACCAACTCGCGTGCAATTGCAGAACATGACCATGGGTTCTGACGAGAGCTTCAAAGGATATGCCCAAAAGTGGAGAGATCTGGCTGGTAGGGTGCAACCCCCTTTAACTGACAGAGAACTGATTGACATCTTCATGGGAAATTTGACAGGGCCTTTCTTCAATCACTTAATTGGAAGCTCGTCAGCCGGGTTCACTGAGCTAGTACTGACCGATGAAAGGGTCGAAGCTGGCATCAAAAGTGGGAAGATCCAAGGAGCTACTCCCTCTGATGCTCAGAAAATTCCCCACAATGGGAAGAAAGAGTCCAATGCAGTGACTGGTCAAAAGAGTCGTCATGATCAATATGTAGGGGCAATCCTGATCTCTGATCCCACGCCTGTTCAACAAAGACGGGGCAAGAGGCGTAGGGTAAGATATCAAGAAAGGCAGTATACTGACATCAACATGCCTTTGTCTCAAGCATTACAACATTTGCTGAAGTTGAAGCTAATCACGCTAAAGGATCCTCCTCAAAATCCTGATACTTCCTCTTCCAAGTATAACCCGAGTGTGAGATGTGCCTACCATTCTAACAGTCCTGGGCATGACACCGACAGCTGTTGGACATTGAAGAACAAGATTCAAGACTTGATTGATGCCAGGGAAATCAAGTTTGACCCTCCGGAGACCCCAAGTGTGATCACTTCTCCTATGCCAAATCATTGAGAATGTCTTTGTTTCATTTGAATTTTCAAGTTGTAATTTCTTTTGTTATTCAAACAATTAACTGTTGATGTCAAACTCTGTTTCATTAATACATTGCATATGTTTGGCTTGAATTCATCCATTCGTTTTCACTATTCTTATGCTTTCTTTATGATATTTAACTCTTGATAAAAAGCTACAAGCCTTTAGAGGGAGGATGATGAAACAATACCGTAATCTCATACAATATGCTTTTGAACAGACCTTGCTGACGATGTACAGGCATTTCTTTCAAATCCTAAACACTGGAGTTATAAGGAAGATAATCCCTAGTCAACCCCTTCGAGCCAAAGAAGTAGGAGTTTTTTTTTGTTTTAAACACAAATTAAAACCTTTGATTAAACCTGGGGCAGGGTAGTCTCTCAGTTAATTCAAAAAAAAAAAGATGCGCATTGAAGTCGCAAACTCTCAGTTCGTAATACAACGAACGACATAAAAAAAAATTCCTCTGGAATCAAAAGACAGTGATGGTTCCTTATCTCATAGGCAGTCATTACCTCTCAAAAAAGAAAATCCCACTGAGCCAAAACCTATAAAGGAGGCTTAATAAAGCTGGGGCACCCCGCTGACTGTAATCTCGAAAACAGGAACAGTCAGGCAAAAGTTAGGGATAACAAATCAAAAGAAAGAGGTCATTATAAATCCTCAATAACATGAAAAATGTTGCAAAAAATTAAAAAAGGATAAAATGACTGCCTTCCAAAATTCAACTGATGTGAACCATCACCAAAAAGTCGTTCCAAACTCGAATAGAGTTCGACGTACAATTAACTGAGTTTAGGATTGAAGAACATCACGAAGAGCGGGTGGGTACAAATATACTTTAAGCCTTTATCCTTTGTTTCTTAAACCGTGAACCAAGCCACGTTACAACCCTTCAAAAGTCCTAATTGAAGCATGGGTTAGTTCGAAAGCATACTGTTACAAAAGGTATCCTGACTCCTGTAAGGCTTTGCCCTAAATCTTGTGTTGAATTTGTCTTATAAAAAGTTTACTTGCTAAAAATGCATTTTTTTCAAAACTTCGAGACAAACATAAACTTTGCATTATTTGAATATCATTGTTTGCACATGGTTTACTTGTTTAAACAACAAAGAAATTCATACAGTGAATGTTCGGAGGAACGAAAGCTCTCTCGGTGAATGAAGTCACTTCGAGTAGGATGATACTCCCATTGCAAAAATCTCCTATCAACAAAAGGGGATTTTATATGGTATGGTCCAGTAAACATGGGGAAGTCCAGTCAAGATTTCAACAGATCTTTCAAAGTTCAGTGAACCTGGGGCAGTCCAGTCAAGATTTCAACAAATCTTTCAAAGTTCAGTTAACCTGGGGCAGTCCAGTCAAGATTTCAACAAATCTCTTAATTACAGATTAACCTGGGGCGAGTCTTCGTCACCATCACTTGGGGCATTTAAACGTCAATCTCGTTAAAGGGTTACGTGCAGTCCAAGTGTCCTGGCAATATCACAAGCATCTGATACTAGGGGCAGTGATGAAACCTCTCTGAAATCTTTCTGAAAAGAAATTCAAGTGTCCTCGAGAAGTTCATCACCTCTCTAAGCAGACCTGCAGTCATGGGTTTATTTCCCCAACATTTGTCAAGGATTTATTCTCCAAAACAAAATTACATTTCAACAACATTCTTAACATATGCAGATTAATCATCAAAGATTCCTTCATCTTTTGGAGTAGTAATCGTCAAAGATTCCTTCATCTTTTGGAGTAGTAATCGTCAAAGATTCCTTCATCTTTTGGAGTAGTAATCGTCAAAGATTCCTTCATCTTTTGGAGTAGTAATCGTCAAATATTCCTTCATCTTTTGGAGTAGTAATCGTCAAAGATTCCTTCATCACCTTTTGGAGTAGTAATCGTCAAAGATTCCTTCATCACCTTTTGGAGTAGTAATCGTCAAAAATTCCTTCATCACCTACTGGAATTCAAGAGCGTTCAAAAATTTCCTTCATCACCTGCTGGAAGTTGCGGTCATCATCAAAAATTCCTTCATCACCTGCTGGAATTCAAGAGCGTTCAAAAATTTCCTTCATCACCTGCTGGAAGTTGCGGTCATCATCAAAAATTCCTTCATCACCTGTTGGAATTCAAGGTCGTTCAGAATTTCCTTCATCATCTGCTGGAAGTTACAACCACCAACAAGATAACGGACAACTGAAAATCTGTTTCTCTCAAGAATGAAGACTCTCATCCTTGAAACCTCAGAAGATTGGTATACTCCCATTTTCTGACCCTTAACAGAATGAAGACTCTCATCCTTGAAACCTCAGAAGATTGGTATAGTCCCAATTTCTGACCCTTAACAGAATGAAGACTCTCATCCTTGAAACCTCAGAAGATTGGTATACTCCCAATTTCTGACCCTTAACAAAATGAAGACTCTCATCCTTAAAACCCTAGTAGATTGGCATACACCCAAGCTCCTGATATCCCCAACAGAATGAAGATTCTCATTCTCAAAGTGTCATACAACCTAAACCTGAACTTCTTCCAGACAGGAATAAGTTTTTTCCAGAATCCTGAGTTTTACTCTCCAACAGGATAGCTACTTTTCAATAGTGTGGATATTCCCCACAGAATTCAAATTCCCCAAGCAGAACGAAGACTCTCATTCTCAATTCCTCACTCAGTATTCAGATATTCCCTAGTGAAGATCTCCTCAAAACAGGAATCCCCAGTAGATTGGCATACAACCCAAGCTCCTGATTCCCCAACGGTGGTCCCAGGACTTCTCATTTTCAACGATCAAAGGATTTTCAATCCCCTGCAGTAGTCAAGGATTTACTTTCCCCGACAGCAGTCAAAGATTTTATTATCTCCGGCTATCCAGGATTCATCTATCCTCAGCAAGACAACTCATCAGCTTACATGCGCATTCATTACATTCATATCATAAACATTGATATAACATATATTGCATCATACATTTCATGCAACATAACTTTGTGTTTCAGCTAATATTTTACCCTTTTCAGGATAAGATTAATAAGCTTCAACTTCAACTTTTGAAAACAGTTTACGGACGCTTCCCAACATGGATGCTGATCTATTGCTTATTCAACTTCAAGACTTCTGAAAACAGTTTACGGGTTCTCCAGATATGGATGTTAATCTATCGCTTGTTCAGACTCAACTTCTGAAAACAGTTTACGAGTTCTCCAGATATGGATGTTAATCTATCGCTTGTTCATATTCCAAACTTCTGAAAACAGTTTACGGGTTCTCCAGATATGGATGTTAATCTATCGCTTGTTCAGACTCAACTTCTGAAAATAGTTTCCGGGTTCTCCAGATATGGATGTTAATCTATCGCTTGTTCAGATTCAAGACTTCTGAAAACAGTTTCCAGGTTCTCCAGATATGGATGTTAATCTATCGCTTGTTCAGATTCAAGACTTCTGAAAACAGTTTACGGGTTCTCCAGATATGGATGTTAATCTATCGCTTGTTCAGATTCCAGACTTCTGAAAACAGTTTACGGGTTCTCCAGATATGGATGTTAATCTATCGCTTGTTCAGATTCAAGACTTCTGAAAACAGTTTACGGGTTCTCCAGATATGGATGTTAATCTATCGCTTGTTCAGATTCAAGACTTCTGAAAACAGTTTACGGGTTCTCCAAACACGGATGTTAATCTATCGCTTGTTCAGATTTAACTACTGAAAACAGTTTACGGATGATTCCAAACATGAATGTCAATTCATTGCTTATTCAGATTCTGTCACATCTCCAGATGGCATCTTTAAGCCCATCTCCAAATGGCATCTTTAAGCCCATTCCCTCAAACTACGCTATGACGAGTGCAATTTTTTGGGCACTCTAGTGTCCAATCTCCTTTTACCTTCGAGTCGCGAACGGTAAACTTGCCAATCTAACTCTTCAGGTTCAAGAAGATTGAACAGGGGCAACTGTTGTACCCCAAAATTTTCCCTCCCCTTTTTCACAAGAAATCACAGCTCTGGGCTTTCCCTGATTTTTCAGATTGGTTCAAGAAACGGTCAAACAGACTTTTCTTATCAGCCTACCCAAAATTAGGGTTTCTATTGGTTATAAATCAGTCAAGCAGATTATTAGGGTTTCTATTGATTTGTTTGGGTTTGGCTCAGGGTTTGACCAAGCAGACGCTTCTTTGACAATAAATCCACAATTAGGGTTTGCACGCGCATTCTCAAAAGAATTAGAATCCGCAGCATTTCATTTGACTGTCACACTGCTTTGATGCTTGTTCAAGATGGTCGTTTATTTCTCAAAGCCTAAACATATGGGATAGCAGCTGAGGCTTCTGATTGAAAGTTGAAGCTTTAGTTTGATCAGTGAGGTAAAAGGCGTGTGGACGTTTGTTTGTTTAATTGTGCAATGCTTTTGGTTATTTGGAATGCCGGATATATTGTTGGTTAATGCGGGGTTGCGAGACTACAACGTTTGTTGATTATTTATAATTTCTAAGTTAAGATTATTGGGATAATTTCCAATTATTATAACTCAAGATATTTAAATGATTAAATAAACAAGTGCAGAAGAATTAAAGAATTATCTGACAAAAGGACTTTTATTTATTTTTAATTATTGGTACAAGTGTTATTTGAATACAGTAAATTTATTTACAGTATTTATAATAATGTTTATTACAAATGATTAGAAATAAAATAAAACTATATCCTAAATTTCTTGAAGTCTTCATCTTCTACTGTTGCATCCTTTGCTCAACTGATATTTACCTGCAAAAAGAGAAGAAAGAAGTCAATACAGTATGGATTAAAAAGGCATTCTCAGACAGATAATTAAAAGTTCATCATTAAAGGTTGTTGGCCGGAATCAGATTGTTTTGATTTTCATCATATTTTTTTTTCCATCCTCTTTGCAAATCACAAGAAGACTCTCTTGGTTCACAAAGAGGAAAGAAAAATTGTTTGCAAGCATATGAATTAATTAAATACAAGGCAAAATGCACAAAGCTGCATAAATTCAAATTGTCAAAAAGGCAAACCAAACTGAAATGCCAAGTTAAGTTACAAATTCAAAACTGGGCAAACTAAGGCAAACCAAACTGTCAACCAAACTGAGCAAACCCTATTCTGAACAAAACAATGAAACCCTAATAAAATTCTGTGAACCCGTTTGGGCCTACCCCACGCACAAAACACCAAGCCCAATTGGAACTGGCGCATACACCCCCTTTCTTTCTATAACCTTGTTTGTTTTTCACTTGGACCAAGAACATACCCCTAAGCCCATTTAATTTTCTTAACACTTTTTTTATATAAATCAACACTTTTTTTTATTACCATCATCTTATTTTCTTTTTTATATAACCTAACTCCTTTTGGTAAATAAAAATAATATATTAATTTTTTCACATTAAGTTTTATTAACAATACTTTTTTTTATTATTGCACTTAAAATATGTAAATATTCGATTTTATTAAGTTAATTAATTTTAAAACTTTTGTTTAATTAATCTTATACAAGTTTCTATAACATTAACAAAAAAAACACAAAAAATAATGACATTACTTAATTTTCATTTTAATCATGTGTAAATAATCATATGCATGGCACAATACTTTTGGTTCTCTTTTATTCTTATACCTTGATTATATTTTTACATTGAGAATGTGACGATTCGATTTGGTTGTAAATAATATTTGGACACTACTATCCTGATAAGACTCATCCCCATTTGTAAACATTTGTACCCCCATCCCCGGATACTTATTTGTAATAGCTTAGACTTTAAATTCCCGCAATTTATCGCTTTCCATATACTGTATAGTAATTAGGGTTTGTATGCGAAGATTCAAAATCAACCGTTAGATAACCTAATACAAAGATAAATGCATGAAAATCAAATACACAATTCACACTTGCACCTCTAGGGTAACCTCGCTTGTTGCCTTGGAATAATACAATCATGTCCCTCGAGCATGAGACACTCTAGCAAATGTCCCTTCGATAAACAAAGATCGTAGTCCCTCGATGACCCTCGATGTTGCCTTCGACAAAATGATCTCGTCCCTTACAAAATTGCTAGAGCGTCTCACAAGTTTCCTTCAATGATTGTATACGATGACCCGCGCTCGTCCCGTTAACATCCTAACACAAGGTTGTTCACCAAATACAATGGTGAAACAACACTGTTAAAAGGGTTAAAACATAAGAAAGATCTTTCAGAAATTTAGGGTAGATAGCTCTTGGTTACTTGATCAATCTTTCAAAACAATCCTTGCCATTTTTCAAAACACACATCACAACACAACTTCAAAACAAACTTTCAAAAAAACATTGAAACATCTTTTCAAAAAGACAAACACCTTTGTAAAACATTCGAGTAAAGAATTGTTACAATGGTTGCCTAGACAAGGCATCTTTTTCAAAACATTTTCAAAACCATACACACAAAGCACCATTTCACATGATTGAAAAGCAAAGGCAAGTGATCTAAAACAAGTAACTAAGAGCCCATGGATAACCATGGATGAAAAGGGTGCTAGCACCTTCCCTTTTCATAATCTACCCCCCGAACCCACGAAAACATCTCAAAGGTCTTTCCTGTGCTTTTTAACCTTTCCTTAGGATAAAATAAAAAGTTGGTGGCGACTCTTGCTAAACCGAACAAGTGCGAAAACAAACGCAAAACCTCAAGTCAGTTCTCCCACCGTATCACAGACATGGACACCTTCAATGTTTGCATGATTTCTCTCCCCCTATGTTGAGTTTCCTTTGTCAGTAGACGCATGATTGTCCTCAGTTTGATTTCCTCCATCTGGTGCACCCTCCATTTCTGTTTCGACTTCACCGTCAACAGCTTCTTCTTCTTCTCCCTAATCATCATCAATAGCCTGTGGAGTCCTGAGATTTGCCTGTGGTAAGTCAGAATCTTCCTCACTAAGGACTTCTTTATTTGGCTCCCCAATGGCTGCATTTTGATGTTCAGAAGTCTGGTTCACCTCACTGGCTGAACTTACAAAAGATCCTTTCGCTGAAGAAAGCCTGTAAGTGGGATCACCTTCACTGTTTAGTAAAGTGACAGAATCTTCTACAGGTACGGGAGCCTGTTTCAAAGTGCTAGAAGTGTCCTGGGAATTGAGAGATTGTTATCAAAATTATTGCAAAAAACTAATTCAAGGAATAATCTTAGATGGTCGGAGTTATTACCTTGGGTGGAACTTCATCACCAGGGCTTGAATTGTCGCTCTCGCTTGGATAATTCATTCTAGTAACTATTTCTTGTTCAGTTGGATCTCGAATGATGATGGGAGTAGGATTAGGCTTAGTGGCTATAACATTGATCTTGGTTTTCGGGAGAGGTTTAGGAATGGGAGTTGGTTTCTTCAACTTTTGTCTCTTGAGAGGAATAAGAGGTGTGTCTTCCTCATCACTAAAAAGTTCAATTTCTTGAACTTCCCTCTTTGTTGGCGTAGATTTCTTGGTGGCCCAAAAAGAAAAGAGTCGAAAATGTCAGCATTGGTGATATGTTAAAGGAAATTGAGAGCAAAAAAATGTTTACCTGTGGTGGAGGTTTTGCAGAAGGATCTCCTCCCTTTGCGCTTTCAGCAGCTTTCTTAATAGTGGTTCTTTTGACGGCTAGAAAATAAGCAAACATGAGCCAGATATCAAATGATTAAATCAAAGAAAAATAAGGCATTTTCTCTAAAGAAGAAAGAGTACCTTTCTTGATCTTGTCAGAGACCAACAGAAACGCCTCTTGAAGGTGGTCAGCAAAGTCTTTTTGTCGAAGAACTCTTCATCATAGTATTGCTTCCACCATCCTTCAACGATGGGCGAACACAAAAATTTGAGTTTGAAGTCGAACAAGGTTAGTACGGTTGTTGGCTTCCAAATTCGACACTTTCTATATTTGGCCTTTTAGACCAAAAAACTAGAATAAACAAAGCCAAGAAGAATGTTCGACGTATGAAATAACTTAGGAAAAAGATCTAAGTTATATTTGAGCCTTCGACCAGGGCTCACTCTCAGGGCTTTTCGACTGAAGAGACTTATGACCTTCGACTGAGAGAAAATACCCTCGCTTTGACACATGATACGAGGGACATTTGAATTTGAATTATTAGAGGGAAAGACAGTTTCGCTAGCGGCTAAGAAGAAGCAACGTGGCTGAAAGCCATAGGTCGAGGGACATACAAAAGACACTTGTCTTCATCTTAGTGCATAGACATACCTCGGCGGTTACTTAGTTTTTAGTATAAATTAGGAAACCTGTGTAGTTTTTAAGTGTGTTCAACCTATTGTACTAGTCACTCAAATATTGTCCAAGTAACCGCTGCGTGAGAAAGGATAAAACTGAGAAATGTACGTTGGAAACAACTCTTTTTATTAATGAAAGTCTTTTACATTGCTTTAATCTTATCTTGCAAAGTTATATTTCTTGCATCTTTACCTGCATTTCTACATTTCTGTCTACCTTTCCAAAATCTCAAATATCTTTTCTCTGGGTCGAACGTGCGTTCTTCCTGATTATTTGTCTTACATAAAAATTAGCATATGTTCTGGGATTAATCTGATCGATCCCGTAAATAAACCAAAAAGAACTTTCCTTTTTGGAGGATCAGCGGTTGTTTACCAAAAACCACGGTAAACAAATTGGCACACCCGATGGGACGTTGCTAATTTTTATTAAATATCTTGTTTATGTTATTGAGTTTTTCCTGTACAGTTATAACGTTGCATGTTATTGAGAAGTGGTAGAGTAACCAACGAGTATACTGTTAGGAAGAAAAATAGCGAGAGTAGTATGGCTAACGAGCCAAATCATGGAGAAATACCTCCACCAATTACTGGAACAGTGGTTACTACCGCTGTCGAAGGGAATATCCCAACTTCCGTTGGATCAATACCGATGCTAACCACAAATCAAACTGGACCCTTACTTTCGTATGTAGGTCCAAGAGGTCCATTAGGAACGCCTCCACCAAGGGTAAATCTAGGATCTCGACTATTTGTGCCCCCAGGATTTTCGACAACCTGGATGGGTCGAGAGCAGCCATATGGCATGACAACTACTGAAATGGATAGCCTTATGAACGCTGCTTCCACTTTTTCAGAACCTTTGGTGAATGCATCATCGCCATTACAGGGGTCTGGAGCCTGTAGAAACCAATTCTTAGGAGGGGCATCTCATGCAATACCAAGCCTCACAAATGTTTCGACAGCAATTTTGAGGCAACAAATGGACGAAAGTAATCATGATATGGTACAAATGTTAGCACAAACTCTAAGTACAGTGCTAAACCCCCTCATTCAAACTGCTACGCAGTCGAATCAATAGATGATAGCACAAATGACGCGCATGGCTGAATTCTTTGGGGTACCCCAAACTGTTCGACAACCCCAGAGGATACCAATAAGAGAAAATCAAGGGGTAATCATGGAAGAGGATTTGACCGTTAATCCAAACCCCCATATTCCTAGAGCAAAAATAGAACAACCAAGGGTTGAAATACCACGAAACCCTAGAGAAATCAATCAAGGAGTTATTATGGCTAATAGAAACCAAAACGCTGACGAATTGATACAGCAAGTTCGACACCAAAACTATGAGACGGACAATAATCTAACTGCCATGATCGAAAGGATTATGATTCAAAACGGGATGAAAGTTGGTTTTCATAGACCAAACTTCACATCCCCATTGTCAGAATATATTCTGCAAACAGACTTACCACCTAGGGGAAAGGTTCCAAAGTTTACTAAATTTTTAGGGGATACGACAGAGTCCACTGTCGAACATGTGGCTAGATATTTGATAGAGGTCGGGGAAATAGCAAACAACAAAAACCTTATAATCAAATATTTCCCAAGTTCCCTAACAAAGAATGCTTTCACTTGGTTCACCACCCTCCCAGCCAATTCGATCCACAACTGGAACCAACTGGAAAGATTGTTCCATGAACAATTATACATGGGCCAGACCAAAATAAGTCTAAAAGAATTGGCTAGTGTGAAGAGAAGGTTTACAGAGCCAATCAATGAATATTTAAATAGGTTTCGATTACTCAAAGCCATATGCTTTACCCAAGTTCCTGAGCATGAATTGGTTGAAATAGCAACGGGGGCCTGGATTATTCGATTAGGAAAAAGTTAGATACACAATACCTAAGAGATATGGCCCAACTGGCTGATAGAGTTCGACAAGTAGAATGCGTTAAAGCTGAGAAAGTTAAAACTGCAAAAACTCATCGACGAGAAAGGGTAGCCTATGTCGAAATGGATGATAACGATCCAGAGATATCTAGTGATCCTATAGATGTCGAAGAAGGAAAAATAGATTTAGCAGAATTAAAACAAGGACCACCATATTCTTGTAAATTACTAGTGCCATCAAATGGGAAAAATCCTGTAGAGCCTGAGAAAAACGGCGACAAATTTCCTAAGAAAACTTATAGTTTCTATATATCCAAATGTGACAAAATATTTGATTTATTAGTTAAAGATGGCCAGATGATAGTGCCCCAGGGGCAAAATTGCCTCCTTTAGAACAGACAAAGAAAAGAGGTTTTTGTAAATACCATAATTTTTTAGGACATAAAACCTCACAATGTTTCCTTTTCAGGGATCTTGTTCAACAAGCGCTAAAGGAAGGAAGGCTGAAATTTGCTGATAAGCCAACAATGAAAATCGACGCAAACCCACTGCAGATGGAGGCACATTATGCTGAACCAGTTGGAATTCACATGGTAGAAGTTTTTAAAGATTTCATTACCAAACCCATCTTTGGAATTTTTACTGGAAACATCTCCAGAAAAACTATTGAAGGGGTGAGAAAGGCCACTGAGGGCCTAAATTTGAAAAAGGAAGTTACCCAAGGGTCGAACAAGAAGGCTGCTAAAAGCCTAAAACTGAATAAACGGGTTACTGAAGACCCACACCAAAGTAAAGGAGTTACTGAGAGCTCCAACAAAAGAACCACCACAGGTTCTTACTTGGCCGCTGTAAAAGGTTCGACAGAGAATCTAGAGGCCAAAATGCAGAAAATGAATCTTGTTGCCAAAACCAATATGCAGGTCAATATGGTTGAAGTCTTTGGCGCCAAGGCTTCAGAGGAAGCCATTCGTCAAGAAGAAGTAAATAAAACGGAATTTCCAAAGGAGAATGAAGATCTGGCAGATTTTCTGCATAGATGCCAGAAGAAGAAATCGGAACTAATGTTATGCCCTAAATGTAGCTCTATTTTTGACAAGAAAGTCGTAGAACACATACAAGCTATGCGAATTGTGAAAGCAAAATAGGGCACCAATGCCCAACAAAAAATGGGTTCAGAAGACAGATTCGACTCCAGAAGGGTCATCAACAAGGATCCATGAGTCAGGTGAGGAGGCCACCAACTTTTCGGCCTCCAACTAATGTACCTACAGATACTTGGCTTAACACCATGGGAAGAAAGAGGCCAAATGAAGAGATATGACAGACGTTCGACGTGCAAAGAGGTTCCTCTTTAGATTACAGAAAGGAGTACCATGCTTCTACGTCAAATAAGATGGCCCATATATCGAGCAATTACAAAGGAAAAAATCCTATGTCCCGTTCACAATGGAGAAGATTCCAAAGACGGCGAAAGGCCGAAAAAGAGGCAATTGGACCTCATCCAGAGGTTAGCACCAATGTGAAAAGGAAACAAAGGAAGCTTCTAGAGAGGAATCCTATGCCATGGAAGGAGGAATGTGGGTCGAATGATGAAGATAACTCCGATTCCGGTGACAGTTTAGACATCATGGTGAATGTCATATCAGTGTTACCTAAAGAATACAATCGTCAGCTCGAAGTTGAGGAAACTGACTTAATGGTTGAACAAGAAATGGCTAGACACAGGCCAGTATGTTACTATGTAATGAACAATGGCTACGTAGAAGAACATAACGCATTTTTCGAGCCACCAACAGAGGCAATGAAGAATCATCTGAAACCCCTGTTCATTAGAGCAAAGATAGGGGAAATAACTATAAATAAAATTCTGGTTGATTGTGGGGCGACCATCAATATCATCCCATAATTCATGCTGGAAAAGCTAGGAAAGGGATATGCTGACATCAAGCCCCATAACACGGTCTTGTCCAATTATGAAGGGGGAATTGGCACCACAATGAGTGTCATAGAACTAGACCTCAAAGTGGGTTCAATCCTCCGACCCACCATGTTCATGGTGATTTCAGCGAAACCAAACTACAATATGCTCTTAGGTCGAGAGTGGATACATGGCATCGGAGCAGTGCCATCCTCGATGCACTAAAGGGTCACGATATGGAGCCCCGATGGTATCGTGGAAAACATTGAAGCAGATCAGAGTTACTACTTAGGTGAAATCAACAGTGTCAGAAAGAATAGTTTCGACAGAAATTTGGCTCATATAGGGCCATGTAACCCACCTGAGTTTGATTTAACCCCAACACCTAACACCTTCTGCTCCCTATACCTACACTCCGACTACGGCTTTCAGTGGGATAGAGAAGACTTATCCAACATCGACTTTGGAGGAGTTGATGATATACGACCAATAGGGTGGGGAAGTGAGTTTGGTGATGATGACTGAGTCACAAACTCTGCAAAAAATTTCGGCGTATGTGGCCGAAAGTAGAATGATAGCGGCCTTGGAGGCTGAAGTTAAATATATGGCCTTCGAAGCCAATGAACAAGTCCTTTCTAAGACAGGCCCTGGGAAAGATTTCGACCCAGAGCCTCCCGACTTAGGAATGAAAGACGTTCGAGATCAGAGGTTAGACGCAATCTATGACGATGAACCTCTAGGTTTCGAAAAGGACCCGTTGGCGAACAATGTTAAAATGTTAGCACAAGATCCTCTAGAAGAGGTAAATCTAGGCGAAGGTCCTGTAAAAAAGCCAACGTACATAAGCACAAAAATAGATCCAGGACTCAGGGTCAAAATGATCCAATTACTAAAAGAGTTCAAGGATTGCTTTGCGTGGGATTATGACGAGATGCCTGGTCTCGACAGAAGTTTGGTAGAACTGTAGTTGCCAATAAAGCCTGGAAATAAGCCCGTTAAGCAGACTCTAAGACAATTTGCACTAGAGATTTTATCAAAAATCAAAATGGAAGTCGAAAGGCTGCTGAGATGCAAGTTCATCCAAACGACCAGGTACGTCGAATGGATTGTAAATATTGTGCCTGTTATAAAGAAAAATGGTACCTTAAGGGTGTGCATCGATTTCAGAGATCTGAATGTTGCAACACCCAAAGATGAATATCCAATGCCAGTGGCAGAAATGCTTGTGGATTCTACCGCTGGTTTCAAGTACATGAGTATGCTTGATGGTTACTGTGATCGGTGGATCTGGAACTGACTGTTTAACGCTGGTTCGCGAAATGTCGCGGAAGCAAGAGTCGCCACCGTCTTTTATTTTCTCCAAATGGAAAGGACAAAAGCACAGAAAAATTCCTTATAGAGATTGCTCTCGGTTCGGGAGGTAGATTATAGAAAGGGAAGGTGTTAGCACCCTTTCTATCCATGGTTATCCATGGGCTCTTAGATACTTGCTCACTTGTGTTTTCAAAAATGGTTTGCTTGCTTTTCAATGTGGGTTTTAAAAAGGTTTCTTTGAAAATTCCAGTTCGACTCTTGTATCAGTCCTCAAGAGTGTTTGAAAAGTTGCTTTCGAAAGCTTTTTTGAAAATGTGTTGGTGTGAAAAGTATTTTGTTTTGTTTTGAAATTAGAGCAAGTATCCACGAGAACCTACCTACCCTAAGGAATTCGTCTGTGTAAATGTCCTTTAAAGTAGTGCCATCCCACCATTGAGAGGTAGGTAGCACCACCGTTGGAGGTGTTCGGGTCAATTCGAGTTTTAGGGACGTGGTGATCACCGGAGCAATGGGAAGACACCTTAGAATCTACCCTCATGCCAGGTTCCCGGATCATGAGGACTTACTAAGACGTCCTCTACTCGACGATCACCTTTCGAAAGGCAACAGTGAGGCGTACCCTAGGGGTGGTGTGTGCGAATTTGTGTGTCAGTTTCATTGATATTTGTCTTGTCATGTTCATTGTGATCTACGCTTGATTTTAATTAGGGCCATTCATTCTTTCATGCTTATTTAACAGTTAAAAGTTGCGGGAAAATAAATCTACAACTATTACAAATGGCGCGGGTCCACATCGCCGAAATTAAACCGGACCCGATTTGACGGAAAAATAAATAAAGCGAATAAAAGAAAAGTGCGAGAAGTTAAATATTACAATGCTTTGGGAGAATTACATAATTATAATAAACGACATAAATGCGCGAAATTAAATAAATGACGAACATGGGCGTTGGACCCTTTTGCAAACAATTAAAGTTAATGAGGAATTAAAGTCAAATGTTTTTGGTATTTTGTGTTTTTTAGGATTTAAGGAGAAAAAAGAATTAATTAAAATTAAAATGAAATGTTAAACCTAATTCTAATTATTTTTAAGTTATTAAGAAAAATATTGAATTTTTAACCTAATTTAAACCTATTTTTTTATGTACAATTTAATTATGAAAATAAATAAATAATAATATTATGATAAAAAGGAAAAATTAAAAGGAATGGAAATTGTTAATTAAACCTAATTCTACCTTTTTTAGATTTATTAAAAAGAATTAAACTTGCAAAAATCCTAATTAAAACTAAATAATTACATGTTAATTTATTTACAAGAAAATAATTACAATAAAAATATTTATTATGTTTTGGTCTTTTCTGATTTTTTTAATGAAGTTTTTTATATTTTTGTAAAAAATAAATTAAATCAAAAACAATAGAGCTAATAAAATAATAATCAAGAATGAAATACAAAAAAATAAATTGCAAACCAGGGGGGGGTTTCTGTCCCAATGGTGAGGTATAGGCCTTAGAATGCTGGCCCATTAAGCCTGGCTTTTATTGACTTTTCCAGGACATGTACATGCATGCTGACTCGTCCTCATGGTGTCCCTCAATGCACAGCCCTTGATCTGGTTCCATTAAGCACGTGGCTAGCTTGATATGGTGAGTATATGGTAATCCACAAAGTCATGCCTACACCTGAACATACGTTGAAAAAGAATATTGAAGTAAAGTAGACCTGGGGTTCGAACCCAAGTTACTTGCATTACTAATCCCTTCCTGCGCCACTGAGCCAAGTTATTGCATTTGTTAAATAAATAAACGATAAATATAATAAAAGAAAAGAACACGTTAACAGATTAAAACGCGCGAAATTCAAAACAACGTATCACACGCTGCCACGAATTCGTCTTCTCCCTCACCCCTGTAACACAAACATTCAGCCACGGTTTTCTACGCGTTGCAGAAGGGGTTCTTTGAAAAAATAGCGATTAGCGCTCCTCTGCATATAAATTCAGCGCGATGGACGATTATTCTTCGTCTGAACATGCTGGTTTGATTGGCAGTGGTCTGGATTTCTAATTTTGCCTCGTTACAAAACCCCCATTCAGAAGCTCTGTAAACCCTAAAATTTAACAATGGCACAATCGTATATGCAGTATGATAATCAAATTAAGGTATATGGTTAGCATCAGGACAAGACAACAATCATGAATCAACAAATAAAACTTAAGAAAGATGCTTAAATCATGATGCACGACTCCAAGTTTTCCTCTGTACAGTTTTGAGTCATTATACCAATTCCTTGCGTTTGGATGGACGATTTTGACTGGAATGCGTTCAGGAATTGTCAAGGAAGCTTTTGGAATGGGTTTGGTGTCTTGAATCAACCTAAAAAGTTGATTTCAGTTTTGAACTTTCTTTACAATTTTCCAAGTTTGCAATAGTATTTTCAGCGCAGCTTTTAGTCTAATGCCATTAGGTTTGTGTTCCTGGTTATGTATAGAAGCAATTAGGTTAAGAAACTCAATCAAATCTCTCATAATTATGGATTTTGAACATTTAATTTCAAGGATCTTTTTGAATCTTTTTTCATGTGCATTTTGTATCAATTATGATCAATTAGTCCAATTCTTTCCATGTTTGGGATGTGCACGAGATTTTGAAAGCAAAACATGCATAAAAATATTTTTTAGGTCAAAGTAGATATTTTTCACATATTTAAATAATTTAAATGAATTAATATTAATATAAATTCAAGTAAATAAATAAAAATTGAGAAAATACTTCCCTTTGGGCCAAGTGGTCGTGCATATGCTTGGAATGATGAATCATGGAAGAAAAATGGGCCCATTAGCAATTTTAGGTCATTTGAAGTAAAGTTGACTTTTCAAAATTCCCAAAAATTTCCCAACTTCCACAAGGCATAACTTGCTCAATTTTTAAGCTTTTCACATGTTCTTGGACATTTTGGAAAGGTCATTGAGTCCTCTAACCAATGCCTTTGGTCCCATGTCATTTTGATTTACCAATCTCAAGTTATGGCCTTTGACTTAAAGTCCCTCTTTGTTGACTTTTGAAAATGACCTATAATGTTGAAATTGATAACTTTTTGTGAGAGCATTTCTTGGACTTGGAATATGAAGATGAATTGTAGGAAATGTCTTTCTCTTCAAAATGAGCTTTGGATGGAATTTTTCTGATAACCCATGTGAAAGTTATGCCCTGGTCAATTTCAGTTGACTTTTTCAGCTGTCCAAATATAGTAACTTTTGCATCTTTGATGATTTCTGAGCCAAATTTTGAGAATCATGATCAAGCATTGATCAAATGATGTTTGTGGCTTCAAAATGATATGTTGACCAAAAAATTTAAACTTTTGACTGTCAAATGACCATTTTGCCCCTACAGTTGACTGTAGTGCAATCTAGGGTTTTGACTGTGCAATTTTGAGCTGAATGCCTTGAAACTTGATATGAAGATGCTTGGCCATATTTGTAAGCATATGAGACTTGATTGGGCCTTTTAAAACTTCCTTTTCTTGATCAGGACCCAAACCCTAGTTTTGACTGTATAGGAGACAGTTGCACTGCACAACCCTTGGGGAATCTTGTGACTTGGCTTGGCAATTTCTTGAAGAATATGGGAGGGCAAATTTTAGGGTGCAACAGTTTCCCCTGTTCAATCTTCTTAGACCTGAGGATGCAGATTGGCTGATGTGCCTTTCGTAATCTGAGGGTAGAAGATGATTGGACACTAGAGTGCCCAGAAATTTGCGCTCACATAGTAGCAGTGACTGTGGAATGGGCTTATAGATGCCATTTAGAGCTTGGGGGATAGGATGATGGGCTTATAGACGCCATCTGGATGTTGATTGCGTAGGAGATTCTTTAGCTAGAACCTGCATACCTGCAAAAGAACAATTGAATACCTGACACGTTGCAGGAGCTGATTTTCAGATGCTTGGTATAGATATGCCCTGGCTGGTTACAGGAGCTGAGTCTGGAGTTTCAAACGCTGATGAATGAGCCAGAGATGGTTACTGCCTTAGCGTGAATGGTAAGAGAACCTTGGGTGATTTTAACTTCAACAACGCTCGTTGAGAAAATCTTGGTGGGAAATACCATCTTTGCAGGATCGGGAAGAGAGCCATAAGCAATTATAATTTGAAAGGGAAACACCTCACTCGCCGTCGGAGAGGGGAATCATAGGAAAAGGAATTGTCACCTCACACACCGTCGGAGAGGGAACCATAAGAGACTATCACCTCACACTCATCGTCGGAGAGGGAAACATCTGAAAAGGAATTACCACCTCACGCACTTGCCGGAGAGGGGACCATAGTAGACTATCACCTCACACTCATCGTCGGAGAGGGAAACATCTGAAAAGGACTTACCACCTCACACACCGTCGGATAGGGAACCAAAGGAAACTATCACCTCACACTCATCGTCGGAGAGGGAAATATCTGAAGAAGGAATTACCACCTCACGCACTTGTCGGAGAGGGGACCATAAGGGGATTATCACCTCACACTCATCGTCGGAGAGGGAAACATCTGGAGAAGGAATTACCACCTCACGCACTTGTCGGAGAGGGGACCATAACTTCTGCTGAGTCTTTATCAGAAAAATCTGTTGGGAGTCGATTTAGCTGGACTAAAAGAGGTCTTGAAATATCTTCAACTGGAATAAGTGTCAGAACGTTGCCATATTTGGTTTACATCTGGACTATATCTGGAAGGAGATCTGGAAGCAGCATCAGAACGTCACCATATCTGGATCATATCTGAAACTATATCTCGAAGGAAATCTGGAAGCAGTATCAGAACGTCACCATCTCTGGGTCATATCTGAAACTATATCTAGAAGGAAATCTGGAAGCAGTATCAGAACGTCACCATATCTGGATCATATCTGAAACTATATCTAGAAGGAAATCTGGAAGCAGTATCAGAACGTCACCATATCTGGATCATATCTGAAACTATATCTAGAAGGAAATCTGGAAGCAGTATCAGAACGTCACCATATCTGGATCATATCTGAAACTATATCGAGAAGGAATTCTGGAAGCAGTATCAGAACGTCACCATATCTGGATCATATCTAAAACTATATCTAGAAGGAATTCTGGAAGCAGTATCAGAACGTCACCATATCTGGATCATATCTGAAACTATATCTAGAAAGAATTGCGATAGTTGGTAGTAATCATTTTGTATTGATCTTTTTCCTGAAAAGGCAAAACATAACTGTATGCAAAATGATGCATGAACTGTATGTCTTCAAAATCAATGATATTCATGTAGTATGATGCATATGCATGCTATAATGTATGAAGATGTGATTGTTTATGAATGTATATTTGTCTAAGAAAATAAATCCTTGACGGGTGCCGGGAAGTCGTATCCTGGGCTGATGTTTGAGGAATAGATTTTGCTTCCACTGGGGATGATGACTGCAAGTATACCGGTAGGAGAAGATAACTCCGTTGGGGAATAAACTTGGCAAATGACAGATTCTGCAGGGAGAAAAGACAATCTAATGACCATGCTGAGAAGTGATACTCTGTGGGAAAAGGGATGCCTTGCTGAGTGTGTTGATGATAACTTGCTGAGGATACCTTGCTGTATTGGAAGTATGAATGGACTTCGCTGGGGATAAGAAAATTGCGTCGACGACGATCTTTCCGTGACTTTTGGCTGAGGATAACCCAGTTATATCCTGTTGAGGACATAACTCTTTAAATCAAGCCGGACGACGCGTTCGTGTTCTGCGAGGGGATAAGCTTCCAGAATTTACTGGGGATAAGCTTATTGCTTGGGGAGATGTATTCCAACTTTCCTGGGGAACTGGATTGGACTCTCCTGGGGAAGTATTGCACTGTATTGGTTAAGTTCTTCAACGGAACCTACCCTGATACCTTGGAGGGTAGAACAGTCAGACTGCTTAGACCACTCTTCATTGCCCCTGTTTCTTGTAGGGTGCTGATAGTTGTTGGTGGACAAACCTTCTTCTGGTAGACAGATAGCAGGACATAGTCGTACGCTTTAATCCCTAACTTTTGCCTGGACTGCCCTTTCGGGTTTTCAGTCCACCGGGATACCCATTTTTGCTCAAGCCGCCTTTTCAGGTTTTCGACTTGCCGGATGTACAGATTTTTTCATTTCATCCCTTCATTTTGCCCGAACCCTTTTGGTTTGCCGGGAAGCCCTAATTTTTGCCTAGGTATGTCAACCTAGCGGGTCTTTGATTTTGCGTAGTATTTTCCGATTATGTCCACGCTCTTAGAATGCAGGGAAGTGCCCCTGGCTGTTTTGTGTTGTCATATTACCAGAAGGTGTCTGATCGGACAAGATTCGTTGCTGGAGTGCCCCAAGTGACTTAGATGGAGATTTGCCCCAGGTTGGTTGGCCTTTTGAGAGATTCTCCGGATCTTGACTGGATTGCCCCCAGATGATGAACAATAGTCATACCTGCCCCTTGATTGGAAATGCTTTTGTTCACTAGGTATTCATCGTGCGAATTTTCCTGTTGTTCAAACAAAAGTCATATGCAAAAAAAGTTATGTTAAAGATGCAAAGCCTATGTCTGTCTTGAAGATTTTGAAAATGCATTCTTTTTCATAAAACCAGTGATTGTTTGTAAAACGTGATGTCAACTCTGTATTTACCGTAGGCCTTCAGGAGTCAGGATACCTTTCGTAACAGTATGCTTTCGAACTAACCCATGCTTCAGCTAGGACTTTTGAGGGTTATAACGTGGCCTGGTTCACGGTTTAAGAAACAAAAGATAAAGGCTCAAATTTTATTTGTACCCACCCGCTCTTCGTGATGTTCTCCAAACCTAAACTCAGTTGATCATACGTTAGACCTTGTTTGAGTCTTTGCTCTGATTTTCCGGTGATGATTCGGATGTTGATAACTTATTTTGAATAGGCAGTCATTCCTTTCTTGTTGAGGGTTGGTAAGACCTCTTTCTTTTTGATTTCGTTATCCCTATTTTTTGCCTGAGTTGTTTCCTTTTTGGAATTACAGTCAGCGGGATGCCCCAGTTTCATAAGTCCCCTTTGTAGGTTTAGACTTTTTGGGTTTTTCATTTATGAATTTTGATGAAGACTGCCGGTCCTTTTGATTGTTCTGAACCATCACTGTCTTTATTCGTTTTTGTAAAGATCTCTTCAGTGCCATTCGTCATGCACTTGGATCAACTGAGAGAACTACCCTGCCCCGGGTTATGATTAAGGGTTTTGATAAAAACTCCTACTTCTTTGGCTCAGAGGGGTTGACGAGGGATTATCATCCTTATAACTCCAGTGTTTAGGAATTGAAACAATGCCTGTACCTCATCAGCGGGGTCTGTTCAAAAGCATACTGTAGATTGTGGTATTATTTTCGTCATCCTCCCTCAAGAGGCTTAGCATTAAAGAGAGTTGACATCAGAAAAAATATGAAAAGAATTTTGAATATAATGAAAACAATTGTATTAATTCCCAAAACAGACATATGCGATGCATTAATGGAATAAAAGAGTTTGCTATGACATTAATTGTTTGTATAAGCAAAGAAAAATACAACTCAGAAATTCAAATAAACAAAAGGCTTCAATGATTGGGCAACGGAGCAGTGATTATGTTCGGAGTCTCAGGCACTTCAAACTGAATCTCTCCGGCGTCGATCATGTCTTGAATCTTGTTCTTGAGAGGCCAGCAGTTGTCTGTAGTATGCCCCGGGCTATCTGAATGATATGCGCACCTATCGTTGGGATGATAGTTGGGAGCAGAAGTGTTCGGATTCCGAAGAGGAGCCCTTAAGGTGATCAGCCCTGCCTTCAACATTTGTTGCAGTGCTTGGTCCAGCGACATGTTGATTTTGGTGTACTGTCGTTTCTCCTTTCGCTGCTTCCCCTGTCCTTGTTGAGCAGGTCCGGGATTGGAGATCTGGATTGCCCCTACCTCATGACGGCTCTTTTTACCGTGCACAACATTGGATTCTTTCTTTCCATGATGAGGCTTTTTATCAGAAGGTGCAGCCTCTTGGATTTTCCCAGACCGGATGCCAGCTTCTATTCGCTCTCCAGTCAAGATAAGATCTGTGAATCCAGCAGACGAATTCCCAATTAGGTGGTTGTAGAACGGACCAGACAGGGTCCCCAAGAACATATCGACAAGTTCCCGATCAGTCAGAGGTGGTTGTACCCTTCCAGCAAGATCCCTCCATTTCTGCGCATATTCTTTAAAACCTTCACTTGATCCTAACGACATACCCTGGAGTTGGGTACGCGTAGGAGCAAGGTCGGCATTATATTGATACTGCTTGTAGAAAGCAGTAGCCAACTCCTCCCAGTTACGAACCTTGGTCCCATCTAACTGATAGAACCATTCGAGATGAGTCCCTGAAAGACTCTCCTGGAAGAAGTGGATCCACAAGTTCTTGTCCACCGTATATGGTTGAATCTTCCGAACATAGGACCTGAGATGTAACTTGGGACAAGACGCCCCGTCATACTTGGTAAAGGATGGTGCTTTGAACTTCCGAGGAATAACCACACCAGTTGACAAACCCAAATCTCCAAGATCCAGCCCAGGTACCTGTTGGATCTCCATAGCATTCAGCCTATCCTCCAACTGTTTGTACTTGTCCTCAGCCGGAGGGTACTGTTCGTCGTCGAAATCTGTTTCATTGTCAGAGACCTCTGGACTGGGCACCCTTTCCTCTTGATGACTGCTTTTTCCTATAGATGGGGTTGTCCTCTCAGTTTCAATTTGCGGTGTATTCCCAGATCTGCGTCTAGGGCTGAACAAAACAGTCCTCTTCTTCTTCTTGTCCTTCTTCAAGAGCAGAGCCTTCAGATCTTGTTGCCCCTGAGTCAAATTCATGATCAGCTCTTGGAACTGGGCGTTCTGAGCCTGGAGGTCCTTGATAGTCTGCTCGGCTGATGATTCAGGATTCATGACGATCGGCTGAAATAAACAGCGGAGAAGGGTAAGCAACCTGTCAAAGGGATACCTGCAATGCAATGAGATGTATGACATGCATGTAATGTTTTCAAGGACCTCGCGGGGTAGACAAAAAATTTGTTAGCATTTGGATCCGGTAGCTTGATTGAAAGAACTTCATATGGTTGAGAGTCTTTCGTCAAGGGTCAAAGGCTCACCATATCCAGTGGGTCATAGCCCCTGACAACTTTGGCTAGAGGAAAATAAATCCTCTTTGCCCCTGGCTAGACAGTTGGTTCATCATGACCTGCATCACAAGCCCTTGAGATCCTTGAAATGGGTTAGGATGTATGCAATGGTATGATGTCATGCTATGCATGGGGTGATGTAGGTAAACCCTGTTATGAGTCCCAATTAAGGACTATAAACAGACCCTGCAAGAAATTCAGTATACTTTGTTATGAGTCCCAATTAAGGACTATAAACAAAACCTGCAAGAAATTTGGTAAACCTTGTCATGAGTCCTAGTTAAGGACTATAAACAAAACCTGCAAGAAATTCGGTAAACCTTGTCATGAGTCCTAGTTAAGGACTATAAACAAAACCTGCAAGAAATTCGGTAAACCTTGTCATGAGTCCTAGTTAAGGACTATAAACAAAACCTGCAAGTAGTTCATGTGTCAGCTAACCAGCATGCAAGTAGGCAAGTACAAAGGCACACAAGTCACACAAAAGAGCCCTTAGAGTTTAAGGCCAGCATGGGGTCTGGGTATTACCCTCTTGAAGTTGGTGGGTTCAACCTGTCCTAATCAAGGTAACCGGGTTCTAAGGTTCCCAATATCACGGGATTGCTTTCATTGTTCATCGTTTCGATTTAGCCACTGAACTAGCGACCGAAATATTCCAGGAAAGCAACCCTCAATTGAGTGTAGTATCGAGTATCAACCAACCTCGGACTGCACCAAAGTCAGTTATCTCACTACCCTAAAGAGGCCAAGTTTGTTCAATTAAGGTTCCTAAGGCCTGTTGATGCTTCACGACACCACGCGGAGGCCCCATACTCTCCTTGACTGAACTCAAGGGTTACCGGTACACACCAAAGTGCCACATCAACGTAGCAGACTGTTTCAACCATGTCGGTATACCCCGCACAGTTCCCTCACAGCCTTGTTGCTACTTTCTAAGAAAGGTATCCCCCAGATCCGGGTTTAGGATCTATAGAACTCCCAAGCAACCCACAAATTTAAAGCACACAATGAAAACAATTGAAAACACAGTTATGAACTAACCCTAAGGTACACCCCACTTTATAGTTTAGTCCCCAGCAGAGTCGCCAGTTCTGTGATCGGTGGATCTGGAACTGACTGTTTAACGCTGGTTCGCGAAATGTCGCGGAAGCAAGAGTCGCCACCGTCTTTTATTTTCTCCAAATGGAAAGGACAAAAGCACAGAAAAATTCCTTATAGAGATTGCTCTCGGTTCGGGAGGTAGATTATAGAAAGGGAAGGTGTTAGCACCCTTTCTATCCATGGTTATCCATGGGCTCTTAGATACTTGCTCACTTGTGTTTTCAAAAATGGTTTGCTTGCTTTTCAATGTGGGTTTTAAAAAGGTTTCTTTGAAAATTCCAGTTCGACTCTTGTATCAGTCCTCAAGAGTGTTTGAAAAGTTGCTTTCGAAAGCTTTTTTGAAAATGTGTTGGTGTGAAAAGTATTTTGTTTTGTTTTGAAATTAGAGCAAGTATCCACGAGAACCTACCTACCCTAAGGAATTCGTCTGTGTAAATGTCCTTTAAAGTAGTGCCATCCCACCATTGAGAGGTAGGTAGCACCACCGTTGGAGGTGTTCGGGTCAATTCGAGTTTTAGGGACGTGGTGATCACCGGAGCAATGGGAAGACACCTTAGAAGCTACCCTCATGCCAGGTTCCCGGATCATGAGGACTTACTAAGACGTCCTCTACTCGACGATCACCTTTCGAAAGGCAACAGTGAGGCGTACCCTAGGGGTGGTGTGTGCGAATTTGTGTGTCAGTTTCATTGATATTTGTCTTGTCATGTTCATTGTGATCTACGCTTGATTTTAATTAGGGCCATTCATTCTTTCATGCTTATTTAACAGTTAAAAGTTGCGGGAAAATAAATCTACAACTATTACAAATGGCACGGGTCCACATCGCCGAAATTAAACCGGACCCGATTTGACGGAAAAATAAATAAAGCGAATAAAAGAAAAGTGCGAGAAGTTAAATATTACAATGCTTTGGGAGAATTACATAATTATAATAAACGACATAAATGCGCGAAATTAAATAAATGACGAACATGGGCGTTGGACCCTTTTGCAAACAATTAAAGTTAATGAGGAATTAAAGTCAAATGTTTTTGGTATTTTGTGTTTTTTAGGATTTAAGGAGAAAAAAGAATTAATTAAAATTAAAATGAAATGTTAAACCTAATTCTAATTATTTTTAAGTTATTAAGAAAAATATTGAATTTTTAACCTAATTTAAACCTATTTTTTTTATGTACAATTTAATTATGAAAATAAATAAATAATAATATTATGATAAAAAGGAAAAATTAAAAGGAATGGAAATTGTTAATTAAACCTAATTCTACCTTTTTTAGATTTATTAAAAAGAATTAAACTTGCAAAAATCCTAATTAAAACTAAATAATTACATGTTAATTTATTTACAAGAAAATAATTACAATAAAAATATTTATTATGTTTTGGTCTTTTCTGATTTTTTTAATGAAGTTTTTTATATTTTTGTAAAAAATAAATTAAATCAAAAACAATAGAGCTAATAAAATAATAATCAAGAATGAAATACAAAAAAATAAATTGCAAACCAGGGGGGGTTTCTGTCCCAATGGTGAGGTATAGGCCTTAGAATGCTGGCCCATTAAGCCTGGCTTTTATTGACTTTTCCAGGACATGTACATGCATGCTGACTCGTCCTCATGGTGTCCCTCAATGCACAGCCCTTGATCTGGTTCCATTAAGCACGTGGCTAGCTTGATATGGTGAGTATATGGTAATCCACAAAGTCATGCCTACACCTGAACATACGTTGAAAAAGAATATTGAAGTAAAGTAGACCTGGGGTTCGAACCCAGGTCACTTGCATTACTAATCCCTTCCTGCGCCACTGAGCCAAGTTATTGCATTTGTTAAATAAATAAACGATAAATATAATAAAAGAAAAGAACACGTTAACAGATTAAAACGCGCGAAATTCAAAACAACGTATCACACGCTGCCACGAATTCGTCTTCTCCCTCACCCCTGTAACACAAACATTCAGCCACGGTTTTCTACGCGTTGCAGAAGGGGTTCTTTGAAAAAATAGCGATTAGCGCTCCTCTGCATATAAATTCAGCGCGATGGACGATTATTCTTCGTCTGAACATGCTGGTTTGATTGGCAGTGGTCTGGATTTCTAATTTTGCCTCGTTACAAAACCCCCATTCAGAAGCTCTGTAAACCCTAAAATTTAACAATGGCACAATCGTATATGCAGTATGATAATCAAATTAAGGTATATGGTTAGCATCAGGACAAGACAACAATCATGAATCAACAAATAAAACTTAAGAAAGATGCTTAAATCATGATGCACGACTCCAAGTTTTCCTCTGTACAGTTTTGAGTCATTATACCAATTCCTTGCGTTTGGATGGACGATTTTGACTGGAATGCGTTCAGGAATTGTCAAGGAAGCTTTTGGAATGGGTTTGGTGTCTTGAATCAACCTAAAAAGTTGATTTCAGTTTTGAACTTTCTTGACAATTTTCCAAGTTTGCAATAGTATTTTCAGCGCAGCTTTTAGTCTAATGCCATTAGGTTTGTGTTCCTGGTTATGTATAGAAGCAATTAGGTTTAGAAACTCAATCAAATCTCTCATAATTATGGATTTTGAACATTTGATTTCAAGGATCTTTTTGAATCTTTTTTCATGTGCATTTTGTATCAATTATGATCAATTAGTCCAATTCTTTCCATGTTTGGGATGTGCACGAGATTTTGAAAGCAAAACATGCATAAAAAGATTTTTTAGGTCAAAGTAGATATTTTTCACATATTTAAATAATTTAAATGAATTAATATTAATATAAATTCAAGTAAATAAATAAAAATTGAGAAAATACTTCCCTTTGGGCCAAGTGGTCGTGCATATGCTTGGAATGATGAATCATGGAAGAAAAATGGGCCCATTAGCAATTTTAGGTCATTTGAAGTAAAGTTGACTTTTCAAAATTCCCAAAAATTTCCCAACTTCCACAAGGCATAACTTGCTCAATTTTTAAGCTTTTCACATGTTCTTGGACATTTTGGAAAGGTCTTTGAGTCCTCTAACCAATGCCTTTGGTACCATGTCATTTTGATTTACCAATCTCAAGTTATGGCCTTTGACTTAAAGTCCCTTTTTGTTGACTTTTGAAAATGACCTATAATGTTGAAATTGATAACTTTTTGTGAGAGCATTTCTTGGACTTGGAATATGAAGATGAATTGTAGGAAATGTCTTTCTATTCAAAATGAGCTTTGGATGGAATTTTTCTGATAACCCATGTGAAAGTTATGCCCTGGTCAATTTCAGTTGACTTTTTCAGCTGTCCAAATATAGTAACTTTTGCATCTTTGATGATTTCTGAGCCAAATTTTGAGAATCATGATCAAGCATTGATCAAATGATGTTTGTGGCTTCAAAATGATATGTTGACCAAAAAATTTGAACTTTTGACTGTCAAATGACCATTTTGCCCCTACAGTTGACTGTAGTGCAATCTAGGGTTTTGACTGTGCAATTTTGAGCTGAATGCCTTGAAACTTGATATGAAGATGCTTGGCCATCTTTGTAAGCATATGAGACTTGATTGGGCCTTTGAAAACTTCCTTTTCTTGATCAGGACCCAAACCCTAGTTTTGACTGTATAGGAGACAGTTGCACTGCACAACCCTTGGGGAATCTTGTGACTTGGCTTGGCAATTTCTTGAAGAATATGGGAGGGCAAATTTTGGGGTGCAACAGTTACTCTGGATATAATCAAATCTTTATTGCTGAAGAAGATGTATCGAAAACGGAATTTTGTTGCCCTGGGGCCTTAGGCACTTATGAATGGGTAGTGATGCCCTTTGGCCTAAAGAATGCATGGGCAACGTACCAGAGAGCCATGAATTCGATCTTCCATGATTTTATTGACACTTTCATGTAGATTTATATTAATGATATTATTGTCAAATCTGTTTTAGGGAAGACTCACATGGATCATCTTCGACAATCCTTCGAGAGGATGAGACGCTACGGCCTGAAGATGAATCCTCTAAAATGTGCCTTTGGTGTCAAAGCGGGAGATTTCTTAGGTTTTGTGGTCCATAAAAAGGGCATTAAGATAAACCAAAATAAGACCAAAGTTATCTTGCAAGCCAAAGTGCCAACTAACAAAAAGGAATTGCAATCCTTACTTGGGAAGATAAATTTCCTGAGGAGATTTATATCCAACCTCAGTGGGAAAATGCAAGCCTTTTCGCCACTGCTTCGACTCAACAAAGGAGGATTTGAATGGAGGCAAGAACATCAAGAAGCCTTCGACAAAATCAAAGAGTACCTCACTAAACCACCTATTTTGGTGCCTCCTTGTCGAAGTAGAAATATGAGACTGTACATAGCTGCGTCTGATAAAACTTTAGGAAGCATGCCGGCTCAAGAGGATGAGCATGGTGTCGAAAGGCCCATATACTACCTCAATAGAGTTTTAAATGATGCAGAAACCAGATATAACGAGGTTGAAAAACTATGTTTATGTCTTTAATTTTCATGTACAAAACTTAAGCAATATATAAAGCCAGTTGATGTTTATTTTTCGTCTCATTTTGATGTTTTCAAATATATGTTGTTGAAACCCATTTTGCACAGCAGAATTGGCAAATGGGCACTCGCATTAACTAAGTATCATTAACCTTTATGCCTCTCAAGGCTATGAAAGGTCAAGTGGTAGCAGACTTTATAGTCGACCATTCTATACAAGAAGGATCACTGAATTATTTGGAGATTGAACCTTGGAAACTGTACTTTGATGGTTCCAGTTATAAAGATGGGATTGGAGTCGGATTCCTCATTATTTATCCAAACAAAATTCCAACAACATTTAAGTACAAAATAGATAGGGATTGCTCTAATAATGAGGCTGAATACGAAGCATTAATCGTAGGCCTTGAAATCCTGTTGGAATTGGGGGCAACTCAGGTCGAAATAATGGGAGATTCAGAGTTAGTCCTAAAACAAATCACGAAAGAATACAAATGCATAAAAGAAAATCTTATCATGTATTTCGTAATAGCCAGACAGTTGTTGAAGAACTTCGAAGTAGTTAACATTCGACATATACCCAGATTGGAAAATCAAGTAGCCAACGACTTGGCGTAGATTACTTCCGGGTATAAAGTTTCGAAAGACAGGCTACAACAAGCAATTGAAGTTAGAGGGAGAGTAACTTCCACTAAGTTATCTCCATTGGATTTAAGTACCACAACATTGGGATGCACTGATCAAGAAAATTTTAAAATTTCATTCATAGACAATCTAACAGAACAAGATTGGAGAAAGCCTGTAGTGGATTATTTACAAAATCCAACGGCTTCGACAGAATGGAAAATAAAATATAGAGCACTGAGTTATGTGTTGATGGGAAATGAATTATTCAAGAAAACTCCTGAAGGTGTGCTCCTGAAATGCCTAAGTGAAATAGAAGCATACATAGCTCTTTCCGCCACACACGCCGGGGCATGTGGAGCACACCAAGTAGGCCAAAAGATGAAATGGTTATTGTTTCGACAAGGATTATATTGGCCCACTATGTTAAAAGATTGTGTTGAGTTTACAAAAGGATGCTAAGAAAGTCAAATACATACAGGTACTCAGCATGTGCCGGCAAGCGAACTTCACTCAATTGTGAAGCCTTGGACTTTTAGAGGATGGGCTTTAGATCTTATTGGAGAAATTCGACCAGCATCTTCTAAAAGCCAGAAGTATATATTGGTGGGCATTGATTATTTTACTAAGTGGATTGAAGCAATCCCTTTAGTCAATGTATACTAAGAGAATGTCATTGTGATACGGTGGGAGAACTGACTAGTGTTTTGCGTTCGTATTCGCACTTGTGCGGTTGAGCAAGAGTCACCACCGACTTTTTATTTTATCCTAAAGGAAAGGTTAAAAAAGCACAGCAAAAACCTTTTGAGATGTTTCGTGGGTTCGGGGGGTAGATTATGAAAAGGGAAGGTATTAGCACCCTTTTCATCCATGGTTATCCATGGGCTCTTAGGTACTTGCTTAGATCAATCTTGCCTTGGTTTTCAATTGTATGAAATGGTGCTTTGTGTGTTGTTTTGAAAATGCTTTGAAAAGATGCCATGTGCTAGGCTAACCTTGTAACAATTCTTTACTCGAATGTTTTACAAAAGGTGTTTTATCTTTTAAAAAGACGTTTCAAGGGTTTGAAAAGTTTGATTTTTGAAAGTGTTTGTGAAGTGGGTTTTGAAATTAGGCAAGTGTTTTCTTTGCAAATTGACAAGTACTTAAGAGTTTATCTACCCTAAAGCTTTCTCAAAGATTTTCGTCGTGTTTTAACCCCTTTGACAATTTTGTTCTACCATTGAAATTGGTAGGCAATCTTGTATTTAGGAAGTTTATTCGGGACGGGCGTGGGTCATCGTATGGACCATGAATGCAATGGTGTCAAGTGTCTTTGGCAATTACTTCGAAGGGACTATGATCATTCCATTTAGGCAACACTTTGAGGGACTTGTGATCATTTGCTTTTACTTTGCCAAAGATACTTGACGTGCAAGCATGGCCCATTTTGGAAGGCATCATGTGGGATTACCCTAGAGGGTGCAAGTGTGGTTGTGTATTGATTACATGTATTTGTCTTGTATTAGGTTATCTAGCGTTTGATTTTATGTACATACAAACCCTAGGTCTAAACATGGTATAATTTGGAAAACTGTAAATTGCGGAATGTAAATCTACGCTATTACAAAATAGTATCAGGGAGTGGGGGTATAAATGTACAAGGGGATGAGACTTATAGTATTTACAACCAAATCGAATGTCACAATCAAAATGTAAATATCGAATGTACAAATATAAGATAAAATGTGTATAGGGCAATATATTGTGTAAGTGTAAATGTGAGATGTATATGTATATGAATTGTGTAATTATGTACAAGTGCGAAATGGAATTGAAGCGTATTAGGGTTTTGACCTAGATATATGTTTTAATCTGTATTTCTGATTTATATGTTAATTATGTACAAAAGAAAAATGAAGTGTTTTGATCAAATGTTAAGTTTTAATTAAAAAAGTATTTTAGTCAAATGTTTGTGAATTTCGATATTTAGAAAATAAATGTATTTGAATGGGTATGTACAAATGTGTATGTTAATTAAAAAGTTTCAATTTAATTATGTATAAAAATGTATTTTGTTATTTTATATACAAATGTGTATTAATCTAAAGAAAATGTTTTCAAATTTAATTTATATGATATGTACAAAAATTAATTTTTAATATAATATGTATGTACAAAATATCTATCAAAAAAAATGTTTTAGCCTTATGATATATATAAAAAAATGTATTTTTTAATTAAATGAGTATTTTACAAAGAATAATAAAAAACCATTGTTTATAAAAATGAAAATAAAAAGGGTTAGTATAATATATAAATGGTTAAGTAAAAAATAATTATAAAATGTTGATTTGCATTGTTTCTGAAATAATTGGGCTTAGAACAAATGGGAACGGGTTAGGCCCATGGTTCAGGCAAACGAATTTAGGGTTAGGCAAATGGTTCAGTTTGGTAATGAACGAAGGTTAGGGTTAGTAGCGGCGCCGTTCGCTGAGTTTGTCTTCTCCGATCATCTCGCTTCCCTGAGTGCTTATCTCCGGCCACCAACATCATCGTTCAACCCTCTCTTCCCTCCATGGCGCGGACTCAGCAATCTTGGTGCACGAGGTTTGGTTTTAATCTTTATGCTCCTTTTTCTTTTAGGAATTACATGCGTTGTTTTAGTTTGAACTTTGATTCTTAAACCTGTGATATTATGAGGTGGTGAAGAAGAGAAAGGGAGAAGAATGGCTACCTTCGTTTGGGAGATGGAGGAGAGGCGGAGAGCGTGATGCTTAGGAGGCCGGAACAGTGAGGGATGCAGTACTGTGATGAATCTTTGAGCTTTCCTGGTATTTTCGTTCCTTTGCTATATTTAGGGCTTTGATGATGATGTATACTGAGAAGCTCTTTTTGATTCACCTCTTTATCTTCTTCTTCTTACTGTGATGCCTTTGGGAATTTGTATGCTTCTCCTTCTCTCGTGTTGCCTTTGTGTTCTGTATGTTCTTGGAATTGTTGCTTGAGTATTTGCTTGAGATGCTGTATTATTTGTTTGTATTGGATGCTTTTGATATCGCCTATGATGAGGAAAGAAAACTCTGAGGCTTAGGAGTTGGTTGGAATATAGGTGTTGCTTGATGGATTGGGATTTTTGGTTTATCAGGTTTGAAAGCTAGGCCATATTTTGATGGTTAGGCTTTCGTGGTGAAGGCAAGGTGTTATGGTTTTACAGGGACTTTGGTAAGTCAGCTTATGTGTTTGTATGTTCAAGCTTTGACAGGTTCATGTTATGACAGGGTATTGGGTGTTATGATTCTGGTTTTATCAGGTCTGAGATGTTCAGTTTGGCTTGATAACCTAGTTTACAGGTTATGCTTCAGTGTGTTTGTTGGGCTTGGCCAAGTTTGAGGTTGCTCAGGTTTGATAGATTTTGTGTGACTGGAAAGTAGGCAAGTTATGATGTTTTGTAACTGGTTTTGCAAGGTTTTGTATGGATAAATGCAGGTTGATGGCAGCTCTGGTTAGGCTTGGCTTAACAGAGTTTTTTTGGTTTGTCGTGGTTCTGGACAGTAGGCGGGGCGTCTGTTGGCTTGGCTGTTCAGGTTTGATAGTTTTTGGTTGTGGCCTTGGCTAGATAGTGTTTTGATTGCTTGTGTATTTAGACAGGTATGAGCTTCTTTTTTTATCTTGGTTCAGTTCTGAGTTATATGGGTGATATTGGTGCTTGGCTCAATCAGTCTCTTTTCTTGTATTATTTCGTCCTTTTGCTATTGGTCTTTGGCGCCTAACCTTATTTCAAACTTTGGTCTTCTTTTTGATCCATGCTTGCTGGGTAGTTTGACAAAATTTCTTGGCATCTTTTCCATTTCTAGTAACTGTCCATGCTGTGTAGTTTTGAACCATGATGAATTGTGTCTTCTTTTTTGTATATCTTTTCTGCTGTCCTACTGCCTATGCCTAACCTGAACTCTGCCTATGCTCTTTTATCTCTCTTTTTCTCACTCATAGTACAGCTCAGAATTATTATATGATTTGTATTGTACTATGGTTCTGAAGGGGCCCTCTCTCATGCTGGGAAATGATGAAAAGGATTAAATTGCTTGCATATACTTCTCTGCATCCTTATTCTGCTTTTGACAGCTTTGCACTTCTTTGATATCTTGGCATTTTGACTTTGCAGCAAGTGTACTTTTGGGTAATCCTTAGGCATTTTGACAGCAACTTCCTTTTTGCTTTGGATAGAAAGTTGGAAATGGACTTTTTCAGTTTAATTTGAATTGGAAATTGAGATTCTTATGCAGCCTTGAATTTTTAAGAATTATGCATTTTCATTTCATGAACAAAAAAAATCTTCCCTCTCTGTGAACCGGGAGAAATCCCGTGATTTGCAGAGAGGGCAACTGATCCCAGTCAGTGGCCCCTAATGATGAGCAAATTAACTGTCTTTTTTAATTAACTGTCTTCTGACTTCCTCTTTCTTTTTGCAGATAAAAAAAATATGGAGCATCGGCATGAAGTGGAGAATGAAGAATTTAGAAATAGGATAGAATTTTTATTTTTAGTTTAATTCTTGTACATTATTATTATTTAAATACTTTGTAATAAATATTAGTATCCAAATAATAACAATTGTAACAATTATTAAATGTGAAATAAATATTCATTTGATATTTCAAATTTCTTTCAATTCCTTTTCTTTAATTGTTCATTTGTTATTTATAGTCCCTTAAAAATAAAATAAAATGAAGGTTTAAACTTCAAATATTTTTAATTCTTAGAATCATAAATAATCAACTAAACCTTAAATGATCAAAATAAATGAATTCGACGTATCCATTATTCAAAGCAACGCACAGTCGAACACAAAGACTTAATCAGATGCAATCCTTTTTTTTCACTGATTCTTTTGCCAAGCACTGTAATTCCACATTGCACACATCCCTTTTGACTGGTGAATTCCAACCAACTGCCTCATTTACTGATTAAATCGAGATAACGCGAATTTTAATACGAATCGGGATAAACTGCAAAGTGCGGTAGAACTTAAATTCTTCTGAGAATATGCCCATAACACCTTAATTTCTGATTAAATGCTAGATAACGCTCGCCTGATCAAAATTGAACCAAAAATCATCCCAACCCTAAGCCAACTGTATGAGACAAATCAGAGCTCTGAACATCAGTAAAAAACCCTAATTTTGCTTGAATGTCAAGAAAAGTCCGTTTGTCCGATTCTTGCGCCAGTTTGAAAAGTCAGGAAATGTCTGAAGCTGAGATTGTTTGTAGCAAAATGCGAGGGCAAATTTTGGGGTACAACAGTTGCCCCTGTTCAATCTTCTTGGACCTGAAGAGTTAGATTGGCAAGTTTGCCTTTCGCAACTTGAAGGTAAAAGGAGATTGGACACTAGAGTGCCCGGAAATTTGCACTCACCAAAGCACTGGATGCGGGAATGGGCTTAGAGATGCCATTTGGAGATGGGCTTAACGATGCCATCTAGGAGAGTGACAGAAACTTGTCGGGGATGGGCTTAAAGATGCCATCTGGAAGGGAACGTTAGGAAAGTGTCCGAGCTTTGGACCATTTCTGAACTGGGGATCTGAACAGGCAATAGGTTGACATCCGTGGTTGGGAGGAACCTACAAGCCATTTTCAGGAAGTCGCATCTAAATAAGTTGATAGATTAACATCCGTTACCTGGGAAGAATCCATGAACTGTTTTCAGAAGTCTGGAAGAAGGAACTGAACAAGTGATAGGTTAACATCCGTTTACTTGGAGAACCCGTGAACTGTTTTCAGAAATCTTGAGATTGGATCAGCAATAGAGCAGCATCCGTTGTTGGGAAGCTTCCGTAAACTGAATTCGAAGGCGCATCTGAACAAGCTGATAGATTAACATCCGTTACTTGGGAAGAATCCATGAACTGTTTTCAGAAGTCTGGAAGAAGGAACTGAACAAGTGATAGGTTAACATCCGTTTACTTGGAGAACCCGTGAACTGTTTTCAGAAATCTTGAGATTGAATGATTTTAGTCTGTCGACTGATCTTACCTTAAAAAGGCAAAAAGTTAGTTGGATGCAATGCTATGATGCATGATACAATGTATATCATGGTTTTATGAATGTAAATGGATGTGCATGTAAGCTGGAGAGCTGTCTTGCATAGGATAGATGAATCCGGGACATCGGAAGATAGAAGTATCTTGATTGCTGTCGGGGAAAATAAATCCTCGGTTGTTGCTGGGGAACATGGAGCTTGCGTTGTATACCAATCTTCTGGGGAATTCCTGAAGTCTTCTACTGGGGAGTACCAAACTAGTAGACTTAATGTTGGGGAGGCCAGATTGAGAATCTTCAGCTGGGAGGGATGTACCTCTGGAGACTCTACTGGGGAATGCAAGATTTTTCTTCTAAAAACTCTGTGGGGAGAAGATTTACAAGTCTGACTTCGCTGGGGATTGTCCATTTGAAGCTTTTGATCTGCTGGGGATACTGAATCTTGAACTCTGAGGAAAAATGATTTCCGGAAGATTCTTTGGCTGGGGATAAACTTCTCCGGGGATAGTACTGATAAGTTATTGTTGGGGGAATTCTGAGGAACTCCGCTGGGGATGGGAAGAATTCTGGCGAGTGTGACCTCCCCTGATGGTTAGTCGAGGATAACCCAGTTATAAGCCTTTGTGAGAATAACTTTGAATAAAACTTGGAAGGGACGTCTGTACTCTGCGGGGAATACCTTTCAGAACCTTACGGGGATAAGCTCCGAGGGTCTGCTGGAGATAGACCTCAAGGTTTGTTAGGGACGTGGATTACAGATCTCAAGGGATTTCCTTTGGAAGGGTGTCGAAATATCCGTCTGTACTTTTATCCTATCAGTAATCCTTTTCCTTGGGTTCGATTAGGGAGTGATCCTGTTTCAAATGCATATGCCTATTTAACAAAACATTGGACGTTTCTCAAAATAAAACAAATAGTGCAAGAGAAAAAGAAAAAGGGGAATGACACAAATTTTGGGAAGAGTATTCGTATTGATTTTCTTTGAGTATGCTTGTACAAAGGAGACAATCATCCTAGTAAGAGGATCTTGTCGTAAATATTTGAAGAATTTATACAAAATAAAGATGGCTATGTGAAATAATTCCATGGGATTCCATTCTGCTGTAGCTTTCACAACTCTGAACCTCTGTCCATTCAATGCTTCGCTTGACGATGGCTGGATTGATCAGAACCCTGGAACCGGTTGATGAAGAGATTGTCCTTGAAGTGATCCGACGAGACATAGTCATACGCTTTAATTCCCTAATTTTTGCCTGAATCGCCCTTTCGGGTTTTCGATCCACCGAGAAACCCCTTTTTGCCCAAGCCGCCCTTTCGGGTTTTCGACTTGCCAGGTGTACGATTTTTTTTTGTTTTTATCCCTAATTTTTGCCTGAACCGCCCTTTCGGGTTTTCGATCCACCGGGATGCCCATTTTTGCCCAAGCCGCCCTTTCGGGTTTTCGACTTGTCGGGTTATTTTACGCGTAGTATCTTTTGACTATGTCTGCGTTCGCAGGGTGTGGCAAATCGTCGCCATCCATGGTGGTCAGAATCATCGCACCACCAGAAAATACGCTCTTGATTACAAATGGCCCTTCGTATGTAGGAGTCCATTTTCCCCTGGGATCACTTTGCGGCAAGATAATCCGCTTGACTACTAGATCTCCGACTTGATACACTTGACGTCTGACTTTCTTATTGAAGGCCTTAATCATTCGTTTTTGATACGTCTGACCATGGCATATAGCAGCAAGTCGCTTTTCGTCGATCAGATTGAGTTGATCGAGTCGGGTCTGAATCCAATCATCTTCATTCAAACCTGCGTCCTTCATAATCCTTAGAGACGGGATTTGAACTTCCATAGGCAAAACAGCTTCCATGCCATAAACCAAAGAAAATGGGGTTGCCCCAGTTGAGGTACGTATCGTCGTACGGTATCCATGCAGCGCAAATGGTAACATCTCATGCCAGTCTTTGTAAGTGACTGTCATTTTCTGAATAATCTTCTTGATATTTTTGTTCGCAGCTTCAACAGCACCGTTCATCTTCGGTCTATAGGGAGATGAATTGTGATGATAAATCTTGAACTGTTCGCATAATGCAGTAATCATCGTGTTATTCAGATTTGTACCGTTGTCTGTGATAATTCTGTCTGGAACACCATACCGACATATGAGATTTTGCTTGATAAAGCGGGCAACCACATTTTTGGTGACGGAGGCGAAGGAAGCTGCTTCGACCCATTTAGTGAAGTAGTCAATGGCAACCAGGATGAAGCGATGTCCGTTGGAAGCCGTGGGTTTGATCTCTCCAATCATATCAATGCCCCACATTGCAAAGGGCCATGGAGCAGTTAGGACGTTGAGAGGAACCGGAGGGATATGAACTTTGTCAGCATAGATTTGACACTTGTGACAAGTACGGGAATGTTGATGGCAATCAGCCTCCATGGTAGACCAATAATAGCCTGCCCTTAGGATCTTCTTAGCCATTGTATGCCCGCTTAGGTGAGTGCCAAATGTGCCGCTGTGTATATCAGTCATGATTAACTCTGCTTCAGCCTTATCAACACATCGGAGTAATACACAATCATGGCTTCGTTTGTAAAGGATACCGTTGCTCAGAAAGAACTTAGCAGCGAATTTCCTTAAGAACTTCTTGTCATTCACGGAAGCTCCTTCAGGATAATCTTGGGTCTCGAGATACCTTTTGATCTCATGGAACCAAGGTTGTTCCACTACTTCTTCGGTGTTAATCTCGTGACAATGCGCGGGTTCATCCATTCGCTCAATGGTGATTTGGGGAGCCTCGTTATCCCAGTTGAGTTTAAACATGGAGGACATTGTGGCTAGAGCATCTGCTAGCTGATTCTCTTCTCGCGGAAAGTGCTCGAAGGTAATTTGCTCGAAGTGAGGCAACAATGTCAGAACATGTTCTTTGTATGGAATAAGATTAGGATGCTTGGTATCCCAGTCTCCTTTGATTTGGCTAATGACCAAAGCCGAGTCCCCGAATACGATCAGAGATTTGATCCCCAAGTCTATGGCAGCCTTGAGACCAAAGATGCAGGCTTCATACTCCGCCATATTGTTTGTGCAGCTGAAACAAAGTCGGGCCGTGAAAGGAGTGTGGCATCCTTCCGGAGAAATAAGTACCGCGCCAATGCCGTTTCCAAGTGCATTTGAGGCACCATCAAAGTACAGGGTCCATCGGGATCCCTTTTCGGGTCCGTCATACGGTCCGTTACCTTTAATGTTGTCCAAACTCATGATGTCCTCGTCTGGGAAATCAAATCTCATGGGTTGATAGTCTTCGATAGCCTGATGAGCCATATGGTCAGCTAGTACACTCCCTTTTATAGCTTTTTGGGTGGTGTATTGGATGTCATACTCGGTCAAGATCATTTGCCATCTGGCTATCCTTCCTGATAAAGCGGGCTTTTCGAAGATATATTTGATAGGGTCCATTTTGGATATCAACAAGGTAGTATGAGTCAACATATACTGTCTTAGTCGGCGAGCAGCCCATACCAAAGCGCAGCAAGTTTTCTCGAGCAGCGAGTAGCGAGTCTCACAGTCGGTAAACTTTTTGCTAAGGTAATAAATAGCATGCTCTTTTCGACCAGACTCGTCATGCTGGCCCAAAACACACCCCATTGAATTGTCCAAAACGGTCAAATACATGATCAATGGTCTTCCTTCGACGGGTGGCATCAGAATAGGGGGTTCTAGCAAATATTCCTTGATTCTATCAAAAGCAGCTTGGCAGTCGTCGTTCCATTCAATTACCTGATCTTTCTTCAAGAGTTTGAAAATTGGCTCACAGGTAGAAGTCAGATGTGAAATGAATCTGGCAATATAGTTTATGCGCCCCAAGAAACCTCTAACTTCCTTTTCAGTACGAGGGGCAGGCATCTCTTGTATTGCTTTTACTTTTGCCGGATCGACTTCAATGCCTTTGTTGCTTACAATGAATCCCAGGAGTTTACCGGACCTAACTCCAAAAGTGCATTTACTTGGATTTAGCCTGAGCTTGTATTCTTTCAATCTGGCAAACAGCTTTTCCAGATGTTCAAGGTGCTCTTCCTCTGTTTGTGACCGAGCTATCATATCGTCTACGTAAACTTCAATCTCATGATGTATCATGTCATGAAATAGAGCTACCATGGCGCGTTGATAAGTTGCTCCTGCGTTCTTCAGCCCGAACGGCATCACTTTGTAACAGAAAGTGCCCCATTGCGTGACAAAAGTTGTTTTCTCCATGTCCTCGGGGGCCATTTTGATTTGATTGTAGCCCGAGAATCCGTCCATGAAAGAAAACACCTTATGCTGAGCTGTATTGTCAATCAGGATGTCAATATGAGGTAGCGGAAAATCATCCTTAGGGCTGGCCCTATTCAAATCCCTGTAGTCCACACACATTCTGACTTTGCCATCTTTCTTAGGTACTGGCACAATATTAGCGACCCATTGAGGATAGGACGTAACAGCCAGAAAGCCAGCATTGAACTGCTTCATCACTTCTGCTTTGATTTTTTTCGGACATGTCAGGCCTCATTCGGCGAACTTTTTGTTTGATCGGTGGACAGTCTTCTCTTGTGGGGAGACGGTGAACCACGATGTCGGTGTCTAGGCCCGGCATGTCTTCATAGGACCAAGCGAAGATTTCAACATACTCATTCAGTAACTGTACCAGGCGTTTCTTGACTTCTGGTTCCAGGTTGGCACCCATTTGTACCTCCTTCCGATTCTCCTCGGTTCCCAAGTTAATAGTTTCCAACGGCTCTTCATGCGGTAAGATGGCCCTTTCCTCTTGTTGCAGGAGTCTGGCTAGTTCCCCGGGTACTTCACAACCTTCGTCGTCCTCATACTCGGCTAGATTGACCAGGTCTTCCGAGTTATTGAAAGATACAGTAGGATAGTCGCCCATGGAATCCGGGGTGGATGGGTACCTGCATTGGTGAGTGGTGGGTGTGTGTAAGGGGTAGCCATCCTTAAACAACAACAAAAAAACGCAAAAGGAAAGATAATGAACACAAGCAGTTTATCAAATGAAAAACGTCCAATGAATCATTAAACATGGCATATGAATATGAAAGATAGTCAAAACCCTTACAAGTGGACCTACATGCCCCGGGTAAGGCAGGAGGTGGAAAGATAGTGTACGGATTGTTTGAAAGTAAAATATTACAGACCAAAATAGAAAATGTTTGATAGATAAATTACTGAGGAATAAAAGTGACGGGGACAAAGTCTTTAGCCTCCCAATTGCTCAGCCCTCCTCTGACAGTCGGATGAATCCACTCTTCAAAGTTGCTTTCTTTGTCTTCATCTTCCAGGGCGTTGATTCGGTAAGGAGAAATCTTGACTGGCGCTCTCTCAATCTTTGACCGGCGCATGGCCTTCTGGCCAGCGGTGGTGAAACCTAATCCAAGCTTATCAACCTTATGCGGAAAATCGGGTAGCTGCCCCCACGCTGAATTCTTTCCTTCTTTAACTGCAGCCCTTGCATCCTCCAGAGATGCCATCCTGGCCATCTGTCTTGGTGTCTCAGCTGCCAACTTCGCCACTGCTATCTGAGGGAGTACTTCTTCGAAATGTTGAAACGGTGTCTCAATGAACTCCCCTTCGACCTCCACATACCAGAAAGAATTTAAATGGCTAATCATGTACTCTTCCTCGCCATGGACAATAATGATCTTACCCTTTACAGGATATTTCAGCATCTGGTGCAAGGAGGAGGTGACTGCCCCCGCATGGTGTATCCAAGGTCTACCCAGCAGGCAGGAGTATGAGGGACGGATGTCCATTACATAGAAAGTGGATTTGAACACCTCGGTACCTATCTTGACAGGAATTTCAACTTCTCCATGGACCATTCTTTTCGACCCATCGAAGGCTCTGACGACAATATCACTCGGCTTCAATTCCAACCCTTCGCAATCTAGTCGGTCCAAGGCCTTCTTAGGCAAAACATTCAGCGATGAACCGGTATCAACCAAAACATGCGCAAGGGTGGTTCCGCGACACTCGATTGAAATATGCAACGCATCATTGTGATTTCGGCCTTTAGGGGTCAGGTCGGCATCAGAAAAGCCTAATCCATTGTCTGCAGTCAGGCTAGCCACGCAATGTTGAAATTGATCTGCGGAGGTTTCTTGGGGCACATGAGCTGCCTTTAGAAACTTAATCAAAGCTTGAGCGTGCGCTTCTGAGCAAAGCAACAGTGCCAACATGGAGATCTTGGAGGGGGTTTGCCCCAACTGTTCCACCACATCATAATCACTTTTCTTGATTATCCTCAAAATTTCGTCCATCTCTTTCTTGGAAGCTTCCGGAATCACCAAGGGTTGAGCCCTCGTCCTGACGGGCTCATCTTGTATTCCTTTTCCCTTATCGGCGATGGTAGGAGAGACAGCACTAGGAACGAAAATTTCTTTGATCAAAGGAGTTCTGGCAGAGAGCCTTGCTGGTGCAGGGATGATTTCTTTTACTGATGAGGGTCCAAAGACTGCTTTTGGAGGAGCAATCTCTGGAGAAAATATCCTCCCACTCCTGGTGATTTTGCTGGTGCCCGCAATGTTGCTAATGCTGGCTTCATCATCATCATCTGAATTTTCTTCAATTATTTCAACTTGCTTGATACCATGGTAGTAGATGTCACCACCATAGTTCCAAGGTATCGACTTCTCGGAGACATAGGGAACTGGCCCCGGCCTTGTTATCTTCAAAGGTATAGACTTTGCAGCTGGTGTAATCTTAACTGGCTTTTTGACGGCCTCGGAAAGATTGGCGTGAATGGTTATGATTGAGATATTTTCAACATGAACTGGAACAGCAGGAACTTTTTCGAACAAAATTTGTCGGCTATCCATGAGGCCTTGGATGCCTTCCTTTAGTAGCGGACAATCCAACGGCAGAGAGTGGCAACAATAGCAGTCTCTTTTACATCCCGGGAAGATCCCGGCCCTTAACAAATTTAGCTTAATGGTTAACAGTGGAGTAGTCAGATCACTAACGTCAGCAACATACCGATCCTCCTCAATGGCGTTGACGTTCCGACCGTGCTTCGGCATAGGTGCAGAGATCACATTGGGCTTTTCTGGAGCGTCAAACTCTACCTCCTTGGCATCTATCAAGTCCTGGATCTTATGCTTGAGGGCCCAGCAATCGTTGGTGTCATGCCCAACACTGTCTGAATGATAGGCGCACTTAGCATTGGCATGGTAATGTGGAGAGGATGTATTTACATTCTTTGGCGCCTCCTTGATAGAGGCAAGATTTAATTTCAACAGATGGGGAAGCACCTGCGCTGGGGTCATATTAATACGAGTGAACTGCCGTTGTGGCCTTTCCACCCGTTGCTGATTCGGTCTGGATTGGTTGTAGCGAGGCTGCTCACTCGGAGTGTTTTGAATCATTACGGCCCCCACAGTCGGCCGACGCTCCATCTTCCCCGCTCTCCTTTGAGAATATACCATAGCTGTCTCCTTCTTAAACGGCTTCTTCTCCATACTTGCAGCGACACCCTTCTGAATTTTTCCTGACTTGATGCCAGCCTCGATTCTTTCGCCTGTTAAGATCAAATCAGTAAATCCCGCGGAAGAGTTACCGATTAAATGATTGAAAAATGGCCCAGATAGGGTCCCAAGAAACATATCAACGAGCTCACGATCGGTTAAAGGAGGCTGCACCCTGCCAGCCAAATCCCTCCACTTTTGTGCGTATTCCTTGAATCCCTCACTTGTTCCTAGCGACATACCCTGAAGTTGGGTACGGGTAGGAGCAAGATCGGAATTATACTGGTATTGTTTATAGAAAGCGGTGGCCAAATCTTCCCAATTCCTGACACTGGTTCCTTCTAACTGATAAAACCATTCCAACTGGGCTCCCGACAGGCTGTCTTGAAAGAAATGAATCCAGAGATTTTTATCAGCTGTATAGGGCTGAATCTTTCTCACATAGGACCTGAGGTGCATTTTGGGGCAGGACAGCCCGTCATACCTTACAAACGCCGGCACCTTGAATTTTGGGGGAATCACAATTCCGGCGACCAAGCCCATGTCTTCAAAATCCAAACCCGGTACCCTCTGCAATTCCATGGCAGCCAATCTGTCTTCTAAACCCTTGTACTTGTCATCAGCTAGAGGATACTGCTGGTCCGAATAATCCTCGTCCTCTTCAACCTCTTCCTCCTCTGCATCAGACTCGGAAGGCACCGCAACCCGATCTCTTTTACTAGTCCCTTCATCAGAAGTAGGAGGAAATTCGAGCACCCTCCGAGCTTCTCTGTCAAATCTTCTCCCTAAAGTAGCCACTCCGACCCTCTTTTTCTTCTTCACTGGGTCCTTGCTCTCCAGATGAGCCTTGATATCCTCTTGACTCTTGACCAAGGTCGTCAAGAGTTGCTGGAATTGTGCATTCTGGGCTTGTAGGTCTTTGACCGTTTGCTCGAGATCCATCCTACTGAAATAAACAGCAGATAGATAAGGAAACCTGGAGCGAGACCTGCTTATGCACATGATGAATGGTATGCTGATGTATGCAATGCATTCAAGGATTTGGGACATTCAAAATTGTTTCAGACAAAGAAGAACGCACGTCATATTAATAAGAAGAAATCTGTTAATACATAAATGCCCCATGGGCCAAATGTTACAACATAAACCTCTCAAGGCAGAAAGACATTGCGCATCCTCTTCGGTGCGATGTAGGTGTTGAGGGCCTCTTGCTCGTGGAGTCGGCGGGTAAGCTCCAGAACCTTCTTTTCACTGGCGTAGTAGCTAGCTTCAAAAGTGTTCCGTTCCTCCTTGAGCTGAATCCAACTCTTCTGCATTTCCTCCCACGATGTAGGCATGTCTGGATGCAGGATGGTGTAGGGGACCTCTCCTTCATTGACGGGCTCCTTAATCACTGGGAGTACATGGGGATAAGGCATCATCAGACTTTGGGCTCGGGCTCGCACCCACTTGAGGTAGGGCTCAAGAGGGATGGAGTTCTTGTGTCCCAGAGTCTTGCTATCAACCTTGTTGAGTTTTCCCCAAGCTCTGATGAACCTTTGGCGAAGTCCTTGCGCATCGTCGTCGAAGTCAAAAGCTAGGCTAAGAATCAGCATGTCATGAGGGCCATCCCTCCGTGCGTACCCAAATTGCCTCAAAGCTAGGCAAGGGTTGTAGGTGATACCTCCCCTAATTCCAAGTAAGGGGACATTAGGAAATTCTCCGCAACGATCGACGATGATGATATTTTCTCTGGACCGAGAACACCAATGTATATCAGAATGAGTGAGAGTCATCAATCGCTGGGACCACCTTATACCTTGATCATTCTTCAAGACAGATTGTGGAAGGTGCGAAATAAACCACCTTGCGAGGATAGGAGTACAGCACATGAGAACACCCCTCTTTCTCATTGTTCGTGTGTAAAATGAGTGAAGGATGTCTCCAAGCAATATTGGTATTGGATTTCTGGACAAGAAGATTTTGACAGCGTTGACATCTACCAATTGGTCAGGATTTGGGAACAGGACCAACCCATAGATAAGGAGTGCCACAATTTCTTCAAATGCTTGTAGGTCCAATGAGTTCCAACATTCTTGTGCCTTCTCAAACAAGAATTTTGCTAAGAATCCTTTGACGCCGCTTCTGGTTTCCCCATGCCCCTTGATTTCAGACGGTTGTAGATGTAATGCTCGAGCAACATCTTCAGGCTTTGGTTCCTTCTCCGTACCGTTGAAGGGTAGTTGATTAAGGATAGGGATTCTTAGGAGTTGAGAAAACTCCTCCAAAGTGGGCACCAACTGATAATCCGGGAAAGTGAAGCAATGGTGAAGGGGGTCAAAGAACTGAAATAGCACTTTCATCATGTCTTCTTCAATGTTGGTGTTGACTAGGTTGAGCAGTCTACCATGTCTTTCACTGAAGGATGAATTTTCCGGAATTCTTGAAGTGATCTCCTTGAGTTGAGGAGAGATTCTCACAAGGTTGACTTGAATGGTATTTCGGCGAGGTATTTCCATGACCTACAAAACAAGAACAATGATGAAGGTCCAAACCCTTGAAATGGTTAGTAAATGCATATGATGCTTCATGATGTTTATGATGTATGCATAAAACATGTGTACAAGCAAATCACACCAAACCCTAGTTTCAGGCTTGCATGGGGTTTCATAGGTAAGTACCCTCTTGAGTGTAGTTGGCTTAAAAACCTGTCCTATAAATAGTAACCGGGTTCTAAGGAGCTCAATATCACTGGATCATTTTCATTGTTCATTGTTTTGGTTTAGCCACTTAACTGGCGACCAAAATATTCCAAGAAAACAACCCTCAATGAGTGTAGTATCGAGTATCTACCAACTTCGGACTGCACCAAAGCCGGTCATCTCACTACCCCTAATAAAAGGCCAAGATGGTCAAGTAAGGTTCTAGGTCATTAGTGCTTAGTGACATCGCTCAGCGGCCCCGTACTCTCCTTGATTGAACTCAAGGGTTACCGGTACCCACAAATATGTCGCACTAATATAGCTATTGCTTAGACCGTGTCGGTATACCCCGCACAGTTTCCACAACGTATTGCTATCTATGAATGTTTCCCAAAATCCGGGTGGAGGATTATAAACCCAAACAATAGAGCCAAGGTATAAAGCAAGCAAATCAACCAATTAGTCATGCAAGAAGGTGATCTAAGCCCTAAGGTAACCCCACTTAAAAGTAGTCCCCAGCAGAGTCGCCAGTTATGTGATACGGTGGGAGAACTGACTAGTGTTTTGCGTTCGTATTCGCACTTGTGCGGTTGAGCAAGAGTCGCCACCGACTTTTTATTTTATCCTAAAGGAAAGGTTAAAAAAGCACAGCAAAAACCTTTTGAGATGTTTCGTGGGTTCGGGGGGTAGATTATGAAAAGGGAAGGTATTAGCACCCTTTTCATCCATGGTTATCCATGGGCTCTTAGGTACTTGCTTAGATCAATCTTGCCTTGGTTTTCAATTGTATGAAATGGTGCTTTGTGTGTTGTTTTGAAAATGCTTTGAAAAGATGCCTTGTGCTAGGCTAACCTTGTAACAATTCTTTACTCGAATGTTTTACAAAAGGTGTTTTATCTTTTAAAAAGACGTTTCAAGGGTTTGAAAAGTTTGATTTTTGAAAGTGTTTGTGAAGTGGGTTTTGAAATTAGGCAAGTGTTTTCTTTGCAAATTTACAAGTACTTAAGAGTTTATCTACCCTAAAGCTTTCTCAAATATTTTCGTCGTGTTTTAACCCCTTTGACAATTTTGTTCTACCATTGAAATTGGTAGGCAATCTTGTATTTAGGAAGTTTATTCGGGACGGGCGTGGGTCATCGTATGGACCATGAATGCAATGGTGTCAAGTGTCTTTGGCAATTACTTCGAAGGGACTATGATCATTCCATTTAGGCAACACTTTGAGGGACTTGTGATCATTTGCTTTTACTTTGCCAAAGATACTTGACGTGCAAGCATGGCCCATTTTGGAAGGCATCATGTGGGATTACCCTAGAGGGTGCAAGTGTGGTTGTGTATTGATTACATGTATTTGTCTTGTATTAGGTTATCTAGCGTTTGATTTTATGTACATACAAACCCTAGGTCTAAACATGGTATAATTTGGAAAACTGTAAATTGCGGAATGTAAATCTACGCTATTACAAAATAGTATCAGGGAGTGGGGGTATAAATGTACAAGGGGATGAGACTTATAGTATTTACAACCAAATCGAATGTCACAATCAAAATGTAAATATCGAATGTACAAATATAAGATAAAATGTGTATAGGGCAATATATTGTGTAAGTGTAAATGTGAGATGTATATGTATATGAATTGTGTAATTATGTACAAGTGTGAAATGGAATTGAAGCGTATTAGGGTTTTGACCTAGATATATGTTTTAATCTGTATTTCTGATTTATATGTTAATTATGTACAAAAGAAAAATGAAGTGTTTTGATCAAATGTTAAGTTTTAATTAAAAAAGTATTTTAGTCAAATGTTTGTGAATTTCGATATTTAGAAAATAAATGTATTTGAATGGGTATGTACAAATGTGTATGTTAATTAAAAAGTTTCAATTTAATTATGTATAAAAATGTATTTTGTTATTTTATATACAAATGTGTATTAATCTAAAGAAAATGTTTTCAAATTTAATTTATATGATATGTACAAAAATTAATTTTTAATATAATATGTATGTACAAAATATCTATCAAAAAAAATGTTTTAGCCTTATGATATATATAAAAAAATGTATTTTTTAATTAAATGAGTATTTTACAAAGAATAATAAAAAACCATTGTTTATAAAAATGAAAATAAAAAGGGTTAGTATAATATATAAATGGTTAAGTAAAAAATAATTATAAAATGTTGATTTGCATTGTTTCTGAAATAATTGGGCTTAGAACAAATGGGAACGGGTTAGGCCCATGGTTCAGGCAAACGAATTTAGGGTTAGGCAAATGGTTCAGTTTGGTAATGAACGAAGGTTAGGGTTAGTAGCGGCGCCGTTCGCTGAGTTTGTCTTCTCCGATCATCTCGCTTCCCTGAGTGCTTATCTCCGGCCACCAACATCATCGTTCAACCCTCTCTTCCCTCCATGGCGCGGACTCAGCAATCTTGGTGCACGAGGTTTGGTTTTAATCTTTATGCTCCTTTTTCTTTTAGGAATTACATGCGTTGTTTTAGTTTGAACTTTGATTCTTAAACCTGTGATATTATGAGGTGGTGAAGAAGAGAAAGGGAGAAGAATGGCTACCTTCGTTTGGGAGATGGAGGAGAGGCGGAGAGCGTGATGCTTAAGAGGCCGGAACAGTGAGGGATGCAGTACTGTGATGAATCTTTGAGCTTTCCTGGTATTTTCGTTCCTTTGCTATATTTAGGGCTTTGATGATGATGTATACTGAGAAGCTCTTTTTGATTCACCTCTTTATCTTCTTCTTCTTACTGTGATGCCTTTGGGAATTTGTATGCTTCTCCTTCTCTCGTGTTGCCTTTGTGTTCTGTATGTTCTTGGAATTATTGCTTGAGTATTTGCTTGAGATGCTGTATTATTTGTTTGTATTGGATGCTTTTGATATCGCCTATGATGAGGAAAGAAAACTCTGAGGCTTAGGAGTTGGTTGGAATATAGGTGTTGCTTGATGGATTGGGATTTTTGGTTTATCAGGTTTGAAAGCTAGGCCATATTTTGATGGTTAGGCTTTCGGGGTGAAGGCAAGGTGTTATGGTTTTACAGGGACTTTGGTAAGTCAGCTTATGTGTTTGTATGTTCAAGCTTTGACAGGTTCATGTTATGACAGGGTATTGGGTGTTATGATTCTGGTTTTATCAGGTCTGAGATGTTCAGTTTGGCTTGATAACCTAGTTTACAGGTTATGCTTCAGCGTGTTTGTTGGGTTTGGCCAAGTTTGAGGTTGCTCAGGTTTGATAGATTTTGTGTGACTGGAAAGTAGGCAAGTTATGATGTTTTGTAACTGGTTTTGCAAGGTTTTGTATGGATAAATGCAGGTTGATGGCAGCTCTGGTTAGGCTTGGCTTAACAGAGTTTTTTTGGTTTGTCGTGGTTCTGGACAGTAGGCGGGGCGTCTGTTGGCTTGGCTGTTCAGGTTTGATAGTTTTTGGTTGTGGCCTTGGCTAGATAGTGTTTTGATTGCTTGTGTATTTAGACAGGTATGAGCTTCTTTTTTTATCTTGGTTCAGTTCTGAGTTATATGGGTGATATTGGTGCTTGGCTCAATCAGTCTCTTTTCTTGTATTATTTCGTCCTTTTGCTATTGGTCTTTGGCGCCTAACCTTATTTCAAACTTTGGTCTTCTTTTTGATCCATGCTTGCTGGGTAGTTTGACAAAATTTCTTGGCATCTTTTCCATTTCTAGTAACTGTCCATGCTGTGTAGTTTTGAACCATGCTGAATTGTGTCTTCTTTTTTGTATATCTTTTCTGCTGTCCTACTGCCTATGCCTAACCTGAACTCTGCCTATGCTCTTTTATCTCTCTTTTTCTCACTCATAGTACAGCTCAGAATTATTATATGATTTGTATTGTACTATGGTTCTGAAGGGGCCCTCTCTCATGCTGGGAAATGATGAAAAGGATTAAATTGCTTGCATATACTTCTCTGCATCCTTATTCTGCTTTTGACAGCTTTGCACTTCTTTGATATCTTGGCATTTTGACTTTGCAGCAAGTGTACTTTTGGGTAATCCTTAGGCATTTTGACAGCAACTTCCTTTTTGCTTTGGATAGAAAGTTGGAAATGGACTTTTTCAGTTTAATTTGAATTGGAAATTGAGATTCTTATGCAGCCTTGAATTTTTAAGAATTATGCATTTGCATTTCATGAACAAAAAAAATCTTCCCTCTCTGTGAACCGGGAGAAATCCCGTGATTTGCAGAGAGGGCAACTGATCCCAGTCAGTGGCCCCTAATGATGAGCAAATTAACTGTCTTTTTTAATTAACTGTCTTCTGACTTCCTCTTTCTTTTTGCAGATAAAAAAAATATGGAGCATCGGCATGAAGTGGAGAATGAAGAATTTAGAAATAGGATAGAATTTTTATTTTTAGTTTAATTCTTGTACATTATTATTATTTAAATACTTTGTAATAAATATTAGTATCCAAATAATAACAATTGTAACAATTATTAAATGTGAAATAAATATTCATTTGATATTTCAAATTTCTTTCAATTCCTTTTCTTTAATTGTTCATTTGTTATTTATAGTCCCTTAAAAATAAAATAAAATGAAGGTTTAAACTTCAAATATTTTTAATTCTTAGAATCATAAATAATCAACTAAACCTTAAATGATCAAAATAAATGAATTCGACGTATCCATTATTCAAAGCAACGCACAGTCGAACACAAAGACTTAATCAGATGCAATCCTTTTTTTTCACTGATTCTTTTGCCAAGCACTGTAATTCCACATTGCACACATCCCTTTTGACTGGTGAATTCCAACCAACTGCCTCATTTACTGATTAAATCGAGATAACGCGAATTTTTATACGAATCGGGATAAACTGCAAAGTGCGGTAGAACTTAAATTCTTCTGAGAATATGCCCATAACACCTTAATTTCTGATTAAATGCTAGATAACGCTCGCCTGATCAAAATTGAACCAAAAATCATCCCAACCCTAAGCCAACTGTATGAGACAAATCAGAGCTCTGAACATCAGTAAAAAACCCTAATTTTGCTTGAATGTCAAGAAAAGTCCGTTTGTCCGATTCTTGCGCCAGTTTGAAAAGTCAGGAAATGTCTGAAGCTGAGATTGTTTGTAGCAAAATGCGAGGGCAAATTTTGGGGTACAACAGTCATTGAATTCATTCAAAAGTATATCATATATAGATTTGGAATTCCCGAAACAATAACTACAGACCAAGGGTCAGTCTTTACTGGTCTAAAGATGCAAGACTTTGCTGCGGAAATGGGGTTTAAATTGTTAACATCTACACCCTATTATGCGCAAGCTAATGGCCAGGTCGAAGTAGCGAATAAAGTAGTGATCAGTTTAATAAAGAAACACGTGGGAAAGAAACCCAGAAACTGGCACAAGACGCTAGATCAAGTTCTATGGGCATGTCAAACTTGTCCGAAAGAAGCCACGGGAACAACACCATTTCGCCTAACCTATGGTCATGATGCAGTGCTGCCAGTGGAAATCCACCTGCAGGCGACAAGGATTCAGATACATCATGATATCCCTTCTGAGGCCTATTGGAATATGATGTTAGACGAACTAGTTGACTTAGACGAAGAAAGGTTGAAAGCTCTGGATCTTTTGAGACTGCAGAAGAAGCGAGTTGAGAAATCCTATAATCTCATAGTGAAATCTAAGACATTTCAGCCTGAGGATCTAGTTTGGAAAGTAATTCTTTCGATGGATCGAAAGGATAGAAATTTGGGAAAATGGTCTCCTAAGTGGGAGGGACCTTTCAGGACTATCCAGGCCTTCTCTGGTGGAGCCTATGAGATTGAAGAGTTAAGCGAAGATCAAAGACTTTTGAAGGTGAATGGTAAATACCTGAAAGCGTATAGACCTATGCTTCAAGAGGTAAAAATAAGTAATATATAGTCATTGTTGAATAGAGAATGCCAAAATGGAAATTTAAATTTTCATTAAAATAGCCAAAATGGCTTTGAAATCATTACAACCAGTGATTACATAAATGAAAGAAACAGGATTCAAAAAGGAAGATTAGCCTTAATCTGAAGATACTTAATTCTTTGTAATTCTAGGCGTCGATCACATAAAGCCTTCGATTGATGAAGGGTCTCGAGCTTAGCATCAAGAGATTGGGCTCGATCAGCGTGTCTTAACCCTTCAGCCAATTCTTCTTGGCTCTCTGATTCAGTGTTAACAGCGAAGAGTTCCTCCTTCTTTTTGTCGTTGGCAGCAATTTTAGCTTCCAACTCTGCAATCTGCACCTTCAGTTGAGCAGTGTCTTGATCTATCTCTTCGACCTCTTTTTGTCTAGCCTCCTGGGCCTTCAACAAATCCTTTACCTTAGAAGTTGATTCGGTAGCAGCATGCCAGGCAGTAGCCACTTGACCATTGGCTTCTTCAATATCACGATTGAGAGTCCTTTGACGGTTATAATCCGCTGATACTTGGATAATGGAGATTAAATCCAAGATTATGCTGGCCACGTCCGGAGAAGCAATGAGGAGATCGACAGCCCTTAGAGTAGTCTTCAGAAAAGAGGGAGCCGCTGGTTCCCCCTCCAAGGTCAACATTAAATCTCTTTTGAATATTTGTGCCTTAACTTTCTGAAGGGCCTCATCGAGAGGAGAGGTCGAAGTAGATCTTCCAGACGCAGTTGAGGCACTATGATCAGAGGAAATTTCTCGACCTTCTAGAATTGCAGTCATATAGCCTAAAGGATTTTGCTGTTTCAGCAAAGCCAAATCCTCCTTAGTTCTAGATCCTGTCGAAGGGACACTTTCGTTGGCAGCAACAACCACGTTGGCCACCTGCTCTGGAATTACCTCAGTGCCTGTAGGATTCTGGTTTCCTTCAGCAGAACCCTCTCCGCCATCAGCTCCTAGGATCCCTTCATTCTCCCTTGCTATCACAGTCTCAGAATTAGGGGTCATTTCCTCTTCAGTCTCTTGCACGTCGACCAATGGAGCCCTAGTCTCTTCATGATTTCCTACAGGGCCTTCTTCATTGACTTCCTATATAGTTTCATGCTGAGGTTCAGAAGTTTAATTCACTTCATCAGCTGAACTCATGAAAGAGCCTTTCGCTGAAGAAGGCCTATAAGTAGGCTCTCCTTCACTATTCAATAGGGTAGCAGAGCCTTCGACAGGAGTAGGGACTTGATTGGAGGTGCCAGCAGTGTCCTGGAAAATAAAAGAAGCTCATTTCTTTCAGAATTCTCATAGAGAAAAATGGGAGTTCGAGAAGTAAATGATGGTTTGTCGAAGGAAATACCTGGACTGGGATTTCCGCACCGGAACTGGAGTTATCACTCTCGCTAGGGTTGTTTAGCATGGCAGCTACTTCCTGTTCAGTAGGCTCTTTGATAACTACAGGAGGAGGCCTCGCAGCTGTAGTGTTAATTCTAATTTTGGGACGAGACTCAACGGCAGGAACTGGTTTCTTTAACCTTCGTCTCTTCAGAGGAACAGGAAGAGACTCCTCTTCTTCGTCACTAGAGATTTCGATCTCCTGGACCTTCTATTTTTTGGGGGTAGTTTTCTGAATGCCCAGAAAGACAGGCCAAAGGAATCAGTACCCATGTCAGACAACCATAGAAAATAAGGGTATGGAAGAAAGTGAATACCTTGGGAGAGGGGTTGACAACAAAATCTCCCCCTTTTATGCTCTCACCAGCCTTCTTCGAAGTGGTTCTCTTGACAGCTACACAAAAAACAAAAAAACTAAAGTTAATCGAGCGTCGAATGATAAATCTGAAGCAAAGAGAAAGAAAAGAAGTAATACCTTTCTTGATCCTATCGAGAACCAGCTTAAACGCCTCACGAAGGTGATGGGCGAAGTCCTTCTCATCAAAGAACTCTTCATCATAATAATTTTTCCACCACCCCTCAAAATTACCAGAACTCAAAAAATTGAGGTTAAAGTCGAACATGGTTAGTACAGTTCGACCAGTGTACCTACCAATATGCTTGGTAGCAGCATCTTCTGAGTAGTCTGCATTGTAAAATAATAGCAGCCTCTCTTGAGGATAAATGGGCGAGGGAAGTGACTGAACAATACCAAATTGTCGAGAAACAAGGTTTGGTTGATAAACAATCAAGTTTAATTGATTTTTGGAGCTCTTGAATCTCAATGGCATGATTCTGGGGCGAAGAAATGATTCCCACATACCTACGTATTCATCATTCAAGTCTTCCTCCTCAGTCGAAGGAAATGGTCTGGTGAACCATTCTGGACCAACTTTTCGACTGGCAAAAGGAGCCATGGTCGAAACAAAACGTTTACGCTCCACAAACATCATCATGAATCTTGTGAAAGCCTTCTGAAATTGTTGGCCTTCATCAGTAGGAGTCAGCAGTGCGAGCCTGATACCTTCGACCCTCCTATTCAGGATTTCTGGGGCCGCTTCATTAATCTTATTCTTCTGAGGAAGAAAAGGTTCAAAGGTGGCATTAAGCCAAAGTTGGAGAAGCCAAAAAGGGCCAGAAAGCAGCAGGCTCCCCTTGTCCCCTATAACCTTGAGTTGGGTCACACCATTACTAATGGACTCATATAGATTGGCCAAAATCAATTCGGCCAGGCAAAGGGGATATTTGTGGTGAAGCTGCGTCGCGAGCGTAAGCATTTGTTTCGTCACCTGAAGTGACTTAGTGCAAAAAACAAAGCGAGATAACCAGATAGCCAAAAAGGCTATATGCTCCACCTCCGACACAATACTGGAGGATTTATCGTGGAAGTTGTTGATAAAGGTGGTGTAGGTGGGTTTTGTAGCTGCAAACCCAATAACATCTTCAGACAAATCCTCAGGATCGAAATAATCGCCAGTCGGTCGAAGACCAGTAATTGCAGCTATGTCGAATAGGGTGGGGGTCATCATCCCACAGGGAAGATGAAAGGTAAAATGTGCGCTATCCCAAAAATACAGCGAAGATACCAACATGAGGGGAGAGTAAGGCAATCCTGTCTTCGACAGCATCACCAAGTCATAAATTCCCATTTCCTTCCAGACGGAAGTTTGCGCCTTCTCCATCTTATTCAACCAATCTGAATACTCTGAGGAGAGGTTAGGACTTGATCGAAAGATTTTGTTCCCTTTGTTCATAAATTGAAGGTTGATATCCTCTATAGTCTGAGCATGCTGCTGATTGGCTAGAGTAGCGTCTTCAGGGTCATCCCTAGGCTTCTTCGCGCAACCTATAGTCCTGAGTCTTGGGTGAGTAGGGAAGAAGGTGTGATTCTTCGTGGGATTCTCGATGCACGAAGACAAAGGACCAGACATAGCATACATGTCTCCATTGTACCTAATGGGAATGAGGAGTTGGGAATCATATGCTTCTTGCCACTCCCTCATCATGGGTTCAGCAACATACCGAAGCCCATCAATCGAGGAAGGAGAAGGGTTAGTAGAAAAGATCTCTGGTGGGTTTTGGATATCATCAGCATTTTTAGGTTGGGGATTGTTTGGTGCATTGGAAAAGAAAGCCATTGTTGCAGATTTGGAGAAAACGAAGTTAACAACGCAAGGTGTTTGAAAGCAGAAGATTTGGAAATGTTTGAAGTGGTGAAAGTTCCAAATGAAAAGGCTCAGAAGTATTTATAGCCTTCAGAAAAGGATATGTCTCGTCAAGGCCATTTAATGTTGTGAAGATAGTGGGGCACGTGGCGAAGTATGAAGTAGTTACCGTGCAGACGTTGGGAAATGTTTTGACATGCTTGCCTAGGTTCTAGGAATATGGTCATCATGGCAAGCGTGGTAACGGCAGTTAGAAAAGACATCTCGGAGAAAGAGTAATGATGGTTTTTCGAAAGCAACAGCTTTTGGAAGACGAAAAGCGCACGTCAAAACCTTGTGGACAACTAGAAAGACAGGTGTCCAAACGGAAAGATCAAAGAATGGCTATTTCTTTGGGTGTCGAAATAGATATTCTTGGGGGGAAATTTGTTGGCTCCCAAATTCGACACTTTCTATATTTGGCCTTTTAGACCAAAAAACTGGAATAAACCAAGCCAAGAAGAATGTTCGACGTATGAAATAACTTAGGAAAAAGATCTAAGTTATATTTGAGCCTTCGACCAGGGCTCACTCTCAGGGCTTTTTGACTGAAGAGACTTATGACCTTCGATTGAGAGAAAATACCCTCGCTTTGACACATGATACGAGGGACATTTGAATTTGAATTATTGGAGGGAAAGACAGTTTCGCTAGAGGCTAAGAAGAAGAAACATGTTGAAAGCCATAGGTCGAGGGACATGCAGAAGACACTTATCTTCATCTTAGCGCAGAAACATCCCTCAACGGTTACTTAGTTTTTAGTATAAATTAGGAAACCTGTGTAGGTTTTAAGTGTGTTCAACCTATTGTACTAGTCACTCAAATATTGTCCAAGTAACCGCTGCGTGAGAAAGGATAAAATTGAGAAATGTACGTTGGAAACACCTCTTTTTATTAATGAAAGTCTTTTACATTGCTTTAATCTTATCTCGCAAAGTTATCTTTCTTACATCTTTACCTGCATTTCTACATTTATGTCTACCTTTCCAAAATCTCAAATATCTTTTCTCTGGGTCGAACGTGCGTTCTTCCTGATTATCTATCTTACATAAAAATTAGCATATGTTCTGGGATTAATCTGATCGATCTTGTAAGTAAACCAAAAAGAACTTTCCTTTTTGGAGGATCAACGATTGTTTACCAAAAACCACAGTAAACAACGGTTTGACCAACGTACCTACCAATTTGCTTGGTAGAAGCCTCCTCCAAATAATTTATGTTATAAAAGAGTAGAAACTTTTCTCGGGTATAGATTGGGTTCGGGAGTGATTGAATTATGTCAAACTGGCAAGAAACAAGGTTCAGTTAATAAGCAATCAAGCTCAGTTGATTCTTCGAACTCTTGAATCTCAGTGGCATAATTCTTGGGCGAAGAAAGACTCCCAAATGGCCACATACTCTTCATTACAATCCTTATCATCAGTTGAAGGATATGGTCGAGTAAACCATACCGAACCAAACTTTCGATTGGCAAAGGGAGTTGTTGTACCCCAAAATTTGCCCTCTTATGTTTTCCAAGATTTTTTCTTATATGGGTGGTGTTGTACCCCAAAATTTTCCCTCCCTTTTTCTCAACATTTTCTCATCACAAGACCCTTGAAGCTCAAGATCCAGTTAGGGTTTCCTCTGCTCAAGACTTCTCCTTGCACTGTTGACCCAAATTAGGGTTTGTGTTTGAACAGAGATATTTTGACCTAAAATGCCTAAGATTACTTTCATGCTTCATGTTGGACTCCCAAGTTTATCCATACCAAGTTTCAAGTCTTGATTCCAAATTTTTCCCAGTCAATTGGACAGTTGACCTAGAAATCAACTGTATTGGGGAAAAAGTCAACTGTGGCCAATTGACAGTCAAACCTCGTGAAAATTGACCCACATCAACATTATGAACTCACATGGACCATTTGATCAAGTTTGGATCACAATTCCACAAGAAATTTGATCAGATCACCAAAAGGGCAAAATGGTCATTTTTAGGGTTTTGACTGCACAAAGGCAATTTTTGACTGTTTGACCTAGCCAATGGCAAACCAAGCTCACATATGGACTCAAGGACCCTATGGAATTGTCTTGACATACTCAACAAGTTCAAAAGATCCTAAGTGCACAAGATTGACAGTTGAATTTCCCAATCAATTGATTAATTTTGACTGTATACTGAAAAGTCAAACTTTGACTTTTTGGTCAAAATCAAGTGTCAAGATTCATTTTTCATCAAAACATGCCAAATCATGAAACTTGTTCATCAAGAAATTAAGAATTGCAAATTAGGGTTTGAAATGAAGATTTTTCATAACTTAGAATTTTTCTAAGTTATGAAGAAACCCTAATTTTTTCCTAACTTTGTCCCACTTTCTCACCAAGATTCATTTAGATTCAAGGAAAAGTCAAAACATGAAAGTTGTAGTCCATTTCAAAATCTACAACTTTTATTCACAAAGTTTCCTCAAAAGAAGCTTGTAGCTCAAGTTACAATTTTTGGAACAAGGGTACCAAACCATTCTTAACTTAGAGAAATTTTGAACCATTTTAGGCAGGATTTTTGCCTAACTTCAAGACCATTTTTCACATACTTCCACTTGGCATTTCAATTTGCACTTCAAAGATGGATTGTAGTACACATTCCAAGCTTTCCAAAATGTCCAATAACTCATCAAACAACCTCATGGTTAGAGAGAATCGAATTTGGCAAGTTGGGAAAAACTCACTTTTTATTTGGCCAAGTTACATGTTCATACATCTAGGCCATTTTGAAATCAGCTTGCACAACTTGATTACAGGTCCTATGTCCTTTTTGCACTCATAAATTTAATGCAAACTCATTGTGCCAAGACCATATTTTATGTGTTCAAGCATTACATAAAGGTTTAGTCCCAAAATAGAAAAAGCATAATGTCCATTTTTGCAAAAGTAAGCTTTATGTCAATTAGCAATCCAAGCAAGTACAGTGCAAATCTCTTTGGCACAAGTTTGTGAGCTAATTACACTGATCAAGGCCAAGGTATGCAGCACATTAGGGGGGCCTCTATCATTCTAAAAACTCAAGTGGACATTTGTTGCTTAAAGTTGAAGAAACATAGCATAACCATAAACAACTCTCATCTCAGCTAACACAGGCTTAAGAAAACTTGTCAAACACATTCTAAACATCCATCCTGACCTGAGACACGAGCCTATCATCTCCAATACCTCCCCATTCACAGAATCACCCTCAAACTGCCAAAACAGGGGACCTGCTGCAGATTGAGTTCCATAACTCATCCCATTCGTGCATTCTTGCTAAAAACACTTCAAACACATCCCACAACATCCCTTGAAGCTATTCCAAACCTCAAACACGACCTGTAACACTCCCATTCAACATCACCATTTTCATTTTTCTGTTTTGCAGGTGGAGTTCTATAACTCGATTCAGCTAGTTTCAAAGCAAAGTAAAACTTGGAATAGCATCCCTGGACATCAAGGAAGCTGTACCAATCATCACCTTGCACTGAAAGTACCTCCATCACCAGATACGATTCCAACTGAACAGGTAAGTTCATGAACTCATATCTCTCTATCCAGACATTGTTAGCTTTAGGTTTGTGAAGAAAATATGTCACATTCATAGCCCTGAACATGCCCATGTAATTAGTTTTCATTTATATTATGTGTGCTGTGAGAATTTAATGTCTGAACATGAAACAAAAACTAGGTCAGGAATTGGGGGAGAAGAAATTCTCTCTCATCTTAGAGAGTTAAGTCAAGTTCTTTATATGTCTGGATTCGTCTCTTAATGCTCTACATTTTTCATGTTGTGAGTTTTGCTTGAAAGTCCAGGAATTGGGAGATAGAAAACGCGTGTTGATTGTTGTTCATACAGGTTCAGAGGTTGAAGAAGGACTTTTTGGGCTGGGCTTTGTTTCAGTTTCCTATTTGCACCCTTTTGTTACTTTTAAACCCCCTTGACCCATTATGCTTATTTTCATGATTTTTTGACCTTTTCTTTTTTGTTCTGACTTATTTATTTTTCCTCACAATATTAAAAATATAAAAAAATATTTTTACACCATTTTTATATTTATTAGGCTTTTATTTGTTTAAATTGATATTTGTACATAAATAAATACTTATATACTATTATTTAAAAATACTAAAATTAATACCAATACATTTTATTTTTCTGATTTTTATTTTATTTTATCTTGTGAAAATATTTTATGAAAATATACTTTTCTTGTAAATATTAAATATTTTATTTTTATACATGTTTAATATATTTATCATATAATATAAATACATACATATTTATTAGCATATTTAGAAAAAAAATACAAAATATATACATTTTTATTCTTATTAATATTTAATATTAAAAATACCTTTTTACAAATATACTTCATTTTTATTTTTATTTTTGTATATAATAAATAAATATTGTACATATTAAATAATTAATACTTTTATTTAATAAATTAGGGTTTTGCCCTAAATACATAAAAAATCCAAAAAATAATACTTTTTCTATTTTTGTTTGTTTGACACATAAAAAAATACCTTTTGTTCATACACATAAAAAACATTTTTTTTGCATCTTGCATATTTATTCCATTTTTATTTAATTATTGTATATTAAATAATTTGTATAATTCAATGTTTGATGTAATAGTCTAGGTTTAAATTCCTTGTCAAAATACCCCCATTTGAACATTTGTACCCCCCTTCCCATATATTGTGTTGTAATAACTTAGGAACTTTATTTTTCGCACTTTAATGCTTTCTAATTATACCATGCTAGAATTAGGGTTTGTATGCAAATCAATCAACCAAAAATAGTTTGACCTAATTTCAAGATAAACAAGCATGAAAATGGACAACACCAATCACACTTGCACCCCCTAGGGTATTCCACTTGTTGCCTTCAATAATGGGCCATATTGCATGTTAGGTCTCTTTGGGCAAAACAAAACAATTCAAATGATCATAGTCCCTCGATGACGCTTTTGAAAGTTGCCTAAAAAATGATCAAGTCCCTTAAAGGAAAATTGCCCAAAGATACTTGGCACCATTGCAATTATGGTCTAAACGATGACCCGCGCCCGTCCCTTTCACATCCTAACACAAGATTGTCCACCAAATGCAATGGTGGAACAAAATTGTTAAAAGGGTTAAAACATAGCAAAAATCATTGAGAACTTTAGGGTAGATAAGCTCTTAAGTACTTGTCAACTTGCAAAACAAAAACACTTGCCCATTTTTCAAACCACACTTCACAAACATTTTCAAAACAAACTTTCAAAAAAAACCTTGAAACATCTTTTCAAAAAGACAAACACCTTTTGTAAAACATTCGAGTAAAGAATTGTTACGAGGGTAGCCTAGATAAGGCATCTTTTTTCAAAACATTTTTCAAAACCACGCACAAAGCACCATTTCAAACAATTGAAAATCAAGGCAAGTTGATCTAAGCAAGTAACTAAGAGCCCATGGATAACCATGGATAGAAAGGGTGCTAATACCTTCCCTTTCTATAATCTACTCCCCGAACCCACGAAATATCTCAAAGGTTTTTGCTGTGCTTTTTAAACCTTTCCTTAGGATAAAATAAAAAGTCGGTGGTGACTCTTGCTCAACCGAAACATTTGCGAAAATAAACGCAAAACCCTAGTCAGTTCTCCCACCGTATCACAGAACTGGCGACTCTGCTGGGGATAAATTTAAAAGTGGAGTAACCTTAGGGCTTAGATCACCCTCTTGCATGACTAATTGTTTGTTTTGATTGCTTTATATCTCGGCTCTTTTGTTTGGGTTTGCAATCTGTTGGCTGAAGATTTTGATAATGTTATTTAGAATACAAAAGAGCTAGAAGTTCTGATCGAAATGGAATTAAAACACCACGCTTCGAAATTGCAGAAGCAGTGTTTCGAATGAGTGTGTCAAAGCTTGAAGCTTCGAACGGTGATCTTGGGAGCGTATCCAAAGGGGTCTCGAAACAGCAGCGAAGCTAAGTCTGAGAAGAGCGTTCGAAGCAGAGAAACACCAAAGCATTTGAAACTTAAATGAAAGCGGGACTTTCAAAGTTTGAAAGTTATGTGTTGGAGCATTTGGGGACACGTGGAAAGATGAAAGGAGCATTGTCTTGCATGTTCGAAACGTGGCATGATCTTGTAGCGAGACCGTTAGGGTCGAATTAGTATAAATAGAAGTCTTAGTGTTAGGATTTCAGTGTGTCATATCTGTTATACAAAATACTCAATAACATTCAAACTACCACATGGCAAGGGAAACGAATGCAAGAGAGATGTATGTATGATAGCACCATGTATTTCTAATTTAATAAAAGCCTTTTTACTATTTCCAGCACTTTCCTTCTTTTTCTTTCTGTCGAATAACATTTACAAGTTTCTTTATTTACTGTCTTTTCATTTCAAAGTCTTTTCTTCAAAGTTTTACATTTTACTGCATTCTTTATATTTCGAAGCACTCTATATTTCAGAGAACTTTTACGCTTTCAATGTCTTTACTTTCAAGTATTATTCTTCAAACATGTACTTTCACTTAAAGTCATTTCTAGATTTCTTGCATTAAACGCTTTCTTCACATTTTAAACTTTCACATTCCAGAAACCTTTTGTGTTAAATGTTTTATGGATCGAAACCAGTTATTTCATTTTCCATACATTTTATATGTCTTGTCAATCAGCATTACAATTAGCAATTATTCGTATAACTTAGTTTTCACATACATTTTGACCATATTTTAAACTCTTAGAGAGGGGGATCGAAATAAACCAAACATTTATACAATAGCACCCATGAATAATTGTTCGATTGTGAGAGTAACCTTAATATCCAAGGAGTCCTAGGATCAATCTAGTCGATCCTGTGAGTTACCAAAGAGATTGAGTAGCGTTAATAAAGATTATTCGATAGTTTGGAAGACTAGCGGTTGTTTACCAGAAATCACTGGAAACAAATTGGCACACCCGGTGGGACCAATAGTTGGATATCAGAATTAAGGATTGTCGAGACATAGCCATCCCAGAAACGTAGGAACCCAAGAAGTTTGCTGTTTTATGAACCTGAGAAGTGGTAAGATAACCAACAGCAACCAACCTTTATCCAGAAGAAAACGTTTGGACAAAATGTCTAATTCAGACAATCAACAAGGAGACCAAGGTGGCCCACAGGCAACAGGCACTAACGCGTCCATTTCGAGCGGAGCATCTAATGTAATGCCTTCGAATGCACAGGCTGTTGCATCTTCAACCAGTAACATGGCCACCAACGGAGTAAGTGGCGTATCAACCAACAGTTCGATCTTAGGAAATACTGGAACTATGGGCTATCCTGGGGGATTCGTTCCGCCACCTGGGACACAATCCCATTTCGCCACTCCATCAACTAGACCACCCGGCTTCGATGGGAATAGAATTAGAAGTTCTTCTTACGGAATGCCAACATCTTTTATGGCAGGTTTACACAATTCCACATCGAATTCATCCCCACAACTAGGATCTGGGTCTGGGGCAAACCAATTTATGTCAAATAACCAAGGGTCAGTGGGTTATAGCACGTTGCCTACCCTAACCACAGATAACCAGTTGGCTTTTAGGCAATTGATGGATGAAAGCAACCACAATATGATAGGGGTGTTAGCGCAAACCATGCAGGAAATATTCGCCCCAATAGTTCAGAATGTAACTGTGACGAACAGGGAAAACGCTGACAATATGAGTCGAATAGCAGATTTCTTTGCTCCCACAGAAAGGCGTAGGCAGAACCAGGCGGGATTTCGAACAAACGTGCCTGTTATAGAACAAATTGCCAACGACCCAATTCATAGACCACCCAGAGAAGAGGTTAACTTAGGGGCCAGAGCACCAAGGTTAGAAGCCCCAATAATTCCAGGCCCACAAAGGGAAGTTATGGAAACAGGGGCAAGGATCGAAAGACCAGAAGCCCCAGAATTTCGAGGAGAACAACCTAGGGGAGTTGTTTTGGTTGGTCGAAACCAAGATGCCGATGCTGTCGTTCATAGGATTCGAAACGATAACATCTTGGCAGAAAATAATCTGACCACCATGATAGAGAGGATCATGACCCAAAACGGCCTCAATATGGGAATGAGGAGGCCAAATTACGCTTCTCCTATATTAGATTGTATAATGCATACTGATTTACCAAGGGGATACAAAGTCCCTAAATTTACAAAGTTCGCTGGGGATACCAACGAGTCAACCGTCGAACACATAGCGAGATATTTAACCGAAGCGGGGGATATAGCCAATAATGAAGATCTTAGAATCAAATATTTCCCAAGTTCCTTGACAAAAAATGCTTTCACTTGGTTTACCACGTTGCCTCCTGGGTCTGTTGATACTTGGACCCTCTTAGAGAGATTATTCCATGAACAATTTTACATGGGACAATCGAAAATAAGTCTGAAGGAATTGGCCAGTGTTAAGAGAAAGTTCACTGAACCCATTGATGACTATTTGAATAGATTTAGGCTGTTAAAATCCAGATGTTACACAGTAGTGCCTGAGCATGAGTTAGTCGAAATGGCCGCTGGGGGATTGGATTACTCTATTCGAAAGAAATTAGATACTCAGCATTTGAGGGATATGGCTCAGTTAGCCGATAGGGTTCGACAGGTCGAAAGACTAAAAGCCGAAAAAGCCCGAGTCTTTAAGAATAGTAAGAAAGAAAGGATCTCCTATGTTGGAACTGAGGAAGTAGAAGAATATCCTGAATTCGAATTCGAAGAGGTCGAAATCGACCTCGCTGAATTAAAACAGGCCCCGCCTTACTCCTGCAAAATGTTAGTTCCTACGAAAGGGAAAGATATTGTTGAAAATGAGAAAAGTGATAAGTTTCCAAAGAAGGTTTACACCTTCGATGTCACTAAATGTGACGAAATCTTTGACTTGCTTGTCAAAGATGGCCAACTAATTGTGCCATCAAATGTCAAAATACCCCCTTTGGACCAGAGGAAGAAAAGGGGATTTTGCAAATATCATAGTTTCCTAGGCCACAAGACCTCACAATGTTTTCTTTTCAGGGATTTGATTCAAAACGCAATCAAAGATGGCAGATTAAAGTTTGCTGATAAGATGAAGATGAAAGTGGACGAAGATCCTTTGGACGTCGCAGACACCAACTACTCCGAGCCTGCATGCATTGGAGAAGTCAACATGGTGGAAATTGATCGAAGCGACACCCTAACTGGAGAGAAGGACATTGAAGTCGAAAACTGGGTGATGGTCGAAGTCAGCGAGGAAGTCACTGAAGGCATCCAGAACACACCAGACACTTCGATTGCTGGACCTGTGGCTGTTGCAGGAGAAACCCAGGCTACTGAAGGCCAAGGGGATCACAACGAAGGATTTACACAAGTCACTGAGGGCTTGAGTTTGGAATTAGAGAAAGTCCAAATTACGCAGCCAGTCCCCTCTCAGAAGGAAATATGGGACACTCTAGGGGAACCCAGTGGAAAATATGACTATCTGGTCAAATATTCTGCCCCAGAAAGTTCGAAGGTCCAGATCGAAGATATAAAGCCCACAGGATGGGGCGATGACGAAACAAAAGAGGGGGATTTGGAAATAAATATGGTGGACATGGAAAGACCCCGCTCTGAGATGAAGGAAGTGGAAAAATACTTAGAAAAAGAAAAGCATAGGATGGGGGACAATCACGCTGGAGATGATACTCTCAAAGACTATCTCATGTCATGCCACAAAGGAGATCCAGGCATGATACTGTGCCCTAGGTGCAGCATCCTCTGCAACCAAAGAATTGCTGCAAATTTCGAAAGGGTACAGAGGGCTCGAACTGGCAACAATTGGCGCCAGGATAACCAACTTTTTAGATGCTACCCCAAGGCTGGAGAGAGTTTATTGGAGTTTGTTTTTCGCTGCTACAAGGGGGCAACTAAGTGCTTGGTGTGCCCAAGATGTTCTGCTGTGTATGACCAAAGCATGGCTAGGGCCTTCGAAACGATCCCCTTCGCCCCTTGCTGGAGCCATCAAGAAACCGCCCAGATGGGTCCGCGTTTCGACAGCAGATACAAACAGCGAAGACCTGATAGCCCCCACCCCAAAGTTGCTCGAAGAGTGACTTTCAAACTCCCTGCTGAAGTACCAACCGATAGATGGCTGCAAGTCAGAAATGACAAAGGCAAAGACAAATGGAGGAATGCTGAACGAAATGCACGCCATGCTGTGACATACAGGAGGCAATTCAACACACAAAAAAGGGAGGAAGTCAGATTAGAAAATTACAAAGGGAGGAACCCCATGTCAAGATCCCAGTGGCGCAGACAGCAAAGGATTCGAAAGGCTGAAAGAGAAGTTGTGGCAAACAAAGGGGATACTTCAACAAAGATACAAGGTGAATCAAGCACCAATAAACCAAAAGGTCAGACGGAAGAGAAACCTCCAGTCAACAGAAGGCTTTTTTCTGAAGACCAACAAGACGGACCAAAGGAATACACCCCAGGCCCGGAAGAGGACGAAGATATGATAACAGATAACTTCGAATCGGAGGGGGAGTCCTCATTTAACCTGAACTGTAACGTAGTGTCTGTGCTTCCCTGCGAATTCGGGCAAGAAACCGAAATCAATGAATATGAGGAAGAAGACACCACAGATTTAATGAAACATAGGCCCGTATGCTACTACGTGATGGACAATGGGGCTGTTGAAGAACAAAATGCGTTCTTCGAACGTCCAGAGCCTACAATGAAAAATCATCTCAAACCACTTTTCATTCGGGCGAAAGTGGGTGTCCATGGTGTGAACAAAGTTCTAGTGGATGGGGGTGCTGCAGTCAATCTGATTCCCCATTTCATGCTAAAAAGGTTGGAAATCCGCGAAGGGGATATCAAGCCCCATAATATGGTTCTATCCAATTATGAAGGAAAAGTGGGTAAAACACTGGGGGTGGTCCAGTTGGAATTAACAATAGGCTCAAGTTGCAGGCCCACCATGTTTATGGTTGTCGAAGCCAAAGCCAACTATAACCTACTGCTAGGAAGAGAGTGGATCCATGGCGTGGGAGCAGTTCCTTCGTCAATGCATCAACGACTAGTCCTGTGGAGAGATGACGGAATCGTGGAAAATATCGAAGCAGACCAGAGTTACTTTATGTCAACTGTCAATCTAGTTGACAAAAGGGATTATGATAAAAATCTGGCAAAGATTGCTCCATGTGTTCCAAATGATGAGATGAATGAAACTAGAAATGCCCACTACTACATGACACTTCGTCATGATGGACTTTACTGGGATAGAACAATAATCAGTAAAGAAGAGGAAGGTGAAGGTGCTATACAAAAACGGCCAGCAGGCTGGGACTTCGACAAACTTAATCATGACTGAGTCTACCTTTCTCGAAAGGATTTCGGCCTATATGGCTGAGAATGAATCAAAAGCGGCCTTAGAGGCTGAAATAAATGAATCATTTGAAAAAACGAATGAAGTTAGTGGGGGGGGTTCGAAATGCTCACCCAGCGAAGAGTTGGAGATGGATCAAAGGTTAGATGCCATCTATGACAAAGAACCCTTAGGCTTCGAAAGGGATCCCACAAACTCAGGTGTCAAAATGTTGGCACAGGACCCACTCGAAGAAGTCAACTTAGGGGATGACAAAACAAAAAGAGTAACTTACGTAAGTGCCAAACTTAGCCCAGGCCTCAAGGAAAAAGTGATCGAAATCCTTAAGGAGAACAAAGATTGTTTCGCATGGGATTATGATGAGATGCCTGGTTTAAAGAGGGAGTTGGTCGAACATAGGCTGCCAATCAAAGATGGCAAGAGGCCCATCAAACAAACTCCCAGAAGGTTCGCGCCAGCGGTTCTCACAAAAATTAAAGCTGAGATCGAAAGGTTACTGCGTTGCAAATTCATCAGAACAACAAGGTACGTCGAATGGTTAGCAAACATAGTACCTGTTATCAAGAAAAATGGTTCTTTAAGGATTTGCATAGATTTTAGGGATTTAAATACTGCAACCCCTAAAGATGAATATTCCATGCCCGTGGCAGAAATGCTAGTAGATTCTGCTGCAGGATTCGAATACTTGAGCATGTTAGATGGATACTCTGGATATAACCAGATTTTCATTGCTGAAGAAGATGTTGCAAAAACAGCATTTCATTGCCCAGGAGCCTTAGGCACCTACGAATGGGTGGTGATGCCTTTTGGTTTAAAAAATGCTGGGGCAACTTATCAAAGGGCGATGAATTCAATCTTTCATGACTTTATCGAAACCTTCATGCAGGTGTATATTGATGATATAGTCATCAAATCTATATCTGCAGAAGCACATTTGCATCATTTAAGCCAATCATTCGAGCGAATGAGAAAACATGGCTTAAAAATGAATCCCCTTAAATGTGCATTTTTTGTGCAGGCTGGAGATTTTCTTGGTTTTGTGGTCCACAAGAAAGGAATTGAAATCAACCAGAACAAAACCAAAGCCATAATGGAGACGAAAGCACCTGCGTCAAAAAGGGAGTTGCAATCTCTGCTAGGGAAAGTTAACTTCCTCAGAAGATTCATTTCGAACCTGAGTGGAAGGACTCAAGCTTTCTCTCCGTTGCTTCGTCTGAAGCAAGGTCAAGCCTTCGAATGGAACGAAGCTCACCAGGAGGCGTTTGACAAAATAAAAGAATATCTTTCTCAGCCTCCTATGTTGTCTCCACCATCATGGGGGAAGCCCATGAGATTGTACATATCTGCCTCTGAAGTTAGCATAGGTAGTATGTTAGCACAAGAAGATAACAATGGCGTCGAAAGAGCCATATACTATCTAAGTAGAGTGCTGAATGATGCAGAGACCAGATATAGCAATTTAGAAAAGCTATGTCTCTGTTTGTATTTCTCTTGTATGAAACTCAAGTATTATATAAAACCTGTTGATGTTTATGTTTCGTCTCACTTCGATGTCATTAAACATATGCTTTCAAAGCCAATAATGCATAGTAGAGTTGGAAAGTGGGCTCTGGCCTTAACAGAATATTCATTGACGTTCATGCCCTTAAAAGCTATGAAAGGTCAAGTGATTTCTGATTTCATTGTGGATCATTCGTTGGTTGAGCAGACAAGCATGAGTTACGTCGAAATGCAACCATGGAAATTGTACTTTGATGGTTCAACCCACAAGAATGGAAGTGGTGTTGGAGTCCTTCTAATTTCTCCTGAAGGAATTCCAACAAAATTCAAGTATAAATTGGATGGTCCTCGTTGTTCGAACAACGAAGCTGAGTATGAAGCGCTCATTGTGGGACTTGAAGCTTTGCTGGAATTGGGGGCAACCAGAGTCGAAATTAAAGGAGATTCTGAGTTGGTGGTCAAACAAATTACAAAAGAATATAAGTGCATAAAGGAAAACCTAATGATATACTTCGTCATAGTCAATAGGCTATTGAGAAAGTTTGAATACATGGATATTCAACACATACCAAGATTAGAAAACCAAGAAGCAAATGACTTAGCGCAGTTGGCTTCAGGTTATAGAGTATCCACCAAGAATCTTAAGGATTTGGTCGAAATAAGGGGAAGAGTTATGGCTACTAGATTCACACCATCGGATCTGGAAAGTATGAGATTGGGATATGCCGAGAAACAGGGATTCGAAATTCTAGCCATAAATACTTTGTCAGATACAGATTGGCGAAGTCCATTAAAGAGTTATTTAGCAGACCCGACTCTAAAAGTAGATAGAAAAACAAAATATAGAGCATTGTCATATCTCCTCATGGGGAACGAATTGTTCAAAAAGACCCAAGAAGGTGTTTTATTGAAATGCCTAGGAGAGAGTGAGGCATATTTAGCATTGTCTGAAGTCCATAATGGGGCATGTGGGGCACACCAAGCAGGCCATAAAATGAAATGGTTGCTATTTCGATATGGTTTGTACTGGCCTAGCATGCTCAAAGATTGCATAGACTTTGCGAAAGGATGTGAGGAATGTCAGAAACATGCAGGAATTCAACACGCCCCTGCAAGTGAGCTGCATTCGATCATCAAACCATGGCCATTCAGAGGATGGGCATTAGATCTGATAGGCGAAATAAATCCTGCTTCGTCCAAAGGTCAGAAATATATCTTGGTAGGAGTAGATTATTTTACCAAATGGATCGAAGCTATACCTTTGGTAGTTGCTGATCAAGAGGCAATTATCGAATTTATACAAAAGCACATTATCTATAGGTTTGGATTACCAGAAAGTATAACTACAGACCAAGGTTCTGTATTTACTGGTAGAAAGATGCAAGGATTTGCCCAAGAAATGGGGTTTAGATTGCTAACATCAACACCGTATTATGCTCAAGCAAACGGACAAGTCGAAGCGGCAAACAAAGTAATAATAGGATTAATCAAGAAGCATATTGGCAAGAAGCCAAGAAATTGGCACAAAACTCTGGACCAAGTGTTATGGGCTTGTAGAACATCTCCAAAAGAAGCCACTAACACTACTCCTTTCCAACTTACATTCGGCCATGATGCAGTGTTACCAGTAGAAATTCATCTGCAATCAGTTCGAATACAGAAACAAAACGAAATTCCAGCCGCGTTATATTGGGAAATGATGATGAATGAATTAGTTGAATTGGACGAAATTAGATTACATGCGTTGGAGATTTTGATGAGGCAAAAAGAAAGAGTGGCCAGAACATACAATAAGAGGGTGAAGAAAAAAGTATTCGTTATTAATGACTTGGTTTGGAGAGTCATATTGCCTATGGATAAGAAGAACAAAGCATTAGGTAAATGGTCACCTCATTGGGAAGGACCTTTTCGAGTACTAAAAGTTTTCTCTAACAATGCCTACGAAGTCGAAGAACTCTTGGATGATAAACGTGTCCTAAAGGTTAAAATGGGAAATATTTAAAGAAATATAAACCAAGCCTGCGGGAAATTCGAATAGTAACAACGTAAACAAAGTATTATAAAAAGCCAAGATGGCAAGATAAGAATGCCAAAATGGCGTTGTTCGAATATTACATTGAAAGAACCAAAGTTATGGTCAGATAGACAAAAATCTAGAAATAAACATTATTTTTCAATCGAGTAAAGGTACTTCGAAATGTTTCAAGTCTTTGCTGAGCAAACCGCCTGGCACCTTCCAAGGTTGCCACTTCTCCTTTAAGTTGTTCTGCAGTCTCCATTTCTGCAAGCCCCCGGTTGAGAAGCTCTTCGAATTGGTTACCTGCAGGATTAGTTTCGAAGGCTAGTTGTTGTTCCTTAGCCTCCTTAACTTTCTGTTGAAGTTCCAGAATCTGCCTTTCCCAAACAAGAATGGACTCAGCTCGAGCCTCATATTCAGTTTTTGCCTGCTTCAGATGCATAGCCTGATCTTCAGCTTCTTGAGAAAGCTTCGAAGCTTGTTCATAGGCGGCATCCATAGCAATGCGTTTCTCGTGAACCTTCTTGGCAGCAGATTCGTCTTGGAGAAGATAGCCAGTTACGTTGTCCAGCAAATTCTGAAGATCAAACAAGAGAGTACTAACTGGCAGAGAGCAGCTGGAAAGATTAACCTTTGTAAGCAGCTCATTCATAGTATAGCAAGCAGTACTATCTTGCTTAAGCACTTCGAAGATATCCACATTGAGAATAGTTCTCCTAATTTTGTTGAGAAGAACAACTCTTTCATCTGTGGGAAGAGGATAGCTGGTTGAACTTGTGCCAGCCCTAGCGAGTGGAGCGTCCCTCTGGGCCAACTTTGCCTTCATGTACCCAATAGGGTCATTTCGCCTCAGAAGTGCCAGTTCCTCGTCAGTCATTCGAGACGGAGAGGATTGGGGGAATTCCACGCGTAGGGGAACCTCGTTTGTTTCAACCTCTGGGTTTTCGTTGATTGTATCACCATCCCCTTCATTTGCTTCGTACTCTTGATCTTCTTCATCCTCGTCCAAATCTACCACTTCGATACCATCCTTTTCACTGCTATGTGCATTAGACTCCATCCCGGCAGTCGAACCATCGTTGTCGTTTTCCCCATCATTGGCGTTTTCCTCCTCAGATTCTTCGTCTGCAGATTCTTCGAATCCTTGCCCAGAATCAGCTTTTTCCTCTTCAGTCCGAGTATCCTTTGGATCCTCTTGAAGAGTTTCAAGGGGGGACTTTTGAAGAACCCTTTGTGAATCCTCTGCAGACGTTTGAGGTATGGTTTCGTTCACCTCTTTCAGAGGAATGGAGGTACCTTGGTCATCTGGCTGCTCAGAAGTTCCAGCCAAAACCGCCACGTTGGAAGAACCTTTGTTTTGGACCAAATTGCTGGAGTCTCCTTGAGGAGAGGAGTTAAGCGGAACAGCAGCCCTGGACGGTGAGGTCGAAATAGTAGAAGTGGGATTCAGGATGTTCTGCAAGGAGCAGCAAAGTGTTAAAGGATGACACTCACCAAGGTAATAAGAAGTTAAACATTTTTAGAAGAAGTTCGATTTACCTGTGGCCCCTCAGAAGAGAGGTTGCTAGCTATGCGTTCCAACTGTGGGTTGGAGGTCGAAGGTGGATTTTTGGATTGTGGTAAGGGAGCAGCATCCCTGGAGTCGAGTCCAGAGACACTAGTAGGAGCAGTACTTTTGGGTGTAGCTTTCTTTAGCTTCTTCTTCGAAGCAGTGTTTGAGTTTCCTCCAGCAGTCAGATCTTCCCCAGTGGTGCTTGGTTTCCGCTTCTTGGGAGTAGTGGGGGGAAGCTTGTTGGTCTGAACGAATTTTAACGAAGTTAGATATAAAAGGATTGAGTGAATTCGAAGCATGAAAAAACTAAGTGATTACCGTTGGAATTGGGGCACTTGTTGTTATTGGCGTTGTTGTTGTTGGTGTAGTTGCAGCAGCAGTAATCGTTTCGGGTGGATTAGTCTTTTCGGTAGTTTCGATGGAGGCTTGAGAAGCACTCCCTTCCTTCGATTTTGAGGCAGTGGTCTTTATCCTGATAGCTGAAAATCAAAACATTTAAAGCAAAGGTTAAAGATTTGGAAAATAAAAGATATTTGGGAGTTTTTCCCAAGCATTCGCACCTGTGCCTTGATCAGATTTAATTGACATGGCAGAAAGGTCATATCGAAGATGTCCTGGGAAATCATGAAGCCAGTGTCGAGCCCATGTCACAGTCTCAGATGGCTTTGGTTTCCTTTGAAGATATTTGAACATCTCTTTGCAAGTAAACCACCATGGATATGGGGGAAACCAAGCCAGAGCCAATTCTGAGGTAGGTAATCTGGGAAATTTAGGTGGATGCATTTCGAATGCCAACCTATACCTATCCTCAGGTGACAGCCCTGAAGGAAGTTTTAGCTTGGAAACTTTTTGTTTAAATTTTTCCTTCAAGGTCTCAGCCGCTTGATGCACAGTGGAGTCCAAGCGTGTGGGATCATAAGTAGTTTCGAAGTAATTTTGAAAAGCTTTTATTTCTTTGGCATGAGTAAACATACCTTTCTTTGCTGGTACCTGCACATCGAAGGCATCAATTAGTTTCTGTCGAATAGTAAGTGTATCGAACATACAAGTTTGATAAAACTTAATCCACCACTCCAGAAATCCTTTGGCCGCGAGATGAGTAGGTTCGAAGGCTATCAGTTCAAATTGGGCAAAGCCCTGATATTGTTCTTGTTGGATCTTGGCTTCCCTTGCCTTGAAAGTTCGACCAGATGTGATGGCGCTCTCAGTCTGGAACAAAGGTTCAGGAATCAGTTGGCATAGGCCAAACTGCCTCGAAACGAAGTTTGGTTGGTAGGCAAAGAGAAGAATTTGGTTCTTAGCTGGGGTTATCCTTGAAGAGATAAGTCTAGGAAGCAAGAAAGCTCTCCACACATCTTGGATTTCCTTACTCTTGATGGCTTCTGAGAGAGCCATGGTGAACCAAGAAGGTCCATGAGCCCTCGAAGCAAAGGGCGCCATGCTCTCTTCGAATTTATGTCTTTTTGAGAGTATCAAGATGTACTTCGAGAAGTGAACCTTGAAGTCGTCCTTGTCGTCATTAGGGGTTAGTCTTCGAAGCCTAGTGCCTTCGACTATCCTATCACTTATTTCTGAATCTTGTTCATCTATGGTATTGGCGGTTGATAAAGAAGGTTTGAACATGGCATTGAGCCATAATTGAAGTAACCAAAATGGGCCAGCTAAAAGAATGTTTTTGGAATTGTGGGATTTGAGGCTCGAAACAGCTGACCTCAGGCTCTCATAGAGGTCAACTAAGAGTAATTCGCTTAGGCACACTTTGCGATTTTCAAGTAAATCCCTAGCTAAAGGAATGAACCTACTAGCTACCTGCAGGGATCTACTGCAGAAAACGTACCTGGACAGCCACAGGGTTAAGAAAGCAATATGCTCTGTGTCAGACACATTATCCCCTTCAGCATGATAATGGCCGATAAATTTGGAGAAGCTGGCTAACTTGACTTCGAAGTCAATTATGCTCGAGTGCTCTTCATTGTCAGGAACATAAGTTTCCCCCACTGGCGACAGTCCGGTAATGGCTGCTATATCGAAGAAGGTTGGGGTGATCATTCCACCTGGAAGATGGAAAGTGTTGTAGGTACTATCCCAGAAGTAGAGGGACGCAAATAGCAGAGGATGACTATAGGTGAATCCAGGTTTCGATAGCTTAATAAGGTTATAAATGCCTAGTTCTTCCCATTGCTGGGATTTTTTGGCTTCTACTTTCGTAAACCAGTTTTGATAAGCAACATCAGCAGTAGGGCAAGATCGGAATGGTTTAAAATTACTTTTTACATAATCCAAGATAAATGGGTCTTTGGGATGAACAGTTGAGGTTTCTGTGGTTTTCGGATTAAGAAATTCTACTGCCCTAGGGGCATCCATTTTGTTGAATAAAGGTTTGAAGTTATAACACACGGGAAAAATGGTCCTGGTGTCCTTTAGTATTTCAAAAACTGTAAGAGGGCCATTTAAGGCTAACCTCTTACCAGCAACATGGGTAGGGATGAGTACCTGTGATGCGTACAACATTTCTTTTTCTTTGGAAATCATTTGAGGAGCAAGAGCAGATTGGCCTTGAATGGTGACGATTTTACTCTCCATAGTTGCTCCTGTAGTTTTTCCCTTCTTCTTGGAGGCTTTCTTGAGTTGGGATGATGTGGAAGAAGACATTTTTGTTGTTTGAGAGCTTAGAGTGTTTATGAGAGAAGAAGAGTAAAATTCCAGAGTTTGAAAGGTTTAGAATGTAAAGGAGGAAAAGGGAAGGTTAAATTGACGTTTTATAATAAGAAGATGAAACATCCACCGAGTGAAAGTATGATACGTGGAGATCATGGATTGGTGTGATGAAGAGGTGGCGAGAAGTTGATATAGGTAATAGGCGTGATTTTAAAAACAATCATTACTTATAACTGCACCATGCTGTGAAGTGACTTTGGGCGGTTAAGGTACCCAAAGGGTGCTATGATTGATGTGACTAGGGTCAAACGCATTAAATGCTATGATGATTCGAAGATCCTATCAAAATCTTGTATAAATATTTAAAATAGGTATTTCTCAGAGAGATCGAAATACATATTTTAAAGGGGCAATTTGTTGGCTGAAGATTTTGATAATGTTATTTAGAATACAAAAGAGCTAGAAGTTCTGATCGAAATGGAATTAAAACACCACGCTTCGAAATTGCAGAAGCAGTGTTTCGAATGAGTGTGTCAAAGCTTGAAGCTTCGAACGGTGATCTTGGGAGCGTATCCAAAGGGGTCTCGAAACAGCAGCGAAGCTAAGTCTGAGAAGAGCGTTCGAAGCAGAGAAACACCAAAGCATTTGAAACTTAAATGAAAGCGGGACTTTCAAAGTTTGAAAGTTATGTGTTGGAGCATTTGGGGACACGTGGAAAGATGAAAGGAGCATTGTCTTGCATGTTCGAAACGTGGCATGATCTTGTAGCGAGACCGTTAGGGTCGAATTAGTATAAATAGAAGTCTTAGTGTTAGGATTTCAGTGTGTCATATCTGTTATACAAAATACTCAATAACATTCAAACTACCACATGGCAAGGGAAACGAATGCAAGAGAGATGTATGTATGATAGCACCATGTATTTCTAATTTAATAAAAGCCTTTTTACTATTTCCAGCACTTTCCTTCTTTTTCTTTCTTTCGAATAACATTTACAAGTTTCTTTATTTACTGTCTTTTCATTTCAAAGTCTTTTCTTCAAAGTTTTACATTTTACTGCATTCTTTATATTTCGAAGCACTCTATATTTCAGAGAACTTTTACGCTTTCAATGTCTTTACTTTCAAGTATTATTCTTCAAACATGTACTTTCACTTAAAGTCATTTCTAGATTTCTTGCATTAAACGCTTTCTTCACATTTTAAACTTTCACATTCCAGAAACCTTTTGTGTTAAATGTTTTATGGATCGAAACCAGTTATTTCATTTTCCATACAGTTTTATATGTCTTGTCAATCAGCATTACAATTAGCAATTATTCGTATAACTTAGTTTTCACATACATTTTGACCATATTTTAAACTCTTAGAGAGGGGGATCGAAATAAACCAAACATTTATACAATAGCACCCATGAATAATTGTTCGATTGTGAGAGTAACCTTAATATCCAAGGAGTCCTAGGATCAATCTAGTCGATCCTGTGAGTTACCAAAGAGATTGAGTAGCGTTAATAAAGATTATTCGATAGTTTGGAAGACTAGCGGTTGTTTACCAGAAATCACTGGAAACACAATCCTACACCCGGATTTTGGGAAACATTCATAGATAGCAATACGTTGTGGAAACTGTGTGGGGTATACCGACACGATCGAAGCAATAGCTATATTAGTGCGACATATTTGTGAGTACCGGTAACCCTTGAGTTCAATCAAGGAGAGTACGGGGCCGCTGAGTGATGTCACTAAGCACTAATGACCTAGAACCTTACTTGACCATCTTGGCCTTTTATTAGGGGTAGTGAGATGACCGGCTTTGGTGCAGTCCGAAGTTGGTAGATACTCGATACTACACTCATTGAGGGTTGTTTTCTTGGAATATTTTGGTCGCTAGTTAAGTGGCTAAACCAAAACCATGAACGATGAAAACAATCCAATGATATTGAGCTCCTTAGAACCCGGTTACTATTTATAGGACAGGTTTTTAAGCCAACTACACTCAAGAGGGTACTTACCTATGAAACCTCATGCAAGCCTGAAACTAGGGTTTGGTGTGAATTGCTTGTACATATGTTTTGTGCATACATCATAAACATCATAAAGCATCATATGCATTCACTAACCATTTCAAGGGTTTAGATCTTCATCTTTGTTCTTGTTTTGTAGGTCATGGAAATTCTTCGAAGAAAAACCATCCAAGTCAACCTTGTGAGAATCCCTCCTCAACTCAAGGAGCTCACATCAAGGATTCTGGAAAGCTCGCCCTTCAGTGAAAGACATGGTAGACTGCTCAGCTTAGTCAACACCAACATTGAAGAGGACATGTTGAAAGTGCTATTCCAGTTCTTTGACCCTCTTCATCACTGCTTCACTTTCCCCGATTACCAGTTGGTTCCCACTTTGGAGGAGTTTTCTCAACTTCTAAGAATCCCTATCCTTAATCAACTACCCTTCAACGGTACGGAAAAGGAACCAAAGCCTGAAGATGTTGCTCGAGCATTACATCTACAGCCTTCTGACATCAAGGGGCATTGGGAAACCAGAAGCGGCGTCAAAGGATTCTTAGCAAAATTCTTGTTTGAGAAGGCACAAGAATGTTGGAATTCATTGGACCTACAAGCCTTTGAAGAAATTGTGGCACTCCTTATCTATGGGTTGGTCTTGTTCCCAAATCCTGACCAGCTGGTAGATGTCAATACCGTCAAAATCTTCTTATCCAGAAATCCAATACCAACATTGCTCGGGGACATTCTTCACTCATTTTACACACGAACAATGAGAAAGAGGGGTGTTCTCATGTGTTGTACTCCTCTCCTTGCAAGGTGGTTTATTTCGCACCTTCCACAATCTGTCTTGAAGAATGACCAAGGTTCAAGGTGGTCCCAACGATTAATGACTCTTACTCACTCTGATGTACATTGGTGTTCTCGGTCCAGAGAAAATGTCATCATCGTCGATCGTTGTGGAGAATTCCCTAATGTTCCATTACTTGGCATTAGAGGGGGCATTACCTACAACCCTTGCCTAGCTTTGAGGCAATTTGGATATGCACAGAGGGATGGCCCTCACGACATGTTGATTCCTGACCTAGTTTTTGACTTCGACAATGATACGCAAGGACTTCGCCAAAGATTCATCAGAGCTTGGAGGATGCCCAACAAGGTTGATAGCAAGACACTGGGGCACAAGAACTCCATCCCTCTTGAGCCTTATCTCAAATGGGTACGAGCCCGAGCCCAGAGTCTAATGATGCCTTATCCTCATGTTCTCCCTGTGATTAAAGAGCCTGTTAAGGAAGGAGAGGTACCCTACACCATCCTATATCCTGACATGCCTACATCGTGGGAGGAAATGCAGAAGAGCTGGATTCAGCTCAAGGAGGAACGGAACACTTTTGTAGCTAGCTTCTACGCTAGTGAGAAGAAGGTTCTAGAACTTACCCGCCGACTCCATGAGGAAGAGACCCTCAACACCTACATCGCACCAAAGAGGATGCGCAATGTCTTTTTACCTTGAGAAGTTGTTTTTGTAATATTTGGCCCATGGGGCATTTATGTACTAACAAATTTCTTCTTATTAATATGACGTGCGTTCTTTTTTGTCTGCAACAAGTTTGAATATTCTAAATCCTTGAATGCATTGCATACATAAGCATACCATTCATCATGTGCATAAGCAGGTCTCACGCCAGGTTTCCTTATCTGTCTGCTGTTTATTTCAGTAGGATGGATCTCGAGCAAACAGTCAAGGACCTACAAGCTCAAAATGCACAGTTTCAGCAACTCCTGATGACCTTGGCTAAGGGTCAGGAGGATCTAAAGACCTTGCTGGGGAATAAAGACCCAGTGAAAAAGAAGAAAAAGAGACTCGGGGTGGCTACTTTAGGGAGAAGATTTGAAGGAGAGGCCAGAAGAGTGCTTGAATTTCCTCCTACTTCTGAGGAGGGAACCAGTAAAGGGGGTGCGGCTGCGGTACCTTCCGAGTCCGACATGGAAGAAGAGGAGGCTGAAGAGGATGAAGACTACTCTGATCAACAATACCCTCCGGCTGATGATAAATACAAAGGTTTAGAAGACAGGTTGGCAGCCATGGAGCTACAGAGAGTGTCGGGCTTGGATTTCGAAGACTTGGGTTTAGTTGCCGGGATTGTGATTCCCCCAAAGTTCAAAGTGCCAGTTTTTGTGAGGTATGACGGGTTGTCCTGTCCAAAAATGCATCTCAGGTCCTACGTAAGGAAGATCCAACCTTATACGGCAGATAAGAACCTTTGGATCCATTTCTTTCAAGACAGCCTTTCTGGGGCTCAACTGGAGTGGTGTGATACGGTGGGAGAACTGACTATGGTTTTGCGTTTGTTTTCGCAAATGTTTCGGTTGAGCAAGAGTCGCCACCGACTTTTTATTTTATCCTAAGGAAAGGTTTAAAAAGCACAGCAAAAACCTTTGAGATGTTTTCCTGGGTTCGGGGAGTAGATTATAGAAAGGGAAGGTATTAGCACCCTTTCTATCCATGGTTATCCATGGGCTCTTAGTTACTTGCTTAGATCAACTTGCCTTAATTTTCAATTGTTTGAAATGGTGCTTTGTGTGTGTGTTTTGAAAATGTTTTTGAAAAGAAACCTATGTGGTGGCAACCTTTGTAATGATCCATGTTGGGATGTATACAAAGGTGTATGTCTTTTGAAAAGGTTTTCAATGTTTTGGAAAGTTGTTTTGAAAGTGTAGTGATGTGTGGTTTGAAAAATAGGCAAGTGTTTTGTTTTGCAAATTGGCAAGTAATCAAGAGCTACCTACCCTAAATTTCTCAAAGATCTTTGTTATGTTTTAACCCTTTTAACAATTTTGTTCCACCATTGCATTTGGTGGACAATCTTGTGTTAGGATGTGAAAGGGACGGGCGCGGGTCATCGTTTAGACCATAATTGCAATGGTGCCAAGTATCTTTGGGAAATCTTTCCTTGGAGGGACTTGATCATTTTTAGGCAACTTTCGAAAGCGTCATCGAGGGACTATGATCATTTGATTGTTTTTGTTTTGCCCAAAGAGACCTAACATGCAATATGGCCCATTTATTGAAGGCAACAAGTGGAATACCCTAGGGGTGCAAGTGTGATTAGTGTTGTCCATTTTCATGCTTGATTATCTTGAAATTAGGTCAAACTATTTTTGTTGTTTTTGATTCGCATACAAACCCTAATTCTAACATGGTATATTTAGAAAGCAATAAAGTGCGAAAAATAAAGTCCTAAACTATTACAACACAATATATGGGAAGGGGGTACAAATGTTCAAATGGGGGGTATTTTGACAAGGAATTTAAACCTAGACTATTACATCAAAATTGAATTATTTACAAGATATTTAATTGCACAAATTAAATAGAAATAAAATAAATATGCAAGATGCAAAAAGGTTTTTTATATGTTATAAAAAAAAGTATTTTTATATGTCAAATAAACAAAATAAAAAGTATTATTTTTTGGAGTTTTTTATGTTTAGGGCAAAACCCTAATTCATTAAATAAAAGTATTAATTATTTAATATGTACAATATTTATTTATCATATACAAAAATAAAATAAAAATGAAGTATATTTGTTAAAAAGGTATTTTTTAATGTTAAATATTAATAAAAAATAAAATGTATATATTTTGTATTTTTAACCTAAATATACTAATATATATATAAATATTTGTATTATTTACTAAATATATATTATATATACAAAATAATAATATTTAATATTTATAAAAAAAGTATATTTTATATAAAATATTTTCAGAAGATAAAATAAAATAAAAATGGAAAATAAAATGTGTTTACATTATTTTAGTATTTTTCAAATAAAAGTATGTTTATATATTTATTTATGTACAAATATTAATCTAAACAAATAAATACCTAATAAATATGAAAATGGTGTAAAAAATATTTTTAATATTTTTAATATTATAAGAAAAAATAAATAAGTCAGAACAAAAAAGAAAAAGTCAAAAAGTCATAAAAATAAGCAAAATGGGCCTAGGGGGTGTGTGTGTGAAAATGAGGTGTAAACAGAAATGAGATCTCAGGCCCAGCCCAAGAAAGGTTGTCTTCAACCTTCAGACAACCATTTGAAAAAACGCGCGCCTATGATGCCTCAACCACAACTCCTGATTCCTGGACTTTTAGCACAAACTTCCAACATGAAAAATGTCAAGCATTGAACCACGAATCCAGACATATAAAGAACTCATCCTAACTCTCAGAAATGAGAGAGAATTTCTTCTCCCCCAATTCCTGACCTAGTTTTTATTCAATGTTCAGACTTAAAATTCTCTAAGCATACATAATATAAATGAAAACTAATGATATGGGCATGTTCAGGGCTATGAATGTGATATATTTTCTTCACAAACCTAAAGCTAACAATGCCTGGATAGAGAGATACGAGTTCATGAACTTACCTGTTCAGTTGAAGTTGTATCTGATGATGGAGGTGTCTTCAATGCAAGGTGATGATTGATACAGCTTCCTTGATGTCCAGGGATGCTATTCCAAGCTTTACTTTGTCTTGAAACCTTTTGAATCGTGCTATGGAACTTCAACTGCAAAACAAGAAAATGAAAATGGTGATGTTGCCTGGGAGTGTTACAGGTCGTGTTTGAGGTTTGGAATAGCTTCAAGGGATGTTGTGGGATGTGTTTGAAGTGTTTTTAGCAAGAATGCATGGAAGGTTTGAGCTATGGAACTCAAACTGCAGGGATGCCCTGTTTTGGGCAGTTCAATGGTGATTCTGTGAATGGGAAGGTGTTGGAGATGGTTGGCTCGTGTTCTAGCTCAGAATGGATGTTTAGAAAGTGTACAAAGTCTTTTCTTAAGCTTGTGTTAGCTGAGATGAAAGTTGTGTCCTGTTATGCTAGTTTTCTTCACACTTAAGCAAGAGATGGCCACTTTAGTTTTTAGACAGGTAGAGCCCCCCCTAATGTGCTGCAAACCTTGGCCTTGATCAGTGCAATTAGCCCATAAACTTGTTCCAAGGAGATTTTAATTGTACTTGCTTGGATTGTTAATTGACATAAAGTGAAACTTTTCTAAAATGGATATTATGCTTTATCTAAAAATAGATTAATTTTGCATACAATGTCCAAACTCATAGAACAACACTTTGGCACAAAGGATTGGCATTAAATTATGGAGTGTAGATGAGATATAGGACCTGTAATCAAGGAAAGCATGCTGAATTCAAAATGGCACAAATGTATGAACATGTAAATTGGCCAAATCAAAAATGAGTTTTTTCCAACTTGCCAAATTCGATTCTCCCTAACCATGAGGTTGTTTGATGAGTTCTTGGACATTTTGGAAAGCTTGGAATGTGTACTACAATCCATCTTTGAAATGCAAATTTAAATTCCAAGTGGAAGTATATGAAAAATGGTCTTGAAGTTAGGTAAAAGCCTTGCCTAAAATAGGTCAAATTTTCTCTAAGTTAAGAATGGTTTGGTACCCTTGTTCCAAAAATTGTAACTTGAGCTACAAGCTTATTTTGGGAAAACTTTGTGAATCAAAGTTGTAGATTTTGCAATAGGCTACAACTTTCATGTTTTAACTTTTGCTTGAATCCAAATGAATCTTGGTGAGAAAGTGGGGCAAAGTTAGGAAAAAATTAGGGTTTTTCATAACTTAGAAAAATTCTAAGTTATGAAAAATCTTCATTTCAAACCCTAATTTGCAATTGTTGATTTCTTGATGAACAAGTTTCTTGATTTGGCATGTTTTGATGAAAAATGAATCTTGACACTTGATTTTGACCAAAAAGTCAAAGTTTGACTTTTCAGTATACAGTCAAAATTGATCAATTGACTGGGAAATTCAACTGTCAATCTTGTGCATTTGGGATCTTTTGAACTTGTTGAGCATGTCAAGATAATTCCATGGTGTCCTTGAGTCCATATGTGAGCTTGATTTGCCATTGGCTAGGTCAAACAGTCAAAAATTGCCTTTGTGCAGTCAAAACCCTAAAAATGACCATTTTGCCCTTTTGGTGATCTGATCAAACTTCTTGTGGAATTGTGATCCAAACTTGATCAAATGGTCCATGTGAGTTCATAATGTTGATGTGGGTCAATTTTCATGAGATTTGACTGTCAATTGGCCACAGTTGACTTTTTCCCCAATACAGTTGATTTTTAGGTCAACTGTCCAATTGACTGGGCAAAATTTGGAATCAAGACTTGAAACTTGGTATGGATAAACTTGGGAGTCCAACATGAAGCATGAAAGTCATCTTAGGCATTTTAGGTCAAAATATCTTTGTGCAAACACAAACTCTAATTTGGGTCAATAGTGCAAGGAGAAGTCTTGAGCAGAGGAAACCCTAACTGGATCTTGAGCTCCAAGGGTCTTGTGATGAGAAAATGTTGAGGAAATGGGAGGGCAAATTTTGGGGTACAACAGTTGCCCCTGTTCAATCTTCTTGAACCTGAAGAGTTAGATTGGCAAGTTTGCCTTTCGTGACTCGAGGGTAAAAGGAGATTGGACACTAGAGTGCCCGGAAATTTGCACTCGCATGTTGGAGTATCAGCAAATGTGATGTCGGGAATGGGCTTATAGATGCCATTTGAAGAGATGGTGGATAGGGAGATGGGCTTATAGATGCCATCTGGAGAGGTGACAGAACCTTGTCGGGAATGGGCTTATAGATGCCATTTGGAAGTGTTGATCGCATAAGAGATTCCTTAGCGAGAACTTGTGTATTTTGAGAAAGACAGATGTTCTCCTGGCTTGTTACAGGTGTTTGATCTTCAATCTCTTCATGCAGACATGCCCTGGCTAGATACAGGTGTCGAATCTACAATCGGATGCTCACAGATATGCCCTAGCTGGATACAGGTATCGAATCTGGAAATAGTCGTCAACAGATATGCCCTGGCTGGATACAGGAATCGAATCTGGAAATAGTCGTCAACAAATATGCCCTGGCTGGATACAGGAATCGAATCTGGAATTGTTGTAGTTGATAGATGTGCCCTGGCTGGATACAGGAATCGAATCTTCAAATTTTTTAGACGTGCCCTGGCTAGATACAGGAATCGAGTCCGGAATCGTGACAGTTGATAGATATGCCCTGGCTGGATACAGGAATCGAATCTTCAAACTCTTCAGATGTGCCCTGGCTAGATACAGGAATCGAGTCTGGAAACTGATCACTCACAGATGTGCCCTGGCTAGATACAGGAATCGAATCTGGAATTGTGACAGTTGATAGATATGCCCTGGCTGGATACAGTAATCGAATCTTCAAACTCTTCAGATGTGCCCTGGCTAGATACAGGAATCGAATCTTCAAATTCTTCAGACGTGCCCTGGCTAGATACAGGAATCGAGTCCAGAATTGTGATAGTTGATAGATATGCCCTGGCTGGTTACAGGAATCGAATCTTCAAACTCTTCAGACGTGCCCTGGCTAGATACAGGAATCGAGTCTGGAAACTGATCACTCACAGATGTGCCCTGGCTAGATACAGGAATCGAATTTGGAATTGTGACAGTTGAAGGTAGTTGTCTTTGGGGTTGTCTTTTTCCCTGAAAAGGCAAAACATCAGTTGTATGCAATGTCATGGTGTATGAAATGCATGATGTTATGATGTTCAACATGAGATAGTGTTGTATGCACTTTATCATGTATGTAAGCAAGATGTATGAAATGCGAAATGTTTATGAATTTATTTTCGTCTTAGGAAAATAAATCCTTGACGACCGGCTGGGGAATTAAATCCTGGGCTAACATTGAAGAGTAGAGTTCTTTGTTTCTGCTGGGGATGACGGTTGTAAGAATACACTGGTAGGGGAAGATGACTCTATTGAGGAATACACTTGTTGGAGAGATTACTCTGCGGGGAATTGCTCTGTGGAAGAGATACTTTGTTGAAGTTTGACGAGAGCTTCACTGAGGATTTCAATGATGGACTCTGCTGGGGATAACAAAGATAAACTCCTCTGGGGATGACAATGATAAACTCCGCTGGGGATTGTGTTGATAAGTTATGTTGGGGAACTTTGATGAACTCCGCTGGGGATAGGAAGAACTTCGCCGAGGGCGATCTTCCGTGGCAATTAGCTGAGGATAACCCAGTTATAAGCCCTTGTGAGGAATAACTTTGAATAAAACTCGGGAGAGACGTCCGTACTCTGCAAGGGATAAGCTTCCAGAATCTACTGGGGATAAGCTTCCAGACTTGCTGGGGATATGATTCAACCTTCCTGGGGAAACTTTTGAACTGTATTGGTAAATGGTTCCACTGGGGTGTCTGTATTCCGCCGGGGAACAATCTTAGATCAAGACTGTCGGGGATGCTTGCTGATGAATGCCTATACTCCGCTGGGGAATATTGATATCTTGCCCTACTCTGTGGGGAGTTGAGATAACTTAGTCACGTTCTTCAGTTAAATCTACCTTGGTACCTTGGCGGACAGAGCAACCAGACTGCATCAGACAACTTTACCTTGCCCCTGTTTCTGATGTCACCTGTAATTAGTCTTTTGTTTCGTATGCAAGTACTTGTGAATTAGCAATTTTAATGTCAAATGCATATATCAAAAATGAACATTGGACGTTCTTCGCAAGACAAAACAGAAAAGGGAAAAACAATTGGCAATTTGTTTGAAAAAGTGAATTTGTATTGATTTTGAAGTTTGCTTGAAAATAGGCGTTTTTTGTACAAGAGGCCGACGTCCTAGTAAGAGAACGTCGCTGAATAACATAAAGTTTATACAATTTTGAAAAGGAAACAAAACAGATATGTGCACAATATTCCCACTGGGTTCCAACTCTGCTATCGCCTTTATGTCTTCAAGCGTCTCATCACTTTGTTGCCTAGTTGAAGATGAAGCTGATTGATTGATGCCGAAGTCTGAGCCAGATAGTTGATGCCGAATTCTGGATGCAAGGTGACCCAATGAGACATAGTGTTACGCTTTATCCCTAACTTTTGCCTGGACCGCCCTTTCGGGTTTTCAGTCCACCGGGATACCCATTTTTGCCCAAGCCGCCTTTTCAGGTTTTCGACTTGCCGGGTGTACAGATTTTTTTTCATTTCATCCCTTATTTTTGCCCGAACCCTTTTGGTTCGCCGGGAAGCCCTTATTTTTGCCTAGGTATGTCAACCTAACGGGTCTTTGATTCATGCGTAGTATCTTTTTACTATGTCTGCATTGGCGGGGTGAGGAAGGTCGTCACCATCCATGGTGGTTAGAATCATGGCTCCTCCTGAGAACACATGTTTAACCACAAATGGCCCTTCGTATGTAGGGGTCCATTTGCCCCGGGGATCACTTTGAGGAAGGATGATGCGCTTGATTACCAGGTCCCCAACTTGATACTCTTGTGGTCTGACTTTCTTGTTAAATGCCCTGATCATTTGTTTTTGGTACGTCTGACCATGACAGATAGCGGTGAGTCTCTTTTCGTCAATCAGGTTTAATTGATCAAGTCGAGTCTGGATCCAGTCATCTTCACTCAAGTCTGCATCCTTCATTATCCGGAGAGAGGGTATCTGGACTTCAATCGGCAAGACTGCCTCCATGCCATAGACCAAGGAAAAAGGAGTTGCCCCGGTTGACGTCCTCGCTGAGGTACGGTACCCATGAAGAGCAAATGGTAACATCTCGTGCCAATCTTTGTAGGTCACTGTCATCTTCTGCACAATTTTCTTGATATTCTTATTAGCTGCTTCTACAGCCCCATTCATCTTTGGCCGGTAAGGAGAAGAGTTATGGTGCTGTATCTTAAATTGCTCGCAGAGCTCAGTGATCATCTTGTTGTTGAGATTGGTACCATTGTCCGTAATGATTCTTTCCGGGACGCCGTACCGACAGATTAGGTTATGCCGAATGAAACGTGCAACGACGCTCTTGGTTACCGTGGCGTAGGAAGCTGCCTCAACCCACTTTGTGAAGTAATCAATCACTACCAAGATGAAGCGATGCCCGTTGGATGCCGTTGGTCGGATCTCACCGATCATATCGATGCCTCACATTGCAAAAGGCCAAGGTGCCGTCAGGACATTCAGAGGAACCGGAGGGATGTGCACTTTGTCCGCATAGATCTGGCATTTGTGACAAGTTCGAGAATGTTGGTAACAGTCGGCTTCCATTGTGGACCAGAAATATCCTGCCCGAAGGATTTTCTTTGCCATGGTATGTCCACTGGAATGTGTTCCGAATGTACCTTCATGCAGTTCTATCATGATCTTCTCTGCTTCAGCCTTATCCACACAACGCAGTAAAGTTGAATCATGATTCTGTTTGTAGAGAATGTCGTTGCTGAGGAAGAATTTTGCAGCAAACCTCCTCATGAACTTCTTGTCATTGACTGACGCACCTTCAGGGTATTCCTGAGCTTCCAAGTACCTCTTCACCTCATGATACCAGGGTTTTTCAGTCACCTCTTTGGCCTCAAGATCGCAGCAGTATGCGGGTTCGTCCAACTTCCAGATAATGATCCGGGGAGCTTCATTGTCCCATTTAACTTTGAACATTGAAGACATCGTAGCTAGTGCGTCCGCTAGCTGATTCTCTTCTCTTGGGAAGTGTTCAAAAGTTATCTCTTCAAAGTGGGGAAGCAAAGTCAACACATACTCCTTGTAAGGAATAAGATTTGGGTGTTTCATATCCCACTCGCCTTTGATCTGATTGATCACGAGAGCGGAATCTCCGAAGACACTCAGAAACTTGATCCTTAAGTCGATTGCAGCTTGAAGACCCATGATACATGCCTCATATTCTGCCATGTTGTTGGTGCAGTTGAAGCACAACCGGGCGGTGAGTGGAGTATAAGTTCCTTTGGGGGATATGATTACAGCGCCGATACCATTACCCAAAGCGTTGGAGGCTCCGTCAAAATGCATAGACCATCGGGATCCTTCCTCAGGTCCTTCATCTGGTCCAGGCACTTCACAATCAGTTACCACCATGATATCTTCGTCCGGAAATTCAAAGTTCAATGATTGGTAATCGTCCACAGGTTGGTGTGCCAAATGATCTGCCAGTAAACTTCCTTTGATTGCTTTTTGAGTGGTATACTGGATATCATATTCTGTCAAGATCATTTGCCATCTTGCTATTCTTCCAGACAGAGCAGGCTTTTCGAATATGTACTTGATGGGATCCATCTTTGAAATCAACAGAGTAGTGTGAGTCAGCATATACTGTCTCAGCCGGCGAGCAGCCCATACCAGAGCGCAGCAAGTTTTCTCGAGCAGTGAGTACCGAGACTCACAGTCGGTAAACTTTTTGCTCAGGTAATAAATAGCGTGCTCTTTTCGGCCAGACTCGTCATGCTGCCCCAGCACACACCCCATTGAGTTGTCAAGTACTGTTAAGTATAGTATTAGAGGTCTCCCTTCCACTGGTGGCATAAGAATGGGTGGATCTTGGAGATACTCTTTTATCTTTTCAAAAGCGGCCTGAGATTCATCGTTCCAATGTACTACTTGATCTTTCTTCAGTAATTTGAAGATTGGCTCACAGGTGGCAGTTAGATGTGAGATGAAACGGGCAATGTAATTCAGTCGTCCCAGAAAGCCTCTGACTTCTTTCTCTGTCTTGGGAGTCGGCATCTCTTGTATGGCTTTTACCTTGGCAGGGTCCACCTGGATACCTTTATCGCTTACAATGAAACCTAGCAACTTTTCGGACCTCACCCCAAAGGTACATTTGTTGGGATTCAACCTCAGCTTGTATAACTTCAGTCGGTCAAACAGCTTCCGCAGATGATCAAGGTGTTCTTCCTCAGTTTGGGACCTTGCGATCATGTCATCAACATATACCTCAATCTCATGATGGATAATTTCATGAAATAAAGCAACCATGGCACGTTGGTAGGTTGCCCCAGCATTTTTCAACCCGAATGGCATGACCTTGTAGCAGAAGGTGCCCCACTGAGTCACAAAGGTAGTCTTTTCCATATCTTCCGGAGCCATCTTGATCTGATTATACCCTGAAAAACCATCCATGAAGGAGAACACCTTGTGTTGAGCAGTATTGTCAACAATAACGTCGATGTGAGGCAGAGGGAAATCATCCTTGGGGCTTGCCCTATTCAGATCCCTGTAATCGACATACATTCTGACCTTACCGTCCTTCTTCGGCACTGGCACCACGTTGGCAACCCACTGAGGGTAAGAGGTTACTGCTAGAAACCCGGCATCGAATTGCTTCATAACCTCAGCCTTGATCTTTTCAGACATCTCTGAACGCATGCGGCGGACCTTCTGCTTTACCGGAGGGTAGTCTTCCTTGGTAGGCAGGTGATGAACCACAATGTCGGCATCCAAACCAGGCATGTCTTCATAAGACCAAGCAAAGATTTCCATGTAATCATGCAGCATCTGGATCAATCGTTGCTTCACGCTGAGCTCTAGATTGGCACCAATCTTGACTTCTTTTCTATCTGTCTCAGTACCCAGGTTAACGGTTTCCACCGGCTCTTCATGCGGCGGAATGGCCCTCTCTTCCTGGAGTAGCAGTCTTGCGAGTTCACCAGGCACTTCGCAATCATCTTCACCTTCGTCTTCGGCCAAGTTGATCGGATTCTCGAAGTCATAACTGGTGGTAGCAGAGCTGTTACCAGTGAGATCCAGAGTGGATTGAAACCTGTATAAGTGAGTGTGTGTAAATATAGCTGTTTTGCAATATATAACACGGAAAGAAAAAGAGCACAAGATTTGAAATGCAACAACGTCCAATGTTTTGATTAATGATATATGGAAATGTCATACAAAAAGCCCTCACAAATGGAGCTACGGTGCCCCGGGTAGGACACCGAGCCAATAAAAGTTTCAACATATTGTTTGTTACAAATTGAAAATCAAAAGAGTTAATTACTGCGTGACAAATGTGATAGGTGTAAAATCCTTTTCCGTCCAGTTGCTTGGTCCGTTGCTGGTGGTTGGATAGATCCAACTGTCAAACTCTGCTTCCTCTACGTCCTCCTCGATAGCATTCACCCTTGGGTTGGTGATAAACACCGGAGCCTTTCTGATCCTCTCTTTGCGCACAACCCTCTGAGCCTCTGCAGTGAAGCCCAACCCAAACCTGTCGGTCTTTTGAGTGAAGTCAGGAAGCTGACCCCAGTTTGCACATTTTCCTTTCTCAATCACTGCCCGGGCATCCTTCAGGGAAGCCATCTTTAAGGGAAAGTCTTCTTCAACCACTGTTTCAGCTGATGCCAACATTGGAGGTACCTCCTCAAAATGCTGAAAGGGGGTTTCAATAAACTCCCCGTCCATCTCGATATACCGGAATGAATTCAAGTGACTAACCATGTATTCCTCCTCACCCTACACAGTAACAATCTTCCCTTTGACTGGGTATTTAAGCTTTTGGTGTAGAGTGGATGTTACTGCCCCAGCCTTGTGAATCCAGGGTCGACCCAACAAGCAGGAAAAAAATGGACGAATATCCATTACATAGAATGTCGAGTCGAAGACTTGGGAACCCACACGAATAGGAATGTCTACCTCACCATGCACCATCCTCTTAGAACCGTCGAAGGCTCTAACAATGATGTTACTAGGTTTCAATTCCAGGCCCTCACAATCCAAGCGATCCAATGCCTTCTTGGACAAAACATTCAGGGAAGAACCGGTATCCACCAACACGTGCACGAGAGTAGTGCCCCTGCACTCTATAGAGACATGCAGGGCATCATTGTGATTTTTCCCTTTGGCGGTAAGGTCATCATCCGAGAAACCCAAGCCATTGTCAGCTGTCAAATTAGCCACACAGTCAGTGAATTGATCTGCAGAGGTCTCTTGCGGCACATGGGCCGTTTTCAGAAATGAAATCAGGGCCTTTGCGTGGGCCTCTGAGCACAGCAGCAATGATAGCATAGAGATTTTGGAGGGGGTATGCCCCAACTGTTCAACAATATTGAAGTCACTCTTTTTAATGATTTTAAGGATTTCCTCCATCTCTTGTTGGGAGGCTTCAACAGCAGTCTTTTTTGGTGCCTCCGTCCTGGCAGGAAAATCGGTAGCAACTTCTTTGCCCCGAGCATCAGAGGACTCGGCGGCAGTAGTAGACACAGGAACTTGATTTGGAACATGCACACTTGCGGGTGTGATGATAAGAGGTTTTCGGATAACTGGCGGTGCAATGTCAGGCGAGAAGAGCCTGCCACTGCGAGTAATCTTGGCGGGACCAGTGATGTTACTGATACTGGTACTGTTGTTGAACTCCTGCTTCACTCCAAGCACATACACGTCTGCCCCATAGTGCCATGGGACAGCCTTATTAGACTCATAGGGGAGAGGCCCCGGAACGGTAATAGTAATGGGTGCAACAAACATAATTTGGACTGGCTTCCTCGGGGGAGCCTTGGTAGGATTGTAAATTGTGACGACAGATACTTCTTCAGCGGAAACAAACGGAACAGCAGTTTTCTTGAACAGAATTTCTTTGCTATCCATCAGGCTTTGGATGCCTGATTTCAGCAGCGGACAACCGGTAGGGATAACAGCACACAAGAGGCAACCCTTGCTACAGCCCGGAAGTAAACCGGATAGTAGTAAGTTCCTCTTAACAGTCAAAAGAGGGGTAGCAACATCATTCACCGAAACAGCATACAAATCTTCCTCAATGGCATTTACTCTATGCTGGGGCATAGGAGCAGTTACAACATTTGGCCTCTCAGGCGCCTCAAACTGAATTTCCTTCGCGTTAATAAGGTCTTGCACTTTATTTCTCAGGGCCCAGCAATCATCAGTAGTATGCCCGGGGCTATCAGAATGATAAGCACAACGGGCATTTGGGTTATATTTAGGAGATGCAGTGTTCACGGCCTTCGGAGCCTCTTTGATGGTCACCAAGTTGGTTGATAATAGTTGCGGTAAGATTTGTGACAAGGTCATACTCAGCCGAGTATACTGCCTCTTGGGCCTTTCACCTCTTTGTTGATTGTACTGCTGAGGAGCAGCAACAGGCTTTGAAATGACCAAGGCATTGACGGCTTGGCGGCTTTTTGGCTTGACTTGTCTTCTAGGACCATAGACGACACTTTCTTCCTTCTTAAAAGGCCTCTTCTCAGTACTTGCGGAGGCAGCTTTCTGTATCTTTCCTGACCTGATGCCAGCCTCTATCCTTTCACCCGTCAGAATCAAATCCGTAAACCCAGCGGAGGAATTACCAACCAAATGATTGAAGAATGGACCAGACAAGGTCCCTAGAAACATGTCAACCAGCTCACGATCAGTCAAAGGAGGCTGCACCCTGCCAGCCAAATCTCTCCATTTTTGTGCATATTCTTTGAACCCTTCGCCCGTTCCTAGAGACATACCCTGAAGTTGGGTACGCGTAGGAGCGAGGTCAGAATTGTATTGATATTGTCTATAAAATGCGGTCGCCAAATCATCCCAGTGTCGAATACTAGTTCCATCTAGTTGATAGAACCACTCAAGCTGTGACCCCGACAGACTATCTTGGAAGAAGTGGATCCAAAGATTTTTGTCTGCCGTGTAAGGTTGGATCTTCCTTACGTACGACCTTAGATGCAGCTTTGGACAGGAGGCCCCATCATATTTGGCAAAGGCAAGCGCCTTAAACTTGTGTGGGATTACCACCCCCGAAGACAACCCAAAATCTCCGAAATCCAGCCCCGACACATTCTGAATCTCCATGGCGCTCAAGCGGTCCTCTAATTGCTTGTATATGTCAGCAACAGGTGGGTATTGTTCGTCATTGTAGTCCGTCTCGTTGTCAGAGACTGCAGGACTAGGAGCTCTTCCCCCTTGGGGACTGTCTTCCTCTGCAGAGGAAGTAGTTGGATCAGCCTCATTGTGGAGTGTGTTCCCAAACCTGCGTCCAGCATTGAACAATGCAGTCCTCTTCTTCTTCTTCTTATTTAGGAGTAGAACCTTCAACTCTTGCTGACCTTGGGCCAGGCTCAGGACCATTTCTTGAAACTGGGCACTTTGGGCCTGAAGGGCCTTGATTGCTTGCTCACTGGAGGAATCTGGATTCATGATGACTGTTCCAAATAAACAGCGAAGAAGATTAAGCAACCTGTGGAAAAATGGTACCTGTTATACACATGATGCATGAGATGCTATCTATGCAATGCATTCAAGGGTTTTAGACATTCACAATTATTGCAGACAAAAAGAACGCACGTCATATTAATAAGAAGCAATTTCTTAGTACATAAATGCCCCATGGGCCAAATATTACAAAAAACAACTTCTCAAGGTAAAAAGACGTTGCGCATCCTCTTTGGCGCAATATAGGTGTTGAGGGCCTCTTGCTCATGGAGTCGGCGGGTGAGCTCTAAAACCTTCTTCTCACTGGCGTAGAAGCTGGCTTCAAAAGTGTTCCGTTCCTCCTTGAGTTGGATCCAACTCTTCTGCATCTCCTCCCACGATGTAGGCATGTCAGGATGTAGGATGGTGTAGGGAACCTCTCCTTCCTTGACGGGCTCTTTAATCACAGGGAGAACATGAGGATAAGGCATCATTAGACTCTGGGCTCGGGCTCGTACCCACTTGAGATAAGGCTCAAGAGGGATGGAGTTCTTATGTCCCAGAGTCTTGCTATCAACTTTGTTGGGCCTCCCCCAAGCTCTGATGAATCTTTGGCGAAGTCCTTGCGCATCGTTGTCAAAGTCAAAAACTAGGTCAGGAATCAACATGTCGTGAGGGCCATCTCTTCGTGCATATCCAAATTGCCTCAAAGCTAGGCAAGGGTTGTAGGTGATACCTCCTTTGATTCCAAGTAAAGGAACATTAGGAAACTCTCCGCAACGGTCGACGATGATGACATTTTCTCTGGACCGAGAACACCAATATACATCAGAGTGAGTAAGAGTCATCAACCGTTGGGACCACCTTGAGCCTTGGTCATTCTTCAAGACAGATTGTGGAAGGTGCAAAATAAACCACCTTGCAAGGAGAGGAGTACAACACATGAGAACACCCCTCTTTCTCATTGTTCGTGTGTAAAATGAGTGAAGGATGTCCCCAAGCAATGTTGGTATTGGATTTCTGGACAAGAAGATTTTGACGGTGTTGACATCTACCAATTGGTCAGAATTTGGGAATAGGACCAACCCATAGATAAGGAGTGCCACAATCTCTTCAAAGGCTTGTAGGTCCAATGAATTCCAACACTCTTGTGCCTTCTCAAACAAGAATTTTGCTAAGAAACCTTTGACGCCGCTTCTAGTTTCCCAATGCCCCTTGATGTCAACATCTTCAGGCTTTGGTTCCTTTTCCGTACCGTTGAAAGGTAGTTGATTGATGATAGGAATTCTCAAGAGTTGAGAAAATTCCTCCAAAGTGGGTACCAACTGATAGTCAGGGAAAGTGAAACAGTGGTGAAGAGGGTCAAAGAACTGGAATAGCACTTTCATCATGTCTTCTTCAATGTTGGTGTTGACTAAGCTGAGCAGTCTACCATGTCTTTCACTGAAGGAAGAGCTTTCCGGAATTCTTGAGGTGAGCTCCTTGAGTTGAGGAGAGATTCTCACAAGGTTGACTTGGATGGTTTTTCTGCGAGGAATTTCCATGACCTACAAAACAAGAACAAAGATGAAGATCCAAACCCTTGAAATGGTTAGTGAATGCATATGATGCTTTATGATGTTTCTGATGTATGCACAAACATATGTACAGGCAAATCACACCAAACCCTAGTTTCAGGCTTGCATGGGGTCTCATAGGTAAGTACCCTCTTGAGTGTAGTTGGCTTAAAAACCTGTCCTATAAATAGTAACCAGGTTCTAAGGAGCTCAATATCACTGGATTGTTTTCATTGTTCATTGTTTTGGTTTAGCCACTTAACTAGCGACCAAAATATTCCAAGAAAACAACCCTCAATGAGTGTAGTATCGAGTATCTACCAACTTCGGACTGCACCAAAGCCGGTCATCTCACTACCCCTAATAAAAGGCCAAGATGGTCAAGTAAGGTTCTAGGTCATTAGTGCTTAGTGACATCACTCAGCGGCCCAGTACTCTCCTTGATTGAACTCAAGGGTTACCGGTACTCACAAATATGTCGCACTAATATAGCTATTGCTTCGACCGTGTCGGTATACCCCGCACAGTTTCCACAACGTATTGCTATCTATGAATGTTTCCCAAAATCCGGGTGTAGGATTGCAAACCCAAACAAGAGAGCCAAGATGTAAAGCAATCAAGACAAACAATTAGTCATGCAAGAGGGTGATCTAAGCCCTAAGGTTACTCCACTTTTAAAATTTTCCCCAGCAGAGTCGCCAGTTCTGTGATACGGTGGGAGAACTGACTATGGTTTTGCGTTTGTTTTCGCAAATGTTTCGGTTGAGCAAGAGTCGCCACCGACTTTTTATTTTATCCTAAGGAAAGGTTTAAAAAGCACAGCAAAAACCTTTGAGATGTTTTCTTGGGTTCGGGGAGTAGATTATAGAAAGGGAAGGTATTAGCACCCTTTCTATCCATGGTTATCCATGGGCTCTTAGTTACTTGCTTAGATCAACTTGCCTTAATTTTCAATTGTTTGAAATGGTGCTTTGTGTGTGTCTTTTGAAAATGTTTTTGAAAAGAAACCAATGTGGTAGCAACCTTTGTAATTATCCATGTTGGGATGTATACAAAGGTGTATGTCTTTTGAAAAGGTTTTCAATGTTTTTGAAAGTTGTTTTGAAAGTATAGTGATGTGTGGTTTGAAAAATAGGCAAGTGTTTTGTTTTGCAAATTGGCAAATAATCAAGAGCTACCTACCCTAAATTTCTCAAAGATCTTTGCTATGTTTTAACTCTTTTAACAATTTTGTTCCACCATTGCATTTGGTCGACAATCTTGTGTTAGGATGTGAAAGGGACGGGCGCGGGTCATCGTTTAGACCATAATTGCAATGGTGTCAAGTATCTTTGGGCAATCTTTCCTTGGAGGGACTTGATCATTTTTAGGCAACTTTCGAAAGCGTCATCGAGGGACTATGATCATTTGATTGTTTTTGTTTTGCCCAAAGAGACCTAACATGCAATATGGCCCATTTATTGAAGGCAACAAGTGGAATACCCTAGGGGTGCAAGTGTGATTAGTGTTGTCCATTTTCATGCTTGATTATCTTGAAATTAGGTCAAACTATTTTTGTTGTTTTTGATTCGCATACAAACCCTAATTCTAACATGGTATATTTAGAAAGCAATAAAGTGCGAAAAATAAAGTCCTAAACTATTACAACACAATATATGGGAAGGGGGGTACAAATGTTCAAATGGGGGGTATTTTGACAAGGAATTTAAACCTAGACTATTACATCAAAATTGAATTATTTACAAGATATTTAATTGCACAAATTAAATAGAAATAAAATAAATATGCAAGATGCAAAAAGGTTTTTTATATGTTATAAAAAAAAGTATTTTTATATGTCAAATAAACAAAATAAAAAGTATTATTTTTTGGAGTTTTTTATGTTTAGGGCAAAACCCTAATTCATTAAATAAAAGTATTAATTATTTAATATGTACAATATTTATTTATTATATACAAAAATAAAATAAAAATGAAGTATATTTGTTAAAAAGGTATTTTTTAATGTTAAATATTAATAAAAAATAAAATGTATATATTTTGTATTTTTAACCTAAATATACTAATATATATATAAATATTTGTATTATTTACTAAATATATATTATATATACAAAATAATAATATTTAATATTTATAAAAAAAGTATATTTTATATAAAATATTTTCAGAAGATAAAATAAAATAAAAATGGAAAATAAAATGTGTTTACATTATTTTAGTATTTTTCAAATAAAAGTATGTTTATATATTTATTTATGTACAAATATTAATCTAAACAAATAAATACCTAATAAATATGAAAATGGTGTAAAAAATATTTTTTATATTCTTAATATTATAAGAAAAAATAAATAAGTCAGAACAAAAAAGAAAAAGTCAAAAAGTCACAAAAATAAGCAAAATGGGCCTAGGGGGTGTGTGTGTGAAAATGAGGTGTAAATAGAAATGAGATCTCAGGCCCAGCCCAAGAAAGGTTGTCTTCAACCTTCAGACAACCATTTGAAAAAACGCGCGCCTATGATGCCTCAACCACAACTCCTGATTCCTGGACTTTTAGCACAAACTTCCAACATGAAAAATGTCAAGCATTGAACCACGAATCCAGACATATAAAGAACTCATCCTAACTCTCAGAAATGAGAGAGAATTTCTTCTCCCCCAATTCCTGACCTAGTTTTTATTCAATGTTCAGACTTAAAATTCTCTAAGCATACATAATATAAATGAAAACTAATGATATGGGCATGTTCAGGGCTATGAATGTGACATATTTTCTTCACAAACCTAAAGCTAACAATGCCTGGATAGAGAGATACGAGTTCATGAACTTACCTGTTCAGTTGAAGTTGTATCTGATGATGGAGGTGTCTTCAATGCAAGGTGATGATTGATACAGCTTCCTTGATGTCCAGGGATGCTATTCCAAGCTTTACTTTGTCTTGAAACCTTTTGAATCGTGCTATGGAACTTCAACTGCAAAACAAGAAAATGAAAATGGTGATGTTGCCTGGGAGTGTTACAGGTCGTGTTTGAGGTTTGGAATAGCTTCAAGGGATGTTGTGGGATGTGTTTGAAGTGTTTTTAGCAAGAATGCATGGAAGGTTTGAGCTATGGAACTCAAACTGCAGGGATGCCCTGTTTTGGGCAGTTCAATGGTGATTCTGTGAATGGGAAGGTGTTGGAGATGGTTGGCTCGTGTTCTAGCTCAGAATGGATGTTTAGAAAGTGTACAAAGTCTTTTCTTAAGCTTGTGTTAGCTGAGATGAAAGTTGTGTCCTGTTATGATAGTTTTCTTCACACTTAAGCAAGAGATGGCCACTTTAGTTTTTAGACAGGTAGAGGCCCCCCTAATGTGCTGCAAACCTTGGCCTTGATCAGTGCAATTAGCCCATAAACTTGTGCCAAAGAGATTTGAACTGTACTTGCTTGGATTGTTAATTGACATAAAGTGAAACTTTTCTAAAATGGATATTATGCTTTATCTAAAAATGGATTAATTTTGCATACAATGTCCAAACTCATAGAACAACACTTTGGCACAAAGGATTGGCATTAAATTATGGAGTGTAGATGAGATATAGGACCTGTAATCAAGGAAAGCATGCTGAATTCAAAATGGCACAAATGTATGAACATGTAAATTGGCCAAATCAAAAGTGACTTTTTTCCAACTTGCCAAATTCGATTCTCCCTAACCATGAGGTTGTTTGATGAGTTCTTGGACATTTTGGAAAGCTTGGAATGTGTAATACAATCCATATTTGAAATTCAAATTTAAATTCCAAGTGTAAGTATATGAAAAATGGTCTTGAAGTTAGGTAAAAAACCTTGCCTAAAATAGGTCAAATTTTCTCTAAGTTAAGAATGGTTTGGTATCCTTGTTCCAAAAATTGTAACTTGAGCTACAAGCTTCTTTTGGGAAAACTTTGTGAATCAAAGTTGTATATTTTGCAATAGGCTACAACTATCATGTTTTGACTTTTGCTTGAATCCAAATGAATCTTGGTGAGAAAGTGGGGCAAAGTTAGGAAAAAATTAGGGTTTTTCATAACTTAGAAAAATTCTAAGTTATGAAAAATCTTCATTTCAAACCCTAATTTGCAATTCTTGATTTCTTGATGAACAAGTTTCATGATTTGGCATGTTTTGATGAAAAATGAATCTTGACACTTGATTTTGACCAAAAAGTCAAAGTTTGACTTTTCAGTATACAGTCAAAATTGATCAATTGACTGGGAAATTCAACTGTCAATCTTGTGCATTTGGGATCTTTTGAACTTGTTGAGCATGTCAAGATAATTCCATGGTGTCCTTGAGTCCATATGTGAGCTTGATTTGCCATTGGCTAGGTCAAACAGTCAAAAATTGTCTTTGTGCAGTCAAAACCCTAAAAATGACCATTTTGCCCTTTTGGTGATCTGATCAAACTTCTTGTGGAATTGTGATCCAAACTTGATCAAATGGTCCATGTGAGTTCATAATGTTGATGTGGGTCAATTTTCATGAGATTTGACTGTCAATTGGCCACAGTTGACTTTTTCCCCAATACAGTTGATTTTTAGGTCAACTGTCCAATTGACTGGGCAAAATTTGGAATCAAGACTTGAAACTTGGTATGGATAAACTTGGGAGTCCAACATGAAGCATGAAAGTCATCTTAGGCATTTTAGGTCAAAATATCTTTGTGCAAACACAAACCCTAATTTGGGTCAATAGTGCAAGGAGAAGTCTTGAGCAGAGGAAACCCTAACTGGATCTTGAGCTCCAAGGGTCTTATGATGAGAAAATGTTAAGGAAATGGGAGGGCAAATTTTAGGGTACAACAAGTGGTTCTATCAGCTAGAGGGAACCAGCGTCCGAAACTGGGAAGACTTGGCCACCGCCTTTTACAAACAATATCAGTATAATTCTGACCTTGCTCCCACGCGTACCCAACTTCAGGGTATGTCACTGGGAACAGGCGAAGGATTCAAAGAATATGCACAAAAATGGAGGGATTTGGCTGGCAGGGTGCAGCCTCCTTTAACCGACCGTGAACTTGTTGACATGTTTCTAGGGACCCTGTCTGGTCCATTTTTCAACCATCTAATTGGTAACTCTTCCGCGGAGTTTACCGATTTAATCTTAACAGGCGAGAGAATAGAAGCTGGCATCAAGTCAGGGAAGATTCAGAAGGGTGCCGCTGCAAGTGTTGAGAAGAAGCCTTTCAAGAAGGAAACGGCTGTGGTATACTCTCAGAGAAGAGCAGGGAAGACTGAATGCCGGCCAACTGTGGGGGCCGTATTGATCCAAAACCCTTCAAGTGAGCAGCCTCGCTATAACCAGTCCAGACCAAATCAACAACGGGTGGAACGGCCACAACGGCAGTTCACCCGCATTAATATGACGCCAGCGCAAGTGCTTCCCCATCTGTTAAAGTTGAATCTCGCCACTATCAAAGAGGCACCAAAAAATGTGAATACGTCTTCTCCGCATTATCATCCTAATGCTAAATGCGCCTACCATTCTGACAGTGTCGGGCACGACACCAATGATTGTTGGGCACTCAAGCATAAAATCCAAGACCTGATAGAGGCGAAGGAGGTGGAGTTCGACGCTCCAGAGAAGCCGAACGTGATATCTGCTCCAATGCCGAAGCACGGCCGAAATGTCAATGCCATTGAAGAAGATTTGTATGTTGTTGATGTCAATGATCTGATAACTCCGTTGTTAACCATCAAGTTGAATCTGTTAAAGGCCAGGATTTTCCCGGAATGTAAAGAAGATTGCTACTGCTGTTACTCTCTGCCGTTTGATTGTCCGTTACTGAAGAAAGGCATCCAAGGCCTAATAGACAGTCGACAAATTTTGTTTGAAAAAGTTTCTGCTATTCCAATCCATACTGAAGATGTCTCAATTATAACCATTCACGCCAATCTTTCCAAGGCCGTCAGAAAGCCTGTTAAGATTACACCAGCTACGAAGTCTGTTCCTTTGAAGATAATAATGCCAGGGCCTGTCCCCTACATTTCTGAGAAGTCGATACCATGGAACTACGACGGTGACGTCTACTACCATGGTATTAAACAAATTGAAATAACTGAAGAAAGTTCGGATGAAGAAGAAGCCAGCATTGGTAACATTGCAGGCACAAGCAAAATCACCCGGAGCGGGAGAATATTTTCTCCAGAGATTGCCCCTCCAAGAGCAATCTTTGGACCCTCATCTGCTGACAAGGTTATTCCTGCACCAATAAAACTCTCCGCTAGAACCCCATTGATTGAAGATGTTGTTGTTCCTAGTATTGTCCCTCCTACCGCTGCTGATAAAGGTAAGGGAACCCAAGATGAGCTCGTCAGGACGAGGGCTCAACCCTTGGTCATCCCGGAAACCTCCAAGAAAGAAATGGAAGAGATCTTGAAGATAATCAAAAGGAGTGATTACGATGTGGTAGAACAACTGGGGCAAACCCCCTCAAAAATCTCCATGTTGGCACTACTACTTTGCTCAGAAGCACACACCAAAGCTTTGATAAAATTCCTAAAGGCAGCCCATGTGCCCCAGGAAACCTCTGCAGACCAGTTCCAAAATTGCGTGGCCAGCCTTACTGCGGACAATGGATTAGGTTTCTCTGATGCCGAACTAACTCCTAAAGGTAGAAACCACAATGATGCTTTGCACATTTCAGTCGAGTGCCGAGGAACTACTCTCTCACATGTCTTGGTCGACACTGGTTCGTCGCTGAATGTACTGCCTAAGAAGGCTTTGGACCGACTAGATTGTGAAGGGTTAGAGCTGAAGCCGAGTGATATTGTTGTTAGAGCTTTCGATGGTTCGAAGAGGATGGTCCATGGGGAGGTTGATATTCCCATCAAGGTGGGCACTGAGGTGTTTAAATCTACTTTCTATGTGATGGACATCCATCCGTCATACTCTTGCTTGTTGGGTAGGCCTTGGATACACAATGCCGGGGCAGTCACCTCTTCCTTGCATCAAATGTTGAAGTACCCTGTCAAGGGGAAGATCATAACCGTCCATGGCAAAGAGGAGTATATGATCAGCCACCTGAAATCCTTCCGGTATGTGGAGATAGAGGGTGAGTTCATTGAGACGCCTTTCCAGCATTTCGAAGAGGTCCCTCCTGAGATAACAGTAGCAAAGTTGGTAGCTGAAGTACCAAAGCAGATGGCCAGGATGGCATCTCTGGAAGACGCAAAGGCCGCAATAAAGGAGGGGAAGAATTCAGCATGGGGGCAGTTGCCCGATATTCCACATAAAACATACAAATTTGGATTAGGGTTCACTGCCGCGGGCCAGAAAGCTATGCGCCGTTCGAAGATTGAAAGAGCGCCAATCAAAATTTCTCCCTACGGAATCAACACTTTGGAGGATGAAGACAAAGAGAGCAGCATCGAAGAGTGGATTTACCCAACTATCAAAGGAGGATTATGCAACTGGGAGGCAAAAGACTTTGTCCCCATCACTTTTATTCATCAGTAATTTATCTGTCAAACATTTCCTATTGGTCTGTAATATTTATTTCCGAACAATCCGTACACTATCTTTTTACCTCATGCCTTGCCCGGGGCATGTAGGTCCATTTGTAAGGGTTTTGATTATTTTCATATCCATATGCCATGTTTAATGATTCATTGGACGTTTTTCATTTGATAAACTACTGTGTTCATTTTCTTTCCTTTTGCATTTTTTGTTTAAGGATGGCTATCCCTTACACACACCCACACTCACAAATGCAGGTACCCATCCACTCTGGATTCCATGGGTGACTATTCTGCTATATCCTTCAATAACTCTGAAGATCTGGTCAATCAAGCCGAGTATGAAGATGACGAAGGTTATGAAGTACCAGGGGAACTAGCCAGACTTCTACAGCAAGAGGAAAGGGCCATCTTACCTCATGAAGAGTTGTTGGAGACTGTCAACTTAGGAACCGAGGAAGACCGGAAGGAGGTGCAAGTGGGTGCCAATCTGGAACCAAGTGTCAAGGAGCGCCTGATACAATTGTTAAATGAGTATGTTGAAATCTTCGCTTGGTCTTATGAAGACATGTCGGGTTTAGACACAGACATCGTGGTTCACCGTCTCCCCACAAGAGAGGATTGTCCACCGATCAAGCAAAAAGTCCGCCGAATGAGGCCTGACATGTCTGAAAAGATCAAAGCAGAAGTGATGAAGCAATTCGACGCTGGCTTTCTGGCTGTTACATCTTATCCTCAATGGGTCGCTAACATCGTGCCAGTACCTAAAAAAGATGGCAAAGTCAGGATGTGTGTGGACTACCGGGATTTGAATAGGGCCAGCCCCAAAGATGATTTTCCACTTCCACACATTGACATTTTAATCGACAATACAGCTCAACATAAAGTGTTTTCCTTCATGGATGGATTCTCGGGTTACAATCAAATCAAAATGGCCCCCGAAGATATGGAGAAAACAACTTTTGTCACACAATGGGGTACTTTCTGTTACAAGGTGATGCCGTTCGGACTGAAGAACGCAGGGGCAACTTATCAACGCGCCATGGTAGCTTTATTTCATGATATGATACATCATGAGATCGAAGTTTACGTAGACGATATGATAGCTCAGTCACAAACAGAGGAGGAACACCTTGAACATCTAGAAAAGTTGTTTGCCAGGTTGAAAGAATACAAACTCAGGCTGAATCCAAGTAAGTGCACTTTTGGAGTTAGGTCTGGTAAACTTCTAGGATTCATTGTAAGCAACAAAGGCATTGAAGTCGATCCAGCAAAAGTGAAAGCAATACAAGAGATGCCTGCTCCCCGTACTGAAAAGGAGGTTAGAGGGTTCTTGGGGCGCTTGAACTATATTGCCAGATTCATCTCTCATCTGACTTCTACCTGTGAGCCAATTTTCAAACTCTTGAAGAAAGATCAGGTAGTCGAATGGAACGACGATTGCCAAGCTGCTTTTGATAAGATCAAGGAGTATTTGCTAGAACCTCCTATTCTGATGCCACCTGTCGAAGGAAGACCATTGATCATGTATCTGACCGTCTTGGATAACTCAATGGGGTGTGTTTTGGGCCAGCATGACGAGTCTGGTCGAAAAGAGCATGCTATTTATTACCTTAGCAAAAAGTTTACCGACTGTGAGACTCACTACTCACTGCTCGAGAAAACTTGCTGCGCTTTGGTATGGGGTGCTCGCCGACTAAGGTAGTATATGTTGACTCATACTACCCTGTTGATTTCCAAAATGGATCCTATCAAGTATATCTTCGAAAAGCCCGCCTTATCTGGAAGGATAGCTAGATGGTAAATGATCCTAACTGAGTATGACATCCAGTACACCACCCAAAAAGCTATAAAAGGGAGTGTACTAGCTGACCATCTGGCTCATCAAGCTATCGAAGATTATCAACCCATGAGATTCGACTTCCCAGACGAGGACATCATGAATTTGGACAACATTGAAGGTAACGGACCATATGACAGACCCGAAAAGGGATCCCGATGGATCCTGTACTTTGATGGTGCTTCAAATGCACTTGGAAACGGTATCGGTGCGGTACTCATTTCCCCGGAAGGTTGTCACACACCTTTCACGGCCCGACTTTGCTTCAGCTGCACAAACAACATGGTTGAGTATGAAGCTTGTATCTTTGGTCTCAAGGCTGCTATAGACTTGGGGATCAAATCTTTGATCGTATTTGGGGACTCGGCTTTGGTTATCAGTCAAATCAAAGGAGAGTGGGATACCAAGCACCCTAATCTTATCCCATACAAAGAACATGTCTTGACATTGTTGCCTCATTTCGAGCAAATTACCTTCGAGCATTTCCCGCGAGAAGAGAATCAGCTAGCAGATGCTCTAGCTACAATGTCCTCCATGTTTAAACTCAACTGGGATAATGAGGTTCCCCAAATCACCATCGAGCGAATGGATGAACCTGCACATTGTCACGAGATTAATACCGAAGAAGTAGTGGAACAACCCTGGTTCCATGAAATCAAAAGGTATCTCCAGACTAGAGATTATCCCGAAGGAGCTTCCGTAAATGACAAGAAGTTCTTAAGGAAATTTGCTGCCAAATTCTTCCTGAGCAACGGCATCCTTTACAAACGAAGCCATGATTGTGTATTACTCCGATGCGTAGACAAAGCTGAAGCAGAGTTGATCATGACTGAGATACACAGCGGCACATTTGGCACTCACTTGAGCGGGCATACAATGGCTAAGAAGATCCTAAGGGCAGGCTATTACTGGTCTACCATGGAAGCTGACTGTCATCAACATTCCCGTACTTGCCACAAATGTCAAGTCTACGCTGACAAGGTCCATATCCCTCCAGTTCCTCTCAACGTTTTGACAGCTCCATGGCCGTTTGCAATGTGGGGCATTGACATGATTGGAGAGATCAAGCCCACGGCATCCAACGGACATCGCTTCATCCTGGTTGCCATTGACTATTTCACCAAATGGGTCGAAGCAGCTTCCTTCGCCTCTGTTACTAAAAATGTGGTTGCCCGCTTCATCAAGCAAAATCTCATATGCCGGTATGGTGTTCCAGACAGGATCATCACAGACAACGGTACAAATCTGAATAACACGATGATCACCGCATTGTGCGAACAGTTCAAGATTTATCATCACAATTCATCTCCCTATCGGCCGAAGATGAACTGTGTTGTTGAAGCTGCGAACAAAAACATTAAGAAGATCATTCAGAAAATGACATTCACTTACAAAGACTGGCATGAGATGTTACCGTTTGCTCTACATGGATACCGTACGACGGCACGTACTTCAACCGGGGCAATCCCATTTTCTTTGGTATATGGCATGGAAGCTGTCCTGCCTATGGAGGTTCAGATTCCTTCTCTAAGGATTATGAAGGACACATGTTTGAATGAAGATGATTGGATTCAGACCCGACTTGATCAACTCAATTTGATCGACGAGAAGCGACTCGCTGCTATATGCCATGGTCAGACGTATCAAAAACGGATGATCAAGGCCTTCAATAAGAAAGTCAGACGACAAGTGTATCAAGTCGGAGATCTTGTAATCAAGCGGATTATCTTGCCGCAAAGTGATCCCAGGGGAAAATGGACTCCTAAGTACGAAGGACCATTTGTGATCAAGAGCATATTTTCTGGTGGTGCAATGATTCTGACCACCATGGACGGAGACGATTTTCCGCACCCTGCGAACGCAGACATAGTCAAAAGATACTACGCATAAAATAACCCGACAAGTCGAAAACCCGAAAGGGCGGCTTGGGCAAAAAATGGGCATCCCGGTGAACCGAAAACCCGAAAGGGCGGTTCAGGCAAAAATTAGGGATAAAAACAAAAAAAAATCTGTACACCCGGCAAGTTGAAAACCCGAAAGGGCGGCTTGGGCAAAAAGGGGTTTTCCGGTGGATCGAAAACCCGAAAGGGCGATTCAGGAAAAAGTTAGGGAATTAAAGCGTATGATTATGTCTCGTCGGATCACTTCAAAGACAATCTCTTCATCAACCAGTTCCAGGCTTCTGATTAATCCAGTCATCGGCAGACGAAGCATTGAATGGACAGATATTTAGAGTTGAGAAGGCTATAGCGGAATGGAATCCCATGGAATTATTTCACATAGCCATCTTTCTTTTGTATAAATTTTTCAATATTTACGACGAAATCCTCTTACTAGGATGATTGTCTCCTTTGTACAAATATACTCATAGAAAGTTAATACAAATACTTTTCCAGAAATTCGCGCCGTTCCTTTTCTCTTTTCTTTTGCACTTATGTTTTATTTGAGAAACGTCCAATGTTTTGTTAAATGGGCATATGCATTTGAACATAATCATTTCCTTATGAATCAAGGAAGGTGATCACTAAAAAGTTGAAGGTGCGGTCAGATATCTTGATACCCTTTCAAAGGAAGTCCCGAGCAGATTTGAAATCCCCATTCCTCTGTCAAAACTTAATTCCCTAAACAGAGTCAGATTTCAGGGTCCTCATCAATAAAAGCTCTCTCAAAACTGATTTCCCCAGCCAGAGAACCCTCCAGAACTCAATTCCCCTCAGAGTTAAATTTCAGTATCCCCAGCGGAGCTAAAACTTCAAACCATCGATCCCCAGCGAAACCAGACTAGTGAATCTTCTCCCCACAGAGATGCTTCCCACCAAACTGAAGATTCTCAAATCATACCGCCCCAGCATGAGTCTGTCAGGTTCTAAAATCCCCAGTAGACATCATCAAAAATTCTCTTACCCTGCAAGTCACCAAGGAAATTCCAAATCCCCGCAAGTGATTCTAAGGGCCCTCAACGATTGAAGATCTGGTATTCCCCAAGCAAATCTGAAGACTTTCATTTTCAGTTCCTCATTGAATATTCGAAGATTCTCAAGTGAAGATCTCCACAACACGGGAATTCCCTAGAAGATTGGTAGACAACCCGAGCTCCTAATTCCCCAGCAACAGCCAAGGAATTTTTCTTCCCGGCAGCAGTCAAGATGCTTTTATCTTCAGCCATCTCGGATTCATCTATCCTCCGCAAGACAGCTCTCCAGCTTACATGCGCATTCATTTACATTCATATAACATACATTGCATCATACATCATGACATTGCATACAACTAACTCTTTACCTTTTTCAGGTAAGAACAGTCAAAAGACAAAAATCATTATCTTCCGAGATTCTTTCTAGAAATAGTTCAGATGTGACCCAGACATGGCAACATTCTGATGCTTATTCCAGATTCATCCAGATGCAGTTTTATACGAGCTCATCATCAGGAAACCCTACACCGGTTCCTCTTCAACTTCAAGACTTCTGAAAACAGTTCACGGGTTCTCCAAGTAACGGATGCTAACCTATCGCTTGTTCAGTTTCTTCTCAAGACTTCTGAAAATAGTTTATGGATTCTTCCCAACAACAGATGTTAATCTATCGCTTGTTCAGATGCAACTTTTGAAAACAATTTACGGACGCTTCCCAACAACGGATGCTGCTCTATTGCTTATTCAACTTCAAGATTTCTGAAAACAGTTCACGGGTTCTCCAAGTAACGGATGTTAACCTATCGCTTGTTCAGTTTCTTCTCAAGACTTCTGAAAACAGTTTATGGATTCTTCCCAACAACGGATGTTAATCTATCGCTTGTTCAGATGCAACTTTTGAAAACAGTTTACGGACGCTTCCCAACAACGGATGCTGCTCTATTGCTTATTCAACCTCAAGACTTCTGAAAACAGTTCACGGGTTCTCCAGTAACGGATGTTAACCTATCGCTTGTTCAGATTCTTCTTCGAAGACTTCTAAAAATAGTTTACAGATTCTTCCCAACAACGGATGTTAATCTATCGCTTGTTCAGACTCTTCTCAACTTTTGAAAACAGTTTACGGATGCCTCCAGATACGGATGTCAATCTATTGCTTATTCAGACCCCAGTTCAGAGATGGTCCTAAACATGGGCACCTCTCTGATACTCATTCCAGATGGCATCTTTAAGCCCATCCCCGACAAGTTTCTGTCACTCCCTCGATGGCATCGTTAAGCCCATCTCCAAATGGCATCTCTAAGCCCATTCCCGCATCCATTGCTTTGACAAGTGCAAATTTAAGGGCACTATAGTGTCCAATCTCCTTTTACCCTCGAGTCACGAAAGGCAAACTTGCCAATCTAACTCTTCGGATTAAAGAAGATTGAACAGGGGCAACTGTTGTACCCCAAAATTTGCCCTCCCTTTTTCTCAACATTTTCTCATCACAAGACCCTTGAAGCTCAAGATCCAGTTATGGTTTCCTCTGCTCAAGACTTCTCCTTGCACTGTTGACCCAAATTAGGGTTTGTGTTTGAACAGAGATATTTTGACCTAAAATGCCTAAGATGACTTTCATGCTTCATGTTGGACTCCCAAGTTTATCCATACCAAGTTTCAAGTCTTAATTTCAAATTTTGCCCAGTCAATTGGACAGTTGACCTAGAAATCAACTGTATTGGGGGAAAAGTCAACTGTGGCCAATTGACAGTCAAACCTCATGAAAATTGACCCACATCAACATTATGAACTCACATGGACCATTTGATCAAGTTTGGATCACAATTCCACAAGAAATTTGATCAGATCACCAAAAGGGCAAAATGGTCATTTTTAGGGTTTTGACTGCACAAAGGCAATTTTTGACTGTTTGACCTAGCCAATGGCAAACCAACCTCACATATGGACTCAAGGACCCCATGGAATTGTCTTGACATACTCAACAAGTTCAAAAGATCCTAAGTGCACAAGATTGACAGTTGAATTTCCCAGTCAATTGATTAATTTTGACTGTATACTGAAAAGTCAAACTTTGATTTTTTGGTCAAAATCAAGTGTCAAGATTCATTTTTCATCAAAACATGCCAAATCATGAAACTTGTTCATCAAGAAATCAAGAATTGCAAATTAGGGTTTGAAATGAAGATTTTTCATAACTTAGAATTTTTCTAAGTTATGAAAAAACCCTAATTTTTTCCTAACTTTGTCCCACTTTCTCACCAAGATTCATTTGGATTCAAGGAAAAGTCAAAACATGAAATTTGTAGTCCATTGCAAAATATACAACTTTGATTCACAAAGTTTCCTCAAAAGAAGCTTGTAGCTCAAGTTACAATTTTTGGAACAAGGGTACCAAACCATTCTTAACTTAGAGAAATTTTGAACCATTTTAGGCAGGATTTTTGCCTAACTTCAAGACCATTTTTCACATACTTCCACTTGGCATTTCAATTTGCACTTCAAATATGGATTGTAGTACATATTCCAAGCTTTCCAAAATGTCCAAGAACTCATCAAACAACCTCATGGTTAGAGATAATCGAATTTGGCAAGTTGGGAAAAACTCACTTTTGATTTGGCCAAGTTACATGTTCATACATCTAGGCCATTTTGAAATCAGCTTGCACAACTTGATTACAGGTCCTATGTCCCTTTTGCACTCATAAATTTAATGCAAACTCATTGTGCCAAGACCATATTTTATGTGTTCAAGCATTACATAAAGGTTTTGTCCCAAAATAGAAAAAGCATAATGTCCATTTTTGCAAAAGTAAGCTTTATGTCAATTAGCAATCCAAGCAAGTACAGTGCAAATCTCTTTGGCACAAGTTTATGAGCTAATTACAATGATCAAGGCCAAGGTATGCAGCACATTAGGGGGGCCTCTATCAGTCTAAAAACTCAAGTGGACATTTGTTACTTAAAGTTGAAGAAACATAGCATAACCATAAACAACTCTCATCTCAGCTAACACAGGCTTAAGAAAACTTGTCAAACACATTCTAAACATCCATCCTGACCTGAGACACGAGCCTATCATCTCCAATACCTCCCCATTCACAGAATCACCCTCAAACTGCCAAAACAGGGGACCTGCTACAGATTGAGTTCCATAACTCATCCCATTCGTGCATTCTTGCTAAAAACACTTCAAACACATCCCACAACATCCCTTGAAGCTATTCCAAACCTCAAACACGACCTGTAACACTCCCATTCAACATCACCATTTTCATTTTTCTGTTTTGCAGGTGGAGTTCTATAACTCGATTCAGCTAGTTTCAAAGCAAAGTAAAACTTGGAATAGCATCCCTGGACATCAAGGAAGTTGTACCAATCATCACCTTGCACTGAAAGTACCTCCATCACCAGATACGATTCCAACTGAACAGGTAAGTTCATGAACTCATATCTCTCTATCCAGGCATTGTTAGCTTTAGGTTTGTGAAGAAAATATGTCACATTCATAGCCCTGAACATGCCCATGTAATTAGTTTTCATTTATATTATGTGTGCTGTGAGAATTTAATGTCTGAACATGGAACAAAAACTAGGTCAGGAATTGGGGGAGAAGAAATTCTCTCTCATCTTAGAGAGTTAAGTCAAGTTCTTTATATGTCTGGATTCGTCTCTTAATGCTCTATATTTTTCATGTTGTGAGTTTTGCTTGAAAGTCCAGGAATTGGGAGATAGAAAACGCGTGTTGATTGTTGTTCATACAGGTTCAGAGGTTGAAGAAGGACTTTTTGGGCTGGGCTTTGTTTCAGTTTCCTATTTGCACCCTTTTGTTACTTTTAAACCCCCTTGGTCCATTATGCTTATTTTCATGATTTTTTGACATTTTCTTTTTTGTTCTGACTTATTTATTTTTCCTCACAATATTAAAAATATAAAAAAAATATTTTTACACCATTTTTATATTTATTAGGCTTTTATTTGTTTAAATTGATATTTGTACATAAATAAATACTTATATACTATTATTTAAAAATACTAAAATTAATACCAATACATTTTATTTTTCTGATTTTTATTTTATTTTATCTTGTGAAAATATTTTATGAAAATATACTTTTCTTGTAAATATTAAATATTTTATTTTTATACATGTTTAATATATTTATCATATAATATAAATACATACATATTTATTAGCATATTTAGAAAAAAAATACAAAATATATACATTTTTATTCTTATTAATATTTAATATTAAAAATACCTTTTTACAAATATACTTCATTTTTATTTTTATTTTTGTATATAATAAATAAATATTGTACATATTAAATAGTTAATACTTTTATTTAATAAATTAGGGTTTTGCCCTAAATACATAAAAAATCCAAAAATTAATACTTTTTCTATTTTTGTTTGTTTGACACATAAAAAAATACCTTTTGTTCATACACATAAAAAACATTTTTTTTGCATCTTGCATATTTATTCCATTTTTATTTAATTATTGTATATTAAATAATTTGTATAATTCAATGTTTGATGTAATAGTCTAGGTTTAAATTCCTTGTCAAAATACCCCCATTTGAACATTTGTACCCCCTTCCCATATATTGTGTTGTAATAACTTAGGAACTTTATTTTTCGCACTTTAATGCTTTCTAATTATACCATGCTAGAATTAGGGTTTGTATGCAAATCAATCAACCAAAAATAGTTTGACCTAATTTCAAGATAAACAAGCATGAAAATGGACAACACCAATCACACTTGCACCCCCTAGGGTATTCCACTTGTTGCCTTCAATAATGGACCATATTGCATGTTAGGTCTCTTTGGGCAAAACAAAACAATTCAAATGATCATAGTCCCTCGATGACGCTTTCGAAAGTTGCCTAAAAAATGATCAAGTCCCTTAAAGGAAAATTGCCCAAAGATACTTGGCACCATTGCAATTATGGTCTAAACAATGACCCGCGCCCATCCCTTTCACATCCTAACACAAGATTGTCCACCAAATGCAATGGTGGAACAAAATTGTTAAAAGGGTTAAAACATAGCAAAAATCGTTGAGAACTTTAGGGTAGATAAGCTCTTAAGTACTTGTCAACTTGCAAAACAAAAACACTTGCCCATTTTTCAAACCACACTTCACAAACATTTTCAAAACAAACTTTCAAAAAAAACCTTGAAACATCTTTTCAAAAAGACAAACACCTTTTGTAAAACATTCGAGTAAAGAATTGTTACAAGGGTAGCCTAGATAAGGCATCTTTTTTCAAAACATTTTTCAAAACCACGCACAAAGCACCATTTCAAACAATTGAAAATCAAGGCAAGTTGATCTAAGCAAGTAACTAAGAGCCCATGGATAACCATGGATAGAAAGGGTGCTAATACCTTCCCTTTCTATAATCTACTCCCCGAACCCACGAAATATCTCAAAGGTTTTTGCTGTGCTTTTTAAACCTTTCCTTAGGATAAAATAAAAAGTCGGTGGCGACTCTTGCTCAACCGAAACATTTGCGAAAACAAACGCAAAACCCTAGTCAGTTCTCCCACCGTATCACAGGTGGTCACAAGCACTTGATTAAAGAAAAATAATTTTTTTGAAGATGAACAAGGTGTCTTTAGATTGGCATTTTGACAGGCTTCGATTGAGCGCCTAACCTCCTCCAAGCTTGCCTCAAATTTCCCAGCTTCGATTGAAGCCTTGGCCTTTTGCTTGTTTGCAGTATACAAGCTTCAACTGGGCATGTGTTTCCTTTGAAACAACCTCCTTCGATCCAAAAGGGAAGGGCCTCATGTTAGTGTTCCTTCGATTTCACCATTGGCTTTGCATGCTAGCTTGATTCATAATGCAATGGCTACATGCATGCAAGCTTAATTCCTGCTTCAATTGGGCATCTGATTTCTTTGGAGCAAGCTTGATTCTTGTTTCATTTGGGTGTTTGATTTCTTTGGAGCAAGCTTGATTCCTGCTTCTTTTGGGAATTTAATTTCTTTGGAGCCAGCTTGATTCCTGTTTTGACTAGGCAAATACTCCCTTTGTGTGTGCCTTTAGCGTTCAAAGCAAGAATCCCCTACAAGTGTGTTTCGATTCACCAGTAAATGAACTCCTACGTACCAACTTCGATTAAGCGCTGAGTATCCTTCGATCAAGCCTAGTTCACAAAGCTCCCACTGGGAAAAAGGCCCCCCAGCTTGTCACCAGCGGACATATGCCTCTTCATGCTTGCCTTGGTTTCACAAGGCAAAGACCCATCAGCATGCCTTCGATTCACAAGGAAAAAGGCCCCTCTCACTGGTCTTCAATTCACAAGGCAAATACTTCTTCTATAACTGCCTTCAAAGCATAATGAAAAGACTTCTTATGTGCTTGCTCTTAATGCCAAGACCCTTCAACGCACATAGTTTCTGCACTATGACGTACCCGGATGCCCCTTTTAGAAGGTACACAACAAGTGCATTCGGAGGACAGGCGCATGGTCCATTCGAAGGACATATATTTGCCCCATTCGAAAGACATGTATTGCTGGATTTAAAGGGGCGTACATGGGTGTTCCGTTCGAAGGACTTACTTTGTTGGCCCATTAGAAGGAATGGCAAGTGATGCATACAAGTGATACATAGGGTCTCTTTAAAAGAGCACACACATTGGTTCAAAATGAAGGTGTTGGCTCCTAAATTCGACACCTTTGTTTTGATTGATGTCAGCCATTAAAGCTGAAGGATGTCTTCGACTGGCTAAGTCTGTCGAAATGCCCGTCGAAAGATGGCAAAGTACTTAGAAGATTTCTTCCAAGGAAGAAGGCTGATTGCCTTCGACGTCGAAGGAGTTTCTCGTCGAAGATGTCTCTTGTCGAAAGTGTTCGATGGTTCAGAGTGGAGCAGTTTTGAAATTCAAGCTTTTGGAGGGAAAACGGTTTCCAGCAGTTACCACGTGCAAACGTGCAAGGATCTGGAGCGTCGAGCGTGGAGAACGTGCCAAGTGGATTGATCTCGAAGCAGTGTAACTGCCCGACGGTTACTTGGGATGTTTTAGTATAAATAGTAGTAGACATGTAGTTTCTCGCGTGTGTTCACAATTCTATACAAAGTCACTCATATAGATTCGAGTACCCAGCGTGTGAGAAAGAATTGTTGAGAAATGTATGTGTGAAACACCAATTTTATCAATTAAAGTCATTTACTTTTCCAGAAATTTACTTGCTTTCTCCTTTACATTCTTGTCGAACCTTTTAATTTAAAGCCTTGTTTATTTTACCAAGTCTTTCCTTTATGCAATTCATTTAAAGCCAATTTATTTAAAGCCTTATCCAATTCAATCAAACTTCAAAATCAACCTATGTCCTAGGATCAATCTGATCGATCCTGCGAGTAACCAAATAAGTAACCATTTGGAGGATCAGCGGTTGTTTACCAAAACCCAAGGTAAACAAATTGGCACACCTGGTGGGACTGTGTGTTGATTGTTGAAAATAATCTCATCTTTTCGAGTTGTATGTTATTGAGAAGTGGTAGAATATACACTAACGATAACAATACTGCCAGAAGAAGGGAAGAGATGGCGAATCCGCCAAACACTAACGAAATCCCACAAACGAGTGTGGGAGCAACGGTTAATATGACCGTAAGTGAAGCGACAAATGTTGGTTTGACACCAGCAGTGTCGGTCACAACCACGGGGCCAATACCTTCGTTAACAGGCCCCAAGATGCCTTTGGGAACCCCCCCACCAAGGGGAAATTTAGGCACAAGGCCTTTGGTTCCCCCAGGATTCATTCCATTCTATGGTATGCCAACTTCTGAAGTGGCAAGCCTGACGAATGCTGCGTCCACTGTTTCAGACCCTTTAGTGAGTGCCTCTTCGCCACTCCAAGGCTCTGGAGTAGGCATGGGGAATAGAAATAGGACCCAACTCTTAGGAGGAACGTCCCAAGTAGCCCATGGCCTTACAAATGCCTCGACAGCAGTCTTGAGGCAACAAATGGACGAAAGCAACCATGATATGGTGCAAATGTTGGCACAGACTTTGAGTACGGTGCTAAACCCTCTAATCCAAAACACTACTCAATCGAATCAGCAAGTTACAGCGCAAATGACGCGTTTGGCTGACTTCTTTGGAGTACCCCCACCTATTCGACAGCCCCAAAGGGCGCAAATAAGGGGAAATCAGGGGATATTTTTAGAGGAAGAAACCACCATTAACCAGGCTCAACAGCCTGTCGAAGAAAACCTTAGGACACGATTGGAACAACCTGTCGAAGAACCTAGGGTAATAACCCCAGAGGTAAGGTTAGTTAACAGAAACCAAAATGCTGACGAAGTGGTTCAGCATATCCAATACCAAAACATGGGTTTGGAAAACAATCTGGCAACCATGATCGAACAGATCATGACTCAGAATGGGATGAACATGGGCTTTCGAAGGCCCAACTTTACATCTCCATTGTCAGAATACGTGTTACAAACGGACTTACCTCCTAGATGCAAAGTCCCCAAATTTACTAAGTTCTCTGGGGACACGACAGAATCTACTGTCGAGCATGTGGCGAGATACTTGATCGAAGCAGGAGACATTTCGAATAACGAAAACCTAAGGATCAAGTACTTCCCAAGTTCTTTAACCAAGAACGCTTTTACTTGGTTTACAACTCTCCCCCCCAATTCGATCCATCATTGGACCCAGTTGGAAAGATTGTTCCATGAACAATTCTATATGGGGCAAACCAAGATAAGCCTGAAAGAACTGGCCAGTGTGAAGAGACGTTTCACTGAACCTATAGACGAATATCTGAATAGGTTTAGGTTGCTCAAGGCGAGATGTTTTACACAAGTGCCAGAACATGAGTTGGTCGAAATAGCTGCAGGCGGTTTAGATTATTCCATTAGGAAGAAGCTAGACACCCAGTACCTAAGAGACATGGCCCAACTGGCCGATAGAGTTCGACAGGTCGAACGCCTCAAAGCTGAAAAAGCTAAGGCAACGAAAACTCACAAGAGAGAGAGGATAGCGTACGTTGAGATGGATGACGAAGATCTAGAATCCTTCGACGATACTTTAACTGTCGAAGAAGGAGAAGTCGATTTAGCAGAACTAAAACAAGGGCCACCATACTCTTGTAAACTGTTAGTCCCCTCAAATGGGAAAAATCCCATTGGTCCAGAAAGGACCAACGATAGGTTCCCAAAAAAGACTTATAGTTTTGACATCACAAAATGTGATGAAATATTCGACTTGCTAGTTAAAGATGGCCAAATGATAGTACCCCCAGGGGTAAAAGTGCCTCCTCTTGATCAAAGAAAGAAGAGGGGTTTTTGCAAATATCATAATTTTTTGGGCCATAAAACTTCTCAATGTTTTCTTTTCAGGAATCTTGTGCAAGACGCTATTGAGGAAGGGAGATTAAAGTTTGCAGACAAATCCCCCATGGCTATCGACTCCAATCCACTGAAGGCTGAAGCCCACTATGCTGAACCCTCTGAGGTGAACATGATAGAGGCAACCAGGATCCAGTCGAAGAAGCCAGGAATTACCATGGTCGAAGTCTCAAAGGACCACATCAACATGCCAATCTTTGGCAGTTTTTCTGGAAATTTATCCAGGAAAACAATTGAAGCTGTCCAGAAAGCGGTCGAGACCCCGAAGTCGGAGACTGCTGAGGCACAAAAAACTGGATCAAAGCCTAGTTCCCACTTGGCCACCGTTCAAGGCCAGACGGAGAATCTGGAGATACAAATGAAGCAGTTAACTCTTGCTAACAAAGATACAATGAATATCAACATGGTTGAACTTTCTGACCCAAAAGCATCAGAAGAGGCCATAAGGCAAGAACAGGCTAATAAGACTGCTTTCCCTCGGGAAAATGAAAACTTGGCAGATTTTCTACAAAGATGCCAGAAAAAGAAATCAGAGGTGATGCTGTATCCAAGATGCAGTTTGATCTTTGATAAAAAAGCTGTTGAGCACATTCAGGGCGTAAGAGCAGCGAATAAGAGAAGGGAGAATGCTGACCTTCGACATGATCCCAGAAGGGGTTCTAACCAAGACAAGAGGCCATTGACTTTTAGGCCTCCAACAAATGTGCCAGTAGACACTTGGTACAAAACCTCTGGCCGGAAAAGGCCAAGTGAGGAGAAATGGCATTCTTTCGATGTGCCAAGAGGTTCCTCTTTGACTCAAAAGAAAGAGCCTCAAGTTGCTGCATCTAAGGTTACACAAGTGTCCAGCAACTACAAAGGTAAAAACCCTATGTCTCGATCTCAATGGAGGAGATATCAAAGGAGACGAAAAGCTGAAAGGGAGGCTGCCAACGAACCTAAGGCAGAAACTAGTTCGAATGTTCCTCAAAGGAAACAAAGGAAGCCTCTAGAGAGAGAGCCAGTAACCAACAGGCTAGTTTGGCCTAACCAAAGTGAAGTCGAAGACGAAGACGATGCTGAGTCCGACGATACTTTGGACATAATGGTGAATATCGTTTCAGTGCTGCCCAGAGAATTCAATCGACAGGTAGAAGTCGAAGCAAGTGACTGGGAAGTGGAGCAAGAAATGGCCAAACATAGGCCAGTGTGCTATTTTGTCATGGACAATGGCACTACTGAGGAACAAAATGGCTTCTTCGAGCCACCTACAGAGGCGATGAAAAATCACCTCAAGCCTTTATTCATAAGGGCTAAACTCGAAGAAACTACTGTGAATAAAATATTGGTAAATTGTGGGGCAACCATCAATATTATCCCTCACTCTATGCTAAGGAAAATTGGCAAAAGGGATGAGGAAATTAAGCCTCACAACATGGTCTTGTCGAACTATGAGGGCGGCATAGGGACCACCATGGGAGTGATCCAGCTAGACATCAAAGTAGGGTCGATCCTTCGACCAACGATGTTCATGGTCATATCGGCCAAACCTAACTACAATCTTTTGTTAGGCCGTGAATGGATTCATGGTGTTGGCGCTGTGCCTTCATCAATGCATCAAAGGCTGCTGCTATGGCGTCCAGATGGGATGGTCGAAAACATAGAGGCAGATCAAAGCTACTACCTTGGCGAAGTGAATCACTTGGGTGTGGCAGATTTCGACAAAAACTTGGCTCACATAGGGCCATGTCCAACACCTGACTTCGACATGGCGCCAGCGCCAAACACCTTTTGTTCCCTATACCTGCATCCTGAGCATGGTTTCCAATGGGACAGAGAAGACTTGTCCCACATAGACTTCAGTGGGTTAACTGATATCCAACCAACTGGTTGGGGAAGTGAATTCAGTGATAATGACTGAGTCACAATCTTTGAAGCGAATTTCGGCTTATGTGGCCGAAACCAAGATGATAACGGCTCTCGAAGCCGAAGTAAAGTACATGGCCACACAGGCCAATGATCAACAATTATCTGCTGTAGGCCCAGGAAAGGATTTCGATCCAAAACCTCCTGATATCATGCCAGAAGAAATGCAGGAACAGAGGCTCGACGCCATCTATGACGATGAGCCTTTGGGCTTCGAAAAGGACCCCTTGGCGAACAACATTAAAATGTTAGCACAAGACCCTTTAGAAGAAATCAACTTAGGCGAAGGATCAGAGAAAAGGCCAACTTACATCAGCGCCAAAATCGATCCAGAACTTAGGTTGGAAGTAATCCAATTGCTGAAAGAGTTTAAAGACTGTTTTGCATGGGATTATGATGAAATGCCTGGTCTCGACAGAGGGTTGGTAGAACTTCAGTTGCCAATCAAACCTGGGAAGAAGCCAATCAAGCAAAATCCAAGGCGCTTCGCTCCTGAAATACTGTCGAAGATCAAAACGGAGGTCGAAAGACTTCTGAGATGCAAATTCATCCGTGTTACAAGGTATGTCGAATGGATTGCAAATATTGTGCCAGTAATTAAGAAAAATGGCACATTAAGGGTGTGCATAGATTTCAGAGATTTGAATGCTGCCACCCCCAAAGATGAATATCCTATGCCTGTGGCGGAAATGCTAGTCGATTCTGCCGCTGGTTATGAATACCTGAGTATGCTCGATGGTTATTCAGGATATAATCAAATATTCATTGCTGAAGAGGATGTGTCGAAAACAGCTTTTCGATGCCCTGGGGCCTTAGGCACTTACGAATGGGTAGTGATGCCTTTTGGCCTAAAAAACGTTGGGGCAACGTACCAGCGAGCAATGAATACTATCTTCCATGATTTTATTAACACTTTTATGCAAGTATATATTGATGATATTGTTATAAAATCTGTTTCCAGGAAGAATCACATTGACCACCTTCGACAATCATTCGAAAGAATGAGAGAACATGGTCTGAAGATGAACCCTTTGAAGTGTGCGTTCTGTGTGAAAGCTGGAGATTTCTTGGGCTTCGTTGTCCACAAGAAAGGAATCGAAATCAACCAGAACAAGACGAAGGCAATTCTGGAAGCGAAAGCGCCATCGAATAAGAAGGAATTGCAATCTCTCTTAGGCAAGATAAATTTCTTAAGGAGGTTTATATCTAATCTAAGTGGGAAAGCTCAGGCCTTTTCACCCTTACTTCGACTGAATAAAGAGGGGTTCGAATGGGGGCAGGAGCAACAAGAAGCCTTCGACAAAATCAAAGGGTACCTCACTAAGCCACCTATTTTGGTGCCTCCTTGTAGCAATAGGAGTATGAGATTGTACATAGCTGCATCTGACAAAACTCTGGGAAGTATGTTAGCCCAAGAGGATGAGAATGGAGTCGAAAGACCCATTTACTATCTCAGTCGAGTTTTGAATGATGCAGAAACTAGATATAGCGAAGTTGAAAAATTGTGTCTATGTCTGTATTTCTCTTGTACAAAACTCAAGCAATATATAAAACCAGTTGATGTTTATGTTTCGTCTCATTTTGATGTTTTCAAATATATGTTGTCGAAACCTATCTTGCATAGTCGAATTGGCAAGTGGGCATTAGCATTAACTGAATACTCCTTGACCTTTATGCCTCTTAAGGCAGTAAAAGGACAAGTGGTGGCAGACTTTATAGTCGACCACTCAATTCAAGTCGAGGATATTAATTATGTGGAGATAGAACCTTGGAAATTCTACTTCGATGGTTCCAGCCATAAAGATGGAACAGGGGTAGGAGTCTTGATTATTTCTCCAGATAAAATTCCAACAACATTCAAGTACAAAATAGCAGGTTCTTGTTCGAACAATGAGGCTGAGTATGAAGCTCTAATTACTGGCCTTGAGATATTGTTGTAATTGGGGGCAACTCGAGTCGAAATAATGGGAGACTCAGAGTTAGTCATTAAGCAAGTCACAAAGGAATATAAATGCATAAGAGAAAATCTCATTATGTACTTTGTGATAGCAAATCGTTTATTGAAAAAATTTGAAGCGGTTAATATTCGACACATACCCAGAGTCGAAAATCAAATAGCCAACGACTTGGCACAGATTGCATCTGGGTATAAGATTTCAAAAACGAGATTACAAAGAGCAATCGAAGTTCGAGAGAAGATAAAAGCAACTTGTCTATCACCAACGGACTTGGAATCGACGAGACTAGGATATGCTGATCACAGTAACTTCGAGATTTCGTTCATTGATAATTTGTCAGAGCAAGATTGGAGGAAACCCATTGTGGACTATCTTCAAAATCCAGGAGCTTCGACAGAACGAAAAACAAAATTCAGGGCGTTGAGTTATGTACTCATGGGTAATGAGTTATTCAAGAAGACGCCTGAAGGGGTGTTGCTGAAATGTTTAAGTGAAACTGAAGCATACATAGCCCTTTCGACGACGCATGCTGGGGCATGTGGGGCTCACCAAGCAGGCCATAAGATGAAATGGTTATTGTTTCGACAAGGACTATATTGGCCCACTGTACTGAAAGATTGTGTTGAGTTCGCCAAGGGTTGTCAAGAGTGTCAAGTTCATACAGGCATCCAACATGTACCAGCAAGCGAACTTCACTCGATAGTGAAGCCTTGGCCCTTTAGAGGATGGGCGTTGGATCTCATTGGAGAGATTCGACCAGCATCATCAAAGAGTCAGAAATACATATTGGTAGGCATTGATTATTTTACTAAATGGATCGAAGCTGTCCCTTTAGTCAATGTAGACCAAGAAAATGTCATTGAATTCATTCAAAAGAACATTATCTTTAGGTATGGAATCCCTGAGACGATAACAACTGATCAAGGGTCAGTTTTCACTGGTCGAAAGATGCAGGAATTTGCTCAGGAGACAGGTTTCAAACTCCTAACATCAACGCCTTATTATGCACAGGCGAATGGTCAAGTCGAAGCAGCTAACAAAGTGGTGATTGGCTTGATAAAGAAACATGTTGGGAAGAAACCAAAGAATTGGCATAAGACGTTAGACCAGATTCTGTGGGCTTGTCGAACGTCCCCAAAAGAAGCCACTGGTACAACACCGTATAGGCTAACTTTTGGCCATGATGCAGTGTTGCCAGCAGAGATTTGTCTTCAATCTGCAAGGGTTCAGAGGCATTATGATATTCCTTCTGAAGTCTATTGGAACATGATGTTAAATGAACTGGTGGATTTAGACGAAGAGAGATTACACGCTCTTGACCTACTCAGGCTTCAGAAGAAAAGAGTAGAAGACTCTTATAATAGAAAGGTAAAACCTAAGGTATTTTTGCCTGAAGAACTAGTTTGGAAGGTAATTCTTCCCATGGATCGAAGGGATCGAAGCATGGGGAAATGGTCACCCAAATGGGAAGGACCCTTCAGAGTTATCCAAACTTTTTCTGGTGGAGCCTATGAAGTCGAAGAGTTAGGTGGAGATAAAAGGCTCTTGAGAGTAAATGGTAAATATTTGAAAAAATACAAACCTATACTTCAAGAGATAAAAATAAAATAATAAAAGAACAAGACTAAATTAACCATAAAAATGCCAAAATAGAAATTTTATAAATTTCAGCCAAGATGGCAATTGTTGTCGAATAACGATTACAGAATATGGTTACAAAAGAGAATCAATCAAAAGGTAAGAGAGTCTTTGAATCGAAGATACTTGGCTTGCTGCAGCTCCAACCTTTTCTTGCACCAGGCGTTTTCCTGCACTAGTTTGGCAATCTGAGCGTCGAGGCTTTGAGCCCTCTCAGCGAATTCCAGGCCTTGTTTGATCTCAGTTTGGCTCTCGGTGTCTGAGATGGTCGAAAGAAGTTCCTCCTTGCGTACAGTATTGGTGTTTATCTTCGCCTCTATCTCTGCGATTTGTGCCCGGAAGGAAGCATTCTCTCGATCAATGGCATCGATTTCTTCTTGCGTAGATGCTTTTTGTTTCGACAACTCTGCAATTCGAGAAGTCGAATCTGAGACAGCAGTCCACGCAGAGGAGCTTTTTGCCATACAACACCTCGAGCTGACTGTTAAAACCCCTTTGGCGCCTGTAATCTGCTGAGACTTGATCAATCATAGAGTGTAACTCCATGATCAAGCTTGAAACTTCTGGGGCTACAGCTTCAAAGTCGACAGCATTCAAGACCTCCTTCAAGCATGATGGAGCAGTGGGGTCCCCCTCTAAAGTCTTCATCAAGTCCCTCTTGAAGAACTGGGCCTTAACCTTCGCCAAAGCATCATCAAGGGGAGAAGTTTCAGAAGACTTCCCCGACAGGGTAGGAACTTCCTGACTAGCGTCAGACGAACTCTTGCTCTCGATGATTGCGTTGAGGTAGCTAACAGGGTCAGTTTGTTTCAAGAGTTCCAAGTCCTCTTTCGACCTGTGCTTCGTTGAGGTAACCCTTGCAACAACATTGTCTTGGGTTTGAGGTTCTTGAGTGTTAGGTGCCTCGACTGGTTGCTCTTCGACTCGGACGGGGGCAGTACCAGCTTCGACTTGTGGTTCTTCGCTAGCATCACCCTGGGGCCCTTCGCCAGCGTCATCTTGGTGTTCTTCGCTAGCGTCACCCTGGTGTCCTTCGCCAGTGCCACCTTGGTTCTCTTCGTCGGCAGCATTTTGATTTTCTTCGCCAGCATTGCCCTGGTCCCTTTCTTCATGATTCTCTTCTGACAGATCCACCACCTGAACCGCTTCTGGCTGTGGTTCCTCCGTTTGAGGCTCCTCCGCTGGTTTTTCTACTGTTTCAGCATTGGCCTCATTCTCAGTATGGGCTTCGTCATTGCCCAAGCCTTTTTCCTGAGGCCTGCTAAGTTCAGCAGATTCCAGCGTTTCTGAGGTCCTTGGCGGAGAACTTTCAGTAGTGTCCTGAAAAGGGAAAGAAGACGAATCTTCAGAGATCGAAAGAGACAAAATCGAATATGGGTATCTATACCTAAGTTATAAAAGGGTCTAAAAGATTACCTGTGGATTAGTTTCAGCCCCAGGGCTGGAATTGTCGCTTTCGACAGGCTTGTTAAGAAGAATGTTTAGTTCCTCCTCAGTTGGCTCCTCGATGATCACTAGAGGTGGCCTAGGCTTTCTCACAGCAACCTTTATTCTGACAGTTCGACCTTCAGGAGCAGGAACAGAAGCATCCTTCGTCAACTTTCGCCTTTTTAAGGGGGCAGGAGGGGAATCACTTTCTTCATCACTCCCAGATTCGACCACCAGTCCTGGCCGTTTCTTGGGCGAAGGTGCCTAGAAAACCAATAGGAATTCGATTGAATAATTGCATCGAAAATCAAAAATCGAAAGCCAGAAGGAAAATGATGAAAGTCTGGTTACCGATATAGAAGGCTTCTTCGAAGAGCCTTCCCCCTGTTGGTTGCTTATGGTCTTCGCCGGCGCTGTAGTCTTCGCCGGCGGTGGAGGTTTTGTTGAAGGGCCTCCTCCCTGTTGGCCTTCTGTAGCCTTCTTGGCTACAGGCTTTCGAACAACTGGAAGCAAATAGAAAGTTAACAGGCTAGCAGTCGAAGAGAAAGACAAAAAGTAATGTGAGAGAATGAACTTACATTTCTTTATTTTGTCCAACACAAGGACAAAAGACTTCTGCAACTCATCCATGAAGTCCTTCTCGTCGAAGAAGTACTCAGCATAATAGCTTCTCCACCACTCCTCGAAGGATGGTGAGCAAAGGAAATTGAGCTGGTAATCAAACAGCGAGAGGATTGTTCGACCAGCATATCTTCCGATATGCTTAATGGCCGCTTCTTCAGTGTAATCATTGCAGAAGTACAGCATGGACTTCTCTCTTTGAAAAATCGGAGAAGGTAGGGTTTGGATAATACCAAACTGGCGAGATACCATATTTGGTTGGTAGGCAATCAGACTCAAATGAGTCTTAGAACTCTTGAATCGAAGAGGCATGATCCTTGGTGTAAGGAACGCCTCCCACAGTATTGTGTGTTCGTCGACATTGGGACCACTCGACGCCTTTGGATGTGGCCTTGTGAACCATGCTGGGCCTACCTGCCGTCGAGCAAATGGAGCCATAGTTGAAACAAACTCCTTCCTTCGAGCAAACATTAGAACGAAGTTGGTGAAGGTTTGCTGAAACTCCAGTCCATCTTCCATGGGTGTCAGCAGAGCTAGCCTGGTTCCTTCGACGCGCCTGTTCGCTATCGCTGGAGCCTGTTCATTTATCTAAACCTTCTTGGGCAAGAAAGATTCGAAAGTGGCGTTGAGCCACAGTTGGAGTAGCCAAAAAGGCCCAGCAAGTAGCAAACTGGCCCTATCCTCGATGTGTTTTAGAAGAGTTGCCCCATTGCTGATCGAATCATAGAGGCTAGCCAGAATCAGTTCTGCCAAACAGATGTTTTGGCGATGATGCAGTTGAGTAGAAAGAGTGACCATCTTTTTAGTCACCTGTAGAGACTTCGAGCAAAACATAAAGCGAGTCAGCCATAAGGCTAGAAACGCTATGTGTTCGACATCCGACACAGCATCTGTCGACTTGTCGTGATAATGGTTGATGAAAGTGGTGTATGTTGGTTTGGTCTCAGAGAAGCCAATTTGGTCCTCCGACATCTCCTCCGGATCGAAGTAATCCCCGGTGGGTCGAAGGCCAGTAATAGCGGCCACATCGAAGAGTGTGGGGGTTAGCATCCCACAGGGAAGATGAAAAGTAAAGTGGGAATAGTCCCAGAATAACAGTGAAGCTATCAGCATCTCCGGGGAGTAGTTCAAACCTGTCTTCGACAGCATCACTAGGTCGAAGATTCCCATATCCTTCCAGATCGGAGTTTGGTGCTTCTCCATCTTTGTTAGCCAAGCAACATAATCGGAGGTAAGGTTAGGGCAAGACCTGAAGGCCCTAACACCTCTGTTGAAGAAGCGGAGGTCGATTTTTTCATGTGCAGGGTCTTCATTGTCTTCTGCGTCTTTCTTGGCGCATGCGACTGGTTTGAGTTTCTCGACTATCGGGAAATAGCTCTTGATCTTCAGAGCCTCAGAGATACTTGGATTCATGGGGCCAGACATTGCAAAGATCTGGTTGGAGTATCCAACCGGGATCATCAAGTGGCGCGAGTAAGCATCGCGAACGGCGATGTCAGAGGGTTCAGGAACCCTTCGTTTGCCTGTAGAATTCACTACTGGGGCAGTGACGAAAACCTTGGGTTTAGCATGTTCAGTTGGTGCGTTAGCACTAGGAGCAGTAGAACCAGATGCCATGGTTTGGTGTTGAGTGTGAAATGAGGTTGAAGACGAAGTGAAAGAGGAAGAGTTTCTGCAAAGATAACAAGCTTGTATGAAAACAGAGAAGTTTGAAAGGCTAGATGGCGTAAAAAGTCCCACAATGGGGTACTTACTACTATTTATAGTAGTGGGAAAAATCCCCAATAACGAGGACATTAAATGCCATTTAATGCTGCAGGAGTTAGTGGGACGCGTGGCAGCCCCCTGTTGTTTTGGCCGTTTCTGCAGAAATGGAGGGACGCAGCGTGCGTCCTCGTTTTTGGGAATTGTCATAATGACAAATTCTGAAATGACGTTTGGTACTGCACACCGTACTGAAAGTGACGTCCTAGGATCAAATCAATGATGGTTTTCTTGGGATTGCCAATAGTTGGTAAAAAGCAACAAAAAGTGCACAAGTTAATTTGTGACTAAGCGTGGAAAGACAGGTGTCGAATGGCGTTTCAAAGAATGCCTTTTTCTTTCAGAGTCGAAATAAGGCATTCTTGGGGGGCAATTTGTTGGCTCCTAAATTCGACACCTTTGTTTTGATTGATGTCAGCCATTAAAGCTGAAGGATGTCTTCGACTGGCTAAGTCTGTCGAAATGCCCGTCGAAAGATGGCAAAGTACTTAGAAGATTTCTTCCAAGGAAGAAGGCTGATTGCCTTCGACGTCGAAGGAGTTTCTCGTCGAAGATGTCTCTTGTCGAAAGTGTTCGATGGTTCAGAGTGGAGCAGTTTTGAAATTCAAGCTTTTGGAGGGAAAACGGTTTCCAGCAGTTACCACGTGCAAACGTGCAAGGATCTGGAGCGTCGAGCGTGGAGAACGTGCCAAGTGGATTGATCTCGAAGCAGTGTAACTGCCCGACGGTTACTTGGGATGTTTTAGTATAAATAGTAGTAGACATGTAGTTTCTCGCGTGTGTTCACAATTCTATACAAAGTCACTCATATAGATTCGAGTACCCAGCGTGTGAGAAAGAATTGTTGAGAAATGTATGTGTGAAACACCAATTTTATCAATTAAAGTCATTTACTTTTCCAGAAATTTACTTGCTTTCTCCTTTACATTCTTGTCGAACCTTTTAATTTAAAGCCTTGTTTATTTTACCAAGTCTTTCCTTTATGCAATTCATTTAAAGCCAATTTATTTAAAGCCTTATCCAATTCAATCAAACTTCAAAATCAACCTATGTCCTAGGATCAATCTGATCGATCCTGCGAGTAACCAAATAAGTAACCATTTGGAGGATCAGCGGTTGTTTACCAAAACCCAAGGTAAACAGAAGGATACACATATTGCTAGCCAAAACGAAAGAAAAATATTCAAAGAGGCCTGCTGGACCAAAAGCCAACATACCGCCAGTTTCAAACCAACGTGCACAAGCACATTCATGCCAAAAAGAAGCTTCGGTTGGCCAGGAAAGAGTTTTCGTTTGGGCTAGCTGAATAAGGGTTCAAACGAAGAAGCCCCAGTGATGAGAACATGAGCCAGTAGAAGGGTACTAAAAAAGTCCATTAGAAGGAGGAAACCAAAGGCCCATTCGAAGGGTACACAAAAGGTCCATTCAAAAGACCCAGTCGAAGGAGGCAATTTGAGGCTAATCGAAGGGCAGGGACTGAAGGCATTCAAAGGAGCCAAATGGGTCCAGGTTAATTCAAATTCAAAAAGAGACAAGTTTCCATGACTTTGGCAAAGTTACAAAATATCATTCATGGCTTTGAAAACACTTGTTTATGGCTGTTTAAACCTTTGTTTTCTTGTCCCCTCCATCCCCTCTATATAAAAAACCACATACATGCGCACAAAGGAGGCTGGACACAACCGGAGAGAGAGAGAGAGAGTCACACGCAATTTCAAACACATTCTTGGAGGTCTCCTAAAGCTTTTACCATCATCACCAGCCCCTAAGCAAGTACACGTCCAGAAGCCAAATTAAAGCAACCCTTAAAACAAAGGTACCCACGCCTGAAGCCACATATTCATCCATCACCATTGGTAAGAATTGGTAAAAAAAGGTCAAACTTTGCATTTGCATGACACATCAACACTTGTAGTTCATTCGATTTGTTATTCAAGATTAAAGACCTGGGTTCGACCCCAGGTGTGTATTTGTTTTGCTGTTAACACTTGCTGCAAATATAGCCTGAATAGACCCAACGCGCGTAGGATCGAAGGACCTGGGTTTCGATACCCAGGTCCTTTATTTTTATTTTGCTAACATATCTTTGCAGATGCAGTGTCCTCACATGTGATTCATCAGACGCCACCAGCAACATTCTTTGTTGGATCGAAAACTTGTCTTCACATGATCAAAGGCTATCCTTCACATTGATCGAAGACCACCATCCTTCATGGATCGAAGACCATCATTTATTTGATCGAAGGATTCCTTTTATTGCATTTATTCTTATTTTTATTCTTACTCACTTCTTTTAAATCAAAAATCAAATAAAAAAATCACAAAGAACTTAGGATTAGTTTTCATATTAATTAAATAAATATCTGAAATAATTAATTAATTGATTTTAACATCCTCTTTTCAAAAAGAATTAAAATAAATTAGAATGTAGGTCTAATTTTATTTTCTCAATTTATTTTCTTTGCATAAAAATTAAAAAAAGAAAACAACAAGATTTTTATTTCTCAGGATGTTTTTAGACGTTATTTGTAATTTCACGCGCGTTTATTTAATTTCGCATTTTTATTATTAATGTACTTGCTCATGGTCTGTAATAGTAACTAGGACTTTATTTTCCGCATTTCTCCAATGTACCTCTCACAAAGTCATGTAATAGCGTAGATTTAATTTATGCACTTTAAATTCTTGTATATATATATTAACTGCTGGTAACTAGGATTGCATGACAAGACTAATAACAAAATGTTAGCAAACCTAACACAAAAGACAAAAATAACTGAACATAACACACTTGCACATATACACCTCTAGGGTACGCCACTTTGGTTGCCTTCGGAAATAAAGCAGTCATGTCCCTCGAAACGGGGACGCTTTAGCAAAGACCCGTAAATAAAAAAGATCATAGTCCCTCGATGACCCTACAGTTGCCTCTCGGTAAAGGATCTAGTCCCTAAACAAAATTTCTAAAGCGTCTCCACAAGTTGCCTTCGTGACTGTAACGTCCCTTAGAATGTCCCTCATACACCCAATGATGGGGCCACCTACTCACTAATAGTAGGATATCATTGTCTAAAGGATATGAGGAAAATAACTACCTTTTCGAGTACAAAGTAGATAGTTGTTAGAAGTTTGCTCAAAACATTTTGCACTTACACAAATACTACTTTTCAAAAACATTTTCTAAAACACTTTGTATAATTTCTCCACTATCCCGAGAAACATTACAAAGTTCGTCATGCTAAGGCATTTTCAAAACATCTTCAAACACACAAAGCACAAAGATATTTTAAAATGAGCAAACCTCTAAGAGTCCGTAGATAACTATGGAAGGAAAGGGTGTTAACACATTCCCTTTCTATAATCTACCCCTTTACTCAGAATAATCTCGAAAAAGGTCTTTTTATGTTCTTTTCACCCTTTCCTTAATTTGGATAAAAGAAAAGTTGGTGGCGACTCTTGCTTACCGCAACATTTGCAAACACAAACGCAAAAAACCAATATTAAACAGTCGGTTCTGCCATCGTATCACAAAACTGGCGACTCTGCTGAGAAAAATATAAAAAAGTGGGGTTACCTTAGAGTTAGTTCATTTTAAAACGGTTGTATTTGCTTGCTTTGTATTCTTTATCTTTGGAGGGTTGTTTGGGTTGTTACTATAGATCCTACACCCGGATCTGGGGGCATGTTTTTAGGTAAACAACAATAGATTGTGGAGACTGTATGGTGTAGACCGATATGGTTGAAGAGATAGTTGTGTTGGTGTGACACTTTGGTTGGTATCGGTATCCCTTATGTTGAATCGAGGAGAACACGGGCCCACCGCGTGGTGTCGTGAAGCACTAACAAACCTTAGAACCTTAGTTGAACAAACTTGACCATTAGAAAGTAGTGAGATAGCCGGCCTCGGTGTAAAGCTGGGGATTGGTTGATACTTGATGCTACACTCATTAAGATCGAACTTTCGAGATGTTTCGGCCGTAAGAAAAGATTGCTAAACTGAAATAACGCTCAATAAAGAAAGATTAGTGATATTGAGACTCCTTAGAACCCGGTTACTATTGATAGGACAGATTGAGCCAACTAAAATTCAAGAGGGTATCTACCTATAAACCCCATGCAAGCCTAAACCTAAGGCCGCTTGTGTGACTTGTTTGCTTTCAACTTAAACTACTTACAGGGTTTTATTATCTAACAACATGATTTCCTTGCAGGATTTGTTTACGTTATTATCCAATAAATTGGTTTTCCTGTAAGACATACTTGTCTTTATCACCCTATATTTTGCTTGATGCATAACATACACATCATAACATCATACCATAGCATTTCTTTAACCATTTCAAGGATCTCAAGGGTCTGTGGTACAAGTTATGATGAACCAGACATCTAGCAAGGGGCAAGGGGATTTATTTTCCCCTAGCCAATGCCGTCAAAAGACCAAAACATAACAACTTGAGTTAAGGGCTATGACCCACTCAATATGGTGAGCTCGTTTCTCAAGGAAGGAAATTCAAATATGAAAGTTCCTTAATCCAAGATGCAGTCAAAATTCAAATATCTTCTTGTATTTACCCCGCGAGATCCTTGAAAATATTGCATGCATGCCATTTTATAACAGGTCTTCCAATACAGGTTTCTCATTTTCTCACTGTTTATTATTGCAAGGAAAATGGCTCTCGAACAAGACAACAGAGATCTCCAAACTCAAGAGGCTCAGTTCATGGAAATGTTCCTAAACCTATCAAAGGGGCAGGAAGAATTGAAAGCACTCCTCGTTGGGAATCTGACCAAGAAATGTCCTGACAACAATAAGGATGACCAGGTTGAACAACTGCAAGCTGAGATGGAAGCAATAAGAATCCATATGCCAGGGAAGATGGCGCTTATCCAAATCCTAGCCAGGGGACAAGAAGAGATGAGAGTCCTCGTCAGCAAGCTTCGTCAAGATGGATGCAACTGTATGAAGTCGGGGATCAAGTCATTAATCAGCCTCTGATAAGACAAGAAGTTGGTTGGGAGAAGAGTAGACCTTTCCCAAATGCTGCTATGTCACAACCTCGCCAACAAAGAGAAGGTAATCAGTGTAAGCGGAATACATCTAGAAGACGCTTTACCAAAATCAATGTGTTATTGGCTCAAGCATTGCAACACGTGTTGGAGGCCAAGCTGGTTACGTTGAAGGATCCTCCCCATAATCCCATTTCGAATATCAGTAGGATCTGAAAAGGATGGTGATAAATGTGCATCTAGAGGGGAATGGTCATTTTCAGGTGTGTGAGGAGTCTCAGGTGGTGATGGGTTTTCATTTGGGTTTTCTAATTGGTACCACCAGTTATTTTGGTCATGAACGCTAGTGAAATCATGGTTTGGTAAGGTGAAATGATGGACAACTTCATAATTGATAAGAATTTTGAACTGGTCAGGTCATTCACACCTTACTAATATAGTTTATGCAATGGTCAATATCAAGTAGGTCGTATCCAAAGGCAGGGGTTAATGAGCCACACGATTGCATAGGTCTAGTGTTATAGCAATATGAGTTACTAGTCCATCTACATAAATGTCTTCTACGATCTGATTAACAACCTTATTTAGATAAACTAAATGTGGCTAAGCCTATGTCTTGTCCTTGTACAATGTGGGACTGGAAACAAAATGAACTTAAGAATTCTAGTGTGAGGTTTCTGTAGGTTGGGTGTTTTACAACTGAAAACCTATCCCAATTCATCTGGATAAACAAAAAACGAACACTATCAACCAGTTCTAGGTAAACTAAGGAAGGAAAATATGGGTAGCAGGTGGAGGAAATGATTCTTTTAGATAGGACATCATAGTGCCTCCTTTGGTTATCGTTTTTGAAAATGATCTTCATTTCGTTAATAGTCTGCATCCTGAAATAATATTATTTGATAGAATATGACTAAGTTGAATGCAGTGGCCCTAAAAAGAAAACACATACAAGTTATCTATTTATTAACTGAAATTAAAATTAACCGTTTATGAAAATGAAAATTTGTGGGTTTCCTCACACAAAGCGCTTTATTTAACATTGATAGCTCAACGAAAACGAGATCAGGTTGTAATGGTAGAGGGAGGTGGTTCAATTAGAGTATGGTGATCATATGTAGTAGGGATGTCACCGCTGCTATAGTGCTTTAGTCACTGTTCATTTACAATGAAAGGACCGACGAAATGGTTGTGTATCTCAACATCACCAGATTGCGTGACTCTCGTTACTTCGAATGGTCCAGACCATCTGGAACGTAATTTTCCTGGGAAGAGTCGTAATCTGGAGTTGAATAACAACACTGGGTCACCTATACTGAACTTTCTTTTCGCGATCCGCTTATAATGTCATGCTTTGGTTCGCTCTTTGTAGATTATAACATTCTCGTAGGCATCCCGTCAGAGTTCTTCTAACTCATGGATGTCTAATATGCGCTTGTTACTAGCTGTTAAGTAATCCATGTTTAGGATTTTTATGGCCCACTAAGCTTTGTGTTCTAGTTTGAAAGGTAAGTGACATGATTTTTCGTAGACTAGCTTAAATGGGATAAATCTTATGGGGGTTTTGTAGGCAGTCCTATAGGCCCATGGTGCATCCTGAAGTCAAGTGAACTCAAATATCCTAAGTGACAATGTCATACCCTAACATGCTTGTCTAGGGCCACGTGTTTGAAATTCACTAGAAACGTCTCAGTCATGAGAAATGCATTTAATGTGTATGTTCTCCACTCCTTACCAGTCAGACACATCAATTTCCGCTCACAGTCAACCCAATAGTGTAAGACCGACGTGGACTTTGGAAGACTTCTCGTTCAACACTTCACAACAAACTTTAAGGACAACTGTTTTAGGGTGGCTAGAAACCCAATAAAGGGAAGCCCGCTTCAACTCTAAGAAAAGTCCAATAACTACTCAATCTAAGGGTATAAATACCTCTACGTACGTAAAACCTAAAGTACACACTTTTCACACTTTACTCTACCATTTTTTAAACTCATACATTAAAATGTTAATCTTGTGTTCCACCACATTGGATGAGACTTGTAATACCACATCAAGAGTCTAACATTTTAATTTCAAATATACTTTTGGTTCTCTTTCGGATAGGGCTGATAATAAATCGAACCAACTCAAAAATAGTTCGAGATTTGATTCAGTAATTAATTTGTTGGACTTGGTTCATGAACCAAATGAGTCGAACTTGAGTTCAAAATTAAGTTCGTAAAATAAATGAGTTGAACTTGAGCTATGTATAGTTCGATTTGTTTGGTTCATGAACTGACCTGATATATAAGTTCCATGAAAACATCAATATTTAGTTTTCATATTTATTTATATCATTTGAAAGATGATAAAATAATTTACAATTCTATTGATTAAAAAAAATCCAAATTCAACATAGTAAAATATATGTTACAAACTTAAGTTATAACATTTCATTATTTGCTCATATTACATACTTTTGATGATAATATCTTGAATTACAAATATTATTTTGCGATGAAACTTATATTATATGAAAGTTAGAAATATTGTCTATAATTTTTGTGAATACAATAAGGATAAATAAGATTGTTCAAACAAGTCAAATTTGAACTTAAAATTTTTTTGTGATGAACTCGAACTTGGCTAATTCTTAACGAGTCAAATTTAAACTGAAAAAAAAAAATTCGTGATGAATTCAAACTCGATTAATTCTTAACGAATCGAACTGAACTAACGCGAATTCGATTCAACTCGACTCATTTCGAGTTCTACTTTTGGAACAATATATATATATATATATATATATATATATATATATATATATATATATATATATATATATATATATATATATATATATATATATATATATATATATATATATATATATATATATATATATATATATATATATATATATATATATATTAAAATGCAATTTTTATAAATAATCTAAATTTAAAAAATTGGGAAAAAAGAGTAATAATATTGTATCCAAGCAGAAAAAGAGAAAAAGAAAATAGAGATCTCAAATCGTCGCTACTACGCAATAGAATCCACCGAATTTTGCTTCATTTAACACTACGCACCTTCATAACCTTTGCCTTCGGACCAGATCTACAACCTCTCTTTTCGTAGATCCGCCATGGATTTCATGAAAGTCTTCGATCAAACCGTTCGAGAAATGTATGCTAGATTTTCGATTCAATCCCTTCGCATTTCAATTTTTGCAATCATTTTCGTTTTTTAATCGATCAAATTCGAAATATATTTCAATCTTCTTCTGGTAATATGATTCATCCTTGTTCGTTATGATTATTTGATTCGATTTGATTGCTTCGTTGATAACAGAAAAAGAGAGGTGAATCTGAAAGTGCTGAAGGTTCCTGAGATCGAACAGAAGGTGAAAATTCTAACCGGTGCTGTTATTTGCATAGATTTCATTGAAAATCCTGAGATTGTTTTTTGTGTTTTAGAAATTCTGATATTTTGATTTGAAGTTCTATTGTTAGAGTAGAAGAATTGTATCTATTAATTAATTTATATATTTTTCTCTATAAGGATTCTTGCGTTTATCCGAAATAAATTTGAATCCAATGTGTCTAAGAATTGACGGTGGCAGCATAGAATTTTTTTATCGAATTGTGGTAAGACCTGCGATGTTTGGCGATTAAGAATCATTACGAAAATAAAGTTAATATAGTTAATGTAGCAGAGATGAAGATGTTGTGTTGGATATGTGGTAAGACTAGACATGATTAGATTAGAAATGACAATATTAAAGAGTGTTGTGGTAGCATCTATAGGATAAAAGATGGTAAAAAATAGACTTAAGTGGTTTGGCATGTAGAGAGAAGACATGTAGATTCTGTGGTAAGGAGAGTAGATCAGATGAAGAGGAGTCAAACAGCTAGAGGTAGAGGAAAACCTAGAAAAATTGTAATAGAAGTTATTAAGAAAGATCTCGAGATTAACGATTTAGATTGAAGCATGGTCCTGGATAAAATATTATGGCGGAAGTTGATCCTTGTAGCTGACCTCACTTAGTGAATAAGGCTTGATTGGTGTTGTTTTATCAGTACTGCTTAAGCTGAGAATTGCACATGTTAATGATGTTTTTGGTTTCATTTTGTTTTACATGTAAGCAACTCCAACCATTGGGCCAAGGCTTCGCTTCTATTTATTCAGAATGTCAAAATGTTTTGAAGATTTACTTTTCTTTCACTTTAACAATATATGAATCAAGAATAAGAATGTGGATTGATTACCATGCTAGTGCCTCACAACATGCAACCCATTGGTATTGCTTTGCTGATTTTTTCCTGCCACATTTTATGATTTAGGTGTTGGATGCAACTGATGATGAACCTTGGGGTCCTCATGGTACTGCTTTGGCAGAGATTGCAACGGCTACCAAAAAATTGTAAATAGCTACCTACTGCATTTCCTGTTATATTGCTTTTTAACTTTTGAATTTCTTTTAGATTTCATAGAGAAATTTTCTGATGTAAGTTAGTTGATTGCTTCTTCTGTACTTTCCAGTACTGAATGTCAGCTGGTTATGAATGTCCTTTGGACAAGATTGACTGAAACCGGAAAGGATTGGCGATATGTATACAAGGTATTGATATCTAAGTATATAAAACCATATTACTATTGCTTAAAATTTCAAGGTACAAAAGAGATGGTTATTTTGTTGCATTTCTGACGTTGATACGTCAACTCATTTTCTTTCTAATTGATGTCAGGCTTTAGCTGTTATAGAGTATTTGGTATCACATGGATCTGAACGTGCAGTTGATGACATTATAGAACATACTTTTCAGATCTCTGTAAGGGCCACTGTCCTGTATTTAGCTTGTTTGTCTTGCAGTTCTTAACAGTGCTGATTAGTAAAACATAAGAGCATTTTCTTACATAAACATCTTTTATTTTGATTGGTAAAGGCACTTTCTAGTTTTGAATATGTTGAGCCCAGTGGGAAGGATGTGGGACTCAATGTAAGGAAGAAGTCAGAAAACATTGTGTCCCTTTTGAATGATAGAGAAAAGATAAGTCAAATCAGAAATAAAGCTGCTGCAAACCGTGACAAGTAGGTCCACTTTGTCAATATTACAATCCCATAATGATTAGTTAAACTAAGCTACTATTATGTTCTCAGCAGACTATTTTCTTGTTTTTATTTTGGGGTGCTTAATTTAGGTATGTTGGAGTTTCATCTAGTGGAATCACGTACAAATCCGGGACAACCTCGTTTAGTAGTGGGAGTTCCCAGAGCAGTAGTAAGTATGGAGGTTTTGGTTCAAGAGACAGTGATAGGTATAGTGATAGCTACGGAGACAAGGGGCGTTATGATGAAGAAAAAGTAGACAACAATTACTCAGTAAAATCACGCCATGGTGTATCAAGTAATGATCAAGAAAACTCTTTCAAGAAGGGTTCTGCACGGTCTGTCAGGTAGGGTGTGTCTAACTTCTAATATAGTCTGCAAATAATGGTAAATGTATTTTATGCTTGTTCAGTAGTTCCATACTGTAGTTGGATTGTATTGCCATAGATAATCCTTGGAAAGTTTGAATCTGGAGTGCCTAGTAACTATTTTTATCTTTACTGTTAGGGAAAAAAAGGCTTGAACTTCGACACTAGTGCTTGTTCTTCATAAAGGAAACTTGTTACTCCCTCCGTCTCATAATAAGTGCCTCATTTGCATTTTTTTTTTCTCAAAATAAATGTCTCTTTAGAATACCAATACAATATTTTTATTTTTTTCCACTACTATACCCCTATTTATTAACTTTCACGTTTTTCAACTACTCCACTAACTATAATAAATAAGGTGTTTTAGTAAATGATACTAATTTTATCATTAAAATCAACATATCTAATTATTTTCTTAAGAACCGCGCAGAACTCAAATAAGACACTTATTATGAGACGGAGAGAGTATTTAAAAAGGAATTATCTTCTGAAAAACGTTTCTTTGAATAATTTTAAGCAGCAGGGCACTAATTGGTAATTTGCTCTATTTTATTTTCTTATACATTTTATGTTTCAATTTCCTTGAGAAGATGGATCGTATTGATCTATTACAATTAAAATGCTGGGAAGTGCCCATAATAAAGATTTCTAATTGATTAAAGTTAATATAAAAGCTGAAATAAATGTGCGCCTAGTCAAAGACAGGTGACCGAAGCATGATACATACATGCTCACACAGGATAGATGTCTAGACTCAGCTTTAACCCTTGTTCTTTGTTGCTTAATTCAACAAGCTTTTTGACTTTTGAAAACATTATGTAGGAATTTGGCTAATGATTGAGAATTGAGATGCTTGTCTCAACTCAACCCATCCTTTTACTTTCACTTGCTTTTGTCTTATGCATGGAAAGACACATGTTTATGCCTCTCCATGCTGCAATCATTCTATTCTGTTACCTGTATTCTTATTTCAGAATGCCTTCCTTGCAGCAAAAGTAAGGAGAAGATATCATCAAGAGCATCAAAGTCATCTGCTAATGCAAGTTCAGTTCCTTCTCAGAGTACAAGTGTAACTGCAAACAATACTGAGGATGACTTTGATGATTTTGATCCAAGAGGAACGTCTACTAGTAAGTAATCTGAAACATTGTAGTTGGTGATTCAATTTCTTGAAGAGAAGCATTAAGTTATTCTTTTTCAGCTGAGTTTAAATTACCAGGATGCTCATTTTACTGTTTTGTGTGGTGCACTTGCAACTTTGATACACAAAGTTTCCCAACTCTATCAAATTTAGTAATTGGCTAGTTTTTTACCTTTTAAATTGTATTTTTTTCGACAGAGACTACAGTTGGGAGCTCAAACCAGGTTGATCTCTTTGGACAAGATTTGATTGGTGACCTCATGGATGCTCCAACATCTGTTTCTGTAGAAAAGCAAGCAGCTAATGATGTGCCAGAGGTTGATCTCTTTGCAGATGCGGCATTTGTATCAGCACCACTACAAATGGACAAGGGAGCTAGTTCTCAACCACAGGTTAGACTTCGTTACCTATAATTTTTGTGTTGCATTTTCCCCCTCATGTCAGCTACCAAGTATTCACAAGTTTAACGACATGAATCTCCACCATTAAGTAGGTCCTATCTCAAAAATTCTAGGTTCCACATTCATTGGTGCTCCAATAGCATGAATGTTGCCAATATTGATTAGGATTGTTTAACTGCGTTCTACTCCAATGATGTAAATATCGTTGGTCTATTATTTATAACTTAGCTAACGTAGTAATGTTGAGACTGTAATCGGTTAACTGTAAAAGTTAGCATGCTGGAGTTGTGTGGGAGGGAGAACCATGAGGTGGATCAAGGTACACCGTTGGTTTTGATGCTGCATAAATTTTCACACGAGTGTACTAATTGCACTTCAGAAAAATTATTCAGCTTATTAAGCTGTTATCACAAATTATTCATATTAGAGAATAGTGAGTTTGGGCGTTTGCTTAGAAGACTCGTAGAACTACAAGAGAGAGTAGAGACTAAATGGAGGGTGGTGGATAGTCCAGTAATTGAAGTTATAGGAGAGACCTTGGAAAACCGTGGCCCAAAACATTGAGAGATTTGGAATTAAATGATCTATGATTGGAATTAATTCATGACAAGATAGTATGCTGTTGTTGGATTCATGTGGTCAAATCACCTGGTTGGGAAAAAACTTTGGTTTTTGACTTTGGTAGTTTTTGAAAGAATTATGTATTTACCTGCTTAACTTCTTTCTTCACAGTTTCATTTACAGTGCCTTAAATTCCATTTCTGTGTATCTTATTGATTGCATGGACAGGAAGAAGTGGATCTTTTTTCTTCTCAACCAGCCATTGCTTCTGCTACACCAACAGTTGACTTGTTTTCCATTCCTGCACCAGCTGTGCAGCCTGACAGCAAGTCGGAAAACTCTGTTCCTGTGAATGACAGCACTTTTGATCCCTTCGCTTCTGTTCCACTTAATAATTTTGATGGATCTGATTTTTTTGGCGATTTTACTTCTCAATCTGATTCTGTATCTTCACAGCCCTCAGCTAATCCTATCTCCGATGGTAGTACAAGTGCTAAATCTTTAGCGGACTCTAACGTTTCACCTAAAAAGGATGCTTTTCAGGTGAAATCTGGCATTTGGGCTGATTCACTAAGCCGTGGATTGATTGATCTCAATATATCTGCTCGTAAGTTTTATGCTGACTACTTTAACAGCTTTTTCCAAAGCATAATATATTCTGTGTTAAGTTACTGCTATATACTCTGTACCTCCACGCCTTCACTCACAAAATGTCTTCACTCACAAACACAATCATGTACCATGTTTCCAATAATCTGTAACTGCACGGTCCTTTTCACCCGTGATTACATCAGTTGGAAATTCCGCTTTTTTTGCGGTCTGCCCCTAGCCATGTAATTGCGGCCTGCCTCTAGCCATGTAATTGCAGCCTGCCCCTAGCCATGTAATTGCAGCCTGCCCCTAGCCATGTAATTGCGGCCTGCCTCTAGCCATGTAATTGCAGCCTGCCCCTAGCCATGTAATTGCAGCCTGCCCCTAGCCATGTAATTGCAGCCTGCCCCTAGCCATGTAATTGCGGCATTTGGTTGCCTCATTTGCGGTCTCTGACACCTTTCTTTGTGTTGGGCGTGAAGGGTAGATATAATCTTACATTGCTTAGAGATATCATCTGTGTAGTGTTAATAATGTTTGGGCACCTTCACCTTACAAGTCGGTGGTTTTGTAAGGTTGAGTTAGTCACAACCCAAATTTTAATATGCTAGTAAAGTCTATCCAAAATCTATTACACCGTCTGCCTTCAAATTTCTGCTATAGGGCCACTTGAATCACATCCCAGATGTCCAGTCATGTGCGTCACTAGAGTGTCTTAAGATCCTACATTGGATGAAAGATGGCTAGAACATATTTAAAAAATGTGGACAAGTTTTACTTATAAAATAATTTTGTAAGATTGAGTTAAGACCAATCCAAATTTCTAAGAACATCTCAAAGTGATTAATGCATTACATTCTAGTATGTGTTTATCTTGAAAAATGATGCACAAGTCTCTTGCACAAGAATATGTTCATGAATTTGGTTGGAGGACCCGTGTAAACTACTTGCACTACTTGCGTGGTTCAGGATGTCTACTTCCCTGTTGCTCCCCATGTATGTGCACAATCACGAGTCGATCAGTTAAACTATGCGCTCATGAAATAAATGCACTGTACTAATCTATGCCAATTATTTTAGTAGCTTCTGTAATTATCTTATATTATTTTGCAGCCAAAAAAGTTTCCCTTGTAGATGTTGGCGTTGTGGGTGGATTGACTGATGGATCAGATGAAAGGGAGAAAGGCCCTCCAGCTACATTTTACATGGGTAGAGCCATGGGTTCGGGATCTGGCCTTGGTATGTATGGTGGCACTCCTTCACAGCCGCCAGCAACTGGAGACGACATGTTTTCAAACTTTGGCAGCCAAAACTATCAATTTGGTGGGTTCCAAAAGTAAAATTAACAAACTGTATACTCGTCGTCCTATCATAACTTCACTCATTCTTTGTGTGTCGCGGCATTATCAAGACTGTTGAGCTATTGGCATGGTGGATTTTGTTAATATGTATTTTCAAACTATTGTGATTATATTATTATAGATTCATGTTACTGTTGTGTCTTAATGTTGATTACAAGTTCCAGTATACTTCAGTGCCCAAAATTTTGGTGGACACTACTTTGAGCTGTAAAATACATGGCCTTGGTCTTTTTTTTGGTCTTGTTCATTCCTTAAAGATGTTGAATGAAAATCTTCTGGTTGTGCTCTGATAATTGCAGCTGTGATTCATAAACACTGCTTTACTCACTGAGTCATCGTTTGTATCAACCCTAGGATTGTCAGATTTAAAGCTTTTCTCATTAGGAGTAGTCCTCCTCTCTCTGGACACAGAAAGAGGGGAGGAAGAAGTGGCAGGATTTCTAAGTTGAGGAATAATGGGCCATAATCTATTGCGAAATAATATTATTTTTCAGTAAAAAAAGGTTTTTATCTCGAGTGATCCCTCCCTAAAATTGTCTTTAGAAAAATGCTGAACCAATCATTGATTCCAAAACTCAATTAATTTATAAAATTAACTGTCATTAAATTCAGAAGTTTCTGAAAGACCACACAAGCACACCGAAATTGTTAATCTATCCATTTGGTCTTGCAAAAATACAGTTTTTCCTTTGTTTCTGAGAATATTTCACTGTCTTTGCAAGGGTAAGTATTACAATAGGATGTTAACGAGATTATTTGATCGTTCTTATCATATTTAAATTCCAACAAAATTTATTTATATCAAAGAGCCCATATATATATATATATATATATATATATATATATATATATATATATATATATATATATATATATATATATATATATATATATATATATATATATATATATATATATATTATTTAGAGATCAATCTATTAAGAATAAGATTACATAGTTATGGTTCATTTACATTTAATTGACAAAAAATGAATAAAGAAAAATATAGAAAACATAAAAATATATACGTTTCATAAATAGTTGAGAAACCATGCTCGGCTTGGAAGAGCTCATTGAGTTTCCGCTAGTCTCAGAATTACCAGTGAAACTATTTCTAAATAAACGGTCCACCTAAAGCCCTTTCCTCCTGCGCCATAACTTGATCCTAAACCTACATCAGTCTCATATAAATACATCCAAAGAGACATTTCCTCGACACTGAATAGTGCTTGCAAAACACATTATATTACACAGGCCCTAGAGGCTACACTTTACTTAAGCAAAAGAGAGGGTTCGACCCCCGAAATATATATATATATATATATATATATATATATATATATATATATATATATATATATATATATATATATATATATATATATATATAAAGGTTTGAAGGGGTCTATAATTTTTGAAAAGAAAATAGACATTTGTATTGTATTTACGGGAATGTGAAATTAACATTTGTTTCAAGTTTTTACAAATTATATCCAAAAAAATTTATTCTAAAAAACATCATTTATTTTTGAAATTTCAAATATTTATTCCTACCAGAAAGAATGAAAATCTTATATTCCCGTGCAAATAAAAAATAACCAACTATAACTAACTACTTTTATAATATTTTATAATTTTTTTTATATTTTAAAAAATTTAAAATTATAAATAAAATAAAACTCAAAGTTCCTAAGAATTTATAATTTACCAAAAAAATTGATGGAAATAAAGTTCACGGCATTATCATTTTTGAAAATAGCATTCCTTGGATTGTAATTTTAATCCCTCAACCAAATACACCCAATATACTATTTATAACTAATGATAAACATCTAATTTTAAAGAAAATCTCTATTAGTTAAAAGCTAACCCACGCCACTAAACTATTCGACAAAAGAGAGCTACCCAACGGTCTATTCTCTATTCCACTCAACAACAATCTATTTGAGCATTAAAAATAATCCATTAACATGTATGACAAATGACATAAAATAGCAATGACAAAGCCCGCACCAAACAGAGAATTGAAACAGTATATTCAGTTTTGATTCAGACATATTTTGATTATTTTTTTTATTTGGTTTTTCACTGTCCAACAACGGATGCATGTGGGGGAAAAGGACTCAAGTATTAACAATTCCTATCCCCTTAATCATTCCAACTATCATTGGCAGCAAGTCCCAGAAAACTGACTTATTGCAGAAATTTGATTGAGAGAGAAGTTAAGAGTTTTCAGGTATACAATAATCTACCCCTTAACATAGCCTCTGCTTTCTTCACTTGCTTCGCCGGTCCTAAGATGAAGACCTACGGAAAAACAGTAAAACTTAAGACAGGCAAAGTTAAATAGTAGTGTTTTCAAGTGTACTATACTGATATACCAACCTTATCGGGTGGACCCCTGACACCCCCGATGAGAATTTCAGCACTGCACAAACGAGTTCAAAATTATTTTAAAACGAACTAGGATCCAGATTGACTGCAGTCATAATGCTGTAGTATGTAAATTTTGATCATTAGATGGAGATCGGCTGGTTTGAGTTTTAAATTCTAAAATCTAATTTACAATACAGCTTAAAATCATAATCATCGGTCTTATCTTCAATGCAAGACCAAAATTACAACTGCAGAAAATGTGGACTGCGTGCAATCCATTTCCAAAACGAATTGTATTTACTAAATCTGAGGAATAGAAAAGGGAGAAACGAATTATTACTTGCAAGACTCCTTAATTGCCATAATCGAAGCTCCCCTTTTCCCAATAATGCATCCCATCCTTCCTTTGGGAACATCAAGAACTGAAAGAATTTCTTCCTCAGGGCCATTTTCATCAACTTTCAGCATATCTACAAGAAAGAAGCAGACATTCTTTACAACAGTGAATAGCATGAACCAACCAATCAAACAAGCATTCCTAATCCTTAGTGTGTATATGTATCAGAATAGTAGGTTAATATAAAATGCTTAAAAATAAAAGCGAAATATTTCTTATTAGTTGTAACGAAATCAAATGAACAAAGTGGACCAAAGCTTCACTGAACTAAAATCCAGTCTGCATGAACCTCAAACGGAGTAAACAATATCAAAAATAGAAAGAACTCTTGAGCCTCGGAATGAAGTTATAGTTCATAGTTCCTGTCAAATTCGTCCCTTTATGTTTACAGAGCAGCTGCATATGTTCCCCTTTTTGAGGTAACTTTCAACAGGAAAGTTGAGGCATTACTATTACAAATAACATCATACGTTGTATTATTTCAATTTCAAATTAAACTATGTTTGTGCAAACTGTTGGGAGATTGAAGAGATAAACAGCATATCACACTGGCAAAATAATGTGTCCAAATAAAAACAAGAAAATATAATTTGTACATAATATTATTGTCCAGATTTTGAAGACCTGGAATTGGAGGTAGAGATGGCCAATCAGCGTAACCATTACTGTTCACACAGAAACAACGGCAGTACAAGGCACCACGAACAGCAAGATGCCACAAAGATCGTTCAGTTAATTTTGCCATCATTTGGTGATAAATGTAGAGAAGGAAACGGACATCATCGGCAGCAGAGTGGATCATTTGTTCAGATAAAGGTCTGTAAGTCCAAAACTTGGGGTCCTGACAACATTTAGAAATGACATCACTGGCGAATTGAGTTTCGTACAGATGACATAAATATTTCATATTTTTAATGAAACTCTTCCACGAATATATGCCAAAAATGGATAAATAGAATACACAAGTTATGATATATAACAACTACAACCAGCTTTATCCCACAAAGTGGGAACGGCTACCACAACAAATGAAGATTAATGAAGTTACACTGTTTCTTTTATTCAAGAACTTTCTACAGTTACATATTCGGTACCACAATCAGATCTTTAATATGCATGATGGAATCAAGCTTAAGAAAACCAATCATTTTAACTTTATGAGAAGGAAAGTGAAAATAAATCTTCTAACACAACAAATTATCATTCTAAAAACCAACCCGTCGAAGAAGGACCCGGACTTCTTCCTTGTCAACATATGATAAGCCTGCATGCAAACCCACAAAGTGAATAATGAATACTGAGAGAGAAACTAATCGACTCAAAAGAATTGATCAGGAAATATCTACACCTAGAATAATATGGTCAATAATATAAGGAAGCCATGGCCATCAAAAATACTTTAATGGATACCACGACGCATTTAATACCACAATATCGTGGATCTGCAAGGAGAGCAACTAGTGAAATGTAGTCATCTGGCAATCTCTTTTGTCCTTCTTGCTCTTCTATAAGTGAATAAGCAATCTAAGAAAAAACAAGAGTTATGATTAATAACTCAATAAAGCATAAGAATTATCATAATACTAGTGAAGAAAAAAAGGGACAAAACATGATACTGATAAGGGAAATTATACAATTTTCATCTCTTTCCTGTCTTGAGATTTCCTACTTTCAAATGGATTACTTGGGGTGGAGGATTAAGCAAAACTTCCTTGAAGACTGTTGTCATAAGTCTTCACCATAAATTTTTTTTTTCAGTTAGTATAACTTTATAGCAATTCCCCTAAAATTGAAGCTTATTCATTATTAGGTTATCAACATGTTTCAAATGAGCACACTTGAAAAAACTGATTTGGAAATACAATGCGGAAAATAATGGAAAGAAAACACAGCCGTGAAGTGATGCTTGTGCTTGAGGCAAAATAGGAAAAAAAAGGGTACTGCAGGAACGATAACTCGGCAAGATGGTTGAAATCATACACATCTAGAAATCTTGGTAGCAATGTTTCCCAACCAAGAATAAATAAACATTGAAGGAAAGATCTCTAACAAAAATTTCACAGCAAGCAATACAAAGCAATGCACGGATTCCTTAAAGTTAACCAAGAGGAACATATGGAGTTTAGCAAGAATAACCTCAAATTGACCCAAGAGCTCTTGGAAATGAATCAGGCTCTAATTGGTAATAAAAAAGCTTGAGTCTAGAAGATAGCAAAACAAACAAACAGGAGGAAGTGAAGCCAAATCAGCTGGTACTGGTAGCCAAGTGAAACTTGTCAGCTGGTGCAAAACATAGCCAATTATGATGGTTCATAGTGCCACTGGAATGGAAGGAGGGGTCTGATGTAAATTGCAGTTGATAGAAATAACAGCCAGTGTGTGTGGTTTCTAGTATAGGTGTTTAGAAAACGCTGGCAGTGGACCCAGTATGGGTTGGTGTAAATCCAACAAAGACTGGTCACCATTGCTATGTATGGTTCTCTAGATCAAGGTTGTGTGAGTGACTCAAGAACCAACGTAAGTTTTTAATTAGAGTACGAATACAATAAAAGGTGAAAATTGGTACATTACTATCAATATAAGAGTAAATTACTTGCTACATTATGGTAATGAAAAAAATACAGCTGAGAGTTGACTAAACACTAATATTTTAAGAGTATTTAACAACAATAAAATTTGTTTCACACTAGATTGAGTTGCCTACATAGATATCATAATATCCTATCATATCTCATGTTTGATGTGAATCCATTTAAATCAAAATCCTTCTGATTTGATCTTTAATTTTTGTTCATTTCCAAGTCCCCCACTTCTAACTATTAATTAGATTATTCTCCATCTAATCTACTATCCTTGTCAATGCTTCTATAGATTATTCAAGGGATCGCAAACAATGAGAACATATCTAGGCAGCATATTCAAGCTGGCATGTAAAATGATATCTCATTGTATGAAATATGTGTTATCATGGATATAGAAGTAGTTTAATTTGCCAACATAAGAAGATCTATTAGGATGCTGGATTCTGAGATAAATGGAGGTAGACTAGTAATAAGATTAGAGCTCACCTGGGTATCCACCACGTTGTTTAACTTGATGCCGAATTGAAAGTACAAGGCCTAGAAACCAACAATATGTATGTAAGGGCGTAAATCATCTGATTGAATTAAGAATTGTTGAGTTGACAACTTAAGACTAAACATTTTTATTTATTTCAATAGTCTTTTTATAATGTCCATGCAATGTTTCATAAACTTGAAACATATCAAAAAGCGGCGGGAAAAAAGGAAATCAGAAACCTCACTGTCACGTTTGCAATCATGAATCACTTTTGTGATATAACCAGACTCAAGTGCAGGCTTACAGGCTTGGATAAGCACATCTCCCCCCACAATTGCATCAACAAGGTATATAGCATCCGGAAATGCAAGCTGCAACAGCATAAACTTAATCACATAACAAGAGCAAACATACTAATGTCTAATGGTAGCATAAAATCATTATCATTTAAATAAAAAAAAACACAGTAGTAATCAGATGTTTTTTATACGGATACATTTAGGCTATGTTTGGATATCATGAAATGAACAGAGCGGAATGGAGCGGAGCGGAGTAGGATGGGGCGGAATGGAGCGGAACGGAATAAAGATACCATTCCATTGTTTGGAAATTTTAAGAGGGAATTAGGTAAATTGTTCATTCCACCCAAATCGGAGAGGAAGGAAAATGGTGGTAAGTGATGGAATGGAATGAAATCCATACCACTCAATTCTGCTCCGCTCCGCTCCATCCGTTTTAAAATTTATCCAAACAATGGAATATCATTTTATTCCATCTCATTCCGCTCCGCTCCATCTGGTTCCATTAATCCAAACAAAGCCTTAGCTAAACAATCTAATTAAACTACTTAATCCGTAAACTATTTTCGAGATATCAATTACAGTAAGATCTTATTCACAGGCTATTCCGGAAAGTTTGAGAGATAATTGAAATCAGTAACTTGAAAACAATTTAAAATCTTATTCATTAAAACCGCTCCATATTAAATCCTAAAGCCTCTGACATTAACATCCAAGTTCACTCTGTATTTATGCCTATACAATATCAATTTTCATCATAATTTCAACTCATCACATTACGATCACAGAAATTTCAGACAATTTCCAAATAACGAGACCGAAATTTCAAACCACATTGCATCATTCATGCATGAATTAGAACGCAATCACACACAAAAAGATGAAAAACTGAAATTAACCTGAATTATACAAAGTTTTCCATAGCGACACAAGTCAACAGCCTCACAATCAAAACCGATAACGATCTTCGACTGCGGCGAAGGTTCAAGAAAATCCACCGGAAGTTGAGAAGCTTTCGTCACTACATGAATCGGAACTCGCGGTTCCTCTTCTTCCGGAACCTTCTCACCTAATTCAAACAAAATTCATCAATAAAAATCCAAACAGCAAAAAAATAATAAAATATTAAAGTAAAAAACGATCAAAATTACTAAACAGTTGAAGAATTATGAATCATCGAAGCTTTCAGAAAAACAAATCCCTAACTGAATCGGAAAAGACGAAACGAGAAACGAAGAAAGAAAAGAATGAAAAAAAAAGCGAATCGAGAAAACGTACTGGAACGAGAGGGAGAAGACGGAGCAATGGGAAGGTGAGTGATGTACGACGGCGGAGGAGTTGGAGAATAAGAGTGACGCGGCGGAGGAATTGGAGAATAAGAGTGACGCGGCGGAGGAGTTGGAGAATAAGAGTGACGCGGCGGAGGAGAAGAAGCCATGTGATCGGAACCACATCACAGGGTTCTTTCTCTCGTTGAAGCTATGACTTCACTCTTTTTTTTCTTTGAGTTATTTTTTTCCCTCTTTCTCTTTTTTTTTTTTTTTTTCTTTTTATATTTACCAGGAAATGGAAAAATTGAAATTAGTGTGCAGCACTTTAACCCGTTTTCTTCGTTGAATATTCCAAGATTTCTGACGATTTTGTTCGATTAGATTTTTGACGCGAGGAAAAAGTGTTATGCTTTATTTTTATTTTTATTGTTTTGAATAACTTTGTTTTTTTCTTGAATGCATGTATTTAACTATAGAGATATATGTGATCTAGAAATAAAATGTATGTGAAAATAATAGAGAAAAAAAGAAAATACAATGAGAGTGTAAATTTTTTTAATACAGCCCATTAATAAAAGATATGTATTATAATAAATCTTAATTTTATTTTTAAAATATTTAAATGATATAGTAAAAATAAGAATTTTGATTAATTATATTTGTAAAATTGTTTTATACTGACAATATATTATCTTTAAATTCATTTTTAAAAAATATATAAAAACAATAATAATTATAATAAAAATAAATATAATTTATTGATAATATAAACTAATTTTATATTATTAATCAACGACTGACAATATAAATTAATTTTACATTATTAATCAATGATAATTTTTTTTTTTATTATAAAGAGGGTCGAAGCCTGAAAACAAGGAAACTACATGCACATTATCCTAGCAGTGGAGGCACCTCTAGTGTCCTCCTCAAGCAACTTTACAGTCTAGTCTGGAGCATTATAAAAAAAAATCATATTCTCATGAATTCCACATCCCACAGTAGCAAGCACGTCAGCATGTTTATTGGTCTCCCAGAATGAATGACAAATAACTACTTCATTCAACCTATCAATAAGCCTACAAAAATACTTAATAAACAAAAGACTCTCAATCATGTGAGAATAAACTCATATCAATAACCTTAAGAACCTTAGTGAAATCAACATTAATCTCCACTTTCAATCTTTCCCGAACATGCAGTAACTCAAGATCTTCATATAAATCTCCATAATTCTACCATAAACACATTACAAGTATTCAAATACTTCACAAAACCTAATCAATATCAATTATACATTATGTTAAATTAGATTAAAATTTTTAAATCATTTATATGACATGGTAGAGTGATATATTTTTATTTATTGACATTAATTTTTTACATGCATTTCTATTTAACTTTAATAATAATAATAATAATAATAATAATAATAATAATAATAATAATAATTTAATATATTGGATTTGGATGATGTCATGGCCCGTAGAATACACATATCTACTAGGGGATGGATGTAGAAGTGATGTGGGAAAAAGACGTTTTAATTCAAGAAAAGATTGAAATGGTAAGTTATTCCCTTTTTCCCTTATAAGTGATCTAGTTTATTATCTATTATCTATTATCTATTATCAATCTATTAAAAGTAAAGTATCTGGAAATTTCAAGTCTAACCTTTTGATTAGATGTTATAATTTTTCTTATTCCAAGGGTATAATAGACTAATCAACACTATGCTGTTACCATATTCATTTGGCATTTAATTTTGCATGTCAATCTATCATAATTTTACACTATTTTTTATTTATTTGATTTATTAATTTATTTTATTTATATTTGAATTTTATTTATATTTGAATTCCAATTCCAATGTTTCATTCACGGTTAATTTATTTATATTTGAATTCCAATATTTTTTTTGACAGAATTTGAATTCTAATGTTTGACTCACGATTAATGAGGAAGGAATTGGAATGGCTAAATTAGATATATTACAATTAAATAGAATATTATTCATTGCATGATTTAAAAATACCCACTATTTATCATTACACTACAAGATTAAATGTATATTATTGGAATTAGAATGGATTATTTTGATATTCCAAGATATCACAACTTCTCATGCATTCTAAACCCTATATATAGTCATTCTAAACTCTTACTCTTTCACTCCTCAATCTTCTTCATTCTCCATTATTTTCAAAAGGTTACGTATTATTTTCCAATTCTTCTTCATTCCCATATTTTGATTCTCTGTGTCCATTTTAATACAGATTTTGTAACAGGTCTAAATAGTAACATCAATGGCGCGACCGATTGAAGCTGTGAAAGACATCAACGACTCAAACATTTAATTTTGCTGACATGTCAATCTATCATAATTTTACACTATTTTTTATTTATTTGATTTATTAATTTATTTTATTTATATTTGAATTTTATTTATATTTGAATTCCAATTCCAATGTTTCATTCACGGTTTAATTTATTTATATTTGAATTCCAATGTTTTTTTTGACAGAATTTGAATTCTAATGTTTGACTCACTGTTAATGAGGAAGAAATTGGAATGGCCAAATTAGATCTATTATAATTAAATGAAACATCATTGCCTCTAGCAAACACACTACCCTAAGTTTCGTTCCATTAACATATTTACCATCTTTTTTAAATAGAATTTCTCTTCTCGTATAGAGAAGATAATAACCTACATGTTGGTGTTGATGTGCCTTCAAAATTCTAATTTATTTTGAATCGAAATTATAATTCTCATTTGTCGTGAAATTTGAATAAATTTTTTATTTTGTATTAATATTTTTTTATTTTTAATTGCTATAATTTTAGAAACAAATATTACAATTTTGGTGACATAAATATATTTAATTTTTATATATGATTTGATTCCGTAAAATATTATGATCAATAAAATTTGAATTCTCTTTTAATATTATAGGTTTGATACTGTTTAATATTATAGGAATATTATATACATTAGAATATATAAAGATATGAAAAAATTAAATCAAAACTTTACAAATATATCTTCTGAATGGAAGTATGAATATTATTTATTTTTATTATATATAGAAAATATTTTGAATGGTCACATTAATACATTTTATTTTTATGCATGATTTGATTTCAAAAATTTATGATCAATAAATTTTGAATGAAATTATAATTTAACCAATAAAATTTTCTACCGACTTCTAAATATATTTGTATATATTTTTTGAAAGGTTACATTTATATTCTTGAAAAAAATAACGTAGTTTAAATGATGTATTGTTAACTATAAATATATTGTTAATAAAATTAACAAAAAAAAGGTATATTATAAATATATAAAAGATAAAGTAAATAAGAACTCTAATGTTTATCTTAAATATTTAATTTATCATTCTATAAATGTAAGAATAAATATTATTTTGTAATTATTTAGATCCTTATTTGACCTAAAATAAATTATTTCAATTTCTATAAAAAGGTTAATAGAACAAAACAAAATGAATTGAGATTTGATAATTTTTTAAAGTTTATGAAATAACTAAAATATATCATAATCTTTTCAAATTAACTTTATAATTGTAATCATGATAAAAAAATATTAAATGGTAATCATGAAAATTTAATGATAAATGATAATCATAAAAATTTATGATAAAATAAAAAATTATTGATACAATCACTTTAAAAAATTAAATAATTTATAATTAATTTTATAAAGGTGAATAAATTACAAATAATTTTATAAATGTAATAAATTAAACTATTTATAAAATTATTTATATCAATAATAGTAAATTACATATATTTTAATAATGGACACACGAATTCAACATACTTATAAACCGGAAAAAAGTTACAATAATTTTATAAACAGGAATAAGTTAATATCATTTTATATAAATTAATGGTATAATATAATGTATTAAATATTTATATAACACTTTATTAAATAAATTTATTTCATGAAATTAATTTTGTATAATATCATTAATTTTTAATTATTGAAAATTCGCAATAAACTGAAAAATATTTATTACAAATCAAATATAATAAAACATAAGAAATAAATACATAATTTTGAAATGTTATATATGATTCATTGTAATAATAAATGTTAAATTATTATTTAATATTATAATAAATTTTCCGATATTCTTAGATTTAATTTATTCTTTTTCCCGTATATAATAATAATATTATATTATTATTTAATATTATAATTTTTGATTGACAATAATAAATTCATTTTAATTAGTTAGACATTAAGATAATAAATTTAATATATATATCACTAATACACGATATTTATTTATAAATGTAATTAACTAAGAGACACATATTTATCATTGTTGAATAAATAAATTTAAGATAATATGGTAAATATTTATTTTTACAATTATTTTTATAAACTTAAATAACTTACAAATATTTTGATAAACGAACAAAATTCAAATATTGATGTAATTGTTTTTACCAAACTTTGTTTTCTTTACAACATATTAAATATTTTTCATTGCTGCATCATAGTATTTCCTTTTATATGCAGGAACAACCCCAATATTATTCCAGAAACAGTTAGTAGATTGAAGGACATGTTAGATGAGTTCAACACACATGCCAAATCTTTTAGGATGGCAGCAGATAGATTAAAGGATTGTCCTTTGCCTGATCTCAAGCTTAAGCTAATATCTGATAGATCAACAAATGGAAGGATTTATAACCAACCTACTGTTTCGGAGGTAGCCGCCCTAATAGTTGGTGATGTTGATACGGGTTCTAAGAGGGATATTCTTCTTGAAAGAAAGAGCGGAAGGCTAAAAAGAATAAGTGAGTTTCATTCAAGTTATCTGGCATATCAATATCCACTTTTGTTTCCTTATGGGGAAGATGGTTTTAGACTTGGAGTTCTTCTTAGAGAAACTAATACCAAACAAAAAATGAAGAGGAATAAGCTTACCATTAGAGAATGACTTGCTTTTAGGATTCAATGCAGACATAACGAGGCACAAACTATATTGCGGTCAAGAAGGTTGTTTCAACAATTTTTGGTTGATGGATTTACTATGATGGAGTCACAAAGATTGAATTATATTCGAAAACATCAGAAAAAGCTGCGTGTTTCTAAATATTGCAATTTGAGCTCATCTGAACAGAATGCAAACACTCAAGGATCAAACAAAGGTAAAAGAGTGGTTTTACCTTCAACTTATGTTGGAAGTCGGAGGTTTATGGAACAACTCTATTTTGATGGAATGGAAATTTGTAGCCAAGTTGGATTTCCAGATCTTTTTATCATATTTACTTGCAATCCCAACTGGCCTGAAATCCAAAGGTTGCTTAGCAAAATTAACTTGAATTCTCAAGACCGTCCAGATATCATCTCAAGAGTCTTCAAAATTAAGTTCGATGAGTTGTTGTGTGATCTAACAAAAAAGCACGTGTTAGGGAGAGTGATTGCATGTAAGTCAATTTAATACCCTTTCAGTCGAGTTATATTTTTTTGACATTAATCTTATTAAATATGTAATATGCATCGTTTTACTAAGTTTAAACTTACTTAATTTCAGATATATACACCATTGAATTCCAAAAGCGGGGTTTACCACACGCCCATATACTATTATTCTTGCATCCTTCAAGCAAGTATCCGACTCCAGATGATATAAACAAGATCATTTCAGCAGAGATACCAACGGAAGAAGATGATAGGCAACTCTACCATTTGGTCAAGACACATATGATTCATGGCCCATGTGGTTTAGCAAATGCGAATTCAACTTGCATGAAAAATGGAAAGTGCTCAAAATACTTTCCAAAGAAATATCAAACCGAAACCATTGTTGATCAGGATGGATATCCCGTGTACCGAAGAAGAGAAACTGGTAATACAGTGCTGAAAAAACACGTTCAACTTGATAACAGATATGTAGTTCCTTACAATCCATATTTGTTGAAGAAATTCCAAGCACACATCAATATGGAGTGGTGTAATCAAAGTACTTCAGTTAAATACTTATTTAAGTATATTAACAAGGGGTATGATAGAATTACTGCTGCTGTTGTCCAAACTGACGGTGATGGATCTCCCTCGGTCAGAATGGTTGACGAAATCAAGCAATATCTTGATTGCAGATATATCTCACCAAGTGAGGCATGTTGGAGACTTTTTTCATTTCCTATTCATGGTAGATCACCCGCAGTTGAAAGGTTGTTCTTTCATCTTGAAGGAGACAACTCTATTTATTATACCGATTATGAATTGATAGATGAGGTGCTTGACAAACCAACTGTGAAAGAATCTATGTTTACGGCATGGATGGAAGCAAACAAAGCATACCCAGAGGCAAAGAATTTGACGTACTCACAATTTCTTTCCAAATTTGTTTATGATAAAAGATACCGTCGATGGAGACCGCGTAAAAGAGGAAATACAATTGGCAGACTTATTTGGGTCCCTCCAAGTATGGGTGAGTTATAATTCTTGAGAATGATGCTAACAGTCGTCAAAGGTCCAACTTGCTATGAGGATATAAAATTTGTGGGTGGAAAAGTTCATGATTCTTTTAGGGATGCATGCTTCGAAATGGGCTTTCTTAACGATGACAAGGAATATGTTGTAGCCATCGACGAAGCAAAGAATTGGGGTTTCGGGCATTTTTTACGAAAGTTATTTGTCACTATGTTACTATCCGGTACTGTCAATAGACCACGACATGTTTGGGAAAAAACTTGGAGGACGTTATCTGATGGCATCCTCTACCAACAAAAGGCAAAAAACAAATAGAAGAGGTATGAACACTTTATTAAACTTTTTTAAGTCAACAAATATTATTTTCCGAATGCAAGTTGTATCTTTTTTTATTACAAAATATAATGATATGAACTTACTTTAAAATATAATTATTCTTCATCCATATGTCCCTTATTTAATATGTTTCATAAGGTATGTCCATTTACGTAAGAAACATTTTCATATTTGTCATTTGTCATGTATGTAAGTTATTTTCTTAACTTGCAGCTGCAACAGTGTCTTTGGTTCCATTTAATTTCACGCAGCCGCAACATCAACTGTTTGATTTATGTTCAATGTATTTCAACATCACGACAGCAGTTGCATCATACATATGTAATTATATAGAAAACTAATGAAATTTTTTTAACACAATTGCAGCTATCGGACAATGAGTTAAAGAATCTCACACTAATTGAGATTGAGAACATGATGCAATCGAATCGAATAAGTTTGCATGAATTTAAATGTATGTCGTATCCAGATTCATACATCACAAAACATGTTGGCAATAGGCTTATTTATGACGAACTTAATTACGATGCCGATACCGAGAAACAGAAATTCCAAGAACTTTTTCATGCCCTTACAGGTGATTTATTTTCTTTATACTATGAATTACAAAAATGATTTTTATTGTCCTTGCACTTATAATTCTTGGTTTGTATTTTATAGATGAACAACGTTTGATATTTGAGAAAATCATGGATGCTGTTAAGAAACAGAGTGGAGGGGTATTTTTCTTGCATGGTTACGGAGGGACTGGTAAAACTTTCATGTGGAGAACACTATCAAGTGCACTTCATTCTCAAAAAAAAATTGTTCTTACTGTTGCTTCAAGTGGGATAGCTTCGTTATTATTGTCGGGTGGAAGAACAACACACTCAAAGTTCAAAATACCTGTGCCAACGCTTGACAACTCAACTTGCAACATCGACAAAGACACCGAACATTCTCAATTATTTGAAGCAACGGATGTGATAATATGGGATGAGGCACCTATGTCTCACAAGAACTGCTTCGAAGCATTGGATAAAACCCTTAAAGATGTAATGAGCAAAAAGGGTGTTGAGAATACTATTTTTGGTGGAAAAGTTGTTGTATTTGGAGGAGATTTTAGACAGATTCTTCCTGTTGTTCCAAGAGCTGGGCGTTCTGATATTGTTCATGCATCAATTAGTTCATCTTATGTATGGGATTATTTCCAGGTTTTAACACTATCAAAAAATATGAGACTTCAAGAGGGAAGAGACAACACAAGTTCTAATGAACTAGTGGAATTTTCAAAATGGATTTTAAATGTGGGTGATGGTAAGATTTGTAAACCCAATGATGGTTTGGTTGATATTGAAATTCCTCAAGAGCTATTAATATCAAATTTTGATGATCCTATAAGAGCAATTGTTGAAAACACATATCCCAATTTGTTGGAAAAATATCAAGATGTTGAATTCTTACAAGGAAAGGCTATTCTTGCTTCAACCATTGAAGTTATGGATAAAATCAATCATTATGTATTAGACTTGATACCAGGTACATGTGTTTTATATTTACTGTATTATTACATTCATAATATATATATATATATATATATATATATATATATATATATATATATATATATATATATATATATATATATATATATATATATATATATATTTAAGAACATAGTTTTACTAATTTATTTATGTTTTGCTTTTAAACTTTTTTTAGGAGAAGAGAAAGAGTATTTGAGTTTTGATTCCATTGATAGAACAGATTCAAGTTATACTGAAGCATATGAAGTTCTAACTCTTGAATTTCTCAGTAAATTAAGAACGTCAGGGCTTCCCAATCATAGGATCAAATTGAAGGTTGGTACACCTATTATGCTAATGAGAAATTTGGACCAAGCCGATGGGTTGTGCAACGGAACAAGATTAATTGTTACAAGATTTGCAAATCATGTCATTGAGGCAAAAATCATGTCTGAAAAGAACATAGGTAACATTTTTTACATTCCATGAATGTCTATGTCACCTTCTGATTCACCTTGGCCATTCAAGTTGATTAGGAGACAATTTCCGATTATTGTCTCCTATGCAATGACAATTAATAAGTCACAAGGTCAATCTCTTGATAGAGTTAGATTGTATTTGCCTACTCCTGTGTTTAGTCATGGTCAATTATATGTTGCAATTTCAAGAGTTAAGAGCAAAAGTGGGCTAAAAATCCTAATTCATGACAAGGAGAATGTACCGTGTTCTACTACTACTAATGTTGTGTACAAGGAAGTCTTTCAAGCACTTTGATAGTTGGTAAACTTTATATCTTATACTTTACGATTCAAATTAAAAATCTATTTTGAATTAAAATATATAGTATGTACATTTTCCATGTATTTCAAGAAGTATATAATTTTTCCTATTTGTTCATGCAGACGTGATTTGTTGATAGGACCGACGCTTGCTACAAATATGGAGTTAAATGCCAACATGGTTTACATGAGACATATACTCAACTGAAAACATGGTAACATACTTAATAATTTAATAATCTATAAATGTAATGTGAATCCAGACGAGACCCGTGCGATAGCACGGGTTTGTTACTAGTTAAATGTTTAAAAAAGAAACAGAATAATTTGTATATGAGTATAAAAAAATAGTATTAATTAGATGATGCAATTAAAAATATATATTATATTGGATATTGAAAATATCATTCATTTTAAAACATAATTTTTTTATAAAAAAATTACTTAATTCAAACCGGATTTATATCGGAAAGAATCATCAATAAGAATATTGTACTAGCACAAGAACTAATTCACAATATGAATAAAAGACAATGGAAGATAGGATACTTTGTTATTAAAGTTAATTTGCTAAAGGCGTGTGTAAATTTAAGTTGGAACAATAGGTGGAATGTGAAATAGACTAACTACTTCAACTATGCTAAAGGTTTAAGACATTTTTCCGTATTCTATATGGATAAGTGGTCGCATATAATAATGACTTTTATTGAGTGTAAATAGTGGAAATGAATCAAGGTAAACAGGAGGTATCCAGTTATTTCACATTTGATGTTCGTAGATTACCTTCTCTTATTTTGGAAGGCAACAAATAGGCAAATGATATGTGTTAAGGATGTCTTAGATAATTTTTGCAATATATTTGGTCTGAGAATTAGTAAAGATAAAATTATAGTTATTTTCTCTTGTAATACGCCTCTACATGCGAGAAGAGAGCTCATTTGTATGTTTTGGTATAAAGAAACAAAGGAGTTAGGAATGTATCTTGTAACACCTCATATAATATACATCTAAAAATACATTACGTGTAGTATTAATTGATACTGATACAACATAAGTGTCTGACAATATCATTATATATACATGTCCAAAATTAAATATACAACTATGACGCATGATATACAATAGTGTCTAGTAAAAAAATTAAGATTATAACACACAACAGAGGATCACGATCACAAAAGTCTTTGAAACATCATCAACCAACTTCTTCTTGCCTTCAACCTGTAAAGAATTATCTGGAAAACAACATGAACAATAATAATAATAATAGTAGTAATAATAATAATAATAATAATAATAATAATAATAATAATAATAATAATAATAATAATAATAATAATAATAATAATAATAATAATAATAATAATAATAATAATAGGGTGAGATAATAATCTCAGTGAGTTCCCCTTTTTTATGGTTTCACTCGGTTTTAAAGGGATCTATTATTGAGTCTTAACTTAAGACCTTCAACTTTATCCTACTTGTATATACTTACACGGTATAACAAGGACTTAAGCATCTAAGGGAATTTACGTTTCGTATGGAAATACACAACACGAGTTCACATAACTCAATGAATCACTATTCAGGAATGTAAACGATAACACAAGGATTATTATCCCACAACCGATCACAAAGATCTACTAACTCATCCGTCAGATATGGTAGATGGAGAAACTAGACCACCATTGCACAAACTATACTATCTGCCAAATATGGTTAATAGTATCAGACATCCACTTCATGGATTCACCCTCCATCAGATATTGTCAATGGGATCTAGACCTCCACTGCGTAAAACATATTTCCCATCAAATATGGTCAATGATACCAGACCTCTATTGTATGGGTTATACTTCCCATCAAATACAGTTAATTTTCAGTCATCTGAGCCATTTACTGAGCAAATTTGTGATGCGAGACTATAAACTTGACATGAACATTTTTTAAGACCTATGGAAGACCATGGAAACCAATTGAGATCTTTGCAACCCAAACTTCCTTGAAAAACACAAAACCCTAGTGTTACCTTGAAAAATCTTAAGGTATTCAAGCACGTGTATTAAATGAGGATATTCTTATAAGCTAAGGGTCATCCTCTAAAGTAGGGGTTTTTGGGAAATTGGAGCCAAAGTGTTTGAAAATTTGGTTTTATTAAACTAGATTTAGTGTTTAAAGGTAATGTCACGCCAAACTGTCGAAACTGAGCCAGGTCGACCAAAAGGAAATAAAAGAATATATGTTAAGAAATGGTCAAAATTGGTTTAGTCGACCAAAGGGTGAAAGACAAGGAAAATGGTCGAAATTGGATTTTGTCAACCAAAAGGGTTTCTTGACTTAGAGGAATTGTTGTTGATTTTTAAATCTTGCCATAGGGAAAGTGTCGAAGAGAGTCAGAAGCGGTTTACTTTCAGAAGCTAGGAGCAGAAAGATTTAAATTTCAAAGTCATCAGCAGTTGCTAGCGGTTTACAATTTGTTTAAGCGTAAAATAGGTGGCGACATCTAGTGAAGCGGTTGTCTCAAGATTTTAATATTGTCCGTAGATTTTATCTAGGCAGTTACATTGTAAATATTATAAATAAGCAGATTTAGTGTAGTTTTTTGGTGTGTTCACTTGTATGCTCAAATCACTTGTCAAAACTCTGTCATTCTGAGCGTTAGGAAACAAAGAGTGAAGAAGTGCTTGATGTACGTGAATCACCACTTTTATTTTAATGCAAATCCTTTGTTTTTAAATTATCTCTTTTGAATACTTTATTTGCTTTTTATGTACTGTCGAACAAAGTGTTTACGTTATTTTCTACTTCGCATAAACAATTCAATGCTCTCTGTCGGTCATGAGTCACTAGTCAGTTAGCTTATTGAATCTTATTTTCATATGAATACCTTATGTCGATACTATAGTCAAAGGGGCCTCCATTAAGTGGGGGATCTCATGCCTCCTTTTTTGGGATTACTCCCTCAAAGTTAACATGACTATACCGTCCGTCCTATCTTAAATTTTCCCAAGTCCGGGTAGAGGACTTATGAGAAATCACCAAGCACCCTGAAAACCAGGAAAATCTAGACAAACATATATATAACATATAATATACAATAAATAATAACACATACACAAATAAACAAAGATAGGCTCAACCCACTTAGGGATGTACTAGCATTTGGTCGATCTGTCCCCAGTAAAGTCGCCATTTTTTTATGTAGTGATAGAAATGTTGAGACTAAGCCATTGGATTGACTTGACTCGCATAGATCAAATAAAAATCGCCACCGCGCTTTATTGTTTCCAGAGGAATGGGAAAAGAGCGAATAACCCAAAAAGAGGGGGAGAGAATATAATTTCGGGGGTTGGTTATGCAAAGGGAAGGTATTAGCACCCTAAACATCCACAGTACTCCGCAGGAACCTCTTTGTAAATTTATGTATTTTGGCTATAAAATTTGTATAAAATATACCATGGGGATGAGAAAAGAAGTATTTTTTTTACAATTTTGCACCCTCCGCGGTTGCGAATTTTTAGTGCCAACGTACCACCTTCCGTGCAATAGGGGATCAGGGTACTCGTAGTTCACCTTTAAAAATTTTAAAACACAAATGTGTTGGTTAATTTTAAGAGATGAGACATCATCGTCTTATCCGAGTCGAAGTACATACTTACTACCCACGATTATGAGAAAGGAGAATTTGCATCATCTCAGAGTAGAGGATATGGCTTGGATTTTAAAATCAACAAAGCCTCATTCAACACCCCAGTGGAAAATATCTTACTTCACTATATATCGTAGAAGTATAGTTGTTCGCATCACTACAATGATTGACAAGAGCCTAATCCTTTTTTGAGAAAGTTTTAAGGTAAAAAGCCAAAGTGGAAAAATGGTTTGAATGAGATTGATTGACTTTTAGTCTTCTCACAAAAATGTCAAAGTATTATTAAGTTGATTAAAGTTTGATTTAGAAAAATATTTTTTGAAAAAAAAGCATGGACATAAGTCCAAGTTTATTATGAAAGCGATTTAAGTTTGGAAAACAAGAATAGTTTTGAAAAGGAGGGTGGAGATTTTTGAAATTAAAGAAGATGAGAGGAGATGAAAGGACTATCCTAAAGCATAAGGTAAAAGCTAGGGAAAAGAACCGTCTAACCAAAAAGAAGCCAACATTTGACATAATGAGTCAATGTGGAATTCCCATCCTTTGGATTAAAACCAAAAATCAAAGATAATAAACCTCTTAAAAAAACCAAGCTTCAAATGCATTAAGTCTTCACAAAAATTGGGCTGAGTAACGACTTTATATAGATGAATTCTCAACCACGAACAAAGCACATAATCAGAATAACCTGCACACAAAGAAAAAAAACAACCCAATGTCTTGGGGGTAAACCCCAAGAACTCCAGACAAAATTGCAATAGAAGTCACAAGGTCTCAAGGTAGGTCAAGGTCCCTAATCCTAAGTCCAAGAAGTCCATAACTCCATCATACCAAGGATAGTAACCAAATAGTCCAAGTAACATTAAAGTTTTTTATGGTTCCAGTTGATTATTAGGTGTCTTCAAAAAGAAATGAAAAGCTCAAGTGAGAAAAAATAAAAAAATGACATAAAGATAAACGCTCAAGTGAGCAAAGATGAAAATAGCATGAAATGAAAATGCTAAAATAAATGTGCTTAAAGTAAAAAAGCATAATGTAAAACCATAAAAATAAGTCAATTGTTAGAAATTAGAGGTTAGTTGAATGACCATCTTGAAACTTGCATTTGAAAACTCATTAGAAGATTGATAACATTAAAGCCTCTCAACAACAAGTTTCATCTGCTTTTTGTCAAGTATATCATTCATTTCAAAATCTCAAGGCAACAATAAATGATTCACTTAGTTCCAATATTTATGGAAATTCATTAGAGGATTGATAAGACCAAAGCCTCCTAACAATGAACCTCAATATTATTAGATAAAAGGTTTCAAATTAAACATGATTGGGCTTGCAAACATAAGTTTTGGCCACAAATGATTATTTCTCGAATCGAGACAAAATTTAGCGATATGTTAAGCAATCGTAAGTGAACTTATATAGAAGTCACACCTATTTTGAGCCCGGTCAATAGCAATCTATGTGCCATATGTTTGGAGTGATGATATGTAGATCATCCTCTAACAACATGTATCACAAACAGAAGAGGATGGGATGAAGAGGGAGGAGATACATATGAATAAAAAATTTAATCAAATTATCATTAAAATCATTCATCCATTTTAGTGGAGTTAAACTCAACACTCAAGATCCAATGATGTTAATGAAGTTTATGATCAACAATCACATAATCAGAATATATTAAAAAAGTAAATTCCATTTAATGAATAAAATTAAAAAGAAAAAGAAAAATGACTTTTAAATTGTTTTTAAAAATGAAAATAAGATGTAAAATAGAAAACTATTTTTTAAGCATCAAATAAAAATTTAAAAATACCATAGAAAAATCAGAAATGACCTCAAATATTTTTATAAATTTTTTGGTAATTTTTTAAAACAGAAAAGTATTTTTAAACTAATTAAAATCACTCAAATAAGTGAAAAAAAGATCAAAAATAGTAGAAGTCAAGATAAAATTCTGGAAAAAATTCAGAAATTCAGAAATGAGTAAAATGATTTTTATAAAAATTTTCAAAATTTAAAAATATCAAAAAGTATTTTTAAATGATTAGAAACAAGTCAAAATAAAGAAAAAAATTATAAAAAATATCAAATCTTAACATAAAATTATGAAAAAATAAAAATCAGAAAGAGAATATTTGAAAAATTTTTTGTGAATTTTTTTCATAATTTTTGAGTCAGAAATGAATTTTCTATGATTTTTTGAAGTTTAAGTCAATTAAAATAAAAAAATCAGAAAATAAAATAACAAACCAAAAAAATGTGGATCATTGGATGAGAGTCAAAACACACTAGTAATTAGATCCAAAGGATCAAGCACATGTTGCACCCCAAAATTTACCCTCTTGATTTAGGCTTATGTTTCATTATAAACATCATATTGCATTACATTCATACATGGTGTAGGGATCAAGGTATTTTATTTATCAAGCCTCCCTCAAGCTTTGGAAGATTGATTGTATTGACAATTTGCTCAAGAAGGGCCCTATTATCTAAACCTCTGGATCTTTCAAGCCCAAAGGTGTCACATATCTCAAGATATCTTATCCACCTCATTGGACCATCAGAAGATTGAGTATTATGTTGTTTATAAGGAGAATCACTTCCTTTTTGATTCATCAGTCAAAATTAGGGTTTTGCCCAAGTTGGAGTTATTGGGGTCTAAATGAGCCAAGTATTGAAGCATCATTCTTTTATCATCATTGGAATCAATTGTGTTCAAAAAGCCTCTCTTGATGTCCAAAGGAATTAGGGGTTTGAAACTTGATCAGTTATCTCCTAATGCAGAGTGCAAAATTAGGGTTTGAGTCTTAATCAGGGATTCTTTGGGATTTTGAGTGGAAACTCTTTCCATAGCCTCTATGTGTTTGGAATGTCATATGTTTGAAGTTTTGGTTCACCAATTTTAAAGAAAAGTGGTTCAATTGAATCAAAGGGGAAAAACAGTCATTTTAAAGTCAACAAAGTCAAAGTTGACCAAGTGGACTTTTGGTCAATAAGAAGTTGTTTACCCTGTAATTTGGTAAACAACCGCTGGTCTTCTAAATCTCTAAAAAGATTCAGTTACTTGCAAGATCGATCAGATTGATCTCAGGACAATTGTGTTCTAATTTTTAGGAAAAAGGTTTTGATGATAACTTCTTTAAACAAAGAGAATCACTTTGATATCAAAATAAAGTGTCCTTATAAAAGCAATAAAACAGAAAACTACTCTAGATTGTAAATCGTATAGAATATAAATGACATGAAGAAATTTCATTAAATGCAAATAACTTTCGAATGTAAATATGGTGCATCATACGTACATGTCTCACTAACTCGTTTCTCTAACACTGGTACTTTGAGTATTTGAGTATATTGTACAAAGATGTGAACACACTGAATCCTAACATCTAAGACTCCTATTTATACTAATTCGACCCTAACGGTCTTTCTATGAGATTACGCCATGTTCAACACCTTTTACATGCATACATTCTGGCGCTTCCACGCGTCTTCCTGGCAAAACGCATGTTTGAAATTTAAACTTCCCGCTCTAAGCTTTTGAATTAAACTTTGAATTCAACCAATGTGACTGTCGAAACATTCATATATCTTGAAATATTCCTTTCACTTTAAGTTGCCCTTTGACATGTCGAATCATAAAAATGAGCTTTATAAAATAACCTTATAAGGTCAAATTTCATGTTATTTTTAAAACATGATCTTCTCAAATCAACTTTCATATTTTTATCAAATGTCAAAATCTTCAGCTAACAAATTTCCACCAATAAATGTCCATTTCGAATCAATGCAAAAATGGCCATTTTTTGTAATCACCAGATTTCGACTAGCAACCTTTCATTTCCTTCACTTTCTGACGTCATAGTTAATCATAACTGCTTTTTACAAAACGTCTCATCAAGACATACGTGCAACAGTTTCACCATCATTATATACCAACTTCCAAGGACATGAATATTGATCTTTCACTTTTCTCCGTCAGATGTTGACACTTGCCCCACTATGCACGTTGGCTAGTGCTAAATAAGCTTCACTTTCTCCTAAACATTTCAACAAGACCCCCTCTTTGATTTTCTTAAACAATTTGATGCCTATTAGCACATAACTTAAGGCACAATATTTTACCTTTCTTTCAGTATTTGCTGTTGGGTTTTTTAAATAACTTATTATTGGATTTCTCCAATATGTATTTGCTAAACTGTCCATGGCTAATACTTCGAAATGTACTTCGTTTGCATAACCTAGACTTGAGTTTTTTAAATCTGCTGGAGAAAGTTTAGTAGCTAGTACCTTGCCCCGTACTTCGATCAAATCTTCTAATCTTTCTTTTGATACTTTATATCCCGAGGCAATCTGGGCCAAATCATTTGCTTCTTGATTCTTCAACCTGGGGATGTGCTTGATATCTACATATTCAAATTTCCGAAGCAATCTATTTGCTATCACAAAGTAAAATATGAAGTTTTCTTTTATGCACTTGTACTCTTTGGTAATTTGCTCGATTACTAATTCAGAGTCACCTATTATTTCGACACTAGTTACCCCCAATTCCAATAAAGCTTCAAGTTCTGCTATCAATGCTTCATATTCCGCTTCATTGTTCGAACAAGGGGGGCATCTATTTTATACTTAAGCTTTGTTGGAATTTTATCTGGAGAAATAATCAAAACTCCAATTCCACTTCCTTCCTTATGCGTAAAACCATCAAAGAACCAACTCCACAAGGTTCTGGGATGTTTCGACCAATGCATGGTCGACAATGAAATCAGAGACTACTTGCCCCTTCATTGCTTTTAAAGGCATGAAAGTTAAAGAGTACTGTTTTAGGGACAAAGCCAACTTACCAATTCGACTATGTAGAATTGGTTTCGACAACATATGCTTAATAACATCAAAATGTGAGGAAACGTAAACGTTAACTGGCTTTATATAATATTTTACCTTGGTACATGAGAAGTACAAGCTAAGACATAATTTTTCTATTGAACTATATCTAGTCTCTGCATCATTCAGTACTCTACTTAAGTAGTAAATGGCCCATTCGGCGCCATTTTCATCCTCTTGAGCCAGCATGCTTCCTATAGTTTTATCTGACGCAGATATGTATAACCTCATGCACTTGTCTCTTTTAGGAGGCGTTAGAATAGGTGGATGCATCAAGTATTGTTTGATTTTATCGAATGCCTCTTGATGTTCTTCGTTCCATGCAAAGTCTCCTTGCTTCAGCCGCAAGAGTGGAGAAAAGGCTTGAGTTCGACCACTTAAGTTTGATATAAATCTCCGCAAGAAGTTTATCTTTCTTAGCAGTGATTGCAACTCTTTCTTCGTTGATGGCGCTTTTTCTTCCATTATTGACTTTGTTTTGTTTTGGTTGATTTCTATGCCTTTCTTATGGACCACAAAACCAAGAAAGTCACTAGCCTACACAAATAATGCACATTTAAGGGGATTCATCTTCAGGCCATATGTTCTCATCCTTTCAAATGTTTGGCGAAGGTGATCCAGATGACTAGATCCTGATATAGATTTCACTACTATATCATCAATATAGACCTGCATGAAAGTTTCTATGAAATCATTAAATATAGAGTTCATGGCTCTTTGATAAGTTGCCCCAACATTTTTTAAACCCAATGGAATAACCACCCATTCATAGGTGCCTATTTCCCCAGGGCATCAAAATGGTGTCTTTAGAACATCTTCTTCTACAATAAAAATATGATTGTATCCTGAATACCCATCAAGCATACTAAGATATTCAAAACCAGTAGCAAAATCTACTAACATTTCAGCCACATGCATTGGATATTCATCTTTAGGAGTTGCAGAATTTAAATCATTAAAATCTATGCATACTCTAAGAGATCAATTTTTCTTAATTACTGGTACTATATTTGCAACCCATTTGACATACCTTGTGGTCCGGATGAATTTGCAGCGCAAGAGTCTTATGACTTCTTCCTTTATCTTTGAGAGGATCTCCGGTGCAAATCTTCTTGGTGTCTGTTTGATGGGTTTTTTTCCCCATCTTTTATGGGAAGCTTCGGTTCGACCATGTCCCTACTTAAACCCGGCATTTCATCATAGTCCTAGACAAAATAATTTTTGTACTCCTTAAGCAACTGGATCACTTATGCTTTCACGCCTGGACTAAGTTTCGAACTGACGTACGTAGGTCTTCTTACAGTCCCATCTCCCAGATCCACTTCTTAAAGAGGGTCATGCGCTAGCATCTTTGCGTTCTACGCCACTGGATCCTCCTTGAATCCCAAAGGCCCATCATCATATATTGCATCTAGCCTTTGGTCTTTTTCTTTGACGAGCTTCTCTTCGTCAGTGGGTTTTGGATTGAAGGAAATCCCAGGTCCTTTTGCATGATTTGTTTCTTCATTGGCCTTTATAGCCATAATCTTTACTTCGGCTTCTAAAGCCGTTTTTAGTCTGTTTTCAGCCAAATAGGCCGAAATCTTTTTGAAGAAGAAAGATTCAGACATGGTCACTGTCTTCGTCATCCCAGCATGTTGGTCGTATCCCTGGAAGTCTAGGTTCATCATCTTACTACCCCAAAGTATCTCTATCCCAGCAAAATCCATGCCTTGGATGCAGAGTCAAAAAGTATATAGCATTATTGTTTGGCACATATGCGCCATCTGCAGCACTGTAAGGCCCTATGTTGGACAAGTTTAGATCAAAATTCCTTCGATCAACCTGGTTAACCTCTGCCATATAGTAGCTTTGGTCTGCTTTAATATTTTCCACAATTCCATCTTCTCTCCAAATTGCCACGCGCTGATGCATTGAGGAGGGAACTGCGCCTATCTCATGAATCCATTCACGACCCAAGAGTAAATTGTAGTTTGTCTTGGCCGCTATAACAATGAACATTGTTGGTCTGGTGATGGTTCCTACAGTGAGATCAACTTGAACTACGCCAAGTGTATGGCCAATTTTTCCTTCATAATTAGACAATACCATATTATGAGGTTTTATATCTGTATCATACATACTTATCCTCTTTAGCAAGAATTGAGGCATGAGGTTGATAGCAGCACCCCCATCTATCATTACTTTATTGATCCCCACTTGTTCTACTTTTCCCCTGATAAAGAGAGGCTTCAGATGGTTCTTCACACCTTGGTCTAGTTTTTCAAAGAACACGTTCTATTTTTCGAATGCTTCACTATTCATAACATAATAGCATACAGGTTTGTGATTTGCCATCTTTAATTCATCTTCTTCTTCAGAATCTTCTACCTCTGTTACTTGATCATATTCATGTGGTAGTACTGAAACCACATTGCAGACGATATTCAGAGAGGACTCCCCATCTGAGTCAAAGATGTCAGTAAGCATGTCCTCATTGTTGGTTGGCTCTTCGTTAGTTGGTTCCTCTAGAGCCCTTTCGACGGATACCTCAGTCTTTCGGGGGAAAAAAAGCCCCCTTTGTGCTGGTGGCTTCTCTTTGACAAGTGCAGCAGACGAAGTTTGATTCGTACTGGATTCCCCGACTTTGTTGCTGATGAGTTCCCTATGAGTCTTCTTGGTCCTTTGGTACCTTTGCCACTGGGTCCTTGTCATTGGGTTTTTTCCTTTGTAGTTCTCAGAAACATAGGCTTGTTGCTTTGTTGAGTGGAACTGTCTTCGATATGCCCATGAGGATCTGCCACCTTCTTCGAAATTCTTCCATTTCCCTTTGCCTTTTCATTTCCCCTTGCTTTGACTAGACTCCGACCATTTGTCTATTGGGATGTTGGATGGTGGCTTGAAGGTGACTTGTCGATTCACTCTGGGGTGTGGGATATCTTCCCTTTTTGGAATTCCTTTCGCATTGGTTACATACCTGCCCCTGCTACTCCTTTGATTGTTCCAGTATTGTGTAAACGGAATTCTTTCGAATGCTTCTGCTGCTTTCCTGTCATAAACAACACTGTACCATGGGCACATTAAAACTTCTGATCATGTCTTATGAAACCTAACCAAAAATCCCAACAAGCTTTCTCCCATTTTTGGGTATGGCAGCAATTCTTTGGCATTCCTCCAATTGTTTCCAGCCCTCTCTTGGTACACTTTCTGGTATGTCGTTGCAGTGCTTCGATCATTATTTGCGCTGCATCTTGGACACACTAGTCCTCCAGGATTCTTCGTATGGCAATGAAAAAGATATTCCACCAGGCTTACTTTCTGGTGCCCAGTTCGCATCCTGTCATCCTCCATCTTCAAACGTCTTTTAATCTCTGCCATCTTTGGGGATAGCTGGTTCAGATTCACCATGTTTACTTCGAACATGGGACCTTCAGCATTCTCAAGCTCTTCGAGTCTGACTCTAAGACCCTCAATAGTCTTAGATTTGACAACAACTTTGGCCCTTCCCCCAATTTTGTTAACTTCGAACTTGGGACCTTCAACAATCTCCAGCTCTTAAAATTTGACTCTAATACCCTCAGTAGTCTTAGGTTTGCCAGTAGTTCTGGTATTACCATCAGTAGCATTCCCTTCGAACTGGCCCATGAGACCCTCAGCAGTCTCTAGCCCATGAGCATATTCAGATACTTTGTCAAGCTGACTTTCTTTGATTTCAACAGTGTCCACCATGTTGATATCTATAGGCTCTGCAAAATTTATCTCAGCAACCTGAAGAGGATCTGCGTCGACCCTCATCTTGGGCTTCTCTCCAAACTTCAACCTTTCTTCCTTGATTGCACTCTGTATCAAATCCCTGAAAAGATAACATTGTGAGGTTTTATGGCCTAAAAAATTATGATATTTACGAAAACCCCTTTTGTTCCGTTGTTCTAACGGAGGAATTTTAGCGCCAAGGGGGCACTATCATCTGGCCATATTTTACTAATAAGTCAAAGATTTCATCACAATTGGTGATGTCGAAGGTATAGGCTTTATTTGGGAATTTGTCATTCCTTTATGGTTTGACGGGATTCTCACCGTTTGCAGGTGTTAGCCCTTTGCAAGTGTGATACGGTGAGAGAACTGACTTGGGTTTTGCGTTTGTGTTCGCAAATGTTTCGGTTTAGCAAGAGTCGCCACCGACTTTTTATTTATCCTAAGGAAAAGTCAAAAAGCACAGGAAAGACCTTTGAGATGTTTTCGTGGGTTCGGGGGGTAGATTATGAAAAGGGAAGGTGCTAGCACCCTTTTCATCCATGGTTATCCATGGGCTCTTAGTTACTTGTTTTTAGATCACTTGCTTTGCTTTTCAATTATTTGAAATGGTGCTTTGTGTGTGTGGTTTTGAAAATGTTTTGAAAAAGATGCCTTGTCTAGGCAACCTTTGTAATGATTCTTGTTTAAATGTATACAAAGGTGTATGTCTTTTTGAAAGGTTTTCAATGTTTGAAAGTGGGGTTTTTATGTTGTGTTGTGGAGTGTGTTTAAAAAAACAGCAAGGATGTTTTGCAAGATTTTTGATCAAGTAACTAAGAGTTGTCTACCCTATTTTACTCAAAGATCTTTCTTATATTTTTAACCCTTTTAACAGTGTTGTTTCACCATTGTATTTGGTGAACAACCTTGTGTTAGGATGTTAACGGGACAGGCGCGGGTCATCGTATGACCATGATATCAATGTTGTGAAATGAATTAGCCCTTTTCTGTAGGGACTAAGATCATTTTTGAAAGGCAACTTTGATAGAATCATCGAGGGACTATGATCTTTTTTCAATTCGTTTGTGCTAAGACATCCCACATGCATAACATGGCCATTTTTATAAGGCAACAAGTGGAATTACCCTAAGGGTGCATGTGTGCAAGTGTGTTTGATTGCATGCATTTTGTCTTTGATTTTTGGGTTGTCTACTGGTTGATTTTATCTTACCATACACACCTATTTACTAGCATTTGTACAAAGTAAATAAAATGCAGAAAGATAAATATCCTACGCTATTACAACCATATTGAAGTGCAAGAAAAATATGAAAAAATAAGATAAAAGTAAGAAAAATGAGTGTATTTTGACCCAGGTAGTAGCACCCTTCGATTTACATTCTGTTGGCCTCCTTCGATTGGGGGCTGGCATCAGTAAGGTTCTGTCCTTCGATTGGGAATTCGCGCCAGTGAGGTCATGGCCTTCGATTGGGTTTTGGCACCAGTCAGGTCATGTACTTCGATTGGGGCTGGCACCAGCATGGAAGTGCCTTTCGTCTGAGCCTGGACTTAGTGCAAGATGCAATATGCCTTTCTGTCTCCTTCGATTAGGTCTGGAGTCAGTGAGGTGCAATCTGCCTTTCTGCCTCCTTCGATTGGGCCTGGAGTCAGTGAGGTGCAATCTGCCTTTCTGCCTCCTTCGATTGAGCCTGAAGTCAGTGAGGAAGCCTGAGGCTTCGTTTCATATTCCTGTCTCCTGCTTATTTCGTTTGAGATATTAAACAACAACATGGCCCAAAGCCGTGCTATCATTACCTCAGGACCAGGCTAGTTCTTAGGGAATTTGTAACAAACCAAAGAACAAAACCAAAAGGAGAGACAATAAAAACAAACTAAAAGAGTGGAAATGAAAATATAATAAACACTATATACATGTTTGAAACGAAAAGGAAGCTTATTTACATGTTATGAAATGAAAAGTTCAAAGGTAAGAATAACTTACCTTGCTTGAAGCTGGAACGTGTGCTGTGGGACCTTGAGTGGAGGCCCAAGGTTCTGGATTTGAAAGAGGGGGCCAACAGCTGTGCTTGGACCGCTGGATTCGAAGGAAGGAAAAAAACAAGTCTTATGTTTCTTTCCAAACTGGATTCAAAGGATACTGAAGAATATTTGTTCTTCAGAATCGAAGGAAGCAAGTGTTTGCTCTTTGGTTTGATACAGGCAGGTCTGAGTTTTTGTTAGTGTTGATACAGGCTTGCTTGCAGTTGCAGTTGGACTGGCTTTAGGCAGGTTTGTTTGCAGTTACAGTTGAACTGGCTTGAGTTTTCTGGCTTTGGTAAGGAAGGCAGGTTTTGAGGTTATGCAGGCCTCAAGGCTTGTTGTGCCTTAGGCTTGTATTTGTAACACAGGTTTGATGTTCTGGTGTTAGGCAGGAGGATGCAGTTCTGGATTTGTTGTTTGGATTCTGGGTATGTGTTTGAGTGTTTAAGTGTTTAAGTGTTTAAGTGTTTAGGTGTTGAAGTGTTTAAGTGTTTAAGTGTTCGAGAATTTTGTGGTGTGTGAGAATTCTGAAGAGACGTTCCTCTGGCCAAAAAAGTCCTCTCTCAGCTTTGCATAAATTCCTCTATTTATAGAGGAAAAGAATGGACATGTTTTCAATAGCCAGCCTTGCAAAAAATAGTAAAATAATAAGTAACGTGACAACACATGTGGTGGGCCTGTTGGCAGTTGGGGTGCAGAGGTTGTGACTCATGCTTCTGTCATTACTTGTGGAGCAAAAATAATAAAATAAGGCCCAGCTGGAAAGTAAATGTCCACTTGTGCCACAAAAGCAAGATGAATGGTTCAGGTGAGGTTGCTTCATGCTGAAGGAAAATAGGTGCAAGGCTCAAGACAGACTTTCCTAAAAGGTAGTACTGTGCTATTAAGTGCAAGTGGTCTTAGGCAATAAATGGGTACAAGCCTAAAAAGGGGAGACACGTGGCCTAGCCTATGGGTCTGAATGTTCAACTTGATCTTTTGAGTCGAATCCTCCATCTTTCTACACCTTTCAACCAGACAGCATTCGTTTTCACCAGCTGTGTGTCCTTCGAATGAACCAACTGTGTGTTCTTCGAATGGCCCTTCGAATGGCCCTTCTTTGCCAGCTTCAAAGTCCAATTCGAATCTATTTGGAACCTTCCCTATTAGGCAACTTCGACCAGCCCTTGGCCTTGTGATGAATCTAAGTTCTGATTCGAAGTGTTCAGAACTTCCTTCATCAGAGCATCTTAGATTAAGAGAAACTCTGCACTGAAATGCCATTCGAAGGTCATTTTGTTCTGATGTTCTTATTAAGGGAAACTCTGAAGTTCCAGTTGAAGGACACTCTGAAGTTCCAGTCCAGGGACCTTTTGAAATGCCAATTGAAGGGTATTCCTGGGTCGAAGGACATTCCTGAGTCGAAGGACACTGTTTCAAAGGGAACCAAAAACTCAATCGAAACCTGTATGGAGATCATTTCCTTCTGAATCGAAGGAGACCTATTTGAATTCACATTGCCCAAAAGAAACTTGTATTGAAGAAAACATATTGCCAAATCGAAAGCTCATGCTCGAAGGAAGCATATTGCCCAATCGAAGCAGGCTTGCAAGCAGCATATGCCCAATCGAAGCAGGCTTGTAGGCAGTGAACTTGTCTAAATCGAAACAGGCTTACAAGCAGCTAAAATAGGTTTTCAAAGCAAGCATGCAGGCAACGGGCTTGGTGAATCGAAAGGTCTGCCTTGCAGGGGCCACTTGTGGCCAGCAAACATGGTTTTCAAGGCAAGCAATGTAGGCAACAAAAGTCACAAACGAAACCTGCAACAAGAAGTCACATGCCCAAGCGAAAGAGGCACGCTAGCATCCAATTTGAGCAATCGAAGGAGGCCAAGAGTCAATCGAAGGATTCTGATCGAAAGATGCCTAAAGGCCAATCGAAAGAGCTGAAACGAAGAACACTTGTATTTCTCCAATTTTTGTCAAAATAATATTTTTTATCTATTTTCTCCCCTTTTTAACAGTTTCCTTTTAATTTTGGTATTGGAAAATCCAAATGCACTTGTTCAAGCTTGAACCTTGAAAATCCTTGTAAGAAAGGCCTTGAGAATTGAGAGGGCAAATTTTGGGGTACAACAGCTGCCCCTGTTCAATCTTCTTACACCTGAAGAGTTAGATTGGTAATTCTGCCATTCGTGACTTGAAGGTGAAAGATGATTGAACACTAGAGTGCCCAGAAATCTGCACTCGGTGATGTGATGGTTGGGAGAATGGGCTTGGAGATGCAATTTGGAGAGATGATAGAAAATTGTTGGAGATGGGCTTAAAGATGCCATCCGAAGGTGTGACAGAATCTTGTCGGAGATGGGCTTAAAGATGCCATCCCAGAATGTTACAGAATCTTGTCGGAGATGGGCTTAAAGATGCCATCCAAGAATGTTTGTTGTAAGTGCAATGTTGTAAAGAATGAGCATCAAAATGGTATCCATGTCTGGAATGCATTTGAACTGTATCTGGAGACTGAGTCTATATGAGCCAAAGAATGGCGTCCGTGTCTGGAGCGTATCTGAAATGTATTTGAATGAGTGACAGAATGACATCCGAATCTGGATTGTATCTGGACTGTATTTGAAGTTTGAGATCTGTATGAGTAGCAGAATGATTTCCGTGTCTGGAGTGTATCTGAAATGTATTTGAACGAGTGACAGAATGACATCCGAATCTGGATCGTATCTGGACTGTATTTGAAGTTTGAGATCTGTATGAGTAGCAGAATGACTTCCATGTCTGGAGTGTATCTGAGACTGTAACTGGGATCTGAATGAGTGACAGAATGGCAACCGTATATAGAGCGTATCTGGACTGTATCTGGAGTTGGGTTGTTTGATGATGAGTCCGTGTAAAACTCCATCCGAAATTTCCTGAGAAGGAACCTGTGTAGGGTTGCTTCATGATGAGTCAGTGTAAAACTGCATCTTGAATTGAGAAGGAACCTGTGTAGGGTTTCCTGATGATGAGTCAGTGTAAAACTGCATCTGGGATTTGAGAAGGAACCTGGGTAGGGTTGGATGATGATGAGTCCGTGTAAAACTTCACCTGGAAAGGAGGAACCTGTGTAGGGTTGCCTGATGATGAGTCAGTGTAAAACTTCACCTGGAAAGGAGGAACCTGTATAGGGTTTCCTGATGATGAGTCAGTGTAAAACTTCACATGGAAAGGAGGAACCTGTGTAGGGTTGCCTGATGACGAGTCCGTGTAAAAATGCATCTTGAATTGAGAAGGAACCTGTGTAGGGTTGCCTGATGATGAGTCCGTGTAAAACTTCACCTGGAAAGGAGGAACCTGTATAGGGTTGCCTGATGACGAGTCAGTGTAAAACTGCATCTTGAATTGAGAAGGAACCTGTGTAGGGTTGCTTCATGACGAGTCCGTGTAAAACTGCATCTTGGAAAGAGAAGGAACCGGTGTAGGGTTGCTTCATGATGGTCAAGTAGATAATTGTCCTGTCTGGTTTCAGGTATTAATCTGGAACTTGAAAAGGTTGATGGTAGCCATCTGTTTGATTGACCTTTTTCTGAAAAAGGAAAAATGTTAGTTGTATGCAATGTCATGATGTATGAAATGCACGATGTCATGATATTCTCAAAATAAATGAGATTGCGTTGTATGCGCTTATCATGTATGTAAATAGGATGTATGCAATGCGAAATGTTAATGAATGTACTTTTGTCTGGGAAAATAAATCCTTGACAAAAGCTGGGGAGTCATTAAATCCTGGACTGCTGTTGAAGAGTTGGTGTGTCTCCAAACTTTGCTTAGAATGTTTCCACCGGGGATTCCTGTTTTGTTGTTTGAGGAGAACTCCGCTGGGGGATATTGAAAACTTTGTGGGGAGTATGTTTATTTCTGCTTGGGAAAAGAGTTCAAGAGTCTTGGTTGTCCGTTGCTCTACTAGGGAGTCGAAGTTGAACTGATATCTGGTCGGGTCCAGGTTTCACAGTAACTTGTTGGGGATTGTAGAGTAGTCTACTGAGGAAGAGGAGTTGTGGTCCTTTGATTTGTAGTAGTCGGAGAGGCAAACTCAAGCTGGGGAATCCTGGTGTTGTTGGGGAAATAAACCCTGTCGTCAGTCCGTTGGAGAGGTGACATCTTCGTTGGAGGAAGTCCTCGAGGATTCTTGAGGTTGATTCAGCTGGGGAAAGAGGGTCAGAGATTATACTCTTGCTGTGGAATCATCCTATGAGAAGGACTTTGGGGAGACTTGTCATTGCCCCTAGTAGCGAATGTTTGTGGCATTGCCAAAAAGTTTGATTGTACGCAACCCTTTGTTGGGATTGGCGCTCAATGTCCCAAGTGACGGAGATGGAGACCTGCCCCTGGTTACTCTGCACTTCTTTGAGAGATTTCCTGGAATCTTGACTGGACTGCCCCAGGTGTGCTGGATAGTGACATGTCATTCCCCCTTGTTGATGGAAGATTTTTCAATGGAAGTGTCATCCTTTTTGAAGTGATTTTGTTCACTGAGAGAGCTTTTGTTCGCTGGATATTCATTGTGTGAATTTCTCCGTTGTCAAACAAATAGCCAAATGCAAACAATGGTATTCAAGTGATGCAAAGTTTATGTTTGTCTTGAAGTTTTGAAAAATGCGTTTTAGCGAGTAAAGAAATTTTGCTAAGAAAATTCAAACTCAGGATTTAGAGCAGAGCCTTACAGGAGTCAGGATACCTTTTGTAACAGTATGCTTTCGAACTAACCCATGCTTCAGTTAGGACTTTTGAAGGGTTGTAACGTGGCTTGGTTCACCGTTTAAGAAACAAAGGGTAAAGGCTCAAAGTATATTTGTACCCACCCGCTCTTTGTGATGTTCTTCAATCCTAAACTCAGTTAAATGTGCGTCGAACTCTATTCGAATTTGGAACTACGTTTTTGGTGATGGTTCACACAAGTTGAATTTGTTGGAAGGCAGTCATTTTTGCAACATTTTTCATGTTGTTGAGGATTTGTGGTGACCTCGTTCTTTTGATTTGTTATCCCTAACTTTTGCCTGACTGTTCCTGTTTTCGAGATTACAGTCAGCGGGATCCCCCAAATTTCTTAAGCCTCCTTTGTAGGTTTTGGCTTAGTGGGCTTTTCCTTCTTTTTTTTGAGAGATAATGACTGCCTATGAGATAAGGAACCACCACTGTCTTTTGATTCCAGAGGAATGCTTTTGATGTCGTTCGTTGTATTACGAACTGAGAGTTTGCGACTTCAATGTGCATCTTTTGAATTAACTGAGTGACTACCCTGCCCCAGGTTTAAAGGTTTCAATTTGTGTTTAAAACAGAAAAATTCTACTTCTTTGGCTCAAAGGGGTTGACTAGGGATTATCTTCCTTATAACTCCAGTGTTTAGGATTTGAAAGAAACGCCTGTACATCGTCAGCAAGGTCTGTTCAATAGCATACTGTTATGAGATTATGGCATTGTTTCGTCATCCTCCCTCTAAAGGCTTGTAACTTTTAGCAAGAGTTAAATGTCATAAAGAGAGTAAAAAGCACAATTTAAATGTAATGAAAATGAGTGGATCAAATCAAGACAAACATAAGCAATGCATTAATGAAACAAAGTTTAACATTAATAGATAATTGTTTGAATAACCAAAGGAATTACAACTTGAAAATTCAAATGAAACAAAGACGCTCTCAATGATTTTCCAAAGGAGCTTTGATTATGCTGGAGTCTCCGGAGGACCAAACTCAATCTCCTTGGCATCAATCAAATTCTGAATCTTGTACTTCAATGGCCAACAATCGTTAGTATCATGCCCGAGACCGTCAGAATGATAAGCGTACGTTGCATTAGGATTGTAGTTAGGAGAAGAAATCTTGGGGTTCAGATGAGGTCCTATCAATGTAATTAGATTCATCCTCAACAAGTGTTGCAACGCTTGAGACAATGGCATGTTGATGTTGGTGAACTGTCTTTTAGGCTCATCTGGCTTTTGTTGATTTCCCTTTTGCTGTTGTCGGTGTGACGCAGAACCAGAGACCAGGACTGCCCCTACGTGTTGGTGACAGTGACTTTTTTGACTGTTCACAGCATTGGACTCTTTCCTCCCATTGTAGGGAATTTTTTGTGCATCAGAAGGTGTAGCTCCTTGAATCTTTCCACTTTTGATGCCGGCTTCGACCCTTTCGCCGGTCAGTATTAGCTCGGTGAATCCGACTGAAGAGCTTCCGATCAAGTGTTTGAAGAAAGGCCCTATCAATGTTCCTATGAAGATGTCAATCAACTCCCTGTCAGTTAAAGGGGGTTGCATCCTTCCAGCCAGATCTCTCCACTTTTGGGCGTATCCTTTGAAGCTCTCGTTGGAACCCATGGTCATGTTCTGCAATTGCACACGAGTTGGTGCAAGATCAGCATTGTACTGATACTGTTTGTAAAAAGCAGCAGCTAGATCCTCCCAGGTGTGGATGCGGGAACTCTCCAATTGATAAAACCACTCGAGTTGAGTCCCTACCAGGCTTTCTTGGAAGAAATGGATCCAAAGCTTTGGATCAGTTGTGTATGGTTGGATCTTGCGGACATAAGACTTTAAGTGCATCGTAGGGCAAAAAACTCCATCGTACATGGCAAAGGTAGGGACTTTGAACTTTGGAGGGATGACCACTCCAGAAACCAAACCCATGTCTCCTAAATCCAAGGCGGGTATTTGTTGAATCTCCATAGCACTGAGGCGATCCTCCAACTGTTTATACTTGTCATCAGCAGGAGGATATTGTTCTTCGGAGTAGTCAGCTTCAACTTCATCAATCTCCAAATTGTGGTCTTCTTCAAGACTATCCCCTATGTTGGGTGGAGTTGAAAGATCTAGGGTTTTAGGTCTTCTTCTCAAGTTCAGGATGCCTGCTGCCTTCTTGGACTTCTTCTTCTTGTCTTTGAGAAGGAGAGCTTTCAGATCCTCTTGCCCTTTACCCATAGCCAGAAGCATTTGTTGGAATTGAGCGTTTTGGGCTTGGAGATCTTTCACCGTTTGTTCCATATCCATCTTACTGAAATAAACAGTAGGAAGATAAGGAGACCTGTATGGGAGAAACCTGTTATGCAATGATACATATGATATATGTATGCAATGTTTTCAAGGATCTCGTTGGGTAAACACAATAAAATGTTAGAAGTTGAACTTCGATCAACAACTTTGATTGGATAACTTTGTATCGGTGGATGTCTTTCCACGAGAATCAAGCTCACCATGTCGAGTTGGTCATAGCCCCCGATTCAAGTTGTTGCACTTGATCTTTGACGACGTTTGTTTAGAGGAGAACCCTCTTGCCCCTTGGTAGACATCTGGTTCAACGTGACCCTGCATCAAAAGACCCTCGAGATCCTTGAAATGGTTATTGAAAATGCTATGGTATGATGTTATGATGTTATGTACATGTATGCAAAAGTAAGCAAGTGTATATACAGACAGTCATATTCACACAAAGGAAACAAGTCCTTAGGTTTAGGCTTGCATGGGGTTTGTAGGTAAGTACCCTCTTGAAGTTAGTTGACTCAACCTGTCCTAAAATAGAAACTGGGTTCTAAGGAGCTCAATATCACTGGATTATTTTCTATGTTCATTGTTTTGGTTTAGCCACTTAACTGGCGACCAAAATATTCCAAGAAAACAATCCTCAATGAGTGTAGTATCGAGTATCTACCAACTTCGGACTGCACCAAAGTCGGTCATCTCACTACCCCTAAAAAGGCCAAGATGGTCAAGTAAGGTTCTAAGAGTTCGTTAGTGCTTCATGACATCACTCAGCGGCCCCGTATTCTCCTTGACTACTCAAGGGCTATCGGTACCCACAAATATGTCACAATAACATAACTACTGCTTCAACCATGTCGGTATACCCCGCACAATTCCCTCACAGTTTATTGCTATTTACCTAAGAAGGTGCCCCCAAATCCGGGTGTAGGATTAAACAAACCCAAACAAGGAACCCAAAAAGTAAAGCAATCAAAGCAATCAAAGTAAGCATGTAAAGGTGATCTAAAACCCTAAGGTAACCCCACTTTTAGAAATTCCCCAGCAGAGTCGCCAGTTCTGTGATACGGTGGGAGAACTGACTTGGGTTTTGCGTTTGTGTTTGCAAATGTTTCAGTTTAGCAAGAGTCACCACCGACTTTTTATTTATCCTAAGGAAAGGTCAAAAAGCACAGGAAAGACATTTGAGATGTTTTCGTGTGTTCGGGGGGTAGATTATGAAAAGGGAAGGTGCTAGCACCCTTTTCATCCATGGTTATCCATGGGCTCTTAGTTACTTGTTTTTAGATCACTTGCTTTGCTTTTCAATTGTTTGAAATGGTGCTTTGTGTGTGTGGTTTTGAAAATGTTTTGAAAAAGATGCCTTGTCTAGGCAACCTTTGTAATGATTCTTGTTTAAATGTATACAAATGTGTATGTCTTTTTGAAAGGTTTTCAATGTTTGAAAGTGGGGTTTTGATGTTGTGTTGTGGAGTGTGTTTAAAAAAACAGCAAGGATGTTTTGCAAGATTTTTGATCAAGTAACTAAGAGTTGTCTGCCCTATTTTACTCAAAGATCTTTCTTATGTTTTTAACCCTTTTAACAGTGTTGTTTCATCATTGTATTTGGTGAACAACCTTGTGTTAGGATGTTAACGGGACAGGCGCGGGTCATCGTATGACCATGATATCAATGTTGTGAAATGAATTAGCACTTTTCTGTAGGGACTAAGATCATTTTTGAAAGGCAACTTTGATAGAATCATCGAGGGACTATGATCTTTTTTCAATTCGTTTGTGCTAAGACATCCCACATGCATAACATGGCCATTTTTATAAGGCAACAAGTGGAATTACCCTAAGGGTGCATGTGTGCAAGTGTGTTTGATTGCATGCATTTTGTTTTTGATTTTTGGGTTGTCTACTGGTTGATTTTATCTTACCATACACACCTATTTACTAGCATTTGTACAAAGTAAATAAAATGCAGAAAGATAAATATCCTACACTATTACAACCATATTGAAGTGCAAGAAAAATATGAAAAAATAAGATAAAAGTAAGAAAAATGAGTGTATTTTGACCCAGGTAGTAGCACCCTTCGATTTACATTCTGTTGGCCTCCTTCGATTGGGGGATGGCATCAGTAAGGTCCTGTCCTTCGATTGGGAATTCACGCCAGTGAGGTCATGGCCTTCGATTGGGTTTTGGCACCAGTCAGGTCATGTACTTCGATTGGGGGCTGGCACCAACATGGAAGTGCCTTTCGTCTGAGCCTGGACTTAGTGCAAGATGCAATATGCCTTTCTGTCTCCTTCGATTAGGTCTGGAGTCAGTGAGGTGCAATCTGCCTTTCTGCCTCCTTCGACTGGGCTTGGAGTCAGTGAGGTGCAATCTACCTTTCTGCCTCCTTCGATTGAGCCTGAAGTCAGTGAGGAAGCCTGAGGCTTCGTTTCATATTCCTGTCTCCTGCTTATTTCGTTTGAGATATTAAACAGCAACATGGCCCAAGGCCGTGCTATCATTACCTCAGGACCAGGCTAGTTCTTAGGGAATTTGTAACAAACCAAAGAACAAAACCAAAAGGAGAGACAATAAAAACAAACTAAAAGAGTGGAAATGAAAATATAATAAACACTATATACATGTTTGAAACGAAAAGGAAGCTTATTTACATGTTATGAAACGAAAAGTTCAAAGGTAAGAATAACTTACCTTGCTTGAAGCTGGAACGTGTGCTGTGGGACCTTGAGTGGAGGCCCAAGGTTCTAGATTTGAAAGAGGGGGCCAACAGTTGTGCTTGGACCGCTGGATTCGAAGGAAGGAAAGAAACAAGTCTTATGTTTCTTTCCAAACTGGATTCAAAGGATACTGAAGAATATTTGTTCTTCAGAATCGAAGGAAGCAAGTGTTTGCTCTTTGGTTTGATACAGGCAGGTATGAGTTTTTGTTAGTGTTGATACAGGCTTGCTTGCAGTTGCAGTTGGACTGGCTTTAGGCAGGTTTGTTTGCAGTTGCAGTTGAACTGGCTTGAGTTTTCTGGCTTTGGTAAGGAAGGCAGGTTTTGAGGTTATGCAGGCCTCAAGGCTTGTTGTGCCTTAGTCTTGTATTTGTATCACAGGTTTGATGTTCTGGTGTTAGGCAGGAGGATGCAGTTCTGGATTTGTTGTTTGGATTCTGGGTATATGTTTGAGTGTTTAAGTGTTTAAGTGTTTAAGTGTTTAAGTGTTTAGGTGTTGAAGTGTTTAAGTGTTCGAGAATTTTGTGGTGTGTGAGAATTCTGAAGATACGTTCCTCTGGCCAAAAAAGTCCTCTCTCAGCTTTGCATAAATTCCTCTATTTATAGAGGAAAAGAATGGACACGTTTTCAACAGCCAGCCTTGTAAAAAATAGTAAAATAATAAGTAACGTGATAGCACATGTGGTGGGCCTGTTGGCAGTTGGGGTGCAGAGGTTGTGACTCATGCTTCTGTCATTGCTTGTGGAGCAAAAATAATAAAATAAGGCCCAACTGGAAAGTAAATGTCCACTTGTGCCACAAAAGCAAGATGAATGGTTCAGGTGAGGTTGCTTCATGCTGAAGGAAAATAGGTGCAAGGCTCAAAATAGACTTTCCTAAAAGGTAGTACTGTGCTATTAAGTGTAAGTGGTCTTAGGCAATAAATGGGTACAGGCCTAAAAAGGGGAGACACGTGGCCTAGCCTATCGGTCTGAATGTTCAACTTGATCTTTTGAGTCGAATCCTCCATCTTTCTACACCTTTCAACCAGACAACATTCGTTTTCACCAGCTGTGTGTCCTTCGAATGAACCAACTGTGTGTTCTTCGAATGGCCCTTCGAGTGGCCCTTCTTTGCCAGCTTCAAAGTCCAATTCGAATCTATTTGGAACCTTCCCTATTAGGCAACTTCGACCATACCTTGGCCTTGTGATGAGTCTTAGTTCTGATTCAAAGTGTTCAGAACTTCCTTCATCAGAGCATCTTAGATTAAGAGAAACTCTTCACTGAAATGCCATTCGAAGGTCATTTTGTTCTGATGTTCTTATTAAGGGAAATTCTGAAGTTCCAGTTGAAGGACACTCTGAAGTTCCAGTCCAGGGACCTTTTGAAATGCCAATTGAAGGGTATTCCTGGGTCGAAGGACATTCCTGAGTCGAAGGACATTGTTTCAAAGGGAACCAAAAACTTAATCGAAACCTGTATGGAGATCATTTCCTTCTGAATCGAAGGAGACCTATTTGAATTTACATTGCCCAGACGAAACTTGTATCGAAGAAAACATATTGCCAAATCGAAAGCTCATGCTCGAAGGAAGCATATTGCCCAATCGAAGCAGGCTTGCAAGCAGCATATGCCCAATCGAAGCAGGCTTGTAGGCAGTGAACTTGTCCAAATCGAAACAGGCTTACAGGTAGCTAAAATAGGTTTTCAAAGCAAGCATGCAGGCAACAGGCTTGGTGAATCGAAAGGCCTGCCTTGCAGGGGGCACTTGTGGCCAGCAAACATGGTTTTCAAGGCAAGCAATGTAGGCAGAAAAAGTCACAAACGAAACCTGCAACAAGAAGTCACATGCCCAGGCGAAAGAGGCACGCTAGCATCCAATTTGAGCAATCGAAGGAGGCCAAGATTCAATCGAAGGATTCTGATCGAAAGATGCCTAAAGGCCAATCGAAAGAGCTGAAACGAAGAACACTTGTATTTCTCCAATTTTTGTCAAAATAATATTTTTTATCTGTTTTCTCCCCTTTTTGACAGTTTCCTTTTAATTTTGGTATTGGAAAATCCAAATGCACTTGTTCAATCTTGAACCTTGAAAATCCTTGTAAGAAAGGCCTTGAGAATTGAGAGGGCAAATTTTGGGGTACAACAGCAAGGATAAGGTGGTCCTTGCTTTAATTCTTCAAGATCTATCTCGTGCTCTTCGACCTATGAAGAGTCATCTTTGACATCTCTTTCATCTGAGCATGCTTCGACATAAGCCACTCTTTCTTTCCTGTGGCTTTTGTTAGCCCTTGCTTTTTTAATCTTCAAACGCTCCACTTGTCGAACCCAGTTAGCCAGTTGTTCGATGTCTCTTAGATACTGGGGATCTAACTTCTTTCTGATAGAGAAGTCCAATCCTCTTGCTACCATTTCAACCAACTCGTGTTCAGGCACTTGTGTGAAACACCTTGCCTTTAACAGATGGAACCTGTTAAGATAATCATCTATAGGCTCGCTGAATTTGCGCTTAACATTTTCCAATTCGCTTAGGCTGATTTTGGATCGACCTACATAAAATTATTCATGAAATAATCTCTCCAAACGAGTCCAATCATGGATGGAATTTGCTGCAAGAGTTGTAAACCAAGTAAAAGCGTTTTTGGTTAGTGAACTAGGGAAATATTTAATCCTTAAATTTTCATTGTTTGCTATATCCCCTTCTTCTGTAAGATATCTAGCTACATGTTTTATGGTTGAATCACTGGTGTCACCAGAGAACTTTGTGAATTTTGGCACTTTCCATCCCCTAGGTAACTCAGTTTGGTGAATATACTCAGACAAAGGGGATATATAGTTTGGCCTTCGCATGCCAATATTTACTCCATTCCGTGCCATTATTCTTTCGACTATGGCTGCTAGATTATTATTTCCTACCATATCATCCTGTTGACACCCTTGGACAATTTTGTCAGCATCTTGGTTCCGATTCACCATGACTACCCTTCTTCGTGGTTCCTCCATGGGAATAGCCTGTTGAAATCTATGTGGTTCTTCCCTTTGAACTGGTTGTTGAATTTCAACTTCTGGGTGTATCACTGGTTGGGCCTGGTCAATGGTTGGTTCTTCTTGAAACAGTATGCATTGATTCTCCCTTGTCTATGTGGGTTGTGGTTGTCGAGTTAATTCTCTGGGTGCACCAAAAAAATCTGCAAGGCGTTCAATTTTCGCTGCCATTTGTTGGTTTGCTTGGGCATTCTGCAAATTCTTCTATGTGGTGCTTTGGATTAGAGGGTTAAAGATTGTGCTCATTTACTGGGTGAGTATTCCCACCATTACGTGGTTACTATCATCCATCCGTTGCCTTAAAACTGCATGCGTCTTTGTGGTAATATGAGGCAATTGGGTAACATATCATGGCTGCGAATTGTTTCGTACCATATGGTTTACCCCTGAACCTGATCCTTGTAATGGTGAGAAGGCAGATGTTAAAGGACGTGTGTATGTCAAATTGTTATTTTGAAGTCCTGTCATGAATGTAGTTGGCATGCCATATATTGGATCTGATGTTGGGTTTGTGAATCCTGGTACATAAGTTCTAGAGACACTGCCTACTAAAGGTATGGGGGAAACAGGCGGATTTTGGCTAGCCACAGACATTACAAAAGGTTCATTTTGTGCGTTGGACAATATGGTTGAAGCACTTGTATTTGGGGGTATGACTGTAGCGTTCGTAGTCGAAGGGATAATCGTAGTCCCTTGACTTGTCGCCATGGTTTCAGTTGTATTCGAAGAATTTGTATTCCCTCCCATGGGGGGAGGAACTTATTATGCACAGCTAACGGGTGGGTTAGCCATTCTCCTATTGTTCTGCTTTTTTGTTCTAGGATCTGTGGTATTGGCTATTTTTTCACTTCTTAATTTCATACAACGAAACAAGTTAGATAAAAACTGAAAACTAGACACAGGGTCCCACCGGGTGTGCCAATTTACTTACCCTGTAATTTGGTAAACAACTGCTGATCTTCTAAATCTCTAAAAATATTCAGTTACTTGCGAGATCGATCAGATTGACCTCAGGACTATTGTGTTCTAGTTTTTAGGAAAAAGGTTTTGATGACAACTTCTTTAAACGAAGAGAATCACTTTGATATCAAAATAAAGTGTCCTTATAAAAGCAATAAAACAGAAAACTACTCTAGATTGTAAATTGTATAGAATATAAATGACATGAAGAACTTTCATTAAATGTAAATAACTTTCGAATGTAAATATGGTGCATCATACGTACATGTCTCACTAACTCGTTTCTCTAACACTGGTACTTTGAGTATTTGAGTATATTGTACAAAGATGTGAATACACTGAATCCTAACATCTAAGACTTCTATTTATACTAATTCGACCCTAACGGTCTTTCTATGAGATTATGCCACGTTCGACACCTTTTACATGCATACATTCTGGCGCTTCCACGCGTCTTCCTGGCGAAACACATTAGTTTGAAATTTAAACTTCCCGCTTGAAGCTTTTGAATTCAACTTTGAATTCAACCAACGTGAATGTCGAAGTATTCATATATCTTGAAATATTCCTTTCACTTTAAGTTTCCCTTCGACATGTCGAATCATAAAAATGAGCTTTATAAAATAACCTTATAAGGTCAAATTTCATGTTATTTTTAAAACATGATCTTCTCAAATCAACTTTCATATTTTTATCAAATGTTGAAATCTTCAGCTAACAGAAGCATTTGACATGTATTTTCATGTGGGATGATCATTGATGCTTTATTTTGATGAGAATTGCAAGTTTAAGAGGTTACTTGGATTTGAAGTTATCTTGGTGATTGAAAATTTCACGAAGTATCCTTGGTTTTTGGCCTGACTTTGCAAGGGCATAACTTTCTCATTTTTAGGGGATTTTTTGGGTTCTTTTTTCCAATTGAAGAGGGGAAAGAGATCTATAAGTCTCCACAGAAGACAAAAACACACTTCTTACTCAAAATCAAAAGTTGTGAGCCTATAAAGTTTAGGGAAAGTTGAGCTTTTGTTGAGGCACCTTGGGCGTCTGGCCAGGCAAGCCAAGACATTTGGCCTAGGCAATTCATCAAATAGTTGGTACCATGCGTATATCTTTTGGTTCAAGGCATAATTCAAAAAATGTGCCTTGTGCATTTTGAAGAGGACTATGAAAGCTTTTCATTAAGCTTGGAATCAACCAGTTTGACTTAAATTCGAAAGAGTTATGGTTTGAGGAAGTTGGGTGCTGAAACTGGATTCGAGTGGCTCTCTCTGATTGCCTTCAGTTTGGGCAATTCGAGTTGGCTTTGTGGGATGGTCGAATCCTCCTTGTGCTCCCTTTGATTTTCTTCAGCTTGGACCATTCGAGTTGGCTTTGTGGGCTGGTTGAAGCCTCCTTGTGCTCCCTTTGAATTTCTTCAGCTTGGACCATTCGAGTTGGCTTTATGGGCTGGTCGAAGCCTCCTTGTGCTCCCTTTGATTTTCCTCAGCATGGACCATTTGAAGTGTGACTTTGTGGGTTGGTCGAAGCCTCATTTATTTCTCTCTTCGATTTGAACTAATTGAAATGTCATCTTTGTGGGCTGGTCGAAGCCTCATTCTTCTTTCTTCGTTTGGACATTCAAAGTGGGATGGTCAAAGCTTCCTTTTACCCTCTTCGTTTTCCCTCAATTTGGACATTCGAATTGATCTTGAAGGCTGATCGAAGCCTAATTTTTTTCTCTCTCTTTGATTTGAACTAATTGAAGTGTCATCCTTGTGAGCTGGTCGAAGCTTCATTCTTATTGCTTCAATTTGGATTATTCTAAGTGGCTTTGAGGGGTGGTCGAAGCCTCTCTATTCTTACTTTGATCTCTCTTAGTTTGGACATTCAAAGTGCTACCTTGAGGGCTGGTCGAAGCCTCTTTATTCTTACTTTGATTCCTCTTTGTTTAGACATTCAATGTGTAACCTTATGGGCTAGTCAAAGCTTCACTTTGCCTCTTTGTTTTCCCTCAATTTGGACATTCGAATTGATCTTGAAGGCTGGTCGAAGCCTCGTTTTCTCTCTCTTCGATTTGAACTAATTGAAGTGTCATCTTTATGAGCTGGTCGAATTTTCATTCTTCTTGCTTCAACCTGGACCATTCGAAGTGACCTTGGGCTAGCTAAAGTATCACTTCTGCTCCCTTCGTTCTCTCTCATTTTGGATCAATCAAAGTGTTATGTTGAGCAGACCAGCACGCGCGCAGTCTTGGGCAAGTTGGTTTGAGTTGCCCAGGAATCCTAAGCCTCATATCTTGCTCATCCCTCCATCATTTCTTTCGAACCCCAACTTGTTTCGAAGCTTAGAATATGTTCTTTAATTAGCTCAAGGAAAATTTGAGAACGCACGAGCCAATTTTCTATGGCCTCATTTAGAAACCAACTGACTATTGGTGTACGCGTTGGTCATGCAAGTTGCAGGTTTTCTACATTATCCTTTGATTATGAATTTTGGTGCACGCGTGGGTCTTACAAGTTATAGATTTTATACATCATTCGATTCTGTTTGGTTTTAGAGTGATATTCCACATGCTTGGCACAAACCACACACTTTGTTTCTTACTCATTTTGGCCAAACAATCACACTTTCCTTGCCTCCCCACGCTTTCTGCATTTTTTCCAAAATTGGCAACTTTCATCACAAGCAAATCAGTCCCATGTGCAACCCTTTCCACCTCACCCCCTCACGCTTTGTTTACCTTACTTATACAACTCATATCTCATCAAAATGCAGCATAAAAAGCCAAGTAAACAAACAAAACGCAAGCACATGGTCTCACATTTCCATTTGCCTGTTTTGGCTAAATTGCCCCTCAACGGTTTTCTATGAGTTATGACCCTATTGCCCTCACTCTAAGACTATATATAAACACTACATTACTCGGTCAAAAAAAAAAGAAGGAGAGGAGGGAGATTCAGAATCGAAGGAATCCCCTCATTTAAACTTGTCATTTCTTTTTCTCTACAAGTTCAATCGAACAACTGATTTTACTTGCTCCAGTCTTCATTTCTTCACTCAAACACCTTCATTGGAACACAAGGAAGATGTCCAAAAGGATTTCTCGTTAGATGTCAGAGGCACCAAGTGAATTTACTTTTCACTTTTGTAGCTTGCTTGAAGTTCTCTGGGTTTTTGTTTTTCTTGCTCAGTTGCTATGGATAGTTATCTGTTTGGTATTACACTGTTTCCTTTTTACTATTTCCGCTCTTTATTGCTTTATATTGCATGCTGGGACCTCCACTACTGATATATGTCAAGAGTCCCTATGGTTTATTTAAAGACCTGTTTAAGGCAATTCTGTCGGTGTGCTAATTGTGACTGTTTAAAATCCTACCTTCAGAGTAGGTATTATGCACGCGTGTTTATATTTGTGCCTTCATTGTATTACAGGTGATAAGTCCTCAAAAGAGGAAAGCAGAAAGGGTTTGTAATTGACCCCCATACATTCCAGTCCATGTCGTTCCTATGCTCACTTTCTACAAGTAGATGCTCTGAACATGTGCCCAAGATCCGAATGAATTTAAGTCCTTTAAAGGCAAGTGAAAAGGGTTCCCGCAATCGGATCCCCACACTTTCTTTAGCTCGTGTTGACCAACACTGATGCTTAGTGTATGCATGCACTATGTCTTTTCCCCCATATCTTTCTTGCCCTGGTAATTGATACCACAGTTAAGGACCCTTTTGTATTCCTATAATTCTAGAGCTTATTGAATCGGGTGATACATTCCCCTTGGGTGTGGCTTGACCCCTGGTCTGATGCTTGGTTGCTTTTCTATGGTGGGACCTCCCTTTCTACTACTAGGACTGTGCCTTGTAGGTGTTTGATATTCGAGTGGTACTCGAGCTATTGTTTGTCCAGATGTTTCGCCATCTGCTTGCTTGTTTTTGTCGCAGGATCTGTAACATTTTTACCATGCTCTCTTAGGCTCGCTCATGTAGGTTTAGTCCTCTAGTTAGACCTTAGGATAGGAATCCATGCATGCTAACATAGGGTAGAAACTTCCCTCTTTCATCCTCAATCTTAGGGCCAATCATTCTATGACAACATTAGGGCTAGAGATTATGATAGTCCCCCTTAGTTGTTTTTCTTTTCCTTTGCATTCTTGCATCTCAAAACTAAAACTTCTTCTTGGCAAATCATAAAAAATATCTCTAATAAACTTAAATTCTTCTTCAAGGTAAAAAATACAAACCAACCTCATTTGTTTGTGTGCCTCTTGGCTTTGTTTTAAACTGATGTTTTTCCATCTTTGCCATGTTATCTTCCTATCTCTCAGTCGATGTTTCACCATCGCACATTCTTTTAGCCTATGTTTCGCCATCGCACATGTTTGTTATCCTACCTTGATTCTCAATATCATTGTTAGGTGTGATGTTTTGTTCTCCGATTTATTGATGTTTTGCCATCTTTGCCATGTTATCTTGCCATCTTTTAGCCGATGTTTCACCATCGCACATTCTTTTAGCCGATGTTTCACCATCGAACATGTTTGTTATCCTACCTTAATTCTCAATATCATTGTTAGGTGTGATATTTTGTTCTTTGGTTTATTGGTGTTTTTCCATCTTTGCCATGTTATCTTGACATCTTTTAGCTGATGTTTCGCCATCGCACATTCTTTTAGCCGATGTTTCGCCATCGCACATGTTTGTTATCCTACCTTAATTCTCAATATCAATGTTAGGTGTGATGTTTTATTCTCCGGTTTATTGATGTTTCGCCATCTTTGCCGTGTTATCTTCCTATCTCTCAGCCGATGTTTAGCCATCACACATTCTTTTAGCCAATGTTTCGCCATTGCACATTCTTTTAGCCGATGTTTCGCTGTCACACATGTTTGTTATCCCACTTTGATCCTCGATATCATTGTTAGGTGTGATGTTTTTTTCTTCGGTTTATTGATGTTTCGCCATCTTTGCCATGTTATTTTCCTATCTCTCAGCCGATGTTTCACCATCGCACATTCTTTTAGCCGATGTTTCACCATCGCACATTATTTTAGATGATGTTTCTCCATCGCACATGTTTGTTATCCTACTTTAATTTTCAATATCATTGTTAGGTGTAATGTTTCATCATCTTGTCTTATGTTTTGCTATCATGCTGGCGTTTTATCGCCTTATCTGAGTTTGTGTTGCCATGCGATGTCTTGTCATCTCGTTTTGCTATTTTATCATCATTGTTGACATTTTTGTTGTTCTATCTGATGTTTTGCCATCATGATTGTTGCTTTTTATCTTCTTAACTAAAAAACACAAACCAACCAAAATATATGAGCCGAACTACAACTGCTCTGATTCCTTAAAAGGGATACGTAGGCATTGGGGTAAGGCCCGAGCGAGCATAACTTTTATTTTCCATACATTATTTTCTCCTTTATTTTGCATGCATTCCCTGTACATCTTAGACATAGATTTTACACACCCATTAGATTAGACAACAAGAGTGGATACCGTAGAGTACTATGGGCGTGTGGGGTGCTAATACCTTCCTCTCGCGTAACAAACTCCCTTACCCGATCTCTCGGTCGTAAGACCGTGATTTCTCCCTCTTCAGGTTTTCTCGATGTTTACCTTTCCCCTCTCGGCAGGATAAAAGACGTTCGGTGGAGACTTCATTGATATTTTATTATCAGATGACGGTTCAGCCGGTTGTTTCAACACGCTGTGCATATCATGCTCAACTTTGGAAATTACACCGGATCACCTTTTAAATATTAAAGATAACTAAAATTCTAACGAGTTGGATGGAGTCTGACTATTGAAAATAATCAGATCCAAGGGCTCTCAAAAGGCGTGTATGATAAAGCAAAAACACCTGATTGAACTCAAAAAATCACATGTCACGCTTTCTTGGGTGAAGCACGACACATAGGTCGTCTTCAACTTTCAGACGCCCTAGATTGGGATTCCTTAAACTGTAAAATTAGAGGAACAGACCGGTACCCTTAGATTCGTCTCTTCAAGACGGATTCTAATGGTACCATCATGCAAAATTTATATAAACTAAGCAAGGCTTAAATTGAGAAAATGCAGAAATAATAGTGAGCACGAAATTCTGGAATGTCTCACTCAAATCTCAATGAAATCACAAATTGTAAAAATCATAAGAATCAGAAGGATGCAGAGAGTATATTAGTCTTTTATTTGGATCGATTTGACAATAAATCTACCTGAACAAAGTAGCACAAGGTGGCTCTGAAATTGGACTTATGTAGATCAGTATAGGTTACAATTCTTGAAGGTGAGAGTGTGGTTAGATTCAGACAAGTTCAATGAAGCTAACTGAATGGAGCTTTTGGTGTTTTGGAGTGAGAAAGCAAGAAATCAGAAATTCAAATTCAGAGTTCATGTGAGATCTGAACAGGGGTCAATTGGCTTTCAAAGCTTGAGGAAATGAATGCAATATGTCCCTCTATTTATAGGGAAGAAAATGGAATTCTCAAGCGTGTGGGATTATGATGTTTGGAGGGAAACCGTGTGAATTTGCAAGCATGAAAAGCGTGACTCGTATTTTGCTCAAAACTCAACCAAAACTTGTGTTTCTAGGTGTTAATCACTTCTGGAAGATTGTTAAACATGATTAGAAGTAAAAACGCGCAAAAATTTAGTGATTAAAGCTGAATTGTACATTTCAAATTCTGACTTGGAGGAAAAATCCAGTTTCAAGATACCAACTTTGAATCAATGGCATTCATAACTCAAGGAGTCTTAGGGCATGATTATTGAAGCAATTGAAAGATAAGGTCACAAGTTTTACAATGTGAAAATAATGGGATCAAATGGATACTTAAGCTAGGAGTTGTGATGAGTCAAAGTTGAGAAAAAGATGCTGACTTTTTGTACTTCAAAAAATTCTAAGTTTTTCTTCAAAATTGACCTATAATGTTTTGCATCCAAACATGGCCTTCCACCCAAACTTTGATTTTTACCAAAAAATATGGAATTAAGTAGATCTCTTAAATGACATTTTTATATTTGAACCACTTAAAAACTCCAAGAATTGAGAAAGTTATGACTTTGTGAAGTTGGTGAAAATCCATGAAATGACCTATAACCTTTTGCATTCTTAAGGCATCTTCCATCCATTTTCAAGCTTTGCACATAAAATAAGAGTTGAAGTTTACATCCTTAATATCATTGTGGAAAAAGAATGGGCTCAAGGAGATAAAAATTGATCAATTTATGACTCTTTGAAGTCACACAAGGGAATTTGATGGCCTATCTAGGGGACTTGTAATATTTCTCCATCATTAGGCATCTTCCACATAAATTTTTCTTGAAAATTTTGAAGTGATTGGTTGATAAATATTGAAAGAGAAGCATGTCTTTGAAATCACTCAAAAATACCAAAAGATGAGCAAGATATAGCCCTTAGAAGTTCAAAACCCTAGTTCCTAGAGCACCAAAATGACTTGGAAACCCCTTTCAATTTTGACAAACTTTCTTGCATAATAACTCTTGCCATGTGAATTGAAGTTGTTTTGGATGATGATAAAAACCCATAGCAACAAAAAAACACCTTCACATGTTAAGAATTGAGAGAGTTATGCACTTGTGACCAAGAAATCAAGAACCTGTCCAATTAGGTCAAACTTCTTCAATCAACTCTTGCATCTTTTGATTTTCTTTAACAAATTAAGGCATGGTAAATCATAGTAGACCTTATCATGATATTAATTTAAAGAACCTTCAATGATGAAGATGGAATCTCAATGAAGCTTTGTTGAAGAAGGCATGGATATAAACTCATAAACCTATAAGCCTGATGAAATGTGTTGTGCCCTAACCTATAACATCATCATTTAGAGCAAACATTCATAGTATTTGTTAGTTAAAATTTAATCAATACAAAACAAATATGATTACAATATACAACTCAAGGTGCTTAGTGATTCCTCATGAGCAAACCAAGAGGTAGGGAGAAGATCCAAACCCTAGTGTGATCTTGATATGATTGAGTTGATATGAGACGATAGAGGAATATTAGGGGGAAAATTAGGGTACAACACTCTTCACTTTTACTGTTTTCTCACTTTACTGCTTTCTAGATATCATGAGAAGTAGGAAATAAAGAGTGTGCGCTCGAAGTCATTGTTTAAAGTCCTGTAGCAGGCATTCTGCACTTCTTTGTTATTTGCGTTTTTGCATGTGTTTGATTCATTTATTGGTGATAGATGATGTCACTAAATTATAATTGAGATAATGACTTAAATCTTTTGTATGCTCCTCTTAGGATTTTCACTTTTCTTTGTTGACGATCGATGATGTCAGTCGATTAGAATTGAGAAAACGACTTCGATCTTTGCATGTTCCCTTAGGAATTTATCATTTTCCTTTGTTAATGATTGATGGTGTCACTCAATTAGAATTGAGATAACAACTTTGATATTTGCATGTCCCCTATAGGATATTTATCTTCGCCTTTAGGTTTTAGGTATGCTAACTTAGTTAGGGATTTCCCTTGTGTGCTCTCTTGAGCTTGTTGATTACTTGCTTCCCATCCTTGTGTACATGTTTTCTTGGGTTGTGAACCTTTGGCATGTTCCATTAGGAGCTCTTGATTCGCCCTTTGGTGGTTATTCAAGATAGACATATGTTTAGTTTGTGAACCTTTACTATGTTCCCTTAGGAGTTCTTGGTTCATCCTATGGTGGTGATTCAAGATAGACATTAGGATTATGATCCACGCATGCTAACATAGGATACAGACTTCCCTTTCAAAACTCAACCTTAGTATCAATCACTGTATGATAACATTAGGGATAGATTTAGGATAGTCTCCCTTAGATGTTTTATTTTCTTTTTGCATCATTGCATTAAGACTAAAACCTCTTTTATTGAAAAATGCAAAAAACATATAATAACTTTCAAATCCTTTTTCAAGGTAAAAAACATCAACCAATGTAAACTCTTCTCTCCTTCGAGAATTTCTTTCAAACTTCAAAAGGATGTGTTAATTATACTCTATGCAACACGACGCATAAATCCCCAAAGGCCGGGTGGCACTATGTCTAAATTTCTTGAGCACGAATGTAGCATTATCCGCCTTCGGGCATTTTTCTTGGCAAATACCTTGTTAGGTAGAACATGTTAATTCACTTATATGCTGACACATGAGTCTCCAAAGGTTGAGCTGCGATAGAAGGCGGAATTGATATTGTTCATTAAAAAATATACAACAAACCGAAACATGTGAGCCGAACTATGGCACTCAGATTCCTTAAACCGGATACGTAGGCATCTGGTTGTGGGGCTTAGCCGAGCGAAAATTCATAAACACTTCCTTCTTTTTACCATGTTTTATTTTTCATGCATTCCCTCTTTGCACTTTTCCTTTAGCTCGTAAGCTTAGATTTGAACACACCTTGTGATTATAATAACAAGAGTGGATACCATAAAGTACTATAGGCGTGTGGGGTGATAATACTCTCCCCTCGCGTAACAGACTCCCTTACCGGATCTCTCGGTCGTTTGATCTTGATTTCACCCTTCTCAGGTTTACTCGATGTTTATCTTTCCCTTCCCGTGGGATAAAAAATATTCGATGGTAACTTCATTGTTTTTATCTCGATGATTTGTTTAGCCAGTTGTTTCACTTCCGAGCTAAAGATAACAAATGAAAAGATGGAATGCATGCAAAAGAAAACACGGGGAAAATAAGGAATATTTACAAAGTTTCGCTCGCCTGGGCCTCATGACCAAATGCCTATGTATCCATTTTAAGGAATCAGAGCGCCGTAGTTCGGCTTAAAAGTCTCTGTTTGTTTTGTGTTTTTTATGAACAATATTAATTTCGCTTCCCACCGAAGCTCGACCTTTGGAGACTCACGCGTTGGCATAAAAAGGAATTAACATGTTCTACCCGAAGAGGTATTTTCAAGAGAAAAGTGCCCGAAGGCGGATAATGCTGCATTTATGCTCTAGCAAGTATTTTCAAAAGAAAAGTGCCCGAAGTCGGATAATGCTACATTTACGCTCTAGCAAGTAGATGTGGTGCCACCCGACCTTTGGGGATTTACAATTTGTATTGCGCATAGTAGAATTAACACATTCTTTTGAGAGTTTCAAAGAAAAGTCCCGAAGGCAAAAAAAGTTTGAATTGGTTGATGTTTTTTACCTTGAAAAATGGTTTGAGAAATGTTAGAGTGTTTTATACATTTTGCCAAAGAAAAGAGTTTTAGTCTTAATCATGCAAAAGGAAAAGAAAACCATCTAAGGGGAACTATTTAGCTCTATCCCTAATGTTATCATACAATGATGGTCCTAAGGTTGAGGTTTGAAAAGAAAAACACTACCTAAGTTAGCATGCATGGATTACGATCCTAATGTCTAACTTGCATCAGAAACGAAACAAGTGAATCCTAAGGGAACATACAAAGGTTTAAAGAAAGGCATAGGCACGAGTGCAATCAAAAAAGTTGAACCAAAACCAAAACAAAATCGAGTGCGAGCTAGAAACAAAAATAGATTCCAATGGATCTCAAAGTGGGAGTAAGGAACTCTTTCCACTTAATTTGCTCGAGCACCAACGTCGAGTAATAACTTGGAGCGTCAATGTTTAAAGAAATGTGAGCTAACATCGTCGAAACAAATAACAAAGTGTGGGGGTTGGTTACAAACTCTTTTCCACTTTATTTTACCCAATGGAAAAGAATGGGCACGGTTCAAAGCATCAACGCATGACATGAGCTAAGAATGACACATACTAGAAAATGCAGGGGTCGATTGCGAACCCTTTGTTCCACTTATTTGACTCGATAGCAAGCACAAAATAAAAGGGAAATGGGATTTGCCTTCGTCAAGGTCATTTGCACACAAGCAAATGCAAACACAAAAATTCCTTCTAAAGGTCTTTAAAATAGATTTCCCACCTAAAGTAGGGACTCCCAGTCATGTATCTCTATTCCTACTTCTCATGGCAAGGAAAAGAAAAGACAATGCCGAAAATTAAACCAGAATCGAAATAATACCAAATGAACAAGATTTTGTAGCAAGCAAGAAAAGTAGAGAAACTAGGAAAACTTAGTGCAAGCTAGCATCAACAAACAAAACGGTCAGAGATCGTACGCTCGTCATATGTGCCAAAGTATCGACAATGTGAAAATAAATCACATGTAAAATGTGTATCGGACACATCCACATAACAAACAGTACACCTGCACAAAAATTCACATCCAGACAAAAACATAAGCAATGTATATATCTCATAGAATGAGAATCAAAATCAATCGCGCTGGAAGCGAACTCGAATCCACAAAGAAGTGTACTAAAGCGCATTTCAATCGAGTAATCACAACATTAATTAAGTGATCGAAAGCTCTCTTGAAATGCCTTGCACAAGTTAATAAACACGTTAGTAATAATAAGAATGCATAATCGGAATCAAGTATCCACATCACAAATTAAATCAAGATTAAAATGTGAAGAAAAGTAATCCAAACAAGCATTGGAACACCAACATCAAAAACCGGGAAGCATTGCCATTATCTCATGAACCACACGAAATACCAATCCGAAATCGTCACGACTTGACATAGATGTCGTCCAAGTACCAAAGCAAAGTCCCTTGAACATTAACCGTCAATTAAATCATTCCTTAAGCTCAACTTACCAAAACCGGGCAGCATTGCACCATATCACAACATTGATCAAAAAATTGTGTCAGAAACAGTAAAACTCAACATAGACAATCAATAAACGCACAATTATGCACAAGTAAGCCTCAAACAACATTCAAAATGCGATTTATAAACCATTTGCAATGCCCGGGCAGCAACACATACATGTATCGGAATTGGACAAAAATGAGTTTAAAACTCACAAACGGATACACAAAAATATTCACCGATTCATGTATCATCGCTTAGAAATTAAAAATGCATTGCAAAAATTAAATCCGCATTCAAGCAATGATTCCAAGCCTTAAATCAATTATTCAAGTATTGATGCAATTAATCGGATTGAAGCATTTTAATGTCGAAAAAATTAATTCACCATCAAATTGATCTGAAATTGCATAACACATGAAATCCACATCAATTCTCATTAAAATTCCATAATCAAACATTTAGATCCAAAATTTGGTATTCAAAATCAACATCAATTTTACCGATTAAAATCAAGATCTATACAGATTAAATCATCATTCAATCAATTCCACATCTCAACATCATCATCAACATGTTTTAATCAACTCACATAATCAAGAATTCAATTCATGGGGATTACATAAATTCACTTTAATATTCATAATTCAAGCAATTAAATCTCAAAGTAATAATTAATTGAAGAGAAAGATTGAGACATTACCTAATTGATGCGAAATATTTGGATCAGAGAACGGAAGAAGAACAACGATCAGAATTACGAACATGATGGTCGGAGGGAGTGAAATCCGTCGAAATTGCATAATGGAGGGAGAATGAGGTGTCGTAATCATGCGATCAGAGGGAGAAGAAGAACCACAAAGATAGAGGAAGAGAGCGCCAGAATTGTGCGGAGGAGAGGCGGAGCTGGACGAAGAAAGATCGGCGGTAGGCGGTAGTCGGAGCGGTGGTTGAGGGATGAGAGAGGGGGGGATCACAATTGAAGAGAGAGGAGATAAAGTTCTTGCATTTTTGTTTTTGAATCTTCTTGAGGAAGTTAAGAGAATTTGGTTTGATTTGAGAGAGAATTAGAGAATTTTTGTGAGGTTTGAGATAATAAGTGTAAAGTTGTGTTGAAATTCGAATTTCAAACTTATATAAAATTGGCTCGAAGTCTTGTTTGACTTGACAAAATGCTAATTTTTGGCTTATTTCACGTACCAGTCAAGATCGAACCATAACCTCATGACATAAGGTGCATAATCCTGACACGCAACCTGAAACAAAATCGTCGGTGACAAATTTTTTGACACGGTGCCTAAAGAATCACTCTGATTATGATAAAAATTGAACAAGTTATGATGCTCTAAACGGCGAGAACTTGGTATTAAAATTCACAGTGCAGATTTTTCCAGCTTATTTTGTGTACTATTCATGAACAAATCATAAGCTCATGGCTTTTGGTGTGGAATCCTGACGCGCAACCTTAACTAAAATTGTCGGAGACAAAATTTATGATGCTATGCCGAAAGAATCATCTCGTTACGATAAAAATCGAGAGTTATGATTTTTCGAATGGAGAGAACTAATGGACTTATTTTTGCTGCATTGAAAATTTTAGCTTATTTTCATGCGCACTTTAGGAAGCGAGCCATAAACAGAAGCCTTCGAAGCGCGATCCAAACTCGACACCTGAAGCAAAGTTGTAGCTAACAAAATTTGTGATTTCATACTTCAAGAATTTGTCCGATACGATAGAAATGGAGAGAGTTACGATTTTTACAATATCGAGAAACAATTCGGTAGAAAACCATTCCGGGGTGCAATTTTCTTTGGTAATTCACACTTTCGGAGATATTATGCAAAGAATTAACTTCTGACCCGAACATACGAATCGAAGATAAAATCAAGCAAATATTTCACCCAAAGAACCATCCAAAAACGTCAAACCGGGCGAACATTGTGAATTTTTGAACACCCGATAAACAGTAGTTCAACACACTGTTTTGATTGTATATCCTCTGAGTATTCGCACATTCAGAGACCTTCCTTAAGAACTGTCTCCCGAGCCGAACACGAAAAATTGAAGGAAAAACAAGACAATTTAAAAGCTTCAAGAACCACTCAAATATGGTCTTTCGGTCAGGAGTTACAAATTTTTAAGCATTCGAAAACCAATGAACCAACAAATCCACTATATATCGCATTTAAGATATTTTGCGCATTTGAAAATCTTCCTCACAAAATTAGCCTTCGACCTGAAAAGATGAATTAAAGAAGATCTCAAGATGGTTCTAAATACTGAAGAACCATTCCCAAATCATTTTCTAATCTCAAGTTATGAATTTCTGACCTCAAACCTCAAGATACTGACTTCTGTCTGCACTCTCCCAAATCGATTGAAACGCTTGACTTTCTGTGCAATTCAAAACACGCCAAGTGCGAAGTGCGCTTGAATCTCGAAAACCTTGAGTTTCTGCTTTGCTGTACAACCTGACAAATCCATTGTTTTTATAGCCCTTTCTCACAGAGAAAACCCTTGATTCCATGTGTATAGACTCAATGACATGTTTGTATACATATGATGATGAAGTATAAGCCAATTAGGAATAAAATGAAGATGGAAAATTTTAGGGTGCAACTGCTTCCCCTATTCAATCTTCTTTAACCTGAGGGTGAGATTGGCGATAACCTTTCGAACAATCAAGGTAAAAGAGGATTGAATACTCAATAGAACCATAAAAGCTGCACTCTGAAGGTAATCGGGTATTACTTATTTTTGGCTTTTCCAAATTTTCTAATTTTTCTTTTCTTTTGGTGAAAGGTGGTTATTAGGGAGTGTATGTCAAGTCAGGATTAGACACACACAAGAAAAGAGATCAAACATAGATGTCTGGCCATAATTGGACATATACAAGAAAATTATGGATATATATGTTTGGTAAGACTGTTGAACACACAGAAGAAAGTGACTAACCGAAGAAGACTCTCATAAAGCATGGCTGAATCAAAGGCGAACCCGAAAATACATTCCCAATAAGAATGTTGGACACATACAAAGACATCTCGACTGAGAAAACCTGAATCAAAGGCGATCTCGAAGATATATGACAGAGAACACTTGAATCAAAAGCGAAAAAAAAGGCATCGGGAAGAGAATGCTTGCATCAAAAGCAAACTCAAAAACAAAGAACGCTTGCATCAAAAGTGAGCTCAAAAAAATCAAATAGAGAAGAAAGAAGACTAACCGCAGATAGACTTCTACAAAGAACACCTGAATCAAAGGTGAACTCAAAATATACCATACAGAGAACACTTGCAATCAAAAGTAATCTCAAAGGCATCAGACATAGAATACTTGCATCAAAAGTGAACTCACATGGGAGAAAGAAGACTAACTGTAGATATACTTCTATAGAGAATACCTGAATCAAAGGTGAACCCGAAAGATACCAGCCAGAGAATGCTTGCATCAAAAGCAAGCTCAAAGGCATCAAACGGAGAACACTTGCATCAAAAGTGAACTCACAGGAGAGAAAGAAGACTGACTACATTAGACTTCTACATAGAACACCCGAATCAAAAGATAACTCAAAATATAACAGACAAAGAATAGTTGCATCAAAAGCAAGCTCAAAAGCATCAGATAGAGAGCACTTGCATCAAAAGCAAACTCTCAGAGGAGAAAGAAGACTAATCGCAAATAGACTTCTATAGAGAACACCTGAATCAAAGGTAAACTCAAAAGATACCAGACAGAGAATGCTTGCATCAAAAGTGATCTCAAAGGCATCAATGACACATGTTTGGTAAGAATATTGAACACACATCAAGAAGAGAGTGACCAGAACAGACTCTAACAAAGAACACCTGCATCAAAGGCGGACTCAAATATAGATAAGGGTATTAGACACGTACAGAGATATCTTACATAGGACACTTGAATCAAAAGCAAACTCAAAGACATCAATGGAAAATGCTTGCATCAAAAGTGAACTCTCGGGGAAAGGAAGAATAGTTGTAGCTAGAATCCTAGAGAAAGCACACCGATCAAAGACAAACTTACTTGGGATACTGATATGACATACTCTATTGGGGAAACTAGCCAAGACTCTTATGAGACAAGACACTTAATATGACGTGAATATATGGGAATACATCAGTTGGATAAATCCTGGGGAAAGAAATCAGAAGATTATTCAGCTTGGGTATATAACATCTGGTTATGTCAGGTGCATAGTGTTGTACCCTAAAATTTTCCCTCTCATTTATCAAGGGATCATCCTGGACCCTCAGGATTGCTTCTGTCAAGTTTCAAGTCTCGGATTACAATTTTTTCAAGAAAGTCATTCACAAGGGCAAAATGGTCAAATGCACACTGAAAAGTCAAACTTTGACTTTTTGATCAAAATTCATATTTCATCAAGACATGAAGTTGGTTCATCAAGAAAATAAAAAGTCCAAAATTACTTTGAAAAGTCAGATTTCTAAATACTTAGAAAATTTTCTAAGTGTTAAGAAAATATGATAATTACATAACTTTGGGCCAGATTTTCATCATGATGCAAGATGATTCAATCAGAACTTCTGACATGAAATTTATAGATCTTAATGAGATCTAAAACATTGCTGAACAAAACTTCTCCTAGAAATGCTAGTATTTCAAGTTATAAATCCTTGAAGACACGTTTATGAAGTTAAAACACTTAGTAAATTCTGGGCATTTTTAAGTCAGAATTTAGACAGAAATTCTCGGCCAGTTTTCACACAAGTATAATCAAAATTTGCAAAAGTGATTCAAAAAGGGATGGAAGAACATGTTACAAGCTTTCTAGAGAATTCCTTCAGATCATACTGGAGAAGGGATAATCAAAATTCAAAAGTTCTACTCTTCGATCAGAACACGACCCTTCGAATCTCACTCTTCAACATACAGAAGCTCTACTCTTTGATCAGAACATGACTCTTCGAATCTAATTCTTCAATGTACGGAAGCTGTGTTCTTCAATCAGAACATGACCTTTGAATCCCCCTCCAAGCTTGCCTCAATTTTCCAAGCTTCTACTGAAGCCTTGGACTGTTGCTTGCTGTGCACAAGCTTCGACTGGGCATGTTTTCCCTTTAAAATAGCCTCCTTCGATCCAAAGGGGAAGGGCTTCTTGTCAGTACTCCTTCAATTGCACCACTGTCTTTGCATGCTGGCTTGACTCACAAATGCAATAGCTACCCGCATGCAAGCTGGATCCTTGCTTTGAGTGAGCATTTATTTTCCTTGGAGCAAGCTTATTTCCTACTTCTACTAGGCAAACCATCCCTTTGGGCGTGCCTTCAGCACACAAAAGCAAGAACTTCTCCAGACTGGCCTTCGATTCACAAAAACTCCCACTGGGCAAAAGACCCCTCAACGTGTCACCAGCGCACGTATCCCTCTTCAATTTGTCTTCAGCACAAGGCCAAGACTCCTCCAAAGTTGCCTTCGACCACAAGGCACTGGCCACCTTTGTGCCAGCTTCTCATAAGCAATGGCCTCCTTTATGCTTGCCCTGACTTGTTTAATGCTAGCATCCACAAGGCATAGGCTGCCTTTGTGCCAATTTCGACTGGGCGTAGACTCCCCTTTGAAACATTTGTATACACTTCAGCATTCAGAAGGCCTAGTCGAAGGCCACACAAGAGGCCCATTCGAAGGAAGTAATACTAGATCCAGTTGAAGGGTATACAAGAGGTACATTTGAATAAGCATGCAGAAGGCCCAGTCTAAGGCCACACAAGAGACCCATTCAAAGAATACATGTTTGGTCCATTCGAAGGACACATAACTGGTGGGAACGAATGTTGTTTTAGTCTAGTTGAAAGTTGTGGAAAGATGGAGGATTCGATTCAAAGGATCAAGTTGAACATTTAGACCCATAAGCTAGGCTATATGTTTCCCCTTTTCAGGCCTCAAACCTATGACTCACTCTATATTGAATTGTTTATACAAGTTAAAATAGGCTTTTACCCATTCGTTGTCCAAGACAACTTGCCCTTAATAGTATAATACTACTTTTAGAAATGTTTTTTTAGAGCCTTGCACATGTTTTCCTTCTGCAGGAAGAAATCCATCTAAACCATTCATCTTGCTATCTCATCTTAGGATAATGACACAAGTGGACATTTACTTTCCAGCCGAGCATTCTTTTATTATTTTTACTCCCAAACTTCCCCAAACCTTTCTCTATAAATAGAGAGATCCTTTGCAAAGAAAAAAAGAGAGGGAGAAGAGAGAGGAACGGATTTTCAAATTTCTCAAACACCACAAAATTCTGAAACACTTAAACACTTGTGATAATACAAACCTAGAATCCAAATACTTGTCTCTTTCAAATATAAAACATTCTTACACCTTGCTATCCTTTGAATCCATCAAAGCAGGACATTTCACTTGTTTTTCTCTTTCGAATCCAGTGTCAAAAGCCTACCCTTGGTCTCTCCCTTCGAATTCAGAAGCATTCAAGGTAATCACTTCAAGGTCCAGCACATGCTCCAGCCTCAAGCAAGGTAAGTTGATCTAAAACTTAAACTTTTTGTTTCTTGCATAACATGTAAATACGATTCCTTTTCGTTTCAAACATGTACATACTATTGCTCTTCTTTTCATTTCCATCCTTTTAATATGTTTCATGGTTAACAACCTTCTGGGTTTTTTCTCTTTGTACATTTAAACATGCTTTAAGAACTAACATGACCCTAAGGTAATGTTGGCATGGCCTTAGGCCATGTTGCTATTCAAACTCAAACGAAAGAAACATGAAACAAGAAGTTGGAAATGAAGCCTCTGGCTTCCACACTAACCTCCAGGACAAACGAAAGAGGTAGCCAGAAGGCACACCACACTGATTCCAGGTCCAATCGAAAGGCACAACATGCTGACCCATAGGCCCCAATCGAAGGTCATACCTTCACTCTTTTCAGGTTAAATCAAAGAGTGCCAGAAAGTGCAGAGTCGAAGGGTTTTTCTGCATGAATCGAAAAGACCCTTTTTCTTGCTTTTGTTTTATTTTTGCCTTTATATTTAATGTAAATTCAATATGGTTGTAATAGTGTAGGATTTTACCTTTCTACATTTCTTTACTTTATACAAAATGTTAGTAATTAGTGTGCATGGCAAGATAAAATCAACAAGAAGACCACCCTGATCAAAAGAGAAAAAAATGCATGCAATCAAACACATTTTGCACACGTGCACCTCTAGGGTTAACTCCACTTGTTGCCTTATGAAAAATTGTCATGTTATGCATGTGAGACATCTTAGCAAAAACAATCAAATACAAGATCATAGTCCCTCGATGATGCTTCGAATGTTTCCTTACAAATGATCTTAGTCCCTCAAGAGAAATGCTAAGATATCTCACAACATTGCTATCATGACTATACGATGACCCACACCCGTCACTTTACATACAAAGATAAGGCTTATTACCAATAAATGGTAAGATAGCAATATCAAAGGAAGAGAGAAATGAACAAAAGGCTTTTAGAGGAGTTTGGGTAAAACTGCATCTGAACTGAGAAGGAACCTGGGTAAGGTTGCAAAGGTATTCAGGTAGACCCTGCAAAGGTGAAGGCCATACAAGAGATGTTGGCTCCTCGTATTGAGAAGGAGGTTAGAGGTTTCTTAGGACACCTAAATTATATCGCCAGGTTCATTTCACATCTGACTGCTACTTATGAACCAATCTTCAAGCTACCGAAGAAAGATCAAGTGGTAAAGTGGAATGAAGAATGCCAGGCCGCTTTTGAAAGAATCAAGGAATACCTTCATTAACCACAAATTCTGATGCCTCCGGTTGAAGGAAGACCTTTGGTAATGTACTTAACAGTGATATACAATTCAATGGGGTGTGTGTTGGGGAAGCATGATGAGTCTGGTAGAAAAGAGCATGCAATATACTACCTTAGAAAAAAGTTTACCGACTTTGAGACAAGATACTCACTGCTCGAGAAACATTGTTGCGCTTTGGCATGGGCTGCTCGCCGACTAAGATAGTATATGTTAACCCACACTAATTTGTTGATATCTAAGATGGATCCAATCAAGTACATTGTGATATGATGGGAGAACTGACTTGAGGTTTTGCGTTTGTGTTCGCAAATGTTTTGGTTTACCTGAATACCTTTGTGAGGAGTTTGGGTAAAACTGCATCTGAACCGAGAAGGAACCTGGGTAAGGTTGCTTTGTGAGGAGTTTGGGTAAAATTGCATCTGAACTGAGAAGGAACCTAGGTAAGGTTGCTTTGTGAGGAGTCTGTGTAGGTATTTAGGAGGAACCTGGGTAGGGTTACTTCGGGATAAGTCCGTGTAAAACTTCGGTAGGAACCTGGGTAAGGTTACTTTGGGATAAGTCTATGTAAAACTTCAAGAGGAACCTGGGTAAGGTTACTTTGAGATAAGTTTGTGTAAAACTTCAGGAGGAACCTGGGCAAGGTTACTTTGTGATAAGTTCATGTAAAACTTCAGGAGGAACCCGGGTAAGGTTACTTTGTGATAAGTTTGTGTAAAACTTGAGGAGAAATCTGGGTAAGGTTATTTCGTGATAAGTTTGTGTAAAACTTCAGGAGGAACCTGGGTAAGGTTATTTCAGGATAAGTTCGTGTAAAACTTCAGGAGGAACCTGCGTAAGGTTATTTCGGGATAAGTTCGTGTAAAACTGCATTTGATCATGCAGATAATTACTCTGTTTAGTTTCCAGAGCTAATCTTGAACTTGCTGGAAGTTGTTGATGATAACCATCTTTCTTGAAAAGGTACATGATTAATCGTATATGATGCATGACATGCATTGTATGATGATGTTCTCAAAATAAATGAGATTATGTCGTATGCAATATGTATGCGTACGTCATGATATATGAACATGAAATGCTATTGTGGCACGTCCTAGTTTGGGAAAATAAATCCCTAACTGTTGTTGGAGAGTAATAGAAATTGAGTTCCTGACTGTCGTAGAAAAAGTGGTTCTTCTACTTCCGCTGGAGATGGTGAACCAGAGATGACTATGCTGGGGATTTTCCCCTTATTTATGGATATTCTGTCGAGGAGAGACTCTGCTTGAGAACAACTCTGCGGGGGAATAATTCCGTTGGAGAGAGAAGTTTCCATAGCTGAAGGGATAAACTCTGTCAGGGATTGAGCTTCTGTATTCAGAGGAATAAACTCTGTTCGGAAGAAAACTTTATGAACCGCTTGCGATTACAAAATTCGGCTGGGGAATATAGACGTCGGCTCTCCGAAAGAGCTTGGCTGGGGAAAGTAACTCCTGTTTAGGGAGGCAAAGATCAAAACTTTGGTTGCCTCTATTATGTGAGGATTATAGATGTTACTAGGATGCATGCTGAGGATACGATAATGACTTCGTATCAAGACTTTTCTGCCCCTGTACCTGCTGGAGAAAGTGCCTGCGGAGGCCTTGTGGCTTGAGTGTTATCCCAATTTATGAGGTGCTTGGTAACTGCCGATCAAAATGATAAGTCTTCTACTGATAGGCAAGTGACGGGATGACCGGACATAGTCATACGCTTTAATCCCTAACTTTTGCCTGGATTGTCTTTTCAGATTTTCAGTCCACCGGGATACCCTTTTTTGCCCAAGCCGCCTTTTCAGGTTTTCGGCTTGCCAGATGTACATATCTTTTTTTTTTATCCCTAATTTTTGCCCGAACCCTTTTGGTTTGCCGAGATGCCCTTATTTTTGCCTAGGCCAGTCAACCTAGCGGGTCTTTGTTCATGCGCAGTATTTTCTGACTATGTCCACGCTCTCAGGGTGTAGGAAGTTGTCACTGTCGGTAGTGTTGTGTTGCCACACTACCAGAAGATGTTTGTTTGATCGTACATGATTCGTTGCTAAAATTCATGCCCAATGCCCCCAAGTGATTCAGATGGAGATCTACCCCTGGCTATTTGGCATCTTTGAGAGATTCTTTAAATCTTGACTTGACTGCCCCAGATGATGGACAATGATCATGCCGTGCCCCTTGGTTGGAAGTGTTTTTCCACTTGAGGTGATCCTTTTTATTGATAAGGTTTTTGTTCACTAGGTATTCGTCATACGAATTTCTCTACCGTTTAACAAATAGTCATATGCAAACAATGTTATTTTAAGAATGCAAAGCTTATGTCTATCTTGAAGTTTTGAAAATGCAGTTTTTTTTATAGAAAAAATAGAATTTTGCAAAGATGTGATATCAACTCAGGATTTGTAACGGACCTTCAGAAGTCAGGATACCTTTTGTAAAAATATGTTTTCGAACTAACCTATGCTTCAGCTAGGACTTTTAAGGGTTATAACGTGGCCTGGTTCACGGTTTAAGAAACAAAGGATAAAGGCTCAAATTTTATTTGTACCCACCCGTTCTTCGTGATGTTCTTTGATCCTAAACTCAGCTAATTGTGCATTTAGATCCCGTTTGAGTCTTTGCTCTGATATTCCAGTGATGGTTCGGATACTGACAATTTATTTTGAATAGGCAGTCATTTATTTTTTGTTGAGGGTTTGTAGGACCTCTTTCTTTTTAATTTTATTATCCCTGTCTTTTTCCTGAACTGTTTCTTTTTGTGATTACAGTTAGCGGGATGCCCTAGTTTTTTTATTAAGTCTCCTTCATAGGTTTTAACTTAATGGGCTTTTATTTCGAGAGATAATGACTGCCTGTCTTGATGATTATAGGGAACCATCTGTTTCCAGTGATTTCTGGTAAACAACCGCTAGTCTTCCAAACTATCGAATAATCTTTCTGACTGTTATTCAATTCCTCTGGTAACTCACAGGATCGACTAGATTGATCCTAGGACTCCTTGGATATTAAGGTTACTCTCACGATCGAACAAATATTCATGGTTGATATTGTATATGTGTTTGGCTTATTTCGATTTCTCTCTCTAAAAGTCTAAAGATGTAATCAAAATGTGTGTGTGAAAACTAAGTTACATGAATAAATGCTAATTGTAAAGACATGTAAAATTGCATAAAAGTGAAGTAAATGGTTTCGACTTACAAAACAGTTAATATAAAGGATTTCTAGAACGTAAAAGGTTTGAAATATGAAGAAAGCGTTTAATGCAAGAAATCTTTAAATGACTTTAAGTAAAAATATGCGTTCGAAGGGTAAGACTTGAAGGTAAAGGTATGGAAAATATGACAGTTTTCTGAGATATAAAGTGCTTGAAATATGAAGAAAACATTAAAATGTAAAACTTTGAAGAAGAGATTTCGAAGTGAAAAGACTGTAAATGAGAAAACTTGTAAATGTTATTTGACAAAAGGATAAAGGAAAGTGCTGGAAATGGTAAAAGGTTTTCATTAAATCAGAAATACATGGTGCTATCATACATACATTTCTCTTGCATTCGTTTCCCTTGCCATGTGGTAGTTTGAATGTTACTGAGTATTTTGTATAATAGATATGACACCCCAAATCCTAATACTAAGACTTCTATTTATACTAATTCGACCATAACGGTCTTGCTATAGGATTATGCCACGTTTAGAACATGCAGGACAATGCCTCTTTCGTCTTTCCACGTGTCCCCAAATGCTCCAGCACATAACTTTCAAACTTCGAAAGTCCCGCTTCCATTTGAATTTCAAATGCTTTGGTACTTCTCCGTTTCGAACGCTCTTCCCAGACACAGCCTTGTTGTTATTTCGAGACTTCTTTAGATATGTTCCCATAATTGCCACTCGAAGCTCCAAGCTTTGACATACTTATTCGAAACACTGCTTCTGCTACTTCGAAACATGACGCTTTACCTCATTTCGATCAAAACGTTTAATTCATTTGGCTTCTAATAACATTATCAAAATCTTCAGCCAACAAATTGCCCCTTTAAAATATGTATTTCGATTCCTCTGAGAAATACCTATTTTAAACACCTACACAAGATTTTGATGGGACTTTCGAGACTGTGACATGGGCTCGATACTGGCTTCATGATTTCCCAGGACACCTTCGATACGACCTTTCTGCCATGTCAATTAAATCTGATCAAGGCACAGGTGCGAATGCTTGGGAAAATCCCAAATGTCTTTTACTTTCCATATCTTTAACCTTTGCTTTAATTGTTTTGATTTTCAGCCATCAGGATAAAGACAGCTGCCTCAAAGTCGAAAGAAGGGAGTGCCCCTCAAGCCTCCATCGAAACTACTGACAAAGTGACTCCACCCGAAACAACCACTATTGCTGCAACCATAACAACAACAATAATACCAACAACAACCAGTGTTCCAATTCCAACGGTAATCACTTAGCCTTGATGTTTCGAATTCACTCATGCTTTATGGTTTCCATCTAACTCTTCGTTTAAAATTCTTTCAGACCAACAAGCTTCCTCCTACTACTCCCAAGAAGCGGAAATCAAGCACCACTGGGGAAGACCCCAAGGCTGGAGGAAACTTAAATACTGCTTCGAAGAAGAAGCCAAAGAAAGATATTTCGAAAAGCACCGTTCCAACTAGTGTCTCTGGACTTGATTCCGGGGATGCTGCTCCCTCACCCAAATCCAAAAATCCACCTTCGACCTCCAACCCAACGTTGGAACATATAGCTAGTAACCTCTCCTCTGAGAGTCCACAGGTAAATTGAACCTTTAAATTTTTTACAATACTAACTTCTTATTACCTTGGTGAATGTTTTTTCTTAACATTCTGTTGTTCCTTGCAGAACATCTTGAATCCAGCTTCCACTATTTCGAACTCACCATCCAGAGCTGCTGCTCCGCTCAACTCCTCTCCTCAAGGAGATTCCAGCAACCTGGTTCAAAATAAAGGTTCCTCCAATATGGCGGTTCTGGCTGGAACTTCTGAACAGCAGGATGATCAAGGTACCTCCATTCCTCTGAAAGAGATAAACGAAACAACACTTCAAACGTCTGCAGAGGATTTGCAAAGGGCTTCTCTTCAAAAGTCCCCTCTTGAAACTCTTCAAGAGGACCCAAAGGACACTCAAACTGAAGAAGAGAAAGGTGATTCTGGGCAAAGAGCCGAAGAATCTGCAGACGAAGAATCTGAGGAGGAGAATGCCAATGACGGTTCGACTGTTGGGACGGAGTCCAACGCAAATAGCAGTGAAAGGGATGGTATCGAAGTGGTGGACTTGGATGAGGATGAAGAAGACCAAGAGCACGAAACAAATGAAGGGGATGGTAATGCAACCAACGAACCCATAGAGGTTGAAATGGACGTGGCTCCCCTACGTGTGGAACTCCCTCAATCCTCTCTGTCTCGAATGACTGACGAGGAACTGGCACTTCTGAGACGAAATGACCCTATTGGGTACATGAAGGCAAAGTTGGCTCAGAGGGACGTCCCACTTGCTAGGGCTGGCACAAGTTCGACCAGCTATCCTCTTCCCACAGATGAAAGAATTGTTCTTCTTAATAAAATTAGGAAAACCATTCTCAATGTGGATATATTCGAAGTGCTTAAGCAAGATAGTACTGCTTGCTATACTATGAAGGAGCTGCTCACAAAGGTCAATCTTTCCACCTGCTCCTTGCCAGTTAGTACTCTCTTGTTCGATCTTCAGAATTTGCTGGACAACATAACTGGTTACCTTCTCCAAGACGAATCTGCTGCCAAGAAGGTTCAAGAGAAACACATTGCCATGGATGCCGCTTATGAACAAGCTTCGAAACTCTCTCAAGAAGCTGAGGATCAAGCTATGCATCTGAAGCAGGCGAAAACTGATTATGAGGCTCGAGCTGAGTCCATCCTTCTTTGGGAAAGGCAGATTCTGGAACTTCAACAGAAGGTTAAGGAGGCTAAAGAACAACAACTAGCCTTCGAAACCAATTCTGCTGGTAACCAATTCGAAGAGCTTCTCAACCAGGGGCTTGCGGAAATGGAGACTGCAGAACAACTTAAAGGAGAAGTGGAAACCTTGGAAGGAGCCAGGCGGTTCGCTCAGCAGAAACTTGAATCATTTCGAAGCACTTTTAATCGATTGAAAAATAATTCTTATTTCTAGATTTTGATGTTTATTTGACTATAATTTTGGTTTCTTACATGTAATATTCGAACAACGCCATTTTGGCATTTTATCTTGCCATCTTGGCTTTTTATAACATCTTGTTTACGTTGTTACTATTCGAATCTCCTGCAGGCTTGGCTTATATTTCTTTAAATATTTCCCATTAACCTTTAGGACACGTTTATCATCCATGAGTTCTTCGATTTCGTATGCATTGTTTGAGAATACTTTTAATATTCGAAAAGGTCCTTCCCAATGAGGTGACCATTTACCTAACGCTTTATTCTTCTTGTCCATAGGCAATATGACTCTCCAAACCAAGTCATTAATAATGAATACTTTTTTCTTCACCCTTTTATTGTATGTTCTGGCCACTCTTTCTTTTTGCCTCATCAAAATTTCCAATGCATGTAATCTAATTTCGTCCAACTCAACTAATTCATTCATCATCATTTCCCAATATAATGCAGTTGGGATTTCGTTTTGTCTCTGAATTCGAACTGATTGTAGATGAATTTCTACTGGCAACACTGCATCATGACCAAATGTGAGTTGGAAAGGTGTAGTGTTAGTAGCTTCCTTAGGAGATGTTCTACAAGCCCATAATATTTGGTCCAGAGTTTTGTGCCAGTTTCTTAGCTTTTTGCCAATATGCTTCTTGATTAATCCTATTATTACTTTATTTGCTGCTTCGACTTGTCCGTTTGCTTGAGCATAATATGGCGTTGATGTTAGCAATCTAAACCCCATTTCTTGGGCAAATCCTTGCATCTTTCTACCAGTAAACACAGAGCCTTGGTCTGTAGTTATGCTCTCTGGCAATCCGAACCTATAGATAATGTGCTTTTGTATAAATTCAATAATAGCCTCTTGATCAGCAACTATCAGTGGTATAGCTTCGATCCATTTGGTAAAATAATCTATTCCCACCAAGATGTATTTCTGTCCTTTGGACGAAGCAGGATTTATTTCTCCTATCAAATCCAATGCCCATCCTCTAAATGGCCATGGTTTGATGATCGAATGCAACTCACTTGCAGGGGCATGTTGAATTCCTGCAAGTTTCTGACATTCCTCACATCCTTTAGCAAAGTCTATGCAATCTTTGAGCATGCTAGGCCAATACAAGCCATATCGAAATAACAACCATTTCATTTTATGGCCTGCTTGATGTGCCCCACATGCCCCATTATGGACTTCAGACAATGCTAAGTATGCCTCACTTTCTCCTAGGCATTTCAATAATACACCCTCTTGGGTCTTTTTAAACAATTCGTTCCCCATGAGGAGATATGACAATGCTCTATATTTTGTTTTTCTATCCACCTTTAGAGTTGGGTCTGCTAAATAACTCTTCAATGGACTTCGCCAATCTGCATCTGACAAAGTATTTATGGCTAATATTTCGAATCCCTGTTTCGATGCATATCCCAATCTCATACTTTCCAGATCCGATGGTGTGAATCTAGTAGCCATAACTCTTCCCCTTAATTCGACCAAATCCTTGAAGTTCTTGGTAGACACTTTATAACCTGAAGCCAACTGCGCTAAGTCATTTGCTTCTTGGTTCTCTATTCTTGGTATGTGTTGAATATCCATGTATTCAAATTTCCTCAATAGCCTATTGACTATGATGAAGTATACCATTAAATTTTCCTTTATGCACTTGTATTCCTTTGTGATTTGTTTGACCACTAATTCAGAGTCTCCTTTAATTTCGACTCTGGTTGCCCCCAATTCCAACAAAGCTTCAAGTCCAACAATGAGCGCTTCATACTCAGCTTCGTTGTTAGAACAACGAGGACCATCTAATTTATACTTGAATTTTGTTGGAAATCCTTCAGGAGAAATCAGAAGGACTCCAACACCACTTCCATTCCTGTGGGTTGAACCATCAAAGTACAATTTCCATGGTTGCATTTCGACGTAACTCATGACCGTCTGCTCAACCAAAGAATGGTCCACAATGAAGTCAGGAATCACTTGACCTTTCATAGCTTTTAAAGGCATGAAAGTCAACGAATATTCTGTTAAGGCTAAAGCCCACTTGCCAACTCTGCTATGCATTATTGGTTTTGAAAGCATATGTTTAATGACATCGAAATGAGATGAAACATAAACATCAACATGTTTTATATAATACTTGAGTTTCATACAAGAGAAATACAAATAGAGACATAGCTTTTCTAAATTGCTATATCTGGTCTCTGCATCATTTAGCACTCTACTTAAATAGTATATGGCTCTTTCGACGCCATTGCTATCTTCTTGTGCTAGCATACTACCTATACTAACTTCAGAGGCAGATATGTACAATCTCATGGGCTTCCCCCATGAAGGTGGAGACAAAATAGGAGGCTGAGAAAGGTATTCTTTTATTCTGTCAAACGCCTCCTGGTGAGATTCGTTCCATTCGAAGGCTTGACCTTGCTTTAGACGAAGTAACAGAGAGAAAGCTTGGGTTCTTCCACTTAGGTTCGAGATGAATCTTCTGAGGAAGTTAATTTTCCCTAGCAGAGATTGCAACTCCCTTTTTGACGCAGGTGCTTTCGTCTCCATTATGGCTTTGGTTTTGTTCTGGTTGATTTTGATTCCTTTCTTGTGAACCACAAAACCAAGAAAATCTCCAGCCTGAAAAAAAAATGCACATTTAAGGGGATTCATCTTTAAGCCATGTTTTCTCATTCGCTCGAATGATTGGCTTAAATGATGCAAATGTGTTTCTGCAGATATAGATTTGATGACTATATCGTCAATATACACCTGCATGAAGGTTTCAATGAAATCATGAAAAATTGAATTCATTGCCCTTTGATAAGTTGCCCCAGCATTCTTTAAACCAAAAGGCATCACCACCCATTCGTAGGTGCCTAAGGCTCCTGGGCAACGAAATGCTGTCTTTGCAACATCTTCTTCAGCAATGAAAATCTAGTTATACCCAGAGTATCCATCTAACATACTCAAGTATTCGAACCCTGCAGCAGAATCTACTAGCATTTCTGCCACAGGCATGGAATATTCATCTTTAGGGGTTGCAGTGTTTAAATCCCTAAAATCTATGCAAATTCTTAAAGAACCATTTTTCTTAATAACAGGTACTATGTTTGCTAACCATTCAACGTACCTTGTTGTTCTGATGAATTTGCAACGCAGCAACCTTTCGATCTCAACTTTAATTTTTGTGAGAACCGCTGGTGCGAATCTTCTGGGAGTTTGTTTGATGGGCCTCTTGCCATCTTTGATTGGCAGTCTATGTTCGACCAACTCCCTCTTTAAACCAGGCATCTCGTCATAGTCCCATGCGAAGCAATCTTTGTTTTCCTTAAGGACTTCGATCACTTCCTTCTTGAGGCCTGGGCTAAGTTTAGCACTTATGTAGGTTACTCTTTTCGTTTTTTCATCCCCTAAGTTGACTTCTTCGAGTGGATCCTGTGCCAACATTTTGGCACCTGAGTTTATGGGGTCCCTTTCGAAGCCTAAGGGTTCTTTATCATAGATGGCATCCAACCTTTGATCCATCTCAAACTCTTTGAAGGGTGAGCATTTCGAACCATTCCCACTTACTTCGTCCGTCTTTATAGTTGATTTATTTATTTCAGCCTCTAAGGCCGCTTTTGATTCGTTCTCAGCCATATAGGCCGAAATCCTTTCGAAAAAGGTAGACTCAGTCATGGCTAAGGTTGTCGAAGTCCCAGCCTGTTGGCCGTTTTTGTATAGTGCTTTCGACTCCCTCTTCTTCACTGATTATTGTTCCATTCCAGTAAAGGCCATCATGACGAAGGGTCATGTAGTAGTGGGCGTTTCTAGTTTCATTAATCTCATCATTTGGAACACACGAAGCAATCTTTGCCAGATTTTTATCATAATCCCTCTTGTCAACTAAATTGACAGTTGACATAAAGTAACTCTGGTCTGCTTCGATGTTTTCCACGATTCCATCATCTCTCCACATAACTAGTCGCTGATGCATTGACGAAGGAACTGCCCCCACGCCATGGATCCACTCTCTTCCCAGCAGTAAGTTATAGTTGGCCTTGGCTTCGATCACCATAAACATGGTGGGCCTACAGCTTGAGCCTATTGTCAATTCCAACTGGACCACTCCCAGTGTTTTGCCCACTTTTCCCTCATAATTGGACAGAACCATATTATGGGGCTTGATGTCTCCTTCGCGGATCTCTAATCTTTTTAGCATGAAATGGGGTATCAAATTGACTGCAGCACCCCCATCCACTAGAACTTTGTTCACACCATGGACACCAACTTTCGCCCGAATGAAAAGTGGCTTGAGATGGTTCTTCATTGCATGTTCTGGACGTTCGAAGAACGCATTTTGTTCCTCAACAGCCCCATTGTCCATCACATAGTAGCACACGGGCCTATGTTTTATCAAATCTGTGGTGTCTTCCTCCTCATATTCATTGATTTCGGTTTCCTGCCCAAATTCGCAGGGAAGCACAGACACCACGTTACAGTTCAAGTTAAATGAAGACTCCCCCTCCAATTCGAAGTTATCTGTTATCATATCTTCGTCCTCTTCCGGGCCTGGAGTGTATCCCTTTGGTTCATTGCGTTGTTCTTCAGAGAAGAGCCTCCTATTGACTGGAGGTTTGTCTTCAGTTTGATTTTTTGGTTTGTTGGTGCTAGATTCACCTTGGCTTTTCGTTGAAGTAACCCCTTTGCTTGCCACAGCTTCTCTCTCAGCCTTTCGAATCCTTTGTTGTCTACGCCACTGGGATCTTGACATGGGGTTCCTTCCTTTGTAATTTTCTAATCTCACCTCCTCCCTTTTTGCTGTGTTGAATTGCCTCCTGTATGTCACAGCATGGCGTGCATTTCGTTCAGCGTTTATCCATCTATCTTTGCCTTTGTCATTTCTGACCTGTAACCATCTATCGGTTGGCACTTCAGCAGGGAGTTTGAAAGTCACTCTTCGAGCAGCCTTGGGGTGAGGGCTATCAGGCCTTCGCTGTTTGTGTCTGCTGTCGAAACGTGGGCCCATCTGGGCAGTTTCTTGATGGTTCCAGCAAGGGACGAAGGGAATCGTTTCGAAGGCCCTGGCCATGCTTTGGTCATACACAGCAGAACACCTTGGGCAAATCAAGCACTTGGTTGCCCCTTTGTAGCAGCGAAACACAAATTCCAGCAAACTTTCTCCAGCCTTGGGATAACACCTAAAAAGCTGGTTATCCTGGCGCCAATTGTTGCCAGTTCGAGTCCTCTGTACCCTTTCGAAATTCGCAGCGATTCTTTGATTGTAGAGGATGCTGCACCTAGGGCACAATATCATGCCTGAATCTCCTTTGTGGCATGTCATGAGATAATCCTTGAGACTAGCATCTCCAGTGTGATTATCCCCCATTCTATACTTTTCTTTTTCTAAGTATTTTTCCACTTCCTCCATCTCAGAGCGAGGTCTTTCCATATCCACCATATTTATTTCAACATCTCCCCCTTTAGCTTCATCATCACCCCATCCTGTGGGCTTTATATCCTCAATCTGAACCTTCGAACTCTCTGGGGCAGAATATTTGACCAAATAGTCAAATTTTCCACTGGGTTCCCCTAGAGTGTCCCATATTTCCTTCTGAAGGGGAATTGGTTGCGTGATTTGGACTTTCTCCAATTCCAGCCTCAAGCCTTCAGTGACTTGTGTTAATTCTTGGTTTTGATTTACCTGGCCTTCAGTAGCCTGGGTTTCTCTTGCAACAGCTACAGGTGCGGCAATCGGAGTCTCTGGCATATTCTGGATGTCTTCAGTGACCTCCTCGCTGACTTCGACCATCACCCAGTTTTCAACTCCAGTACCCTTCTCTCCTGTTAGGGCGTCGCTTTGATCAGTTTCCACCATGTTGACCTCTCCAATGCATGCAGGCTCGGAGTAGTTGGTGTCTGCGACGTCCAAGGGATCTTCTTCCACTTTCATCTTCACCTTATCAGCAAACTTTAGTCTGCCATCTTTGATCGTGTTTTGAATCAGGTCCCTGAAAAGAAAACATTGTGAGGTTTTGTGGCCTAGGAAACTATGATATTTGCAAAATCCTCTCTTCTTTCTCTGATCCAAAGGAGGTATTTTGACATTTGATGGCACAATTAGTTGGCCATCTTTGACAAGTAAGTCAAAAATCTCGTCACATTTAGTGACATCGAAGGTATAAACCTTCTTTGGAAATTTGTCACTTTTTTCATTTTCAACAATGTCTTTCCCTTTTGTGGGAACTAACAATTTGCAGGAATAAGGCGGGGCCTGTTTTAATTCAGCGAGGTCGATTTCGACCTCTTCGAATTCGAGTTCAGGATATTCTTCTGCTTCCTCAGTCCCAACATAGGAAATCCTTTCTTTCTTGCTATTCTTAAAGACTCTGGCTTTTTCGGCCTTTAGTCTTTCGACCTGTAGAACCCTATCGGCTAACTGAGCCATATCCCTCAAATACTGAGTGTCTAGTTTCTTTCGAATAGAATAATCCAAGCCACCAGCGGCCATTTCGACTAACTCATGTTCAGGCACTACTGTGTAACATCTGGATTTCAAAAGCCTAAATCTATTCAAATAATCATCTATGGGTTCGGTGAACTTTCTCTTAACACTGGCCAATTCCTTCAAACTTATTTTCGACTGTCCCATGTAAAATTGTTCATGGAATAATCTCTCTAAGAGAGCCCAAGTGTCAATGGACCCAGGAGGCAAAGTGGTAAACCATGTGAAGGCGTTTTTTGTCAAGGAACTTGGGAAGTATTTGATCCTGAGATCTTCATTATTGGCTATATCTCCCGCTTCGGTTAGATATCTCGCTATGTGTTCGACTGTTGACTCATTGGTATCCCCAGCGAACTTTGTAAATTTAGGGACTTTATATCCCCTTGGTAAATCAGTATGCATTATGCAATCCAATATAGGAGAAGCGTAATTTGGCCTTCTCATTCCTGTGTTGAGACCATTCTGGGCCATGACTCTCTCTATCATGGTGGTTAGGTTGTTTTCTGCCAAGATGTTATCGTTTCGAATTCTATGAACGACAGCATCGGCATCTTGATTTCGACCAACCAAAACAACTCCCCTAGGTTGTTCTTCTCAAAACTCTGGGGCTTCTAGCCTTTCGACCCTTGCCCCTGGTTCCATAATTTCCCTTTGTGGGCCCGGGATTATTGGGGCTTCTAACCTTGGTGCCCTGGCCCCTAAGTTAACTTCTTCTCTGGGTGGTCTATAATTTGGGTCGTTAGCAATTTGTTCTATAACAGGCATGTTTGCTCGAAATCCCGCCTGATTCTGCCTACGCCTTTCTGGGGGAGCAAAGAAATCTGCTATTCGACTCATATTGTCAGCATTTTCTCTGTTTGTCACAGTCACATTTTGCACTATTGGGGCAAATATCTCCTGCATGGTTTGTGCTAACACCCCTATCATATTATGGTTACTGTCATCCATCAATTGCCTAAAAGCCAACTGGTTGTCTGTGGTTAAGATAGGCATTATGCTATAACCCACCGACCCTTGGTTATTTGTCATAAACTGATTCACCCCAGACCCAGACCCTAGTTGTGGAGATGAATTCGATGTGGAATTGTGTAAACCTGCCATAAAAGAGGTTGGCATTCCATAAGAGGAATTTCTGGTTCTATTCCCATCGAAACCGGGTGGTCTAGTTAATGGAGTGGCGAAATAGGATTGTGTCCCTGATGGTGGAACGAATCCCCCAGGGTAGCCAATGGTTCCAGTATTTCCTAAGATCGAACTATTAGTTGATATGCCACTTACTCCATTGGTGGCTATGTTACTGGTCGAAGATGCAACAGACTGTGCATTCGAAGGGATTACATTAGATGTTCCGATTGAAGTGGACGCATTAGTGCCTGTTGTATGTGGGCCATTTTGGTCCCCTTGTTGATTGTCTGAATTAGACATTTTTTCCAAACGTTTTCTTCTGGATAAAGGTTGGTTGCTGTTGGTTATCTTACCACTTCTCAGGTTCATAAAACAGCAAACTTCTTAGGTTCCAACGTTTTTGTAATGGTTATGTCTCAACAATCCTTATTTCTAATATCCAATTATTGGTCCCATCAGGTGTGCCAATTTGTTTCCAGTGATTTCTGGTATACAACCGCTAGTCTTCCAAACTATCGAATAATCTTTCTGACTGTTATTCAATTCCTCTGGTAACTCACAGGATCGACTAGATTGATCCTAGGACTCCTTGGATATTAAGGTTACTCTCACGATCGAACAGATATTCATGGTTGATATTGTATATGTGTTTGGCTTATTTCGATTTCTCTCTCTAAAAGTCTAAAGATGTAATCAAAATGTGTGTGTGAAAACTAAGTTACATGAATAAATGCTAATTGTAAAGACATGTAAAATTGCATAAAAGTGAAGTAAATGGTTTCGACTTACAAAACAGTTAATATAAAGGATTTCTGGAACGTAAAAGGTTTGAAATATGAAGAAAGCGTTTAATGCAAGAAATCTTTAAATGACTTTAAGTAAAAATATGCGTTCGAAGGGTAAGACTTGAAGGTAAAGGTATGGAAAATATGACAGTTTTCTGAGATATAAAGTGCTTGAAATATGAAGAAAACATTAAAATGTAAAACTTTGAAGAAGAGATTTCGAAGTGAAAAGACTGTAAATGAGAAAACTTGTAAATGTTATTTGACAAAAGGATAAAGGAAAGTGCTGGAAATGGTAAAAGGTTTTCATTAAATCAGAAATACATGGTGCTATCATACATACATTTCTCTTGCATTCGTTTCCCTTGCCATGTGGTAGTTTGAATGTTACTGAGTATTTTGTATAATAGATATGACACCCCAAATCCTAATACTAAGACTTCTATTTATACTAATTCGACCATAACGGTCTTGCTATAGGATTATGCCACGTTTAGAACATGCAGGACAATGCCTCTTTCGTCTTTCCACGTGTCCCCAAATGCTCTAGCACATAACTTTCAAACTTCGAAAGTCCCGCTTCCATTTGAATTTCAAATGCTTTGGTACTTCTCCGTTTCAAACGCTCTTCCCAGACATAGCCTTGTTGTTATTTCGAGACTTCTTTAGATATGTTCCCATAATTGCCACTCGAAGCTCCAAGCTTTGACATACTTATTCGAAACACTGCTTCTGCTACTTCGAAACATGACGCTTTACCTCATTTCGATCAAAACGTTTAATTCATTTGGCTTCTAATAACATTATCAAAATCTTCAGCCAACACCATCACCATCTTTTGTTTCGGAAGGACGTCTTTGATGCCATTCATTGTGTACGAAGCGGCAGATTGTGACTGAATGCGCCTCTGAATTAACTGAGAAAACTACTATGCCCCAGGTTATGATTAAGGGTTTTAATATGTGTGAAAAGAAAAACTCCTACTTTTTTGGCTCGAAGGGGTTGACTAAGGATTATCTTCCTTATAACTCCATTGTTTAGGATTTGAAACAACGCCTGTACATCATCAACAAGGCCTGTTCAAAAGCATACTGTAGAGATTATGGTATCGTTTTCGTCATCCTCCCTCTAAAGGCTTACAGTTTTTTAGTCGAGAGTTGAATATCACGAAAAGGAAATATAAAGCAATTTAAGCATAATGAAAAAAAATTAATTCAAGACAGACATGTGTAATGCATTAATGAAATAAAAATGTTTGACATGACAATAATTGTTTGAATAAGCAAAGAAAATACAACTTTAGAATTCAAGTGAACAAAAATGCTTTCAATCCTAGCCATGTTTTGGAAAGGGAGCAGTGATCACATTGGGAGTCTCAGGAGGGTCGAATTCGATCTCCTTGGCGTAAATCATATTTTGAATCTTGTATTTCAGTACCCAACAATCGTTAGTATCGTGCCCCGAGCTACCAGAATGATAAGCACACCTTGCATCCGGGTTGTAGTTATGATAAGAAGTCTTAGGGTTTGGATGAGGGTTTATCATCGTAATCAGATTCATCTTCAACATGTGTTTCAATGCTTGTGACAATGGCATGTTGATTTGGGTGAACTGACTTTGAGGTCTTTCCACCCTTGGTTGATTGTTTCGTTGTTGTGGTCGTTGTGTGCGTGCTGAATTAGAGATCAACACTGCCCCCACAGATTAGTGGTAGTCTGCCTTGCTACGCCTCTTCTGGCCGTGCACAACATTGGCTTCCCTCTTGGCACCAAATGACTTCTTCTCTGTACTCGAAGAGGTATTTTTATGGATCTTACCACTCAGGATCCCAGCTTCTACTCTTTCTCCAGTCAGAATCAGCTCGGTGAAACCCATTGACGAGCTGCCGATCAAATGATTAAAGAATGGACCAGATAGCGTCCCCAGAAACATATCAACCAACTCCCTATCAGACAACGGGGGTTGGACTCTTCCAGCCAAGTCTCTCCACTTTTGGGCATAGTCTTTAAATCCTTCACTTGCACCCATGGACATACTCTGAAGTTGAGTACGAGTAGGAGCAAGGTCGGTATTATACTGATACTGCTTGTAGAAAGCAGCAGCCAGATCTTCCCAGTTTCAGATATTTGCTCCCTCTAGCTGGTAGAACCATTCAAGTTGAGTCCCTGCCAGACTATCTTGAAAGAAGTGAACCCATAGATTTCTATCAGCTGTGTGGGGCTGGATCTTCCTGACATAAGAACGGAGATGGAGTTTTGGGCAGGACACCCCATCATACTTAGCAAAAACTGGAGCTTTGAACTTATGAGGGATAACCACTCCAGATACCAGTCCCAAATCTCCGAAATCCAAACCAGGGATCTTCTGAATCTCCATAGCACTCAGACGGTCTTCAAGTTGTTTGTACCTATCCTCAGCAGGAGGATGCTATTCCTCATCATAATCTGTATCATTATCAGAAACTGTAGGACTGGGGCCCTTTTCTTCTTCTTGGTCCTCCTCTCCCTTGGATGAAAAGGACATATCAGCTTGTTGTTTCAACCTATCCCCAAACCTTTTGCCCATACTCAGCAGAACAACCTTCTTCTTCTTCTTCTTCTCTTTCTCTTTTAGAATGAGAGCTTTCAAGTCCTCTTGCCCTTTAGCCAAGCTCAAGAACATCTGTTAGAATTGGGCATTTTGTGCCTGAAGATCTTTGATAGCTTGATTAGAAGATATTTCTGCTGAAATAAACAGCGAAGAAGATGAGAAACCTGTTATGGTACCTGTAATGGTGTGCATGATAATGGGATCGTATGTAATGATTTCAAAGACTTTGGGAGATTTAAATTTGCAAACCAAGAAATAAACAAACTTTATTAGATTAAACTTGTAAAAGGTTCAACAATGCCTTTAATGCGTTTACAAAGAAGCAAATGAAAAACAAATCTAAAGTAGAAAAAGCAAAATCAGAAATCCCATGGACGCTTCCCCTTGGTGCTGACGTAGTCATCGATCGTTCTTTCATTCTCAAGTTGCCTGGTGAGCTTCAAGATCTTCCTTTCTTGCTCATGGTACTTTTCTCGGTAGGTATCCCTCTCCTCTTTCAGCTGAATCCAGGATCTCTTAAATGCCCCAAGGTCAGTGGGCATGTAGGGATAAAGGACTGTATAAGGAATGCCCTCTTCATTGGTAGGCTCCACAATTACTGGCAACACAGCTTCATAAGGCATCCCAAGCTTCTAGGCTCGAGCTCAGACCCACTGGAGATAAGGTTGCATAGCGAGAGAAGTCTTTGGTCCTAGCTCTTGAGGGTCAGACCTGTTCACCATGCCCCAGGCTCGTATAAACCTTCGGCGATGCTCGTCAATGTCCCCCTTATAGTCAAAGGCAATATCTGTAAGAAGTAGCTCATGAGGACCGTCTCTCCGAGCACGACCAAACTGTCATAAAGCCAAGCAAGGACTGTAGGTTAGTCCTCCTCTGATTCCAAGCAATGGGACATTAGGATATCCCCCACATCGATTAATGACAACAATGCTTTCCATAGCCTTAGAACTCCAAAGAATGTCTGTATGAGCAAGGGACATTATCCTGTAAGACCATCATAAACCTTTTTCATTTTTCAGCACGAACTTGGGGAGGTGCGAAATAAATCACCTCGCCAGCAGCGGCATGCAACACATGAGAGTCCCTCATCTTCACACAGTACGAGTATAGAGGGCATGCAGGATATCACCCAGTAGGGTAGGCACAAGATTGCGAGACAAGAAAATCTTAACCACATTCACATCCACAAAAGAATCCGGATTCGGGAAAAGAACCAAACCGTAGATAAGGAGAGCTAAGATGTCTTCGAAATCCTGGAAATCCAAGTTATCCCAGAATAGTTGAGCTTGATCTACCAGAAACTTGGCTAAGAAACCTTCAACCCTACTTCGTGTTTCCCAATTATATACTACATCAACCCTTTTCAAATGTAAAGCTGGAGCAATGTCCTCTGGTCTAGGAGTCTCTTCCAAACCTGTGAAGGGCATCTGCTCGAGGATGGATATGCCCAATAAGTGAGAAAACTCTTCCATAGTGGGAACTAGCTGATAATCCGGGAAAGTGAAACAATGATGCACTGGATCGAAGAACTAGAAAAGCACACTCATCATCTGCTCATCAAACTTTGAGGTAACCAAGCTAAGAAGCTGACCATGTCTTCTAATGAATGAGGAAGTATCCGAAACTCTCGAGGCTAAATCCTTGAGTTTAGCAGGTATTTGCACAAAGTTGACTCAAATGGTGTTTATGCGCAAGGAAGCCATAATCTGCAAAACAGAACAAAGATAAATCCCCTCGATCTTTGAAATGGTTAGTCTAATGAAGTATACATGCTATGTTATGATGCATGATGTCATGATAAAACACACAACAGGTATAGCAGATAAAAGACATGGTAAAGGCAAACAAGTCACACAATAGCCCTTAAGTTTAAGGCTTGCATGTGGTCTAGGTATTACTCTCTTGAAGTTCAGTTGGTTTCAACCTATCCTAATAATAGTAACCGGGTTCTAGAGGTTCTCAATATCACTGACCATCCTCCATCGATCATGGTTTCAGCTTACACAATCTTTTCTTGCGGCCGGAACTATCTCGAGAGTATGGTCTCAATGAGTGTAGCATCGAGTATTAACCAGTTCCCAGCTTTACACCGAGACCGGCTATCTCACTACTTCCTATGGCCAAGTTGGTCAGTTATAGGTTCTAAGGTCAGTTGATGCTTAACGACCCATATAGCAGCCCCGTATTCTCCTCATTTCTCCACAAGGGATACCGGTACCAACCAATGTGCCACATCAACGTAGATACTGCTTCAACCGTATCGGTCTACGCCGTACAGTTCCCTCACAGTTTATTGCTACTTAGCTAACAGGTATCCCCCAGATCCGGGTTAGGATCTATAGTAACTTCTGATACAAGACCCTTAAAAATAAAGCAATCAAATCAAACAAAAGAAGCAATTTCTGATGAATTAATCCTAAGGTATACCCCACTTATTAACTCCCCAGCAGAGTCGCCAGTTCTGTGATACGGTGGCAGAACCAGACTGTTTTAGGAAAATGCTAGTTTGCGTTTTACGTTTGTGTTCGCAAAATGTCGCGATAAGCAAGAGTCGCCACCAACTTTTATTTTATCCAACTGGAAAGGACAAAAGCACAGAAAAATTTCTTTTTCGAGATTTTGAGTACGGGGGGTAGATTATAGAAAGGGAAGGTATTATCACCCTTTCTATCCGTAGTTTTCTACGGGCTCTTAGGTACTTGCTCATCATTTAAAAAATTACTTCCATGTTTGTGTGTTTTGAAAAGTTTGTTTTACTTCGTTTTAACCCTTGCTTCTGTCTTCAAGAGTGTTACGAAGTGTTTTTGAAAACTTTGTTTGAAAAAAAAGTGTAAGTGTGAAAGTTAGATTTTGAGCAAGTACCTACTAGCATCTACCTACTCGAAAAAGGATTGTTTCTATTCTCGTTTCCTTTAGACAACGCTATCCTACTATTAAGGAGTAACTAGCACCGTTGTTGGAGTTTGAGGGACTATCGAAAGGGACGTAATGGTTATTGAAGGCAACATGTAAGGATACTTTCGCATTTCGAAGGGACTGTCATCATATATTCGTAGGCAACATCGAGGGACAAGATCATATACCGTAGGCAACTTAGAGGGACCATGATCTTTATGATGATTTTAACCGAGGGCCTTTGCTAAGGGTATCCCTATGTTCGAGGGACATGATCATTATTTTCCGAGGCAACCAAGTGAGGTATACCCTAAGGGTGCATATGTGCAAGGTGTGTTATGTTCAGTTATTTTAGTCTTGTATTAAGTTTGCTAATGTTTGATTATTCTTGCCATACAATCCTATTAGTCATACATCTAGCAGTTAATAATTACAGTAATTTAAAAGTGCAGAAATATAAAACCTAGCTATTACAAGGCTTCGGGGAGGGGGATTATGTACATATCCAAAACTGGGGGAAAAAATAAATAAAAGTGGTTAAGGTCCTACTAATCATCTATTACATCCCAATATACAGTTACAATAATAAAATGAAGTGCGAAAGAATAATAACGCGCAAATTTGAAAAGACGTCTAAAAATCCTAAGATATAAAAAAATCTTTTTGTTGTTTTTTTGTTTTAATTTATAAAAATGGTTTAAGTTAAAAAATAATTGATCTAGATCTATATTTAAAAAAGATAATTATTAAAGAAACATGAAATTTAAATAAAAGAAATTAATTCTATATTTTTGGTATTTTTGTTACGAAAAGGAAAATGAATTAAAATGAAATTAAACCTAAGTTCTATTAATTTTAATTTTAAAAAAAAAGTTAAAGTGTTTAGTTAATTAATTTACCAAAATTAAAATTTAATTAAGAAAAAATCCTAAATCTATTTTTATGTGATTTTTATATTTGTTTATTGATAAAAATAAAAAAAGGGACTAAAAGAAATAAATGAAATGAATAAAACAAGAAAATAAAGATGGGCCTAGTAGCAAAAGTAAACAGGGGGTGCAATCATCAGAAATCCCTAGGCCTAAATCTTCGAAAGCTTCATGCTCTAACTATGGTGTTTTTTGATTCTTGCGTGGAACCTATGATTCAACCATCCATAACTGTTCTATATAAACTCAAACAAACGTTAACATACAATAAAATGTGATTAAAATTAGAGATTCGAAGTTTAAAATTTTACCAAACCGGTATTGTCAAATGGGGGCGTGCTAGGTGTGTGATGGATTTCTCTTGGGCCTTGTAAGACTCCTGAGGACTTCAAGAGGATGGTTTAAGGCTTGATGTCAATTGAGAGAGACCGGAACCTCGAGATATGACTTGCACCAATTCTTTGATTTCTGGAGAGCTTTTTGAAGAGCTTTTGGAGAGCTTGTTGAAGAGCTTTTTGAGAGCTTTTTTAGAGAGGAATTTCGTGTCTTTCAAGCTTGTATGGCTCTATATTTATAGAAGAGAATGAGGAGACAAGAAAGCATGGAAAGAATCTTCCTCATGATGTTGTTTTTTAAGACCATGATCAAGATTTGAAAAAAATGCCATATTTGATGATTTTATGCCATTTTCACATGTGGATGAACCTGGACATATTTGAAAGGTTATTGCACGAAATCAATTGACATAAACCAGCATAAAACTTGCCCAAAATAGATTCACATCAAAATTTACATTATTTCTATTATTTATTTATTTAATTATGAATTTTAATGAATAAAATATCAAAATAAACAGAATAAATAGTAGAAAAATGTATGGGTGGGCTTAGAGGTCGTGGACCATGTTACAAACTTAATGCAAGCATAAAAAGTTGGGCCCATTTGGCAAAAATTGCAATTTTGGACATATTTGACTTTTGGCAATTTTGCAAAAAGGGTCAACTTTGCCAATGCATAACTCCTTCAATTTTGACCCTAGAGATGTGTTGTTTGAATTTTTAGAAAGCTTAAGATGTCCTCTAAGCAACCCTTTTGGTCTCATCTCAATTGAGTCTTCCACGTTCATGTATGAAGCCTTGACAAAAAAGATGTTTTTGTTGACTTTCCAAAATGACCTATAATGTCCAAATTTATATCTTCTTGTAAGTGCATATTTTGAACTTGGAAGATGAAGATGAATTTTAGGGAATTACATCCTCTTCAAAATGAGCTTTGGATGGGTCATTTCTGATAAAGTATGAGAAAGTTATGGTTGGTCAAAGTTGAGTTGACTTTTCCTACAAAACCCTAATTTAGCAACTTTTGGGTTTTGATGAATTGTGAGCAATCCTTGAGGAATCATGATAAAACCTTGATCAAATGATGAAAAATACTTCAAAATTAGGATATTGACCAAAAATCTTGAAGTTTGACTATATGTGGGCCACATTTGACTTTTGCCCTAGCACAGTCGACTTTCAGGCCTTTGAGCAATTGACTGAGCAAGCTTCCTCTGCAAGGCTTGAAACTTGACATGGATGATCTTGAGAACATATTAGGACAATAGTGAGCATTTGGGACCCTTTAGATTCAAACATCTTGATGCAAAATGAAACCCTAATTTGAGGTAGACTGCCTTTAGGAGAGAGTTTGTCTGGTCAACTCTTGGACTTCCTTGGGCAATTTGAAGACCTTACTTGAAATGTATTGAGAAATATGGGAGGGAAAATTTTGGGGTACAACAGATTGGTTCTATCAGTTGGAAGGGACCAATATACGGAATTTGGTAGATTTGGCTGCTACTTTTTATAAGCAATACTAGCATAATGCTGACTTAGCTCCAACTCGGACACAATTGCAAGGCATGTCCATGGGTGCAGGTGAAGGTTTCAAAACTTATGATAAAAAATGGCGGGATCTCGCGGGAAGAGTCCAACCCCCTCTATATGACAGAGAATTGGTGGATATGTTCTTAGGCACGCTATCCGGACCATTCTTCAACCATTTGATTGGAAGCTCCTCGGCTGGATTTACTGAACTAATCATGACTGGTGAACGAGTAGAAGCGGGTATAAAAAGTGGCAAAATTCAGAGAGATGTATCTTAGAGCACAATGAAGAAACCCTTTGCCGAAAAGAGGAAGGTCATTGTTGCATATGATCATAGGAATCAAAACAAAACTGAACGTCACCCGACGGTAGGGGTTGTTATGATTTCTAATCCTACACCAAATCAGCAGAGAAATTATCAACGCAGGCCAGTGGTGCCCATGAGACGATTCACCCGAATTAACATGACCTTGTCCCAAGTTCTGTCACATCTTTTGAAGTCCAATCTGGTGACCCTAAAGGAAGCTTCCAAGAACCCCAATACAACTTCTCCTCACTACAACCCGAATGCTTGATGTGCCTATCATTCTGAAAGCCCGGGGCATGATACCAACAATTGTTGGGCCTTGAAGAATAATATACAAGACCTTATCGAGGCGAAAGAAATTGAGTTTGATCCCCTAGAAACACCTAATATGATTACGGCGCCAATGCCCAAACACGGCCAAGGTGTCAATGTTGTTGATGATGACTGTTTTGTTTCCTCCGTGGATGATTTAACTACTCCTCTTTTGACCATTAAACAAAATCTATTGCGAGCCGGTCTGTTTCCGGGTTGTGATGAAAATTGTCAATTATGTGTGTCTCTACCAAATGGATGTTTGTTACTGAAGATGGGTGTCCAGCGCCTGATGGCTAACAAAGAAATCCTATTTGAAAAAGTTCCTCTTATCAAAAATTCCTGTGAAGATGTCTCAATAATCACCATCTCCGACAATCCTCCCAGGGTCTCCACCAAAAGACCCGTTAGGATTACATCTATTCCAAAAGCTGCTCCCCTAATCATCACCATGCCAAGGCCAATACCATATTCTTCGGATAAAGCTGTTCCCTGGAACTATGGGACTGACGTCTATTACTATAGCGTCAAGCAAGATCTGTTGGCTATCCAAGACAAAGCTGAGAAAAACACTGATCCTGACGTCGTCAATATCATTGGGACCAGTAAGATAACAAGAAGTGGAAGGATCTTCTCACCTGAGATCTCTCCAAAGACCATTGCTAATCCTGTAATTATTCTCGCTATCGCTCCTACCAGCATTCCCAGTAATACTCCTGTTGTCAATCCTACTGTTATTCCTGTGACCAAGACAAGGGGCAAGGAGGTGTTATCTGAGCCTGTCCAGACGAAGGCGCATCCAGAGGATATTCCTGAAGCTTCTAGAAAGGAGATAGAAGAGATACTAAAAATAATCAAGAAAAGTGACTACAACGTCGTGGAACAGTTGGGGTAAACCCCCCCAAAAATATCGATGTTAGCTTTACTCTTATGTTCTGAGGCCCATGCCAAAGCCTTAGTAAAGTTTCTAAAGACTTCCCACGTGCCCCAAGAGACTTCCATTGACCAATTTGAGAATTGTGTGGCCAGTATGACAGCTGATAATAGATTGGGCTTTTCTGACGCTGACTTGACTCCCAAAGGAAGGAAACACAACTATGCCTTGTATGTCTCTATTGAGTGAAGGGGCATTATACTATCCCATATTCTAGTGGATACGGGCTCATCGCTGAATGTTTTGCCCAAAAATTCTCTTGACCAGCTAGACTGCGAGGGACTCACTTTAAAGCCAAGCAACATTGTGGTGAGGGCCTTTGATGGTTCTAAGAGGACAGTGCACGGAGAAGTTGACATCCCTATAAAGTTTGGAACTCAGACCTTTGATTCAACTTTCTATGTGATGGATATCCTCCCTTCCTATTCCTGTTTATTGGACTAACCTTGGATTCATGGTGTTGGTGCCATCACCTCTACATTACATCAGATGTTGAAGTACCCAATCAAGGGAAAAATCATCACTGTCCATGGAGAGGAGGAATATATGGTCAGCCACCTAAACTCTTTCAGGTACGTGGAAATGGATGGTGAGTTCATCGAAACTCTGTGTCAACATTTCGAGGAGGTCCCACAAACTGCTGCGACAACCAAGACTACTACCGAGACTCCAAAACTTACCAGACCGCCATTAAAAATGGCCTCTCTGAAGGATGCTAGAGCAGTGATCAAAAAAGGTGGATGCACTATCTTTGGTCAACTTCCAGAAATTACTTACAAATCCAACAAATTTGGTTTGGGTTTCACCTCGGAATCATAAAGGGCTATTCGATGAACTCGCATCGGGGGACCACCTTTACGTATCAGCAATCAGGGAGTCAATGTAGTGGAAGATAGTGATGGCAGCTATGACCTGGATGAGTGGATTTTTCCAACCGTCAACGGAGGACTCAACAACTGGGAAGCTAAGGAATTTGTCCCTTTTACTTTTATCCATGAGTAATTATCTTTAAACTTTTTTCAAATTTGTAATAATTAAACAATTTAGACTTTAAAACCTTGTGTCTTACCCGAAGCACAAGGTCCATTTGTGAGGGTTGTTACTTCATCTTCATATGTCATCAATAAATCATGGACGTTTTTGCATGAAAACTTTACGCTCTTTGTTTTCCTTTTTCTACCTTTTTATTTGTTCAAAGATAGCTATGCTCTTACACACACTCACATATCAAAATGCAGATCCACATCCACTCAGGATCCCATGGGTAACGATTCTACTATGGCCTATCATGACTTTGAAAATCCAATCTACCAAGCCAAAGACGAAGGTGAGGAAGATTGTGAGGTACCAGGAGAGCTAGCCAGGTTATTGCAACTGGAAGAAAGGACCATACAACCCCACGAAGAGCCAGTGGAAACAATTAACCTAGGTACTGAAGAGACAAGAAAGAAGTCAGGGTAGGTGCCAACCTGGAGTCTAGTGTCAAGGAGCGCTTAACGTAGTTACTACATGACTATGTTGAGGTCTTTTCCTGGTCATACAAAGACATGCCAGGACTCGACACCGACATCATGGTCCATCATCTGTCGACAAAAGAAAACCGCCCTCCGATAAAACAGAAAGTCCACCGTATGAGGCCAGAAATGTCAGAGAAAATCAAGACTGAAGTCATGAAGCAGTTCAACACCGGATTCTTGGTTGTCACCTCCTATCCACAATGGGTCACCAATGTTGTTCCAGTGCCTAAAAAGGACGTAAGGTACGTATGTGTGTGGACTACAGAGACTTGAATAGGGCAAGCCCCAAGGATGACTTCCCGCTTCCCCACATCGATATTCTGGTTGACAACACCGCATAGCATATAGTATTTTCCTTGATGGATGGTTTCTCCGGATACAACCAGATCAAAATGGCACCCGAGGACATGGAAAAAACAACCTTCGTCACACAGTGGGGTACATTCTGTTACAAGGTTATGCCATTCGGGTTGAAGAACGCTGGGGCAACCTATCAGCGTGCCATGGTAGCTCTATTTCGTGACATGATCCATCACGAGATAGAGGTCTAAGTGGATGACATGATATCCAGATCTCAAACTAAAGAGGAACACCTTGACCATCTGTAAAAACTGTTTGAAAGACTGAAGAGGTACAAACTAAGGCTGAACCCGAATAAGTGCACTTTTGGAGTGAGGTCCTATAAACTCTTAGGCTTCATTGTCAGCGGAAAAGGTATCGAAGTGGACCATGCAAAGGTAAAAGCAATACAAGAAATGCCTTCTCCTCGCACTGAGAAGGAAGTTAGGGGATTCTTAGGACGACTAAACTACATCGCCCGATTCATTTCTCACCTAACCGCTACTTGTGAACCAATCTTCAAATTACTGAAGAAAGATCAAGTGGTGGAGTGGAACAACGATTGCCAAGCCACTTTCGAAAAGATCAAAGAATACCTTCAAGAGCTCCCGTTTTAATGCCGTCAGTTGAGGGAAGACCTTTGATTATGTATCTAACTGTCTTAGAAAATTCAGTGGGGTGTGTGCTGGGGCAACATGACGAGCCTGGCCTAAAAGAGCATGCAATATACTAGCTGAGCAAAAAGTTTACCGACTGTGAAACCAGATATTCACTGCTCGAGAAAACTTGTTGCGCTCTAGCATGGGCTGTTCGCCGGCTAAGACAGTATATGTTGACTCACACTACCTTATTAATATCCAAGATGGATCCAAATAAATACATATTCAAGAAGCCCGCCCTCTCTGGAAGAATAGAAAGACGGCAGATGGTCCTGACTAAATACGACATTCAATACACTACCCAAAAAGCAATAAAAGGAAGTGAGTTAGCCGATCACCTTGCTCATCAGGCTCTGGATGGCTATCAATCCATGAATTTCGAGTTTACAGATGAAGACATCATGTTGGTAAGCAATTTTGAAGAACTCAGACCATATGACAGACCTGAACAAGGATCCCGATGGACCTTGGTTTTTGACGGGGCTTCTAATGCACTCGGCAACGACATAGGTGCTGTGATCATATCCCCCGAAGGATTCCATACTCCCTTCACTGCTAGATTGTGTTTCAACTGTACCAATAATAAGGCGAAATATGAAGCATGTATTATGGGTCTCAAAGCTGCCATAGATTTGGGAATCAAGTCCTTAAGTGTATTTGTAGATTCAGCCTTAGTCATCAGTCAGATCAAAGGGGAATGGGACACGAAGCACCCTAATCTTATCCCCTACAAAGAACATGTGTTGACATTAATCCCATATTTTGAGGAAATTACCATTGAGCATTTTCCACGAGAGGAAAATCAACTAGCATATGCGCTAGCAACTATGTCATCCATGTTAAAAATCAAGTGGGATAATGAGGCTCCTCAAATCACCATCGAGAGAATGGATGAGCCAACTTACTGTCACGAGATCAATACTGATGAAGTAGTGGACAAGCCTTGGTTCCATGAAATTAAGAGATATCTCGAGACCCAAGAGTATCCAGAGGGAGCTTCAGTTAATGACAAGAAATTCCTAAGAAGATTCTCTACTAAGTTCTTCCTCAGTAATGGGATCCTCTATAAACGCAACCACGACTCCACCTTGCTTTGGTGCGTAGACAAGAGCGAGGCAGACAAGATCATGGCTGATTTACAAGAAGGCACCTTTGGTACCCATTCTAGTGGGCACACGATGGCTAAAAAGATCCTACGGGCAGGATACTACTAGTCCACCATGGAGGAAGATTGTCATCAGCATTCACGGACCTATCACAAATGTCAGATCTATGCTGACAAGATACATGTGCCTCCAGTTCCTCTAAATATCCTGACTGCTCCTTGGCCATTCGCAATGTGGGGCATTGACATGATTGAAGAAATCAAACCTATAGCTTCTAATGGACATCGCTTCATCTTGGTTGCCATTGATTACTTCACGAAGTGGGTTGAGGCAACTTCCTTCGCTTCTGTCACCAAGAATGTTGTGGCCCAATTCATCAAACAGAATCTTATCTGTCGGTATGGTATTCCGGAGAGAACCATTACAGATAATGGCACCAATCTCAACAATACTATGATCACTGCACTATGCGTGCAATTCAAGATCCAACATCATAACTCTTCTCCTTACCAGCTGAAGATGAATGACGTTGTAGAAGCCTCTAATAAAAACATCAAGAAGATCATACAAAAAATGACAGTGACCTACAAGGACTGGCATAAGATGCTGCCATTTTCTCTCCACAGTTACCGTACCACGGCATGCACATTAACATGGGCAACTCCTTTCTCTTTAGTATACAGCATGGAAACTGTCTTACCAATTGAAGTCCAAATACCTTCTTTGAGAATCATAAAGGATACGGGGTTGAATGAAGATGAATGGATTCAAACTCAACTTGACCAGCTGAACTTGATTGACGAGAAGAGGCTTACGACTGTCTGCCATGGCCAAATGTACCAAAAACTTATGATCAAAGCTTTTAACAAGAAGGTCAGATGTCAAGTATATCGGGTTGGTGACTTGGTAATCAAGCGTATCATAATGCCACAAGGTTATCCCAGGGGAAAATGGACTCCTACGTACGAAGGACCGTTTGTGATAAAAAAAACCTATTTTCTGGTGGGCAATGATCTTAACCACTATGGACGGCGACAACCTTCTACACCCTATAAACGCAGACATAGTTAAAAGATACTATGCATAAACAAAGACCCGCTAGGTCGACTGGCCTAGAAAAAAATTAGGGCATCCTAGCGAACCAAAAAGGTTTAGGAAAAAACTAGGGATAAAAAGAAAAAAATTGTAAATTCGACAAGCTGAAAACCTGAAAAGGCGGCTTGGGTAACAAATGGTATCCCGGTGGACTGAAAAACCGAAAGGGCGATCCAGGAAAAAGTTAGGGATTTAAAGCATATGACTATGTCCCGTTGGATCACCTTACAACCAATCTTCAGCATCAATTGTCAAACTCAAATGGTTCTAATCAATCCAGTCAGCTTCGGACAGAGCAGCAAGTGGATGAGACACTCAAAGACATGAAGGCTATAACATAATGGGAACCCCATGGGATTATTTCACATAGCTGTCCTTTCTTTGTATCAATTTTCATTTTTACGATGACATTCTCTTACTAGGATGTTTGTCTCTTTGTACAAAAAAACTTATTCAAGTTAATACAAAAATATTCCTTTGAAAGTGCAAAACTATCTGTCTCTCTTTTACTATTCCTATTTTATTTGCAAAAAACGTCCAGTATTTATTCTTGAACATATGCATTGGAATGTAATTACTGTTTATAAATGAACATATAAAAAAGGGAAACTAAACAGAAAGACAATTACTAATGGCTTTAAGAAATAGGACAATATCTATGGGCCATCCCATAAAAATCCCCGCAGGTACTTTCTCCAACAAAGCAGAAGCAAGAACATCCTATTACAGGATCTTTGTCATATCCCTAGAAGGTGGTCTAATGGTGCCTTTTGCCTTCATATCCCCGACGGAGCAAAACTTCCAGTTACCACCTTAAAGATTCCCCAATAAAAGTCGCCCAGCTTCTCAGGATTCCCCAGCAGGATTTCACGAAGTCCACAAGCATTGCACGACGTTTCTTTTCCCCAACATAGTTTATTTCTCTTATTTTGGAAACCCATCCATCAATACATCAACTTTAACAAAATATGAGGACTTAAACTCCTCATTCCCAGCAGCAGCCAGGGATTTATTCTCCCTAATACAACAACACTGCAGCAGAATAGCTTAATTTGTGCATACATTGCATTCATACTTCATAACATCAACAACACAAATGCATATATCGCCATCTCATTGCACTATAAATTTCATGCATCATGGTATTACATACAACTAACTCTCTACCTTTTCAGGAAAAATCACTCAACAGAAAATCATCATCAAAATTTTCAACAAGGCTTATACATGACAATTTTAGGGTACAACAGCTGCCCCTGTTCAATCTTCTTAAACCTAAAGAGTTAGATTGGCGAATCTGCCATTCGTGGCTTGAAGGTAGAAGATGACTGAACACTATAGTGCCCAGAAATTTGCATTTGATGATATTGTGGTTGAGGTGTAAGGAATGGGCTTAAAGATTCCATTTGGAGAAATGATGGAGAGTGGGAGGAAATGGGCTTATAGATGCCATCCAGAGGTTATTGTTGATAGAAATTTGACTAAGTCTAAACTTGACTTCAACTGGGGCAAGAATCAAAATAAACCTTTGGTCGATTTAAAACTGAACCTAGCAGAAGTCTTGAATAATCTTTAACTGGGAAGAACTAGGAGAAATCTTTGGAGCGACTTATCTGAACCAAAGAAAGTGTCCATTTGGAAAGTATCAGGATAAACTATTGAGAGGTTTAAACTGAACCAAAAGGGGTCTTGGGTATTCTTTAACTAGAGAGAATTAGAATAAATCTTGGAGCAATTTATTTGAACCAGAGAAGATGTCTACTGGGGAAGAATCAGGATAAACCGTTGAGAGATTTAAACTGAACCAGGAAGGGTCTGGAAAAGAATCAGAATAAATCTTGGAGCGGCTTATCTGAACCAGATGATATGTTTGCGGGAAAGAATCAGGATAAACTGTTGAGAGGTTTATACTTAACCAACAAGGGTCTGGAGAAGAATCAGAATAAATCTTGGAGCGACTTATCTAAACTAGAGAAGATGTCTGCAAGAAAGAATCGGGGTAAACTGTTGAGAGGTTTAAACTGAACCGGCATGAGTCTGAGAAAGAATCAGAGTAAATCTTAGAGCGAATTATCTGAACCAGAGAAGATGTATGCAGGAAAGAATCCGGATAATCTGTTGAGAGGTTTAAACTGAATCCAGCAAGGGTCTGGAAAAGAATCAGAAAAAATCTTGGAGCGATTTATCTGAACCAGAGAAGATGTATGCGGGAAAGAATCAGGATAAACTATTGAGAGGTTTAAATTGAATCCAGCAAGGGTCTGGAAAAGAACCAGAATAAATCTTGGATCGATTTATCTAAACCAGAGAAGATGTCTGCAGGAAAGAATCAGGATAAACCATTGAGAGGTTTAAACTGAACCAACAGGGGTCTGGAAAAGAATCAGAATAAATCTTGGAGCGATTTATCTGAACCAGAGAAGATGTCTACATGAAAGAATCAAGATAAACCATTGAGAGGTTTAAACTGAACCAGCAGGGGTCTGGAAAAGAATCAGAATAAATCTTGGAGCGACTGATCTGAACCAGAGAAGATGTATGCAAGAAAGAATCAGGATAAACCGTTGAGAAGTTTAAACTGAACCAGCAGGGGTCTAGAAAAGAAACAGAATAAGTCTTGGAGAGATTGATTTGAACCAGAGAAGATGTCTATGGGAAAGAATCAGGATAAACCGTTGAGAGGTTTAAACTGAACCGGCGGGAATCCGAAGGAAGTAATTGTCATGTAGATAGTCACCCCGCCTTGTTTCGGGAATTGAAAGATTATTCCTAATTGTCATGTAGAAGCAAAATTGTTTATCCTGATACTTTCCTGCAGACATCCTCTCAATGGTTTATCCTGATACTTTCCAAATGGACACTTTCTTTGGTTCAGATAAGTCGCTCCAAAGATTTCTCCTAATTCTTCCCAGTTAAAGATTATTCAAGACTTCTGCTAGGTTCAGTTTTAAATCGACCAAAGGTTTATTCTGATTCTTGCCCCAGTTGAAGTCAAGTTTAGACTTAGTCAAATTTCTATCAACAATAACCTCTGGATGGCATCTATAAGCCCATTTCCTCCCACTCTCCATCATTTCTCCAAATGGAATCTTTAAGCCTATTCCTTACACCTCAACCACAATATCATCAAATGCAAATTTCTGGGCACTATAGTGTTCAGTCATCTTCTACCTTCAAGCCACGAATGGCAGATTCGCCAATCTAACTCTTTAGGTTTAAGAAGATTGAACAGGGGCAGCTGTTGTACCCCAAAATTTTCCCTCTCATTTCTCAAAGGATCATCCTGGACCCTCAGGTTTTCCTCTATCAAGTTTCAAGCCTTGAATTAACATTTTCCAAGAAATTCATTCACAAGGGTAAAATGGTCAAAAGCACACTGAAAAGTTAAACTTTGACTTTTGGATTAAAAATCAAGTTTCAATGATTATATTTCATCAAGACATGAAATTAGTTCATCAAAATCAGAAGTGAGAAATTACTTTGAAAAAATAAAATTTCTAAACATTTGGAAAATTTTCTAAGTGTTAGGAGAAGATGATACTTCAGAACTTCTGGGCCAGCCTCCACACAAGTGCAACCAGAATTTTCAAACACGGTTCAGAACATGATGCTTCAATCAGAACATATGGAAGCAATATTCTTTGATCAGAACACGACTCTTCAGCATATGGAGGTTACATTTCTGATCTTCTGCGATCAGAACATCACCAAATCCCAAAACCTCGTTTAAGCAGCCTGCTGCCCTGCTACAGCACAGTCCTGCAACCAACTGCTGATCCAGTTCACGCCTACACTTTGTCAAACACCATATTTGCACCAAATTAGCATACAAAAACTGTAATTAAAAAGCAATGGAACAATATGCCAAAAGGGTTTAAATCTCATGTGTTTTCCCCCCAAAACCACAACAAATTCACCTATAAATAAGTTGCTCCATCACACTTTCAAGGGGCTGGTTTTTGGAAAGAGAGAATTATCAAAGAGAGAAAAGAAAACAGTAAAACATTTATGAACCCTGAATTCCTAAACAAAACCCAAACCTTTGTTCTTCCCTTTGAATCAAAGAATATAACAGTTTCTGTTCCGTTGCTCTTGCTGACTCCAAAACATATGAAGGCAGCATCTCAAGCCCCAAACACACGTTTCAGATTCAAGGTATGTCTTTCTGACTTTGAATCTTTTCATTAAGAACATCATTAAATATGTAAATATCATAGTATTGATGCTGTCCATATCATTGCATGAGTAGAAAAACCGTGGATAAGAACTTCTTGAATAAAGCTAGGCTCAGAATTAGGATTATAACTTCTATGAATTGTTGTGCTTTCATTTTTCTGATTTCGCTGTTGTTAAGAACTGATTAAGTTATTGATGAGCTGATTGATGTAAGGAAGGAGTTGAAGTGTAACACAAATTCTGGGTTTTTCTTTCCCACTATTTTAGCACAACACAGAGCTTCTGAGCTCTCCTCACTTTTTAACACACACAGAACTTCTGATTTTCACTCATTGTTTAACAGAACACAAAACTTCTGATTTTAACTCACTTTTTAACACGCACAAAACTTCTGATTTTCACTCACTGTTTAACATAAGACAGAACTTCTGATTTTCACTCACTGTTTAACACAACACAAAACTTGTGATTTTTTGCTCACTGTCTAAACACAACCCAAAACTTCTATTTTTTTCCCTCTAGCGTTTCTTTCAGGATCCCAATGGCATCAACCCAGAACTTCTGCTCATCTCTGACGTTTCATTCTGAACCATAGCGCGCCTGGCATCAGAACTTCTGATCCCCTCTGTTTTGCTTTCAGCAACATGCTGATCCTCTTTCTCATTATTTTTTCCTTTTTCTCTCTTATTTTTATCATTTTGGCATTAGAACTATTTTTATAAAAAAGATATCAAAAATATTTTCTTTTATTAAATACTTATTTTCCTTTTAATTTATTAAGACAAAAATCATTTTCAAAATAAATCCTTTCTTTTTTCTTTTTATATATTGTACAATTCAATATGGTTGTAATAGATAATTAGGATTTGAATTCTTGCAAACTCCCATTTGTAATTATGTACCCCCATCCCTAAATGATGTAATAGCGTAGGACTTTGCATTTCCCCAATTTATTGCTTACAAATATAAATGCTAGTAATTAGGGCGTGTATAGCAAAACATAAAATCAACAAATAAATAACCCTAATCAAGACTAAATGCATGTAAATCAAACACAATTGCACACTATCACCTATAGGGTGATCCTGCTTTATTGCCTTTCGGAAAATAGTCATGTCCCTCGAACATGGGTGTTTTAGTAAAGACCCTCAATAAAAGATCGTAGTCCCTCGATGACCCTTAATGTTGCCTTCGGTAAACAATCTAGTCCCTAAATGACATTGCTAAAGCGTCCCATGGGTTGCCTTCTATGACTATACAAATGTCCCACGCCCGTCCCTTCACATCCAATGATGGGGTTTCTTACCAAAACAATGGTAAGATAACAACATCTAAAGGAGGAGGAAAAGAACGTTTAAGACCTTTTGAGTAGGTAGGTTACTCCTAGTTGCTCGCTTGCTTACAATAAAACACTTTATACACCTACACTTCACTTTGAAACATTTTTCAAAAGAAAAAACACTTTGTACGCGTTCTTATAGAGACGAGAACTATTACAAAGATACTCTTTTTCAAAATACTTTCAAAACCCACATCACAAGCACATTTTCAAACAAAAAGCATGTGATCTAGCAAGCAACTAAGAGCTCGTAGATAACTACGGATGAAAAGGGTGCTAATACCTTCCTTTTTCATAACCTACCCCCCGAACTAAAGAAAATATCTCGAAAGGTCTTTCCTATTATTTTCAGCCTTTCCTTATTGGATAAAAGAAAGTCAGTGGCGACTCTTGCTAACCGCAACAATTGCAATCAAACGCAAAACACCCAAGTCAGTTCTCCCACCGCATTACACCCACTTGTTCTACTTTCCCCTGATAAAGAGAGGCTTCAGATGGTTCTTCATACCTTGGTCTGGTTTTTCAAAGAACGCATTTTGTTCTTCGACTGCTCCACTATTCATAACATAATAGAACACATGGTTATGATTTTCCATCTCTAATTCATCTACTTCTTCAGAATCTTCTAACTCCGTTACTTGATCATATTCATGTGGTAGTACAAAACCCACATTGCAGACGATATTCAGAGAGGACTCCCATCTGAGTCGAAGTTGTCAGTAAGCATATCCTCATTGTTGGTTGGCTCTTTGTTAGTTGGTTCCTCTAGAGCCCATTCAACGGATACCTCAGTCTTTTCTGGGGGAAAAACCTCCTTTGTGCTGGTGGATTCTCTTCGACAAGTGCAATAAACGGAGTTTGATTCGTACTGGATTCCCCCACTTCATTGCTGATGAGTTCCCTTTGAGCCTTCTTGGTCCTTTGGTACCTTTTCCATTGGGTCCTTGTCATTGGGTTTTTTCCTTTGTAGTTCTCAGAAACATAGGCTTGTTGCTTTGTTGACTGGAACTGTCTTTGATGCATGCGGATCTGCCACCTTCTTCGAAATTCTTCCATTTCCCTTTGCCTTTTCCTTTCCCATTGCTTTAACTAGACTCCAACCATTTGTCTATTGGGATGTTGGATGGTGGCTTGAAGGTGACTTGTCGATTCACTCTGGGGTGTGGGTTATCTACCCTTTTTGGAATTCCTTTCGCATTGGTTACATACCTGCCCCTTCTACTCTTTTGACTGTTCCAGTATTACATAGACGGAATTCTTTCGAATGCTTATGCTGCTTTCTGTCATAAACAACACTACACCATGTGCACATTAAAACTTCTGATCCTATCTTATGACACCTAACCAAAAATCCCATCAAGCTTTCTCCCATTTTTGGGTATGTTAGCAATTCTCTGGCATTCCTCCAATTGTTTCCAGCCCTCTCTTGGTACACTTTCTGGTATGTCGTTGCATCGCTTCGATCATTCTTTGCACTTCATCTTGGACACACTAGTCCTTCAGGATTCTTCGTATGGCAATGAAAAAGATATTCCACCTGGCTTACTTTCTGGTGCCCAGTTCGCATCCTGTCATCCTCCATCTTCAAACGTCTTTCAATCTCTGCCATCTCTGGGGATAGCTGGTTCAGATTCACCATGTTTACCTTGAACTTGGGACCTTCAGCATTCTCAAGCTCTTCGAATCTGACTCCAAGACCCTCAGTAGTCTTAGATTTGACAGCAACTTTGGCCCTGTCCCCAATTTTGTTAACTTCGAACTTGGGAGCTTCAGCAATCTCCAGCTCTTCAAATTTGACTCTAAGACCCTCAGTAGTCTTAGGTTCGCCAGCAGTTTTGGTATTGCCATCAGTAGAATTCCCTTCAAACTGGCCCATGAGACCCTCAGTCCAGCCCATGAGCATCTTCAAATACTTTATCGAGTTGACCTTCTTCAATTTCAACAGCGTCCACCAAGTCGACCCTCATCTTGGGTTTCTCTCTAAACTTCAACCTTCCTTCCTTGATTTCACTCTGTATCAAATCCCTGGAAAGATAGCATTGTGAGGTTTTATGGCCTAAAAAATTATGATATTTACAAAAAACCCTTTTCTTCCGTTGTTCTAATGGAGGAATTTTAGTGCTAGGGGGCACTATCATCTGGACATCTTTTACTAATAAGTCAAAGATTTCATCACACTTGGTGATGTCGAAGGTATATGCTTTCTTTGGGAATTTGTCATTCCTTTCTGGTTTGACGGGATTCTTCCCGTTCGTAGGTGTTAGCCCTTTGCAAGGATACGGTGGCCCTTGCTTTAATTCTGCAAGATCTATCTCACGCTCTTCGACCTCTGAAGAGTCATCTTTGACATCTCTTTCATCTGATCATGCTTTGACATAAGCCAATCTTTCTTTCCTGTGGCTTTTGTTAGCCCTTACTTTTTCAATCTTCAAACGCTCCACTTGTCGAACCCTTTCAGCCAGTTGTGCCATGTCTCTTAGATACTGGGGATCTAACTTCTTTCTGATAGAGAAGTTCGATCCTCTTGCTGCCATTTCGACCAACTCGTGTTCAGGCACTTGTGTGAAACACCTTGCCTTTAACAGACAGAACCTGTTAAGATAATCATCTATAGGCTCATTGAATTTGCGCTTAACATTTGCCAATTTGCTTAGGATGGTTTTGGATTGACCTACTTAAAATTGTTCATGAAATAATCTCTCCAAACGAGTCCAATCATGGATGGAATTTGCTGCAAGAGTTGTAAACCAAGTAAAAGTGTTGTTGGTTAGTGAACTAGGGAAATATTTAATCCTTAAATTTTCAGTGTTTGTTATATCCCCCGCTTTTGTAAGATATCTAGCCACATGTTCCATGGTTGACTCACTGGTGTCACCAGAGAACTTTGTGTATTTTGGCACTTTCCATCCCCTAGGTAACTCAGTTTGCTGAATATACTCAGACAAAAGGGGTATATAGTTTGTCCTTCGCATGCCAATATTTACTCCATTCCGTGCCATTTTTTTTCCGACTATGGCTGCAAGATTATTGTTTCCTACCATATCATCCTGTCGACACCCTTGGAGAATTTCCTCAGTGTCTTGGTTCTGATTCACCATGACTACCCTTCTTCGTGGTTCCTCCCTGGAAATAGCCTGTTGAAATCTATGTGGTTCTTCCCTTTGAACTGGTTGTTGAATTTCAACTTCTGGGTGTATCACTGGTTGGGCCTGGTCAATGGTTGGTTCTTCTTGAAAAAATATGCCTTGATTCTCCCTTGTCCATGCGGGTTGTGGTTGTCGAGTTGATTCTCTGGGTGAACCAAAAAAATCTGCAAGGCACTTAATTTGCGCTTCCATTTGTTGGTTTGCTTGGGCATTCTGCAAATTCGTCTGTGTGGTGCTTTGGATTAGAGGGTTAAAGATTGTACTCATTTACTGGGCGAGTATTCCCACCATTTCGTGGTTACTATCATCCGTCTGTTGCCTTAAAACTTCCTATGTATTTATGGTAATAGAAGGCAATTGGGCAACATATCCTGGCTGCGAATTGTTTCGTGCCATATGGTTTACCCCTGAACCTGTTCCTTGTAATGGTGAGAAGGCAGATGTTAAAGGACGTGTGTATGTCAGATTGTTATATTGAAGTCATGTCATGAATGTAGTTGGCATGCCATATATTGAATCTGATGTTGGGATTGTGAGTCCTGGTACATAAGTTCTAGAGACACTGCCTACTAAAGGTCTGGGGGAAACATGCGGATTTTGGCTAGCCACAAACATTACAAAAGGTTCATTTTGTGCGTTTGACAATATGGTTGAAGCACTTGTATTTGGGGGTATGACTGTAGCGTTCGTAGTCGAAGGGATAATCATAGTCCCTTGACTTGTCGCCATGGCTTCGATTGTATTCAAAGCATTTGTATTCCCTCCCGTGTGGGGAGAAACTTGTTGTTCACTGCTAACGGGTGGGTTAGCCATTCTCCTATTGTTCTTCTTTATTGTTCTAGGAAATGTGGTATTCGCTATTTTTCCACTTCTTAATTTCATGCAACGAAACAAGTTAGATAAAAACTAAAAACTAGACACATGGTCCCACTGGGCGTGCCAATTTGTTTACCCTGTAATTTGGTAAACAACCACTGCTCTTCTAAATCTCTAAAAAATTCAGTTACTTGTGAGATCGATCAGATTGATCTCAGGACTATTGTGTTCTAGTTTTTAGGAAAAAGGTTTTGATGATAACTTCTTTAAAAAAAGAGAATCACTTTGATATCAAAATAAAGTGTCCTTATAAAAGCAATAAAACAGAAAACTACTCTAGACTGTAAATCGTATAGAATATAAATGACATGAAGAAATTTCATTAAATATAAATAACTTCTGAATGTAAATATGGTGCATCATACGTACATGTCTCACTAACTCATTTCTTTAACACTGGTACTTTGAGTATTTGAGTATATTGTACAAAGATGTGAACACACTGAATCCTAACATCTAAGACTCCTATTTATACTAATTCGACCCTAACGGTCTTTCAATGAGATTACGCCACGTTCGACACCTTTTACATGCATACATTCTGGAACTTCCACACGTCTTCATGGAGAAACACATTAGTTTGAAATTTAAACTTCCCGCTCGAAGCTTTTGAATTCAACTTTGAATTCAACCAACATGAATGTCGAAGTATTCATATGTCTTGAAATATTCCTTTCACTTTAAGTTGCCCTTCGACATGTCGATTCATAAAAATGAGCTTTATAAAATAACCTTATAAGGTCAAATTTCATGTTATTTTTAAAACATGATCTTCTCAAATCAACTTTCATATTTTTATCAAATGTCAAAATCTTCAGCTAACACCAAGTTACTGTAAAGCCTGGACCCGACCAGATATCAGTTCAACTTCATCCTTTTAACCAAGTTACTGTGAAGCTTGGACCCGACCAGATATCATTTCAACTTCATCCGTTCAAGCAAGTTACTGTTAAGCCTGGACCCGACCAAATATTAGTTCAACTTCATCCTTTTAACCAAGTTACCATAAAGCCTGGACCCGACTAGATATCAGTTCAACTTACTGTAAAGCCTAGACCCGACCAGATATCAGTTCAACTTACTGTAAAGCTTGGACCTGACCAGATATCAGTTTAACTTCATCCTTTCAAGTAAGTTACTGTGAATCCTAGACCCGACCAGATATCATTTCAACTTCATCCTTTCAACCAATTACTATAAAGCCTGGACCCGACCAGATATCAATTCAACCACATTCTTTCAAGCAAGTTACTGTAAAGCCTGGACCCGACCAAATATAAGTTCAACTTCATCCTTTCAAGAAAGTTACTGTAAAGCCTGGACCCGACCAGATATTAGTTCGACTTCATCCTTTCAAGTAAGTTATTGCGAATCCTAGAAATTGACCAAATAATAATTAACGTCGTCCACCTCAGAAAGTTATTGCGAAGCCTGGAATACGACTAGATAATAGTTAATTTAATCTTCCCCAGTAAGTTGCTGCGAAGCCTAGAATACGACCAAATAACAGTTAACTCCATTATCCTTAATAATTTGCTGCCAAGACTGGAGTTCGACCAGATAACATCTAAATTTTGATTCTCTCCAGTCAGGAATAATGCCCCTGTAGAGCAACGAGTAGCTAAGAATCCTGAACTCTTTTCCCCAAGCAAAGATCAACACTCTCCATAGATTCTTCTTAAACAAGCCAATATTCCCCAGCAAAGTTTCTCCTCAAACAACAAAACAAGAATTCCCAGCAGAAACATTCTAAACAAAGTTGAAGATACATCTATTCTTCAACAACAGTTAGGGATTCAGCCTCCCAAGATTCCCCAACATGCTGTCAAGGATTTATTTTCCTAGATAAAGACACACTGCAATAAATGCATCACATTCATAAACCATGATGCATATATAACAAGTGCATACAACATAATCTCATTTATTTTGAGAACATCATTACGCCATGCATACATCTGCATGCAACTAATCCTCTTCCTTGCAGAAAAAAAATCAATCATCAAATGAAGACCTCTTCTGGTTAGATTTATCTCTTCCAGTTAAAAATAGGCAAAAGGCATCTACTATTTTAGTATAAATCAACCAAAAGATTTATCCTGATACCTCCCCCCAGTCACTCTAGGTGGAATCTTTAAGCCCATCTCTGACAACTCTCTATCATCTCCTCAAAATGGCATCTGTAAGCCCATTCCCTACATCATCAACTATCAGTGTTATTTCATGCGGATGTAAATTTTTTGGCACTCTAGTGTTCAATCATCTTCCACCTTCAGATCACGAAAGGCAGACAAGCTAATCTAAATCCTCAGGTTTAAGAAGATTGAACAGGGGCAGCTGTTGTACCCCAATTTTCCCTCTCATTTCTCAAGGGATCATCCTGGACCCTCAGGATTGCTTCTGTCAAGTTTCAAGTCTCGGATTACAATTTTTCAAGAAAGTCATTCACAAGGGTAAAATGGTCAAATGCACACTGAAAAGTCAAACTTTGACTTTTTGATCAAAATTCATATTTCATCAAGACATGAAGATGGTTCCTCAAGAAAATCAAAAGTCAAAAATTACTTTGAAAAATCAGATTTCTAAACACTTAGAAAATTTTCTAAGTGTTAAGAAAATATGATAATTACATAACTTTGGGCCAAATTTTCATCATGATGCAAGATGTTTCAATCAGAACTTCTGACATGAAAGTTATAGATCTCAATGAGATCTAAAACATTACTGAACAGAACTTCTCCTAGAAATACTAGGATTTCAAGTTATAAATCCTTGAAGACACGTTCATGAAGCTAAAACACTTAGTAAATTTTGGGCATTTTTAAGTCAGAATTTAGACAGAACTTCTGGGCCAGTTTTCACACAAGTACAATCAGAATTTGCAAAAGTGATTCAGAAAGGGATGGCAGAACATGTTATAAACTTTCTATAGAATTCCTTCAGATCATGCTGGAGCAGGGAGAATCGGAGGTCAGAAGTTCTACTCTTCAATGAGAACATGACCCTTCAAATCTCACTCTTTAACATATAAAATATCTACTCTTTGATCGGAACATGACCCTTAGAATCCAATTCTTCAATGTATGGAAGCTGTGTTCTTCAATCAGAACATGACCTTCGAATCCTCCTCCAAGCTTGCCTCAATTTTCCAAGCTTCGACTGAAGCCTTGGACTATTGCTTGCTTGCTGTACACAAGCTTCGACTGGGCATGTTTTCTCTTTAAAATAGACTCCTTTGATCCAAAGGGGAAGGGATTCTTGTCAGTGCTCCTTTAATTGCACCACTAACTTTACATGTTGGCTTGACTCATAAATAAAATAGCTACCCGCATGCAAGATGGATCCTTACTTCGAGTGAGAATTTATTTTCCTTGGAGCAAGCTTATTTCATACTTCTACTAAGCAAACCATCCCTCTGGGAATGCCTTCAGCGCATCAAAGCAAGAACTTCTCCAAATTGGCCTTCGATTCATAGAAACTCCCACTGGGAAAAAGACCCATCAGCGTGTCACCAGCGCACGTATCCCTCTTCAGTTTGTCTTCAGCATAATCTAAGACTCCTCCAAAGTTGCCTTCGACCACAAGGCACTGGCCACCTTTATGAAAGCTTCGGCTAAGCAATGGCCTCATCTATGCTTGCCCTGACTTGTTTCATGCTAGCATCCACAAGGCATAGGCTGCCTTTGCACCAGTTTCGATTGGGTGCAGACTCCCCTTTGAAACATTTGTATATATTTCAGCATGCAGAAGGCTCAGTCGAAGGCCACACAAAAGGCCCATTCGAAGGAAGTAACACTAGAGCCAGTCGAAGGGTATACAAGAGGTACATTTGAAGAAGCATGCATAAGGCCCAGTCGAAGGCCACACAAGAGATCCATTCGAAGAATACATGTTTGGTCCATTCGAAGGACTCATAACTGGTGGGAACGAATGTTGTTTTAGTCTGGTCGAAAGTTGTGGAAAGATGGAGGATTCGATTCAAAGGATTAAGTTGAACATTTAGACCCATAGGATAGGCTACGTGTTTCCCCTTTTCAGGCCTCAAACCTATGACTCACTCTATATTTAATTGTTTATACAAGTTAAAATAGGCTTTTACCCATTTGTTGTCCAAGATAACTTGCCCTTAATAGTATAATACTACTTTTAGAAAAGTTTTTCTTGAGCCTTGCGCCTGTTTTCCTTCTGCAGGAAGCAATCCATCTAAACCATTCATCTTGCTATCTCATCTTGGGATCATGACACAAGTGAACAATTACTTTCCAGCTAAGCCTTATTTTATTATTTTTACTCCCAAACTTCCCAAAACATTTCTTTATAAAGAGGGAGAAGAGAGAGGAACGAATATTGAAATTTCTCAAACACCACAAAATTCTCAAACACTTAAACTCTTGTGATAATACAAACCCAGAATCCAAATACTTGTCTCTTTCAAATCTGAAACATTCTTACATCTTGCTATCCTTCGAATCCAGCAAAGAAGAACATTTCACTTGCTTTGCTCTTTCGAATCCGGTGTTAAAAGCCTACCTTTGGTATCTCCCTTCGAATCCAGAAGCATTCAAGGTAATCACGTCAAGGTCCAGCACACGCTCCAGCCTCAAGCAAGGTAAGTTGCTATAAACCTTGAACTTTTATTTTCTTGCATAACATGTAAATACAATTCTTTTTCGTTTCAAACATGTACATGCTATTGCTCTTCTTTTCGTTTCCATCCTTTTAATATGTTTCATGGTTAACAACCTTCTGGGTTTTTGCTCTTTGTACATTTAAACATGCTTTAAGAACTAACCTGGCCCTAAGGTAATGTTGGCATGGCCTTAGGCCATGTTGCTATTCAAACTCAAACGAAAGAAACAGGAAATAGGAAGTTGGAAACGAAGCCTCTGGCTTTCATTCTAACCTCCTGGACAAACGAAAGAGGTAGCCAGAAGGCACACCACACTGATTCCAGGTCCAATCAAAAGGCACAACATACTGACCCCCAGGCCCCAATCGAAGTTCATGCCTTCACTCTTTTCAGGACAAATCGAAGAGTGATAGAAAGTGCATAATCGAAGGGTTTTTCTGCCTGAATCGAAAAGACCCTTTTTCTTACTTTTGTTTTATTTTTGCCTTTATATTCTCATGCAAATTAAATATGGTTGTAATAGTGTAGGATTTTACATTTCTGCATTTCTTTACTTTATACAAAATGTTAGTAATTAGTGTGTATGGCAAGATAAAATCAACAAGTAGACCACCCTGATCAAAAGACAAAAAGATGCATGCAATCAAACACACTTTACACACGTGCACCTCTAGGGTTAATCCACTTGCTGCCTTATGAAAAATGGTCATGTTATGCACGTGAGACGTCTTAGCAAAAACAATCAAATACAAGATCATAGTCCCTCGACGACGCTTCAAATGTTGCCTTACAAATGATCTTAGTCCCTCAAGAGAAATGCTAAGATATCTCAAAAAATTGCTATCATGACTATACAATGACCCACGCCCGTCCCTTTACATCCAAAGATAAGGCTTCTTACCAATCAATGGTAAGATAACTGTAATACGGTGGCAGAACCGACTGTTAATACTACTGGTTTTTGCAATTTTTATTCATAAATATGCGGTAAGAAAGAGTTGCCACCGTCTTTTATTTTATCCAACAAAGGAAAAGGTAAAAAGAACAGAAAAAACCTTTTTCGAGATGTTTCTGAGTACTGGGGGGTAGATTATAGAAAGGGAAGGTGTTATCACCCTTTCTATCTGTGGTTTTCCACGGGCTCTTAGGTACTTGCTCATTTTTAAATTGCTTTTGTGTGTTTGTGTGCTTGAAAAGTTTTGATATTTGCCTCAGTGCAGCGTTTCACTTTATGGTAACCCTTGTATCAGTCCTCAAGGGTGTGATAAAATGTTTTTGAAAACTTTGTTTGAAAAGCTTGTTTGCAAGTGTATGGTAAAAGTTTTATTGAGCAAGTACCTAAAGGTTTCTACCTACTCGAAAAAAGTCTGCTCATTTTCTTATTTCCTTTAGACAGTGCTATCCTACTATTAAGGAATAGGTAGCTCCATCGCTGGAGTTTAAGGGACAATCGAAAGGGACGAAAGGGACAATCACGATCACTAAAGCAATGGTTTATAAAACTTAGTAATTACCCTAGAGTCCTAAAGACCTTTCTAAGACAACATTCGATTGGGTCATTTTTGATCTTTTGGGACTAGAGGACAACCACTAAGACTCCCTATACTTCATGATCATTTACTGAAGGCAACCGAAGTGGGGCAAATCCTAGGAGTGAGCATGTGCAAGTGTTTATTTTTAAGTTTATTTATCTTTGCACAATTAGAGTTTTCTATGTTCGATTAGTCATTATATTTCCATACAATCCTATTAGCCATTCATCTAAGCAATTTATCGTGCGGAAAATAAATTGCAGAAAGATAAAGGTTCCTAAACTATTACAAGGCCTTGGGGCAATTACATAATTAGATGCAGAAATTTAAACCTAATTAAATTATTACAAACAAGGAACAATTACATAATGAAAAAATAATACAGCAGAAATAATAAACGCACGAAGGATAATGAAGCGTCTAAACCCTAAAACGCGCCTAGGTTAAGAGAAAAGTATTTTTTGTTGTTTTTATCTGGAAAAAGTTAAATAATAAAATGAGTAATTAATTAATTGAAAAATTATTAATTAAAAATTAATTCTAAATAAAAACCAATATTTTTTGATATTTTTAAAGAAAAATATTTGAAGTCCAATCCTAGATTCTAATTGATTTTATTTAAAAAAAACAAATCAAAATAATTTACAAAATTAATTTTAATAAAAAAACCTAAATTCTATTTTTTTTGTGATTTTATTGATTTTATGATTAAATAATTTTTTTTTTGAAATAATTAAAATGACAAAGAAGAAATTAAAAAATAGAATAAAAAAAAGATAGAAATGGGCCTGTGGTTGTGTTAGCAATCTGGGGGGTGCTGGTTGGATTTGCAAGGCCCAGATTTGTGCAAGCCCACCATGCATATGATCTAGTGCCATTGCTCCCTTGAAGATCCATCGTGCACACCTGGATCTGGAGCGTTTGATCTGGCGCTGAAGAGATCCAATGGTGATGATAGGCCAATACATGATGCACACGCTTAACCCTGGGGCATTGAATCTGCAAGTAGAAATTAGAAAAATAATACGCAGGAGGCAAGGGTCGAACCCCTGACCTCCCACACATGCAATACCTTAACACCCTTCACTCTTGCCATATGCACTGCTTGTTAACTCATGATTATAATAGCATAATAATAATATATGTAAAATCATGACCAAATCCAGGTCATTAAAAAATGCGTGTGTCAGTAAAGGACATGAGACAATCATATTGAATCAAAACTCCATGCTTGTTCCCACCAGGATCAAACGAGTCCATGATGCCAGAGGGAGTCTCTGGTCATCTTCTCCGGGAATCCTAAATCCCCAAACCTACAAAAATGTGAGATTTGAAATGCCCAAAGGGATCTACTCCCCCTGAAACTTTCCTAGGAAACTAAATATGGGGGTAGTTTGGTCGGAAGGTCCCTAAATCAAGAGATATGAAGCTTGCAGCTTGTGATGCCCTAACAATGGCATCACACGATTTAAGCTTCGAAGCTCTCATACGAAGCGTATAAACTACCCTAACTGATGTCCTGGACACAAATCAAAACATTAAAAACATCAACAATGCATAAACTTTCCAATTTGAGTTTTGCCAAACCTTGTTAATCGGAGTTGTTTGGATATGGTGATTTGGGATGCCACGACCTTCAAGAATGATAGGTATGGACTCCCGTGAACCTCAGAATGATGATGAAATGCTTAGATTTAATGGAGAATGAATGGCTCGTATGGAACAGGATTGCCCTCCTCTTTTAAAATTTTGAGAATTTTTAGGGTTTTCTTGAGACCAGATGCACTCCTCCTTAGGTCAGGAATGGTTTATGTATATATATGGGACAATATTAGGTCAAAAAATGTGTAGAAATATCCATGCTTTCACGAGAAAATGTTTTCTTTCCAATTATGTGATTTTTGATTTATTTTGAACTAGATCAAATCTTTTCCTCCCTCCACGATATTCCCCTTGATATGCCATCAATATTTGTCCCTTATTTGACGAGAAAAGATTCCAAATCCAAATCTTTTATTATCTCTATTATTTATTTATTTAATTTTGCATTTTTAATTGATAAAATATCAAAATAAATAATATAAATGATATAACAATGCATGGGTCAGCTTGGAGGTCGTGGACCATGCTAGGAACAAGTTTCAAACATCAAAAGATGGGCCCATTTGGAAAAAAAATCAAGTTTGGTCAATATTGGCTTCGTGCACTTTTCCAAAAATTGGTCAACTTTAGCAATGCATATATCTCTCACTTTTAAACCTAAGAGGGTGTTGTTGGACTTTTTAGAGAGCTTAGGATGTCCCCTAAGTAACCTCTTTAGTTTCATCTCAATTGGATCTTCCATGTTTATGTAAGAAGCTTTGACCCAAAAGGTGTTTTGTTGACTTTTGAAAAAGACCCATAATGTCTGAATTTATATCTTTTCATGAGTGAATTTCTTGAACTTAAGGGATGAATATGAGTTGTAGGGGATTATATTCTCTTCAAAATGAGCCTTGGATGAGAAATTTCTGATAAAGTATGAGAAAGTTATGCCTGGTCAAAGTTTGGTTGACTTTTCCTATAGGAACCCTAATTTAGCAACTTTTGAGTTTTGATGGATTAGGAGCATTCCTAGAGTAATCATGATCAACCCTTGATCAAATGATGGATATTACTTCAAAATGTTGATGTTGAGCAAAAATCTTGAAGTTTGACTGTATATAGGCCACAATTGACTTTTGACCTAACATAGTTAATTTTCAAGCATTTGAGCAGTTGACTGAGCAAACTTGTTGTGCAAGGCATGAAATTTGGCATGGATAATATTGAGGACATATTAGGGCCATGGAAATAATTTGGGACCCTTGGAGTTCAACCATCTTGATGAGAAGTGAAACCCTAGTTTGAGGTTGATTGCCTTAGGAGGAGAATTTGTCTGGTCAATTCTTAGTCATCCTAGGAAAAGTTAGGGATCTCAATGGGCATGTGTTGAGTAAAATGATAGAGGAAATTTTGGGGTACAACAATTTCCCCTGTTAAATCTTCTTAAACCTGAGGATGTAGATTGGCTGGTCCGTCTTTCGTGATCTGAAGGTGGAAGATGATTGAACACTAGAGTGCCCAGAAATTTACACTCTTCTGAAGTTAATGTCGATCGATAATATCGGGAATGGGCTTACAGATGCAATTTGGAAGGCTATGGAGAATCGCCGGAGATAGGCTTAAAGATTCCATCCAGAAAGGATATCGGTTGCATAAGAGATTCCTTTGTGAGAATTCCTGTACCTGCCGTTGAGGAGGACTTCGTCGGGGATGTTGATTTATGTCCTGGGAAATAAAGTCTAGGAGCTTAGGTTGTCTATTATTCTACTGGGGAATTAAATCTTGATTGATGAGGCAAAAGTGAGCTGTTGTCTGGTCGAGTCCAGGCTTCACAACAACTTACTGGGGAAATGTGAGATCGACGTATCTGGTCGGGTCCAGGTTTTACAATGTTGTAAACTGTTGTCCAGAGAAAAAGAGAAGGAACCTGGATAGTAGGGTTACTTTGAAATGAAATCCTGGATAGTAGGGCTATGAGAAGGAAACTGGATAATAGGGTTACTTCGAAATGAAATCCTAGATAATAGGGCTTTGAGAAGGAACCTGGATAGTATGATTACTTCGAAATGAAAGCCTGGATAATAGGGCTATGAGAAGGAACCTGGATAGTAGGGTTACTTCTAAATGAAATCCTGGATAGTAGGACTATGAGAAGGAACCTGGATAGTAGGGTTACTTCAAAATGAAAGCCTAGATAGTAGGACTATGAGAAGGAACCTGGATAGTAGGGTTACTTCGAAATGAAAGCCTGGATAATAGGGGTATGAGAAGGAACATGGATAGTAGGGTTACTTTGAAATGAAAATCTGGATAGTAGGGCTACAAGAAGGAACCTGGATAGTAGGGTTACTACGAAATGAAATCCTGGATAGTAGGGCTATGAGAAGGAACTTGGATAGTAGGGTTACTTCAAAATGAAAGCCTGGATAGTAGGGTTACTTTGAAATGAAAGCCTAGATAGTAGGGCTATGAGAAGGAACCTGGATAGTAAGGTTACTTCGAAATGAAAGCATGGATAGTATGGCTATGAGAAGGAACCTGGATAGTAGGGTTACTTCGAAATGAAATCCTGGATAGTAGGGCTATGAGAAGAAACCTGGATAGTAGGGTTACTTCGAAAAGAAAGCCTGGATAGTAGGGCTATGAGAAGGAACATGGGTAGTAGGGTTACTTCGAAATGAAAGCCTGGATAGTAGGGCTATGAGAAGGAACCTGGGTAGTAGGGTTACTTCGAAATGAAAGCCTGGATAGTAGGGCTTGCCTCATTTGATCACGTAGATTAGTTAACCCGTTTGGTTTCGGGAACTTATTTTCCATTAGTTGTCTGCAGATATGACATGTATAGCTTCATGGATTTAATCTCGAATTATTGGAATTGTTGATGATAACCATCTTTCCTGAAAAGGTAGAGGGTTAATTATATGTGATGCATGAAATGTATTGTGTGATGATATTCTCAAAATAACTGAGATTATGTTGTATGCAATATGTATGCGCATGTCATGATGTATGAACATGAAATACTATTATGACATATCCGAGTCTGGGAAAATAAATCCCTGATTGCTGCTGGGGAGTACTAGAAATCGAATTCTCGACCGTTGTAGAAAAAGTGGTTCTTATACTTCCGCTGGGGATTGTAAATGGAGATGACTATGCTTGGGATTTGCTCCTTGTTTACGAATATTCTTCCCGGAAGAGAATCTGCTTGAGAATAACTCTGCGGGGGAATAACTGTAGTGAGAGGAGATGTTTTGTTGGAAAATTTTTCTGATTGGGAAAAAATAAACTCCGCTGGGAGGATGAACTTCCGTAGCTAGAGGAATAAGATCTGTCGGGGGTTGAGCTTCTGTATTAAGAGAAATAAACTTTGTTCGGGAGAAAACTTTATGACCCGCTTGCGATTATGAAATTCGGCTGGGGAACATAGATGTCAGTTTTCTGAAGGAACTTGGCTGGGGAGAGTAACTCCTGTTTGGGGAAGCCGATGTCAAAGCTTTAGTTACCTATACTCTATGAGGAGTATAGATGTCACATGGTCGTATGTTGAGATAACCTTGTTTCAAAATTGTCTCTACCCCTGTACCTGTTGAACAGAGTAATTGTCGGGCTTGACATGATTTTTTTAGTTTTTCCCCTGCTTCTTAAGTTATGAGCAACTGTCTTTCTGTTTTATATGAAAATATTTGTGAATAGCAATCATATTCAAATGCATATGTCAAGAGTAAATCATTGGACGTTTTTGCAAAACAAAAAAGAAAAAGAAAAACAAATGGCTTTGTAACAATGACTTGTATTAATTTTCGAAGTTGGCCTATAACAGGCATTTTTGTACAAGGAAGCTGACGCTCTAGTAAGAGAACGCCACCATGAAAATGAAAGCTATACAATATCGTGTACAACGAAAAGAAAACAACTATGTGCAATAATCCCATTAAGTTTCAATTCTACTATTGTCGCTATGTCTTCGAGTGTCTCATCACTTTGCTGCTTGTCCGAAGCTGACTAGATTGATTAGTGCCGTTCGAGATTGATAGTTGATACTGAGGTATGGTCGCAAGGTGATCCAATGGGACATAGTGATATGCTTTACATCCCTAAATTTTGCCTGGACTTCTCTTTCGGGTGTTCAATCCACCGGGATACCCTTTTTTGCCCAAGCCGCCTTTTCAGATTTTTTACTTGCCGAGTTTATAGATTTTTTTGTTTTCATCCCTAATTTTTCCCGAACCCTTTTAGTTCGCCGGGAAGCCCTTATTTTTTCCTAGGACACTCAACCTAGTGGGTATTTAATCATGCGTAGTATCTTTTCACTATGTCCGTATTGACAGGGTGAGGAAGGTCGTCACCGTCCATGATGGTCAGAATCATGGCTCCACCCGAGAAAATGTTTTTGATCACAAATGGCCCTTCGTATATGGGAGTCCATTTGCCCCTGGGATCACCTTGCGGCAATATGATACGCTTGATCACTAGATCCCCGACTTGATATTCTTGGCACCTAACTTTTTTGTTGAAAGCCTTAATCATTCGTTTTTGATACGTTTGACCATGACAGACAACAATAAGTCTCTTCTCATTGATCAAATTCAGTTGATCAAGTCGAGTCTGGATCCAGTCGTCTTCGCTCAAACCCGCATCCTTCATAATACTCAGAGAAGGGATCTGGACCTCAATAGGCAAGACAACCTCCCCGCCATATACCAGATAGTAGGGTGTTTCCCCTGTCGATGTTTACGCGGAGGTGCTGTAACCATGAAGAGCCAATGGTAACATCTCGTTCCAGTCTTTATGTGTCACTGTCATCTTCTGTATAATCTTTTTGATGTTCTTGTTATCCGCTTCAACAACGCCATTCATCTTCGGCCGGTAGGGAAAAGAGTTATGATGATGTATCTTGAATTGCTTACAGAGTTCGGTGATCATCGTGTTTTTGAGATTCATACCATTGTCAGTGATGATTCTCTCTGGCACACCGTAACGAAAGATCAGGTTATGCTTGATAAACTGTGCCATAACATTCTTGGTAACGATAGCAAATAAGGTAGCCTCAACCCACTTCGTGAAGTAATCAATGGCTACCAGGATGAAGCGATGCCCATTGGAAGTGGTAGGTCTAATCTCTCCGATCATGTCAATGCCCCACATTGCAAAGAGCCAAGGAGCCGTCAAGACATTCAAAGGAACCAGAGGCACATGCACCTTATCAACATAGATTTGGCACTTATGACAAGTTCAGGAGTGCTGATAACAATCTGTTTCCATAGTGGACCAGTAGTATCCTGCCCATAGGATCTTCTTAGCCATGGTATGTCCACTGGAATGAGTGCCAAAGGTACCTTCATGTAAATCTGCCATAATCCTCACTGCTTCGCTCTTGTGTACACATCGCAGTAAGGTAGAGTCATGGTTGCGCTTGTAGAGGAATTCCATTACTGAGGAAGAATTTCGCGGCGAACCTTCTCAGAAACTTCTTATCATTGACATATGCCCCCTCAGGATATTCTTGAGCCTCAAGATACCTTTTTACTTCGTGAAACCAAGGTTTATTTTCTACCTCTTCAGTATCAATCTCACAGCAGTATGCTGGTTCATCCAACCTCTCGATAGTGATTCGGGGAGCTTCATTGTCCCACCTGACCTTGAACATAGAAGACATGGTAGCTAGCGCGTCCAATAACTGATTCTCCTCTCGTGAGAAATGTTCAAAGGTTACCTCCTCAAAGTGTGGGAGCAACGTAAACACGTGCTCTTTGTACGAGATAAGATTCAGATGCTTCGTATCCCATTCTCCTTTGATCTGACTTATTACCAAGGCTAAATCCTTGAAAAAATTGAAGAACTTGATTCTCAGGTCGATAGAAGCTTTGAGACCCATGATGAAGGCTTCATACTCCGCCATGTTGTTAGTACAGTTGAAGCAAAGTCGGGCGGTGAAAAGAGTATGACAGTCTCCAGGAGATATGATTATAGCGCCAATTCCACTATCGAGTGCGTTCGAAGCTCCATCAAAAACCATAGTCCATCGGGATCCTTTTTCAGGTCCTTCATCCGGTCCAGGTTCTTCATAGTCAATCACTAGCATAATATTCTCGTCTGGGAACTCAAAATTCATGGACTGGTAGTTATCCACGGCCTGATGAGCCAAATGATCAGCCAATACACTTCCTTTAATTGCTTTCTGGGTTGTATATTGGATATCATATTCAGTTAAGATCATCTGCCATATTGCTATTCTTCAAGAGAGAGCGGGCTTCTCAAAGATGTATGTTGTACCCCAAAATTTTCCCTCTCATTTTATCAATATTTTCCCTCACAAGACTCCTTGAACTCAAGACAGGATTAGGGTTTTGCACTGCTCAAGACATCTCCTTGCACTGATGACCTAAATTAGGGTTTGAGTTTGCACATGGATTTTTTGACTTACAATGCTCAAAATGACTTTCATACTTCATGTTGGACTTATAAGTTTGTCCATACCAACTTTCAAGCCTTGAATCAAAGTTTTACTCAGTCAATTGGACAATTGACCTAGAAATCAATTGTATTGGGGAAAAAGTCAACTGTGGCCAATTTACAGTCAAACCTCATAAATTTTGACCCACATCAACATTATGAACTCATATGAACCATTTGATCAAGTTTGGACCACAACTCCACAAGAAATTTGATCAGATCACCAAAAGGGCAAAATGGTCATTTTTAGGGTTTTGACTGCACAAGGGCAATTTTTTATTTTTGACCTAGCCAATGGAAAATTGGGTTCAAGCATGGATTCAAGGACTCAATGGCATCATCTTGACCTATTCACAAGGTTCAAAATACCTCAATTGCATTGGATTGACAGATGAATTTTTCAGTCAACTGATCAAATTTTGACTGTACATTGAAAAGTCAAACTTTGACTTTTTGGTCAAAATCAAGTACCAAGGGTCATTTTTCATCAAGATGTGTCAAAACATGAAACTTATTCATCAAGAAACCCAATTTTGAAAATTAGGGTTTAAAGTTGAAAAATTTCATAACTTAGAATTTTTCTAAGTTATGAAATTTTCTTAATTTTTCCTAACTTTGCCCAACATTTTCACCATGATGCAATTAGATTCAAACAAAACTTCCAACATAAAAGTTGTATTCCTCCACAAAATCTACAACTTTGATACACAAAGTTTTCTCAAAAGAAGCTTAGATCTCATGTTATGATTTTTGGAACAAGGATCCATGAAACTTTTAACTTAGTGAAATTTTGCCCTAGTTTAGGCAGGATTTTGACCTATTTTCATGGCCATTTTTCACATAGTTCCACTTGGAATCTAAAATTGCATTTCAAAGATGGAATGTAGAGCATGTTGCAAGATTTCCAAAATGTCCAAGAACTCTTCAAACTCATTTTTGGTTAGGGAGAATCGAAGGCTTGAAGTTGGCAAAAACTCACTTTTCATCCATGGCATATTCATATGGATACATGTTGCAAATTCAAATCAGCTTGCTTTGCACTAGATTACAGGACTCAAAACCATTCCACACTCAATAATTAAATTCAAATCCATTGGTCTAAGGCATTGTTTTGGTCATTAGGGCATTGCATACAAGATTAATCCCTAAATGGTAAAAGGTACATTACCATTTTTGCCAAAGTTTGCTTTATGTCAAAACCACAATCCTTGAGCATAGAGCCAAATCTTGTGCAGCAAATCATATCCACCAACTTGAGGGGCCAAGATCAGAAGAAGCGGGCTGATATATAGCCTGTACAGGCTTGTATTACATCATTGTGCATTTTGGCTTAAAATATAAGAAACATGTCCAAAACACTAGAACTTGAACATCAGCAAAAACCAACTTGTGCAAGCTTTTGAAACATCTTTCTAACATCCCCTTGAGCCAGAAACATGACCCTTTGAGCCCTCAAACTTCCCATAGCACAAAATCACCTCCCATTAGCAAAACAGGGCAGCATTTGCATCTTGAGTTCTATCTCACAATTTGTTCGTGCGTTTTGTCCCAAACCTGTTCAAACACCTTCCATACAACCTATCCAAACTATCCCAACCCTTAAACACTAACTGTAACTCCATTTACATGGTTTGCCATTTTTGATTTCAGCTTGTACAGGTTGAGTTCTGTAGGCTTGTTCAAGCACATTCAAGGCAAGCTAGGCATTGGAGAAGGTCAAGGGAAGTTCAAGCAAGCTACCAAACATCTCAGGCCTTGTTGAAAAGCTCCACATTGCCATATACAAAGTCAGCTGAAACAGGTGTTTATCAACTTCCTATCTCTCTATTTAGGAACATTTAGACTTAGGTTTGTGAATAAGAAATGTAGTATTCATAGTCATGAAGCTGTACATATGCTCAGTTTTCATTTTAATTAAGCATGCTAAGAGAATTTGGTCCATGAACATCCTGAAAAAATTAGGTTAGATTTTAGGGCCAGAGAAATTCTCTCTGGTCTTTGAGAGTTAGGACAAGTTTTTTATATGGTTGGATTCGTCTTGAAAAGCTCTACAACTTTGATGTTATGTGTTTTTGCATTAGAGCACATATGCAGGATCTGGCATTTTGTACAGGGCGCGTGTTTTTGTTTGAACAAGAGGTTGAAGATGAAGTCAGTGGGCTGGGCATGGTTCTGGCCTTGCTTTTGATACCACCCTTTTCCTGAATACACCCCCTTGGCCCAATTTCTTTATATTTTATATTTTTGTATTTTATTTTCATTTCTGATTTTATTTTATTATTTCCAAATATAAAAAATGCTCAAAAATATTTTTATAAATTTTCACATTTATTTTGTATTTTATTTTTATTTTTTCTAACATAAAAGACAATTTAATTAGAATATACTTTATTTATTGAAAGCTTGAAAATAATAAATATATAAATTATACTTTTATGTTATTCTTTATTTTATTCACACTAAAAAATATTGTTCTAAATATATTTTTATTTTTGTATATATTTTATTACATAATTAAATTCATACTTAAATAATACTTTTTATAAGTATATTTTATTTTTGTATATACACTATTTTATTTTATTGTATATAAATAGTATATTTAATAATATTTGTATTCTTAAAAGAAAAATTAGGGTTTACCCTTAATAAAAAAAAAAAATCTTTTTATTATTCCTTTCTTTTTATATTAAATATTTTTGCATACATAAAAATAAACAAAACCTTTTTTTGCATATTCATAATATTTTGTATAATTATTTAATTTATTTATTTAAGTATTATTCATTTATTTACTTTATACCATTTGATTCAATTTGGATGTAATAGTAAAACCAGGGTTTTAATTTCTTGTCAAATAATCCCCATCCAAAAATTGTATCCCCATCCCCATAATCATGTTGTAATAGTGGTAGATTTATTTTACGCATTTACACTTTCAATTATGCCATGATTAGAGATTAGGGTTTGTATGCAAAAAAAAACCCAAAATCAACAAATAGCTTGACCTAATACAAAGACAAAAATGCATGAAAATCAATACACAATACACGCTTGCATCCCTAGGGTTTCATCCACTTGTTGCCTTAAAAATGGGCCATGTTATGCATGTTGAGTATTTTGGCAAAACAAAAAAACAAAACAAAAGATCATAGTCCTTCGATGACGCTATCTTGGTTGCCCATACAAAAATGATCTAGTCCCTCAAAAATTTGCTAAAGATACTTAACACAATTGCTATCATGGTCTATATGATGACCCGCGCCTGTCCCGTTTAACATCTTAATACAAGGTTGTTTACCAAATGCAATGGTAAAACAACAATGTCAAAAGGTTTAAAAACATATAGGAAAGATCTTTGAGTAAAATAGGGTAGACAACTCTTAGTTACTTGATCAAAACTTGCAAAAAACATCCTTGCTATTTTCAAACACACTTCACAACACAATTTCCAAACATTTCTCAAAACAAACATTCAAAAAATTGAACATCTTTTCAAAAGACAAAAACACCTTTGTATACATTCAAACAAGAATCATTACAAAGATTGCCACAACGATGGCCTCTTTTCTAAACATCTTTCAAAACCACACACAAAGAACCATTTCAAACAATTGAAAAGCAAAAGCAAGTGATCTAAACAAGTAACTAAGAGCCCATGGATAACCATGGATGAAAAGGGTGCTTACACCTTCCCTTTTCATAATCTACTCCGCGAACTCAAGAAAACATCTCAAAGGTCTTTCCTGTGCTTTTTGACCTTTCCTTAGGATAAAATAAAAAGTCAGTGGCGACTCTTGCTAAACCGAAACATTTGCAAACACAAACACAAAACCTCAAGTCGGTTCTCCCACCGTATCACAATGTACTTGATTGGATCCATCTTAGATATCAACAAATTAGTGTGGGTCAACATATACTATCTTAGTCGGCGAGCAGCCCATGCCAAAGCGCAACAAGTTTTCTCGAGTAGTGAGTATCTTGTCTCAAAGTCGGTAAACTTTTTGCTAAGGTAGTATATTGCATGTTCTTTTTGACCAGACTTGTCATGCTTCCCCAACACACACCCAATTTAATTGTCTATCACTGTTAAGTACATTATCAAAGGTCTTACTTCAACCGGAGGCATCATAATTTATGGTTAATGAAGGTATTTCTTGATTCTTTCGAAAGCGGCCTGGCATTCTTCATTCCACTTTACCACTTGATCTTTCTTCAGTAGCTTGAAGATTGGTTCATAAGTAGCAGTCAGATGTGAAATGAACCTGGCGATATAATTTAGGTGTCCCAAGAAACCTCTAACCTCCTTCTCAATACGAGGAGCCAACATCTCTTGTATGGCATTCACCTTTGCAGGGTCTACCTGAATACCTTTGTCACTGTGCGGGGTATACCGACATGGCTGAAACAATAACTATATTAGTGCGACATATTTGTGGGTACCGGTAGCCTTTGAGTCAATCAAAGAGAATACGGGGCCGCTGACTGATGTCATGAAGCACTAATGAACTCTTAGAACCTTACTTGACCATCTTGGCCTTATTAGGGGTAGTGAGATGACTGACTTTGGTGCAGTCCGAAGTTGGTAGATACTCGATACTACACTCATTGAGGGTTATTTTCTTGGAATATTTCAGTCGCCAGTTAAGTGGCTAAACTGAAACAATGAACACAGAAAATAACCCAGTGATATTGAGCTCCTTAGAACCCGATTACTATTTATAAGACAGGTTGAGCCAACTAAACTTCAAGAGGGTACTTACCTATGAAACCCCGTGCAAGCCTGAAACTAGGATCTTGTGTGACTTACTTGTACATATGCTTGTGCATACATCATAAACATGATAAAGCATCGTATGCATCCACTAACCATTTCAAGGGTTTGGATCTTCATCTTTGTTCTTGTTTTATAGGTCATGGAATCTCTTCGTAGGAAAACAATTCAAGTCAACCTTGTGAGAATCCCTCCTCAGCTCAAGGAGCTTGCTTCCAAGATTCCTGAGAATTCTCCCTTCAGTGAAAGACATGGTAGACTTCTCAACTTGGTCAACTCCAACATTGAAGAAGACATGGTGAAAGTCCTCTTCCAGTTCTTTGACCCCATACACCATTGCTTTACATTTCCTGATTACCAACTAGTGCCTACTTTGGAGGAATTTTCTCAACTCCTGAGGATTCCTATTATTCATCAACTACCCTACAACGGTATGGAAAGAGAACCAAAGCCTGAAGATGTTGCTCAAGCCTTACACTTGCAACCATCTGATATCAAAGGTTATTGGGAAACCAGAAGTGGTGTCAAGGGTTTCTTGGCAAAGTTCCTGTTTGAGAAGGCACAAGACTGCTGGAATTCTTTAGATCTACAAGCTTTTGAGGAGATTGTAGCACTTCTCATCTATGGGTTGGTCTTGTTCCCAAACCCTGATCATCTTATAGATGTGAATGCTGTCAAGATTTTCATATCTCGGAATCCTGTGCCTACATTTCTTGGGGACATCCTACACTCACTTTACACACGAACAATGAGGAAAAAAGGTGTTCTCATGTGCTGTACTCCTCTTCTAGCAAGGTGGTTTATTTCTCACCTTCCCCAGTCAGTCTTGAAGAATGAACAAGGCTTAAGGTGGTCGCAACGATTGATGACTCTTACATATTCTGATGTTCATTGGTGTTCTCGATCCAGAGAAAATGTTATCATCATTGATCATTATGGGGAATTCCCTAATGTCTCACTACTTGGCATTAGGGGAGGCATTACCTACAACCCTTGTTTAGCTCTGAGTCAATTTGGGTATGCCCGAAGGGATGGCCCTCATGATATGCTGATTCCTGACTTGGTTTTTAACTTCGACAACGACGCTCAAGGACTTCGACAAAGGTTTATCCGAGCTTAGAGGATGCCCAACAAAGTGGATAGTAAGACACTGGGGCACAAGAATTCCATCCCCCTTGAGACTTATCTCAAGTGGGTACGAACCCGCGCCCAGAGTCTTATGATGCCTTACCCTCACATTCTCCCCGTGATCAAAGAGCCTGTTATGGAAGGAGAGGTTCCATACACCCTCCTACATCCAGACATGCCAACATCATTGGAAGAATTGAAAAAGAGTTGGATACAACTCAAGGAAGAGCGGAACACTTTTGAAGCCAGCTTCTATGCCAGTGAGAAGAAGGTTTTGGAACTTACCCGCCGACTTCACGAAGAGGATACTCTTAACACTTACATCGCACTAAAGAGGATGCACAACGTCTTTTTTACATTAAGAATTTTGTAATATTCTGACCATGGGGCATTTATGTACTAACAAATTTCTTCTTATTAATATGACGTGTGTTCTTTTTGTTTGCAACAACTTTGAATTTCTGAATCCTTGAATGAATTACATGAATACAAATTATTCATCATATGTATAAACAGGTCTTCACACCAGGTTTCCTTATCTTTCTGCTGTTTATTTCAGCAAGATGGATATAGAGCAGACGGTCAAAGATCTACAAGCACAGAATTCTCAGTTCCAACAACTCCTCATGACCTTGGCAAAGGGTCAAGAGGACCTTAAAGCACTGTTAGAGAAAGAGAAAGAAAAAGACAAAGAGAAAACAAAGAGAAGAATTGGTGTGGCCACTATGGGAAGAAGGTTTGAGAACCAGGCTAGAAGGGTCCTCGAGTTCCCCTCGACGTCTGACGAAGGGTTTGGTAAAGGTAAATGAGTTGCAATGCCCTCCGAGTCTGAAGCTGAAGAGGAAGAAGAAGAAGAGGAGGAAGATTACTCTGAGCAGCAGTATCCTCCTGCAGACGATAAGTATAAAAATCTGGAAGAGCGGTTGGAAGCTATGGAGGTACAAAGAGTACCTGGGTTGGATTTTGAAGAACTAGGGTTGGTTGCTGGGATCGTCATTCCCCCCAAGTTAAAAGTGCCTACATTTGCCAAATACGATGGTTTGTTCTGTCTGAAGATGTATCTGCGGTCCTACGTCAGAAAGATCCAACCTCACTCTTCTGATAAGGATCTGTGGGTCCATTTTTTTCAAGATATTTTGTCGGGTACGCAATTGGACTGGTTCTATCAACTTGAGAGATCTGATGTACATAAATGGGAGGATCTGGTTGCTGCTTTCTACCGATAATACCAATATAACACAGATTTAGCGCCTACTCGTACTCAACTACAGAGTATGAGTATGGTCTCTAATGAAGGCTTTAAGGAGTACGCCCAAAAGTGGCGGGATTTGGCTGGAAGGGTGCAGCCACCATTGTCGGATAGAGAGCTGGTCGACATGTTTTTGGGGACCCTGTCAGGTCCATTCTTCAATCACTTGATCGGGAACTCATCTGCATGGTTCACCGAATTAATCCTGACCGGTGAAAGGGTCGAAGCTGGCATTAAGAGTGGTAAAATTCAGAAGGATGCCTCCGCTTCCACTGCTATCAAGAAGACCTTCCCAGCTAAGAAGGAAGTTTCTGCTGTTCATACCCAGAGAAATCAAGGGAGAATGGAGCACTGACCAGCGGTGGGGGCTGTGATGATCCAGAACTCCTCATATGATCAACCTCGAAGCAGTCAACCCAGAGCTAACCAGAAAAGGGTAGAAAGGCCACAAAGGCAGTTCACCCGGATCAATATGACACCGGCTCAGGTCCTCCCTCATCTGTTAAAGTTAAACCTTACCAACTTGAAAGAAGCGCCGAAAAACCCAAATACCTCTTCTTCCTATTATCATTCCAACGCGAAATGTGCATATCATTCGGACAGTGTGGGGCACGACACCAACAACTGTTGGGCCCTTAAAAACAAGATCCAATTTGATAGATGCCAAGGAGGTGGAGTTTGATGCCCCCGAAAAACCTAATGTGATATCCACTCCTATGCCAAAACACGGTCATAATATCCATGCTATTGTGGAAGATCTTCATGTTACTTATGTTGATAACTTAATGACTCCATTGCCAATGATCAAGATGAATCTGTTAAAAGCCGGGATTTTCCCGGGCTGTGAAAAAGATTGTTACTTTTGTTCAACCTTGCAATCCGACTGTCTGCTGTTGAAATCAGGCATCCAACGCCTGATGGATACTAAAGAGATCCTCTTTCAAAAAACTCCTGTTGCTACTATTACTCATATTACTCCTGTTACTCCAATCAATGATGTTGCTATAATCACCATTTCCGACAATCTTTCCAAGACCTGCAAAAGGCCTGTTAAGATTACACCCAATCCAAAGTTCGTACCACTAAAAATTACCATGCCGGGGCCTATCCCATATAAGTCCAACAAGACGATACCATGGAATTATAGAGGAGAGATCTTCTATCACGGTGTGAAACAGATCGAATCAGTTGAAGAAAATTCCGATGAAGAGACTCCTGATGTGGGGAATATTGTGGGGACAAGTAAGATTACTCGTAGCGGAAGAATCTTTTCTCCGGAGATTGCTCCTCCACGGGCAGTCTTCGGACCCTCAAGTGCTTCTGTGCCTGTCAAGATATCTGTGCAAAGTCCAGTAATTGAAGAAATTGTTACTCCCGAAGTTGTACCCTCTGCTGTTACTGTTGATAAAGGTAAGGGGATCCAAGAAGCGCCCATCAAGACGAGGGCTCAGACTTTGGTTATCCCCAAGACCACCCAAAAGGAGATGGATGAGATTTTAAAGATAATTAAGAAGAGCGACTATGATGTTGTAGAGCCGCTGGGGCAAACCCCTTCAAAAATCTCCATGCTGGCTCTATTTCTCTGCTCCGAGGCTCATGCCAAAGCCTTGATCAAATTCCTGAAGACGGCACACGTGCCTCAAGAAACTTCTGCGAATCAGTTTCAAGAGTGTGTGGCTAGCCTTACAGCCGACAATGGTCTTGGTTTCTCTGACGCCGATCTAACCTCTAAGGGAAGAAAACATAATGATGCGCTGCATGTTTCGGTAGAGTGCAGGGGGATCACACTTGCTCATGTTCTAGTTGATACTGGTTCATCTTTAAATGTTCTACCAAAGAAAGCATTGGACAAATTGGACTGTGAAGGTTTGACCCTAAAGCCCAGTAATATCATTGTTAGAGCCTTTGACGGTTCTAAGCGGATGGTTCACGGAGAAGTGGACATCCCAATCAAAGTGGGTACGAAAATTTTCAAATCTACATTTTATGTGATGGACATCCGTCCTTCATATTCATGCTTGTTGGGAAGGCATGGATCCACAATGCTGGGGCAGTCACTTCTTCTCTACACCAGATGCTCAAGTACCCAGTCCATGGTAAGATCATAACAGTTCATGGTGAGGAGGAGTATATGATAAGCCACCTTAACTCTTTCCGCTACGTGGAGTTAGATGGTGAATTCATAGAAACACCTTTCCAACATTTTGAAGAGGTTTCTCCTGAAGTTGCGGTAGCCAAGACAATGACTGATGTGCCCATCATTACCAAGCCCGTGTCCCGGATGTCATCCCTTAAAGATGAGGAGGCTATAATCAAGGAAGGAGGAAGTACAATGTGGGGTCAACTGCCAAATTTTCCTTACAAGACAGATAAGTACGGATTGGGTTTCACTGCTGCTAGCCAGAAAGCTGTGCGTCGCTCCCGGGCTGGAGGACCGCCACTGAAAATCACTCACCATGGAGTTCATGCTTTAGAGGATGATGAAGAAGAAAGCAATTTTGAAGATTGGATCTTTCCAACCATTGAAGGAGGACTAAACAACTGGGAGGCGAAAGACTTTGTTCCCATTACTTTCATCAATCAGTAATTTATCTTTTGAACATTTATGTTGGTCTGTAATAACTATTAAACAATCCGTACACTCTTTTCGCCTTATGCCTTACCCGGGGCATATAGGTCCATTTGTAAGGGTTTTGATTCTTCATTTTCATATGCCATTTTTAATGAATCATGGACGTTTTTCATATATAAACTTTTGTGTTCATTTTATTTACTTTTACATTTTATTTTGTTTAAGGATGGCTATCCCTTAAACACACCCACACTCACAAAATTGAGGTACCCATCCACTCTGGATTCCATGGGTGACTATTCTGCTTTGGCCTTCAATAACTCTGAAGATCTGGTCAATCATGCCGAATACGAAGGTGATGAAGACTTTGAAGTGCCTGGAGAGTTGGCTAGACTTTTGCAACAAGAAGAAAGGGCTATTCTGCCCCATGAAGAGTTGTTAGAGACTATCAATTTGGGTACTGCCGAGGACAGAAAAGAGGTTAAAGTGGGTGCCAACCTGGAGCCAAGCATCAAAGAGCGTTTAGTTCAGCTGTTGAATGAGTTTGTTGAGATCTTCGCCTGGTCCTATGAAGATATGCTGGGATTGGATACAGATATTGTGGTTCACCGTCTCCCTACAAGAGAAGACGGTCCACCCATCAAACAGAAAGTCCACCGAAAGAGGCCCGACATGTTCGAAAAGATCAAGGCTGAGGTGATGAAATAGTTCAATGCTGGCTTTCTGGCTGTTACTTCCTATCCACAATGGGTTGCTAACATTGTGCCCGTGCCTAAGAAGGACAGCAAAGTCAGAATGTGTGTGGACTACAGAGACTTAAACAGGGCTAGCCCTAAAGATGATTTTCCACTACCACACATTGACATCTTGGTTGACAACACAACTCAACACAAAGTATTCTCTTTCATGGACGGATTTTCAGGGTACAACCAGATCAAAATGGCCCTCGAAGACATGGAGAAGACTACTTTTGTTACGCAATGGGGTACCTTCTGCTATAAAGTGATGCCATTCGGACTGAAGAATGCATGGGCAACCTATCAACGAGCCATGGTAGCTTTGTTTCATGATATGATACATCATGAGATCGAAGTCTACGTAGACGACATGATAGCCCGTTCACAGACAGATGAAGAACACCTCGACCATCTGCAAAAGCTGTTTGTCAGATTGAAGGAATATAAGCTCAGACTGAACCCTACCAAATGCACTTTCGAAGTTAGGTCCGGTAAACTCTTGGGATTCATCGTCAGCAACAAAGGCATTGAGGTTGATCCTGCTAAAGTCAAAGCTATACAAGAAATGCCTGCCCCCCGCCCTGAAATGGAGGTCAGAGGTTTCTTGGGACGCCTAAATTATATTGCAAGGTTCATCTCTCACCTAACATCTACCTGTGAACCAATCTTCAAGCTGTTGAAGAAAGATCAGGTGGTTGGATGGAATGACGGCTGCCAAGTTTCTTTCGATAAAATCAAGGAGTATTTGCTGGAACCTCCTATCTTGATGCCACCCGTCGAAGGAAGGCCGTTAATCATGTATCTGACCATTTTGGATAGCTCAATGGGGTGCGTACTGGGCCAACATGACGAGTCTGGCAGAAAAGAGTATGCCGTTTATTACCTTAGAAAAATGTTTACCGACTGTGAGACTCGCTACTCACTGCTCGAGAAAACTTGTTGCGCTTTGGTATGGGCTGCTCGCCGGCTAAGGCAGTATATGTTGACACATACCACTTTGCTGATTTCCAAAATGGATCTGATCAAGTACATCTTCGAGAAGCCTGCTTTATCCGGAAGAATTGCTAGATGGCAGATGATCCTGACTGAGTATGATATCCAGTACACAACCTAAAAAGCTATAAAGGGGAGTGTACTAACCGACCATCTAGCTCATCAAGCCATCAAAGATTACCAATCTATGAAGTTCGACTTCCCTGACGAAGGCATTATGACACTGGACAACATTAAAGGTAACAAACCATATGACGGACCTGAACAAGGATCCCGATGGACCCTGTACTTTGATGGTTCTTCAAATGCACTTGGCAACGGTATCGGTGCGATACTTATCTCTCCAGAAGGTTGCCATACACCTTTCACCGCCAGACTCTGCTTCAGCTGTACTAACAACAAGGCCGAGTATGAAGTTTGTATCTTTGGTCTCAAGGCTGCGATTGACCTAGGAATCAAATCTTTGGTTGTATTTGGGGACTCAGCTTTGGTTATCAGTCAAATCAAAGGAGAGTGGGACACTAAACATCCTAATCTTATCCCATACAAAGAACATGTCCTGACATTGTTACCTCATTTCGAGCAGATTACCTTCGAGCACTTCCCGTGAGAAGAAAATCAGCTAGCAGATGCTCTAGCTACAATGTCTTCCATGTTTAAACTCAATTGGGATAATGAGGCTCCCCAAATCACCGTCGAGCAAATGGACAAACCTGCGCACTATCATGAGATTAATACCGAAGAAGTAGTGGAACAACCCTGGTTTCATGAAATCAAAAGGTATCTCAAGACTCGAGAATACCCTAAAGGAGCTTCAGTCAACGATAAAAAGTTCTTAAGGAGATTTGCTGCCAAGTTCTTCCTAAGAAATGGTATCCTATACAAGCGCAGCCATGATTGTGTTCTGCTTCGTTGTGTGGACAAGGTTGAAGCTGAGCAGATCATGACTGAATTACATAGTGGCACATTTGGCACCCATTTGAGCGGACATACGATGGCTAAGAAGATTCTAAGGGCAGGCTACTACTGGTCTACCATGGAAGCTGACTGTCATCAATACGCCCGTACTTGTCACAAATGCCAAGTCTATGCTGACAAGGTACATATTCCTCCGGTCCCTCTCAATGTTCTAACAGCTCCTTGGCCATTCGCAATGTGGGGAATCGACAAGATTGGAGAGATCAAACCTACGGCATCCAATGGACATCGCTTCATCCTAATGGCTATTGATTTCTTTACCAAATGGGTCGAAGCAGCTTCCTTCGCCTCCGTTACAAAGAATGTGGTTGCCACTTCATCAGGCAGAACCTCATATGCCGGTATGGTATCCCCGACAGGATCATCACAGACAACGGTACAAACCTGAATAACACTGTGATCACCGCTTTGTGCAAACAGTTCAAGATTCAACATCACAATTCATCTCCCTATCGGCCAAAGATGAACGGTGCTGTTGAAGTTGCGAACAAAAATATCAAGAAGATTATTCAAAAGATGACAGTCACCTACAAGGACTGGCATGAGATGTTACCGTTTTCTCTGTACAGATATCATACCACGACGCGTACTTCAACCGGGGCAACCCCCTTTTCTTTGGTATATGGCATGGAAGCTGTTTTACCTATGGAGGTTCAGATTCCTTCCTTGAGAATTATGAAAGATGTTGGTTTAAGTGAAGACGATTGGATTCAGACCCGACTTGATCAACTTAACTTGATCGACGAGAAGCGACTTACTGCTGTTTGTCATGGTCAGACGTACCAAAAATGGATGATCAGGGCTTTCAACAAGAAAGTCAGACGTCAGGTGTATCAAGTCGGAGATCTTGTAATCAAGCGGATCATCTTGCCGCAGAGTGATCCCAGGGGCAAATGGACTCCTACTTACGAAGGACCATTTGTAATCAAAAACATCTTCTCTGGTGGGGCTATGATTCTGACCACCATGGACGATGATGACCTGCCGCACCCTGCGAACGTAGACATAGTCAAAAGATACTACGCATAAACGACCCGACAAGTTGAAAACTCGAAAGGGCGACTTGGGCAAAAATGGGCATCCCGGTGAATCGAAAACCCGAAAGGGCGGTTCAGGAAAAAATTAGGGATAAATAAAAAAATCTGTACACTCGGCAAGTTGAAAACCCGAAAGGGCGGCTTGGGCAAAAAAGGGTTTCCCGGTGGATCGAAAACCCGAAAGGGCGGTCCAGGCAAAAGTTAGGGAATTAAAGCGTATGACCATGTCTCGTCGGATCACTTTAAGGACAATCTCTTCACGGACAAGCTCCAAGCTTCTGATCAATCCAATCATCTGACGAAGCAACGAATGGACAAGATACTCAGAGTTGTGAAGGCTATAGCAGAATGGTAACCCCATGGAATTGTTACACATAGCCATCTTTCTTTGTATAAATTTTTCTCATTTTTTTGACAACATTCTCTTACTAGAATGTCTGTTTCCTTTGTACAAAATACTTACACAAAGTTAATACAAAGATATTTCAAAGTGCAGAAATTTGTTTGTTTTTTCTTTCCTTACACGTGTGTTTTATTTGAAAACGTCCAATAATTTATTAAAATGAGCATATGCATTTGAAAATAATCACCACTTACAAATGAAACGAAATGAGAAAGGATAATTACTGATAGGTTGAAAGTATAGGAAAACGTCTTTAGGCTATTCCAGAAGAAATCCCCTGCAGTATGTCATTCAGATCCTCAACAGAGCTAAAACCTCGAAATACATATCCCCAGCGGAGCCAGAAGACTTTGAACTACCAATCCCCAGTGAAGATGAAACTTTCTTCCCCAACGGAGTCTAAAACTTCAACCTTTAAACCCCGGTGGAGTACCATCCATTTTCCTCCAGTAGATTGGCATACAACCCAAGCTTTTGAAAAACTCACCAACAGGATAAACATTCTCCCCGCAGAATAAAGATTCTTGTCCTCATTTCTCCAGTTGAAGCCTTCCAGGTTTTAATTCCCCAGTAGAGATCGTCAGAGTTTTCCTTATCCGCTAGGAAAGTCGTGAAGGATTCCCAATTCCCCGCAGAAGTTGTCAAAGCTCTTGTTAATCCCCACAAGTCACCAAGGATTTTCAATCCCCAGCAGTAGTCCAAAGGATTTCTCAGTCTCAGCAATCAAAGGTTTTGAATCTCCAGCAGCAGTCAAGGGTTTATCTTCCCCGACAGTAGTCAAAGATTTCATTATCTCCCGCTATCAAGGATTTATTTTCCTCAGCAAGACGGCTACTCAGATTACATGCGCATACATTACACTCATATATCATAAACATTGATAAAACACATTTATTGCACCATACATTTCATGCAACATAACTTTGTGTTTTCAGCTAACATTTTACCCTTTTCAGGATGAGATTAAAAGCTATCTTTAACAAATATTCAAAGATTTCAGATACAGTATGGATACACCCCAGACACGGCGGTCATTCTATTACTCATTCAGAATTTCAAGTCAGATACAAATTAGATACGCTCCAGACACGGAAGCCATTCTATTTCTCATTCAGATTCAACTATCAAATTCAAGTTCAGATACACCCCAGATACGGAGGTCATTCTGTCACTCATTCAGACTTCAACAATCAGATACAGATTAGATGCGCTCTAGACACGAAAGCCATTCTATTTCTCATTCATATTCAACTATCAAATTCAAGTTCAGATACACCCCAGACACGGAGGTCATTTTGTCACTCATTCAGACTTAAATAATCAAATACAGATTAGATGCGCTCCAGACACGGAAGCCATTCTATTTCTCATTCAGATTCAACTATCAAATTCAAGTTCGGATACACTCCAGACACAGAGGTCATTCTATCACTTATTCAGATCCCAGTTACAGTACGGATACACTCTAGACACGGAAGTCATTCTGCTACTCATACAGATCTCAACCTCAGATACAGTCCAGATACGCTCCAGACACGGTTGCCATTCTGTCACTCATTCAAACCTATTCCCCAACCCAGAGATACTCCAGACACGAATGTCCTTCTATCGCTTATTCAGATTTCAGATTTCGGATACAATACAGATACACTCCAGACACGACAGTCATTCTGATATTCATTCAAGAATCAAATACAGTTACAGCTCAGATATGCTCCAGACACGGACGCCATTCCTTTTGCTCATACGAATCCAATCTCCAGATACAACTCAGATACGTTCCAGATACGGATACCATTCTAGTGTTCATTCTCCTGATTTTCAACAAACATTCTTGGATGGCATCTTTAAGCCCATCTCCAGCAAGATTCCACCATCTCCAAATGGCATCTTTAAGCTCATTCCCTCAGCTAGATTGTGACGAGTGCAAATTTACGGGCACTCTAGTGTCCAATCCTCTTTTACCTTCGAGTCACGAAAGGCAAACTCGCCAATCTAACTATTCAAGTTCAAGAAAATTGAACAGGGGAAGCTGTTGTACCCCAAAATTTGACCTCTCATTTTATCAAGATTTTCCCTCACAAGACTCCTTGAACTCAAGACAGGATTAGGGTTTTGCACTGCTCAAGACATCTCCTTGCACTGATGACCTAAATTAGGGTTTGAGTTTGCACAGGGATTTTTTGACTTACAATGCTCAAAATAACTTTCATACTTCATGTTGGACTTATAAGTTTGTCCATACCAAGTTTCAAGCCTTGAATCAAAGTTTTACCCAGTCAATTGGACAATTGACCTAGAAATCAGCTGTATTGGGGAAAAAGTCAATTGTGGCCAATTTACAGTCAAACCTCATAAACTTTGACCCACATCAACATTATGAACTCATATGAACCATTTGATCAATTTTGGACCACAACTCCACAAGAAATTTGATCAGATCACCAAAAGGGCAAAATGGTCATTTTTAGGGTTTTGACTGCACAAGGGCAATTTTTGATTTTTGACCTAGCCGATGGCAAATTGGGTTCAAGCATGGATTCAAGGACTCAATGGAATCATCTTGACCTATTCACAAGGTTCAAAATACCTCAATTGCATTGGATTGACAGATGAATTTTTCAGTCAACTGATCAAATTTTGACTGTACACTGAAAAGTCAAACTTTGACTTTTTGGTCAAAATCAAGTACCAAGGGTCATTTTTCATCAAGATGTGTCAAAACATGAAACTTATTCATCAAGAAAACCAATTTTGCAAATTAGGGTTTAAAGTTGAAAAATTTCATAACTTAGTTTTTTTCTAAGTTATGAAATTTTCTTTATTTTTCCTAACTTTGCCCAACATTTTCACCATAATGCAATTAGATTCAAACAAAACTTCCAACATGAAAGTTGTAGTCCTCCACATAATATACAACTTTTATTCACAAAGTTTTCTCAAAAGAAGCTTAGATCTCAAATTATGATTTTTGGAACAAGGATCCATGAAACTTTTAACTTAGTGAAATTTTGCCCTAGTTTAGGTATGATTTTGACCTATCTTCATGGCCATTTTTCACATAGTTCCACTTGGAATATCAAATTTTATTTAAATAAGAAATAGTAAAACAAAATTAGTTATATAATATATTTTTATGTAAATGAAATTATATTTATTTTTATTTAATTATATCTATATTGTACTGTTATATAATATAACAAACTTTATTTTAAAATACATAAGTTTTAAATTTGCTCAGTTATATAATATAACAAACCTTATTTTAAAATATGATAGTTTTTTGAATTCTAAGCAAATTATATTATTTTTTATTTAAATAAAATAAAATAATATTATTTTAATATATATTACCAGTTTAATCAGTACTCAAATTTCATTATTATTTTGAATTGTCGTAAGAATTTTTAAATTTCACCAAATCAAGAAATCTTTCAAAATCAAGATTTAAAATGAATGGCCAAATAAATGAATGTTTACCAAATTCATAATCTTTTAAAATTCAATGCAACGTGGATTTAAAATTTATGTTTAGTTAATTACTATTTTATCCTTTTCTAGTTAGTGTTTTTAGTTTGCAAAAGGATATTATAGGGTGTTTATGTGTATTCATTTGTAATGGATTGCTATTTGATAGCTGTCGGTTATTTTTTCAAAAATTACACTACCTTTATTCAAAATTATATGAATAAGGTAGTTTATTCAAGTTGAAACTAATTACATAGCTATAGACCACCCATATGTTAACCTATGAATATATATATATATATATATATATATATATATATATATATATATATATATATATATATATATATATATATATATATATATATATATATATATATATATATATATATATATATATATATATATATATATATATATATATATATATATATATATATATATATATATATATATATATATATATATATATATATATATATATATATATATATATATATATATATATACTTTTATTTTATTTAATAGATACTTTAGAATAAAAAACATAAAAATATTATACTTTTATTTTTATTATTATTCATACTTAAATAATACTTTTTCTAAGTATATTTTATTTTTGTATATACACTATTTTATTTTATTGTATATAAATAGTATATTTAATAATATTTGTATTCTTAAAAGAAAAATTAGGGTTTACCCTTAATAAAAAAAATAATAATCTTTTTATTATTCCTTTCTTTTTATATTAAATATTTTTGCATCAAAACCTTTTTTTGCATATTCATAATATTTTGTATACTTATTTAATTAATTTATTTAACTATTATTCCAAAACCACACACAAAGCACCATTTCAAACAATTGAAAAGCAAAAGCAAGTGATCTAAACAAGTAACTATGAGCCCGTGGATAACCATGGATGAAAAGGGTGCTTACACCTTCCCTTTTCATAATCTACTCCCCGAACCCAAGAAAACATCTCAAAGGCCTTTCCTGTGCTTTTTGACCTTTCCTTAGGATAAAATAAAAAGTCAGTGGCGACTCTTGCTAAGCCGAAACATTTGCAAACACAAACGCAAAACCTCAAGTCAGTTCTCCCACCGTATCATAATGTACTTGATTGGATCCATATTAGATATCAATAAATTAGTGTGGGTCAACATATACTATCTTAGTCGGCGAGCAACCCATGCCAAAGCGCAACAAGTTTTCTCGAGCAGTGAGTATCTTGTCTCAAAGTCGGTAAACTTTTTGCTAAGGTAGTATATTGCATGCTCTTTTTTGACCAGACTCGTCATGCTGCCCCAACACATACCCCATTGAATTGTCTATCACTGTTAAGTACATTATCAAAGGTCTTCCTTCAACCAGAGGCATCAGAATTTATGGTTAATGAAGGTATTCCTTGATTCTTTCGAAAGCGGCCTGGCATTCTTCATTCCATTTTACCACTTGATCTTTCTTCAGTAGCTTGAAGATTGGTTCATTAGTAGCAGTCATATGTGAAATGAACCTGGAGATATAATTTAGGTGTCCCAAGAAACCTCTAACCTCCTTCTCAATACGAGGAGCCAACATCTCTTGTATGGCCTTCACCTTTGCAGGGTCTACCTGAATACCTTTGTCACTGACGATCAACCCCAGAAGTTTACCAGACCTTACCCCGAAGGTACACTTGTTCGGATTCAACCTCAACTTGTATGTTTTCAACCTATCAAACAACTTTTGTAGATGATCCATGTGTTCTTCCTTGGTTTGAGACCTGGCTATCATGTCATCCACATAAACCTCTATCTCATGGTGAATTATATCATGGAACAAAGCTACCATGTCTCACTGATAGGTTTCCCCAGCATTCTTTAATCCGAAAGGCATCACCTTGTAACAGAAAATGCCCCACTGTGTGAAGAAGGTTGTCTTCTCCATGTCTTCGGGTGCCATCTTGATCTGGTTGTATCCAGAGAAACCATCCATGAAGGAAAATATCTTGTGTTGTGCAGTGTTGTCAACCAGAGTGTCAATGTGGGGAAGCGGGAAGTCATCCTTGGGGCTTGCCCTGTTCAGGTCTCTGTAGTCCACACACATCCGTACCTTACCATCTTTATTTAGTACCGGGACCACGTTAGCAACCCACTGCAGATAGGAGGTGACAACTAAGAACCCAACGTTGAACTATTTAATAACCTCTGCTTTGATCTTCTCGGACATTTCAGGGTGCATACGGCGGACCTTTTGCTTTACTGGAGGATAATCTTTTTTACTCGGTAGACGATGAACCACTATATCAATGTCTAACCCAGACATGTCTTCTTATGACCAAGTGAAGATCTCAACATAATCGTGCAACATCTGTATCAACCGCTGTTTGACATTAATCTCCAGATTTACGCCGATCTTGACTTCTTTTCTGTCTACCTCTTTGCATAAGTTTATCGTCTCAACTGGCTCTTCATGAGGCTGTATAGCCCTCTCTTCCTGCTGTAACAGCCTAGCAAGTTCTCCAAGAACCTCACAATCTTCCTCACCTTCGTCCCAGCTTGGTTGATTGGATTTTCAAAGTTATAACTGGAAATAGCAGAACTGTTATCAATGGGATCCAGAGTGGATATGGATCTGCAGTTTGATATGTGAGTGTGTGTAAGAGCGTAGCTGTATTAATAAAGTAAAAGGAAGAAAAGAAAAATAGAGAGCGCAAAATTTGTATGCAAGAACTTCCAATGTTTTATTGATGACATATGATAATGACATATAATAACCCTCACAAATAAACCATTGTGCCTTGGGTAAGACACAAGGCCATAGAGTTCATATTGTTTATTACAAATTCAAAAAACAAGTAAGACAATTACTACTTGTTGTACCCCAAAATTTGCCCTCCCATATTCTTCAAAATTTGCCAAGTCAAAGCTTCAAAATCTCCCCAAGGGTTGCACAGTGCAAGGGCCTCCTAAACAGTCAAAATTAGGGTTTTGGTTATGACAAAGAAAATGAAATTTCCAAGGGTCCAATCAAGTCCCATATGCCTATAAATATGGTCAAGCATCATCATGCCAAGTTTCAAGACTTACATCACAAAATTGCACAATCAAAAACCCTAATTGCACTACAGTCAACTATAGGGGCAAAATGGTCATTTGACAGTCAAAAGTTCAAATTTTTGGTCAACATCTCATTTTGAAGCCACAAACATCATTTGATCAATGCTTGATCATGATTCTCAAAGCTTGGCTCAAAAATGATCAAGATGCAAAAGTTTCCATATTTGGACAGTTGAAAAAGTAAACTGTAACTTGACCAAGGCATAACTTTCACATGGATTATCAGAAAAATTCCATCCAAAGCTCATTTTTAAGATAAAGACATTTCCTACAACTCCTCTTCACACTTCAAGTCCAAGAAATGCTCTCACAAAAATTTATCAATTTCAACATTATAGGTCATTTTCAAAAGTCAACAAAAAGGGACTTTAAGTCAAAGGCCATAACTTGAGATTGGCAAATCAAAAGGACATGGGACAAAAGACATTGGTTAAAGGACTCAAAGACTTCCAAAATGTCCAAGAACATGAGCAAAGCTTAAAAATTGAGCAAGATATGCCTTGTGGAAGTTGGGAAAGTTTTGGATATTTTGAAAAGTCAACATTGCTTCAAATGACCTAAAATTGCTAATGGGCCTCTTTTTCTTCCACAATTCATCATCCAAGGCATGTGCACGACCATGTGGCCCAAAGGGAAGTTTTTTATCATTTTTATTTATTTATTTGGATTTTTTATTATTAATAATTCATTTAATTAATTAAAATATATAAAAAATACCAAACCAATGCAATCAAATCTTTTTATGCAAGGAATAAGCTTAAGATTTCGTGCAAGACCAAATATAGAAAGAATCAAGTCAATTGGCCATGATTTGTATCAAATATGCTTGAAAAAGATTTGAAATATTTTGCCATGAAAATCAATATCCTCTCCATCAATTCCTTGATCCTTTGGCTCTGAATTCTTACCCTAATCGTTCACCTATACATACTAATGCAAACCCTACTCCTCAAGAGGTCCAAGCTGCGCAGAAAGACAAAAGAGAACTTTGCAATTTTGATCAAAAAATTCAAAACTGAAATCGTGATTCCAAAGCATTTCAAGGCAAAGTAATCAGTCCATTGCCTTCCTGAGACATCAGGGAAACTTCCTGGATCAAAAGCACAACCTCTAACGCCCAGAATTGGTGAATACGATTCACACTTTTTCATATTTTTTTCATAATCGTGTTTTAAGATTTAGGCATTTTCATTGCATTTCTTTGATGGATTCATACTAATTGATATGTTCTGAAGCTAACCACATACTTTGATTGAGTTTTCATGTGGTATATGCGATTCCACCATTGATACAGGTTAGGGTTCTTTGAGGTCCAAATTTGGGCGTTTCTAAAAGCTATAAAATTAGAACCTCATAATGCCATGAATGGATTCAGTGTGTTTGGACGAAAACAATGGAACCCTCGCGCCTAATTTCTGAGGCCATATGGCCTATTCTCTATTTTGAAAACAAGCCTATTTTGGGGGGGTTTAAAACCCCCGCTAACCATCTTTGATTTTCAGGAAATAAACAAGCGAGGAAGAAGACGCTTAGGTGGCCATCAATGGTTGGTTCGTTTGAAAATTCGCGCGGAAACATGCATTAACTTTTGTTTTATTTTATAATGTTTGTTGTTTATATGATAGACAAAGAAACCAATTGGAGCAGTTGGCAAGGCGTGTGTATGTTAATTCCTAGGACCTGGGTTCGAACCCCAGGTCCCCATTCTCTTTCAATGTTTTTTCTATAAAACTAATCCTATGCAGATTCAACCCTGGGTTCCACCATTATTCAGGCCCTCCACGTACTGGCTGAGATCAATCCAAGGGCCATAGTGGGAAGAGCATCATGGACATGAGTCAAAGAGGCTACGCGCTGGCAAGGAAAGTCAACTGAGGCCTTAAACAAATGGGCCTAATCACTACAACATACCTCCAACTGGGGACAGACCCCCCTAGGTTTGCAACATCTTTTCCATTTTATTTTATTTTTTATTTTTGATTCAATTATTTCTTTTTTTTTTAATTCAATTCTTTAATTTAATTATTTTTCATAAAAAAACATAAAAACAATAAAAAATCAGAAAAAAGACAAAAATAAGTATTTTCACTTAATGTTATTTTTTTTGTAAATAAACTTCATTAATTGATTTTAGCTTTTAAACTTAGGGTTAAATTTTAATATTTTTCTTAATCAATCTAAAATTTGGTAGAATTAGGGTTTGTAATAATTTTTATCTTTTTTTCTTTTCTTTCATAATAATTAATTATTAAAATATAGTTATTTTTATAAATCAAAATTGCATGTAAATAATTAGGTTAGTTTAGGTTTAACTTTAATATTTTTTCTTAATAAATAAAAGTTATAGAATTAGGGTTAATATTTTATTTTAATTAATCTTTCTCATTAAAAATTCATAAATCCAAAAAATACCAAAAATAACTTCCTTTCATTTTAATTTTAATTAATTTAATAATTTAATTTAATTTCATTAAAAAGGGTCCAACGCCCTCGTTTCCAATATTATTTCAATTCACGCGTTTTATTTCTTTTTCTTTTAATTTTTATGTACCTCTCCCAAAGCCTTGTAAACTCGGACATTTATCTTTCGTACTTTAATTCTTTATTTGCTTTCTGTCAAAACGGGTCCTGGAAATTTTGGCGATGTGGACCCGCGCCTTTGTAATAGTTTAGGAACTTTATATTTCTCGCAACTTTTTAACTGCTAATAGATTGCATGCAAGAATGAATGTTAAAATAAAAACAAAGCGTAGATCACCCATGACATGAACAAGACAAAATATCTGAAAACGACACACAAGTCACACACCACCCCTAGGGTACGCTTCACTGTTGCCTTGCCTCGAAAGGTGATCGTCGAGTAGAGGATGTCTTAGTAAGTCCTCATGATCCGGGAACCTGGCATGAGGGTAGCTTTTAAGGTGTCTTCCCATTGCTCTGGTGATCACCATGTCCCGAACCTCGAATTGACCCGAACACCTCCAACGGTGGTGCTACCTACCTCTCAATGGTGGGATGGCACTACTTTAAAGGACATTTACACAGACGAATTCCTTAGGGTAGGTAGACGACTCGTGGATACTTGCTCTAATTCAAAACAAAACAAATCAAAAATACTTTTCACACCAACACATTTTCAAAAAGCTTTCGAAAGCATTTTTCAAACACTCTTGAGGACCGATACAAGAGTCGAACTGAAATTTTCAAAGAAACTTTTTAAAACCCACAGTTGAAAAGCAAACAAACCATTTTTGAAAACACAAGTGAGCAAGTATCTAAGAGCCCATGGATAACCATGGATAGAAAGGGTGATAACACCTTCCCTTTCTATAATCTACCTCCCGAACCGAGAGCAATCTCTTTAAGGAATTTTTCTGTGCTTTTGTCCTTTCCATTTGGAGAAAATAAAAGACGGTGGCGACTCTTGCTTCCGCGACATTTCGCGAACCAGCTTTAAAACAGTCAGTTCCAGATCCACCGATCACAGAACTGGCGACTCTGCTGGGGACTCTTTATAAAGTGAGGTGTACCTTAGGGTTAGTTCATAACTGTGTTTTCAATTGTATTGATTTGCTTGCTTTAAATTGTGGGACTGTCTTGGGAGTTCTATAGATCCTAACCCGGATCTGGGGATACCTTCTTAGAAAGTAGCAACAAGGCTGTGAGGGAACTGTGCGGGGTATACCAACATGGTTGAAACAGTCTGCTACGTTGATGTGGCACTTTGGTGTGTACCGGTAACCCTTGAGTTCAGTCAAGGAGAGTACGGGGCCTCCGCGTGGTGTCGTGAAACATCAACTGACCTTAGGAACCTTAATTGAACTATCTTGGCCTCTTTAGGGTAGTGAGATAACTGACTTTGGTGCAGTCCGAGGTTGGTTGATACTCGATACTACACTCAATTGAGGGTTGCTTTCCTGGAATATTTCGATCGCCAGTTCAGTGGCTAAATCGAAACGATGAACAATGAAAGCAATCCCATGATATTGGGACCCTTAGAACCCGGTTACTTCTAATAGGACAGGATGAACCCACCAACTTCAAGAGGGTACTACCCAGACCCCATGCTGGCCTTAAACCCTAAGGGCTTGTCTTGTGTGCCTTGTGTGCCTTACATGTTTGTCTTTGTAAATATCAGTGGTGTGTTTAATCATAGCATCATGACATCATCCAGCATCATATGCATTGACTAACCATTTCAGGGGTTCGAATCTTCATTTTTGTTCTTGTTTTGTAGGACATGGAAACTGTTCGCAGAAAGATGATCGCACTAAATCGCACTATGTTTCTGACTCAAATATCACATGTTTTCCTTAGTTTTTATTGTCATTTTCTCGTATTATGTTCCTTTTTCCTTTGTTTTCAGGATTCTTGTCATTTCAGAGCCTTCTGTGAAGAAACGAGCCAAAACGCCCAGAAATTAGGGTTTTTCAAGATATTCTGCACTTATGGCGTTCAGCACCGCGCTGGCTACAGGAAACGCGATGACGTGGCCCACTTTCACCCAGAGATCAACTGCCACGTTCCCATGATGTGGCGGTTCCAGGCACCGCGCCCGCGGCCACCCTCACCGCGCCCGCGGCCTTCACAAAAAGGTTCCCGCTCAAAAGAAGTTAAGGGGCATGCTGGTCCTTACGCACCTCAAAGTTCCTCTATAAATAGCTTTCGATTCTCATTCTTTAGTTTCATCCAAGCTTAGTACAATCTTAAGCCATATACTATCAGTTTCTGTAAAGTAATAATCTCTTCACATCGGGGAGTTATTGCGGTGTAGATTGAGTTGTAATCGAGTCTTGGAGCACTTTGGTTGAAGTTCATCATACCAGCCTTACTTTTCCGTAGATTTGTATCAGATTCAAGTCTCCGACCGGAGCAAGGTTCTAATTTATTGCATTTCTTTATTTAATTGCTCTTATCATAGTCTACACGTTTTATAGACTTTAAATGCTCTTATCATAGTCTACACGTTTTATAGACTTTAAATGCTCTTACCATAGTCTACACGTTTTATAGACTTTAAATGCTCTTACCATAGTCTACACGTTTTATAGACTTTAAATGCTCTTACCATAGTCTACATGTTTTATAGACTCGCACTTATTATGTCTGGCTAAACTATAAAGGTTAGGGTGTAATGATTGTCATCGTGGTTCTGTTCCAATTATCATGCTAGTGAAAATACTCTGGGGATGTTTTGCTTCTAACTTAAGTCAATTGTGTTTTAATGTTTATTGGGTAAGATCGAAAGCCGTCCAAACTAATGATACGACTTGATTATTATTTAACCAAACAAAAAGAGCGAGAGCCGTTGATTGGTTAAATAGGAATCATTGACCTTTTTAGAAAACGATTTTGAAACTATTTTCGGACGCGTTTGTAGGTTTGAAATCTGACTCTTGGTCAAAAGCCAAAAGTCTCTTTAAGTTAATCTTTCCGAGTAAGATCACTTTTCTGTTAAGTCAAAACTATCAATTTCTTAAAAATAGGTTTACCTCTTTAACGCGGAAGGCACCCTTTATATGTGACAATAAAGGAATTTAATTTAAAGAGTAAACTCGGTTCTTAGTAGTCAAAAGCTACAAGTTCCCGTTAAACTGATTCTTTGCTATCAATAGAAAATACTGCCCCATAAGTAGGTTCATCTACGCATGACCGGACCAATATCTGATTACATGATTTACATTCCAACCTATCTTTTAAACTGTTATTTACCTCGCTCATTTACTTTGTGCACTGCACTCACATCAATATTATTGTTCGCCTTAGATAAGCACCTTAGCAATAGAGTTGATAGATTGACAATTGGTCTTTGTGGTTCGATAATCTTATATATTACTTCGATAGGCTGTACACTTGCAGTACTACATTTAGGCTATACGTTACAGATTAAACACCCATCAAGTTTTTGGCGCCGTTGCCGGGGATCAACTTCGTCAAATTTCGTACCCTATTGTTATCCCGTTTAGACTAAGGCTATTCTAGCCGGTAGATGCGTAGAAATCGTAGCACCGGCAACCTAATAGATCCTTTAGTAGAACCTGAACGTTACGCTCATGCCCGTCTTTTTATTCGCAAGATAAGAAGAGCTATGGCAGAAGATCGTAACCAAAGACCGCTCAAGGAATTCGCCCAACCATCTAACGAGGAACCTAGTTCTAGTATAGTAAACCCTGCTATAACTACCAACAACTTTGAACTAAAGCCCTCGTTACTACAATTAGTACAACAAAACCAATTCGCTGGTCTCGCTACCGAGAACCCGAATCAACATTTAAAGGTATTTATCCAGTTAGCTGACACCCTTAAGGCAAATGGAGCCACACCCGAAGCTATCCGATTAAGACTATTTCCTTTTTCCCTTAGAGGTAAAGCTCACGACTGGTTAGACGCCCTTCCAACTAACTCAATAACAACTTGGGAAGACCTTAGGAGAGCTTTTCTTGCGAGGTATTTTCCACCAAGCAAGACCGCTGTTCTTAGGAACCTGATCACTTGTTTCACCCAAAACCAAGGCGAATCACTTTTTGATGCCTGGGAGAGATATAAAGAACTTTTAAGAGCCTGTCCGCACCATGGCCTAGAGCAATGGTTAATCATACATACCTTCTATAATGGACTCCATTACAACACAAAGATGTCCATAGACGCTGCCGCTGGCGGAGCGTTGATGAACAAACCTTACCCTGACGCTTGTGCCCTAATAGAGGACATGGCCCAAAACCACGCCCAGTGGGGTTTAGAACGAGCGACAGTAGAGAAAAAGGAGAGCCATGGAGGAAAGCATGAGGTAAGTTGCATGGACATGATTAATGCCAAGATGGACGCCCTAGCCTTGAGAGTCGAGAACATGTCTCAAAACCCAACCACAGTAGCAGCAATCCAATCGGAGTGCGAACTCTGTGGAACTCAAGGACATCAAACCGTTGACTGTAACCTTTTGAACGAATCAAGCTCAGACCAAGTTAACTATACTCAAGGGAACCCTTTCTCGAATACCTACAATCCTGGATGGAGGAACCACCCGAATTTCTCTTACAAAAACAACAACCCTATCCAAAATCCCGGACCTTCGAGACCTCAAGGATTCCAAACGCAAAAACAAAACCAACCTATGCAAATAGTACCCCCAAGACCAAACCTTAAAGAAACCATAGACACCTTTATTCAGGCTCAAACCCAGCAAAATAAGGAGTTTATGAACCAACACATTCACACAAACGAACTAGTTACCCAATTAGCAACCAAGTTTGACCAGATAATAACCCACACCAAAATGCTTGAGACTCAGATTTCCCAAGTAGCCCAAAACACCTCTGTACAAGTTGCACCTGGAGGACAATTCCCTGGACAAACTCAACCAAATCCAAAAGGCCAAGCAAATTCTATCACACTAAGAAGTGGAACTGCTTATGAAGGGCCTAGAAATCCTAACTTAAGCACATCAGAAAAACCTATGGAAGATGCTACGCCCAAAGACCAGGTGGAGGAACCAGAGAAACCAGAAAAGCAATCAAAACCAGAAGTAGAGAAAAACACTCAACAACCTTATAAACCACCTATTCCATTCCCACAGAGGCTGAAAAACACCAAAGTAGAAAACCAGTACCAAAAGTTTATTAAGGTAATAGAGAAACTCCATGTTGAGATTCCTTTTACTGAAGCTATAACCCAGATACCATCATATGCTAAGTTTTTGAAAGATATTTTGACCAATAAACGGCGACTAGATGATCCCAAGCCTTTAGAATGTCATTTTATATCCGAAAATAAACTCGCCAAGAAAGATAAAGACCCTGGAAGTTTTTCTATCCCTTGCATCCTAGGTAACCATATGATAGACAAAGCATTTTTAGACCTAGGAGCAAGCGTAAGTCTGATGCCTCTGGCCGTCTGTAAGAGGTTAAAATTAGGAGAACTTCAACCTACTAAGATGTCCTTACAACTAGCTGATAGATCTGTCAAATATCCCATGGGTATTTTAGAAGACATACCTGTCAAGATTGGTCAGTTGTACATTCCGACCGACTTCGTCGTAATGGATATCAAAGAAGATGAAGACATCCCAATCCTCTTAGGAAGACCCTTCCTATCGACCGCCGGAGCTATAATAGATGTTAAGAAAGGGAAACTGACTTTCGAGGTAGGAGATGAAAAGATTGAGTTCATTTTATCAAAATTTCTAATGGCACCAGTGATAGGAGATGCGTGCTATGCCATCGACATCATTGATGAATGTGTAAATGAGCTCGAACAAAATGAATTCTTAACCAAATTACCATCAACCCCTATTTTAGAGGATGACGGATTTGAGAGTATCGAACCGTACATTGACGACAACCTTTTCGAATGCTTAGCTCTTACCCATGACCTTATGCCACGTACTGAGAAAACCACTATAGAACTTAAGGAACTACCCAAGAATCTAAGATATGAGTTTTTGGATGAGGAGATGAATAGACCTGTTATAATTAGCGCCACTCTAAACCAAATAGAAACAAATCAACTATTAGATACCTTGCGAAAATATCCCTCAGCTTTAGGGTATAAAGTTTCAGATTTAAGAGGTATAAGCCCATCCGTATGCATGCATCGGATTATGCTAGAAAAAGATTCGAAACCCTCAAGAGAACATCAAAGAAGAATAAACCCTATCATGAGTGATGTAGTCAAGAAAGAAGTTCTTAAGTTATTAGAAGCTGGTATCATATACCAAATTTCGGATAGTGAATGGGTAAGCCCAGTCCATGTGGTACCCAAGAAAGGAGGTATCACTGTTCTGAAAAATGAGAAAGGTGAGCATGTGGCAAAACGAACAGAAGGAGGATGGCGTATGTGTATAGATTACAGAAGGTTGAATAAGGCAACGAGAAAAGACCATTTCCCTCTCCCATTTATAGATCAGATGCTTGAACGTCTAGCAAGACACTCATGTTTCTGCTATCTTGATGGATATTCGGGATTTTTCCAAATCCCTATTCACCCAGAGGACCAAGAAAAAACCACATTTACCTGCCCTTATGGAACATTCGCTTATAGACGAATGCCCTTTGGACTCTGTAATGCACCTGCCACCTTCCAACGTTGTATGATGTCAATTTTCGCAGACTACCTAGATGGAATTATGGAAGTATTTATGGACGATTTTTCAGTGTGTGGGTTTGATTTCAAAAACTGCCTCTCGAACTTGGAGAAAATCTTAAAAAGATGTGTGGAAGTAAACCTTGTGTTGAATTGGGAAAAGTGCCACTTTATGGTAAGTGAAGGGATAGTCTTGGGACACATTATTTCTGAAAGAGGTATAGAAGTCGATAAGGCCAAGATAGAAGTTATAGAAAACTTAAACCCACCTAAGACCGTTAGGGAAATAAGAAGTTTCCTAGGACATGCCGGGTTCTACCGACGTTTCATCAAGAATTTTTCCGCAATAACTAAACCCTTAACTAACTTATTGATGAAGGATGTCGAGTTTGAATTCGACCAAAAATGTCTTGAGGCCTTTGAAGTTTTAAAGCAAGCTCTTATTTCAGCACCTATCATAAGACCACCTGATTGGACACAACCTTTTGAAATCATGTGCGATGCTAGTGATTTCGCTGTAGGAGCTGTACTAGGGCAAAGAAAAGACAAAAAACTGCATGCAATTTACTACGCTAGTAGAACACTAGACGCTGCCCAGCTAAATTATACAACCACAGAAAAAGAATTGCTAGCCGTAGTTTTTGCTATTGATAAATTTCGATCTTATTTGGTGGGAGCAAAAATAATAGTATACACAGATCATGCAGCAATCCGGTACTTGTTAAGTAAGAAAGATGCTAAGCCTAGATTGCTCAGATGGGTACTTTTACTCCAAGAATTTGACTTGGATATTAAGGATAAAAAAGGAGCTGAAAACTTAGTAGCTGATCATCTCTCTAGGTTAGAACACCTTAAGCCTGAACTTATACCTATAGACGATCACTCTACTTATGAAAGATTAATAGCTGGGATAAACTCAACTGAAGAAGAGACCTATGAGGAAATCTCAACCATGAACAACATACCATGGTACGCAGATATTGTGAATTATCTAGCCGCTGATATCATACCCCCTGACTTAAGCTACCAACAGAAGAAGAAGTTTTTTAGAGATGTTAAACACTTCTTTTGGGATGAACCCCTCCTATTCAAAAGAGGAATAGATAATATATTTCGACGATGTGTGCCGGAGGAAGAAGTAGGCAATGTCATTAAACATTGTCATGCTTCACCTTATGGTGGACATGCAAGCACGTCTAAAACATGCGCCAAAATATTTCAAGCAGGTTTTTATTGGCCTACTGTATGGCGCGATGTCCACACTTACATTACAAAATGTGACCGATGCCAACGCACTGGGAACATCTCAAGACGTGATGAAATGCCTTTGTGTAACATCCAAGAAGTGGAAATATTTGATGTCTGGGGTATAGATTTCATGGGACCTTTTCCTTCCTCAATGGGTAACAAGTATATCCTAGTAGCTGTCGATTATGTCTCAAAGTGGATCGAAGCTGTTGCATCACCCACAAACGATACCAAGGTAGTTATCAAACTGTTTAAGAATATTATTTTTCCTAGGTTTGGTACCCCGAGGTTAGTCATAAGTGATGGAGGATCGCATTTTATATCTAAGATATTTGACAAGCTTCTAAGCAAATACGGAGTAAAACATAGAGTAGCATCACCATATCACCCGCAAACCAGTGGCCAAGTAGAGGTATCGAATAGGGAGATTAAGCAGATCCTAGAAAAAACCGTATCACTATCCAGAAAAGACTGGTCTGGAAAACTTAAAGACGCCTTATGGGCTTATAGAACGGCTTATAAAACCCCTATTGGAACAACTCCTTATCAATTGGTTTATGGAAAGTCCTGTCATTTACCCTTCGAATTAGAACATAAAGCCTATTGGGCCATTAAATCCTTGAATCTAGATTACTTGAAAGCCGGAGAAAAACGTATCCTGGACATTCACAAGCTAGAAGAGCTTCGCTTGAATGCCTATGAGAATGCCATCATATATAAGGAAAGAACCAAGATGTGGCATGATAAAAAAATCATCAAGAAAGATTTCAACATTGGTGATCCTGTTCTCCTATTTAACTCAAGGTTACGACTTTTTCCTGGTAAGCTTCGTTCAAGATGGACAGGTCCATTTGAAGTGTCAATAGTTCTAAAGTCTGGAGCAGTAGAAATCAAAAACAATTCATGCGCTCCATTTGTGGTAAATGGACAAAGACTGAAGCTCTACAAAGGATGCGATTTGCCTGTTGACTACTCTAGTCATATTCTTATAGACCCACCAATACCCACATAAAGTAAGATCTAATCGTCAAGCTAAACGACGTTAAACAAGCGCTGCATGGGAGGCAACCCATGGTTTATTCTTCATTTTATTTTATTTTTATTTTAGTAATTTATATATTTTATCTGGACTAATTTCTTGTGTTTATATTTTCAGGATGCATTACCCCGATGGTATGGTTGTGATTTTCAGAGATGAAGCACAAAAGGCCCGATTTGCTACCTTATCTGCTAGACCTATGGTACCCACTAGGTACCCCGATCAGAGCTGCATGGAGGCACTCGGGATTGAGCCAAGTATTCGGTATCTATGCAACCAACTTAGCTGGGATTCTTATGCTGATGATGTCCACAAAACCTACAGGAACCTTACTCTGGAGTTTCTTAGCTCTATGGACTATGACCCACGAGTGGGTGAAGGAGATGAGCAAGGACGCCTGAGTTTCAGATTGTTTGGCACCGAGTATACCCTGACCACCAAAGAATTTGGGGATTTGCTTGGTTTCCAAACTGGACCGACCGCTATCACTGAGTTCCCATTAAGTTGCTACATGGACAGAGATATTGATAAATTTTGGCAGGACATTACTGATAGAGCCAGCCTTGACCCCTCTACCCAGCTGTCCCGGAAGATCCATAACCCGGCCTTCCGATACTTCGAGATGATCCTGTGCCACACTTTCTTTGGGAGGAGTTACTGTGACCACTTGGTCACCGCTGAGGAGATCCTTTTCCTATACTGTGCTAGTCAGTCCAGACCTATAGCTAGTGGAGGTTTTCTGATAGAGAGCCTCGAGCAGACTGCTCGATCCGCTGTAGGGCTCATTCATTCCGGAGGGAATGTGACACAGATAGCTTCTGCTTTGGGTTTAGACAGTATGATAGCACAGCTGACCCCATACTGTGGATATACTTTTCTGGATTTAGACTTTTGCATGGATCGTGGATTCATGAGGAGGGCCTCTTTCCACCCATATCGGTATAGATTGCTTATCAATGACCAGACAATTTACACCTTCACAATGCCAGACCCTCAGATGACTTGTGTTTCCAACTCTGCTAATTGGAACTATTCTGTAGAAGGTTGGGGTGAGATATCAGAGTACACTCCAGAATACACTCCTGCTTCCGAAGATCTCACTCCAGAATACACTCCTGCTTCCGAAGATCCCACTCAGGACTACACTCCTGCTCCCGAGGACTCCACTCCGGATCACACATCCCGACCCGAGGTTACACACACTACTGTTCTTACTAATAACCTCAGCTTGCAGGAACCTGATATTCGCACTCTATTGACTGCTATGCGCACTGAGATAACCATTCTCCGCAATGAGGTGGCTGACCTTCATTTGCAGTTGGAAGTGAATGATGTTACCTTTGCTGGTGAGTTAGATGAATTAGCTCACGAGGTGGCAGAGATTCGACGCCAGCTGACTGAGCTGCGTGGCCCAGGCACTCCTGCAGAGCATCCTACCGGTTGGCAATAGATCTGTATTGTTCACAAGATATCTAGTTTCAGTATTATTCGTATTATGTTGATTTACTTTTCAGACTCATTTTTATTTTGCATTCTCTGTTTCCTGCGTTGTTAATATTTATTTTGATGACCCAATGTCCGTACCTATATATATATATATATATGCATATGTTTTATTTATTTACTAATGTTTTTGTTTTTCTAGGTCACCATAGTTTTAATATAAAAATAAAATAAATATACATGTGTATATGTATTCACGTACATATATGCACATTTATAAGAAAAATAGGTACACCTCCAGAAATTGAAGATAATGCCCCCAAATCTACCTTTAAATAAGGGTAACAACACTGATGATGAGTACGATTTCCAAACAGAGGAACCACCCCATTTTTCACCACCACACACGACACCTTCTACCTTTAACCCACATGCAGGTACAACTCCTAGTTTCCATGTCACTGAGGACATGTGGCGTGAGCATATGGCCCGAGAGGCCCAGAGGGACACCCTCCTTGCTACCTTGCAGCAACAGGCGGCCGACAACATGGCCTTCATGCAAGCGTCCCAAGAACAAAATGCTAGCTCTCTGCGCACTATTATGGAAAGTCAGCTGGCTTTCCAGAGAGAACAGCACCTACACCAGACCACATACGCTCGTCACTTCCAATTGATGGAGGCAACCCAAGGCACCCTCATTGGTCGGACCCAAGAGCTACAAGCGGCAAATGCCGCCTTGTCAGGGAGACTGGAGCAGCTTGTTTTGGACCGAGATAGCCGCCGTTCCGGTCGTACCAACCAGGATGGTGAAGGTCCTAGTGGCCCCCACTAGTGTTTTCAGGTACCTCCTCCTACCTTATTTTGGAACATTGAGGACAATGTCTGATTTAAGTGTGGGAGGAGCATTTATCGCTTTTATTTATCGCTTTTATTTTCCGTTTTTCCTGCTTTTATTTCCCTTCCGCATTTTTCCTTTTTTATATTCGTAGTTAATAAAATGCATGTGATAGGCGAGTCTTTCTGCGTAGTGTACCCTTTCATTTCCCCCACCTTTTAGCCGTACAAAAATTTTTATTTTTCAAAGATTTATGGTTGTTTTTAAGGATTTGGGCTTTGAGACAGGTCCTAGATAGGGTCTGTTTCTCGGACACTCACTTTTTGAAAAATTCGTTATCATTTTTACACCATAAGCCTTTTTGAATATTTAGATTAGATCCTTTCTCCCCAATATGCTATGATTTTGAATAAAACTGTACAAATAGGTCTTCAAGTAGTTTATCTTAGCAGTCAGCTCCGGCCTAAGCATGCTCTAAGTGTGGGATCGATGAATATAAGTGGATGATCTCTATTTTGCCTTAAAAGTTATAAAATAAAGTGTGAATGCGACTACGAGTTGGGTAATCCTCACAAAGATTACTCAACTCAAGAAAGTTGTAAGCACTAACAAAAACAAAGAAAAAAAATATATATAAGGCATATCTGTTGTAGTTGGTTCAGAGGTATCTGGTGCTGAACTTGGTAGGGCGGACTACGGTCCGATCCCCCGCAACTGCAAATGGGTAAAATAAAAAGGGATTGAACCAACTCTTGTACCAGAATCCCATCACTTGAGATCAGAGTCACTAACCGGTCACTACACCATGAGTATGTACGGATAACGGGCTTAATGTGATTGCGCCTGAATGAAAAAGGACCTCGTAAAAAAGGGGAAGTCTTAGCATAGTAAGGATATTAGGATCGATCTGTATACTTATGAGGATTATGTCCGCATTTCTGCGAGTAGTGTAATTACGATACCCTTGATTCAGATCGTCAGTACCTGACGACACACCCTTACTCGGACTTAGAAGCCCTCTTTGCCCAAAACCTGTATACACCATAATTTTCTTTCATCTACTTTTAAGAGTTGTTGCTTGAGGACAAGCAAAGGTCTAAGCGTGGGAGGATTTGATCGCACTAAATCGCACTATGTTTCTGACTCAAATATCACATGTTTTCCTTAGTTTTTATTGTCATTTTCTCGTATTATGTTCCTTTTTCCTTTGTTTTCAGGATTCTTGTCATTTCAGAGCCTTCTGTGAAGAAACGAGCCAAAACGCCCAGAAATTAGGGTTTTTCAAGATATTCTGCACTTATGGCGTTCAGCACCGCGCTGGCTACAGGAAACGCGATGACGTGGCCCACTTTCACCCAGAGATCAACTGCCACGTTCCCATGATGTGGCGGTTCCAGGCACCGCGCCCGCGGCCACCCTCACCGCGCCCGCGGCCTTCACAAAAAGGTTCCCGCTCAAAAGAAGTTAAGGGGCATGCTGGTCCTTACGCACCTCAAAGTTCCTCTATAAATAGCTTTCGATTCTCATTCTTTAGTTTCATCCAAGCTTAGTACAATCTTAAGCCATATACTATCAGTTTCTGTAAAGTAATAATCTCTTCACATCGGGGAGTTATTGCGGTGTAGATTGAGTTGTAATCGAGTCTTGGAGCACTTTGGTTGAAGTTCATCATACCAGCCTTACTTTTCCGTAGATTTGTATCAGATTCAAGTCTCCGACCGGAGCAAGGTTCTAATTTATTGCATTTCTTTATTTAATTGCTCTTATCATAGTCTACACGTTTTATAGACTTTAAATGCTCTTATCATAGTCTACACGTTTTATAGACTTTAAATGCTCTTACCATAGTCTACACGTTTTATAGACTTTAAATGCTCTTACCATAGTCTACACGTTTTATAGACTTTAAATGCTCTTACCATAGTCTACATGTTTTATAGACTCGCACTTATTATGTCTGGCTAAACTATAAAGGTTAGGGTGTAATGATTGTCATCGTGGTTGTGTTCCAATTATCATGCTAGTGAAAATACTCTGGGGATGTTTTGCTTCTAACTTAAGTCAATTGTGTTTTAATGTTTATTGGGTAAGATCGAAAGCCGTCCAAACTAATGATACGACTTGATTATTATTTAACCAAACAAAAAGAGCGAGAGCCGTTGATTGGTTAAATAGGAATCATTGACCTTTTTAGAAAACGATTTTGAAACTATTTTCGGACGCGTTTGTAGGTTTGAAATCTGACTCTTGGTCAAAAGCCAAAAGTCTCTTTAAGTTAATCTTTCCGAGTAAGATCACTTTTCTGTTAAGTCAAAACTATCAATTTCTTAAAAATAGGTTTACCTCTTTAACGCGGAAGGCACCCTTTATATGTGACAATAAAGGAATTTAATTTAAAGAGTAAACTCGGTTCTTAGTAGTCAAAAGCTACAAGTTCCCGTTAAACTGATTCTTTGCTATCAATAGAAAATACTGCCCCATAAGTAGGTTCATCTACGCATGACCGGACCAATATCTGATTACATGATTTACATTCCAACCTGTCTTTTAAACTGTTATTTACCTCGCTCATTTACTTTGTGCACTGCACTCACATCAATATTCTTGTTCGCCTTAGATAAGCACCTTAGCAATAGAGTTGATATATTGACAATTGGTCTCTGTGGTTCGATAATCTTATATATTACTTCGATAGGCTGTACACTTGCAGTACTACATTTAGGCTATACGTTACAGATTAAACACCCATCAAAAGACAATTCAAACCAGTCTTGTAAAGATCCCTCCTCAGCTTAAGGAGCTTATATCCAGGATTCCTGAGAGCTCTTCATTCAGTGAAAGACATGGAAGACTCATCAGCTTGGTCAATACCAACATTGAGGAAGATATGATAAAGGTCCTGTTCCAGTTCTTTGACCCTCTGCATCACTGTTTCACCTTCTTGGATTATCAGCTGGTACCTACATTGGAGGAGTTCTCCCGGCTCCTGAAGATCCCTATCCTTGAACAACTACCCTACAACGGTACGGAAAAGGAACCCAAGCTTGAAGAGATTTCTAAAGCCTTGCACCTACAGTCATCTGACCTCAAGGGACATTGGGAAGTTAGAAGTGGTATCAAAGGGTTCTTAGCCAGGTTTCTGTTTGAAAAGGCCCATGAATGTTGGAACTCCCTTGACTTACAAGCTTTTGAAGAAGTTGTGGCCCTCCTTGTCTATGGTTTGGTGTTGTTCCCTAACCCAAATCAGCTTATAGATATCAGTGCTGTCCAGATCTTTATGTCCAGGAATCCTATACCTACGTTGCTGGGGGACATCCTCCACTCATGTTACACTCGAACCATGAGAAAAAGAGGTGTCCTTATGTGTTGCACTCCTCTCCTGGGAAGGTGGTTTATTTCGCACCTTCCACAATCAGTTTTGAAGAACGAGCGGGGTTTGAGATGGTCACAACGGTTGATGACTCTCACACATGCAGATATACATTGGTGCCCTAGGTCCAGAGAGGATGTCACTATCATTGATCGTTGCGGAGAGTACCCTAATGTTCCTTTACTTGGAATCAGAGGAGGCATTACTTACAACCCATGCCTGGCTTGGAGACAGTTTGGTTATGCTCGGAGGGATGGTCCTCATGACATGTTAATTCCTGACATAGTTTTTGACTTCGACAACGATACTCAAGGACTTCGCCAGAGATTTATCAGAGCCTGGAGGATGCCAAGTAGGATAGACAGTAAGACACTAGGGCACAGGAACTCCATCCCGTTGGAATCTTATCTCAAGTGGGTACGAGCCCGCTCCCAGAAGTTAGTGATGCCTTATCCCCATATGCTCCCTGTGATCAAAGAGCCAGTCTTGGAAGGAGAAGTGTCCTACACTATTCAGCACCCTGATATGCCCACATCCTGGGAAGAGATGCAGAAGAGCTGGATCCAGCTTAAGGAAGAACAGAATTCTCTTGAGGCCAGTCTACATGCTAGTGAAAAGAAGGTCTTGGAGCTCACCCGCCTGTTGCATGAGGAGAGGAATCTCAACACTTACAAAGCTCCAAAGAGGATGCGTAGTGTATTTTGGGATTGATTTGCTTTTGTATTATTTTGCCCATGAGGCTTTGATGTACTGAACAATTATTTCCTTAATGATAACGTGTGTTCCTTTTTGTCTACAACAAATTTGAACTTTCGAACCCTTGAATGCATTGCATAAACACATATCATTCATCATGTGCATAGCAGGTTTTCCTCTTTTCAGGTTGCTTACAGTTCTTCGCTGTTTATTTCAGCATCATGAATCCTGACTCATCATCAACTGAGATGTCCATCAAAGCTCTACAGGCGCAGAATGCGCAATTTCAGGAACTAATCATGGGTTTGGCTCAGGGCTAAGAGGAGCTGAAGGCTCTGCTCCTGAAGAAGGAAAAGAAGAAGAAGAGAAGAACTGTTCTGTTCAACTCGGGCCGAATGTTTGGCAACGCTCTGCAAAATGAAGAGGCTGGTTCTTCCATTGGCAAGGGTACTCCTCAAGCGGAAAAAGGTCCTAGTCCGGTAGTCTCCTACAACGAGACTGATTTTGATGAAGAGCAATATCCTCCTGTAGAAGACAGATACAAGCAGTTGGAAGACAAATTGAATGCTATGGAGATCCAACAAGTGCCTGGGCTAGATTTCGGAGATTTGGGTTTGTCTACTGGTGTGATTATCCCTCGTAAGTTCAAAGCACCATCTTTCACTAAGTACGACGGGGCGTCTTGTCCCAAGCTACATCTCAGGTCCTATGTTCGGAAGATTCAACCGTACTCAGTGGATAAGAATTTATGGATCCACTTCTTCCAGGAGAGTCTTTCAGGGACTCATCTCGAATGGTTCTATCAGCTAGATGGGACCAAGGTTCGTAACTGGGAGGAGTTGGCTACTGCTTTCTATAAGCAGTATCAGTATAATGCCGACCTTGCCCCTACACGTACCCAACTCCATGGTATGTCGTTAGGTTCAAGTGAAGGTTTTAAAGAATACGCTCAGAAGTGGAGGGATCTGGCTGGCAGGGTGCAGCCTCCGTTGACTGATCGGGAGTTGGTAGACATGTTCTTGGGGACCCTATCTGGGCCATTTTTCAACCATCTTATCGGTAACTCATCTGTAGGGTTTACTGATCTTATTTTGACTGGAGAGAGAATTGAGGCTGGGTTGAAGTCTGGTAAGATTCCGAAGGGTGCATCGTCTAGTTCTGAGAAGAAACCCTTCAAGAAGGAGGCTAGTGCTGTATATGGATCTAGAAGACAAGAGAAATCTGAGCGCCGCCAATCTGTCAGTGCGGTAATGATTGCTAAGCCTGCTGCCGCTCCTCGACCAACCAATCCTCAAAGGGCTGAAAGACCCAGAAGAGAGTTTACCCGTTTGAGCATGACCCTATCGCAGATTTTGCCACAGTTGCTGTCCACCAATTTAGTGACTGTCAGAGAGGCGCCAAAGGTTGTGAACACTGCTTCCCCTAAATATAACCCAAATGCCCGCTGTGCTTATCACTCCGATAGCCCGGGGCATTCCACTGATGACTGTTGGGCATTAAGGAATAAGGTGCAAGACCTTATTGACGCGAAAGAGATATAGTTTGAAGCGCCTGAGAGGCCGAATGTGGTTACTGCTCCTATGCCCCCGCATGGAGTAAATGCTGTTGATGAAGAGGTATACGCTGTTTCTATGGATGATGTAGCTACTCCTTTGAAGACTGTCAAGAGGAACCTATTGCTGGCCGGTTTATTTCCGGGTTGCAGTGAGGGTTGCCTGTTCTGTGCTGTTTCCCTATCTGGTTGTCCCTTGCTGAAGTTAGGCATCCAAAGCCTGATGGACAGTAAGGAGATTCTGTTCAAGAAGTCTGCTGTTCAGTTGGTTCCGGTAGAAGAAGTTTCTGTGGTTACAATCTTCAATAATCCAATCAAGGCTCTCCCAAAGAAGCCTGTTCAAATCATGACTGTCGCACCTGTTGTTATCACTGTTCCGGGGCCTCTCCCCTATGTATCTGATAAAGCTGTCCCCTGGCATTATGGGGCAGATGTGTATGTGAACGGAATCAAACAAGAATTCAACACTGGCGCCAGTATCTGCGATATCACTGGCCCAGCCAAGGTTACCCGCAGTGGCAGGCTCTTCTCGCCTGACATTGCACCGCCCGCTACTCGAAAACCCCTCCTTATAACACCTACAAGTGTACCTGTTCCTGTTGCTGATCAAGTTGTTTCCCCTACCGCCGAGTCGTCTAATGCTCGGGGCAAAGGGATTGAAGTTGAGCCTGCCCAGATGGAGGCACCAATACCTATAACTGCTGAAGCCTCCCAAAAAGAAATGGAGGAAATCCTGAAAATAATAAAGAAGAGTGATTTCAATGTTGTCGAGCAGCTGGGGCATACGCCCTCCAAGATCTCCATGCTTTCCTTACTGCTATGCTCCGAGGCCCATGCTAAGGCCTTGATCTCATTTCTCAAGACGGCCCATGTGCCACAGGAGACATCTGCAGTCCAGTTCACTGACTGCGTAGCAAATCTGACAGCGGACAGTGGCTTGGGTTTCTCAGATGCTGACCTGACTGCAAAAGGAAGAGACCACAATGATGCTCTGCATGTCTCTATTGAATGCAGGGGCACTACTCTGGCGCATGTGTTGGTGGACACTGGTTCTTCCTTGAATGTTCTACCAAAGAAGGCCTTAGACCGTTTAGATTGTGAAGGCCTGGAACTGAAACCCAGCAATATCATCGTCAGAGCCTTTGACGGTTCCAAGAGGATGGTTCATGGAGAGGTTGACATTCCTATTCGTGTGGGCTCTCAGGTGTTTGACTCTACCTTTTATGTGATGGATATCCGTCCATCGTACTCTTGTCTACTGGGTCGACCTTGGATCCATAAAGCTGGGGCAGTGACCTCTACCTTGCACCAGAAGCTAAAATACCCCGTCAGAGGGAAGATCGTCACTGTACAAGGAGAGGAGGAGTATATGGTGAGCCATTTGAATTCCTTCAGATACATTGAGATGGATGGGGAGTTTATTGAAACCCCCTTTCAGCATTTCGAGGAGGTGCTTCCAATTTCAGCAGCAGCAGAAACAGTGGTCGAAGAGGATGTTCCCTTGAAGATGGCTTCCCTAAAGGATGCCCGGACTGTGGTTCAGAAAGGTGAATGTACTAACTGGGGCAGGCTTCCCGACTTTACACAAAAAACTGACAAATTTGGACTGGGTTTTACTGCAGAGGGTCAGAAAGCTATGCGAAAGGCGAAGACCAGAAGACCTCCGGTACTCATTACAAATCCAGGAGTGAATGCTATTGGGGAGGATAATGAAGTGGATGAAGCTGAGTTCAATAGCTGGATCTACCCGACGACTGAAGGCGGATTGACCAATTGGATTGTCAAAGACCATACTCCCGTTACTTTTGTTACGCAGTAATAAACTTCTTTGTTTTGTTATTTGTAATAAACAATTAATTGAACTCTATGGCCCGATGTCTTACCCGAGGCACCGTGGTTTTATTTGTGAGGGCATAAAAATTGTCATTTCATATATCATAAATGAAAATCTTGGACGTTTTCTCGCATTTCAAATCTTATACTCCTTTTCTGTCTTTCCTTCCTTTATACATATTTCAAAACAGCTGTATTTACACACACTCACTCATACAGGTTCCAATCCACTCTGGATCTCACTGGTAACGACTCTGCTACTGCCAGTTATGACTTCGAAAATCGGATCAACTTAGCCGAGGACGAAGGTGAAGATGATTGCGAAGTGCCTGGCGAGCTTGCAAGACTGTTACTCCAGGAAGAGAGGGCAATTCAACCACACGAAGAGCCAGTGGAAATAATAAACCTGGGTACTGAAGCAGACAGGAAAGAGGTAAAGATTGGTGCCAACCTAGAGCTCAGCGTGAAGCAACGGTTGACTAAGATGCTACATGATTATATGGAGATCTTTTCCTGGTCCTACAAAGACATGCCCGGGTTGGATACCGATATTGTGGTCGATCACTTGCCTACTAAGGAAGACTGCCCCCCGGTTAAACAAAAGGTCCGTCGTATGCATCCAGAGATGTCTGAGAAGATCAAAGCCGAGGTTATGAAACAGTTTGATGATGGGTTCCTTGCAGTGACTTCCTACCCTCAGTGGGTTGCTAATGTGGTGCCGGTACCAAAGAAGGATGGAAAGGTCAGAATGTGTGTCGATTACAGGGATCTGAACAGGGCCAGCCCCAAGGATGACTTCCCCCTACCTCACATTGATGTCCTTGTTGACAATACAGCTCAGCATAAGGTGTTCTCTTTCATGGATGGTTTTTCAGGTTACAATCAGATCAAGATGGCTCCTGAAGACATGGAAAAGACTACCTTTGTTACTCAGTGGGGCACCTTCTGCTACAAGGTCATGCCTTTTAGACTAAAGAACGCTGGGGAAACCTACCAACGTGCCATGGTTGCTTTATTTCATGACATGATCCATCATGAGATAGAAGTGTATGTTGACGACATGATCGCAAGGTCCCAGACTGAAGAAGAGCACCTAGATCATCTGCAGAAATTGTTCGACCGACTGAAACTGTACAAGCTGAGGTTGAACCCGAACAAGTGCACCTTCGGGGTAAGATCTGGGAAGTTGCTAGGCTTCGTCGTAAGTGATAAAGGTATTCAAGTGGACCCTGCCAAGGTCAAAGCTATTCAAGAGATGCCAGTTCCTAAGACAGAGAAAGAGGTCAGAGGCTTTTTAGGACGCCTGAATTACATTGCTCGATTCATCTCGCATCTGACTGCCACCTGTGAACCAATCTTCAAGCTGCTGAAGAAAGATCAGGTAGTACGTTGGAATGATGAATGTCAGGCTGCTTTTGACAGAATCAAAGAGTATCTCCAAGAACCACCCATCCTTATGCCACCAGTTGAAGGGAGACCTCTGATACTATATCTGACAGTACTTGACAACTCAATGGGGTGTGTGCTGGGGCAGCATGACGAGTCTGGCCGAAAAGAGCATGCCATTTATTACCTTAGCAAAAAGTTTACCGACTGTGAGACCCGATACTCACTGCTTGAGAAAACTTGCTGCGCTTTGGTATGGGCTGCTCGCCGGCTGAGACAGTACATGCTGACTCACACTACCTTATTGATCTCAAAGATGGATCCTATAAAGTACATATTCAAAAAGCCTGCTCTGTCTGGGAGAATAGCAAGATGGAAAATGATCTTGACGGAATACGACATTCAGTACACAACCCAGAAAGCCATCAAGGGAAGTGTATTGGCAGACCACTTGGCACATCAGGCAGTAGACGACTATCAGTCAATGAACTTCGAGTTTCCGGACGAGAGCATCATGATAATGACTGATTGTGAAGTACCTGGACCGGATGAAGGACCTGAGGAAGGATCCCGATGGTCTATGCACTTTGACGGAGCCTCCAATTCTTTGGGTAACGGTATTGGCGCTGTGATCATATCCCCTTAAGGCACTCATACTCCACTCACTGCCCGACTATGTTTCAACTGTACCAACAACATGGCGGAGTACGAGGCGTGCATCATGGGTCTTCAAGCTGCGATCGACCTAAGGATCAAGTTTCTGAGTGTCTTCGGAGATTCCGCTCTCGTGATCAATCAGATCAAAGGAGAGTGGGATACGAAACATCCGAATCTTATTCCTTACAGAGAATGTGTGTTGACTTTGATCCCCCACTTCACAAAGATAACCTTTGAACACTTTCCAAGAGAGGAGAATCAGTTAGCGGACGCGTTAGCTACAATTTCTTCTATGTTTAAGGTCAAATGGGATAATGAGGCTCCCCGGATCATCATCTGGAAATTGGACGAACCGGCATACTGTTGTGATCTCGAGACTGAGTTGGTGACTGAGAAGCCTTGGTACCATGAGGTGAAGAGATACTTGGAAGCTCAGGAATACCCTGAAGGTGCATCTGTCAATGATAAGAAATTTCTGAGAAGGTTCGCAGCGAAGTTCTTCCTTAGCAACGACATCTTGTACAAGCGAAACCATGATTCGACCTTACTGCGTTGTGTGGATAAGACTGAAGCAGAACGGATCATGGAAGAGCTACATGAAGGGACCTTTGGTACACACTCCAGTGGACACACTATGGCAAAGAAAATCCTTCGGGCAGGGTATTACTGGTCCACAATGGAAGCTGATTGCTACCAACACTCCAGGACATGCCATAAATTCCAGATATACGCAGACAAGGTGCATGTTCCTCCAGTTCCTTTGAATGTTATGACTGCGCCTTGGCCGTTTGCAATGTGGGGCATAGACATGATCGGTGAGATTAAACCTACGGCATCTAATGGGCATCGCTTCATCCTGGTAGCGATTGACTATTTTACAAAGTGGGTTGAAGCAGCCTCCTACGCTACGGTAACCAAGACTGTTGTGGCACGGTTCATTCGGCATAATCTGATCTGTCGGTACGGCGTCCCAGAAAGAATCATTACAGACAACGGTACCAATCTGAATAACAAGATGATCACTGAGCTCTGCGAGCAGTTCAAGATACATCACCACAATTCTTCTCCTTACAGACCGAAGATGAATGGGGCTGTAGAAGCAGCAAATAAGAACATCAAGAAAATCGTGCAGAAGATGACAGTGACCTATAAAGATTGGCACGAGATGTTACCGTTCGCTCTACATGGGTACCGTACCTCAGCCAGGACGTCAACCGGGGCAACTCCTTTCTCCTTGGTCTACGGTATGGAGGCAGTCTTACCGATCGAAGTGCAAATACCCTCTCTCCGGATAATGAAGGATGCAAATCTGAACGAAGATGATTGGATCCAGACACGACTTGATCAGTTAAACCTTATTGATGAAAAGAGACTTGCTGCTATCTTTAATGGTCAGACGTACCAGAAACGGATGATCAGGGCATTTAACAAAAAGGTCAGACTATAGGAATATCAAGTTGGGGATCTGGTAATCAAGCGAATCATCCTTCCTCAGAGTGATCCAAGGGGAAAATGGACCCCTACATACGAAGGGCCATTTGTGGTTAAACATGTGTTCTCAGGAGGAGCCATGATTTTAACCAACATGGATGGTGACGACCTTCCTCACCCCGCCAATGCAGACATAGTAAAAAGATACTACGCATGAAAAAGACCCGCTAGGCTGACATGCCTAGGCAAAAATTAGGGCTTCCCGGCGAACCAAAAGGGTTCGGGCAAAATGAAGGGATGAAATGAAAAAAATCTGTACACCCGGCAAGTCAAAAACCTGAAAAGGCGGCTTGGGCAAAAATGGGTATCCCGGTGGACTGAAAACCCGAAAGGGCGGTCCAGGCAAAAGTTAGGGATAAAGCGTAATACTATGTCTCATTGGATCACTTTGCATTCAGAATCCGGTATCTGCATCAAGTTCAGACGGCATCGATTAGTCAGCTTCACCTTCAACCAAGGTCATCAAGTGATGAGACGCTCAGAGTTATAAAGGCAGTAGCAGAGTTGAAACCCAGTGGGATCATTCATTTCACACAGCTGTTTATTTTCTCTTGTACAAATTTGTATAAACTCTTTTGTTCGGCGGCGTTCTCTTACTAGGACGTCAGCCTCTTGTACATAAAACGCCTATTTACAGGCAATTCAAAAAATCAATACAAATATACTTTTCAGTTAAAAGTGTCAATTGTTTTTCCTTTTTCTGTTTTGTTTTGCGAAGAACGTCCAAGGTTCAATTTGTGATATATGCATTGACAATAATTTGCTAACTCATGAATATTTGCATACGAAACAAAGGATTAATTACAGGTAACATTAGAAACAGGGGCAATAAAGAGTTGTTTAAGCAATCTAATTGTTCTGTCCTCCAAGGTACCAAGGTAAATTCAGCTAAAGAACATAACCAGATACCTTAATTCCCCAGAGAGTGAGCCAGCAAGTCAGTACACTCTCCTTAAGCGAAGCTATACAATCAGCCTTAAGGAAGTTGGGTATCCTCCCGCAGATCTCAACATTCCCCAGCAGTATATATGCATTCTTAACAAGCATCCCCGACAGTCTTGGTTTAAAGATTGTTCCCTGGCGGTATATCAAACATTCAGGGAGCTACTTCCCGGTACGGTTCAAACTCCCCCCCAGGAGAGTCCAATCTAGTTCTCTAGGAAAAGCTGGAATTCATCCCCCCAAGCAATAAGCTTATCCCCAGTAGATTCTGGAAGCTTGCCTCCCGCAGAGCACGAACGCGTCCCCCGGCTTTATTCAAAGAGTTATTTCCTTACCAGGATATAACTGGGTTATCCTCAGCCAAAAGCCACGGAAAGGTCGTCGTCAACACAGTTCTTTCTTACCTCCAGCGAAGTCTATTAGCACTTCCAACACAACAAGGGTATCCCCAACAAGTTATTATCACTCAGCAAAGTATCTCTCTCCCCACAGAGTGTTGCTTCCCAGCAAGATCGTTAGAGTACTTTTCTCCCCGCAGAGTAATCCATTCGCCAAGTTTATTCCCCAACGGAGTTATCTTCTCCTACCGGTATTCTTGCAACTCTCATCCCCAGCGGAGGCAAAAATCTATTCTTCAACATCAGCCCATGAGTGACTTCCCGGCACCCGTCAAGGATTTACTTTCCTAAGACGAAAACATACAATCATAAACATCGCATACATCATTGTAGCATGCATATACGCATCATATCTTACAAATCTCATTTATGTTGAGAACATCATTGCTTGATCCATATCATGCATTGCATATAACTGACCTTTACCTTTCAGGAAAGATCCAATTAAAATTTTCAACTATATTCCAAGACCTAGTCTGGTTCAATTAAATCGACTCCAAAGATTTCTCTGTTTCTTATCCAGTCAAAGGCCTTCTCTGATTCAGTCAGATCAACCCTAAGATCTCCCTATTTCTTACCCAGTTGAAGACATTTCAAGACCTAGACCGGTTCAGTTAATCGACCCTAAGATTTTCTGTTTCTTATCCAGTCCAAGGCCTTCTCTAGTCTAGTTAAATCGACCCCAAACAGATTTTTCTGATAAAGACTCAGTAGAAGATATCCAAGATTCTCTCAATGATTGCTGTTGAGGTTGTAGTCGCCTATGGTTCTCTCCCCGATACTGCGGAGGTAGTAATCATCCCAAGATTCGCTCAACGATTGCTGTTGAAGTTGAAGTTATCCAAGATTCTCTCAACGATTGCTGTTGAGGTTGTAGTCGCCTATGGTTCTCTCCCCGATACTGCGGAGGTAGTAATCATCCCAAGATTCGCTCAACGATTGCTGTTGAAGTCGAAGTTATCCAAGATTCTCTCAATGATTGCTATTGAGGTTGTAGTCGCCTGTGGTTCTCTCCCCGATCCTGCGAAGGTAGTAATCATCCCAAGATTCGCTCAACGATTGCTGTTGAAGTCGAAGTCGCCCAAGATTCTCTCAATGATTGCTGTTGAGGTTGTAGTCGCCTGTGGTTCTCTCCCCGATCCTGCGGAGGTAGTAATCATCCCCAGATTCGCTCAATGATACTGTTGAAGTCGAAGTCGCCCAAGATTCTCTCAATGATTCCTATTGAGGTAGTAATTGTCCAAGGTTCTCTCTCACTGTTCCTGTTGAGGTAGTAACCACCCCTGGTTCATTCATCACCTTTTGAAGATCCAGATCCAGCTCCTGTAACCAGTCAGGACACATCTATACAAAGCATTTGAAGACCAGCTCCTGCAACATGTCAGGTACTCATCTTTCTTTTGCAGGTACGCAGGTTCTCGCTAAGGAATCTCTTATGCGATCAACATCCAGATGGCATCTATAAGCCCATCCACCCTCCATCATCTCTTAGCATGGCATCTATAAGCCCATCGTCCTATCCATCAATCTCCAAATGGCATCTATAAGCCCATTCCCCACCATCACTGCTACTATGTGAGCGCAAATTTCTGGGCACTCTAGTGTCCAATCATCTTCTACCTTCGGATTACGAAAGGCACGTCAGCCAATCTGCATCCTCAGGTCTAAGAAGATTGAACAGGGGCAACTGTTGTACCCCAAAATTTGCCCTCCCATATTCTTCAAAATTTGCCAAGTCAAAGCTTCAAAATCTCCCCAAGGGTTGCACAGTGCAAGGGCCTCCTAAACAGTCAAAATTAGGGTTTTGGTTCTGACAAAGAAAATGAAATTTCCAAGGGTCCAATCAAGTCCCATATGCCTATAAATATGGTCAAGCATCATCATGCCAAGTTTCAAGACTTACAGCACAAAATTGCACAGTCAAAAACCCTAATTGCACTACAGTCAACTGTAGGGGCAAAATGGTCATTTGACAGTCAAAAGTTCAAATTTTTGGTCAACATCTCATTTTGAAGCCACAAACATCATTTGATCAATGCTTGATCATGATTCTCAAAGCTTGGCTCAAAAATCATCAAGATGCAAAAGTTTCCATATTTGGACAGTTGAAAAAGTCAACTGTAACTTGACCAAGGCATAACTTTCACATGGATTATCAGAAAAATTCCATCCAAAGCTCATTTTGAAGATAAAGACATTTCCTACAACTCCTCTTCACACTTCAAGTCCAAGAAATGCTCTCACAAAAAGTTATCAATTTCAACATTATAGGTTATTTTCAAAAGTCAACAAAAAGGGACTTTAAGTCAAAGGCCATAACTTGAGATTGGCAAATCAAAATGACATGGGACCAAAGACATTGGTTAAAGGACTCAAATACATTTCCAAAATGTCAAATAACATGAGCAAATCTTAAACATTGAGCAAGATATGCCTTGTGGAAGTTGGGAAATTTTTGGATATTTTGAAAAGTCAACATTGCTTCAAATGACCTAAAATTGCTAATGGGCCTCTTTTTCTTCCACAATTCATCATCCAAGGCATGTGCACGACCATGTGGCCCAAAGGGAAGTTTTTTATCATTTTTATTTATTTATTTGGATTTTTTATTATTAATAATTCATTTAATTAATTAAAATATATAAAAAATACCAAACCAATGCAATCAAATCTTTTTATGCAAGGAATAAGCTTAAGATTTCGTGCAAGACCAAATATAGAAAGAATAAAGTCAATTGGCCATGATTTGTATCAAATATGCTTGAAAAAGATTTGAAATATTTTGCCATGAAAATCAATATCCTCTCCATCAATTCCTTGATCCTTTGGCTCTGAATTCTTACCCTAATCGTTCACCTATACATACTAATGCAAACCCTACTCCTCAAGAGGTCCAAGCTGCGCAGAAAGACAAAAGAGAACTTTGCAATTTTGATCAAAAAATTCAAAACTGAAATCGTGATTCCAAAGCATTTCAAGGCAAAGTAATCAGTCCATTGCCTTCCTGAGACATCAGGGAAACTTCCTGGATCAAAAGCACAACCTCTAACGCCCAGAATTGGTGAATACGATTCACACTTTTTCATATTTTTTTCATAATCGTGTTTTAAGATTTAGGCATTTTCATTGTATTTCTTTGATGGATTCATACTAATTGATGTGTTCTGAAGCTAACCACATACTTTGATTGAGTTTTCATGTGCTATATGCGATTCCACCATTGATACAGGTTAGGGTTCTTTGAGGTCCAAATTTGGGCGTTTCTAAAAGCTATAAAATTAGAACCTCATAATGCCATGAATGGATTCAGTGTGTTTGGACGAAAACAATGGAACCCTCGCGCCTAATTTCTGAGGCCATATGGCCTATTCGCTATTTTGAAAACAAGCCTATTTTGGGGGGGTTTAAAACCCCCGCTAACCATCTTTGATTTTCAGGAAATAAACAAGCGAGGAAGAAGACGCTTAGGTGGCCATCAGTGGTTGGTTCGTTTGAAAATTCGCGCGGAAACATGCATTAACTTTTGTTTTATTTTATAATGTTTGTTGTTTATATGATAGACAAAGAAACCAATTGGAGCAGTTGGCCAGGCGTGTGTATGTTAATTCCTAAGACCTGGGTTCGAACCCCAGGTCCCCATTCTCTTTCAATGTTTTTTCTATAAAACTAATCCTATGCAGATTCAACCCTGGGTTCCACCATACACTCAATATCCAGGCCCTCCACGTACTGGCTGAGATCAATCCAAGGGCCATAGTGGGAAGAGCATCATGGACATGAGTCAAAGAGGCTACGCGCTGGCAAGGAAAGTCAACTGAGGCCTTAAACAAATGGGCCTAATCACTACAACATACCTCCAACTGGGGACAGACCCCCCTAGGTTTGCAACATCTTTTCCATTTTATTTTATTTTTTATTTTTGATTCAATTATTTCTTTTTTTTAAAATTCAATTCTTTAATTTAATTATTTTTCATAAAAAAACATAAAAACAATAAAAAATCAGAAAAAAGACAAAAATAAGTATTTTCACTTAATGTTATTTTTTTTGTAAATAAACTTCATTAATTGATTTTAGCTTTTAAACTTAGGGTTAAATTTTAATATTTTTCTTAATCAATCTAAAATTTGGTAGAATTAGGGTTTGTAATAATTTTTATCTTTTTTTCTTTTCTTTCATAATAATTAATTATTAAAATATAGTTATTTTTATAAATCAAAATTGCATGTAAATAATTAGGTTAATTTAGGTTTAACTTTAATATTTTTTCTTAATAAATAAAAGTTATAGAATTAGGGTTAATGTTTTATTTTAATTAATCTTTCTCATAAAAATTCATAAATCCAAAAAATACCAAAAATAACTTCCTTTCATTTTAATTTTAATTAATTTAATAATTTAATTTAATTTCATTAAAAAGGGTCCAACGCCCTCGTTTCCAATCTTATTTCAATTCACGCGTTTTATTTCTTTTTCTTTTAATTTTTATGTACCTCTCCCAAGGCCTTGTAAACTCGGACATTTATCTTTCGTACTTTAATTCTTTATTTGCTTTCTGTCAAAACGGGTCCTGGAAATTTTGGCGATGTGGACCCGCGCCTTTGTAATAGTTTAGGAACTTTATATTTCTCGCAACTTTTTAACTGCTAATAGATTGCATGCAAGAATGAATGTTAAAATAAAAACAAAGCGTAGATCACCCATGACATGAACAAGACAAAATATCTGAAAACGACACACAAGTCACACACCACCCCTAGGGTACGCTTCACTGTTGCCTTGCCTCGAAAGGTGATCGTCGAGTAGAGGATGTCTTAGTAAGTCCTCATGATCCGGGAACCTGGCATGAGGGTAGCTTCTAAGGTGTCTTCCCATTGCTCTGGTGATCACCATGTCCCGAACCTCGAATTGACCCGAACACCTCCAACGGTGGTGCTACCTACCTCTCAATGGTGGGATGGCACTACTTTAAAGGACATTTACACAGACGAATTCCTTAGGGTAGGTAGACGACTCGTGGATACTTGCTCTAATTCAAAACAAAACAAATCAAAAATACTTTTCACACCAACACATTTTCAAAAAGCTTTCGAAAGCATTTTTCAAACACTCTTGAGGACGATACAAGAGTCGAACTGAAATTTTCAAAGAAACTTTTTAAAACCCACAGTTGAAAAGCAGACAAACCATTTTTGAAAACACAAGTGAGCAAGTATCTAAGAGCCCATGGATAACCATGGATAGAAAGGGTGCTAACACCTTCCCTTTCTATAATCTACCTCCCGAACCGAGAGCAATCTCTTTAAGGAATTTTTCTGTGCTTTTGTCCTTTCCATTTGGAGAAAATAAAAGACGGTGGCGACTCTTGCTTCCGCGACATTTCGCGAACCAGCTTTAAAACAGTCAGTTCCAGATCCACCGATCACACTACTGAACAAAAGAAATCGACACAAAATCTTTGGCCGTCCAGTTACTAGGTCCACCGTTGGTAGGAGGGTAGATCCAACTGTCAATATCAGAATCCTCATCATCGTCTTATATGGCATTGACCCCACGATTGCTGATGCGTAGGGGAGGTCCTCCAGCCCGTGCACGTCGAACAACCCTTTGAGCTCCTGAAGTAAAGCTCAAACCAAATTTATCAGTTTTATGAGGAAAATAAGGGAGCTGTCCCCAAATGGTACATGCACCTTCTTCAACTACTTCTCTGGCATCCTTGAGAGAAGCCATCTTCAAAGGAGGTTTGATGACCTTCGGCACACTGGTGATAGTCTCGGTTGATGCCATAATCTGGGGAACCTCTTCAAAATTTTGACAAGGGGTCTCTATGAATTCCCCGTCCATCTCCACATACCAGAAAGAGTTAAGGTGGATTAACATGTACTCCTCTTCATCATGAACAGTGACAATCTTCCCCTTTACTGGATACTTCAGCATTTGGTGCAGCGTAGAAGTAACGGCCCCAACTTCATGGATCTAAGGACGACCCAACAAACAAGAGTATGGTGGCCTGATGTCCATCACGTAGAAGGTGGATCCAAAGGTCTGGGAACCCACTTTGATAGGGATGTCCATCTCCCCGTGCACCATTCTTTTTGAAATTTCGAAAGCCCTCACCACAATGTTACTGGGCTTTAAGGTCAAACCTTCACAGTCTAGCCGATCAAGAGCCTTCTTGGGCAGAACATTCAGTGGCGATCCAATGTCCACCAGCACATGGGCCATGGTAGTGCCCTTGCATTCGATCGAGACATGCAGAGCATCATTATGCTTTCTCCCCTTTGGCGTCAAAACGACATCTGAAAAACCCAACCCATTGTCAGCAGTCAAACTGGCCACACAGTCTTTGAATTGGTTAGCGGAGGTTTCTTGCGACACATGCACAGTCTTGAGAAATGAAATCAAAGAATTTTCACGGGCCTCAAAACACAATAGCAGAGACAACATTGATATCTTCGAAGGGGTCTTCCCCAGGTGATCGAACACATTGTAGTCGCTTTTCTTGATTATTTTTAAAATTCCCTCCATTTCTTGCTTAGAGGATTCCAAAACAACTTTTCTAGGTGCCTCCGTCCGGGCAGGCTCACCTATAGCTTATTTTCCCCGAGTCCCAGATGACTCATCGGCAAAGGTAACAACTGAAGTAAGGATGGGAGTAGTAGCAGAAGTACTACCAGGAACAACAGATGGAATAACAACAGGCTTATCAAAAGTCTTCGGGGAGATCTTTGGAGAGAAAACCCTTCCACTTCGAGTAACTTTGCTGGTCCTAACAATGTTACTGACATCGGGATCAGCCTCTTCAGTCTTCAAATCCTGTTTAACGCCATGGTAATAAACGTCAACACCATAATTCCAAGGAACAACTTTGTCCGAGGAGTACGGTACAGGGCCAGGAAAAGTGATTATCAATGGAGAAATTCTTGGAGCAGGTGTAATCCTAATAGGTCTTTTAGAGGAGAGCTTGGAAGGCTTGGCAGAAATGGTTATGATAGAAACATCTTCATGTAGGACAGTCAGAATCAGAGTCTTTTCAAACAAAATCTCTCTGCTATCCATCAGGCTTTAAAAACTTTCTTTCAGTAAATAACAACCAGAAGGTAGAGATAAACACATGTGGCAACCTTCACCACATCCCAGAAATAAACCGGCTAGCAACAAATTCTTCTTGACAGTCATGAGAGGAGTGGAAACATCATTAACAGAGGTAACAAATAGATCAGTATCAATGATATTAAAACCACGGTTGTGCTTGGGCATGGGAGCAGTTATGATGTTAGGCTTCTCAGGAGCATCAAACTCAATCTCCTTTGCTTCGATCAAATCATGTATCTTATTCCTCAGAGCCCAACAATCATTTGTATCGTGGCTTGGACTCTCAGAATGGTAAGCACATCAAGCGTTTGGATTATAACGAGGAGATGTGGTGTTAGGATTCTTGGGAGCCTCCTTTAAGGTTTCCAAGTTAGATGTTAACAGATGGGGTAAAACCTCAGTAAATGTTATCTTAATCTGGGTGAACTGCCTTTGCGGTCTTTCTACCCTTTGCTGATTGTTTCGTTCTTGAGTAGCCACAGGCCTAGGTATCATCACAACCCCTACCGTTGGACGGCGCTCAGCTCTGCTATGACCTCTTGGGTTAAAAATGGCATTGACTTCCTTTTTACCTGTGAACGACTTCTTCACTGTACCTGACGAGGTATCTTTCTGGATCTTGCCACTCTGGATCCCAGCTTCTACCCTTTCTCCAGTTAATACCAGCTCAGTGAAACCAGTTGAGGAGCTACCAATCAAGTGATTAAAGAAAGGACTAGGCATCATACCAAGAAACCTGTCAATCAACTCCCTATCAGACAAAAGGGGTTGGAATCTCCTTGCCAGATCTCCCCACTTCTGCACATAGTCCTTAAAACCTTCGCTTGCACCTATGGACATACTCTGGAGTTGAGTACGGGTAGGAGCAGGGTCAGTGTTATATCGATACTGCCTATAAAAAGCAGCGGCCATATCTTCCCAGTTGCGGACATTGGCTTCTTCCAATTGATAGAACAACTCGAGCCGAGTCCCAGACAGACTGTCCTGAAAGAAATGGACCCACAAGTTCCTATCAGCAGTGTGAGGCTGAATCTTCCTCACATAAGAACGAAGATGAAGCTTGGGATAAGAAACCCCATCATACTTTGAAAATATTGGAGCCTTAAACTTCGGTGGTATGACAACCCTAGATACTAAACCCAGCTTTTCAAAATCCAGCCCTAGTACTCTTTGGATCTCCATTGCATTCAGACGATGCTCTAACTGCTTGTATCTATCCTCAGCTGGGGGATACTGTTCTTCATTGTAGTCAGTGTCATTATCAAAAACCTCTGGGCTAGGGTCCTCCTCCCTTGTCTCTCCCTTTTGATTCTCTCCTTCTTTGGATGAGGAAGTCAGATCAACTGGTTGCTTCAATGGTCCCTTGAATCTTCAACCCAGATTCAGGACACCAGCGATCTTCTTCTTCTTCTTCTTCTTCTTCTTCTTCTTCTTCTTCTTCTTCTTCTTCTTCTTCTTCTTCTTCTTCTTCTTCTTTCTTTCAAAATAAGGGCCTTCATATCTTCCTACCCTTTAGCCAAAGCTACGAACATTTGCTGAAATTAGGCATTTTGTGCCTGGAGATCCTTGATACTTTGTTCAGAAGTCATTATTGCTGAAATAAACAGCGCAGAAGATGAGAAACCTGTTATGAAACCTGTTTATGCAATGTCATGGATGATATGCGTATGCAATGATTTCAAGGACTCTTAAAGGCTCAAATTTGCTTAACCAAAAGAAACACACGTTAACTATATTAATAAATTTGAATTGTTACAAAGGGTGCCTTTTAGGCTTACAATCAAACAAAACAAAACTTAAAGCAAAAGGAAAATTAGGTTTCCCATGAGAGCATCCTCTTTGGTACAATGCAGGCGTTTATATTCCTCTCTTCAAGAAGTAGCCTAGTGAGTTCCAGGACCTTCTTCTCGCTGGCGTAGAATTGAGTTTCAAACGTATCCCGCTCCTCTTTAAGTTGAACCCATGATTTTTGTAACTCCTCATGATCAGTTGGCATGTCAGGATGAAAAACAAGATAATAAGTGTCTTCTTCAGCAACCGGTTCCATAATCATAGGTAAGATGGCGGGGTAAGGAATCATAAGATTTTGAGCACGGGCTCGTACCCATTTGAGATAAGGCTCAAGAGGGATGAAATTCATGTGCCCCAGTGTCTTGCTATCAACTCTATGTACCATGCCCCAAGCTCGCATGAACCTTTTACGATAACACTAAGCATCATTTTCGTAGTCAAAGACGATTCCTTGGATAAGTGTATCATGAGGACCATCCCTTCTCGCATATCCAAATTGTCGCAGTTCCAAACAAGGATTGTAAGTGATTCCTCCCCTAATGCCTAAGAGAGGGACATTAGGGAATTCTCCACATCGATCAATGATGGTAACATTCTCCGAGGATCGAGGATACCAATGAATACCTGAATGTGTAAGAGCCATTAGTCTATAAGACCATCTCAAACCCTGTTCATTCTTCAAGACAGATCGGGGTAGGTGCGAAATAAACCACCTAGCCAAAAGAGAAGTGAAACACAGAAGGGTCCCTCTTCTCTTTATAGTGCGAGTATGCATAGAATGTAGGATATCTCCAAGCAGAGTAGGTACCAGATTGCGTGACAAGAAAACCTTAACCGCATTCACGTCTATGAGCTGGTCCAAATTAAGGAACAGTACCAACCCATAGATGAGAAAGGCTAATACCTCTTTAAAAGCTCGTAAGTCCAGGGTATCCCAAAAATGATGAGCTTTCTCAAACAAGAACTTAGCCAAAAAACCCTTGACACCTCTTCTGGTCTCCCAATTTGCTACTACGTCAGACCGTTGTAAGGACATAGCTTTAGCAATATCTTCAGGTTTAGGGTCTCTTTCCATGCTATTGAAAGGTACCTTGTTAAGGATAGGCACCCCCAATAATAGAGAAAACTCCTCCATAGTAGGCACTAACTGGTAATCTGGAAAAGTGAAGCAGTGATGTAGAGGGTCAAAGAACTGGAAGAGCACTTTTATCATTTCTTCATCAGGGTTTGAGGTGACCAACCTGAGAATTCGACCATGACTTTCAGTGAAGGGAGAGCTTTCGGGAACCCTTGATACTAACTCCTTAAGCTGAGGATGTACCTTCACCAGAATGACTTGGATAGTGAATCTGCGGGTGAAGGCCATGTCCTACAAAACAAGACAAAAATAAACCCTAAGAATCCTTGAAATGGTTAGTATGATATGCTATGTTATGATGTCATGATTATGCTCAGATATAGAAGATATAGCAAACACAATCAAATCACACAAAGACCTTAGGTTTAAGGCTTGCATGGATTTTAAGGTATACCCTCTTGTAGTTGGATTGGTTCAACCTGTCCTAAATATAGTGTGATACGATGGCAGAACCGACTGTTATACTGGTTTGCATTTTGTATTCGCAAATGTTGTGATAAGCAAGAGTCACCACCGACTTTTATTGTATCCAACAAAGGAAAAGGAAAAAGAATAGAAAAAACCTTTTTCGAGATGTTTCTGAGTACGGGGGGTAGATTATAGAAAGGGAAGGTGTTAACACCCTTTCTATTCGTGGTTTTCCATGGGCTCTTAGGTATTTTCTCATTTTTCAAATTGCTTGTGTGTGCTTGTTTTGAAAAGTTTTGTTTTACTTTGTGATAAACCTTGTTTCTGTCCTCAAGAGTGTGACGAAGTTGTTTCGAAAACTGTTTTTGAAAAGTGTTTGTGTGAAAATTTTTGTTTGAGCAAGTACCTAGGAACTAATCTACCTACTCGAAAAAAGTCTGTTTGTTTTCCTTTAGACAACGCTATCCTATTATTAAGAAATAGGTAGCACCATCGTTGGAGTTTTAAGGGACGTTTGAAAGGACAAGTACGATCACAAAAGAAATGTTAGGAAATTTTAGTAATCATCCTAAAGCCTTAAAGTTCTTTTTCCGAGGCAACATCCGAATGGGTCATTTTAGATCTTTTGAGACTTGAGGATGACCACTAACATTCCCTATACTTCATGACCATTTACCGAAGGCAACCGAAGTGGAGTAAACCCTAGGAGTGAGCATGTGCAAGTGTGTTTTTTTTAGTTTATTTATCTTTGCACATTTAGGGTTTTCTACTGTATTAATTGCAATTTGTATTTCCATACAATTCTATTAAAATAAATCTAATAGCTTATAGTTTGTGGAAATTAAAATGCGAGATTTTAAAGTCCTAGCTATTACAAGGCTTTCGCAGATACATAATTATTTTGACTGTAAATAAAGATGCGGAAATTTAAAACCCCAATTACTGTTACAAACTCGGAGCAGTTACAATAATAAAAGGAAAACTAAAGGCGCGCGCAGCGAATTAAATGCGAGAAATAATTGGAAAACCTCAAAATCTAATTGAAAAAATATTTAGGTTATTTTTTGAGAAGAAATCATGCTATGTACAAATGTAACCCTAATTCTAATTATTTTAAATTATGAAAAAAAGAATTAATTTACCCTAAATTAAATTAACCTAATTAATTAAGGAAATAAAATATTTTTATGAAAAAAATTTGATTTTTTGATTTAATGGAAAAAAAAAGATTTTTTGATGTTTTTTTAAAAAGAAAATAATTAAGGAAATAATAAAAAAGAATTAAAATAGAAAAAGAAAAGAATTAGGCATGTTTAAGCAATCCAGGGGGGTATGATGCTGAATTTGTCAAGGCCCATTATGGCTGAGCCCATTCCTAACGCTTGATTCAGTATTGCCACACATGGAGAATGTACCATGGTCTTCCCTTAACTGAGCGTTAGATCTAGGTTGGTAATGATCCATTGGCTGGATGTTGAGACTACATGGTAGGCGCTTGGAACGTGTACACATAGAATCTGCAAATGAATGTTAAGAAAATAAAGAAAACGCAGGGACCTAGGATCGAACCCAGGTCCTCTCCACTATCCAACGTGCGCTTCACCACTGGGCTATATTGTTCAGTTGTCAATATAATAAGACCAAATTATAATATACAAAACAAAGTGGATAAACTGAATAAAATAAAAAAACATGTGTGATTCAAACAAGCCAATGGTGTTGTGCCAAATCACCATCTTCTTCTTCTGTCCGTCATCTTAGGTACCAGACTTATACCTATGAACATTTTCCATAGCTATAAACCTGCAAGCTTCAAAAATTCATAAAACGCAAGATAAATTAATTCTAGCTATACCAATCAACTCATCTTGATCTCACGAGTACCATAACACTATTTTCTTGGTCCAATTTAACCTATACAGAGAAACCCTATAATGCCCCCCTAAACCCTAGCAATGGAAATTAGCGAAACAATCATCAAAACAAAAAATTAATTGAACCAAAACATTCCAAATGATGATACAAACACAATGCTATGCTTAAAAGTGGTTAATCATGCGTAAACTGTAAGATTAAAATCAAGGTTGTATGTGAAAACCGTGGGTTTACCAGGAGCGATTTCGGGCTTGGGAAGGCTTGTAAACTATCGTATTAGCTTCAGGAGATGTCCCGGAAGCAATTAGAAGCCTTGAATGACCTTGAATCGTCCCCCAGGTTAGAAATCAGATCCACACTTTTTGTCCAATTTTTGAGTTTTCTCGGCTAGCTTGCACGACTTCAACCCTTGTTCTTTTGTATTGTTTGTGTTCAGTATATGTAGTAGGGCAAATTAGGGCAACAAAAACATATTGAATCTTTTTTAATCATGGAAATTGGATGTGATTTGATCCTTATATGATATATTTCCAAAACCACCATAATCATGCTATTTTTGCCTCAATTTTCCTTGATCTGATTTGATCTGACTAGGCCAGCTTGATTAGATTTGATTCTAACAAAAATTAGATCAAAAATTAATCTTTTATATTTTTTGCCATTTATTTGATTTAATTTGACTTTTAAATAATAAAAATAAAAATAAAATATATAAAATAAGCAAATAATATGTGGATGATGACTTGGGTCATGGACCATGTCCCCAACAAGATACAATCCTGAAAGGCTAGGCCCATTTGACAAAAATGCAATTTTTAGCACATTTGAATTTTGATAATTTTCCAAAAATGGCCAACTTTGACAATGCATATATCCTCCAATTTTGACCCTAGGAAGGTTTTATTGAACTTTTTATAAATCTTAGGATGTCCCCTAAACAACCCTTTTGGTTTCATCTCAATTGGGTGTTCCATGTTCATGTAAGAAGCTTTGACCCCAAAGGTGTTTTTGTTGACTTTTCAAAAGGACCTATAACGTCGAAATTCATATATTTTTATGAGTGCATTTTTTGAACTTGAGGGATGAATATGAGTTATAGGAAATTGGATTCTCTTCAGAATGATCCTTGGATGAGAAATTTCTGATAAAGTATAAGAAAGTTATGCTTGGTCAAAGTTTGGTTGACTTTTCTTGAGAAACCCTAATTTAGCAACTTTGGAGTTTTGATGAATTAGGAGCATTCCTTGAAGAATCATGATCAATGCTAGATCAATGCATATCACTTCAAAATGTTGATGTTGACCAAAAATCTATAAGTTTGATTGTATGTGGGTCACAATTGACTTTTGACCTAATACAGTTGATTTTCAAGCATCTGAGCAGTTGATTGAGCAAACTTCTTGTGTAAGGCATGCAACATGACATGGATGATCTTGAGAACATATTAGGACCATGGAAAAGATTTGAGGCCTTTGGAGCTCACCCATCTTGATGAAAAGGGAAGCCCTAGTTGGAGGTTCCTTGCTTTAGGAGAGGGTTTGTATGGTCAACTCTTGGGTATCCTTGAGCAAGTTGAGGATCTCCATGAACATATGTTGAGTAAAATGGTAGGGAAAATTTTGGGGTACAACAACTTCCCCTGTTTAATCTTCTTAAACTTGAGGATGTAGATTGGTTGGTCTGCCTTTCGTGATCTGAAGGTGGAAGATGATTGAACACTAGAGTGCCCAGAAATTTGCACTCACATGGAGTAATACTGATTGGTGATATTGGGAATAGGATTACAAATGCCATTTTGAAGTTGATAGAGAATCATTTGAGATGGGCTTAAAGATGCCATTGAAAAAACATATCGATCGCATAAGAGATTCCTTTGTGAGAAACTCTGTACCTGTCGCTGAGGAGGACTTCATTGAGGAAAGTTGATTTGTGTCTTGGGAGATAGAGTATAGGAGCTTCGGTTATCCATTACTCTACTGGGGAATTAACTCCTGATTGAGGAGGTGGAAGTAAACTGCCTATCTGGTCAGGGTCCAGGCTGCACAGCGACTTACTGGGGAAATGTGAAACCGTCTGTGTCTGGTCTGTCCCTGGTCTTACAGTGTTGTAAACTGTTGTCTGGAGATAAGGGAGAAGGAACCTAGATAGTAGGGTTGCTTCGAAATGAAAGCCTGGATAGTAGGGCTACGAGAAGGAACTTGGGTCGTAGGGTTAATTCGGGATGAAAGCCTGGATAGTGGGGCTATGGGAAGGAACCTGGATAGTATGGTTACTTCGAGATGAAATCCTGGATAATAGGGATTTGGGAAGGAACCTGGATAGTAGGGTTACTTCGAGATGAAAGCCTGGATAGTAGGGCTTATGGGAAGGAACCTGTATAGTAGGGTTACTTCGAAATGAGAGCCTGGATAGTAGGGCTTATGGGAAGGAACTTGGATAGTAGGGTTACTTCGAAATGAAATCCTGGATAGTAGGGATATGGGAAGGAACCTGAATAGTAGGGTTACTTCGAGATGAAAGCCTGGATAGTAGGGCTTATGGGAAGGAACCTGGATAGTAGGGTTACTTTGAAATGATATCCTGGATAGTAGGGCTATGAGAAGGAAGCTGGGTCGTAGGGTTAATTCGAAATGAGAGCCTGGATAGTAGGGCTATGGGAAGGAACCTGGATAGTAGGGTTACTTCGAGACGAAATCCTAGATAGTAGGGCTTATAGGAAGGAACCTGGATAGTAGGGTTACTCGAAATAAGAGCCTGGATAGTAAGGCTATGAGAAGGAACCTGGGTCGTAGGGTTACTTTGAAATGAGAACCTGAATAGTAGGGCTTATGGGAAGGAACCTGGATAGTAGGGTTACTTCGAAATGAGAGCCTGGATTGTAGGGCTATGAGAAGGAACCTGGGTCATAGGGTTACTTCAAAATGAGAGCCTGGATAGTAGGGCTATGAGAAGGAACCTGGATCGTAGGGTTACTTCGAAATGAGAGCCTGGATAGTAGGGCTTATGGGAAGGAACCTGGATAGTAGGGTTACTTCGAAGTGATAGTGTAGATTAGTTGACCCGTTTGGTTTCGGGAACTGAGTTTCCATTAGCCGTCTGCAGACATGACCTATATAACCGTTGGATTTGTTGAAGATAATTGTCTTTCCTGAAAAGATACCAGGGTTAATTATATGCAATGCATGAAATGCCATGTGAGACGACGTTCTCAAAATAAATGAGATCCTGCTGTATATGATATGTATGCGCATGTCATGATGTATGTACATGAAATGCTATTGGGGTATGTCCGAGTCTGGGAAAATAAATCCCTGACTGTTGTTGGAGCATATAGCATTCCTGATTATTGTAGAGAATTGTGGTTCTTCTACTTCCGCCGGGGATGGTGAACAGGAATGACTATGCTGGAGATTTACTCTTCGTTATTTATGAATATTCTGTCAGGGAGAGATTCTGTTTGAGAATAACTCTGCGGGGAACAACTTGGAAAGTGAATTTTCGTAGCTGAAGTAATGAGCTCTATCGGGGATTGAGCTTCTGTATCCAGAGAAATAAAATCTGCTTGGGAGATAAAATTTACTGACCGGCTCGCGATTATGAAATTCGGCTGGGGGATATAGCTGCCAGGTTTATGAATGACCCTGGCTGGGGAGATTACTTCCTGTTTCGGGAAAGGCAACATCAATGCTTTTGAATAATTTTAATCTGTGGGGAGTGTATGTACTGATGATTATGCTCCAAAGCTGTCTCTGTCCCGGTACCTGTTGGGCAGAGTAACTGTCGGGTTTGACACTTCTTATTTTTGCCCCTGTTTCTGAAATTACGAGTAATTGTCTTTTTGTTTCTTATGTAAATATTTATGAGCAGCAATCATATTCAAATTCATATGTCAAGAATAATTCATTGGACGTTCTTGAAAAACAAAACAGAAAAAGAAAAAACTCAAAGTTTCTTGTGAAAATGATTTTGTATTGATTTTTGAAGTTGGCATGTAATAGGCATTTTTGTACAAGGAGGCTGACCCTCTAGTAAGAGAACTCCGCTGTAAAAATAGAAGTTATATAATTTTGTGCAAAAGAAAACAGCTATGTGTAACAATCCCATTGAGTTCCAACTCTGCTATTGCCCTTATGTCTTCGAGCGTCTCATCACTTTGCTACTTGGCCGAAAGTTGATTAGATTGATTGGTGCCGTCCGAGCTTGATAGTTGATACCGAAGTCTGGTCGCAAGTTGATCCAATGGGACACAATGATACACTTTACATCCCTAACTTTTGCCTGGACTGCCCTTTCGGGTTTTCAGTCCACCAGGATTCCCTTTTTTGCCCAAGTCTCCCTTTCAGGTTTTCGGCTTGCCGGGTGTACAGATTTTTTCCATTTTCATCCCTTATTTTTGCCCGAACCCTTTTGGTTCACCGGGAAGCCCTTATTTTTGCCTAGGCCAGTCAACTTAGAGGGTCTTTTAATCAGGCGTAGTATCTTTTCAATATGTCTGCATTGACAGGGTGAGGAAGGTCGTCACCGTCCATGGTGGTTAGAATCATAGCTCCACTCGAGAAAATGTTTTTAAGCACAAATGGGCCTTCGTATGTGGGGGTCCATTTGTCCCTGGGATCACCTTGCGGCAGTATGATGCGCGTGATCACTAGATCCCTGACTTGATATTCTTGACGTCTGACTTTCTTGTTAAAAGCCTTGATCATTTGCTTTTGATACGTCTGACCATGACAGATAGCGATAAGTCTCTTCTCGTCGATTATATTTAACAAATCAAGTCGAGTTTGGATCCAGTCGTCTTCGTTCAAACCTGCATCCTTCATAATCCTGAGAGAAGGTATCTGGACTTCGATGGGTAGGACTGCCTCCATGCCATATACCAGAGAGTAGGGTGTTGCCCCTGTCGACGTCCGTACTGAGGTACGGTATCCATGAAGAGAAAATGGTAACATCTCATGCCAGTCTTTGCATGTCACCGTCATCTTCTGTACAATCTTCTTAATGTTCTTGTTAGGCGCTTCAATATCGCCATTCATCTTCGGCCGATAGGGAGAAGAGTTATGATGTTGTATCTTTAACTGTTTACAAAGCTCAATGATCATTGTGTTGTTGAGATTTGTACCATTGTCGGTAAGAATTCTTTCTGGCACACCATATCGACAGATCAGATTATGCCGGATAAACTGTGCCATAACGTTCTTGGTCACAGTAGCAAAAGAGGCCGCCTCAACCCACTTCGTGAAGTAATCAATAGCCACTAGAATGAAGCGATGTCCATTAGAAGCAGTGGGCCCGATTTCTCCGATCATGTCAATTCCCCACATTGCAAAGGGCCACGGAGCTGTCAATACATTCAAGGGAACTGGAGGCACATGCACCTTATCAGCATAGATTTGGCACTTATGACAAGTTCGGGAGTGCTGATAATAATCTGCTTCTATAGTAGACCAGTAATATCCTGCCCGTAGGATCTTCTTAGCCATGGTATGTCCGCTGGAATGGGTTCCGAAGGTACCTTCATATAGATCTATCATAATCCTCTCTGCTTCGCTCTTGTCTACACACCGTAGTAAGGTAGAGTCATGATTGCGCTTGTAGAGGATTCCATTACTGAGGAAGAATTTTGCAGCGAACCTTCTCAGAAACTTCTTATCATTGATAGGTGCCCCTTCGGGATACTCTTGATTCTCGAGATACCTCTTGACTTCATGAAACCAGGGTTTGTCTATCACCTCTTCGGTATCAATCTCACAACAGTGCGCTAGTTCATCCAACCTCTCAATGGTGATTCGGGGAGCTTCATTGTCCCACCTGAATTTGAACATAGAAGACATGGTAGCTAGCGCATCCGCTAACTAATTCTATTCTCGCGGGTAATGTTCAAAAGTTACCTCCTTAAAGTGTGGGAGAAATGTCAGCATGTGCTCTTTGTATGGGATGAGATTCGGATGCTTCGTATCCCATTCTCCTTTGATCTGACTTATTACGAAGGCTGAATCCCCGAAAACGTCCAAGAACTTGATCCTGAGGTCAATAACGACCTTGAGACCCATGATACAAGCTTCATACTCCGCCATGTTGTTAGTGCAGTTGAAAAATAGTTGGGCGGTCAAAGGAGTATGAAAGCCCTCAGGAGATATGATTGCAGCGCCGATGCCATTACCAAGTGTGTTCGAAGCTTTGTCAAAAACCATAGTCCATTGGGATCCCTCTTCGGGTCCTTCATCTGGTCCAAGTTCTTCGTAGTCAGTCACCAACATAATATTCTCATCCGGGAACTCAAAATTCATGGACTGGTAGTCATCCACGGCCTGATGAGCCAAATGATAAGCCAATACACTCCCCTTGATTGCTTTATGGGTTGTATATTATATATCGTACTCAGTTAAGATCATCTTCCATCTTGCTATTCTTTCGGAGAGAGAGGGTTTCTCGAAGATGTATTTGATTGGATCCATCTTAGATATCAACAAAGTAGTGTGGGTCAGCATATACTGTCTTAGTCGGCGAGCAGCCCATGCCAAAGCGCAACAAGTTTTCTCGAGCAGTGAGTATCGTGTCTCACAGTTGGTAAACGTTTTGCTAAGGTAGTATATTACATGCTCTTTTCGACCAGACTCATCATGCTGCCCCAGCACACACCCCATTGAATTGTCTAGCACTGTTAAGTACTGTAAGTGCCTTCGTTTGGGATTGGCTCATCTCTTGTAAAACAAATAGCAACAACAATAATGTAATGTAATGTACAATAGGAACAGCCTGAAAATTCTATTGTAAATGCCTAAACATGTTGATCAACATCTGGAACAACATGTCTCAAGTGATGTCATAACATCATACCAGACATCAAGCTACTGAACTGTCAAGTCTGATGCAGTTCTGTTCCTAAAGTTATGCAGAATATTCTGCCAAATAGAATGCATAACAAGTAGCGAAAATTGAAGGCATACGTGGAGCCCTAGAAGATTCAATCAGAAGCTAAGGATAAGGAGAAAAGCTCGATTGAAGACCTAACTTGTAGCAGAAGTTTTCTGCTTACTTTATGCAGGTCGTTAAAGCTGCATTGCTGTCATATGAAGGCCTAAATTCAGTTGGGTAAAAAGGTGTTATAAATAGAAGTATTGTAACCTAATTTGAAGTGTGTCGCGGATTGACAAGATGTAATCATTTAGGGCTAGTTTTGTTGTGAACCACCCGGGCTGTGGGATGGTCACCATACTCCTTGAAACCTGTAGGTTAAAGGATGTATGCATTGTACTTGATTGAAGATTTTAAGCATGATCAAGATGTGTAATGGAAGTGTATCTTCTGAACAGTTTATGTACTGTAGAAAGTTATCACTGCGGTGATTGAGGGGGAGTGAGAGGGGTCTCATATCTAGGATTGGATCTTAGGTAAAAGTGTCATTGGGTAGTGATTAAGTGAGAAGGCTGTCAACGGGTGTGTTGGCTGTAGGGTCTTTGAATTGATACTACTAATAGTGAACTTTATCCCTGGCTTGGAAGCCCCCAGATGTAGGTTGGTTGAACCGAACTGGGTGAACAATTCTGTGTGTTATTTACTTTCTGCATTGGTTATTTGTTTGATGTCACAGCATTCCTCGTAACATCAATGTATATGATTAACCTTAACTGTTCTGAACTTCAGTAAATCAGAACCTGCGTTAGTCAAAAGGTGTTGCAGGCTCTGGTATGTTAGTCCAGTGAATGTTGTAGAACAGATATCAAAAGTACAGCCTATTCTACCTGTACAACGCTTAATGTCAGATCAGATGTCTTAACATTCCATTAGACATTCTGAGTCTGTGACATTCCCGGAATTTCAATTGGTATCAGAGCAGGCATCCTGTCTGACTCTGGATGAGATCCATGGGGGATACTTTCCGGTTGTGTACAAGGTAGAATATTGTTTGAACCAGTAGTGTTCATATTGTTTGGTCCCTAGGAGTGGAGGATGGACCAATTTGGGAGAAACTAGATCAGCTATGATGAAAGTGTTTGAACAAATTCAAAGACCTCATGCGGGAGTGAAGATTTTGGAGTGCATTGTTCAACCTGTATTCAGCACAGAGAAGAATATTATCAAAATATTCATGCGGGAGTGAAGATATTGATAAGGCATCATATGTGTTTATAAAGCCTTCTTTTAACAGGGCTGTAGAGTTGTGTCTAGAAAGTTGTTTGGTGAAGAAGCAAACAACTTGTGGGATTGATTTATTTTCAATCCTTATGTGTCATGCTTGCTATATGGAGTAAGCACTGTGTAAGTTCTGGTGAAGTACTGCTATTCCGCTGCATAGCTTCTGATACAACCCCTAAAGTGAAAGAAGAACTCTAGGGCTATTATTTTCAACAGAATGTTGTTGATGAGTATCAATTGATCAATGATTCTCATATACGTCTGCAAGCTACTTGAAGACCTTGAAGATTATCAAGGATGATGTGTTCCAAGGAGATGGAACTAATGTTCTTAAGGATGTTAGAACATCATGCAACTGCCAGTTGAAGAACAGATGTTCTGGGTGCTAAACACTTGTAATGTGAGTACATATGTTTGGAACCTACTCCTGATCTGGAAGAGGAGACATCTGTTTTGAAATAATTGATCAGGACACGATCAACAGGTCATCTACTCCAGTTGTGAGTATATGTGCTGAGCTAAATGCACTTAAAAGGACTTTAAAGCTGTGGATGATGGAACATCATTTCTGTGTCTTCAGCCAAGTAAATATGCTTAGCAAGCATGAAGAAGTAATCAGTCTAGTGTGATTAGATAATTCTAATTGAATAAATGATGGAAGCAGAATCTTTATGTGTTAAATATGTGGAAATCAGAATCAAAAGTTCTAAAGCTTGTGATGATAAAGAATGTACAACATCACAACTGTTGAAGACATCAGTTGTTGAGGAAAGACAGATAAGTCCCAGATTTAGTGAACATCCTCATGATTGATAATGAAGTTTCTTCTAGTACAAGTTACAGAATGTGGCAACCTGAAACTTGTACAGCAAGCAAACTAAGGACTCTTAATTTGAAACCTGTGGCAAATTCCAAATAAAGAGTACTTACTATGTGTCTAAAGTAAAGAGCTCTACACTGTATCCATAAAGAGGGAAGTTGGATAACATTTTGTTCAGAGGGAGTAGTATGATCAGGCTGATGTGAAAGGGAGTTCATCTTACCTTGTTCTATAAGATGCTTGAGTTTATTTCTCATGATCTTAGTGATTTCCAAGGAAGATAGGAATAGAACAGGTTATGTCTACCAATCACATAAACTGCAGCATGTGAAGGAGAATTCAATTAATTCTCTACAAAGATCTGAGCTGAGTTTCAGGGGGAGTCCTTAACCTGAAGATCTTGGAAGACATGTCATACAAAATGTCTTGACATCCTGGACCAAAGTCAAATGGTGGATATCTGCACTTTGACAAGTCATCCCCATCACCTAGGATGAACTTGTTAGTTGTATGTAGCAAGGAGGAGTTATCTTCAAAAGATCATGGGTTCCTGAGAAGATCCTCTTTTTACTTGAAGTTCATTTATGTGAACAACTTGGTTTGCTCTTGTCTACAGGAGTATGGTACAATTAACTCCTTTGTACTGTTCAAGGGTCAGCAGACAAGGTGAAGGTGATCCATGCTAGTTGCTGCATGGTTATGTGGTTGTTGTGGTTCTTCATGCATGGAGCAGAAGATTGTTAGAATAATTATCCTACCTTGAGAAGATGGCATAATCTAACTAATAATGAATACTTTGACGGGAGACTAAGTATTCATTAGGATCTTGCATAAAGATATATATAAGCACTTTGATGGGAGACTAATTGTTTATCTAATATGTATGCAAGGCTGTATTCTGAACCTATTTCTCAGAACTTGGTAGAGAGTTTATTTCTCTCTAAGAGTATTCTGGTGAGTAATCATACCTTTCTTATGGGGAATATAAAAGGGCATCAATCCCCTGGATGTTAACTTCAGAATCCAAGCAGATAGGTTCATGCTGTAACATCATTTATTGTTAGAAGTCCGTGGCAGAGACTTGGGACTGTGAATCTTAATATTCTAGTGTGGCAGTTCTATTGTTGGTTTGGAATAAGTAGACTCTACTTGTGTTTAAAAGTAGTATGCTTAACAATGCTTAACTACTGTTGTGGTCTGAAGAATTTACTAGTATTAGCAACTACTAGTAAATATATTGTACAAAAGGATGACATGATCAAAGGATAATCCTTCTAGAAATTCCGAATCTTAGTAAAGCTTGTAAGCACACTAAGAAGGTTGGAGGTTGGTTTCAGACTATGGCTACATGATTTCTCAGCCATCCAGAGAGTCATGAATCAGAGATGTCCTCACTGTTCTAAGACTAGTTCAGGGTGCTTGAAGTTACCACCTCAGAGCTAGTGCTACTGGTTTCCACGCTACGGTTTTGATTGGCATTAACAAGGGGAGTCACTGAGTGTTGCACTTTCCCCAATTACAATATACATTGAAGGGAGACTTTGTATTGTTGGACTTAATCTGAAGATCCGAAGTCAGAAGAGGACGGTGGTATGTTGATGTTTATGTGTTCTGATAATATGACATTGTGAACTTCTAAGTGAAGTCATGAATAATGTCTCAACATCAGGAGATTGAAGAATTGCTCTTGTTATCTGTCTGGGTTTAGGAAGAAAATCTCAGAGATTCTTAAAAATCTCATAAGTGGCAGTTTTGATACTTTTGGAGCAATTTGGAAGATTCAGATCTTATCAATAACAACTTGGTCTGGTAAATCAGATATCTGATATATTCAACATATGTTCAAGGGGTTCTTTTACTACAAGAAATTGAAGTGGCAGCTAAATTTTGTGTATTAGGACTAATCTGTGATGTCTTGTGAAGCATTTTGGAGTCTTCTGGTTAATTCCCTCCTTCCTTATTTTGCTGTCTGGAAGAAGGTAGAAAGTAATTGTGATGGATCTCAGCAACACTTAAGAAAGCATGATTGATGGCCATACTTAATGCTACTAGTCTCTTGCTACTGGCTGTTTAAAGTGTCCTTCTCTGTGCCTAACTGAGAGAAGTAAAAAGAAGGCTGCTGTTGTTGAAGAATGTCTAAGTAAGTGTCATGACATTACCAACTACATTGCAATCTTGGGGAAATCAAGAAGAATACGTGGAAAATAACTTCACCACGTAATTGTAGCTATTCAGGAGCTATATTGGGTATTCTGTTTCCCAAAAGAATCTTCAACCTTAAAAGTCGGTCAAAGGCTGATTTTATTCAGGAATTGCTTTGACCTAAACTTATGCATGTATTGGGACTGGTTCTTTTGGCAGAAACAACGTCTAAATTTCATGCACAGTCAGTCTGAAACATGCAACAGCTTTAACAGGTATCTTTGACCAAGATTTTATATTGCCATCTTCTTGAACCTGTTATCTCCTTATATAACCTCCTATCCCACACTCTTTTCTCTCACAATCATCATGGGGTTTGTACGAATCTGGGAAAACTGTTCTTGGATCTGGTTTTGTGAGGGCTTTATTTGTCAATTTTTGGCCAAAACGGGGGAGAAAGGAGTAAGGGAGTACTGTTATGGTTTGCAGCAGCTACTCAAAATTTTGATCACAAAGACTTGTCACAAATTCAGCAGAAATTCAAATAGCGTGAATTTCTTTGTGACTTGTGATCTGAGTTATGAACACAGTTGTGACCTGTGTTCTGAGTTACAAGGGAGATATTCTGGTCACTCCTTAAAGGTTCTCTGATGCCTCTGAAAGGATAGTTTATCTCCCACGGTCCTCTTTTTCCACCACCAGTGACAAGAAATGGTTCGTGGTCTAAAAGGGAATGAGGTGCATCCTCTTCCTCCTGTGCTTCAAGAGGTCCTGAATGGTTAGTGTTATTGTTGTATTTGTTTTAGCCAAAATTTGCCAAAGGGGGAGATTGTAAGTGCCTTCGTTTGGGATTGGCTCATCTCTTGTAAAACAAATAGCAACAACAATAATGTAATGTAATGTACAATAGGAACAGCCTGAAAATTCTATTGTAAATGCCTAAACATGTTGATCAACATCTGGAACAACATGTCTCAAGTGATGTCATAACATCATACCAGACATCAAGCTACTGAACTGTCAAGTCTGATGCAGTTCTGTTCCTAAAGTTATGCAGAATATTCTGCCAAATAGAATGCATAACAAGTAGCGAAAATTGAAGGCATACGTGGAGCCCTAGAAGATTCAATCAGAAGCTAAGGGTAAGGAGAAAAGCTCGATTGAAGACCTAACTTGTAGCAGAAGTTTTCTGCTTACTTTATGCAGGTCGTTAAAGCTGCATTGCTGTCATATGAAGGCCTAAATTCAGTTGGGTAAAAAGGTGTTATAAATAGAAGTATTGTAACCTAATTTGAAGTGTGTCGCGGATTGACAACATGTAATCATTTAGGGCTAGTTTTGTTGTGAACCACCCGGGCTGTGGGATGGTCACCATACTCCTTGAAACCTGTAGGTTAAAGGATGTATGCATTGTACTTGATTGAAGCTTTTAAGCATGATCAAGATGTGTAATGGAAGTGTATCTTCTGAACAGTTTATATACTGTAGAAAGTTATCACTGCGGTGATTGAGGGGGAGTGAGAGGGGTCTCATATCTAGGATTGGATCTTAGGTAAAAGTGTCATTGGGTAGTGATTAAGTGAGAAGGCTGTCAACGGGTGTGTTGGCTGTAGGGTCTTTGAATTGATACTACTAATAGTGAACTTTATCCCTGGCTTGGAATCCCCCAGATGTAGGTTGGTTGAACCGAACTGGGTGAACAATTCTGTGTGTTATTTACTTTCTGCATTGGTTATTTGTTTGATGTCACAGCATTCCTCGTAACATCAATGTATATGATTAACCTTAACTGTTCTGAACTTCAGTAAATCAGAACCTGCGTTAGTCAAAAGGTGTTGCAGGCTCTGGTATGTTAGTCCAGTGACTGTTGTAGAACAGATATCAAAAGTACAGCCTATTCTACCTGTACAGCGCTTAATGTCAGATCAGATGTCTTAACATTCCATTAGACATTCTGAGTCTGTGACATTCCCGGAATTTCAAGTACAATATCAAAGGTCTTCCTTCAATCGGAGGCATCAGAATTGGCGGTTCTTGAAGGTATTCCTTGATTCTTTCGAAAGCTGTCTGGCATTCGTCATTCCACTTTACCACTTGATCTTTCTTTAGAAACTTGAAGATGGGCTCACAAGTAGCAGTTAGATGTGAAATGAACCTGGCGATATAATTCAAGCGTCCCAAGAAATGTATAACTTCCTTCTCTGTACGGGGAGCTGGCATTTCTTGTATGGCCTTTACCTTCGTAGGGTCTACTTGGATGCCTTTGTCACTGACAATGAAACCCAGGAGCTTACCAGACCTTACACCGAAGGCGCACTTGCTCAGATTCAACCTCAGCTTGTATGCCTTTAACATGTCAAACAACTTTTGTAAATGATCAAGGTGCTCTTCCTCAGATGTCATCAACATAAACCTCGATTTCATGGTGGATCATATCGTGGAACAAAGCGACCATGGCGCGCTGATAAGTTTCCCCAGAATTCTTCAACACAAAAGGAATCACCTTGTAACAGAAGGTGCCCCACTGTGTGACGAAGGTTTTCTTCTCCATATCTTCAGGATCCATCTTGATCTGGTTGTAGCCAGAGAAACCATCCATGAAGGAGAAGATTTTGTGCTGCACGGTGTTGTCAACCAGAACTTCAATGTGAGGAAGTGGGAAGTCATCCTTGAGGCTTGCCCTGTTCAGATCTCTGTAATCCACACACATCCGTACCTTACCGTCCTTCTTAGGTACCAGAACAACGTTAGCAACCCACTGTGGATATGAGGTGACAACTAAGAACCCTGCGTCAAACTGCTTCATGACCTCTGCCTTGATCTTCTCTGACATTTCAGGGCGCATACGGCAGACCTTCTGTTTAACCGGAGGATAGTCTTCCTTAGTCGGCAGACGATCTACCATAATATCAATGTCTAAACTTGGCATGTCTTCATATGACCAAACGAAGATCTCAACATAGTCGTGCAACATTTGTAGCAACGGCTGTTTGATCTTAACTTCCAGATTTGTGCCGATATTGACTTCTTTTCTGTCTATCTCTGTGCCCAGGTTTATCGTCTCAACTGGCACTTCATGAGGCTGTATAACCCTTTCTTCCTGCTGTAATAGTCTAGCAAGTTCTCTAGGCACCTCACAATCATTCTCACATTTGTCTCCGGCTTGGTTGATCAGATTTTCGAAGTCATAACTGGCAGTAGCAGAGCTGTTATCAATGGGATCCAGAGTGGATATGGATCTGCAGTATGATATGTAAATGTGTGTGTAAGAGCATAGCTATTTTGATAAAGTGAAAACAGAAAAGAAAAACAGAGAGCGCAAAATTTGTATGCAAGGAACGTCCAATGTTTTATTGATGATATATGAAATGACAAATAATAACCCTCACAAACAAAGCCAATGTGCCTCGGGCAAAGCACAAGGCTGTAGAGTTTAAATTGTTTATTACAAGTCTTAAAACAAGTAAGTCAATTACTGCGAAATAAAAGAAACTGGTATAAAGTCCATAGCCGTCCAGTTACTCGGTCCACCGTTGGTAGTTGGATAGATCCAACTGTCAATGTCAGAGTCTTCCTCACTGTCTTCAATGGCATTAATTCCCCGATTGCTGATGCGTAAGGGAGGTCCTCCAGCTCGAGCGTGTCGCACAGACCTTTGAGCTTCTGAAGTAAAGCCCAAACCAAACTTGTCAGTTTTATGAGTAAAATCAGGGAGTTATCCCCAATTGGTATACCCACCTTCTTCAACCACTTCTCTGGCGTCTTTGAGAGAAGCCATCTTCAGAGGAGGATTGTTGCTGGTAGTAGTTTTAGTCAATGCTAGGGTCTGGGGAACCTCTTCAAAATTCTAGAAAGGAGTCTCTATGAATTCCCTGTCCATCTCTATGTACCTGAAGGAGTTGATGTGGCTTACCATATACTCTTCTTCTCCATATACAGTAACAATATTCCCCTTCACTGGATACTTCAGCATTTGGTGCAGGTTAAAAGTAACAGCCCCAACTTCATGGATCCAAGGACGACCCAACAAATAAGAGTATAATGGCCTGATGTCCATCACATAGAAGGTGGACTCAAAGGTTTGAGAGCCTACCTTGACAGGGATGTCCACCTCCCCATGCACCATTCTCTTCGACCCATCAAAAGCCCTTACCATAATGTTACTAGGTTTTAAGGTCAATCCCTCACAATCTAGTCGGTCGAGAGCCTTCTTCAGCAGGACATTCAGTGAGGATCCAATATCTACCAGCACATGAGCCATAGTAGTTCCCCTTCATTCGATTGATACATGCATAACATCATTATGTTTCCTCCCTTTCGGTGTCAAGTCTGCATCTGAAAAACCCAGCCCATTGTCAACAGTCAGGCTGGCCACACAGTCTTTGAATTGATCAGTCGAGGTCTCCTGCGGCACATGCGCAGTCTTGAGAAATGCGATCAAAGCCTTCACATGGGTCTCGGAGCACAACAACAGGGAAAACATGGATGTCTTTGAGGGGGTCTGGCCCAGCTGCTCGACCACATTGTAGTCGCTCTTTTTGGTTATTTTCAATATTTCCTCTATTTCTTGCTTAGAGGCTTCTACGACAATTTTTCTAGGTGCCTCCGTCCGGGCAGGCTCACCTATAACTTCTTTGCCTTGGGTCCCAGATGACTCGGCGGCGGGATTGATAATTGGAGTAAGCACAAGAGTAGTAGTTGAAGTACCAGTAGGAATAGCTGACGGAATAACAATAGACCTATTGACAATCCTTGGGGAAATATCGGGAGAGAAAACCCTTCCACTTCTGGTAACCTTGCTGGTCCCGAAAATGTTACTGACATCAGGATCAACCTCTTCATTCTTCAGATCTTGTTTGATGCCATGATAGTACACATCGGCACCATAATGCCAAGGGACATCTTTGTCTGAGGCGTACGGGACAAGACCAGGAAAGGTGATTATTAACGGAGCGACTCTTGGAGTAGATGTAATCCTAACAGGTCTTCTGGAGGTGACCTTGGAAGGATTGGTAGAAATGGTTATAATAGCAACATCTTCAAACGGGACAATGGGAATCAGAGTTTTCTCGAACAAGATTTCTTTGCTGTCCATCAGGCGATGAATACCTGACTTCAGCTAATGGTAACCAGAAGGCAGAGATGAACACATGTGGAAACCTTCACCACAACCCGGAAATAAACTGACCAACAACAAATTCTTCTTAATATTCATAAGAGGAGTAGAAACTTCATCAACTGAGGTCACAAATAGATCGGTATCAACAACATTAACTCCACGGTTGTGCTTAGGCATGGGAGAAGTTATGACATTGGGATTTTTTGGAGCATCAAACTCAATCTCCTTGGCCTCAATCAGATCTTGTACCTTATTTCTCAGAGCCCAACAGTCATTGGTATCGTGGCCAGGACTCTCAGAATGATAGGCACACCGAGCATTTGGATTATACCGAGGAGATGTGGTGTTTGGATTCTTGGGAGCCTCTTTAAAGGTTGCCAAGTTGGATCTTAGTAGATGGGGTAGCACTTCAGCCAACGTCATGTTAATCCGGGTAAACTTTCGTTGTGGTCTTTCCTCCCTTTGTTGATTGTTGCATTGTGGAGCAGCCACAGGTCTAGGTATCATTACAACACTTACTGTTTGACGGTGCTCAACTCTTCTTTTGCCTCTCAGGATATAGATGTCACTGGCTTCCTTCTTACCAGTAAAAAGCTTCCTTACTGAACTCGAAGAGGCATCTTTCTGTATCTTACTGCTCCGAATCCCAGCTTCTACCCTCTCTCCAGTTAGAATCAGCTCAGTGGAACCAGATGATGAGCTGCCGATCAAATGATTAAAGAATGGACCAGATAACATCCAAAGAAACATATCGACCAACTCCCTATCAGACAAAGGGGGTTGGACTCTTCCAGCCAAGTCTCTCCACTTCTATGTATAGTCCTTAAAGCCTTCACTTGCACCCATGGACATACTCTGGAGTTATGTTTGAGTAGGAGCAAGGTCGGCGTTGTATTGATACTGCTTATAAAAATCAGCAACTAGATCTTCCCAGTTTCACACATTGGCTCTTTCTAGTTGGTAGAACCATTCAAGACGAGTCCCTAACAAATTGTCTTGAAAGAAGTGAATCCACAAGTTTCTATCAGCGGTGTGGGGCTGAATCTTCCTTACATAGGAATAAATATGGAGTTTTAGGCAAGACACCCCATCGTATTTTGCAAAAATTGGAGCCTTAAACTTCTACGAAATAACCACTCCTGACACCAATCCCAATTCTTCGAAATCCAACCCGGGTATCCTCTGGACTTCCATAGCACTCAGACGATCTTCCAAATGCTTGTATCTATCCTCAGTAGGAGGATACTGCTCATCATTGTAGTCCATATCATTGTCATAAACTTCAGGACTGGGGTCCTTTTCCCTTATCTCTCTTTCTTGGTTCTCCCTTTATTTAGATGAGGAGGTCAGATTGATTGGTTGCTTTAATGGCCCCCTGAACCTTCTGCCCATATTCAGAATACCATAGACCTTCTTCTTTTTCTTTTTCTCCTTCAGGATGAGGGCTTTCAGATCCTCCTGCCCTTTCGCCAGATTTATGAACATCTATTGGAATTGGGCATTTTATGCCTGAAGATCTTTGATGCTTTGTTCAGAAGACATTTATGCTGAAATAATTAGCGAAGAAGATGAGAAGTCTGTAATGGTACCTGTTTATGCAATGCCATGGATGGGATGTGTATGCAATGATTTCAAGGATTCTTAAAGGCTCAAATTTGTTTAACCAAAAGGAACACACGTTAATTGTATTAATAAGTTCGAATTGTTACAAATAATGCCCTTTAGGCTTACAATTCAACAAATCAAAACTTAAAGCAACAAAAAAGAAACTAGGTCTCACAAGAGCGCATCCTCTTTGGTGCGATGTAGGCGTTTATGTTCCTTTCTTCATGAAGTAGCCTAGTGAGCTCCAGGACCTTCTTCTTGCTGGCATAGAACTGAGCTTCAAACGTGTCCCGCTCCTCTTTGAGTTGAACCCAGGACTTCTGTAACTCTTCATGATCAGTGGGCATGTCAGGATGATGACCAAGGAAAGTAGTATCTCCTTCAATAACTGGTTCCACAGTTATTGGTAGGACAGAAGGGTAAGGCATCATAAGACTTTGGGCGCGAGCTCGTACCCATTGAAGACAAGGCTCAAGAGGAATGGAATTATTGTGCCCTAGCATCTTGCAATCAATTTTATGCACCATGCCCCAAGTTTTTATGAATCTTTTGCGGTATCCCTGAGCATCATTCTCATAGTTGAAGGCGATTCCTTGGATAAACGTATCATAAGGACCATCTCTTCTCGCATAACCAAAATGACGCAGTGCCAAACAAGGGTTGTAAGTGATTCCTCCCCTAATTCCTAAGAGGGGGACATTAAGGAATTTACCACATCGATTGATGATGGTAACATCTTCCGAGAACCGTGAACACCAATTAATGTCTGAATGTGTAAGGGACATCAGCCTATGAGACCATTTCAAACCCTGTTCATTTTTCAAAGCAGACCTGGGTAGGTGCGAAATAAACCACCTAGCTAATAGAGGAGTGCAACACAGGAGGGTCCCCCTTCTCTTTAGAGTGCAATCATGCAGACAGTATATAATATCCCCAAGTAACTAAGAGCTATCTACCATATTTTTCTCAAAGATCTTTCTTATATTTTTAACCCTTTTAACAGTGTTGTTTCACCATTGTATTTGGTGAACAACCTTGTGTTGGGATGTTAAACGGGACAGGCGCGGGTCATCGTATATACCATGATAGCAATGGTGTCAAGTATTTTTGGCAATTTTCTTGAGGGACTTGATCATTTTGTTTAGGCAACTCAGATAGCATCATCGAGGGACTATGATCTTTTGTTTTGTTTTTGTTTTTCCAAAGTACTTATCATGCATACCATGGCCCATTTTTGAAGGCAACAAGTGGATTGTAACCCTAGGGGTGCAAGTGTGCATTGTGTTTGTTTTTTCATGCATTTTTGTCTTTGATTAGGTCAAACTATTTGTTGGTTTTGATTTCCCATACAAACCCTAATTCTCTAATCATGACATAATTGAAAGTATTAAGTGCGTAAAAATAAATCTAAGCTATTACAACTTGATATAGGGAGGGGGGTACAAATTTTGAATAGGGGGTATTTGACAAGAAATATAAAACCCTAATTACCATTACATCCAAATTGAATTCTTTGTGCAAATAGAATAAATGAGCAATATTTAATTAAACAAGATAAATAAATATTAAACAAGATGTATTATGCAAAAAAAGAATTTTTATTTGTTCATGTATGCAAAAGTAATTTTTTAATGTAAAAAAGGTGTAAAGAAATAAATAAAAGATTAATTTTATTTGTTTTAGGGTAAAAACCCTAATTTCTTTAAGAAAATAAATATAATGTATTATTTATGTACAAAAATATATTAATGTGTATAAAAATGAAATATATCTAAAAAAGGGGGTATTTTTAGTATAAATAATAATAAAAATAAAAATGTAATATTTTTGTATTTTATTTCAAAGCATTTAATAAAATAAAAGTATATATATATATATATTAAATATGTTAAGTGTGTATAAAATAAAAATAAAATATTTATAAATATATATATATATATATATATATATATATATATATATATATATATATATATATATATATATATATATATATATATATATATATATATATATATATATATATATATATATATATATATATATATATATATATATATATATATATATATATATATATATATATATATATATATATATATATATATATATATATATATATATATATATATATATATATATATATATATATATATATATATATATATATATATATATATATATATATATATATATATATATATATATATATATATATATATATATATATATATATATATATATATATATATATATATATATATATATATATATATATATATATATATATATATATATATATATATATATATATATATATATATATATATATATATATATTCAAGAAAACATTTTCAATGTGAATAAAAATAAAAAATGAAAATAAAAAAACATTATTTACATTATTTTCAAGTTTAAACAAAATAATATACAAGTATATATAATATTTTAATGCTAGTAATAATTAAAATAAATATCAAATAAATGTAAAAATCATGAAAAATATTTTTTAAGCATTTTTTATGGTTGGAAATAAATAAACAAAGTCAGAAATAAAATTAAAATAAAAAAATGACAAAATATAAAGGAAATGGGCCAGGGGATGCATTTAGCAATAGAAGGGTGTTAGAAGCAAGAAACCAAACCCAACCCATCAGCTTCATCTTCTTCCTTGTGACAAACAGAAAAACACGCGCCCTGTATGCATCTTTGAACATCCTGGAAACGTGACTTTTTGCCAAAACTAACAACATCAAACTTGTAGAGCTTCAAACAATGATTTCAACCATATAAAACATTAAATCTAACTCTCAAAGACCAGAGAGAATTTCTCTGGCCCTAAAATCTAACCTAACTTTTTCAACATGTTCATGGATGAAATTCTCATAGCACGATTAATATAAATGGAAACGGAGCATATGTATGGTTTCAGGGCAATGAGTACAACATCTTTTATTCACAAACCTAAGGCTAAATGTTCCTAAATAGAGAGATAAAAGTTCATGAAAAACCTGTTTCAGTTGGACACGAGTTGGACAATGCAGCAACTTCCAGTGAGGCTTGAGGTTCTTTTGAGCTTGCTTGATGTTCCCTGAACCTTTCCCAATGCTTAGTTTATTTTGAAGTGGCCTGAATCGTTCTACAGAAGTCAACCTGCACAAGCTTGAAATGAAAATGGTGAACACTGTAAATGGAGTTACAGTTGGCAATGGAGGTTTGGGATAGCTTGAGTGAGTTGAATGGAAAGTGTTTGAAGTGGAAAGGAGCAAAATGCACGAGGCAATGTGAAGATGGAAGTGATTCTGCAGGGCTTGCCCTATTTTGCAAGAAAATGTGGTTTTTGAGTATAAGGGTGTTTTAGAGGTGAAAGGATTGTGTTTCTGGCTTACAAGGATCTACAAAACTTGTTTGAAACCTTGGCTTGAGTTGATTTTATTAGATGTGCAAACTATGGACTTTTGGCAAGTTGACTTGTTTTGAAAGCAAAGTGTGAAGTGAAATGAGATAGGCCTGTACAGGCTATCTCCAAGCATGCACCAACTTCTTGTACCTTTGCCTAAGTTTGTGGAACTTGTTTGCTGCAAAGAAAGAAGTTCAAGGCTCAAGAAAAACAACTTTGCAAAAGTTATGCTTTATGAAAATGGAAGTGTGATCTTTATGCCCAAAATGGAAATGTTCATTGTATAATGCTCCCTTGATCAGAACAATGCCTCTAACCAATGTATTTGCATTCAATTTTTGAGTGTAAATTGTTTTAGAGACCTGTAATCAAGTACAAAACTAGTTTGGTCAGATTTGCAACTTGTATGAACATGTATTGGCCATGGTTACAAAGTGAGTTTTTGCCAACTTCAAGCATTCGATTCTCCCTAACCACAAATGTGTTTGAGGAGTTCTTGGACAATTTGGAAAGCTTGAAACATGTACTATAATCCATATTTGAAATGAAACTTGAGACTCCAAGTGGAACTTTGTGAAAAATGGCCAAGAAGATTGGTCAAAATCCTGCCTAAACTAGGGAAAAATTTCTCTAAGTTAAAAGTTTTAGGTACCCTTGTTCCAAAAATCATAACTTGAGATCCAAGCTTCTTTTGAGAAAACTTTGTGAATCAAAGTTGTAGAATTTGTGATGGACTACAACTTTAATGTTTCAAGTTTTGTTTGAATCCACTTGCATCTTGGTGAAAATGTGGGACAAAGTTAGGAAAAATTAAGAAAATTTCATAACTTAGAAAATTTCTAAGTTATGAAAATTTTCAATTTCAAACCCTAATTTGCAATTTTCAGTTTCTTGATGAACAAGTTTCATAATTTGACACATCTTGATGAAAAATGATACTTGGCACTTAATTTTGACAAAAAGGTCAAAGTTTGACTTTTCAGTGTACAATCAAATTTTAATTAGTTGACTGGAAAATTCATCTGTCAATCCTATGCATTTGAGATCTTTTGAACTTGTTGAATAGGTAAAGATAGTTTCATTTAGTCCTTGAGTCCATGGTTGAGCTTGATTTGCCATTGTTTAGGTCAAACAGTCAAAAATTGCCTTTGTGCAGTCAAAACCCTAAAAATGACCATTTTGCCCTTTTAGTGATCTGATCAAATTTCTTATGGAATTTTGGTCCAAACTTGATCAAATGGTCCATATGAGTTCATAATGTTGATGTGGGTCAAAACTCATGAGGTTTGATTGTAAATTGGTCACAATTGACTTTTTCCCCAATACAACTGATTTCTAGGTCAACTGTCCAATTGACTGGGACAAAATTTGATTCAAGGCTTGAAACTTGGTATGGACAAACTTATGAGTCTAACATGAAGTATGAAAGTAAATTTGGGCATTGAAGGTCCAAAAATCCTTGTGCAAACTCAAACCCTAATTCCAGGTCAACAGTGCAAGGAGGTGTCTTGAGCAGAGCAAACCCTAGCTTGGTCTTGAGTTCCAAGAGTCTTGTGATGAGAAATGTTGATAAAATGAGAGGGCAAATTTTGGGGTACAACAGTTGCCCCTGTTCAATCTTCTTGAACCTAAAGAGTTAGATTCACAAGTTTGCCTTTCGTGACTCGAAGGTAAAAGAGGATTGGACACTAGTGTGCCCGTAAATTTGCACTCGTCAGAATATTGTTGAGGGAATGGGCTTAAAGATGCCATTTGGAGATGGTAGAATCTTGCTGGAGATGGTCTTAAAGATGCCATCCAAAATTTGTTTGTTGAACTGCAATGTTGCAGGTCAGGAGATTGAGCATCAAAATGGTATCCGTGTCTGGAATGCATTTGAACTGTATCTGGAGACTGAGTCTGTATGAGCGAAGGAATGGAGTCCGTGTCTGGAGCGTATCCGAGCTGTAATTGTATTTGATCTTTGAATGAATATCAGAATGACTGCCATGTCTGAAGTGTATCTGTATTCTGAATGAGTAACAGAGAAACATCTGTATATGGAGCAGTTGTACGTTGTGGATAAATTCTGAATGAGTGACATAATGGCAACCGTGTATGGAGCGTATCTGGACTGTATCTGAAGTTGAGGTCTGTATGAGTAGCAGAATGACTTCCGTGTCTGGAGTAAATCCGTACTGTAACTGGGATCTGAATAAGTTACAGAATGACTTCCGTGGCGACTGCACTGGGGAGAATCAAACTTCTGGTGTAAGGGCCAGAATGGCATCCGTGTTTGGAGCGTATCTGAACTTGAAGTTGATAATTGAATCTGAATGAGAGGTAGAATGGCCGCCGTGTCTGGAGCGTATCTAGTCTGTATCAGATTGCTAAAGTCTGAATGAGTAATAGAATGACTGCCGTGTCTAGGGTGTATCCATACTGTATCTGAATAGTTGTTAACGATAGCCTTTTAATCTTATCCTGAAAAGGGTCAAATGTTAGCTAAAACACAAAGTCATGTTGCATGATATGTATGATCCAATGAACGGTGTTTCATCCATGTTTATGATACATGAATGTAATGGATGTGCATGTAAGCTGAGTAGCTGTCTTGCTGAGGAAAATAAATCCTTGGTAACTGGAGATAAAGAAATCTTTGACTGTTGCCGGGGAAAAATAAATTTCTGACCGATGTTGAGGATTCAAAAGTCTTTGATTGCTGAAGACAAGAAATCCTTGCTGACTGCTTGGGGCTTTAGAGATCTTTGATGGTCGAGAATGAGAAATCCTGGGACCACTGATTGGGATTGAAAATCGTTGGTGACTGGTGGGGATTAACAAGAGCTTTGACAAACTTCTGTGGGGAATGAGAATCCTTCATGACTTTCCTGGGAAATAATAAAAACTCTGAAAATATCTACTAGGGAGTTAAATCCTAGGAGGCTTCTGCTGAAGAAGTGAGGCCAAGAAACTTCGATCTGCTGGGAAATAACTCTGGGGGAGAGTGTTTACTCGGCCGATGAAATCAGGAGTTTGGGTTGTACGCCAATCTACTGGGGAAGTTGGGGAAGAGGGTTTAGAACATTCTAGCTCTGCCAGGGATATGTATTTCAGGGTTTTCGGGCTCCACTGGGGATTGGGAGCTTGAACTCTGATGGGAACTCTGAAACTTAACTCAGCTGGGGGATAAAGTTTAGAACACACTGGCTCAGTTGGGGATCCTGGAATTTAACTCCGCTAGGGATGTATACTCCAAGGTTTTAGCTTCGTTGGGGATTTGAATGATGTACTGTAGGGGATTTCTTCTGGAATAGCACAAATATATCTTCCTACACCTTCAACCTACCACTAATTATCCTTTCTCAATTTCGTTTTATTTGTAAGCAGTGATTATATTCAAATGCACATGCCTATTTAACAAAACTTTGGACGTTTTCAAATAAACATAAGTGTAAAAAGAAAGAAAGACAAGCAAATTTCTGCACTTTGAAGTATCTTTGTATTAACTTTTGTAAGTATCTTTGTACAAAGGAGACAAACATCCAAGTAAGAGAATGTTATCGTAAAAATTGAGAAATTTTTTATACAAAAGAAAGATGGCTATGTGTAATAATTCCATGGGGTTCCCATTCTGCTATAGCCTTCACAACTCTGAGTATCTTGTCCATTTGCTGCTTCGTCCGCCGATGATTGGATTGACCAGAAACTTGGAGTCTGTTGGTGAAGAGATTATTCTTAAAGTGATCCGACGAGACATAGTCATACGCTTTAATTCCCTAACTTTTGCCTGGACCGCCCTTTCGGGTTTTCGATCCACCAGGAAACCCTTTTTTGCCCAAGTCGCCCTTTCGAGTTTTCAACTTGCCGGGTGTACAATTTTTTTTATTTATCCCTAATTTTTGCCTGAACCGCCCTTTCGGGTTTTTGATTCACCGGGATGCCCATTTTGCCTTAGTCGCCCTTTTGGGTTTTCAACTTGTCGGGTCGTTTTATGCGTAGTATCTTTTGACTATGTCTGCGTTCGCAGGGTGCGGCAAATCGTCACCATCCATGGTGGTCAGAATCATTGCCCCACCAGAAAAGATGCTCTTGATCACAAATGGCCCTTCGTAAGTAGGAGTCCACCTATCCGCTTGATTACAAGATCTCCGACTTGATATACCTTACGTCTGACTTTCTTGTTGAAAGCCTTGACCATTTGTTTTTGATACGTCTGACCATGACAAACAACAGTGAGTCGTTTCTCGTCGATCAAATGAAGTTGATCAAGCCGGGTCTGAATCCAATCGTCTTCACTCAAACCAGCATCCTTCATAATCCTTAAGGAAGGAATATGAACTTCCATAGGCAAAACAACTTCCATGCCATACACCAAAGAAAAGGGGGTTGCCCCTGTTGAAGTACGCGCCGTGGTACGATATCCATGCAGAGCAAACGGTAGCATCTCATGCCAGTCTTTGTAGGTGACTGTCATATTTTGAATGATCTTCTTGATATTTTTGTTCGCGGCTTCAACAACACCGTTCATCTTCGGCCGATAGGGAGATGAATTGTGATGATAAATCTTGAACTGCTCGCATAGAGCGGTGATCATAGTGTTGTTCAAATTTGTACCGTTGTCCGTGATAATCCTGTCGGGGATACCGTACCGGCATATGAGATTCTGCTTGATGAAGCAGGCAACCATATTCTTTGTAACAGAGACAAAGGAAGCTGCTTCGACCCATTTGGTGAAGTAATCAATAGCCACCAGGATGAAGCGATGTCCATTGGATGCCGTGGGCTTGATTTCTCCAATCATGTCAATGCCCCACATTGCGAATGGCCAAGGAGCCGTCAGAACGTTGAGAGGAACATGAGGAATATGTACCTTGTCAGCATAGACTTGGAATTTGTGGCAAGTACAGGAATGTTGATGACAACCAGCTTCCATAGTAGACCAGTAGTAGCCTGCCCTTAGAATCTTCTTGGCCATCGTATGTCCGCTCAAGTGGGTGCCGAATGTGCCACTATGTATCTCGGTCATGATCAACTCTGCTTTAACCTTGTCCATACAACGAAGTATTACACAATCATGGTTGCGCTTATAAAGGATACCATTGCTCAGGAAGAACTTGGCAGCAAACCTCCTTAAGAACTTTTTGTCATTGATGGAAGCTCCTTCAGGGTGTTCTCGAGTCTGGAGATACCTTTTGATTTCATGAAATCAGGGTTGTTCCACTACTTCTTCGGTATTAATCTCATGACAGTGCGTAGGTTCATCCTTTCATTTGATGGTGATTTGGAGAGCCTTATTATCCCAGTTGAGTTTAAACATGGAAGACATTGTAGCCAGAGCATCTGCTAGCTGATTTTCTTCTCGCGGAAAGTGCTCGAAAGTAATCTGCTCGAAATGAGGCAACAATGTCAGGACATGTTCTTTGTATGGGATAAGATTAGGATGTTTAGTGTCCCACTCTCCTTTGACTTGGCTGATAACCAAAGCTGAGTCCCCAAATATGACCAAAGATTTGATTCCCAAGTCTATAGCAGCCTTGGGACCAAAGATGCAAGCTTCATATTCAGCCATGTTGTTGGTACAGCTGAAGCAAAGTCGGGCCGTGAAAGGTGTATGTCAACCTTCCTAAGAAAGAGTACCACACTGATACCGTTGCCAAGTGCATTTGAAGCACCATCGAAGTACAGGGTCCATCGGGATCCTTGTTCAGGTCCGTCATACGGTCCGTTATCTTCAATGTTGTCCAATGTCATGATGTCCTCGTCAGGGAAGTCGAATCTCATAGATTGGTAATCTTCGACGGCTTGATGAGCTAGATGGTCAGCTAGTACACTCCCCTTTATAGCTTTTTGGGTAGTATACTGGATATCATACTCAGTCAGGGTCATTTTCCATCTAGCGATTCTTCCAGATAAAGCAGGCTTCTCGAAGATATACTTAATCGGATCCATTTTGGACATCAGCAAAGTGGTATGAGTCAACATATACTGCCTTAGCCGGCGAGCAACCCATACCAAAGTGCAGTAAGTTTTCTCGAGCAGTGAGTAGTGAGTCTCACAGTCGGTAAACTTTTTGCTAAGGTAATAAATGGCATGCTCTTTTCGGCCAGACTCGTCATGTTGGCCCAGTACGTACCCCATTGAGTTATCCAAAACAGTCAGATACATGATTAACGGCCTTCCTTCAACGGGTGGCATCAGGATATGAGGTTCTAGTAAATACTCCTTGATCTTATCAAAAGCAACTTGACAGTCATTGTTCCATTCAACTACCTGATCTTTCTTCAATAGCTTGAAGATTGGCTCACAGGTAGAAGTCAGGTGAGAGATGAACCTCGCAATATAGTTTAAGCGTCCCAAGAAACCTCCAACCTCCTTTTCAGTGCGGGGGGCAGGCATTTCTTGTATAGCCTTTACCTTAGCTGGATCAACCTCAATGCCTTTGTTGCTGACAATAAATCCCAAAAGTTTACCAGACCTGACTCAAAAAGTGCACTTGCTTGGGTTCAGTCTGAGCTTAAACTCCTTCAACCTGACAAACAACTTTTGCAGATGATCAAGGTGTTCTTCTTCTATTTGTGATCGGGCTATCATGTCGTCTACGTAGACTTCAATCTCATGATGTATCATATCATGAAATAAAGTTACCATGGCGCGCTGATAGGTTGCCCCGACATTCTTCAGTCCGAATGGCATCACTTTGTAGCAGAAGATACCCCATTGCGTGACAAAAGTAGTTTTCTCCATGTCTTCGGGGGCCATTTTGATCTGGTTGTTTCCCGAAAATCCATCCATGAAGGAAAATACCTTGTGTTGAGCTGTGTTGTCAACCAAGATGTCGATGTGTGGTAGCGGAAAATCGTCTTTAGGGCTAGCCCTGTTTAAATCCCTATAGTCCACACACATTCTGACTTTTCCGTCCTTCTTAGGTACGGGCACAATATTAGCAACCCTCTGTGGATAGGAAGTAACAGCCAGAAAGCCAGCATTGAATTGCTTCATTACCTAAACTTTGATCTTCTCAGACATGTCGGGCCTCATTCGGCGGACCTTTTGCTTGATCGGTGGACAGTCTTCTCTTGTAGGGATACGGTGAACCACGATATCTGTGTCTAATCCCGACATGTCTTCATAGGACCAGGCAAAGATCTCAACGTATTCGTTCAACAACTGCACTAAGCGCTCTTTGACATCTGGTTCCAGGTTGACACCCACCTTAACCTCTTTCTTGTCTTCCTCTGTTCCCAGTTGATGGTTTCTAGCAACTCTTCATGAGGCAGAATTGCCCTCTCTTCTTATTGCAAAAGTATGGCTAACTCTCCCGGCACTTCACAGTCTTCCTCAACTTCGTACTCAGCATGATTGACCAAATCTTCAGAGTCACCGAAGGCTAAAGAAGAATAGTCACCCATGGAATCCGGAGTGCATGGGTACCTGCATTTTGTGAGTGTGGGTGTGTGTAAGGGATAGCCATCCTTAAACAAAACAAAAATGCAAAAGAAAAGAAAATGAACACAACAGTTTATAGATGAAAACGTCCAATGATTCATTAAAACATGGCATATGATAATGAAGAAAATCAAGCCCTTACAACTGGACCTATATGCCTCGGGCAAGGCATAAGGTGAAAATAGTGTACGAATTGTTTAGTTATTACAGACCAAAAATAGGAAATTGTTCAAAGATAAATTACTGGTCGATGAAAGTGATGGGAATAAAGCCCTTTGCTTCCCAGTTGCTTAATCCTCCTTCGACGGTTGGAAACATCCAATCTTAAAAGTTGTATTCTTCATCATCAGCTTCTAAGGAATTAATTCTATGGTGAGTGATTTTTACGGGTGGTCCTCCAGCCTTGGAGTGACGCATAACTTTCTGACCTGCAACAGTAAAACCTAGTCCAAACTTGTCCGTCTTATGGGGAAAATCAGGCAGCTGCCCCCACGCTGTACTCCTTCCTTCTTTGATTACAACCTCTGCGTCCTTGAGAGATGCCATCCTAGATACATGCTTGGGAATGATAGGCATATCAACTATTGTCTTCGCAACTGCGACCTCAGGAGAAACTTCCTCAAAATGTTGGAAAGGCGTTTCTATGAATTCGCCATCCAACTCCACATAGAGGAAGGAGTTGAGGTGACTTATCATGTACTCTTCCTCGCCGTGCACCGTTATAATCTTACCCTGAACAGGATATTTTAGCATTTGGTGTAAAGAGGAGGTAACTGCCCCAGCATAATGGATCCACGGCCTTCCCAACAAACACGAATATGAAGGACGGATGTCCATCACATAAAAGGTGGAGTTGAAAACTTCTGTGCCCACTTTGATAGGAATGTAAACCTCTCTGTGAACCATTCTTTTGGACCCATCAAAGGCCCTAACAACGATGTTACTAGGTTTGAGGATCAATCCTTCGCAGTCCAAACGGTCTAACGCTTTCTTTGGAAGCACATTCAAGGATGAACCGATATCAACTAAGACATGGGAAAGGGTGGTTCCCCTGCATTCAACTGAGACATGCAGCGCGTTGTTGTGTTTCCTTCCCTTGGGAGTCAAATCAGCATCGGAAAAACCAAGACCATTATCAGCAGTAAGGTTGGCCACGCACTCTTGAAACTGGTCAGCCGATGTTTCTTGAGGCACGTGTGCCGTCTTTAAAAATTTGATTAAGGCCTTAGCATGAGCCTCAGAGCAGAGTAGGAGAGCTAACATGGAAATTTTGGAAGGGGTCTGCCCTAGCTGTTCCACGACGTCGTAGTCGCGCTTTTTGATTATCTTTAAGATTTCTTCCATCTCTTTCTGGGTGGTTTCGGGGATTACCACAGTCTGAGCCTTCATCCTAATAGGCGCTTCTAGTATCCCCTTACCCTTATCAGTAGCAGCATCAGAGGTTCTAACTTCGGGTACATCAATTTCTTCAATTATCAGGCCTTGCACAGATGGCTTAACAAGCACAAAAGCTTTCGAGGGTCCGAAGACTGCTCGAGGGGAAGCAATCTCCAGAGAAAAAATCCGTCCGCTGCGAGTTATCTTGCTTGTTCCCGCAATGTTCCATATATCGGGGGTTTCATCATCAGAGCTCTCTTGGACTGATTTAAGCTGTTTGATACCATGATAGAAGATTTCTCCTCCGTAGTTCCATGGTATCGTCTTGTCAGATTTATACGGGACTGGCCCCGGCATGGTGATTTTTAACGGCACAAACTTAGGATCAGGCGTAATCTTGACAGGCCTTTTGCAAGCCTTGGGAAGATTGTCGGAGATGGTTATTATTGCAATGTCATTGGTCGAAGTAACAAAGGTAACAGGAATAACAGGAGTGAAGGTATCAAGAGGAGTCTTTTGGAAGAGTATCTCTTGGGTATCCACCAGGCGTTGGATGCCTGATTTCAACATTGGGCAGTCAGCTCGTATGTTTAAACAGAAGTAACAGTCTTTTCCACAGCCCGGGAATATCCCGGCTCTCATCAAATTCACTTTAATCACTGGTAAGGGAGTCAAAAGGTCAGCAACATTGGTAACATGAAGGTCTTCCATAACGGCATGAACATTATGACCGTGCTTGGGCCTTGGGGCAGAAATCACATTCGACTTTTCGGGCGCATCGAATTCTACCTCCTTGGCGTCAATCAAGTCTTGGATTTTGTTCTTAAGAGCCCAACAATTGTTGGTATCATGCCCTACACTGTCAGAGTGGTAAGCACATTTTGCATTGGAGTGGTAATATGGAGAAGATGTATTAGGGTTCTTTGGTGATTCCTTCAAATTGGTAAGATTCAGCTTTAGCAAATGAGGGAGTACTTGAGCTGGCATCATGTTGATTCAGGTGAACTGCTATTGTGGCCTTTCTACCCGTTGTTGATTAGGTCTTGGCTGATTGCTGCGAGGTTGATCATTTGAAGAGTTTTGAATCATCACAGCCCCTACAGTTGGTCGGCGCCCCATTCCTCCTTGGCTTTTCTGAGAATAAACAGCAAAAGCTTCCTTCTTAGCTGGGAAGGTCTTCTTAATAGCAGTGGACGCGGAGGCATATATCTGAATCTTACCACTTTTAATGCCGACCTCGACCCTTTCACCGGTAAAAATTAGTTCGGTGAATCCTGCGGAGGAACTCCCGATTAAATGATTGAAGAAAGGGCCAGACAAGGTCCCTAAAAACATGTCAACCAGCTCTCTATCCGATAATGGTGGCTGCACCCTTCCAGCCAGATCACACCACTTCTGGGCATACTCTTTAAGTCCCTCATTAGAAGCCATACCCATACTCTGTAGTTGAGTACGAGTAGGTGCTAAATCAGCGTTGTATTGGTATTGCCGGTAGAAAGCAACAGCTAAATCTTCCCAGTTATGAACCTATGATCTCTCGAGTTGATAGAACCAGTCCAATTGTGTGCCTGATAAACTGTCTTGGAAAAAATGGACCCAAAGATCCTTATCAGATGAGTGGGGTTGGATCTTTCAGACGTAGGATCTTAGATGCATCTTTGGACACGACAAGCCGTCATACTTAGCGAATGTGGGAACTTTGAATTTGGGAGGAATAACAATCCCAGTGACCAACCCTAGTTCTTCAAAATCTAAACCAGGTACCCTTTGCAACTCCATGGCTGCCAACCTATCCTCAAGATTTTTAAACTTAACATCCGCCGGGGGATATTGCTGTTCGGAGTAATCTTCGTCTTCTTCCTCTTCCTCTTCTTCTCCTTCGACTTCAGATTCAGAGGGAATTGCAGTTCCTTTTCCTTTACCAGCCCCTTCATCAGACGTTGAGTGGAACTCGAGAACTTTTCTAGCATTGCTTTCAAACCTTCTTCCCATGATGACTACACCAGGTCTTTTCTTCTTTTTCTCTTTATCTTTCTCCAGCAGTGCTTTGAGGTCCTCTTGACCCTTTGCTAAGGTCATGAGGAGTTGCTGGAATTGAGAATTCTGTGCTTGCAGATCCTTAACCGTCTGCTACAAATCCATCTTGCTGAAATAAACAACAGAAAGATAAGGAAACCTGGTGTGAAGACCTGTTTATGTATATGATGAATGATATATTATTCATGTAATGCATTCAAGGATTCAGACAATTCAAATTTGTTGCAAACAAAAAGAACACACATCATATTAAGAAGAAATTTGTTAGTACATAAGCGCCCCATGGGCAAAATATTACAAAATTCTTAATGTAAAAATACATTGCGCATCCTCTTTGGTGCGATGTAAGTGTTGAGAGTTTCCTCCTCATGAAGTCGACGGGTAAGCTCTAAAACCTTCTTCTCACTGGCATAGAAGTTGGCTTCAAAAGTATTCATTTCTTCTTTGAGTTGGATCCAACTCTTTTGTAATTATTCCAATGATGTTGGCATGTCAGGATATTGGAGGGTGTATGGAACATCTCCTTCCATAACATGCTCTTTGATCACGGGGAGAATGTGAGGATATGGCATCATAAGATTCTGGGCGCGGGTTCGTACCCACCTGAGGTAAGGTTCAAGGGGGATGGAATTCTTGTGCCCCAGTGTCTTACTGTCCACTTTGTTGGGCATCCTCCAAGCTCTGATGAACCTTTGTCGAAGTCCTTGCGCATCGTTGTCGAAGTCAAAAACCAAGTCAGGGATCAGCATGTCATGAGGGCCATCCCTCTGAGCATATCCAAACTGTCTTAGAGCTAAACAGTGGTTGTAGGTTATGCCTCCCCTAATGCCAAGTAGTGGGACATTAGGTAATTCCCCACAACGATCAATGATGATGACATTTTCTCTGGACCGAGAACACCAATGAACATCAGAATATGTGAGGGTCATCAATCGTTGTGACCACCTTAAACCCTGCTCATTCTTCAAAACTGACTGTGGAAGGTGAGAAATAAACCACCTTGCTAGGAGAGGAGTACATCACATGAGAACACCTCTTTTCCTCATTGTTCGTGTGTAAAATAAGTGTAGGATGTCCCCAAGCAACGTAGGCACATGATTCCGAGATATGAAAATCTTGACAACATTCACATCTATAAGCTGATCAGGGTTTGGGAACAAGACCAACCCATAGATGAGAAGTGCTACAATCTCTTCAAAAGCTTGTAGATCTAGAGAGTTCCAGCAGTCTTGTGCCTTCTCAAACAAAAACTTTTCCAAGAAACCCTTGACACCACTTCTGGTTTCCCAATGACCCTTGATATCAGATGGTTGCAAGTGTAATGCTTGAGCAACATCTTCAGGCTTTGGTTCTTTTTCTGTACCATTGTAGGGTAGTTGATGAAGAATAGGAATTCTCAGGAGTTGAGAAAATTCCTCCAAAGTAGGTACTAGTTGGTAATCAGGGAAGGTGAAACAATGGTGTAGGGGGTTAAAGAACTGGAAGAGAACTTTCACCATGTCTTCTTCAATGTTGGAGTTGACCAAGTTGAGAAGTCTACCATGTCTTTCACTGAAGAGAGAATTCTATGGAATCCTGGAAGTAAGCTCCTTGAGTTGAGGAGGGATTCTCACAAGGTTGACTTGAATTGTTTTCCTGCGAAGAGGTTCCATGACCCACAAAACAAGAACAAAGATGAAGATCTGAACCCTTGAAATGGTTAGTGGATGCATATGATGTTTTATGATGTTCATGATGTATGCACAAGCACATGTACAAACAAGTCACACAAGATCCTAGTTTCAGGCTTGCATGAGGTTTCATAGGTAAATACCCTCTTGAGTTTAGTTGGCTCAAACCTGTCCTATAAATAGTAACCGGGTTCTAAGGAGCTCAATATCACTGGATTGTTTTCTATGTTCATTGTTTTGGTTTATCCACTTAACTAGCGACCAAAATATTCCAAGAAAACAATCCTCAATGAGTGTAGTATCGAGTATCTACCAACTTCAGACTGTACCCAAGCCGATCATCTCACTACCCCTAATAAAAGGCCAAGATGGTCAAGTAAGGTTCTAAGAGTTCATTAGTGCTTCATGACATCACTCAGCGGCCCCGTATTCTCTTTGATTGACTCAAAGGCTACCGGTACTCACAAATATGTCGCACTAATATAGCTATTGCTTCAACCATGTCGGTATACCTCGCACAGTTTCCACAACGTATTGCTATTTACCTATGAATGTTTCCCAAATAAGAGAACCAAATGTAAAGCAATCAAAACAATCAAGACAAGCATTCAAAGGTGATCTAAGCCCTAAGGTTACTCCACTTTTAAAGTTTTCCCCAGCAGAGTCACCAGTTCTGTGATACGCTGGAAGAACTGACTTGAGGTTTTGTGTTTCGTTGCAAATGTTTCAGTTTAGCAAGAGTCGCCACCGACTTTTTATTTTATCCTAAGGAAAGGTCAAAAAGCACATGAAAGACCGTTGAGATGTTTTCTTGGGTTCGGGGAGTAGATTATAGAAAGGGAAGGTATTAACACCCCTTCTATCCATGGTTATCCATGGGCTCTTAGTTACTTGTTTATATCACTTGCTTTGCTTTTCAATTGTTTGAAATGGTGCTCTTCAATTGTTTGAAATGGTGCTTTGTGTGTGGTTTTGAAAGATGTTTTGAAAAGAGGCCATCGTTGTGGCAACCTTTGTAATGATTCTTGTTGGAATGTATACAAAGGTGTTTTTGTCTTTTGAAAAGTTTTCAATGTTTGAAAGTAGGGTTTTGAAATTGTGTTGTGAAGTGTGTTTGAAGATAGCAAGGATGTTTTTGCAAGCTTTTGATCAAGTAACTAAGAGCTATCTACCCTATTTTTCTCAAAGATCTTTCTTATGTTTTTAACCATTTTAACAGTGTTGTTTCACCATTGTATTTGGTGAACAACCTTGTGTTGGGATGTTAAACGGGACAGGCGCGGGTCATCGTATAGACCATGATAGCAATGGTGTCAAGTATTTTTGGCAATTTTCTTGAGGGACTTGATCATTTTGTTTAGGCAACTCAGATAGCGTCATCGAGGGACTATGATCTTTTGTTTTGTTTTTGTTTTTCCAAAGTACTTAACATGCATACCATGGCCCATTTTTGAAGGCAACAAGTGGATTGTAACCCTAGGGGTGCAAGTGTGCATTGTGTTTGTTTTTTCATGCATTTTTGTCTTTGATTAGGTCAAACTATTTGTTGGTTTTGATTTCGCATACAAACCCTAGTTCTCTAATCATGGCATAATTGAAAGCATTAAGTGCGTAAAAATAAATCTAAGCTATTACAACTTGATATAGGGAGGGGGGGTACAAATTTTGAATAGAGGGTATTTGACAAGAAATATAAAACCCTAATTACTATTACATCCAAATTGAATTCTTTGTGCAAATAGAATAAATGGGCAATATTTAATTAAACAAGATAAATAAATATTAAACAAGATGTATTATGCAAAAAAAGAATTTTTATTTGTTCATATATGCAAAAGTATTTTTTTAATGTAAAAAAGGTGTAAAGAAATAAATAAAAGATTAATTTTATTTGTTTTAGGGTAAAAACCCTAATTTCTTTAAGAAAATAAATATAATATATTATTTATGTACAAAAATATATTAATGTGTATAAAAATGAAATATATCTAAAAAAGGTGTATTTTTAGTATAAATAATAATAAAAATAAAAATGTAATATTTTTGTATTTTATTTCTAAGCATTTAATAAAATAAAAGTATATATATATATATATATATATATATATATATATATATATTCAAGAAAATATTTTCAATGTGAATAAAAATAAAAAATGAAAATAAAAAAACATTATTTACATTATTTTCAAGTTTAAACAAAATAGTATACAAGTATATATAATATTTTAATGCTAGTGATAATTAAAATAAATATCAAATAAATGTAAAAATTATGAAAAATATTTTTTAAGCATTTTTTATGGTTGGAAATAAATAAACAAAGTCAGAAATAAAATTAAAATAAAAAAATAACAAAATATAAAGGAAATGGGCCAGGGGGTGCATTTAGCAAAAGGAGGGTGTTAGAAGCAAGAAACCAAGCCCAGCCCATCAGCTTCATCTTCTTCCTTGTGACAAACAGAAAAACGCGTGCCCTGTATCCATCTTTGAACATCCTGGAAACATGACTTTTTGCCAAAACTTACAACATCAAACTTGTAGAGCTTCAAACAACGATTTCAACCATATAAAACATTAAATCTAACTCTTAAATACCAGAGAGAATTTCTCTGGCCCTAAAATCTAACCTAACTTTTTCAACATGTTCATGGATGAAATTCTCCTAGCACGATTAATATAAATGAAAACTGAGCATATGTATGGTTTCAGGGCAATAAGTACAACATCTTTTATTCACAAACCTAAGGCTAAATGTTCCTAAATAGAGAGATAGAAGTTCATGAAAAACCTATTTCAGTTCGACACGAGTTGGACAATGCAGCAACTTTCAGTGAGGCCTGAGGTTCTTTTGAGCTTGCTTGATGTTCCCTGAACCTTTCCCAATACTTAGTTTATTTTGAAGTGGCCTGAATCGTTCTACAGAAGTCAACCTGCACAAGCTTGAAATGAAAATGGTGAACATTGTAAATGGAGTTACAGTTGGCAATGGAGGTTTGGGATAGCTTGAGTGAGTTGAATGGAAGGTATTTGAAGTGGAAAGGAGCAAAACGCACGAGGCAATGTGAAGATGGAAGTGATTCTGCAGGGCTTGCCCTGTCTTGCAAGAAAATTTGGTTTTTGAGTACAAGGGTGTTTTAGAGGTGAAAGGCTCGTGTTTCTGGCTTACAAGGATATGCAAAACTTGTTTGAAACCTTGGCTTGCGTTGATTTTATCAGATGTGCAAACTATAGACTTTTGGCAAGTTGACTTGTTTTGAAAGCAAAGTGTGAAGTGAAATGAGATAGGCCTGTACAGGCTATCTCCAAGCATGCACCAACTTCTTTTACCTTTGCCTATGTTTGTGGAACTTGTTTGCTGCAAAGAAAGAAGTTCAAGGCTCAAGAAAAACAACTTTGCAAAAGTTATGCTTTATGAAAATGGAAGTGTGATCTTTATGCCCAAAATGGAAATGTTCATTGTATAATGCTCCCTTGATCAGAACAATGCCTCTAACCAATGTATTTGCATTCAATTTTTGAGTGTAAATTGGTTTAGAGACCTGTAATCAAGTACAAAGCTAGTTTGGTCAGATTTGCAACTTGTATGAACATGTATTGGCCATGGTTACAAAATGAGTTTTTGCCAACTTCAAGCATTCGATTCTTCCTAACCACAAATGTGTTTGAGGAGTTCTTGGACAATTTGTAAAGCTTGCAACATGTACTATAATCCAACTTTGAAATGTAACTTGATACTCCAAGTGGAACTATTTGAAAAATGGCCAAGAAGATGGGTCAAAATCCTGCCTAAACTAGGGCAAAATTTCTCTAAGTTAAAAGTTTTAGGTACCCTTGTTCCAAAAATCATAACTTGAGATCCAAGCTTATTTTGAGAAAACTTTGTGAATAAAAGTTGTAGACTTTGTGATGGACTACAACTTTCATGTTGCAAGTTTTGTTTGAATCCACTTGCATCTTGGTGAAAATGTGGGACAAAGTTAGGAAAAATTAAGAAAATTTCATAACTTAGAAAATTTCTAAGTTATGAAAATTTTCAATTTCAAACCCTAATTTGCAATTTTGGGTTTCTTGATGAACAAGTTTCATAATTTGACCCATCTTGATGAAAAATGATCCTTGGCACTTGATTTTGATAAAAAGGTCAAAGTTTTACTTTTAAGTGTACAGTCAAATTTTGATCATTTGACTGGAAAATTCATCTGTCAATCCTATGCATTTGAGATCTTTTGAACTTGTTGAATAGGTCAAGATAGTTTCATTGAGTCCTTGAGTCCATTTTTTAGCTTGATTTTCCATTGGTTAGGTCAAACAGTCAAAAATTGTCTTTGTGCAGTCAAAACCCTAAAAATGACCATTTTGCCCTTTTGGTGATCTGATCAAATTTCTTATGGAATTATGGTCCAAACTTGATCAAATGGTCCATATGAGTTCATAATGTTGATGTGGGTCAAAATGCATGAGGTTTGACTGTAAATTGGTCACAGTTGACTTTTTCCCCAATATAGTTGATTTCTAGGTCAACTGTCCAATTGACTGGGACAAAATTTGATTCAAGGCTTGAAACTTGGTATGGATAAACTTATGAGTCTAACATGAAGTATGAAAGTCAATTTGGGAATTGAAGGTCCAAAAATCCTTGTGCAAACTCAAACCCTAATTCCAGGTCAACAGTGCAAGGAGGTGTCTTGAGCAGAGCAAACCCTAGCTTGGTCTTGAGTTCCAAGAGTCTTGTGATGAGAAATGTTAATAAAATGAGAGGGAAAATTTTGGGGTAAAACACTTATGATGTCATGATTATGTTATAAAATCACATGTATAGCAAACAACAAGCAAGTCACACCAAGTCCTTAGGTTTAAGGCCTGTATGAGTTTTAAGGTTATACCCTTTTGAAGTTGGATTGGTTCAACCTGTCCTATAAATAGTAATCGGGTTCTAAGGGATCTCAATATCACCGGTATTTCCCCCAGCTTCGTTCAATAGGCGATTGACTCGCAACCAAACAAAACTCAAGAGTCAAACCTCAATGAGTGTAGCATCGAGTATCTGTCGACCTTGGGAATACACCAAAGCCGACCATCTCGCTACGTCCTACTGGCCAAGTTGTGCCATTAAAAGTTCTAAGGTCAGTTGATGCTTCACGATACCACACGGAAGCCCCGTACTCTCCCTGATTGACTCAAGGGTTACAGGTACCAAACAAAGTTCCACATCAACGTAGCTACTACCTCAACCGTGTCGGTATACCCCACACAGTTCCCTCATAGTTTATTGGTACTTACCTAAAAGGTGTTCCCCGATCCGGGTGTAGGATATTCAATAATACCCAAACAAAACCATTGAATATAAAGCAGGAAAAGCAAACAAGAAAGCAATTTTAAAAGTGACCTAGATCCTAAGGTATACCCCACTTATTTATATTCCCCAGCAGAGTCGCCAGTTCTGTGATACAGTGGCAGAACCGACTGTTATACTGGTTTGCGTTTTGTATTTGAAAATGTTGCGGTAAGCAAGAGTCGCCATCGACTTTTATTTCATCCAACAAAGAAAAGGAAAAAGAACAGAAAAAACCTTTTTCGAGATGTTTTTGAGTACGGGGGTAGATTATAGAAATGGAAGGTATTATCACCCTTTCTATCCATGGTTTTCCATGGGCTCTTAGGTATTTTATCATTTTTCAAATTGCTTGTGTGTGCTTGTTTTAAAAAGTTTTGTTTTACTTCGTGATAAACCTTGTTTCTGTCCTGAAGAGTGTGGCGAAGTTGTTTCGAAAACTGTTTTTAAAAGTGTTTGTGTGAAAAATTTTGTTTGAGCAAGTACCTAGGAACTAATCTACCTACTCGAAAAAAGTATGTTCATTTTCCTTTAGACAATGCTATCCTATTATTAAGGAATATGTAGCACCGTCGTTGGAGTTTTAAGGGACGTTCGAAGGGACAAGTACGATCACAAAAGTAATGTTAGGAAATTTTAGTAATCATCCTAAAGCCTTAAAGATCTTTTTCCGAGGCAACATCAGAATGGGTCATTTTAGATCTTTTGGGACTAGAGGACAACCACTAACATTCCCTATACTTCATAACCCTTTACCAAAGGCAACTGGAGTGGAGTAAACCCTATGAGTGAGCATGTGCAAGTATGATTTTTTTTTAGTTTATTTATCTTTGCACATTTAGGGTTTTCTACTGTATTAATTGCAATTTGTCTTTCCATACAATCCTATTAACATACATCTAACAACTTATAGTTTGCGGAAATTAAAATGCGAGAAATTAAAGTCCTAACTATTACAAGGCTTTCGCAGATACATAATTATTTTGACTGTAAATAAAGATGCGGAAATTTAAAACCCTAATTACTATTACAAACTCGGAGCAGTTACAATAATAGAAAAAGGAAAATTAAAGAAGCGCACGACGAATTAAATGCGAGAAATAATTGGAAAACCTAAAATCTAATTGAAAAAATATTTAGGTTATTTTTTGAGAAGAAATTAGGCTATGTACAAATTTAACCCTAATTCTAATTATTTTAAATTATGAAAAAAAAAAGAATTAAATTACCCTAAATTAAATTAACCTAATTAATTAAGGAAATGAAATATTTTTATGAAAATATTTGATTTTTTGATGTTTTTGTGATTTTTTTATTTAATGGAAAAATGATTTTTTGATGTTTTTTATTTAAAAAGAAAATAACTAAGGAAATAATAAAAAGGAATTAAAATAGAAAAAGAAAAGAATTGGGCCTGGTTAAACAATCCAGGGGGGGGGGTATGATGTTGAATTTGTCAAGGCCCATTATGGCTGAGCCCATTCCCAACGCCTGATTCAGTATTGCCACGCCTGGAGAATGTACCATAGTCTTTCCTTAACTGAGCGTTAGATCTGGGTTGGTAATGATCCATTAGCTGGATGTTGAGACTACATGGTAGGCGCTTGGAACGTGTACACATAGAATCTACAAATGAATGTTAAGAAAATAAAGAAAACGCAGGGACCTGGGATCGAACCCAGGTCCTCTCCACTATCCAACATGCGCTTCACCACTGGGCTATATTGTTCAGTTGTCAATATAATAAGACCAAATTATAATATACAAAACAAAGTGGATAAACTGAATAAAATAAAAAAACACGCGTGATTCAAACAAGCCAATGGTGTTGTGCCAAAGCACCATCTTTTTCTCCTGTTCGTCTTTTTCCATAGTTATAAGCCTGCAAGCTTCAAAAATTCACAAAATGCATGATAAATTAATTCTAGCTATACCAATCAACTCGCATGGATCTCATGAGTACCATGTCACTATTTTCTTGTCCAATTTAACCTGTACAGAGAAACCCTAAAATGGCCCCCTAAACCCTAGCAATGGCAATTAGCGAAACAGTCATCAAAACACAAAATTAATTGAACCAAAACATTCCAAATGATGATACAAACACAATGCTATGCTTAAAAGTGATTAATCATGCGTAAATTGTAAGATCAAAATCAAGCTTGTATGTGCAAACCGTGGGTTTACCAGGAGCGATTCTGGACTTGGGAAGGCTTGCAAACTATCATATTAGCTTTAGGAGATGTCCAGGAAGTGATTAGAAGCTTTGAATGGCCTTGAATCGTCCCCTAGGTTAGAAATCATATCCACACTTTTTGTCCAATTTTTGAGTTTTCTTGGCTAGCTTGCACGAATTCAACCCTTGTTCTTTTGTATTGTTTGTGTTCAGTATATGTAGTAGGGCGAATTAGGGCAACAACAAAATATTGAATCTTTTTAAATCATGGAAATTAGATGTGATTTGCTCCTTATATGATATATTTCCAAAACCACCATATTCATGCTATTTTTGCGTCAATTTTCCTTGATCTGATTTGATCTGATTAGGCTAGCTTGATTAGATTTGATTCTAACAAAAATCAGATAAAAAATTAGTCTTTTATATTTTTTGCCATTTATTTAATTTAATTTGACTTTTAAATAATAAAAATCAAAATAAATAAAATAATCAAATAATATGTGGATGATTACTTGGGTCGTGTACCATGTCCCCAACAAGATACAATCCTTAAAGGCTAGTCCCATTTGACAAAAATGCAATTTTGAGCACATTTGACTTTGGACAATTTTCCAAAAATGGCCAACTTTGACAATGCATATATCCTCAAACTTTGACCCTAGGAAGGTTTTCTTGAACTTTTTAGAAAGCTTAGGATGTCCCCTAAACAACCCTTTTGGTTTCATCTCAATTGGGTCTTCCATGTTCATGGAAGAAGCTTTGACCCAAAAGGTGTTTTTGTTGACTTTTCAAATGGACCTATAACATAGAAATTCATATATTTTTTTATGAGTGAATTTTTTGAACTTGAGGGATGAATATTAGTTGTAGGAAATTGTATTCTCTTCAAAATGAGCCTTGGATGAGAAATTTCTAATAAATTATAAGAAAGTTATGCTTGGTCAAAGTTTGGTTGACTTTTCCTAAGAAACCCTAATTTAGCAACTTTTGAGTTTTGATGAATTAGGAGCATTCCTTGAGGAATCATGACCAACCCTTTATTAAATGATGGATATAACTTCAAAATGTTAATGTTGACCAAAAATCTTGAAGTTTGATTTTATGTGGGTCACAATTGACTTTTGACCTAATATAGTTGATTTTCAAGCATCTGAGCAGTTGACTGAGAAAACTTCTTGTGTAAGGCATGCAACTTGACATGGATGATCTTGAGAACATATTAGGACCATGGAAAAGATTTGAGGCCTTTGGATCTCACCCATCTTGATGAAAAGGGAAACCCTAGTTGGAGGTTCCTTGCTTTAGGAGAGGGTTTGTCTGGTCAACTCTTGGTATCCTTGAGCAAGTTGAGGATCTCCATGAACATATGTTGAGTAAAATGGGAGGGAAAATTTTGGGTTACAACATATAGTAACCAGGTTCTAAGGGATCTCAATATCACCGATCTTTACCCCAAATTTCATTCCGATAGATAATTGACTTGCCACCAAACAAAACTCAAGAGTCAAACCTTAATGAGTGCAGCATCGAGTATAAACCGACTTTGGGTTTACACAAAATATGACTATCTCACTACGTCCTAAAAGCCAAGTTGGTCAATTAAGGTGCTAAGGTCAGTTGACGCTTTATGATACCACACAACGGCCCCGTATTCTCCTTGATTACTCAAGGGCTACCGGTACACACCAAAGTATCGCATCAATGTAGCTACTATTTCAACCGCGTCGGTATACCCCTCACAACTCCCTCACAGTTTATTGCTACTCACCTAAAAGGAATTCCCCGATCCGGGTTTAGGATCCAAACAACCCAAACAGATACCCTTAAAGATAAATCAAATAAGACAAACCAAATAAGGATTTAAGAATGACCTAGATCCTAAGGTAAACCTGACTTTTATAATATCCCCAGCAGAGTCGGCAGTTCTGTAATACGGTGGCAGAACCGACTGTTAATACTACTGGTTTTTGTGTTTTTTGTTTGCAAATGTGCGATAAGCAAGAGTCGCCACCGTCTTTTATTTTATCCAACAAAGGAAAAGAGAAAAAGAACAGAAAAACCTTTTTCGAGATGTTTCTGAGTACGGGGGTAGATTATAGAAAGGGAAGGTGTTAACACCCTTTCTATCCGTGGTTTTCCACGGGCTTTTAGGTACTTGCTCATTTTTAAATTGCTTTTGTGTGTTTGTGTGCTTGAAATTTTTTTGAAATTTGCCTTAGTGCGGCGTTTCACTTTATGGTAACCCTTGTATCAATCCTCAAGTGTGTGATATAATGTTTTTGAAAACTTTGTTTGAAAAGCTTGTTTGCAAGTGTATGTGTAAAAGTTTACTTGAGCAAGTACCTAAAAGTTTCTACCTACTCGAAAAAAGTCTGTTCATTTTCTTATTTCCTTTAGACAGCGCTATCATATTATTAAGGAATAGGTAGCTCCATTGTTGGAGTTTAAGGGACAATCGAAAGGAACGAAAGGGACAATTACGATCACTAAAGCAATGGTTTGGAAACCTTTGTAAATACCCTAGAGTCCTAAAGATCTTTCTGAGGCAACATTCGAATGGGCCATTTTTGATCCTTTGGGACTAGAGGACAACCACTAAGACTCCCTATACTTCATGATCATTTACCAAAGGCAACGGAAGTGGGGCAAACCCTAGGAGTGAGCATGTGCAAGTGTTTATTTTTCAGTTTATTTATCTTTGCACAATTATGATTTTCTATGTTCGATTAATCATTATCTTTCCATACAATCCTATTAGCCATTCATCTAAGCAGTTTATCATGCGGAAAATAAATTGCAGAAAGATAAAGGTTCCTAAACTATTACAAGGCCTTGGGGAAGTTACATAATTAGATGCAGAAATTTGAACCTAATTAGATTATTACAAACCAGGAACAATTATATAACGAAAAAAATAATACAGCAGAAATAATAAACGCGCGAAGGATAACGAAGCGTTTAAACCCTAAAACCCGCCTAGGTTAAGAGAAAAATATTTTTTTGTTGTTTTTATCTGGAAAAAGTTAAATAATAAAAGGAGTAATTAATTAATTGAAAAATTATTAATAAAAAATTAATTCTAAATAAAAACCAATATTTTTGATATTTTTAAAGAAAAAGATTTGAAGTCCAATCCTAGATTCTAATTGATTTTATTTTTAAAGAAAACAAATCAAAATAATTAAATCAAATTAATTAAATCAAATTAATTTACAAAATTAATTTTAATAAAAAAACCTAAATTCTATTTTTTTTTGTGATTTTATTGATTTTATGATTAAATAAAAAAATGATTTTTGAAATAATTAAAATAACAAAGAAGAAATTAAAAAATAGAATAAAAAAAGATAGAAATGGGCCTGTGGTTGTGTTAGCAATCTGGGGGGTGCTGATTGGATTTGCAGGGCCCAGATTTGTGCAAGCCCACCATGCATATGATCTAGTGGCGTTGCTCCCTTGAAGATCCATCGTGCACACCTGGATCTGGAGCTTTTGATCTGGCGCTGAAGAGATCCAATGGTGATGATAGGCCAATACATGGTGCACACGCTTAACCTTGAGGCACTGAATCTGCAAGTAGAAATTAGAAAAATAATATGCAGGAGGCAAGGGTCAAACCCCTGACCTCCCAAACATGCAATGTCTTAACACCCTTCACTCTTGCCATCTGCGCTGCTTGTTAACTAATGATTATAATACCATAATAATAATATATGTAAAATCATGACCAGATCCAGGTCATTAAAAAATGCGTGCGTCAGCAAAGTACATGAGCCAATCAGATTGAATCAAAATGCCACGCTTGTTCCCACCAGGGTCAAATAAGTCCACGATGCCGGAGGGAGTCTCCAGTCATCTTCTCCGAGAAGCCTAAATCACCAAACCTGCAAAAACGTGAGATTTGAAATGCCCAAAGGGATCTACTCCCCTTGAAATTTTCCTAGGAATCTAAATATGGGGTTAGTTTGGTCTGAAGGTCCCTAAATCAAGAGATATGATGCTTTCAGCTTGTGATGCTCTAAAAATGGAATCATACGATTTAAGCTTCGAATTTTTCATGCGAAGCGTCCAAACTACCCTAACTGATGTCCTGGACACAAATCAAAACATTAAAAACATCAACAATGCATAAATTTCCAATTTGAGTTTTGCCAAACCTTGTTAACCATAGCTGTTTGGATATGGTGATTTGGGATGCCACGACTTTCAAGAATGATAGGTATGGACTCATGTGAACCTCAAAATGATGATGAAGTGCTTAGATTTGATGGAGAATGGTTGGCTCGTGCGGAACAGAATTGCCCTCCTCTTTGAAATTTTTGAGAATTTTTAGGGTTTTCTTGAGACCAGCTGCGCTCCTCCTTAGGCCATGAATGGTTTGTGTATATATATGGGACAATATTAGGTCAACAAATGTGTAGAAATATCCATGCTTTCATGAGCAATTGTTTTCTTTCCAATTATGTGATTTTTGATTTATTTTGAACTAGATCAAATCTTTTCCTCCCTACACGATATTCCCCTTGATATGCCAGTAATATTTGTCCCTTATTTGACGAGAAAAAAATTCCAAATGCAAATCTTTTATTATCTCTATTATTTATTTATTTAATTTTGCATTTTAATGGATAAAATATCAAAATAAATAATATAAATAATATAAAAATGCATGGCTCAGCTTGGAGGTCGTGGACCATGCTAGGAACAAGTTTCAAACATGAAAAGATGGGCCCATTTGGAAAAAATTCAAGTTTGGTCAATATTGGCTTCATGCACTTTTCCAAAAATTGGTCAAATTTAGCAATGTATATCTCTCTCACTTTTAAACCTAAGAGGGTGTTCTTGGAATTTTTAGAGAGCATAGGATGTCCCCTAAGCAACCTCTTTGGTTTCATCTCAATTGGATCTTCCATGTTTATGTAAGAAGCTTTGACCCAAAAGGTGTTTTTGTTGACTTTTGAAAAGGACCCATAATGTGTGAATTTATATCTTTTCATGAGTGCATTTATTGAACTTGAGGGATGAATATGAGTTTTAGGGGATTGGATTCTATTCAAAATGAGCATTGGATGAGAAATTTCTGATAAAGCATAAGAAAGTTATGAAGGGGTGAAAAACACAAGAAGGGGGGGTTGAATTGTAAAACTGAAATCTTAAAGCAATTGACAAGATATTTTTATCCTGGTTTGTTTGATCTCAAACTACTCCAGTCCACCCGTCAAGGTGATTTCGCCTCTCTCCAACGAGGTCTTAATTCACTATATTCAACTGAATATTACAGACTGCTTTAACAACTGCTAAAGCCTTCTTGATTCAAACCACAATCCTGTTTGTCAAGGCAACACTTTCTTACAAAGTTATAAAACAATGTGTGTGAATGTTTTCTACAAAACTTTATCACAACTGTGATGTATACACAAATGAAGCTTAGTAACTAGATTGCTAAACAATAATGAATATCAGAGTTTGGTTTAGCAAAACTGGTAGATGAAGATTATAGTTCAGCTTTGTGCGTGTAGAGAATTGGAGAGCATTAGCCATTATAATCTTCGAAGCCTTGTTTATATAGCACTTGAGAAGATGAACGTTGAATGCAATATTCTTGATTCAATGCTAATAACAAGCTTTCCTTTTTGAGCAGATCTTGTCTAGAATGATGCCGTTGGAATTAATTAGCGTTCAATGCACAGTACCGTTGCTTCTTCAATGCACGTTCTGGCTTGGCTCATTCTGATTCTGCTTCGCTGCTGATGAACTATTTGATTCTGTATCAGAGTGTTTACGCGCAGTTCTATTCATCAAGCTTCAGCATGTACGTGAGTTGATCATCTGATCTTGACGTTCTGATTCAGCAACTTCTGATGCTGGTGTATGAAATCAAATTCTGATGCTGAAGAAGTGATCTTGCTTATTTTAATCAGCGTATCTGCAAGTCAGAGCATAGTAATTTTAGGCAGCATATAGTTCAAACATGAAACATATAAATACTATATCTTTTCACTTTGTTATCATCAAAACTTAAATATAGGGTAGTAGATTCAAACATTGTTCTAACAATCTCCCCCTTTTTGATGATGACAAAAACTAGATATTTTAAATGAAAAATAACGTGAAAAGGTGTCTGGGAAATGTATCAGAATAAGAAGTACGGAAAAATCAGAGTTAAGAGATACTCCCCCTGAGTTGATTACTTCCCTTTGATGATACGTGTTCTTCAGGATCAGATCTTTGTCTTTCTTTGAACCTCAGATGAAGAGTCTTTGACTTATCAGAGAGCAGAGCTTCAGAGTTTTTCCTGTCAGAGCTTTGCTTTGGATCAGAGTATTTGGTCGATCAGAACTTCATATTTGATCAGAGCAACATGAGCTTCTACATTTTGATCAGAGCTTCTAGTCTTCATAGTGTTCAGGAGCTTCCTTGTGCCTGTAGACTTTAAACAAAACAGAAAAACATTTCAAGTAGTAGAGTTAGAATGTTTGAGAGTTTCTGTCTAGTTAGCCGTTATTGATTTTAAATATCATTCTTGTTCTCCCCCTTTTTGTCAGCAATCAAAAAGTGTTGGTGATGTGCTAAAACAATTTAGATCAGAAAAAACAAATTATATTAAAATAGTTCATAATCAGAGCAAAAGAACATTACAAAACATAGTCAAAACAGTACATCAGAAAATGAAGAAAGCATGAAAAAGTTATGCATGAAAAAGATTTAAGGTTGAGGTGGCATGCGTGAGAACAGGCTTTCCAGCATCGCTTGAATCTTTTCAGAAGTTTCATTCTGCTTCTGAACCATGTTGACAACAGTGTCAATCTTGCTGTCCTGTACATCCATTCTTGCTTTCATTTTCTGATCATTCTCTTTCATCCGCTGCTGTAGACGCAAGTCATTCAGCCTTAATTCTTCCAGAGCCTGCCTGTCCAAGGCAGCTTGAGAAGGGTCAGAAGGAGGAAGCTTCTCAGAACTTTCAGCTACATCTTCTGCTGGATTTTCTTCAGCCTGAATGGTCTTGTCTTCTTCTGATGGTTGCACCTGTGCAGCTTGCTCTTTCTCAGACCAAGATTCACTGTCCAGAGGGAGCACAACTTCTTGAGGCAGCTGACTCTCAACTTCCTTCAGCAGCTTGCTAAAGTTCTGTTGAGCCTGCTCATAGTTGACGTCCTGCAGCTTGAGGGCTTCAGCACGTACCCATAGTCTGAACTGTGACCAGAGCTGATCAGAAGCAGCTGGGTCGATCATCCCCGGACAGACTTGCTTCAAAGAAGTAATCCATTGCAGCATACCTGTTTCAAAATTCAAAATACCAGAGCCAACATCTGGTTGCTTTGGTTTGGGTATGGCAATTTTGTGTCTTAGATCAGCAAGACGTTCAAGACTTGTTAAGTCAATGAAAGTTCTGCTGGGGTTTTCAGCGGTTTTCTGAGAGGTTGTTTGTTTTGGAGGAAGGGTATCAGAATCAGAGTCAGATATTTCTATTGGAGTGGTTGGAGTTTTTGGAGGTGTTGATTCTAATGAGGATGGCAACTGGGGCCTGACAATAGTGGTTCCACATGGCAACTGGATTGCCAGCGGTGAAGGTTGAGGTGAGTGAGGGTCAGAATGATGAGGAGAAGGGGTTTCATAGCGGTGAAACTCTGTTTGTGGTGAAGGTGGATTATTTTCTGGTTGAGGAGGTGGAATCTCTGATTGCTCAGGGATCAGAGGTTCTTTTGTGAGTGGTTGTTGTGATTCTGGTTCTGGTTCTGGTTGTTGTTGTATTTCTGGTTCAGGTTGTGGTTCTGGTTGTGGAGGAGGAATATTTTGTGGTTCAGAAATTGGTTGAGCAGAAGCATGTTCACGCTCAATATCAGCTAGCACTCTATCAAGTGCTGGTGTTGTTGAAACAGTTGGTTGTTTGGGAATCTTAGTTCTGGGTCTTCTGAGTAGTAAGGCCTCAGAAGGGTCTTCTGGTATGGTTTCATCAATGGTAGGGATTGGAATGGATATTCTGTGAGAGGTTTGAGGAGGGGCAGCAGATGTTGGAATAGTCGATGAAATTGAAATAGGGGCAGCAGATGAAATACCTCTTTTCTTTGGAGTCTGATGAGATGATCCGGCTGTTGGCGCTTTCCTCTTCTTTGTCTTCTTCTGAGTCACTTCAGGTTGGGGTTGACTCAGATCTTTGATCTTCAGCTTTGAACCTGTATCTTCTTCCTTGTATGAATCTGGATACTTGAGAAACATATCAGGTTTGGATTCCATTTCAGAAAATTTTGGGAAATCACTCAGAGGCACTCTTCTGCTGGAGATGTCAGCAGTTGAAGTAGCTCTGGGTTCCTTCTTAATATTTTCTATCAGCTTCATCTTTTTCAGGTTCTTAGCGTTCAGCGGTTTTCCAACAGTTGGTTCAATAGTGCTCAGCACTTGAGCTTCGCTCAGATACTCTATCAGCTTATTCTCTGTCAGAATATCTGATATGAGCCTTCCAAACGGTATCCAGTCCCTTTTGGTCCTTTCTTCTTCTCTTGTTTCTTTGACACTGGTCTTGAGATGGTTGAACAGGAAGTGTGCCAGATTGATCTTCACCCTCTGATCAATAAAGTAGATCAGAAATTGCTGATCCACGTTTATATAATCAGGAGAACTTGTTGGTTTCCTGTGATTGAAGCATCCAAGAACAATCTTGGCCCATACTCTGCAGTGATCCTTCAGATCCTTAATTTTGCTGCTGGGAAAACCAAGAGTGAAAATGCTGTTGGCTACCACACCTATATCAGGGCATCTATCAGCCATGTCCACACAACGGACTCCACCACCACTTTGACCGATTAGCTTTGTAATGAGATCTTCAGAAATCACTATCTTCTTTCCCATGACAGAAGAGATGACTAGATGTTTAAAAATCTTGGCGTGAATCCAAAATTCCTTGACAAGCTCTGGGAATGTTGGTCCAACCAACCTATCGAAATACCTCTCCCACTTTTGAGCCCTAATTTCTTCAGTTAGGTCAAATCCATTTTCCTTCAAACTTTCAAAGTCGATGATTAACTCAGAGAGAACTTCAAGATTCTTTACCGGTGTGAGAAGAGTTCTGAGGGGCACCTGATATTGTTCAGAGGTTTCTTTCTTCTGATTGCCTGCAGAAATGCTGGAGGATGCCATTGTTCTCACAGAAAAAGCTTTGAGAATGATTTGAGAGAAAAAGGTTTGTAGGAGATAAACTCAGAAATATGCAGAAAATGTTTCAGAGATTATGAGAAAGCGTAAAGACTAAAAATGAAGGATTAATGTGCTTAAATAGAGTTTTCAAAAATTATTTTGAAAATTTAAACGTTTTTAAGAGAGAGAAAAAAATAATGATTGCCATTTAACAAGCGTGATTACTCTGCATTAAATGCTTGCTGATTTTGGGGGATTTGAGAAAGATACTTAAAAACGGTTACCAGACATGTGTCTCAATGCACCCAATCAGCGCTTTGCCTTCTCAGAAGCGTGCACGCGTTCTGCTTCAGGGATTTGCTGATGATTGGATGACACTTGTTTGATGTAGTGATCAGCACGTCTGTATTTGAGATTAGACTCTCAGATCTTTAGACTTGCATCTGATACAATCTGCATGTTCTATCTTTCTGAAAGAAGATTGATCAGAAGTTCACAGTAATATAATTACATTCTGAAGATAAATACATGGAATTAAAACATTTTCATTCTGGGCATACTTTCATGCTGAGATGTTTCAGAATGAAATTAAACCTATCTTCTGAAAGGGGTTTAGTAAAGATATCAGCCCATTGATGGTCTGTATCTATAAATTTTAAGTTTAGAATACCTTTCTGAATATAGTCCCTAATGAAATGATGTTTTATTTCTATATGCTTAGCTCTAGAATGTAAAATAGGATTCTTACTTAAGCAAATAGCAGAAGTATTATCACAAAGAATAGGAATGTTACTCTCAAAAATCTGGAAGTCTTCAAGCTGACTTTTCATCCAGAGCATTTGTGTGCTACATCCTGCTGCTGCTATGTACTCAGCTTCTGCTGTTGACAGAGCAATTGTTGATTGCCTTTTGCTGGACCACGAGATCAGATTTTCTCCCAGAAACTGGCAGCTTCCAGAAGTACTTTTACGTTCCACTCTGTCTCCAGCAAAATCAGCATCACAGTAGCCTACTAAGCTGTAATCACTAGATTTTCTATAAAACAAACCCAGATTAGTAGTACCTTTCAGATACTTGAAAATTCGCTTAACAGCTGTTAAGTGAGATTCTCTAGGATCTGATTGGAATCTAGCACAAATACATACGCTGAATAAGATATCAGGTCTTGAAGCAGTCAGATAAAGGAGAGAACCAATCATACCTCTGTAGACTTTCTGTTCTACACTTTTGCTTACCTCTTCTCTTTCCAGAATGCACGTGGGATGCATTGGAATCTTTGATGGCTTACATTCTGAGAGGTCAAATTTCTTCAGAAGATCTCTGATGTATTTGCTCTGATGAATGTAAGTTCCCTCTGGAGTTTGATTGATCTGAATTCCTAGAAAGAATTTCAGTTCCCCCATGAGGCTCATCTCAAATTCTGCCTGCATACACTTAGCAAATTTTCTTCCAAGAGAAGGATTAGTAGAACCGAAAATGATATCATCAACATAAATTTGACAGACTAAAATGTCACTCTTAACTGTTTTACAGAATAGAGTAGTGTCCACTTTCCCTCTGGTGAATTCATTTTCAAGCAGAAAGTTACTTAGCCTTTCATACCAAGCTCTGGGAGCTTGTTTCAGACCATACAGTGACTTTTTCAGTTTGAAAACATGTTCTGGATGTTTTGTATTTTCAAAACCTGGGGGTTGGTGAACATAGACTTCTTCTTCTATATAACCATTTAGGAATGCACTTTTGACATCCATCTGATACAGAGTGATGCCTCTATTAACAGCAAATGAAATTAAAAGTCTGATAGATTCTAACCTGGAGACTGGGGCAAAGGTTTCTGTATAGTCTATCCCCTCTTGCTGACTATAACCTTGTGCAACCAGTCGTGCCTTGTTTCTGATGACTTCACCTTGTTCATTTAGCTTGTTTCTGAACACCCATCTTGTTCCAATGACGTTGAATCCTTTTGGTCTGGGAACGAGATCCCATACGTCGTTTCTGGTGAATTGATTCAGCTCTTCTTGCATTGCCAGAATCCAGTCATTATCCAGAAGTGCTTCATCAATAGAAGAAGGTTCAATCAGAGACACAAGTCCCATAAGAGTTTATTCAGAGTTTCTGAAGCTTGCTCTTGTTCTGATTGGATCTTCCTTTCTTCCTAGGATAGTCTCTTCTGGGTGATCCAAACTGCTTCTGGGCAATCTCTTCTGAGGTTGATCAGCAGCTGTTGTAGGATTTCTAGCATTGCTCCTTTCAGACGTTGAAGGAATGTCTGTGTTGAGAGCTTCTGATGACTTGTCTTCAGAACCTGCAAATTCAATTTCTATACCTGCAAGATTTTCATTCTGCTTTGACTTTTCAGAGTCAAGCTTATCATCAAAACGAACACTGATTGATTCTTCCACAATCTGTGTTTCTGTATTGTATACTCTGTACCCTCTTGAGCGTTCAGAGTATCCTAACATAATACACTTCTGTGCCTTAGAATCAAACTTGTTCAAATAATTCTTTGTATTTAACATAAAGCAGGTACATCCAAATGGATGAAAATACGAAATGTTGGGCTTTCTGTTCTTCCACAATTCATATGGAGTCTTTTCCAGAATAGGTCTTATTGAGATTCTATTCTGAATGTAGCACGCTGTGTTTATTGCCTCTGCCCAGAAAGTCAACGTTTGTCTCATTGATCATGGTTCTGGCCATTTCTTGCAATGTTCTGTTCTTTCGTTCTACAACTCCATTTTGTTGGGGAGTTCTAGGACAAGAGAAATCATGCAGAATGCCTTTGTCATTAAAGAATGACTCAAAATCTTTATTTTCAAATTCTCCACCATGATCACTTCTGACTTTAACGATTCTAAGATCTTTTTCATTCTGAACTTGGTTACAGAAGGTAACAAACACAGAGTGTGACTCGTCCTTGTGTCTTAAGAACTTTACCCATGTCCATCTGCTATAGTCATCTACGATTACTAACCCATACTTCTTACCACTGACTGAAGCAGTTTTAACTGGTCCAAATAAGTCAATGTGCAGAAGTTCTAATGGCTTAGAGGTAGAAACAACATTTTTGGATTTAAAAGAAGGTTTTGCAAATTTGCCTTTCTGACATGCTTCACACAGAGCATCTGAATTGAACTTCAAATTTGGAAGTCCTCTGACCAGATTGAGTTTGTTAATCTGAGATATTCTTCTCATACTAACATGCCCCAATCTTCTGTGCCAGATCCACTGCTCGTTGTTAACAGACAGAAGACATTTTACGTTCTGACTCTTTAGTTCAGAAAGTTTGATTTTGTAAATGTTGTTTTTCCTCTTTCCATTAAACAGGATAGTCCCATCTTTCTGACTAACAGCTTTACATGATTTTTGATTAAAGATTATATCATAACCGTTATCACTTAATTGACTTATGGATAACAGATTATGCATCAATCCATCAACAAGCAGAACATTATTAATAGAGGGAAGATTTCCATTACCTACAGTTCCAGAGCCAATTATCTTTCCCCTCTGATTGCCTCCAAAGCCAACGTGGCCTCCAGGCTTAAGTTCCAGGCTTTGGAACATATGCCTTCTTCCCGTCATGTGTCGTGAGCAGCCAGAGTCCAGGTACCATGACTGGTGTTTCTGACTTGCTGCTAAAGATATCTGCAACATGTATTATTTTATCCTTAGGTACCCAGATTTTCTTGGGTCCTGACTTGTTAGTTTTACCAAAACTCTGGTTGAATTTTGGTTTCACAGAGTGCTTACTGCTAGTGTATTTGATGTCGTGTGTGTGACCATACACAAAGTGTGAATTTAGAGGAGTGTGTTTAATAGTTAAATCCATGACATTCTTAGGTGTAGGAACCTTACCTTGGTATCCTATTCCTTTCCTGCCGTTTCTGCTAACTCCATAGATCATTGAAGCCATTCTGCTTCTATCTATGCTTTTAGCAAGGAACTTCTGGAAACTATGATCATACTCCTTGATGATCTCATCAGCGTTGCTGGGAGTTTCAGAAATTGGTTCCTTCTGAGAGTTTTGTAAAGAGTTTTCTAATTTTGAAATTTTATCTCTCAGCTCAGAGTTTTCCAATTTGAGACTCTCAGACTTATTAGAGTCAGATTCAAGATTCCTTTTCAGGTCTCTGAATTTAGCTCTAATCTGCTGATAGCGTTCCAGAATTTCATTGAGGCTTTCAGCAAGTTCAGCCTTTGTAAAATTAACAGCGAAGTTAGGGAATACCTCTTCTGTGTCTGATTCTGAGTCTGATTCAGAAGCTTCACTATCATCTGGAATGTTAGCCATGAGCGCTATGTTTGCCCTTTCATCATCTGATTCTGAGTCAGCTTCAGACGAGTCAGAGTCATCCCATGTGGCCATGAGACTTTTCTTCTTTTCTCTTCCAAACTTCTTTTTGGGCTTTTCCCTCTGAAGCTTTGGGCAGTCACTCTTGTAGTGTCCTTGCTCATTGCACTCGTAGCAGATGATGTCTTTTGTGTTTGGCTTCTTGCTACTGGAGGAGCCTTCAGATCTTCTGTATCCAGAGGAAGAATCTGTCCTTCTGTATCTGGAAGAAGACTCGTTCTGATCAGATCTTCTGGGATTCCTGAACTTCCTTTGTCTTTGCTTCCACAGTTGATTTACTCTTCTGGAGAGAAGGGAAAGTTCGTCTTCTTCTGATGAGGATCCATCAGATGTTTCTTCAACTGCCTGCAAAACTTTAGATTCAGATTTTCTGTTAGATTTTAAAGCTAAAGGCTTACCTTGCTTCTGAGGCTCGTCAGCTTCTAGCTCTATCTCATGACTTCTGAGGGAGCTTATAAGTTCCTCCAGAGTGATTTTGTTGAGATCTTTCGCTAGCTTCAGAGCAGTAACCATAGGCCTCCACTGCTTGGGTAAACTTCTGATTATCTTCTTGACATGGTCAGCAGTAGAGTATCCTTTGTCCAGAACTTTGAGACCAGCTACCAGAATCTGGAATCTAGAGAACATAGTTTCAATGGATTCAGATTCTTCCATTTTGAACGCCTCATACTTCTGAATGAGCGCCAGAGCTTTTGTTTCTTTGACTTGAACGTTGCCCTCATGCGTCATTCTGAGAGAATCAAAGATGTTCTTAGCTGTATCTCTGTTGGAGATCTTTTCATACTCAGTATAGGAGATGGCACTGAGGAGGATGGTTCTGGCCATATGGTGATTCTTGAAGTCACGCTTTTGTTGATCAGTCATTGATTTTCTTTCAATCTTCTGACCAGTTGCATTCACAGGGTGCGTGTATCCATCTGTCACCATATCCCACAGATCAGCATCATGTGCTAGAAAGAAGCTTTCAATTCTGTCTTTCCAGTAATCAAAGTTTTCTCCATCAAAGACTGGAGGTTTGCCGCTGAATCTGTCTCTGTCCTCATTGTTGTCATTGCTGAAATGAGAGTTGTTTCCTGCCATTGTGTTTTTCTGACGCTGGATCTTGTACTGACACGGTTAAGTGTTTTAGCTCAGAACCAGGCGCTCTGATGCCAATTGAAGGGGTGAAAAACACAAGAAGGGGGGGTTGAATTGTAAAACTGAAATCTTAAAGCAATTGACAAGATATTTTTATCCTGGTTCGTTTGATCTCAAACTACTCCAGTCCACCCGTCAAGGTGATTTCGCCTCTCTCCAACGAGGTCTTAATTCACTATATTCAACTGAATATTACAGACTGCTTTAACAACTGCTAAAGCCTTCTTGATTCAAACCACAATCCGGTTTGTCAAGGCAACACTTTCTTACAAAGGTATAAAACAATGTGTGTGAATGTTTTCTACAAAACTTTATCACAACTGTGATGTATACACAAATGAAGCTTAGTAACTAGATTGCTAAACAATAATGAATATCAGAGTTTGGTTTAGCAAAACTGGTAGATGAAGATTATAGTTCAGCTTTGTGCGTGTAGAGAATTGGAGAGCATTAGCCATTATAATCTTCGAAGCCTTGTTTATATAGCACTTGAGAAGATGAACGTTGAATGCAATATTCTTGATTCAATGCTAATAACAAGCTTTCCTTTTTGAGCAGATCTTGTCTAGAATGATGCCGTTGGAATTAATTAGCATTCAATGCACAGTACCGTTGCTTCTTCAATGCACGTTCTGGCTTGGCTCATTCTGATTCTGCTTCGCTGCTGATGAACTATTTGATTCTGTATCAGAGTGTTTACGCGCAGTTCTGTTCATCAAGCTTCAGCATGTACGTGAGTTGATCATCTGATCTTGACGTTCTGATTCAGCAACTTCTGATGCTGGTGTATGAAATCAAATTCTGATGCTGAAGAAGTGATCTTGCTTATTTTAATCAGCGTATCTGCAAGTCAGAGCATAGTAATTTTAGGCAGCATATAGTTCAAACATGAAACATATAAATACTATATCTTTTCACTTTGTTATCATCAAAACTTAAATATAGGGTAGTAGATTCAAACATTGTTCTAACAAGTTATGCCTGGTCAAAGTTTAGTTGACTTTTCCTATAGGAACCCCGATTTAGCAACTTTTAAGTTTTGATGGATTAGGAGCATTCCTTGAGGAATCATGATCAACCCTTGATAAAATTATCGATATTACTTCAAAATGTTGATGTTGAGCAAAAATCTTGAAGTTTGACTGTATATAGGCCACAATTGACTTCTGACCTAACACAATTGATTTTCAGGCATTTGAGCAGTTGACTGAGAAAACTTGTTGTGCAAGGCATGAAATTTGGCATGGATAATATTGAGGACATATTAGGGCCATGGAAAAAATTTGGGACCCTTGGAGTTCAACCATCTTGATGAGAAGTGAAACCCTAGTTTGAGGTTGATTGCCTTAGGAGGAGAATTTATCTGGTCAATTCTTAGTTATCCTAGGACAAGTTGGGGATCTCAATGGGCATGTGTTGAGTAAAATGATAGGGAAATATAAAAGGAAGAGAGAAATGAACAAAAGGCTTTTGAGTAAGGTAGAATGTTTCTAGTTTCTTGCTCATCTTCAAACACAAACACCTTTTCAAATGCACCAACACTTTCCATGAAATATTTTCAAAAGTCCAACACTTTGTATACATTCTTATAGAGACGAGAATCATTACAAAGTTTTCCTAAACGAAGGCGCTTTTCAAAAATACTTTCAAAACTCACCACAAAGCACACTTTCAAACAAAAGCAATGATCTAGCAAGAAACTAAGAGCCCATAGATAACTATGGATGAAAAGGGTACTAACACTTTCCCTTTTCATAATCTACCCCCCAGACTCAAGAAAATAATCTCAAAGGTCTTTCCTGTTCTTTTCACCCTTTCCTTTATTTGGATAAAAGAAAGTCAGTGGCAACTCTTGTTGTCCGTAACAATTATGATAAAACACAAAACACCCAAGTCAGTTCTCCCACCATATTACACATAGCATAATCGGCTTATACTTTAATGCATGTTTGAAATTTTACAGTGTAATGTTCCATACAATGGAAATACTATGCGTTTTGGGAGATGCAATATAATGACACATGTTCAATTATGCATGTTTAGTGTTTCACTATGGAAAACACAACAATAATCGATTACCGGGAAGACAAGGAACCTTTAAACAATTATCCTTTCACATCTAATCTTCTAATGTGAATAATGAATTTGAACTTCATTGAGAGATTGCAAATCTGAAACATCAACTTCCAAGGATCGATATCACTGGGGAAGTAGTCTCCTGGGAGGAATACTGCAAAAATAAATTGCAATTCAGAGAAAATCTTGAAATATGATTAAATTCTCAACTTCATAGGGGAATAGATCCCTTTTTCTCTTGTCAGGATGAGGAGAACTTCACTAGGAATGAAAACTTTCTCTTGTAGAGTTTCTTGATGAAGATAACTTCATCTGGGGATAATGAGAATTCTTGAATCAAGAAAACCAATATCAGGCCACACTGAGGATTTTTACTACAAGGGGTAAAAAGCTTCATTGGGGAAGAAGAAAGAATTTTGAACCAGAAACTTGAGGTTCCAAAACTCTACTAGGATATCTCAACAATCTTCTATCACCAAGGATAAAAAGAATTTTTGACCAACACTCCAATATTTACACCACACTGGGGAAATATGATTTTGTACAATTTTCATCACTACCAGGCTTTACTGGGGAAAGGAAAACTTGCACCACTGAGGATAAGAGGAAAGTTGATCAAGAAAATCCTCAAAACTTGGCTCCAACTGGGGGAAATGCCACATCTTCCTATGGGGAATAAGAGTGCTCTTAATAGTAATCTTGCCGATATAAACTATATTGGGAAAGCTATCCTTGTAAGATTTATGTCAACACAGGATTTGTCTGGGACAAGAGATTGTTCTACCGGGAATAAGAACTGCCTTCATAGGGATACAAACCAGAATCTCCCACGGGCAAACATAAATCTCTTTAAAAAACCTTGACAGTAGCAGATTGCACTAGGGAGGAAGATGCAAACTTCATGGGAAAGATGAGTGTCAACCTTACTGGGGAAGTATATGTCAACTTCACTGGGATATATCGAGAATCTCCAATCGATAAATAAAGCAATTCTTCCAAGTAGCCTTGAAAGGAGCCGACTACGTTGGGGATCGGTACTCTGTCTAAATAGGGGCACATATTCATTATAGATAAGGGATTCTATTCATAGAAAGCCTTAAACTTTAAAACCCTCATGTTGGTGACGAACCAAACTTGTCTTATCCTCATGCCACAAATGGACAAAAGTACCTGCAACAACATAAACACAACAACATGTTCCAGGTATGAAATATCTACCTTAGCCGTCATCCTAGACACCCTAAACTTCAAGTAATTTCAAATATTTATATCATGTGCTGTAAAGCTTTAATATTTTTAAATGCAAAGTTTATAAAAAATGTTGGACGTCTTTTGCAAACAAAATAGTAAAAGTAAAAACCAAGAGGCACAATTTGGATAAAAAATAATTTTATTGATTGATTGACATGTAAAATAAGCATTTACATCAAGAAGCAATTCCTGAAAAGAGGTAATCGCATACAAAGCATACAAAATAGAATACAGAGATAGCAATGTGAAAGTGAATTCATCGGGTAGCGACTCTGCTATGACTCTTATAACCTCAAATATCCTTAGTATCTTGCTTTCTGAAAAAGTTGATTGAACTTATTCCTTACCCTTCAGAGTTAACCAATTTTAGTATAGAATGATAGCACAAATGTAATGCAGAAAGTAGTCATTCAATTTAAATCCCTAACTTTTACCCCTTTCGGGTTTTCAATCCACCGTGATACCCTCTTTTTCTTAAGCTTCCTTTTTCAGGTTTTCAACTTAGCGGGTGTACACAATTCTTTTTCATTCTTTCAACTTCTTTTTTGTCCCTAATTTTTTCCCAAACTTTTTTATTCATTTTTTATGGTTCGCCGGGATGCCCTTTTTTGCCTAAGCCGTCAACTTAGAGGGTCTATTTCATGCGAAGTATTTTTTAACTACGTCTACATTGACAAGATAAGGGAAATCCTCTCCATCCATAGTTGTAAGCATCATGGATCCTCCAGAGAAGACTTTCTTTACAACATATGGTCCTTTATAATTAGGAGCCCATTTTCCCCTAGCACCTGTATTATTGGGAGGCAAGATCCTCTTCAGCACGAGGTCACCAGCTTGGAAATTCTGAGGACACACCTTCTTATCAAAAGCTTTCTTCATCATGTTCTGGTATATCTGCCTATGACAAATAGATGTCAATCTCTTCTCGTCAATGACATTCAATTGATCAAGTCTATTTTGAACCCATTTGACTTCATACAGTTGTACATCTGTTATGATCCTTAAAGAAGGAATCTCCACTTCCACGGGCAGGACCGCTTCCAGGCTGTATACCAGAGAGAATGGGGTTGCACCATTCGAAGTGTGCACCCAAGTATGATAACCATGCAAAGCGAATGGCAACTTCTCATGCCAATCCTTATAGGTGAAAACCATTTTCTGCACAATCTTCTTAATATTCTTATTTGCTACCTCAACAACACCATTCATCTTTGGATGATATGGAGAACAATTGTGATTCTTTATTTTGAAACTATCACATAACTCTTTCATCATCTTATTGTTGAGATTCGATCCATTATCAATAATGATATTTTTAGGAATCCCATAACGACAAATGATATTCGGTGTGATGAAGCGAGTAACCACTTGTTTGGTGACATTGGCACATGATGTTGCTTCAACCCATTTGGTGAAGTAATCAATGGAAACCAGAATAAAACGATTTCCGTTGGAAGCAGTCGGGTCAATGCGTCCAATCGTATTGATACCCCACATTGCGAAAGGCCAAGGAGAAGTCAAAACATTCAATGGATTAGGAAGCGCATGTATTTTGTCGGCATAAATCTGACACTTGTAACATATTTTGGAATGATTGTAACAATCATTTTCCATTTTAGACCAATAATAACCTGCTCTCAAGATTTTCTTGGCCATGGTGTACCTATTGGAATGTGTCCCGAAGGAACCTTCATGTATTTCTTCTATGATCTTAATTGCTTCGTGTCTATCCATGCATCTGAGTAAAACAAAGTCATAGTTCCTCTTATACAAAACCCCACCATTGAGGAAAAACTTAGCTGAGTACTTCCACAAAGTCTTATTATCCGTGATAGATGCATCCGCTGGGTATTATTGTGTTTCAAGATATCTTTTGATATCATAAAACCAAAGTTTCTCATTAACCTTTCTATCTCATAACAAAATGCTGGCTCATCCAACCTCAAGATAGTGATAAAGGGAGCCTCATTTTCCCATGTGACTTTAAACATGGATGACATAGTAGCCAAAGAGTCTGCCAAACAATTCTCCTTCATCGGGATGTCCTTGAAAGTGATTTTATTAAAGTACAGGATTAACTGCATAACATGCTCTCGATACAAAATCAAATTAGGGTGACAAGTATCCTAATCTACGTTGATTTGACTGATTACCAGAGAAAAATCCCCATAGACTTCTAAGATCTTGATTTGCAAATCAATATCAGTTTCTAGCCCAAAAATACAAGCTTCATACTCAATAATGTTATTAGTACAATCATAGCAGATTCTGACAATGAAAGGAGTATGGAAACATTAAGGAGAAGTATCAACAACACCAACACAATCACCCAATGCATTCGAGGCACCATTGAACACCATCGTCCATCATGATCCTGGTTCGAGTCTTTCCTCTAGGAAGGGAATATTACAATCCGATATGTACATAACATCCTCATCTGGAAACTCAAACTTCACCGGCTGATAGTCATCTTCCATAGGTTGGCGAGCAAGATAATCCACCAATACACTACCTTTGATGGCTTTTTGGGTAGTATACTGGATATCATATTCAGTTAAAATCATCTGCCAACGAGCTAATCTTCTCGTGAGAGCTGGCTTTTAAAAAATATACTTGATTGGATCCATCTTGGATTTTAAGAGAGTAGTGTGAGTTAACATATACTATTTGAGACGCTTTTCTGCCCACGCGAGTGCACAACAAGTCTTTTCTAGCAATGAGTACCTTGACTCACAATCAGTAAATTTCTTGCTCATGTAATAAATAACATGTTCATTCCTACCCGTCTCATCATGTTAATTGAGTACACATCCCATAGAACTTTCCAACACTATCAGATACATTCTCAAAGGCCTGCCTTCCATAAGAAGTAAAATAATTGGAGGTTCCTGCATATACTCTTTTATTTTATGAAATGCCGCGTCGCAATTGTCATTCCACCCGACCACTTGGTCTTTTTTCAATAGCTTGAATATTGGTTCGCACATGGCTGTAAGATGAGAGATGAATCTAGCAATGTAGTTCAACCTCCCTAGGAAACCACATGCCTCTTTTTCTGTTCTTGGCTCAAGCATTTCTTGTATCACTTTTATTTTGGCAGGATCAACCTCAATTCCTCTTTTGCTTACAATAAATCCCAATAACTTCCCTGACCTCACCCCAAAGGTGCACTTGTTAGGATTCAGCCTCAATATGAATTTCCTCAATCTTTCAAACAACTCCAGCAGATGGACAAGCTGTTCCTCTTCTGTCTTGGATTTGGCAATCATATCGTCAACATATACTTCAATCTCTTTATGGATCATGTCATGAAAGAGAGTGACCATATCACGCTGATATGTTGGCCCTGCATTCTTCAAACTAAAGGGCACCACTTTGTAGCAAACTGTTCCCCAAGGTGTAATGAAAGTTATCTTCTCCATGTCTTCTGGTACCATCTTGATCTGATTATAGCCAGAAAAACCATCCATGAAGGTAAAATCTTTTGACTAAGAAGTATTATCAACTAGAATGTCAATATGAGGAAGCGAAAAATTGTCTTTAGGGCTTTCTCTGTTCAAGTACCTATAATCAACACACATTCTAACTTTGCCTTCTTTCTTCGGCACTGGCACAATGCTTGCAATCCAGGCGGATAAGAGATAACTTTCAAGAAACCTGAATCAAACTATTTCTGAACCTCCTTGTTGTACCCCAAAATTTTTCCTCCCTTCTTCTCAAGATATTTCTTACAAAGGTCTTCAATAACTCAAGTTTGGGCAAGTATCGACTAGGTCAAACAATCTCTTCAACACTGATGTCTCAAATTAGGGTTTGAGTTTGCGCAAAGATAGTTGGACTCCTAACATTTCAAATGACTTTTATGGATCATTATGGACCCTCAGGATTACTTCTGTCAAATTTCAAGTTTTGGATCACAATTTTCCAAGAAAGTCATTCAAATTACCAAAAGAGCAAAATGGGTAAAATTAGGGTTTTGACTGGAAATGACCGAACTTTGATGTTTGTCATAATACCTGACTTATTGGTTGGAAGCATGATATCAAGGACCCGAGCGCGTCATTTTGACCTAACCACATATTTTAATTCATCTCCTGAGATCAGTGGATTGATAGACAAAATTCGGTCAACTGGTGGAAAAAGTCAACTGTACACTAAAAAGTCAAACTTTGACTTTTTGACCAAAATTGAGTCCCAAAAATCACATTTCATCAAGACATCCAAAATATGAAATTTGATCATAAAAAATCAAGAGAGTAAAAAATCCAACTTTGCAAGACTTGGAAAATTTTCTAAGTATTTTATATACTTGTTAATTTCATTGCCTCATGACATCTTTTCACTATAATTCAAAATGATTCAAGATGTTACAAATAATTCAAGATGTTACAAATAATTCAAGTTATTACAAAATTTCATTTTTGCAAGATTACAAATCCTAAAGCTTTGGCTTGTTTGAATTTTTTTCCTTTGACTCAAAATCTTACCACTATGCTTTGTCTTTGATACAATCTGCATAAATTGGTCCACAAACCAGATGTTTGTCTTTGACTGGAAATGACCGAACTTTGATGTTTGTCACAATATGCATAAATTGGTCCAAAACTACTGCAAAAAAGCAGCCTCGCTATGCTACTACTAATCCAGTCCAAGCCTACATTATCTCAGTCCCATGTTTGCACCAAATTTTCATATGAGAGCTGCATCTAAAAGGCAATGAGGCAGCATACCCAAACTGCTCAAAAACTTATTTGTGTCCCCCCAAATCTCAGCCAAACTTCCTTTATAAATAGACTATTTTCACAACACACAAGGCACTATGCCAAACAAGGGATTAGACAACGCTTTTTAGGCCTTTAACAGCGCTTAAAAGCGCTGCTAAAACCTCCGCTGCTAAAGGTATAAACAACGCTTATGTAATTTCAAAAGCGCTGCTATAGGTACCGCCTTTAGCAGCGCTTACACTTTAGACAGCGCTTTTAATGTGGAACTTTAGACAACGCTTGGTAAAAGCGCTGTCTATTCCCCCTTTAGCAGCGCCTTTCCTTATTATTTTTTAATATATATTTTTTTCAATCACTTTAGACAGCGCTTTCATTAAAAGCGCTGTCTATCCCCCCCCCCCCCCCTCCCCTTTAGCCGCACTTTTCCTTATTATTATTTTAATATAATTTTTTCTAACACTTTAGACAGCGCTTCTCATTAAAAGCGTTGTCTATCCCCCCTTTAGCAGCACTTTTCCTTATTATTATTTTTCCATTTAAAACAAAATGCTGCCTATCAAATTTAATCTCACCATTTTTGCCCCAGAATTTATAGCTTCATTATAACATTTTAAACAACAACAACATCAATATACCACAATGAAACAATATTATAACAACATCAATATTCATCTCTTCAATCCTTTTTGCACAATATACACAACAACATTAGTATATACAACAATGAAACAAAATCAACAATGAATTACAAAATAACTCTATCTTCTACATCGAGCTGTACCTATATAACCTAAAACAAAATCAAAAAATCAAAATTCATACAAGTTACCAAATAACAACAACAAAAACAATAATATTGTAACACAACTATAACAACATATATTATATTCTCAAAACTCAAAGTTATACCTTATAATAAAACTCTCAACTCCATAACAAATTGGCACCAATCCTCCATAAGTTCATCCAATTGATCTTTTGAGTATGAAGCACACTTGAATTCATCAAAGTACTACATAATAATATAATATAGTATGATTTAATTAAAATACTAAGTCATTTTATGAGAAATATTAAAATAATTCCTAAGTTAGAAATTCATACCGTGGATGGAATCTCTAAACGGTCCAAAAGAATAGTTTCTTTCATAAACCTCAACATAAAATAACCGCAATCTACACCATTGCGCTGACGAGGACACTACACATGGAAAGAAAATATGGATATACATCAAGATATACACCTTAACTTGTTTTTATCAAGTATCATCGCTATATAATCAAAATTGTGAAAATATATACCTCCACTTTGATCCAAGAAATATTATTGACTCTACTCCTTGGTACTTGAATATCTCTTTGTGCTCGAAAACTTTGTAGAATGCTATAATAAAATAATAACGAATATTTAGAACTATCGCACATAAATAATTAAATATACACAGTAATATTTTGGAACAATCTCACTTACGTGTCAATCGTCTTCTTCATATCTGGGTATGTTGTCCAATCATTGCCCAATGAATCCAGATAATATACAATTTCTCTCACAGGATTAATTGCAACCAATAACCAGTGTCCACTGAAATATTAAACAAAGGTTAGATGGAAATTTTCTGCACAATGTTAAAAAACGAAAAATTATAATAGAGGAAATTTAGAATGAAAATCTTACTTGGGGCCAATATTATATGGTAAAAAGAACAATTTTTCTCTATCTTTGTTGGCCATAAATAAACTGAGCACAAATGCTATTACTTCATCTGGTTTTGAGATGATTGACCCTGCGTGGACAACGTTAGGATTTATGAAAGCGAATCTGGACTCCAATCCACGCGGGCGAATCAACTTGTCATACAGAAACCTTAAATAAAAACATCATTAACATTAATAATTCATTGAAATGAGTAAATAAATTCTGAAATTAATTAAACAAAGTTGATTGGAGTATACCTGATGTATGTATTGATAACAGCGATGCCTAATGTCAAGTGTCCAAAAACTTCTTCCAAATCCTCCTTACCAATTGATGTCATGCCTTTAGAACCATAAATCCCTTCATCCAGGGGTATAAGAGAAGTACCACCTTGCGAAATAGTTGTGAAGCTTATATATGTCTGAAGGCACGACCTATATTGTGAAGTAGTTTTCTTTCTAGCCCCGGTCCTGTTAGCAACACTCTTTGTTTCTGTGGGAGTGTTGCTAATTACAGGCTCCTTACCCCTACTTACAACTTCAATCTCTTTAGCAGGAATAATCTAAATATCATAAAATTAGAGTGGTCAAGTATAGGACGACAAATTAACATTATCTAAGTATAAATATCATATAATTATGTTGTACCTGTTTTTTTGCTGTCACTGACTCCTTTGGCCGCGTAATACCTTTATCTTTTGGTTTGGGTTTTGTAAGAGTCTAACGTTACCATGCAAAAAAAAATGTAAGTAAAACGAACGTAAAAAATTTGAGTACTAAAAGGTTCATAACGGTTTTAATTATACCTCATCATCTATGCGAATGATTCTTGACGGCCATGCAACAAACGCTCCTATTACCTCTCCCACCAATGTTGCATCCGAAACTTCATCTGGGATTGGTAATAATGCACCCTCCTCTAAAGCAATATCAATCGACACTTTCAAATATCCAGAAGGGAGCGGTTTATGATGAAGTACTTCTCCCAGAGTGTTATGTACTTTTCTCTTGCCAACCATGTGATAAGTTGGTGTCTCTAAAAAGAGTTGACAAGGTGAAATGCCCTAAAATCAATAATAAATATGACATCGTTAATGTGTATATATGTTAGTTAAATAAATTACACTAATTTAATTTCATAATAATATATGTAAGTACCTCGGGAATACTCGGTTGAGCTGCACAATTGACACTAGCTATGTCACTAGTTTCTTTAACACGCGAAGCTTCCCTTTCTGATTGGTACTGTCTTGCTTTTTCCTTCCTCAATTCAAGAACTTCAGCTTCTAATGCATCCAACCTTGCCTGCAGTTCTTTATTGCTAGCAGATTTTGTCTTTGGGTTGTTCTTTTTCAAGGAGCTTGGAGTAACCCCATGTCCTTTACCCCTCACCCGACCAGAATACTCACGAACATCTAATGCTCGACTAAGTATGCTCCTGCAATCATCTGGTGGAGATGTAGACTGAGACAGACTCTCCTAAAATTCATATGAATATTGGAAAAACATGAATACTATATGTTAATAAAATTTTGATTTAATTAGAATTAATGTTATACATACGCATTTTTCAAAAAATTGTTGTACATCTTCTTTAAGAACTCCATCCTTACCCACACGGGCAGCCTTCCACAAAACATGCTCCGGAAGAGATGTTTCAGAACTACTCTCCTCTTTTAACTACACATTAACACAAAAAACAAGCTCAGTTATAACTCTTGATGAACAAATATGTCATTGCAATTTGTAAATACTTACTATTTTTTGTTCTAATCGTGCATATCCCAAACACCCTTTTTTGTATGGATATGCGGGAGATGATGCTCTTTGACGATTTACGTCACTTACACTCTAAAATTTTGGGGTTTTCCTTTTTGCTTTAAAAACATCCCATTCTTTAACTGAAATCACATCTGCATGTTCTGCTGGACGCTCTGCATCAGCAAATTTTTTTTCGGCATCTCTAAGATATTTTCTATTTAAATATGTTCTAAACCCTCTTAGTATTTTGCCGGCCAATCCAAGGCAATAATCTTTTCTTATGTCATCAATGTTGAAAGGCCTCTACAAAAAACATACACAAAGTGCGTTAGTATAAGTAATTTAAAGACATAATTTAAAGTACATAATCGTAATTTAAAGACATAATTTAAAGTACCTGTATCTCACTCCAGATTCTGTTTTTAGCATCATCCAGCTTATCATCTCTCCACTCATCACAAGTTATTGGAATTTCTCTCCTTACAATTGTACCAATGTAACTTGTCAATTTAGAACCGTTAGGCTCAATTAATTGGTCATTTGGACTCCAATGCACATTGTATTTTATACCTCTATCTTTATCACGAATTATATTCTTAATAATAGTTTTTCCTCTTTTAATTTCTTTTTCCACTCCCTTACTGGATTTTCCTCCATCATTGTCTCCATCATTAATAGAATCATCGTGTGGGTGCTCCTCGTTACTAGCCATCTAACCTGTAATAAAGAAAAACATTAGTATCTAATGACAAATATTTAATTCCAAATATATAATTCCAAATATCTATTCAGTATATAAAATGACAAATATCAATTGAGTATATAAAATGAGAAATATATCATTTATTAGAAGTTTTCTAAGTGTTAACAGGTATGAAGGAATATATATTACCTCTTTCACTAACATATCTTACTTTTCTTGGTTGGATTCCGAATTACTTGTCTCTTAAGAACGCGGACGGAGGGATTGATCCAAATTCCCTCATCATGATCTTTTCTGATATATGATTCATCCGCTGTAGTATTTTCATCTCGATCGTTTCTAATATACGACTCATTCTCAACATCAACATCACCTTGATCCACACTTTTATCATCAATCACTTTGTTAGATAAAAGCACTATAGAACATTTCGTACTCTTCGGGTCTGTGACATAGAACACTTGTTTAGCTTGAGAGGCTAGAATAAAAGGCTCATCTTTGTACCCCACCCTACTAAGATCCACTTGCAAAAACCCCGACTTATCCATTCGTATACCACTAGTATGTACCCACTTGCAACCAAAGATAGGAATGTGAGAATACTTTGAAGACCATGCGGGTTCATTCCATCCGTAGATAATGCCAAGCGAAGGTTCATAAACCATGAATAACGGTTCGGTTATTTAAAAACGGTTCAGTTTGGTTCTGTGGTTCAGTTCAGTTCTGTGGATTTTTTGAACACCCCTAATTATGATTTATTTATTCTTCATATTATCAATACCATAACCACAAGTTCACGAATCTCACTACACATTATTTGGCTGCTGGTAATTGCTATTTAATTAGCAGGTGATAGACAAGTTTAAAAAATTAATATGCTTTTATAAACATATTAAAATTGCACAATAAATAATCACATGTTACAAAATTGAACTAGTTTTGTTTTTGACCATATAGGTTTACTATAGTAATACAAAACTTGGAAGCAAAGAAATAGAAAGAGCAAGAGTTTCTCACCGTAGTGCCTGCAACCAGGAAAATTGCACTAGATAAGCTTCCTATTAATGTAAAAAAAAACATGAATAAGTTAAATTCACACACAAAAGAACTTATTTATAAAAGCACTGAAATTTTTGAGATTCTTGAAAGCACTTATTCATAAAAGGGTGCGTTATCCCCCAAACAAAAGCATTTATTCACAAAAGCACTGTTTCCTTCCTACCCAGCTCTAGCTAGTATCATGACCACCCACATTTTTATTCAATAGAAAAGAACAACTTAATAATGTAAAAGTGCATAAATGGTGTTATCGGAACTGACCTGTTGTTGTTATCGGAACACCGGAGAGAGTTGCTTCTGCACGGAGGAAGAACCACCAAAGTACGGTTGGACGGTGAGGAGACGAGTTGGAGAAGAGTTGGAGGAAGAACCACAGTTAGACGGTGAATGGGAGGAGACGAGTTGGAGAAGAAGATGAACAGGAGCGATTTCTGGGTGTGGGGTTTCATTTATACGATTTGGGATTTCTGGAAATCTGATAACCAATTTAGGGATTAAGACACTATTTAATTACCTTAGACAACGCTTTCAAGAAGCGATGCTAAAGGTATTACCTTTAGCAGCGCTTTAGGCTTTAGCAGCGCTTTTAGAGTAATGCCTTTAGCAGCGCTTCTGGAAAGCGCTGTCTAAGGTATACCCTTTAGCAGCACTTTAGGCTTTAGCAACGCTTCCTAGAATAACACCTTTAGCAGCGCTTTTAGTAAGCGCTGTCTAAAGTATAACCTTTAGCAGCGCTTATTCTAATTTTTTAAATTTTTTTTTACTGAAAACCTATAGCAGCGCTTAGGGAAAGAAAGCGCTGTCTATGGTAAGGCCTATAGCAGCGCTTATAATAAGCGCTGTCTATAGTATACCTTTAGCAGTGCTTCTCCTTTAATTTTTAATTATTAATTTTTCTGAAAACCTATAGCAGCACTTTAGGCATAAGTGCTGTCTATGTGGCGCTGTCTAAAGTCAATTTTGGCATAGTGAGGAGCTGGTTTTAGAGAGAGAAAAAAAGAGAGAACAAAAATAACATCATTATTTGTAAACTCTGCTCATTTCACAAAAGACCCTTTGCTCATACTGATCTTTATTCTCAGTCACAAAAACAGAACCTCAATCCATTATTCCATCTTACAAACTCTCCTATAAACCAAACACCTTATCACATAGAGATTGTTCAAACACAAGAACAATTTCTATAGTGCCATTATCTTCACCCTTCAAACACAAAAACAAAACTGTACAACTTGACTGAGTTAGTGTGATTCAACAGTTTGGGACAACTTCCTGGAGATTCATTGGAGCCATCACAACAGTTGGAAAAGTATTCAGACTTAAAACACCAAGTGCAGTCTCAAGGTAAGTCTTCTTGACTTTGCATTTTTTCATACATCATTAATGATTTATTTTTGAAGATAAAATGTACTAATCATTGCTCCTTTGAGCTAACCATTTACTTGTTGTTTATTTTTATCAATCATATGCTATTAAGTGACTTGTACAGACAATAAAACAATGTTTAAGGCAAAAAATTGTAGCATGAGTCGACACATACCCACACGGGTCGACTCATTCTAGTGACAAAAAGGGTATGAGTCAACACATGGCCTTATGCATAAACTCATACTGTTATCCATTCCCCAAAATAGAAGGATGAAAGGTGCATGAGTCGACACAAAATGCGTATGTGTCAACACAAACAGGAATTGATTCGACACATCCTATTATGCATCAACTGATATTGAGTTAATTTGGTTTTACAGCGGCAAGAAAAGTTATGTGTCGATGCATAACAGCATGTGTCGACACATAATAGTTCTAAATGCAATTTTTTTCTTTATTTTACACTGTTTTTACATTTTCTTCAATGTTATTCGATATGGTTGTAATATTTAAGTCTCTACTTCATCCCCACTTGTAAATTATACCCCACTCACCTAATGATGTAATATCTTAGGATTTTAATTTCCGTAATTTATTGCTTTAATATAAATTGTTAGTAATTAGGGTGTGTATGGAAAGATAAAATCAACCGTTAGAAAACCCTAATCTAAAAGACAAAAATGCATGCAATCAAACACACTATTCACACGTGCACCTCTAGGGTAGCCTCGCTTGTTGCCTCGGAAAATAGTCATGTCCCTCGAATATGGGTGTTTTAGCAAAGACCCTCGATAAAAAAGATCGTAGTCCCTCGATGTCCCTCGGTGTTGCCTTCGGTAAATGATCTAGTCCCTTACAAAAATTGCTAAAACGTCTCATAAGTTGCCTTCTATGACTATATGATTGATCCATGCCCGTCCCTTCACATCCAACGACATGGTTTCTTACCAATCAATGGTAATATATCCATATCTAAAGGAGGAGGAAAATAATAAAGACCTTTTGAGTAGGTAGGATGCTCGTAGTTGCTTACTCACAAACTAAAACCATCTTCACACTCACACTTTCAAAACATCTTCAAAACCAAACATCTCTTTGAACTATTTTCAAAACCAACACTTTGTATGCATTTTTATAGAGACGAGAATCATTACAAAGTTTTCTGAAACCAAGGAGTTTTCAAAATACTTTCAAACTTGCACACCACAGACACATTTGAAACAAAGCAATTTCAAAAGTGATCTAGCAAACAACTAAGAGCCCGTAGATAACTACGGATGAAAAGGGTGCTAACACCTTCCCTTTTCATAACCTACCCCCCAAACTTAAGAAAATATCTTGAAAGGTCTTTCCTGTTTTCCCCTTTTACTTTATTGGATAAAAGAAAAGTCGGTGGAGACTCTTGCTATCCGCAACATTTGTGATAAAATGCAAAACACCCAAGTCAGTTCTCCCACCGTATTACACTCCTCTTTGATCTTCTTATACATCTCATGATGAGTTCTTCAAAGCTTTTGTTTAACCGAATGAAAACCTTCTCTGAGAGGCAGCTTGTGCACAATGATATCTGTATCCAGCTCATGCATGTCTTCATAAGACCAAGAAAAGATGTCAATATACTCCTAGAGCATTTCAATCAAACTATGCTTCACACTGTCCTCTAACATGGCCCCAATCTTGACTTCTTTCTTGACCTCGTCGGTACCCAAGTTGATCACTTCTAGAGCCTCTTGGTGCAGCTGAATAGCCTTTTCCTCTTGCCTCAACAATCTGGCTAGCTCTTCAGGAAGTTCACAATCTTCCTCAACTTCTTCATCAGCTTGACAAATTGGATTTTCAAAGTCATAATGAGCCATAGAAGAATCGTTTTCGACAAAATCAGGGATTAATGGGGGATTGTATCAACATGATTATGATTTTGTTTTTATTTTAGTTTAAGATTTAAAAAGAAAAATATAAACACGTTGCCATTTTTTTTGAAAAGTAAAGAGAAAGACAAGGAGCAAAATATTTGAATGCAAAAAGACGTCCTTTATTGATGATAATTATGAAAAGAAAAACATTGTGGCCCTACAACATGATCACTATGTCTTGGGCAAAACGTTGGAATTATTGCATGATAAAAACAAAAGAAAATTACTCTTTCTAGCGAGTGTGATGATGTTCTCGGCAAACCAATCAAAAGGCTCTCGTCCCCAAACTATAAGACAGACCAATTTGTCCATTTCACAATCACTACAGCTTTCCTCGCTCTCAGCATGAGCTTCCTCATGGACTATACTACCACTGACAGATTTTACTAGAGTGGGAATACCTTGAATCTTCGGAACGGTGGTCAGCGCGCTTCGTCCAGCCACAAAACAAAAACCCTTCTTATCTTTCTACATAGGGAGATCCAACACTCTTCCCCATCCTTCAAGGTGTCCAGATTCTATAACTGCCTGAGCTTGTCAGTAAGATGCCCTGGCAACCTCCGACTATTTAACCTCTTGACGAGGAGTTTTGACAACTTGAACAATTTCAAGTTCATGGCACATAGTCTCATGCACCTCACCCTCAATTTCAACATACCAGAAGGTACTCATATGGTTGACAATATAGTCATCTTCACCATAAATAGTGACCACTTTCCCATTAACCAGGAATTTCAACTTCTGATGCAAAGTAGAAGTTACAACGCTGACCCTATGGATCCACTAGCACCCTAGAAAGCAGTACTAGGAAGGATTGATATCCATGATAAAGAATGTTTCGTTTAAGATTTGAGAACCTATCTTTATAGGAAAATCAACTTCACCAAATACAGTTCTTTTCGACCTGTAAAACGCCTTAGCCACCAAATCGCTGGGCCTCAGCACAAACCCTTCATAATCCAACTTCATGAGAGCAGACTTTGGAAGAACATTAAGGGATGATCTTGTGTCCACCAACACATGGGATAAGGTAGTCCTTGCAATCTCCATTGAGATATATAATTCCTTGTTATGCTTTATCCCATTGGGAGGCAAATAAAAATCTGTGAAACCTAGCCCATTGCTCGCAGAGATGCTAGCCACGATTCCTTCGAATTGATTAACTGAAATTTCTCGAGGAACAAAAGAAGTCCCTAATAACTTAATCAACGCATTTCTATAAGCTTCAGAATCTCGAAGCAAAGTAAGAATTGAAATCTTCGAAGGCGTCTGGCTCAACTGATCGATTATCTTGTAATCACTCTTCTTTATATATTTCATTAACTCTACCACATATTTGGATATCTTGGCATCCACAGTCGGAACATGAGGATTTTGCCCCAGTTTTTCACCATTAAACAAAATCTTCTTGCCTTTACCCTTGGCCAAAGCGCCGGTGCAACTTTTGACAGACGAAGAGAAAATCTGACCACTTCGGGTAATCCTGCTTTTATTGACAATGTCATGAACTTCAGGCTTAACTTCCTCATATTTGATTTCTTCATGCTTTTCAAAAACATGCTTCTACCCCTGATGGTAAAATTCACCACTGTAGTTCCAAGGAACTACGTTATCATAAACATAAGACACTTGACCTGGTAGAGTGATGGTCAGTGGTGACTATTTGGCTGGAACCAGAATTGTGAGAACTACAAGAATTGTCTTAGACTTGAAGGGAATAGTAATCACATCAACCTCATCATCCTCAACCCTAGTCTCAACAACCACACGGTCAAACTAAATAGTTTATTTGGTTATCAACCTCTAAATTTCATCTTTCAGACATTCACAGCCCTCTGGCTGAAACAAAAAATCTTCACAGTCGATACTACAACCCAAGAACATGCCTATCTTTGACAACTGTTCTTTCATAAATAATAGAGACGTACCAACTAGCTTACATCTATCATCCGATTTAAACCTTCATCTTCAACAATGAAACTGACCACAGTGCCCCCGTGAGGTGGAAAATGTTGTTGGATAATGTTTGACATAGGCAGTGATGCAAAGTTGATAGCCCGTGAATCCAATAAATCCTATACTTTATGCCTAACGTTATACAATTCTCAATGGTATTCCCCTGCATACCAGAGTGAAACTCGCACCAAGAATTAGCATCAAAGCAGGGTGGCAACTTTTCATGATTAATATGCAAGGTACGCTTCTCAACAACCTTCAGCTTAAGTAACTCAGGTATTAACTCAGCATACGACATAAGAAGTGCATCCATCTTTCTAGGAGGTTTCCTATGCCCCTGGTGATTGCTATATCTAGGCACATATGCTTGTCTTTGAGGTGTATAAGTTGGGAATGTCACATCACCAATCTCATGATCAGACTCTTTGTTGTACCCCAAAATTTTCCCTCTCACTTTCCTCAAGGCATTCTTTTAAGGCTCTTTAAATAAGCAAGGCACTCAAGGTTTGATTAGTCAAGATGCTCCTCATAGACCAAAGGCCCATAACTAGGGTTTCGAGTTTCTAAAGGAAATTTGATTTGCAAAGGTCTCAAATGGCTTCCATGGTTCTTCATAGGTCCCTAACAAGGTTCATGTCAAGTTTCAAGCTCTACATCACAAGTTTGCTTAGTCAATGGTTCAAATGCTTGAAAATCAATTGTATTGGTCAACAAGTCAACAGTGGTCAATATACAGTCAAACTTCAAGATTTTTGGTCAACATCAACATTTTGAAGTAATATTCATAATTTGATCAATGGTTGATCATGATTCCCCAAGGAAAGTCCTCAGATCATCAAAAGTCAAGATTTGTCAAACTAGGGTTTCCTTAGGAGAAGTCAACTGAACTTTGACCAGGCATAACTTTCACATGCTTCATCAACTTTTCCCCAACCAAATCTCATTTTGAAGAAAATCCAATTGTCTACAACTTTGTTTTTGTCCTCAAGTCCAAAAAATGCTTCATTTGGAAGATATGAGCTCATACATTACATGTCATTTTCAAAAAGTCAACAAAAGACATTTTTTGTCAAGACAACTTACATCAAGATGGTGTCTTCAAAAGAAAACCTAGTCAACATAGAGATTGTAGAGAACATATTGGGCTTTCCGAAAAGTCAAAGATCATCTCCAAAATATGAAAATTGAGCAAGATATGAGTTGCACAAGTTAGGGCATTTTGAGGAATTTCAAAAAGTACACATCGAGAAAAATTGTATTTTTAGACCAATGGGCCTACTTTTTAGACTTCAAGCATGCCCATAATGTCTTAAAGGACCTCTAAGTCCACTTTTGCATGTATTTGATTTTATTTGTATTTATTTTTATTTTTATTTAATCTAAAATTAAATAAATGAAGATAAAATGCAAGAGAAATGGGCCATGACATTTGGGTTTGGTTTGATCTATTGAGAGGCCCATATTTTCGTGCAAGATACATCAAAAGGGACCAGGTTCATACAAGGGACCAAAATGGCAAGGATCTCACATTTTTGCCATCTTTTTCAAGTCTTGATTTCTTGGTTTTAAAACAAGTTATTACTTGATTTCTTTCCATGATTTGTATGCCTCCCTCCTCACTCTATATAATGGACAACAACTCAAGCCAAAACACGCCTAGACTGCATAAAGAAACTCTCTCTCAAAAATCCACAAAAATCACAAAGTTGTAAAATTAGAAACTCCATCCTTCAGCCTTTCCCCATTTAAACCAGGCCTTGCATCGTGCTCCAGAGGCTCCCAGGAGGCCATATCAACCCTTATCCATGCGTGAAGCATCCTAGAACCGAAAAACCGAATCACCCAAATTTTGGTAAAATTCTTGCATCCGAATCTCTTAATACATGTAGTTTAAATGAAATCCAAGCACATAATCATGTTGATATTATCATGTTGAATCATTCTAATGTATTACATGAAGGGTTAGAGGCTTAGAATGCAGGTTGCCATTGTTAGGGTTTCAAAACGGTCAAGCATCGAGCTGGGTAACGTAGGGCGTTTCAGACCAAGCCATTACCATGGTTGGATTCTTAGCATGCGAATTGGGGGGGGGGGAGGGTAACTTGAATTTGGAGCTTTGATTTCACATATTTTTTCAGATCCATTTTTGAGAAACAGGAGAAGGTGACTGGAATTTGACTCTGGAACCTCTGAGATTCGTTGACTCCGATCAATGCTTGCATGGAAAAAATCCATATTCTGATTGACCCGTTCGGATTCATCTGCGCGCGCGTTTTATTTTGGAGTATAGCTGAGCTTTTTTGTAAAATATTTATTTGTTTGTATTTGATCTAACGAATGAATGATCTGACCCAGTGGCAAGTAGCACGCATGTAAGGCACTCCCTCCCCAAGATCTGGGTTCGATCCCAGGTTTTGCAACTTTGTTTCAACATTTGTTCTTTTTTTTTTTGCAGGTTATTGAAGCACTTGGGCCTTCAAGCTGATGGGGCCCAGTTTTCATTGGGCCTAACAAATTTCCAAGATCTCACCCCCTGATTGCTTGTTGCAACCGGCCCATTTGTATTTTTTGTTTTATTCTTTTCTTAATATTTTTAATAATTTTCTTTTTTTATATAAAATCATAAAATCATAAAAAAAAAGTAGACTTAGGTTTTGGGTTAATTAATTTGTTTTTTACAATTAAAAATTAATTTAATTTAGTCATGTTTTAGTTTTATTTTGTTAATTAAACTAGAATTAGGATTAATCACTTCAAACTCTTTTAAAATAAATAAATTATTTTCTTAAATGTTTAGGAATTCTTAGGGTTTTGGCCTCGCTTCCATCTTCGTGTGTTTATTTAATTTCGCATGTTTATTTTCTTCATGAATTATGTAATTTACAAATGGATTGTAATAGCTTAATCTAGGATCTTTACATTTTCTTATCCCCCAATTTTTTTTGTTTTGTAAATCCCCCACTCGAAGCCTTGTAATAGCGTAGCTTAAATTTCCGCACTTTATTTTCTGTACATATATTAATTGATAGATGAATGTTAATAGGCGTGCATGATAAGATTTGAAAACAAACGCTAGAAAACCTAACATTAAAGACAAATAACTAAAACACAACACACTCGCACACACGCACCTCTAAGGTACCTCCACTTTGTTGCCTTCATTGCCCAGTGCCTACATTGCTCATGGATATTTTGTATTCCCTCCATACTCGTACTATGAAGAAACGAGGAACTCTTATGTGTTGTATACCTTTGCTTTATAGGTTATTTATTTTGTACCTTCCTCAATCGGTAATAAAGAATGAGCTAGGCTTAAGATGGTCTCAAAGGTTGATGTATCTCTCTCACTCTAATATCTATTGGTGTTCTCGCTCTCAAGAATATGCCTTTATTATTTATCGTTGCAGAGAATTTCCGAATGTGTCACTCCTTGGCATTAGAGCAGGCATCACTTACAACCCTTCTCTAGCTTTACGTCAGTTTGGTTATGCATGAAGAAATGGCCCTCATGACATGCTAATCAAGGGTTTTGTCTTCGACTACGACAATGATCTGCAAGGTTATCGTCTGAGGTTCATATGCACTTGGGGCATGATTAAAAATATTGATCGTAAGACTTTAGGGCACAAGAATTCCATCCCTTTGGAACCTTACCTCAAATGGGTGCGAGCTCGTGCTAAAATTCTTATGATGCCATATCCCTCCATCTTACCAGTGATCTTAGAGCCTATTGTTCAAGAGGATGAGTCTTGCATTATTCTTCATCTCGACATGGATAAAAGAAAAGTCGGTGGCGACTCTTGCTAACCGCAACATTTTGTGATAAAATGCAAAACCAGTAAAGTCAGTTCTCCCACCGTATTATGCTTCTGATGAGCCATTTCTTTTCCCCTTCGGTCATAGAGCGCATTGGCTTCACCTTCTTTCTTCTTCTGGTAGCCACCAAAAAACTTCTTTGTATTACTAACATTAGCTCCATAAACATCCTTCTGAATCTTTCCAATCTTAATTCCAACTTCGATTCTTTCCCCACAAGTTACTGATTCAGAAAAAGTATCGGAAATACTATAAGCAATAAGAAATATAGTAGTTCCCTTGCAGGGTGCTGGTAAACATGTCTACCATTTCTCTTTCCATCATTGGCGGTTGGACCCTAGCTTCCAGCTCATGCCACCTTTGTGCATATTCCTTAAATGACTCATTCTGTTTCTGCAACAGATTCTGCAACTGAGTTCTTGTAGGCTCCATGTCAGAGTTATATCGATAATGCTAGATGAAAGCTTCATCTAGCTCTCTCCAAGTACGAATATGGTTTCTCTCAAGTTGTATGTACCATTCTAATGGCCCACTAGTCAGACTGTCCTGAAAGAAGGGTGTGAGTAGCTTTTCATCATTAGAGTATGCTGACATCCTCGTGTAGTAAGACTTGACATGTGTCCTTGGACAGGAGGTTCCTTGGTACTTCACAAAGTCTGGCACTTCAAATTTTGGAGGAATCCTTACTTCGGGGACTAGTCCTAAATCAGACATATCAAGGTCCATGGCACCCTGATTCTCAAAACCCGGCATACGCTCCTCGAGCATATGCAACTTCTTATCAGCTTCGGTAGGTTCATCAACATTAGAAATCTAGTCCCCATAGTTATCCTCCTCAGGCAGTTGAGCAGGTAAATGAACAGGTCTTGGCTGGACAAAAGGTTGTACATTATTCTGACGAGTAGGAGTGGGTGGAGGCAGATTTCCCACAACTTAAATAACAAGAATACCTTGATTATTACCAGCAAGATTACCAAGGTTAACAACAAGACCATTTTGAAGATTAACCCCAGCATTTGCATTCAGATTCTGACCACCTAGATTACCATTAAGATTTTGACCACCTAGATTACCAGCATCTCCTAGAGGAGATCTCAGAGTTCCATTCCCATTATATGTAGTTGCGGCAAGCCTCTCAATTAAGGCTCTTAATTCTTCCTTCTGACGGGCCATATTCTGGATGATCTCCATTAAGTGTTCAACCCGAGTGTCCATCTTGACACCTATAGCAGCAACATCGGCCTAAATCTGTTCCATATGTCTTCTTGAATTACCTCTGGTGTTGTATCGGTGAGAATTGGAAGTAGAAATCTCTAAAAAGAACTAGATTAGACATAAGAAAACCTGCTAGAACCACCTGCTATGATATGCAATGTTATGAATGCATGATTATGCATGCAATGTTTTATCATTTCCAGAGCGTTCAAGAATTTTGTCAATTATCAAAAAATAACACACAACATGATATAGGAGATAGGAAATAATCAATCATCGAGAGAGCACATAATTCCAATAACTATTCTTTCATTAAATAAAACTTCAAGTCAAACTGAGTTCATACAAGACAATCAGTCATAATACGACAAAGAAGATAAAACCCTGACGAACAAGCCTGGAGGTGATTTTCTAACAAAATTAAACAACAATTAAACATCCAGCTCTGACTAGATCGAAAAATCATTGTCTCCCCATTTGGATCTTGAGCCTTAAAATTTCTTTGACAGTATGTGTTAATTGAATACCATGCCCCTTGAGTCAAGCCTCTGCTGTGAGCCTCTGGGTGCTTTCCTCTTCAAGCCAGACGCCTTTGTCTAGAAATTGCTTCTTCGGAACTTTGACTTTGGTTTCGTATCTCTTCTCTACTTCAGCCTTGGATTCTCTAAGGATGTTGCAGTCTCGACACCTCTGCTTGTACTTATTATCAATCTCAACAACAATTCAATGGTGATCTTCGATAGAAATATAATCATCTTCAGCTCTGGTTCCATTTGTGGAAGTACTTCTCCCCTCGTGCACTTTGAGCTTGCAAGCTATTTCTTTATTCTCTTCCCTTAAGAAATATAGTTTCATCTCCTTAGCTTCCATATCTATACGCAGGTGTTGGTTCATAATATGCACTTGGTATAAGCTCTCTTTAGGAACATCATGCTGCAAATCGTCAGGCTGTGGGTACAAAGGGACTTCCCTTTAGAACGATAACACGAGTGTTCTCGCTCTTTCTTTGACCCAATCAACATAAGGTCCAAAAGCTATCATCTCTTTCTATCCATAGAAATATTTCCCCTATCTGAAGATTTTAGTCCAGGCAATCTCTATCCTCTGTAGCATCTCATGATCTTATCCCTTATACCTCTGGTGTTTGGATTTGAAATAATGCTTGTACATCGTCAGTAGGGTTTTATTCAAAAGCACACCACTTTAGATTCTAGATATATTATTCATTATCCTCCTTCCAGAGGTATTTTCTTTATTCACAAGATATAAGTATCAAAAGCATAGAAAAAAATTTAAGAATGAATATGAATGGATTAATTCAAGACAAGCATATTCAATGCATTATGATTAATATTAAAAAAAAATCAAGTTTTGCATACAAGAAAGTACTCAACAAAACAAGAAAGATTACAAATGAGAATGCAAATGAAACTAGAAAATTTCCATATTGAGGAGACTAGACTCCGTATGAACTTATTGCTTCAAAATATGCACTTTATAGTCTTGACACCACTAAGCCAAAGGAGAACCCAAATACGACCATTCGGTGTGAAATTGATGACCTTTGCATCAAGAAAGTCTTGCACTTTATCTCTGAATGGTTTACAATATTCAATTGAATGGCAAGGGGACCCAACATGGAAATCACAAGGGATTCCCTCAAAAGATGTGATGAATTCTTTATCAAGAAAATTTTCATAAATTGCATCACAAAGTGTCTTCTACTACAGAGAAGAAATGCCAACCATCTTCTACTATACAAAAGAGAAAATCAACCGATGAGTTCTGGGGCATCTCCTACTACACACAAGAAGCACCATCTTATATTACACATAAGCAATATTCAAAAACTGTAACAAAGGATCTTATACTACATAAAAGAAAATAAACTTCATCTCCTAATTCATAAAAGAATCTGCGTCTTCTACTACACAAGAAAAATCCATAAGCAATACCAAAGGATCTCCTACCACATAGAAGAAAATAAACTCTGAACATAGAAATCGACCTTTGAGGTATTGTTCTTCTACACATAAGCAGATGTCAAAGAACTAGACATATTATAATTCTTCATCACAGAAGCATCACCACGCATTCTACTTCACAGAAGAAGCACTCAGTTGAGGAGAAAGAGTCTGAAGTAGGTTTCCAAACATGGGCTTGACTTTGCAAAAGAAGCCAGACAAGTTCCAAAATTTATACTTCAACCTCTTGCAGTCTTTAATATCATAAGAAGGTGCCCCAGAATAGGAGACACATCTAGAATTTGCATTGAAATCAGGAAAGAGGTTTGTAGGAGGAGGACCCAAAGAGCAGAGCATTGGGATTGTATCATCATGCTTCTCACGCTTCTTCTATCTATGCTGATAAACTTTGCCCCATGGATTCACTTGGAAAGTAGAAACTAGTTGCTGACGAGAAAATCTGGGAACACGAAGTTGTGGATGAGACCCACAAAGTATTTTATGATTTGAAAAATGTCCCTGTTGTACTCCAAAATTTTCCCTCCCATTTTCACACAAGACATACTCCTAGAGGTCCTCAATTGCTCAACTTGACTACGGATTGACCAGGAAAATCCTCCTCTTAAGACAATAAGCCTCAAACTAGGGTTCCACTCCTCATCAAGATGGTTGAGTTCCAAGGATCCCAAATGGTCTCCATTGTCCTGATATGTCCTCAAGATCATCCATGCTAAGTTTCATGCCTTGCACAACAGGTTTGCTCAGTCAACTACTCAAATGCCTGAAAATCAACTATACTAGGTCAAAAGTCAACTGTGGCCCAAATATAGTCAAACTTCAAGATTTTTGGTCAACATCAACATTTTGAAGTAATATCCATCATTTGATCAAGGGTTGATCATGATTCCTCAAGAAATGCTCCTAACTCATCAAATGTCAAAAATGACAAATTAGGGTTTCTATAGGAAAAGTCAACCAAACTTTGACCAGGCATAACTTTCTCATACTTTATCAAACATTTTCCAACCAAGGCTCATCTTGAAGGGAATCCAATTCCCTAAAATTTCTCTTCATCCCTCAAGTTCAAGAAATTCCTCAATCAAAAGATATAAGCTCAGACATTATAGGTCCATTCAAAAAGTCAACAAAAACACCTTTTGGGTCAAAGCTCCTTACATGGACATGGAATATCTAATTAAGATGAGACCAAAAGGATTGTTTAGAGGACATCCTAAGCTTTCTAAAAAGTCCAAGAACACCCTCTTAGGGTAAAAAATGAGAGAGATATGCACTGCTAAAGTTGACCAAATTTTGGAAATGTGCATGAAGTCAACATTGACCTAACTTGAATTTTTTCCAAATGGTCCCATGTTTTCATGCTTGCAACTTGTTCCTAACATGGCCCACGACCCTTGAGCTCACTCATATATTATTCCATTATTTTTATTATTTATTTTGATTATTTATTCATTAAAAGTCAAAATTAAATAAAGAAATAATAGAAAATATGTAAGATATGATTTTCAAATCTTTTCCTTATCAAATAATCATCAAAACATGCTGGAAAATCAAAGCAAAATCGTGGAGGAAGGAAAAGATTGGATTTGTTCCAAAAATAAGCAAAAAATCACATAATTGAAAGGAGGATATTTTCTCATGAAATCATTGGATTCTTTCCATATTTGCAACCCTAATGAGATACACTACATAAACACAAGAACCCTAAGTCAAATAGGACGTGAAAGCTGCCTCCACAAGTCCAGAAAATTCCAAAATTTTCACAAAAAAAGTGCCAATTGGATTCATAGTTATAGAGGGATTCAAAACATCCCGAGGCTTACAATCAATTACTAGAGATACTCTGAAGCTAGTTGCATCATGCCGGGATGCCAAAGCTCCAAGAATCATCACCTACATCATCACGGTTTGCTACATTTTTTCAAATTCGTATCCGTGTATTCTTGCATTATTAATCTGTTTTGATTGCATATTTGTGTTTGTATGGATGCATAGAAAGTTTCTGTATAGTTGAATTCGTGTTTAGATGCAGGATGTGTGATATGCCATTGTTAGGGTTTAGAGGTTCGTTTTAGGGCTTGCTGTTTCAGGCAAAATCAAGGCCAAAGATGAACACCATTGCACTTAAGAGATCAAGCCCAGTTGATCTATATAATTAGATTTGATTTATCTCGCCTGGTGTTGGTTTTTGAAATTTGCAGGTTTATAGTTACAATATATGTCCGTATGTAAAAGTCCTTCCTAAAATGACAATTCCTTTGGAGAAGACAATGGCGTGTTCAAACCTGGTTGGGCAATTTGAATCTCGCGCGCGTTTTATGACAGCCACTAACCATTATTCAATATATTATATTTTGTTTATTTATATTAACAAAAGACCAAGTGGTCGATTGGCAAGCAGGAAGGGTATTAAAGCATTGTGTGTGGGAGGTCAGGGGTTCAACCCCTGCCTCCAAAATATTATATTTTCTCAATATTTCCTTGAAGATTCTATGCTATCATCACAAGCATGCTCACTGTATACCTCCAGATCATCACCCTTGGATCAATCAGTGGTCAGATCTAACGCTTTTAATGAAGCTCTCCATGGTGGACATCCCAGCAAGCTTCCCACTGAATCCAGCGCTTGCTATGGGCCAATAGACTTGGGCTTGACAGAATTCAACAATAACACCCTCCAATCTGGGCCTACACCCCCCTCAGGCCTAATTTCTAATCTTTTCTAGTTTTTATTTATATATTATCATTATTTAGTTTAACTATTTTCTATTAATCAATTTTTCTCATAAAAAACCATAAAATTAAAGTCACAAAAAAATAGGATTTAGTTTTTTAATAAATTAATTCTTTGCAAATTAATAATTTTAATTAACTTTAATTTTGTTTCATTAATTAAAATTAATTAGGAAAATTAGGTTTAAACTTCAAATCTTTTTTTCATAAAATCCCAAAAAATATTTTTAACAATCAAATTAGATTTCTAGGGCTTTTAAACTTTTATCCAGTTAATTCTCGCACGTAATTACTTTTGCCATACGATTAATTTTCACTATTGATGTAACTACGCCCGGTTTGTAATAGCTTAATTAAGGGTTTTCAATTCTGCATTTTTACTTTTCAGTCATTAATTATGTAATTGCACCAAAGCCTTGTATTAGTTAGGAACTTTATCTTTCCGCCATTTATTTTCCCGCTCGATAAACTGTTTAGATGAATGTTTAATAGGGTTTCCTGAAAGATAATGATTAATTGAACCTAGATAACCCTAATTGAGCAAGATAAGATATATCTGAAAAAGCACACTTTTGCACACTTACACCCCTAGGGTATTACCTCACTTGGTTGCCTTCGGAAACAATGGTCATGTCCCTCGAACGTAGGGATACTCTTAGCAAAGACCCTCAGTTTAAAATCATCATAAAGATCATAGTCCCTAAAATGTCCCTCGAGTTTCCCGCGAGAAATGATCTTATGATGATAATCCCTTCGAAATGCTAAGGTATCTTTACATGTTACCTTCAATGACCATAAATGTCCCTTTCGGTAGTCCCTCATACATCCAATTACTAGGGTTACCTACTCACTAATAGTAGGATAACACAGTCTAAAGGATAGGAGGAAAATAACAATCTTTTTTTGAGTAGGTAGATAACTATTAGGTACTTGCTCAAACAATCCTCTTTTACACACTTTAAAATACTTTTTCAGACAAAAGTTTTCAAAACACTTTATCACACTCTTGGGGGCTGATACAAGAGTTACCATAAAGTGAATCACCACACTAAGGCATTTTTCAAAGCTTTTCAAAACACACAAACATAAGAAATTTTTGAAAATGAGCAAGTACCTAAGAGCCCATGGAAAACCATGGATGGAAAGGGTGATAACACCTTCCCTTTACATAATCTACCCCCGTACTCAGAAATCTCGAAAAAAGGTGTTTTTCTGTTCTTTTCACCCTTTCCTTATCGGATAAAAGAAAATCCGGTGGTGACTCTTGCTTACCGTGACATTTGCGAACAAAAAACGCAAACTAGTATTAACAGTCGGTTCTGCCACCGTATCACAGAACTGGCGACTCTATTGGGGACTTAACTTATAAAGTGGGGTTTACCTTAAGATCTAGGTCATGTTAAATTGCTTTCTTTTGTTTTCTTTGATTGCTTTACTTTTAAAGGTTTGTTAGGGTATTCTTGTATAGATCCTATACCCGGATCGGGGGACACTTTTTAGGTAAACAACAATATATCGTGGAGATTGTACGGTGTAGACCGATATGGTTGAAGTGATAGCTGTGTTGGTGTGACACTTTGGTTGGTATCGGTATCCCTTGTGTTGAATCGAGGAGAATACGGGGCCGCCGTGTGGTGTCGTGAAGCACTAACGAACCTTAAAACCTTAGTTGAACAAACTTGGCCATTAGAAAGTAATGAGATAGCCGGTCTCTGTATAAAGATTGGAATTGGTTGATACTGGATACTACACTCATTGATATTGGACTTTCGGGATGTTTCAGCCGTAAGAAAAGATTGCTAAGCTGAGATAATACCGATAAAGAAAGATCTGTGATATTGAGACTCCTAAGAACCCGATTACTATTTCTAGGACAGGTTTTAATCCAACTAAACTTCAAGAGGGGATTGTGATACGGTGAGAAAACTGACTTGATTGTTTTGCGTTTTATCGCAAATATTGCGGTTAGCAAGAGTCGCCACTGACTTTTCTTTTATCCAAAAGGAAAGGTGAAAAAGCACAGGAAAGACCTTTGAGATTGTTTCTTGAGTTCGGGGGGTAGATTATGAAAAGGGAAGGTATTAGCACACTTTTCATCCATGGTTTTCCATGGGCTCTTAGTTACTTTCTAGATCACTTGCTTTTGTTTGAAATTGTGCTTTGTATGGTTTTGAAAGTATTTTATAAAAGAGGCCATTGCTTAGGCAATCTTTTTAATGATTCTTGTTCATAAAAATGTATACAAAGATGTTGATCTTTTTGAAAATGTTTTCAATTTTGTAAGATGTTTGGAAATGTGTGTGTTTGTTTTGAAAATAGAAATGATATTTATTTCGAAATGGAGCAAGTAACTAAAAGTAATCTACCTACTCAAATGTCTTTCTTGTTCATTTTCTTCTCCTTTGACATTGTTGTCTTACCATTGATTTGGTAAGCAACCCTATCTTTGGATGTAAACGGGACGGACGTGGGTCATCGTATAGCCATGATTAGCAATATTGCAAAGTATCTTAGCATTTTTTGAGGGACTAAGATCATTTTTGTAAGGCAACTTTGAATAGCGTCATCGAGGGACTATGATCTTGTATTTGTTTGTTTTTGCTAAGACACCTTACACGCGTAATATGGTCGTTTTTGTATAAGGTAACCAAGTGGGTTAACCCTAGGGGTTTTTTGTGTGCAAGTGTGTCATTTTCATGCTTGATTTTGTCTTGGATTAGGGTTTTCTATTTGATTGATTTTATCTTGCCATACAAACCCTAGTTACTAGCATATCATGTAAAAGCGATAAATTGCGAAATTTTAAAGTTACTACGCTATTATAAACATTTTTGGGAGGGGGTATACAATTTACGAATGGGGATTACAATAATATAAACCTAATTAATCTATTAAAACCAAATTGAATATGTACAAATATTGGAATAAATAATATACAAGATGAATTAAATATGCAAAGGTATGTAAATGCAAAGAAGATTTTTGCTTGTTTTTTTATGAAAAAAGTTTTAACCTAAACCTAATAAATAAATCAAGATTAACTTAAATCAATTAAGAGAAGAAATTATTTTAGAAAAGATTTTTTTGAATAAACCCTAATTCTATTTGATTAAAAGGAAATAAATTTCTTTAAGAAAAAAGTAAGTATTTTTTGTATTTTTTCATCTTGAAAATAATATATGGCATTATGAGATATTTTGGTCTTTTTTATACTAAAATAATATGTTTAATGGGTGTGAAGAAAAATAAATATTTAAACTAGTTTTAAATTTAATTTACAAATTTAATTAATAAAAATGGATAATATATAACTAAATAAAAATATTTTTTTGTGAGAAAAATAAAATAAAATAAGCTAAAATATAAATCTATCATTTTTATATTTTTAATGATTTTTAATATTAAGAAAAATACATTTAATAAAATAAAATGAAAGTAAAATAAATAAATAAAATTATGTTGGGCCAGGGGTGTCATGAGCAAACAGGATGTGAATGTTAGAAAAAAAATCACAAGGCCCAAGAATCAGAAGCCCAGCGCTGCAAAGGGACAAAAAATGGAAAAATATGAGAAAATTGCAAAAGGCAGGGCGCTAAGGCTCGAACCCGTGACCTATAACATTTTTGCGCCCTGCTTTACCACTAGGGTGGCTGTACATCCATTTATATAAACACAATCATAAATATATATTAGAAAATGCCCCCTGAAGGCAACTTCATCTTCAACCTTGAGCCATGGCCAGATCACCTGTATCTTCTTCATTTTTCCATAAAAATGGAAAGTTCAAACATGAAAGTTATGGTGTTTCTTCCCACGAGTTCAACCATATAATTTATTTAAACTAAAAGTCAAAGATCAAAGCTAATTTTACTTTCCCTAATTTGAAACCTAATTTTTCCAGAAATTTAAAATCCAAAATTCTCTATATATAGTTAATATAAATGAAAATTATGAACATGGTTAGCTTTAGGGCAAGGATATCTACATTTTTCTTTCACAAATCAGGACCAAATAATGCTTGTATGGGGAGATAGAAGTTTTAGTTTTTACCTCTTTCAGCTGGGATCGTGAATGGAGTTTGAACAAGTTTTGAGAAGGCCTGAGGATCTGTTTAGCTTGCTTGGACCTCCCGGAGTGTATTCCAATCCTTACTTTGTCTTGAAGGTCCCTGAATCTCCCTACTCTAGTCAACCTGCAAGCTCAATATTTGAAAATGGTGGATGGATGAGGAGGAGTTACAGTGAGGGAACATGGGTCTGGATCACTTAGATATGAATTGTATTAAGTGTTTAGGTGGTTAAAACTCAAAACGCACGAGTGGATTTGGAGATGGTTGTATAAGGTTCAAAAATGTCAAGTTATGGAAAATTCTGAGTTGTAGAGTGTTTGGGAGTGTTTTAGAGTCTTAGCATTCATCTTATGTTATAATACATTTGTGTATATGTATGGAAACGGTTAGAGATCAATCCACTCCAGGTTTATGAGTTATAGCCTTTTGGCTCTATAACTTGCTTTTGAAGAAAAGTGAGGAGACAAGTCTCTAAGTGTGGTACAAGCCTGATCTGAGTTGGTAGAGACCTTAGACAAGTTTCTTTTGTTTTCGACTTTGCTTGTGTGCAGAGAAAACAATTGAGAGGCTCAAGAAGTTTAAAATTGCAAAAGTAATGCTTTATCAAAATGGAAATGACAACTTTGTGTCAAAAATGGAATTGTAACTTGGATAAAGGCTCAAGTGTTTGGATTAAAACTCTAACAGCCTTGTAAACATTTAATTATGGAGTGAGAAACAAGTTTGAGGCCCGCAAAGCAAAGATTATGCAGCCTAGGCTTGGATTTGAATTTTTGTTCATCATGAAATGGCTTCAAATCAAATTGATAAATCACCAACTTCATCTCTTCGATTCTCCCTACTCAGGAATGATCTCAAGCAGTTCTTGGACATTTAGGAAAGCTTGCAATATTCTCCACAACTCATCTTTTAATTTCTTTTGAAAATTACCTTTGGAACTATGTTAAAAAATGGCATGAAGTTAGGTCAAAAATCTGCCTAACTAGGGAAAAATTTCACTAAGTTATTTTAGTTCATGAGCATGTATTCACAAAATTATATCTTGAGATTCAAGCATTTTTAGGAGGAATTGTATGAAGAAAAGTTTTAGATTTCATGGAGATCTACAACTTTAATGTTGGAAGTTTCTTTTGAATCATCTTGCATCATGGTGAAAATTTGGCTCAAAGTTGAGAAAAAATGAGAAATTTTCTATACTTAGAAAAATTTCTAAGTTAAGAAATTTCAACTTTTCAAAACAAAATCTTAAATCCTTGATTTCTTGATGAGAAAGTTTCACATTTTGACATGTTTTGATGAATTATGATCTTTGGCACTTGATTTTGACCAAAAAGTCAGAGTTTGACTTTTCAGTATACAGTTGACTTTTGATCAGTTGACTGCAAAATTCATCTGTCAATCCAATGGACTTGCAATGTTTTGAACCATGTTATTAGGTCAAAATAATGAAATTGAACTCTTTAAATCATGCTTCAAACCAATTTATCATTTTCTAGATCAAAAATCAGACATTGCCCCTTCCCAGTCAAAACCCTAATTTTGACCAATTTGCCCTTTTGATGATTTGACCAAATTTCTTGAGGAGTTGTGGTCCAAACTTGATCAAATGATACATATGAGCCTAATATGTTGACGTGGATAAACAATTATGAATTTTGACTGTAAATAGGCCATGGTTGACTTTTTCCCCAATACAATTGATTTTTAGGTCAACTGTCCAATTGACTGATCAAAAATGTGATTCAAGACTTGAAACTTGACATGAGTAATATTAGGGGTCCATAATGATTCTTTAAAGTCATATGAAGCATTGATAGTCCAAAAATACCTGTGTAAACTCAAACCCTAATTTTGGTCATCAGTGCATGAGGAGGTGTCTTGAGTTGGTCAAACCCTAATGCAGTCTTGAGTAAAAGAGATTTTGTGAGAGAATTCTTGATAAGTGAGAGGGAAAATTTTGGGGTACAACAAATTCCCATGTTCAATCTTATTAAACCAGAAGAGTTATACTGGCGAGTTTTCCCATTCGTGACTCGAAGGTGGAAGATGATTGGACACTAGAGTGCCCAGAAATTTGCACTCGACGATGCGATGATAGAAGGAATGGGATTATAGATGCCATTTGTAGAGGTGATAGAAAGATGTAGGAGATGGGATTGCAGATGCCATCCAAGAGTGATTTTTGAATTGTAATTTGTAAGCTGAAAGAATGAGTATCAGAATGGCGTCCGTGTCTGGGGCATATCTGTATTGTATCTGGAAGAGGCTTTGATTAAGTATTATAATGGCATCCGCGTTTGGAGCGTATCTATATTGCGTCTGAAGTTTGAATCTGAATGAGTATCAGGATGGCATCCGTATTTGGAGAATATCTAAACTGCATCTGAAAGCTGAATCTGAATGAGTATCAGGACGGCGTCCGGGTCTGGAGCGTATCTGAACTGTATCTGAAAGTTGAATCTGAATGATTACCAGGATGGCGTCCGGGTCTGGAGTGTATCTGAACTGTATTTGAAAGTTGAATCTGAATGAGTATCAAAATGGCATCCGGGTCTGGAGCATATCTAAACTGTATCTGAAAGTTGAATCTGAATGAGTATCAGAATGGCATCCGGGTCTGAACTGTATCTGAAAGTTGAATCTGAATGAGTATCAGAATGGCATCCGAGTCTGGAGCGCATCTGAACTGTATCTCTAGATTGAACATTGTTAAAGGTAGCTGTTAATCTTATCCTGAAAAGGGAAAAATTTTAGCTAAAATTCCAAGTCATGATACATGAAATGTATGCATAATGGGATTATGTTGTATGCATTCGTGCTTATCAATGTTTATGATATATGAATGCGATGTATGCGTATGTGAGCTAATTTGCTGTATTGTAGTTGGATTGGGGAAGATAAATCCCTGACTGCTATTGAGGATATGTAAGTCTTCATGCTTTGAAGTCGAAGTGTTAATGAATTTCCATCGAGAGAAATAAACTCTGTTGTAAGGGAAATGCCATGTACTGCTTGTAAAATCCTATTGGGGGAATCCTGAGAAATTTCACGACTTCTATTGGGGATCAACAAATTGAAGCTTTATTCCGCTGGGGATTTAAACGACGTACTGCAGAGGATTACCTATGGAATATCCTAGAGATATTTTCCTATCCTCTCAACCTATCAGTAATTTCCTCTTTTCATTTTGTTTATTTGTAAACCGTAATTATGTTCAAATGCATATGCTCAACAATGAATCATTGGACGTTTTCGTAAACAAAATAAGAGTAAAGAATGTAAGTACGAAGTGCGCCTAAGAGGGGGGGGGGGGGGGGGGGGGTGAATTAGGTACTTTAAAAATTCTGGTTTTTAGTGATGATGGTTCTTATTTTTCTGGTTAATGGTGAGTTTAGAAAAGCGTAAAATGCAGAAAAATAAAAGACACAGGCGATATATCCTGGTTCCCCTCACAGTCCGAGAGTACTCCAGTCCCCTTTCAACATGAAAAAGATTTCCTTATTGTGGCAAACTTAAACAAGAAATACCAAACAACCAAGAATAATCCTCTTGGATTTTCACTCTGTTAACTATGAGAACAATCCTCTCAAAGTGACTACACTTGTATCCAATAATTTTGGAAAGACAAGATTTCAAAAACACTTAAACTTATTTCCAACAATCCTGGAAAAATAAGTAAATAACTATCAATATTTGAGTTTGAGTGAATTGAGTAGTATTTATCACTTAGAGTGATTTAACAATGTATGATCTTCTCTTCCAATAATATTATTATACAATGACTCAAGATATAATTTCTCAAAGTTTTCTGTTTAACAATGTATGAAAATGTGTAGAAAACTTATGCATGAAAGTGAAGGAATGCTTGAGTTTGTATTTTGAAAATTCAGAAAATATTTATGGAAGAGGTGTTGAAAAAGATTTTGAAAAGGAATATTTATATGTTCATAACAACCTTTTGAAACATCATGAATTTCTGAAAATGTATCATGAACAAATGCCAAGTTTGAGTGAAAGGTTTTAATGAAAAGGTATGATGAACAGGCATGTGAAAAGTTGCTGTTTTTTAAAATCGTGCAGCATGCAATCGATTGCACCCTTTGTGTAAATCGATTGCACAAGGTTTCAATAACTATATTTTCAAAAGTTTTTAGTGTGCAATCGATTGCACTAGCAATGCAAATTGATTGCATGTACAGTCAGTAGCAAAAAGTAAGCGAGTGCAATCGATTGCACTAGAAATGTAAATCGATTGCACTGAGAAACAGAAGCAAACTTTTTGAAAATTTTAAGTATGCAATCAATTGCACAAGCAATGTAAGTCGATTGCATAGAGAAACATAAGAAAAAGATCTGAAAAAATGAAGCATGCAACCAATTACACTAAAATGCAAATCGATTGCACTCAAGTGAAAAATGAAATTTTAATTTTGAAAAACTTGAGTAATGATTTTTAAACATTTCTTTTTCAAAATTTAGCATCTATATCTTAAGATCAAAGTAAGTAATATTATTATACCTTGAAAGTTGTTGAGAGCTTTGAACTGAAGATATTGTCTTTAGATGTTTTGAGCTTGATTATAAATCTTTGCCCTCTCTGTCAATCATGGTTTGTCTTCATCAAAACAAAAGCTCATTATAGAAGCTTGATTTTACATTCTCCCCCTTTTTGATGATGACAAACAATCTTGCTTTATGCGATGTACTTTTCAGAAGAGCTTCTCCCCCTAAGATGCAAAACTCCCCCTATGTAGGAGAGGGTTGGAATCCTTTGCATTTCTTCATCTTGGTTGGAGTGTACCTTTAAAAATTAAGACAAGGAAAAATACAAGCATAAAGTATCACATCTTTCTCCCCCTTTGACATTATAAAAAAGAAGGGAAAGATGCACAAAACAAATAATAATAGAGAAATATATTGAGAAAATTTTAGAATTAAACAAGTAACACAAATTGTTTAAGAATTACACATAAATTTGAACAAGTAAAACATTGAATAACAAGACAAGAACATAACAGAAAAAGGTTAGCCAGAACTTTAAGGGTGATGCATGTCCGGATGGTTATAAGACCAAGAGCCTTGATTCGAGAATTATTGTTGAAGTGAGGGTTCTGTGTAGTGTTGAGGAGGTGCAGCTGGATTATTTGGATCATATGGTGGAATATGAAGATGAGAGTAAATGTATTAAAATTGTTGATTCACATCTGTGCGGAAGTCATTAATCTGGGTTGTAGTGGAATCATTGGTCGCACTCCATTGATTGTTGATGTTGGTGTTCATGGAAGCAAATTGTTGAGACATGTAATCCATAAGCTCTTGATTGCTTGGACCAGAGGGAGCAGTAGGAGGAGGAGGCACAACTTCACCGCCTTCGAATTCTTGGTTATTTCCTTCATCGCCAACAACATCTTCACCAATGTAAGTGATGGTTTTTGTTTCCGGATTGTAATGCACGCCCATTCTGGAGTCAACATTCTTAATGGGAATCTTGTTTAGATTAGGATCCATATTCACCTTTTCAAACCCAGCAAAATCCACACCAAATTCCTCCATAATTAGAGTAACAAAATAAGCATATGGAAGAAATTTGGATTTTGCATCGACTCTCAGCATATGCACCATGATAAGTCTTGCCCAGTTTACACTTACCCCTTTCTTTCTTGCATAAATTAGCTGCATTTCAAAGTCGGTAACAGTGCAGTGGTTTCCAGCTCTTGGAAACATAATATAGACCATAAAATAATGATATAAGCGATCGTCTATATGGAGGTTACCTGCACTCCAGGAGTCTATGAATGGAATTACTCCGCCAAGACCACAAACCCGTTTGGCGCGAAATTCAGCTTCACTTAACTGCCCAATGCTGTAAAAGAACTCCTTTTTCCGATAGTCATCCCAAATCTCATTTTCAGGGTCATATAGGGAACTTCCAGTGAAAGGAATATGAAGGATGTCACCAACAACCTGAGGAGTTAGAGAGATACGAGTACCCAGCACACATGTGACTATTTTGCCTTTGTGGGGTGTTAGATTACTGAAAAACATTCTTACCAAATCCGGGTAATATGGACCGAATGACGAAATCAAGGGTTCTAGACCATAAGCAGCTAGATCATTTTGAAAGGAAAAGCATTCTTGAGGAAAGGAGGATAGCATACCATATTTGGGGTTGGATACTATTTTCCTTTGAAAGTCTTTGATAAATCTGGCTTCTTGCTCTTCGGTGAGAGTTGAAAGCAATGGATTGGATGTTGAATCAACCTTTTTCTTCCCTTTTTCTGAAGCTGGAGCCTTTCTCTTTTGTCTTGAAGCCATGAGAATGGAGTTTTAGGGTTTTGGGGTTTTTAGGTTTTGAGCTGAGATTTGGAAATGATTTGGGTAGATAGGGAATGAGTGTTTTGGATTAAAGTGTATGTGGCTTGGCAATATGAGAGAGAGGAATTCTAACCAACATAATTTTTCTGTCATAAAAGCAAGTTGCAGTACGTGCAATCGATTTGCATTTTATGTGCAATCGATTTGCACACAAACAAGATCAAAATAAAATAGAAATGCACAGAGTGCAATCGATTTGCACTTGAAACAGAATGGACAGAATTGAAAATACTCAGTGAGAAATCGATTGACACTCTTTGTGCAATCGATTTGCATCAACAAAAAATGTCCAAAACCAAATTTTTCTTAAAACATTAAATACTACATAACATAGATTAACATATAGCATGTATAAAACATATATAAAATTATATCAAGGGTTGAATGCACCTTATAAGTCGTGTTCGTCAAGTATGCCAAGCTCTCGTCGAATTTTGTAGAAAGGTTCTCTTGCCGAAGGTTTGGTGAAGATATCGGCAAGCTGATTATGAGTATCTACAAAGGTTACCTCGACATCTCCTTGAAGAACATGATCATGGAGGAAATGATGTCGAATGTCTATGTGTTTAGTTCTTGATTTCATGACGGGATTCTTTGTAATGTTAATTGCACTGGTGTTGTCGCATCTTAGAGGAATGCATCCTAGATCGAGTCTGTAGTCACGAAGTTGTTGTTTTAGCCACAAAATTTGAGCGCAACTACTACCCGCTGGAATATATTCAAATTTGGTCGTTCTAAGAGCAACACATGCTTGTTTCTTGCAGGCCCATGATACTAATGCATTACCAAGAAAGTGACAAGTACCACTAGTGCTTTTTCTATCCATTTTGCAACCTGCATAATCCGCGTCAGAATAACCAATTAAGTTGCAGACACTACCTTTAGGATACCATAATCCGACATTTGTTGTCCCTTTGAGATACTTCATGATCCTCTTTACCGCCGTGAGATGAGATTCCTTTGGGTTATCTTGAAAGCGGGCACAAAGACAAACACTAAACATTATGTCAGGACGACTTGCCGTTAAATACAATAAGGAGCCAATCATACCTCGATACTTAGTGATGTCGATGGAAACACCTAATTCATCTTGATCAACATATGAACCATAACCCATTGGTGTAGACATTTCCTTACAGTTATCCATGTCAAACCTTTTCAAGAGTTCCTTGCAATATTTGGATTGGTTGATGAAGATGCCATCTTTTAGTTGTTTGATTTGAAGTCCAAGAAAATAGTTCATTTTACCCATCATGGACATTTAAAATTCTCCTTGCATCATTGATGAGAATTCTTCACATATTTCTTGATTTGAAGAACTGAAAATGATGTCATCAACATAGACTTGTGCTAGCAAAGTGTCGTCTTTGATTTTCTTGATAAATAGAGTCTTATCAACTTTTCCCTTTTCGAAACCTTTTTCGCATAAGAAGTTTCTTAAACGATCATACCATGCCCTTGGTGCTTGTTTCAGTACATAGAGACCTTTCTCAATTTAAATACATGAGATGGATTCTTTAAATCTTCGAACCCCAGGGGTTGCTTAACGTAGACTTCTTCAGTGATATATCTTTTCAAGAATGCGCTTTTGACATCCATTTGGAAAAGCTGAAAATTTAATGAACAAGCATAGGCAAGTAAGAGACGAATAACTTCTAACCTTGCAACTGGAGAAAAAGTTTCTTCAAAGTCTATTCCTTCTTCTTGATTGTAGCCTCGTGCTACCAATCTTGCTTTGTTGTGAACAATTATTCCATTTTCGTCAAGTTTTTTTTTGAACACCCATCTTGTTCCAATAATGTGTTTGTTGCTTGGCCTAGGGACGAGTTCCCAAACTTGATTCCTTTCAAATTGATTCAATTCTTCTTGCATAGCGATAATCCATTGGTCATCGCCTAAGGCTTCATCAACTTTGGAAGGTTCAATTTGAGAGACAAACGCCATGTTTAAGCAAGCATCCTTGAGATTTAATCTTGTAGACACACCTTGACTTATATCACCAATTACTTTATCAATAGGATGGTCTTTATGAGTTCTCCATTATTTTGGTAGATCATTGATATTAGATTCTTGTTGAGGTGATTTTTCATGTTGGATGGGTTGATCTTTGGAAGAATTTTCTCGAGGACCTTCTAGTATTTCATCATCAGTATCACAAACAATATTATCCTCCTTGGAGGGGTTAGTTTCATCAAAATAAAAATGCATAGATTCTTCAATTGTCAAAGTTCTTTTGTTGTATATTCTATATTCTTTACTAGAGAGAGAGTAACCAAGAAAAATACCTTCATCGGATTTCTCATCAAACTTACCAAGGTTATCTTTGTCATTGTTTAAGATAAAGCATTTGCATCTGAATATGTGGAAGAAAGCAATGTTTGGTTTCCTCCCTTTGAAGAGTTCATATGGAGTTTTCTTTAAGATCGGTCTGATGTTAACTCTATTGCTAACAAAACATGCCGTGCTCACCGCATCCGCCCAAAAGTATTTTGGAAGATTTGAATCGCTAAGCATTGTTCTAGCAAGTTCCACAAGAGACATATTCTTTCTTTCTACCACTCCATTTTGTTGAGGAGTCCTTGGTGCCGAGAAGTTGTGAGATATTCCATGTTCTCCACAAAATTATTCAAATAGAGCATTTTGGAATTCTCCGCCATGGTCACTCCTTATTGAGGCAATTGTTAGAGACTTCTCATTCTGAATTTTTTTAGCATACTTCTTGAACGCCTTGAATGCATCACTTTTCTGCACTAAAAAGAATGTCCAAGTATATCTAGAGAAATCGTTAACAATAACCAAAGCATACACATTACCTCCGAAACTTCTTGTTCTCGATGGACCAAATAAATCAATATGTAACAATTGTAGTGGCCTTGTAGTGGACACCACATTCTTAGATTTGAAAGTTGATCTAGTTTGTTTCCCTTTTTGACAAGCATCACATAGTCTATCTTTGACTAAATTTCTCTTAGGCAATCCAGTGACAAGATCATGCTTGATTAATTTATTCAAGTGTTCCATATGAATATGAGCAATTCTTTTGTGCCACATCCATGAATCATCGTTGTTCGCCATGAGACATTTAACATTCAAATATGGATCATCAAGGGAAATCTTGAATATATTATTGATTCTTTTACCTTTAAGTATAACCTCATGAGTGACTTCGTCTTCTATCAAACATTCATCCTTGGTGAACTTGATTTTGAAGCCTTTGTCATAAAGTTGGCTAATACTAAGAAGATTGTGCTTTAGTCCTTCAACATAAATAACATCTTCAATGGATGTGAAAGGTGGAGCACCAACTTTGCCTTTGCCTAGGATTCTTCCCTTATTATTGTCTCCATAAGTGACAAAACCCTTGGCCTTTAGCGCTAGATATGAAAATTGGTTTATGTCTCCTGTCATATGCTTTGAACAACCACTATCAAGATACCAAAGATTGCATGTGGTCTTCAAGCATACCTGCAAAACAAATTAGGTTTTGTTAGGTACCCAAGTTTCTTTGGATACTTCATAATTAGTGCCTTTCTTTACTCACACATAATGCCCACTTGCCACACTAAAGTTTCTAACATAGCAAGCATTAGGTGTATGGCCTTTAATGCCACAATAAAAACAAGTAGGTTCAAAGTAACTTTTATATCTAGAAGGATAAGATTTATTTTTAGGAAATGTTTTCTTTTTAGGATAGCGATGAACTATTTTAGGTTTGTTCACTTTCTCTTTGGATGATTGATCACTAGCCTTAACAAAGATAGTTTTGTTAGAACTTGGTTTTAAAAACTTTGAATATCCAAGTCCACTTTTATCATTGGAGTATCTTTGTTGGCTAAGAACACCTTCCAATCCAATTTGACATTTTTCATATCTTTCAATGACTCTTTTTAATTGGACAATTTGGAAGGAGAGTGAATCACAATTTTTACATACAAAATTCTGTTTTTGTTCATCACTTGATTTTTTTTTCTTCTTTGAAATATTTTTCCATAGAAACATATTTTTCTTCTAAGGATGAAATTTGTTTCTTTTGTGATGAAATGGTTTTATACAGAATTTTGCATTCATTCAATAGTTAATTTATAGCACCTTGTGCATCACTATGAAAAAGAGAAAATTCATTACTAACCTCATTGTCTTCATCATCGGAATGGTGTGAGGCCATCAATGCTAGATTTGCACTTTCATCACTATCGGAATCGGATGAGGAACTTATTCCATTGTCCTCTCATGCGACATAAGCCTTTTTGTTCTTGAATCCCTTCTTGCTTTTGAAGCCACCTTTCTTGGAGAGTTTTGGATAATTCGGCTTGATATGACCCTGCTTACCACATTCATAACATGTGATTTCTTGTGTTGATGTGGAAGCTTCCTTTTTCTTAAATTGTTTCTTTCCTTTTGAATGAGAAAAAGGTTTGTCATTTTTACCGAAGAACTTACCAAGCCTTTTAACAAGAAGCATGAAGTTTTCATCTTCTTCCGGATTGTCTTCCTTTTCAACTTCCTTGGAATCTATCTTCAAAGCAATATTCTTGGATTTCTTCTCTTGATTTTCATGCTTTTCAAGTCTTCCGAGTTCTGTTTCATATTCTTAAAGTTTTCCAAATAATGTTGCGGATGTCACGTTGGAGAGACTTTTCTTTTCTGAATTTGTCGTTACCTTTGGTTACCATTCCCTAGTTAAGGACCTAAGTACTTTCAGATTTAGTTCATCATTCGTCAAAGTTTTACCAAGAGCACTTAGATGATTCGTCAAGTGCACAAATCTCTTTTGTAAATCAAGAATGGGTCCTCCGGGCTGCATTCGAAATAATTTGTATTCTTGACTTAGGGTATTTAGCCTTGATCTTTTTACTTCAACCGTGCCTTCATGAGTTTGTACCAAGGTATCCCATATTTATTTTGCTGTCTTGCATGCCGAGACACAGAAGAATTCATCCATGCTATGTGCACCTTGAAGAAGGTTTATTGCCTTTTTATCATAGAGAACTTTCTTCTTATCATCATCGTCCCATGCACTTTTAGGCTTTGATGATCCAACACCATTGATTATCGTTATAGGGATGAATAGACCATTTTCAACGACATCCCATATTTCTTCTCCTTGTGCTTCTAGATGTGCCTTCATGCGTATTTTCCAGAAGTCAAAATATTCACCACAAAGTATTTTCCATCTATGAAAAAGGGATTTTGATTTGCGGAAGCCATTCTGGATCTTTTAGGAGCAGGTCACCTATAACCTGCTCTGATACCAACTGTATGTACAAAGTGCGCCTAAGAGGGGGGGGGGGGGGGGTGAATTAGGTACTTTAAAAATTATGGTTTTTAGTGAAGATGGTTCTTATTTTTCTGGTTAATGGTGAGTTTAGGAAAGCATAAAATGAAAAAAAATAAAAGACACGGGCGATATATCCTGGTTCCCCTAACAGTCCAAGAGTACTCCAGTCCCCTTTCAACATGAAAGAGATTTCCTTATTGTGGCAAACTTAAACAAGAACTACCAAACAACAAAGAATAATCCTCTTGGACCAAGAACAATCCTCTTGGATTTTCACTATGTCAACTATGAGAACAATCCTCTCAAAGTGACTACACTTGTATCCAACAATTTTGGAAAGACAAGATTTCAAAAACAGTTAAACTTATTTCCAACAATCCTGGAAAAATAAGTAAGTAACTATCAATATTTGAGTTTGAGTGAGTTGAGTAGTATTGATCACTTAGAGTGATTTAACAATTTATGATCTTCTCTTCCAATAATATTATTGTACAATGACTCAAGATATAATTGCTCAAAGTTTTCTATTTAACAATGTATGAAAATGTGAAGAAAACTTATGCATGAAAGTGAAGGAATGCTTGAGTTTGTATTTTGAAAATTCAGAAAATATTTATGGAAGAGGTGTTGAAACAGATTTTGAAAATGAATATTTATATGTTCATAACACCCATTTGAAACATCATGAAGTTCTGAAAATGTATCATGAACAAATTCCAAGTTTGAGTGAAAGGTTTTAATGAAAAGGTATGATGAACAGGCATGTGAAAAGCTGCTGTTTTTTAAAATTGTGCAGCATGCAATCGATTGCACCCTTTGTGTAAATCGATTGCACAAGGTTTCAATAACTATATTTTCAAAAGTTTTTAGTGTGCAATCGATTGCACTAGCAATGCAAATTGATTGCATGTACAGTCTGTAGCAAAAAGTAAGCGAGTGCAATCGATTGCACTAGCAATGTAAATCGATTGCACTGAGAAACAGAAGAAAACTTTTTGAAAATTTTAAGTATGCAATCGATTGCACAAGCAATGTAAGTCGATTGCATAGAGAAACATAAGAAAAAGATCTGAAAAAATGAAGCATGCAACCGATTACACTAAAATGCAAATCGATTGCACTCAAGTGAAAAATGAAATTTTAATTTTGAAAAACTTGAGTAATGATTTTTAAACATTTCTTTTTCAAAATTTAGCATCTATATCTTAAGATCAAAGTAAGTAATATTATTATACCTTGAAAGTTGTTGAGAGCTTTGAACTGAAGATATTGTCTTTAGATGTTTTGAGCTTGATTATAAATCTTTGCCCTCTCTGTCAATCATGGTTTGTCTTCATCAAAACAAAAGCTCATTATAGAAGCTTGATTTTACATTCTCCCCCTTTTTGATGATGACAAACAATCTTGCTTTATGCGATGTACTTTTCAGAAGAGCTTCTCCCCCTAAGATGCAAAACTCCCCCTATGTAGGAGAGGGTTGGAATCCTTTGCATTTCTTCATCTTGGTTAGAGAGTACCTTTAAAAATTAAGACAAGGAAAATACAAGCATAAAGTATCACATCTTTCTCCCCCTTTGACATTATAAAAAAGAAGGGAAAGATGCACAAAACAAATAATAATAGAGAAATATATTGAGAAAATTTTAGAATTAAACAAGTAACACAAATTGTTTAAGAATTACACATAAATTTGAACAAGTAAAACATTGAATAACAAGACAAGAACATAACAGAAAAAAGGTTAGCCAGAACTTTAAGGGTGATGCATGTCCGGATGGTTATAAGACCAAGAGCCTTGATTCGAGAATTATTGTTGAAGTGAGGGTTCTGTGTAGTGTTGAGGAGGTGCAGTTGGATTATTTGGATCATATGGTGGAATATGAAGATGAGAGTAAATGTATTAAAATTGTTGATTCACATCTGTGCGGAAGTCATTAATCTGGGTTGTAGTGGAATCATTGGTCGCACTCCATTGATTGTTGATGTTGGTGTTCATGGAAGCAAATTGTTGAGACATGTAATCCATAAGCTCTTGATTGCTTGGACCAGAGGGAGCAGTAGGAGGAGGAGGCACAACTTCACCGCCTTCGAATTCTTGGTTATTTCCTTCATCGCCAACAACATCTTCACCAATGTAAGTGATGGTTTTTGTTTCCGGATTGTAATGCACGCCCATTCTGGAGTCAACATTCTTAATGGGAATCTTGTTTAGATTAGGATCCATATTCACCTTTTCAAACCCAGCAAAATCCACACCAAATTCCTCCATAATTAGAGTAACAAAATAAGCATATGGAAGAAATTTGGATTTTGCATCGACTCTCAGCATATGCACCATGATAAGTCTTGCCCAGTTTACACTTACCCCTTTCTTTCTTGCATAAATTAGCTGCATTTCAAAGTCGGTAACAGTGCAGTGGTTTCCAGCTCTTGGAAACATAATAAAGACCATAAAATAATGATATAAGCGATCGTCTATATGGAGGTTACCTGCACTCCAGGAGTCTATGAATGGAATTACTCCGCCAAGACCACAAACCCGTTTGGCGCGAAATTCAGCTTCACTTAACTGCCCAATGCTGTAAAAGAACTCCTTTTTCCGATAGTCATCCCAAATCTCATTTTCAGGGTCATATAGGGAACTTCCAGTGAAAGGAATATGAAGGATGTCACCAACAACCTGAGGAGTTAGAGAGATACGAGTACCCAACACACATGTGACTATTTTGCCTTTGTGGGGTGTTAGATTACTGAAAAACATTCTTACCAAATCCGGGTAATATGGACCGAATGACGAAATCAAGGGTTCTAGACCATAAGCAGCTAGATCATTTTGAAAGGAAAAGCATTCTCGAGGAAAGGAGGATAGCATACCATATTTGGGGTTGGATACTATTTTCCTTTGAAAGTCTTTGATAAATCTGGCTTCTTGCTCTTCGGTGAGAGTTGAAAGCAATGGATTAGATGTTGAATCAACCTTTTTCTGAAGCTGGAGCCTTTCTCTTTTGTCTTGAAGCCATGAGAATGGAGTTTTAGGGTTTTGGGGTTTTTAGGTTTTGAGCTGAGATTTGGAAATGATTTGGGTAGATAGGGAATGAGTGTTTTGGATTAAAGTGTATTTGGCTTGGCAATATGAGAGAGAGGAATTCTAACCAACATAATTTTTCTGTCATAAAAGCAAGTTGCAGTACGTGCAATAGATTTGCATTTTAGGTGCAATCGATTTGCACACAAACAAGATCAAAATAAAATAGAAATGCACAGAGTGCAATCGATTTGCACTTGAAACAGAATGGACAGAATTGAAAATACTCAGTGAGAAATCGATTGACACTCTTTGTGCAATCGATTTGCATCAACAAAAAATGTCCAAAACCAAATTTTTCTTAAAACATTAAATACCACATAACATAGATTCACATATAGCATGTATAAAACATATATAAAATTATATCAAGGGTTGAATGCACCTTATAAGTCGTGTTCGTCAAGTATGCCAAGCTCTCGTCGAATTTTGTAGAAAGGTTCTCTTGCCGAAGGATTGGTGAAGATATCGGCAAGCTAATTATGAGTATCTACAAAGGTTACCTCGACATCTCCTTGAAGAACATGATCATGGAGGAAATGATGTCTAATGTCTATGTGTTTAGTTCTTGAATTCATGACGGGATTCTTTGTAATGTTAATTACACTGGTGTTGTCGCATCTTAGAGGAATGCATCCTAGATCGAGTCTGTAGTCACGAAGTTGTTGTTTTAGCCACAAAATTTGAGCGCAACTACTACCCGCTGGAATATATTCAAATTTGGTCATTCTAAGAGCAACACATGCTTGTTTCTTGCAAGCCCATGATACTAATGCATTACCAAGAAAGTGACAAGTACCACTAGTGCTTTTTCTATCCATTTTGCAACCTGCATAATCCGCGTCAGAATAACCAATTAAGTTGCAGACACTACCTTTAGGATACCATAATCCGACATTTGTTGTCCCTTTGAGATACTTCATGATCCTCTTTACCACCGTGAGATGAGATTCCTTTGGGTTATCTTGAAAGCGGGCACAAAGACAAACACTAAACATTATGTCAGGACGACTTGCCGTTAAATACAATAAGGAGCCAATCATACCTCGATACTTAGTGATGTCGATGGAAACACCTAATTCATCTTGATCAACATATGAACCATAACCCATTGGTGTAGACATTTCCTTACAGTTATCCATGTCAAACCTTTTCAAGAGTTCCTTGCAATATTTGGATTGGTTGATGAAGATGCCATCTTTTAGTTGTTTGATTTGAAGTCCAAGAAAATAGTTCATTTTACCCATCATGGACATTTAAAATTCTCCTTGCATCATTGATGAGAATTCTTCACACATTTCTTGATTTGAAGAACTGAAAATGATGTCATCAACATAGACTTGTGCTAGCAAAGTGTCGTCTTTGATTTTCTTGATAAATAGAGTCTTATCAACTTTTCCCTTTTCGAAACCTTTTTCGCATAAGAAGTTTCTTAAACGATCATACCATGCCCTTGGTGCTTGTTTCAGTACATAGAGACCTTTCTCAATTTAAATACATGAGATGGATTCTTTAAATCTTCGAACCCCGGGGGTTGCTTAACGTAGACTTCTTCAGTGATATATCTATTCAAGAATGCGCTTTTGACATCCATTTGGAAAAGCTGAAAATTTAATGAACAAGCATAGGCAAGTAAGAGACGAATAACTTCTAACCTTGCAACTGGAGAAAAAGTTTCTTCAAAGTCTATTCCTTCTTCTTGATTGTAGCCTCGTGCTACCAATCTTGCTTTGTTGCGAACAATTATTCCATTTTCGTCAAGTTTGTTTTTGAACACCCATCTTGTTCCAATAATGTGTTTGTTGCTTGGCCTAGGGACGAGTTCCCAAACTTGATTCCTTTCAAATTGATTCAATTCTTCTTGCATAGCGATAATCCATTGGTCATCGCCTAAGGCTTTATCAACTTTGGAAGGTTCAATTTGAGAGACAAACGCCATGTTTAAGCAAGCATCCTTGAGATTTAATCTTGTAGACACACCTTGACTTATATCACCAATTACTTTATCAATAGGATGGTCTTTATGAGTTCTCCATTATTTTGGTAGATCATTGAGATTAGATTCTTGTTGAGGTGATTCTTCATGTTGGATGGGTTGATCTTTGGAAGAATTTTCTCGAGGACCTTCTAGTATTTCATCATCAGTATCACAAACAATATTATCCTCCTTGGAGGGGTTAGTTTCATCAAAATAAACATGCATAGATTCTTCAATTGTCAAATTTCTTTTGTTGTATATTCTATATTCTTTACTAGAGAGAGAGTAACCAAGAAAAATACCTTCATCGGATTTCTCATCAAACTTACCAAGGTTATCTTTGTCTTTGTTTAAGATAAAGCATTTGCATCTGAATATGTGGAAGAAAGCAATGTTTGGTTTCCTCCCTTTGAAGAGTTCATATGGAGTTTTCTTTAAGATCGGTCTGATGTTAACTCTATTGCTAACAAAACATGCCGTGCTCACCGCATCCGCCCAAAAGTATTTTGGAAGATTTGAATCACTAAGCATTGTTCTAGCAAGTTCCACAAGAGACATATTCTTTCTTTCTACCACTCCATTTTGTTGAGGAGTCCTTGGTGCCGAGAAGTTGTGAGATATTCCATGTTCTCCACAAAATTATTCAAATAGAGCATTTTGGAATTCTCTGCCATGGTCACTCCTTATTGAGGCAATTGTTAGAGACTTCTCATTCTGAATTTTTTTAGCATACTTCTTGAACGCCTTGAATGCATCACTTTTATGCACTAAAAAGAATGTCCAAGTATATCTAGAGAAATCGTTAACAATAACCAAAGCATACACATTACCTCCGAAACTTCTTGTTCTCGATGGACCAAATAAATCCATATGTAACAATTGTAGTGGCCTTGTAGTGGACACCACATTCTTAGATTTGAAAGTTGATCTAGTTTGTTTCCCTTTTTGACAAGCATCACACAGTCTATCTTTGACGAAATTTCTCTTAGGCAATCCAGTGACAAGATCATGCTTGATTAATTTATTCAAGTGTTCCATATGAATATGAGCAATTCTTTTGTGCCACATCCATGAATCATCGTTGTTCGCCATGAGACATTTAACATTCAAATATGGATCATCAAGGGAAATCATGAATATATTATTGATTCTTTTACCTTTAAGTATAACCTCAGGAGTGACTTCGTCTTCTATCAAACATTCATCCTTGGTGAACTTGATTTTGAAGCCTTTGTCATAAAGTTGGCTAATACTAAGAAGATTGTGCTTTAGTCCTTCAACATAAAGAACATCTTCAATGGATGTGAAAGGTGGAGCACCAACTTTGCCTTTGCCTAGGATTCTTCCCTTATTATTGTCTCCATAAGTGACAAAACCCTTGGCCTTTAGCGCTAGATTTGAAAATTGGTTTATGTCTCCTGTCATATGCTTTGAACAACCACTATCAAGATACCAAAGATTGCATGTGGTCTTCAAGCATACCTGCAAAACAAATTAGGTTTTGTTAGGTACCCAAGTTTCTTTGGATCCTTCATAATTAGTGCCTTTCTTTACTCACACATAATGCCCACTTGCCACACTAAAGTTTCTAACATAGCAAGCATTAGGTGTATGGCCTTTAATGCCACAATAAAAACAAGTAGGTTCAAAGTTACTTTTATATCTAGAAGGATAAGATTTCTTTTTAGGAAATGTTTTCTTTTTAGGATAGCGATGAACTATTTTAGGTTTGTTCACTTTCTCTTTGGATGATTGATCACTAGCCTTAACAAAGATAGTTTTGTTAGAACTTGGTTTTAAAAGCTTTGAATATCCAAGTCCACTTTTATCATTGGAGTATCTTTGTTGGCTAAGAACACCTTCCAATCCAATTTGACATTTTTCATATCTTTCAATGACTCTTTTTAATTGGACAATTTGGAAGGAGAGTGAATCATAATTTTTACATACAAAATTCTGTTTTTGTTCATCACTTGATTTTTTTTTCTTCTTTGAAATCTTTTTCCATAGAAACATATTTTTCTTCTAAGGATGAAATTTGTTTCTTTTGTGATGAAATGGTTTTATACAGAATTTTGCATTCATTCAATAGTTAATTTATAGCACCTTGTGCATCACTATCAAAAAGAGAAAATTCATTACTAACCTCATTGTCTTCATCATCGGAATGGTGTGAGGCCATCAATGCTAGATTTGCACTTTCATCACTATCGGAATCGGATGAGGAACTTATTCCATTGTCCTCTCATGCGACATAAGCCTTTTTGTTCTTGAATCCCTTCTTGCTTTTGAAGCCACCTTTCTTGGAGAGTTTTGGACAATCCGGCTTGATATGACCCTGCTTACCACATTCATAACATGTGATTTCTTGTGTTGATGTGGAAGCTTCCTTTTTCTTAAATTGTTTCTTTCCTTTTGAATGAGAAAAAGGTTTGTCATTTCTACCGAAGAACTTACCAAGCCTTTTAACAAGAAGCATGAAGTTTTCATCTTCTTCCGGATTGTCTTCCTTTTCAACTTCCTTGGAATCTATCTTCAAAGTAATATTCTTGGATTTCTTCTCTTGATTTTCATGCTTTTCAAGTCTTCCGAGTTCTGTTTCATATTCTTAAAGTTTTCCAAATAATGTTGCGGATGTCACGTTGGAGAGACTTTTCTTTTCTGAATTTGTCGTTACCTTTGGTTACCATTCCCTAGTTAAGGACCTAAGTACTTTCAGATTTAGTTCATCATTCGTCAAAGTTTTACCAAGAGCACTTAGATGATTCGTCAAGTGCACAAATCTCTTTTGTAAATCAAGAATGGGTTCTCCGGGCTGCATTCGAAATAATTTGTATTCTTGATTTAGGGTATTTAGCCTTGATCTTTTTACTTCAACCGTGCCTTCATGAGTTTGTACCAAGGTATCCCATATTTATTTTGCTGTCTTGCATGCCGAGACACAGAAGAATTCATCCATGCTATGTGCACCTTGAAGAAGGTTTATTGCCTTTTTATCATAGAGAACTTTCTTCTTATCATCATCGTCCCATGCACTTTTAGGCTTTGATGATCCAACACCATTGATTATCGTTATAGGGATGAATAGACCATTTTCGACGACATCCCATATTTCTTCTCCTTGTGCTTCTAGATGTGCCTTCATGCGTATTTTCCAGAAGTCAAAATATTCACCACAAAGTATTTTCCATCTATGAAAAAGGGATTTTGATTTGCGGAAGCCATTCTGGATCTTTTAGGAGCAGGTCACCTATAACCTGCTCTGATACCAACTGTATGTACAAAGTGCGCCTAAGAGGGGGGGGGGGGGGGGTGAATTAGGTACTTTAAAAATTATGGTTTTTAGTGATGATGGTTCTTATTTTTCTGGTTAATGGTGAGTTTAGGAAAGCATAAAATGCAAAAAAATAAAAGACACGGCCGATATATCCTGGTTCCCCTAACAGTCCGAGAGTACTCCAGTCCCCTTTCAACATGAAAGAGATTTCCTTATTGTGGCAAACTTAAACAAGAACTACCAAACAACAAAGAATAATCCTCTTGGACCAAGAACAATCCTCTTGGATTTTCACTATGTCAACTATGAGAACAATCCTCTCAAAGTGACTACACTTGTATCCAACAATTTTGGAAAGACAAGATTTCAAAAACACTTAAACTTATTTCCAACAATCCTGGAAAAATAAGTAAGTAACTATCAATATTTGAGTTTGAGTGAGTTGAGTAGTATTGATCACTTAGAGTGATTTAACAATTTATGATCTTCTCTTCCAATAATATTATTGTACAATGACTCAAGATATAATTGCTCAAAGTTTTCTATTTAACAATGTATGAAAATGTGAAGAAAACTTATGCATGAAAGTGAAGGAATGCTTGAGTTTGTATTTTGAAAATTCAGAAAATATTTATGGAAGAGGTGTTGAAACAAATTTTGAAAATGAATATTTATATGTTCATAACACCCATTTGAAACATCATGAAGTTCTGAAAATGTATCATGAACAAATTCCAAGTTTGAGTGAAAGGTTTTAATGAAAAGGTATGATGAACAGGCATGTGAAAAGCTGCTGTTTTTTAAAATCGTGCAGCATGCAATCGATTGCACCCTTTGTGTAAATCGATTGCACAAGGTTTCAATAACTATATTTTCAAAAGTTTTTAGTGTGCAATCGATTGCACTAGCAATGCAAATTGATTGCATGTACAGTCAGTAGCAAAAAGTAAGCGAGTGCAATCGATTGCACTAGCAATGTAAATCGATTGCACTGAGAAACAGAAGCAAACTTTTTGAAAATTTTAAGTATGCAATCGATTGCACAAGCAATGTAAGTCGATTGCATAGAGAAACATAAGAAAAAGATCTGAAAAAATGAAGCATGCAACCGATTACACTAAAATGCAAATCGATTGCACTCAAGTGAAAAATGAAATTTTAATTTTGAAAAACTTGAGTAATGATTTTTAAACATTTCTTTTTCAAAATTGAGCATCTATATCTTAAGATCAAAGTAAGTAATATTATTATACCTTAAAAGTTGTTGAGAGCTTTGAACTAAAGATATTGTCCTTAGATGCTTTGAGCTTGATCATAAATCTTTGCCTTCTTTGTCAATTATGGTTTGTCTTCGTCATAACAAAAGCTCATTAGAGAAGCTTGATTTTTCAAAGAAAAGACAAATAGTTTTTGAACTTTTAAAGGAATATTTTGTATTGACTTTTGAATAAGTATTTTTTTGTACAAGGAGACAAACATTATAGTAAGAGAATGCTGTCGTAAAAGAGAAAAAATTGATACAAAGGAAAGATAGCTATGTGTAATAATCCCATAGGGTTTCCATTCTGCTATAGCCTTCGTATCTCTGAGCATCTTGTCTATTTGTTGCCTCATCTGAAGATGATTGAATTGATCATAACCTATGAGTTTGTCAATGGAAGCCAAAGTTTATCCATGAAGTGATCCAACGGGACATAGTCATGCGCTTTAATTCCCTAACTTTTGCCTGGATCGCCCTTTCGGGTTTTCAGTCCACCGGGAAACCCCTTTTTGCCCAAGTCGCCCTTTCGGGTTTTAAACTTGTCGGGTGTACATATTTTTTTGTTTTATCCCTAATTTTTTCCTGAACCTTTTGGTTCGCCGGGATGCCCTTGTTTTACCTCGGTATGTCAACCTAGCGGGTTTCTTATGCGTAGTATCTTTTGACTATGTCCGCGTTTGCAGAGTGTGGCAGGTCGTCACCATCCATGGTGGCCAAGATCATTTCCCCACCAGCGAAAAATGTTTTTGATTACAAATGGTCCTTCATAGGTAGGAGTCAATTTGCCCATGGGATCTCCTTGTGGAAAGATGATGCGTTTGATCACTAGATCCCCAACTTGATACACTTGGCGTCTGACCTTCTTGTTGAAAGCCTTGATCATCCGTTTTTACTACATTTGACCATGGCAAACAACAGTAAGTCTCTTCTCATCAATCAAGTTCAGTTGATTAAGTTGAGTCGGGATCCAATCGTCTTCGTTCAGCCCTGCATCCTTCATAATCCTCAGAGAGGGGATCTGGACCTCGATAGGCAAGACAACTTCCACGCCGTAAACCAAAGAATCAGGTTTTGCCCCAGTTTATGTGCGAGCTATTGCACGATACTGTTGCACCCCAAAATTTTCCCTCCCATATTTCTCAATACATGTCAAGTAAGGTATTTAAATTGCTCAAGGAAGTTCAAGGGTTGACCAGACAAACTCTCTCCTAAGGCAGTCTACCCCAAATTAGGGTTTCATTTTGCATCAAGATGTTTGAGTCCAAAGGATCGAAAATTCTCACCATTGTCATAATATGTTCTCAAGATCATCCATGTCAAGTTTCAAGCCTTGCAGAGGAAATTTGCTCAGTCAATTGCTCAAAGGTCTGAAAATCGATTGTGCTAGGGCAAAAGTCAACTGTGGCCCACATACAGTTAAACTTCAAGATTTTTGGTCAACATTCTCATTTTGAAGTATTATTCATCATTTGATAAAGGGTTGATCATGATTCCTCAAGGATTGCTCACAATTCATCAAAACCCAAAAGTTGCTAAATTAGGGTTTTGCAAGAAAAGTCAACCCAACTTTGACCAAGCATAACTTTCTCATATTTTATCAAAAATGACCCATCCAAATCTCATTTTTAAGAGGATGCAATTCCCTACAATTCATCTTCATCCCCAAAGTTCAAAATATGCACTCACAAGAAGATATGAATTTGGACGTTTTAGGTCATTTTTAAAAGTCAACAAAAACACCTTTTGGGACAAAGCTTCATACATGAACATGGAATACTAAAATGAGATGAGACCAAAAGGGTTTCTTAGAGGACATCTTAATATTTCTAAAAAGTCACAGAACACCTATCTAGTGTCAAAATTGAGAGAGTTATGCATTGGCCAAGTTGACCCTTTTTGCTAAATTGCTAAAAGTCAAAAGTGTCCAAAATTGCAATTTTTGCTAAATGGGCCCAACTTTTTATGATTGCACTGAGTTTGTAATGTGACCCACGACCCATGAGCCCTTCCCCTTGTCATTATTTTATTTGTGTCATTTATTTTGATTTTATTTCATTTAAATCAAATAAAATCAAAATAAAATAATGAAAATATCAAAAGCTAATTAAATCTTGAGATTTTGTGCATAATTAGGTCCATTACACAGCTGGAAACAAGATCAAATCGTGCAAGGTTCAAAATGGACACAAAAATATTGGATTTTCTTGATTTGGAAAGATTTGGTGAAAGGATTGAATCATGAATCAATATTCATAATTGGTAGAGATTTGATACAAAGTTGCAACCCTAATACGCTCTAGTATACATAAGGAACAAGTGCAAATCAAAAGAAAGGGGGGAGAGGCGTGCAAAGGGAGAAAGCAAGTTTCAAAAATTCAAGAAAAAGTTGCAGACCAATTTCCATGTTATAGATCACCTCAAGGCATTCTAGTCATACCAATCAATTGCTGGACTCCCCAAGATCGAGATTCAATCGCTAGCAAGCTTCCCCACACTCAGAATCACACTGTAAGGTTCATACGGTTTGGCTCTTTTCTTGAATTCGATTACATTGATTCTGGAACATTTAGCATGATTAATTGATATATTCACAATCCTTAAGTTGTTTGCAAGCTAATGGTTATTATTAATTGCATTTTTATTGACTGTACATCAAGTTGCCATGGCTAGGGTTCGTGCTTTGTTTTTAGGGGTTTTGTGTACAGGGAAAATTGGCAATTAATAATGGTACCATGAAGCTCACGAGGTTGCAACGAGTGGATTGGTACCATTGGTTTTCATTTATCATGCTTGTATGAGATATTGGAAATGCACAGGGTTATACCTACACTCAGTGTACGTAGGTAAAAGTCATGAAACATACCGTGACGGTAGGAGGAAGAAGAAGGATATGTGGCGCTCCATGGCTTTCCAGTTTGAATTTCGCGCGTTTTAATATATAACACTTTGCTTTTATCATATTATGATTGTTATTGGTCATATGTACAATTGAATCATCCAGCTCAGATGGTAAGCGTGTAGTGGGAGAATGCCTAAGGGCCTGGGTTCGATCCCCAGGTCCCACCTTTATTTCATGTTTTTCTTGGACAGGTAATCTAGTGTATCACATGGCAAGGGACCCATCACGCGCTACCCAGATCTGACCATTCAACCCATCAAGGCTTCAGATCCAACGCCTTCTCCCTGAAGGACTATCATGCACCTTAGTCAAGCTGGCATACATGATCTGTCAAAGTCAAAAAGGGCCAGGAATTGTTGGGCCTAAAAGTCAGATTCATACCCCTTTTCTTGCTAAACAACACCAGGCCCATTCTTTCTCTTTTCTATTTTTTTCTTTTATTTAATTTAATTTACTTAATTGTTTTTTTAACAAAATTAATTACTTTTTCATAAAATCATAAAATCAAGAGTTTCACAAAATTAGAATTAGGTTTTCATTTTATCAAATTTAAGTTAATGTTAGTTTAATTTAATTTAGGGTAATTCTAACTTTTTTATGATTAAAATCAATTAGAAAAAATTAGGGTTTAACTTTTGATTTAATTTTTATTTCTTTCTCAAAATAAAAAAATACAAAAAAATAGGTTAATTTAATTTTTTTTTTATTAAAATTAAATTAGTAATTAGGTTTTTGGTATTATTCAATTAAGCTTTATTTTCTCAAATAATCAAAAACGACAAAAAAATTGATTTTCCTTTTAAATTACAATTAGGTAGTTGGGGGTCAAAACCCTAAATCTCTCGTATTCAATTCATCGCGTGCGCTTATTGTTTTTTGGCAATATTAATGTAACTGTCCACGATATGTAATAGTTTAAATTAGGATTTTCTTTATTTATCATCTTTTACGGTTTTTTTGGCTATGTAATTAATCCCTACCCCGAAGCCTTGTAATAGCGTAGGTTTTATTTCTCGCAAATATTAACTGTTTAGATGTATGTTAATAGGATTGTATGACAAGATTGCATGAATAATTTAAAAACGGCTAGAAAACCCTAATGTGCAAAGATAATAATTGAAATCAAATCACTCGCACATGCGCACTCTTAGGGTATTCTCTCACTTCGGTTGCTTTTGGTAAACGATCATTAAGTATAGGGTGTCTTAGTGGTTGCCCTTCTGTCTAAACAAAGATCAAATGTCCTGTTCGGAAATTTTGCCTCAGAAAGGTTGCCTCGGAAATGTTGCCTCGAATATGATCTTAAGACTCTAGGTTTATTACTAAGAGGTCCTATCATTGCTTTAGTGATCGTATGTCCCTTACGAATTGACTCTTACAACTCCAACGATGGTGCTACCTATTTCTCAATAATGGGATAGCGATGTCTAAAGGAAACAAGAATAGAAACAATCTTTTTTCGAGTAGGTAGATGCTAATAGGTACTTGCTCAAATCAAACTTTTCACACTTACACTTTTTCAAACAAAGTTTTCAAAAACACTTCGTAACACTCTTGAGGACAGAAACAAGGGTTAAAACGAAGCAAAACAAAACTTCTTCAAAACAAGCACACACACAAGGAATTTTAAAATATGAGCAAGTACCAAAGAGCCCATGAAAAACCATGGATAGAAAGGGTGCTAACACATTCCCTTACTATAATCTACCCCCGTACTCAAAATCTCGAAAAAGGAATTTTTCTGTGCTTTTTTTCCTTTCCAGTTGGATAAAATAAAAGTCGGTGGCGACTCTTGCTTACCGCGACATTTTGCGAATAAAAACGCAAAACGCAAACCAGCATTTTCAAAACAGTCGGTTCTGCCACCATATCACAGAACTGGCGACTCTGTTGGGGACATACATGTGGGGTATACCTTAGGATCTAGTTCATCATAATTGCTTCTCTTGTTTGTTTTGTTTGCTTTACTTTTAAGGGTTTTATTTGGGAGTTACTATAGATCCTAACTTGGATCTGGGGACACCTTTTAGGTAAGTAGCAATAAACTGTGAGGAACTATACAGTGTAGACCGATACAGTTGAAGCAGTAGCTACGTTGATGTGGCACATTGGTTGGTATCGGTATCCCTTATGGAGAAACGAGGAGAATACGGGGTGGCTATGTGTGTCATTAAGCATCAACTGAACTTAGAACCTTTAATCGACAAACTTGGCCATTAGAAAGTAGTGAGATAGCCGGCCTCGGTGTAAAGATGAGAACTGGTTGATACTCGATGCTACACTCATTGAGACCATACTCTCGAGATAGTTCCGACCACAAGAAAAGATTGCGTAAGCTGAAACCATGACCGATGGAGGATGGTCAGTGATATTGAGAACCTATAGAACCCGGTTACTTTTGCTAGGGCAGGTTGAAACCAACTGAACTTCAAGAGGGTACTACCTTTGACCTCATGTAAGCCTTAAACTTAAGGGCTTTGTGTGACTTGTTTATCTTTGCCATGCCTGTTATCTGTTATACCTGTTGTTTGTTTTATCATGACATCATGCATCATAACATGGCATTCATACTTCATTACACTAACCATTTCAAAGACCAAGGGAATTTATCTTTGTTCTGTTTTGCAGATTATGGCTCCCGTGCGTAGAAATACCATTCGAGTTAACTTTGTGCAAATACCTGCTCAACTTAAAGAGTTAGCCTCGAGAGTTTGTGAGACTTCTAGGTTCATTAAGAGACATGGTCAACTTCTTAGACTGGTCACCTCAAAGCTTGATGAGCAGATGATGAATGTACTTTTCCAGTTCTTCGATCCTGTGTATCATTGCTTCACCATTCTAGATTATCAGCTGGTTCCCACTTTGGAAGAGTTCTCTCACTTACTGGGTATATCCATCCTTGAACAGGTACCCTTCACAGGTATGGAAGAGGTTCCTAGACCAGAAGACATTGCCTTAGCTCTGCATCTGAAACGGGCTGATGTAGTATCCAATTGGGAAACACGAAGCGAGGTCGAAGGTTTCCTAGCCATATTTTTGATAGACCAGGATCAGCTATTCTGGGATAATTTGGATTTTCAGGCTTTTGAAGACATCTTGGCTCTCCTTATCTATGGTTTGGTTCTCTTCCCGAATCTGGATTCCTTTGTAGATGTGAACGCTGTCAAGATTTTCCTTTCTTGCAATCCTGTGTCTACTCTAATGGGTGATATCTTGCACGCCCTCTACACTTGTACTGTGTGAAGAAGAGGGACTCTTATGTGTTACATGTCGTTACTGTCGAGGTGGTTTATTTCGCACCTCCCTAAGTCCGTGCTGAAGAACAAAGAAGGTTTGGGTTGGTCCTACAGGATAATGTCACTTGCCCATACAAATATTCTTTGGAGCTCCCAGGCTATGGAAGACACTGCTGTCATTGATCATTGTGGGGGTTACCCTAATGTCCCATTGCTTGGAATCAGATGGGGTATAACCTACAACCCTTGTCTAGCTTTGCGACAATTTGGTCGTGCTCGGAGAGATGGTCCCCATGAGATACTTCTTGAGGATATTTCATTTGACTACAAGGAGGACGTAGACGAGCATCGCTTAAGGTTTATACGAGCTTGGGGCATGGTAAACAGATCTGACCCCCAAGAGCTGAGACCAAGGACTTCCCTTCCTATGCAGCCTTACCTCCAATGGGTCTGGGCTCGTGCCCAGAAGCTTGGGATGCCCTATGAGGCCGTGTTACCAGTGATTGTGGAGCCCACTAATGAAGAAGGCATTCCTTACACGGTCCTCTATCCTTACATGCCCACTGATCCTGGGGCGTTGCAGAGGTCTTGGATTCAGCTGAAAGAGGAGAGGGATACTTACCGGGAGAAGTACCACGAGCAATAAAGGAAGATCTTGAAGCTCACCAGGCAGCTCGAGGAAGAAAGAGTGATCAATGACTATGTCAGCACCAAGAGGAAGCATCCATGGGACTTTTGCTTTTGCTTTTCTAGTGTTAGATTTTTTTTTCCATTTATCTCTTTGTAACGCCTTAAAGGCATTGTTGAACCTTTTTACAAGTTAATCTAATAAAGTTTGTTTACTTTTGGTTTGCAAATTTAAATCTCCCAAAGTCTTTGAAATCATTACATACGCATCCCATTATCATGCACATCATTGCAGGTACCATTACAGGTTTCTCATATTCTTCGCTGTTTATTTCAGCCGAAATGTCTTCTGATCAAGCCATCAAAGATCTTCAGGCACAAAACACCCAATTCCAACAGATGTTCTTAAGCTTGGCTAAAGGGCAAGAGGATTTGAAGACCCTGATTCTGAAAGAGAAGAAGAAGAAGGTTGGTATTCTGAACATGGGTAGAAGATTCAGAGAAAATAAGACAATCAGCTGATCTGACCTCCTCACCCAAGGACGGGGAGAACCAAGAAAGGGTAAAAGACCCTAGTCCCGTAATTTCTGATAATGATACGGATTACGATGATGAGCAGTATCCTCCTGCCGAGGATAGGTATAAGCAGTTAGAAGACTGTCTGAGTGCTATGGAAATTCAGAAGATCCCTAGTTTAGATTTCAGAGAGCTGGGATTAGTATCGGGAGTGGTGATCCCTCATAAGTTCAAAGCTCCAGTTTTTGCCAAATACGATGGAGTATCCTGTCCAAAACTCCATCTCCGCTCATATGTCAGGAAAATCCAACCTCACACTGCTGATAGAAATTTGTGGATACACTTCTTTCAAGATAGTCTGTCAGGGACTCAACTTGAATGGTTTTATCAGTTGGAATGAGCCAATGTCCGAAACTGGGAAGACCTGGCAGCTGCTTTTTACAGGCAGTATCAATATAACGCCAACCTTTCCCCCACTCGTACTCAGCTTCAAGGTATGTCTATGGGTGCAAGTGAAGGTTTTAAGGACTATGCTCAAAAGTGGAGAGACTTGGCTGGAAGAGTCCAACCCCCTTTGTCTGATAGGGAGTTTGTTGACATGTTTCTGGGGACGCTATCTGGTCCATTTTTCAATCATTTGATCAACAGTTCGTCATCTGGGTTTACTGAGTTGATCTTGACTGGAGAGAGAGTAGAAGCTGGTATCCGAAGTGGTAAGATACAAAAGGACACTTCATCAAGTGCAGTAAAGAAGCCTTTCACCGGTAAGAAAGAAGCTAGTGCAGTCTATGGCCCGAGGGGCCAAAGCAGACCTGAACACCGTCAAGCAATAAATGCGGTAGTGATATCAAGACCCACAGTTGCTCCACAATGCAACAATCAACAAAGGGCAGAAAGACCACAGAGGCAGTTCACTCGGCTCAATATGACCCTGACTCAAATTCTACCATAATTATTGAGGACCAATCTGGTAACTCTGAGGGAGGCCCCAAAGAACCCCAACATCACATCTCCCCACTATAACCCGAATGCTTGTTGCGCCTATCACTTCCAGGTCATTATACAAACAACTATTGGGCCTTGAAAAATAAGGTGCAAGACTTGATCGAAGCCAAAGAGATTGAGTTTGACGCTCCGGAGAAGCCCAACGTCATAACTGCTCCCATGCCCAAACATGGTCATGGAGTAAATGTTGTGGATGATGATTTATTTGTGACCTCCGTGGAAGAAATTTCTACTCCTTTGATGACAATTAAGAAGAATTTGTTATTGTCCGGTTTATTTCCGGGTTGTGATGAAGGTTGCCACACGTGCTCAATTCTGCCTACTTGTTGCCACTTATTGAAATCGGGTGTTCAGCGCCTGATGGATAATAAAGAGATCTTGTTCGAAAAGACTATGATTCTGTTGGTTCCAATTGAAGATGTTTCCATCATAACCATTTCCACCAATCCTTCCAAGGTTTCCTCGAGAAAACCTATTAGGATTACACCCGTCCCAAGAATTGCTCCGTTAATAATTACTGTCCCTGGTCCTATCCCATACACTTAGGATAAGGCTGTCCCTTGGCACTATGGTGCTGATGTGTATTACCATGGCGTTAAACAGGACTTAAAAAGTGAGGAAGCTGATGTTTATGTCAGCAATATTGTCGGGGCTAGCAAGGTTACCAGAAGTGGAAGACTCTTTTCTCCCGAGATTTCCCCTCAGACTGTCCACAAACCTATTGTCATTCCATCTGCTGGTACATCAACTATTATCCCGGTTCCTATTCCAGTTATCACCCCTGACGCCGAGCCATCTGGGACTCAGGGCAAAGAAATTATAGGTGAGCCTGCCCGAACGGAGGCACCTAAGAAGATCATCGTAGAAACCTCTAAGCAGGAGATAGAGGAAATTTTGAAGATTATCAAGAGATTACAACGTAGTCGAGCAGCTGGGGCAAACTCCATCAAAAATCTCCATGTTGTCCCTGTTATTGTGTTATGAAGCCCATGCAAAGGCTTTAATTGCATTCCTCAAGACTGCGCATGTGCCGCAGGAAACTTCAGCCGATCAATTCAAAGATTGCATAGCTAGCTTAACTGCCGATAATGGGTTGGGTTTCTCAGATGCAGATCTAACTGCTAAAGGAAGGAATCATAATGATGCTCTGCACGTCTCGATCGAGTGCAGGGGAACCACTACGGCCCATGTACTGGTGGATATAGGGTCCTCATTGAATGTTCTACCAAAGAAAGCATTAGACCGTCTGGACTATGAAGGTTTGATTCTAAAGTCGAGCAATATTGTGGTCAGGGCTTTCGACGGGTCAAAAAGGATGATGCACGAGGAGGTGGACATCCCTGTTAAAGTTGGCTCTCAGACTTTTGCATCCACCTTTTATGTGATGGATATCAGACCATCATATTCTTGCTTGCTGGGTCGTCCTTGGATTCATAAGGCTGGGGCAGTGACTTCCACGCTCCATCAAATGTTGAAATACCCGATGAAAGGGAAGATTGTCACGGTACAAGGTGAAGAGGAGTATATGGTGAGTCATCTTAATTCCTTCCTCTACGTGGAGATGGACGGGGAGTTCATTGAAACCCCTTGTCAGAACTTTGAAGAGGTCCCTCAGACCTTAGCTTCAACTGAAGTTGCTGCCAACAAACCTCCGCTAAAGATGGCCTCTCTCAAGAATACCAGGGCTGTAATTGAAGAAGTTGGGTGTACCCATTGGGGTCAGCTCCCTAATTTCTCGCACAAAATTGACAAATTTGGTTTGGGCTTTACTACAGGGGCTCAAAGGGCTGTTAGGCGCGGACGGATTGGAAGACCTCCTCTGCACATCAGGAATCAGGGAGTTAATGCAATTGAAGATGGTGAAGGAGATTCAGATATCGACAACTGGATCTACCCTACAACCAATGGTGGACTAAACAACTGGACGGCGAAGGACTTCATACCTGTTTCTTTTATTCCACAGTAATTGACTTTTGTTTTAAGAGTTATAATAGACAGTTTAAAACTTTACGGCCCGGTGCCTTGCCTGAGGCACCTTGGCTTTGCTTGTGAGGGCTTATTATTTGTCATTTCATATATCATTAATAAAACATTGGACGTTTCTTGCATTCAAAATTTTGCGCTCCTTGTTTTTCTTTTAATGTATCTCGCTTTATCAAAAACATCTATTCTCTTACACACACTCACGTATCATAATGCAGATCCATATCCACTCTGGATCCCATTGATAACGACTATGCTACTACCAGTTATGACTTCAAAAATCCGATCAACCAAGCCGAGGAAGAAGGTGATGATGATTGTGAGGTGCCTGGAGAGCTTGCTAGACTATTATTACAGGAAGAAAGGGCCATACAGCCTCATGAAGAGCCAGTCGAATTAGTGAATTTGGGTACCGAGGAAGACAGGAAAGAAGTTAAGATAGGTGCGAATCTGGAGCCTAGTGTCAAGAAGCAATTGATACAAATGCTACACGACTATGTTGAGATATCCGCCTGGTCCTATGAAGACATGCCTGGTTTGGACACTGATATTGTGGTACACCACATACCAACCAAAGAAGATTGTCCTCCAATAAAGCAGAAGGTTCACCGTATGCGCCCTGAGATGTCTGAGAAAATCAAAGCTGAAGTCATGAAACAGTTCGACGCGGGATTTTTAGCTGTCACTTCTTATCCGCAGTGGGTTGCCAACTTTTTTCCGGTACCTAAGAAGGATGGTAAGGTACATATGTGTGTGGACTATAGAGATATGAACAGGGCAAGCCCCAAGGATGATTTCCCACTTCCTCACATCGATGTTCTGGTCGACAACACCGTGCAACATAAGATCTTCTCCTTCATGGATGGTTTTTCTGGTTACAATCAGATCAAGATGGCTCTCGAGGACATGGAGAAGACAACCTTTGTTACACATTGGGGCACCTTTTGCTACAAGGTAATGCCTTTCGGGTTGAATAATGCTGGGGCAACTTATCAGCACGCCATGGTCGCTTTGTTCCATGACATGATTCACCATGAGATTGAGGTTTATGTTGATGACATGATAGTAAGGTCCCAGACTGAGGAAGAGCACCTTGACCATCTCCAGAAATTGTTTGACAGGTTAAAGACATACAGGCTGAGGTTAAACCTAAACAAGTGCACCTTCGGGGTAAGGTCTGGTAAGCTGTTGGGTTTCGTCGTCAGTGATAAGGGTATTCAGGTGGACCCTGCCAAGGTAAAAGCCATACAGGAGATGCTGGCTCCCCGCACAGAAATGGAAGTTACAGGCTTTTTGGGACGTCTGAATTATATCTCCAGGTTCATTTCACACCTGACCACTACTTGTGAGCCAATCTTCAAACTGCTGAAGAAAGATCAAGTAGTAGAATGGAACGATGAATGTAAGACCGCGTTCAAAATAATCAAGAAATACCTCCAAGAGCCACCTATTCTGATGCCTCCAGTTGAAGGAAGACCTTTGATATTATACTTAACAGTACTGGATAGTTCAATGGGGTGTGTGCTGGGGCAACATGACGAGTCTGGCCGAAAAGAGCATGCTATTTACTACCTCACCAAAAAGTTTACCGACTGTGAGGCCCAATACTCACTGCTCGAGAAAACTTGCTATGCTTTGGCATGGGCTGCTCGCCGGCTGAGACAGTATATGCTGACTCACACCACCTTATTGATATCAAAGATGGATCCAATTAAGTATATCTTCGAAAAGCCTGCCTTGTCCGGAAGAATAACAAGATGGCAGATGATCTTAACTGAGTATGACATCCAATACACAACCCAACAAGCAATCAAGGGGAGTGTATTGGCGGATCATTTGGCGCATCAGGCTGTGGATGACTACCAATCCATGAATTTTGAGTTCCTAGATGAGAACATCATGTTGGTAACCGATTATGAAGAACCTAGACCGGATAAAGGACCTGAGGAAGGATCCTGATGGTCTATGAATTTTAATGGAGCATCAAACGCGTTGGGTAATGGTATTGGCACTGTGATTATATCTCTTGAGGGCTATCATACTCTGTTCACCGCCCGATTATGTTTCAACTGTACCAACAATATGGCGGAGTATGAAGCATGCATCATGGGTCTTCGAGCTACTATTGACCTGAGGATTAAGTTCTTGAGTGTATTCGGAGATTCTTCTCTAGTGATCAGTCAGATCAAAGGCGAGTGGGATACGAAGCACCCAAATCTTACTTCTTACAAGGACTATGTACTGACATTGCTTCCGCACTTTGAGGAGATAACCTTTGAACATTTCCCAAGAGAGGAGAACCAGCTAGCGGACGCGCTAGCCACCATGTCTTCTATGTTCAAAGTCAGGTGGGATAATGAAGCTCCCTAGATCACCATTGAGAGGTTGGACGAACCCGCACATTGCTGTGACATTGAGACTGAAGAGGTAGCAGATAAACCCTGGTTCCACGAGGTAAAGAGGTATCTTGAGACTCAAGAGTACCCCGAGGATGCGTCTGTTAATGATAAGAAGTTCTTGAGAAGGTTCGCTACGAAGTTCTTCATTAGTAATGGTGTCCTTTATAAGCATAACCATGGTTCAACCTTACTGTGATGTGTGGAAAAAAGCGAGGCAGAAAGGATCATCGCAAAGCTACATGAAGGTACCTTCGAAACTCATTCCAGTGGACATACCATGGCAAAGAAAATCCTACGGGCAGGATATTATTGGTCCATTATGGAAACCGATTGTTATCAGCACTCTCGGACCTGTCATAAATGCCAAGTCTATGCTGATAAGGTGCATGTACCTCCAATTCCTTTGAATGTTTTGACAGCTCCTTGGCCTTTTTCAATGTGGGGCATCAACATGATTGGCGAGATCAGGCCTACTGCGTCTAACGGGCATCGCCTCATTCTGGTAGCTATTGATTATTTCACGAAGTGGGTTGAGGAAACTTCCTTTTCTACAGTAACCAAGAAAGTCGTGGCGCGGTTTATCCGACGCAATCTGATTTGTCGATATGGTGTACTAGAGAGGATCATTATTGGCAATGGTATAAATCTCAACAATATGATGATCACCGAGCTCTGCAAACAGTTTAAGGTACAACATCATAACTCTTCTCCCTACCGGCCGAAGATGAATAGGGATTTTGAAGCGGCTAACAAGAACATCAAGAAGATTGTGTAGAAGATGACAGTGACAAACAAAGACTGGCATGAGATGTTACCATTCGCTCTTCATGGGTACCGTACCTCAACATGAACATCGACAAGGGAAACACCCTACTCTATGGTGTATGGCATGGAGGCAGTATTACCCATTGAGGTCCAGATACCCTCTCTCAGGATTATGAAGGATGCGGGTTTGAGCGAAGACGACTGGATCCAAACCTGGCTTGATCAGCTGGATTTAATCGATGAAAAGAGACTTACTGCTATTTGTCATGGTCAGACGTATCAAAAGCGGATGATCAAGGCTTTTAACAAGAAATTTAGACGACAAGAATATCAGGTCGGGAATCTAGTGATCAAGCGCATCATACTTCCGCAAGGTGATCCCAGGGGAAAATGGACTCCCACGTACCAAGGGCTATTTGTGGTTAAGAACATTTTCTCGGGAGGAGCCATGATTCTAACCACCATGGATGGTGACGACCTTCCTCACCCCGTCAATGCAGACATAGTAAAAAAATACTATTCATAATCAAAGACCCGCCAGGTTGACCCGCCTAGGCAAAAATAAGGGCTTCCCGGCGAACCAAAAGGGTTCGGGCAAAAATAAGGGATGAAATAAAAAAAACTGTACACCCGACAAGTCAAAAACCTAAATAGGCGGCTTGGGCAAAAAAGGGTATCCCGGTGGACCGAAAACCTGAAAGGGCGGTCCAGGAAAAAATTAGGGATTGAAGCATAACACTATGTCTTATTGGATCATCTTGCAACCAGACTTCGGTATCGACTATCAAGTTCGAACGGTGCCAATCAATCTGATCTACCTTCGACCAAGTAGAAAAGTGATGAGACACTCGAAGATATAAAGGCAATATCAGAGTTGGAACCTAATGGGATTGTTCACATAGCTGTTTGTTCTTTCTCTTTCACAAATTGTATAATTCCTGTCTTTCGGTGGCATTCTCTTACTAGGACGTCAGCCTCTTTGTACAAAATTCCAATTACAGGCCAACTTCAAAATCAATACAATTCATTTTCACAAGAAATTCCGATTTGTTTTTCTTTTTCTATTTTGTTTTGCGAGAACGTCTAATGATTCATTTTTTATATATGCATTTGAAAATAGTTGTTGCTCATAAATATTTACATAAGAAACAAAAGACAATTACTCGCAATTCCAGGAACAGGGGAAAACAAGAAGTGTCTAAACCTCACAGTTTCTCTATCCACTAGGTACAATGATAGAACCAGCATGAGAATATAACTAAAGATACATACACTCTCCGCAGAGTAGGAAGTATTGAAAGACAGTGGTGTTAGCTCTTCCCAGCCGAGGTTCATAATCGCGAATGAGTCGGCAAAATTCTCCCCAACCAGAGTTTACCTATCACCAGCAATATAAGTTCACCACCAGTTGAGTTTATTTCTCCAAATCAGCAGATCCTCCAACAAAGTATCTCTCTCCCCAACAAAGTCATTCTCCCACATGATTTTTCTCAAACAGAGTCTCTCCCGGCAGAATATTCTCGAGCAAAACAGACGCAAGTCTCCAGCTAATCATCTCCGGCCACTATCCCCAGCGAGAATGAAGAACTAAACTCCTTGTACTCTCCAATAGTAGTCCAGGATTTATTCTCCCCTGCCGGAGAATATCACAAGACCATTGCATATCCATGCACCGTTACATGCGCATATGCATCATACAACACAATCTCATTTATTTTGAGAACATTATTACTTAATACATTTCATACATCATGACATTACATACGAATAACTCTTTACCTTTCAGGGAAAGACGCAATCAAGTTCTCGCAAGTTTCCCTAAGTTCAGTCAAATCGATACTAAGATTTCTATTCCAGTTCAAGCTATGAAGCCCGGAAATCGACCGGATAATATATTGATTTCTTTAAAATACTACGAAGCCTGGAATCGACCAGATAGTGGTATGTCTTAAATACAAGCTTTGAAGCCCGGAAATCGACCGAAAAACAACTTAACCCTCAGCAAGTTATTGTGAAGCCTGGAAATCGACCAGATAGCAATACAAGATACCATGAAGCCTGGAATCGACCAAATAATAGGTATAAGACACCGTGAAGCCTGGTGCACGGCCAGATAACGGTATAAGACGCTGTGAAGACTGGAGCACGACCAGATAACAACAAAAGACACTGAGGCCTGGGATACGACCAGATAATAGTATAAGGTATTGCGAAGCTTGGAATTCGACCAAATAGCAGTTTACTCGGCCAATTACTATGGAGCCCGGAAATCGACCGGATATTAGTATGCCTTAAATTCAAGTTGAAACCCGGATGCGACCGAATAATCACTTAATTCCTTCCGAAGCCTGGAGCACGACCAGATAAGAATTGATAAATTGAAAAGCCTGGAAGACAACCAAATAGCAGTTCATTGTCACCTCCCCGACTAAGAGACGATTCCCCAGTAGAATAACGGACAACTGAAGCTCCTAAAACTCTATTTCTCTCAAGACATAGAATAACATTCCCCAGCATAGTCCTCCCCAAACAACAGGTGTACCGGCTCTCGCAAAGGAATCTCTTATGCGATCGACACTTCTTCTGATGGCATCTTTAAGCCCATCTTCCGTTGTTGACTTCCAAATGGAATCTATAAGCCCACTCCCGATATCACAAGACCAGTACCACTTCATGCGAGTGCAAATTTCTGGACACTCTAGTGTTCAATCATCTTCCACCTTCAGATCACGAAAGGCAGACAAGCCAATCTACATCCTCAGGTTTAAGAAGATTAAACAGGGACAGCTGTTGTACTCCAAAATTTTCCCTCCCATATTTCTCAATACATGTCAAGTAAGGTCTTCAAATTGCTCAAGGAAGTCCAAGGGTTGACCAAACAAACTCTCTCCTAAGGCAGTCTACCCCAAATTAGGGTTTCATTTTGCATAAAGATGTTTGAGTCCAAAGGATCCCAAATGCTCACCATTGTCCTAATATGTTCTCAAGATCATCCATGTCAAGTTTCAAGCCTTGCAGAGGAATTTTGCTCAGTCAATTGCTCAAAGGCCTAAAAATTGACTGTGCTAGGGCAAAAGTCAATTGTGGCCCACATACAATTAAACTTCAATATTTTTGGTCAAAATTCTCATTTTGAAGTATTATTCATCATTTTATCAAGGGTTGATCATGATTCCTCAAGGATTTCTCACAATTCATCAAAACCCAAAAATTGCTAAATTAGGGTTTTGGAGGAAAAGTCAACCCAACTTTGACCAAGCATAACTTTCTCATACTTTATCAAAAATGACCCATCCAAAGATCATTTTGAAGAGGATGCAACTCCCTACAATTCATCTTCAGACCCTAAGTTCAAAATATGCACTCACAAGAAGATATGAATTTGGACATTATAGGTCATTTTGAAAAGTCAACAAAAATACCTTTGGGCAAAAGCTTCATACATGAACATGGAAGACTCAATTGATATGATACTAAAAGGGTTACTTAGAGGACAACTTAAGATTTCTAAAAAGTTAAAGAACACCTCTCTAGTGTCAAAATTGAGAGAGTTATGCATTGGCCAAGTTGACCCTTTTTGCTAAATTGCCAAAAGTCAAAAGTGTCCAAAATTGCAATTTTTGCTAAATGGGCCCAACTTTTTATGATTGCACTGAGTTTGTAATGTGACCCACGACCCATAAGCCCTTCCACTCTTCATTCTTTTATTTGTGTCATTTATTTTGATTTTATTTCATTTAAATCAAATAAAATCAAAATAAAATAATGAAAATATCAGAAGCTAATTAAATCTTGAGATTTTGTGCATAATTAGGTCCATTACACAGCTGGAAACAATATCAAATCATGCAAGGTTCAAAATGGACACAAAAAGATTGGATTTTCTTGATTTGGAAAAATTTGGTACAAGGATTGAATCATAAATCAATATTCATAATTGGTAGAGATTTGATACAAAGTTGCAACCCTAATACACTCTAGTATACATAAGGAACAAGTGCAGATCAAAAGAAAGGGGGGAGAGGCGTGCAAAGGGAGAAAACAAGTTTCAAAAATTCGAGAAAAAGTTGCAGACCAATTTCCACGTTACAGATCACCTCAAGGCATTCTAGTCATACCAATCAATTACTGGACTCCCCATGATTGAGATTCAATCGCTAGCAAGCTCCCCCACACTCAGAATCACGCTGTAAGGTTCAAACGGTTTGGCTCTTTTCTTGAATTCGATTACATTGATTCTGGCACATTTAGCATGATTAATTGATATATTCACAATCCTTGAGTTATTTGCAAGATAATGGTTATGATTAATTGCATTTTTATTGACTGTACATCAAGTTGCCATGGCTAGGGTTCGTGCTTTGTTTTTAGGGATTTTGTGTACAGGGAAAATTGGCCATTAATAATGGTACCATGATGCTCACGAGGTTGCAACGAGTGGATTGGTACCATTGGTTTTCATTTATCATGCTTGTATGAGATTTTGGAAATGCACAGGGTTATACCTACACTCAGTGTCCGTAGGTAAAAGTCATGAAACTTACAGCGACAGTAAGAGGAAAAAGAAGGATACATGGCGCTCCATGGCTTGCCAGTTTGAATTTCGCGCGTTTTAATATATAACACTTTGCTTTTATCATATTATTATTGTTATTGGTAATATGTACAATTGAATCAGCCAGCTCAGATGGCAAGCGTGTAGTGGGACAATGCCTAAGGTTCTGGGTTCGATCCCCAGGTCCCAACTTTATTTCATGTTTTTCTTGGACCGGTAATCTAGTGTATCACATGGCAAGGGACCCATCATGCGCTACTTAGATCTGACCATTCAACCCATCAAGGCTTCAGATCCAACGCCTTCTCCCTGGAGGACTACCATGCACCTAAGTCAAGCTGGCATACAGGATCTGGCAAAGTCAAAAAGGGCCAGGAATTGTTGGGCCTAGAAGTCAGATTCATACCCCCTTTCTTGCTAAACAACACTAGGCCCATTCTTTCTCTTTTCTATTTTTTTCTTTTATTTAATTTAATTTACTTAATTGTTTTTTAACAAAATTAATTTCTTTTTCATAAAATCATAAAATCAAGAGTTTCACAAAATTAGAATTAGGTTTTTATTTTATCAAATTTAAGTTAATGTTAGTTTAATTTAACTTAGGGTAATTCTAACTTTTTTATGATTAAAATCAATTAGAAAAAATTAGGGTTTAACTTTTGATTTAATTTTTATTTCTTTCTCAAAATAAAAAAATACAAAAAAATAGGTTAATTTAATTATTTTTCTTAATTAAAATTAAATTAGTAATTAGGTTTTTGGTATTATTCAATTAATCTTTATTTTCTCAAATAATCAAAACCGACAAAAAATTGAGTTTCCTTTTAAATTACAATTAGGTAGTTGGGGTCAAAACCCTAAATCTCTCGTTTTCAATTCATCGCGCGCGCTTATTGTTTTTTGGCAATATTAATGTAATTGTCCACGGTATGTAATAGTTTAAATTTTGATTTTCTTTATTTATCGTCTTTTACGGGTTTTTTGGCTATGTAATTAATCCCTACCCCGAAGCCTTGTAATAGCGTAGGTTTTATTTCTCGCATTTTAATTCTCGCAAATATTAACTGTTTAGATGTATGTTAATAGGATTGTATGACAAGATTGCATGAATAATTTAAAAATGGCTAGAAAACCCTAATGTGCAAAGATAATAATTGAAATCAAATCACTCGCACATGCGCACTCTTAGGGTATACTCTCACTTCGGTTGCTTTTGGTAAACGATCATTAATTATAAGGTGTCTTAGTGGTTGCCCTTCTGTCAAAACAAAGATCAAATATCCCGTTCGAAAATGTTGCCTCAGAAAGGTTGCCTCAGAAATGTTGCCTCGAATATGATCTTAAGACTCTAGGGTTATTACTAAGAGGTCCTAACATTGCTTTAGTGATCGTACGTCCCTTACGAATTGACCCTTACAACTACAACGACGATGCTACCTATTTCTCAATAATGGGATAGCGCTGTCTAAAGGAAACAAGAATATAAACAATCTTTTTTCGAGTAGGTAGATGCTAATAGGTACTTGCTCAAATCAAAGTTTTCACACTTACACTTTTTCAAACAAAGTTTTCAAAAACACTTCGTAACACTCTTGAGGACAGAAACAAGGGTTAAAACGAAGCAAAACAAAACTTCTTCAAAACAAGCACACACACAAGCAATTTTAAAAGATGAGCAAGTACCTAAGAGCCCATGAAAAACCATGGATAGAAAGGGTGCTAACACCTTCCCTTTCTATAATCTAACCCCCATACTCAAAATCTCGAAAAAGGAATTTTTCTGTGCTTTTTTTCCTTTCCAGTTGGATAAAATAAAAGTCGGTGGCGACTCTTGCTTACCACGACATTTTGCGAATCAAAACGCAAACCAACATTTTCAAAACAGTCGGTTCTGCCACCGTATCATATTTACCCGTGGAGAGCGAATGGTAACATCTCATGCCAGTCTTTGTATGTGACTGTCATTTTCTGTATGATCTTTTTAATGTTTTTATTTGCAGCTTCGACAACACCATTCATCTTCGACCGATAGGGAGAAGAATTGTGATGTTGAATCTTGAATTGTTCACACAATGCGGTAATCATAGTGTTATTGAGATTTGTTCCATTGTCAGTGATGATCCTTTCTGGGATACTGTATCGGCAGATGATATTTTTCTTGATGAAGTGGGCAACTACATTCTTGGTGATGGAAACGAAGGAAGCTGCCTCCACCCATTTTGTAAAATAGTCAATGGCCACTAGGATGAAGCGGTGTCCATTGAAGGCCGTCGGCTTGATTTCCCCAATCATATCAATCCCCCACATAGCAAAGGGCCAAGGAGCCGTCAAGACATTCAGAGGAACCGGAGGTACGTGCACTTTGTCAGCATAAATCTAGCATTTATGGCAGGTTTGAGAGTGTTGATAGTAATCTGCTTCCATGGTAGACCAGTAATATCCTGTCCGTAGGATTTTCTTTGCCATCGTATGCCCGCTGGAATGGGTACCAAAAGTGCCTTCATGCAATTCAGCCATGATCCTTTCAGCTTCAACCTTATCTACACACCGAAGTAACACAAAGTCATGATTACGTTTATACAGGATACCGTTACTAAGGAAGAACTTAGCAGAGAATCTCCTTAAGAACTTCTTATAATTGATTGAAGCTCCTTCTGGATATTCTTGAGCCTCAAGATACCTCTTCACTTTGTGAAACCAAGGCTGGTCCACTACTTCTTTAGTATTAATCTCGTGACAGTGTGTTGGTTCATCCATTCGTTCGATGGTGATCTGGGGAGCCTCGTTATCCCAATTAAGTTTAAACATAGGTGACATTGTGGCTAGTGCGTCTGCTAGCTGATTTTCTTCTCGCGGGAAATGCTCGAAGGTAATCTTCTCAAAGTGTGGTAGTAATGAAACACATGTTCTTTATAAGGGAAAAGGTTAGGGTATTTGGTGTCCCATTCCCCTTTGACCTGACTGATGACCAAAGCTGAATCTCCAAACACATCTAAGGATTTGATTCCCAAGTCTATGGCAGCTCTGAGACCGAAGATGCACGCTTCGTATTCCGCCATGTTGTTTGTACAGTTGAAGCCAAGTCTGGCAGTAAAGGGAGTATGACAACCTTATGGAGATATGATTACATCACCAATACCATTTCCGAGTGCATTGGAGGCTCCATCAAAGAACAGGGTCCATCGGGATCTTTGTTCAGGTTCGTCATATGGCCTGAATTCTTCACAGTTGTCTAATGTCATGATGTCTTCATCTGGGAATTCAAACTTCATGGACTGGTAGTCTTCTACAGCTTGGTGGGCGAGGTGATCAGCTAGTACACTTCCCTTTATAGATTTATGGGTAGTATACTTTATGTCATATTCTGTCAAGATCATCTGCCATCTCGCTATTCTCCCAGAAAGAGCAGGCTTCTCGAAGATATATTTTATCGGATCCATCTTAGATATCAACAAGGTAGTATGAGTCAGCATATACTGTCTTAGCAAGCGAGCAGCCCATGCTAGAGCGCAACAAGTTTTATCGAGCAGTGAATATTTGGTTTCACAATCGATAAACTTTTTGCTTAGGTAGTAAATAGCGTGCTCTTTTCGGCCAAACTCGTCATGCTGCCCCAATACACACCCCATTGAGTTTTCTAAAACAGTCAGATACATAATCAACGGTCTTCCCTCGACTGGTGGCATCAACACAGGAGGCTCTTGTAAGTATTCTTTGATTTTGTCAAAAGAAACTTGCCATTCATAATTCCATTTGACTACTTAATCTTTCTTCAACAGTTTAAAGATTAGTTTACAAGTAGCTGTCAGGTGAGAAATGAATCTGGCGATATAGTTCAAATGTCCCAATAATCCTATGACTTTCTTCTCAGTACGAGGAGCAGGCATCTCTTGTATTACTTTAACTTTGGCAGGATCGACCTCGATACCTTTGTTGCTGACTATAAAGCCTAGGAGCTTACCAGACCGTACCCCAAATGTGCATTTGTTAGGATTCAACCTTAGCTTGTACTTCTTCAATCTCTCAAATAATTTTTGTAAGTGATCAATGTGCTCTTCCCCTGTTTGTGACCTGGCTATCATATCGTCTACGTATACCTCTATTTCGTGATGTATCATCTCATAAAATAAAGCTACCATGGCGCGTTTATAGGTTGCCCCAACATTCTTCATTCCGAATGGCATTACCTTGTAGCAGAATGTGCCCCACTGTGTGACAAATGTTGTTTTCTCCATGTCCTGAGGCGCCATTTTGATTTGGTTGTAACCTGAGAATCCATCCATGAAGGAAAACACTTTGTGTTGTGACGTATTGTCAACTAGGATATCAATATGGGGGAGTGGAAGTCATCTTTAGGGCTTTCCCTATTCAAATCTTGGTAGTCCACACACATTCGCACTTTACCGTCCTTTTTGGGCACGGGAATAACATTGGCAACCCATTGGGGGTAAGAGGTGACAGCCAAGAATGCAGCATTGAATTGCTTCATGACCTCTACTTTAATCTTTTCTGACATATCTGGACTCATTCGACGAACCTTTTGCTTTAATGGCGGACAATCCTCTCTTGTAGGAAGACGATGTACCACAATATCTTCATCAAGTCCTGGCATGTCTTCATACGACCAGGCAAAGACTTTGACATAATCATGCAACAACTGAATCAGACGCTACTTGACATTGGGTTCCATATTGGCACCCACTTTGACCTATTTTTTTATCTTCTTCAATACCTAGGTTGATCGTATCCACGGGTTCCTCGTGAGGCTGAATGGTTCTCTCTTCTTGTTGTAGCAGTCTGGCAAGTTACCCTGGTACTTCACAATCTTCCCCACCTTCGTCTTCGGCTTGGTAGATTAGATTCTCAGAGTCACAAAAGGCCATAGCAGTATCGTTACCCATGGGATCCAGAATGGATGTGTACTTGCATTGTGAGTGTGGGTGTGTGTAAGGGTATAACTATCTTTGAAAGAAAGTAAAATGTAAAATAAAAACAATGAGCACAAAAGTTTGTATGCGAAAAACGTCCATGATTCATTGATGTCATATGAAGATGAAATAATAACCCTTACAAATGGACCATTGTGCCTCGGGTAAGATACAAGGTTTTAAGAGTGCGAATTGTTTTGAATATTAGAGATCCAACAAAATGTAAAGACAAATTACTGAGGGATAAAAGTGATTGGGACGAAGTCTCTAGCCTCCCAATTACTGAGCCCTCCATTGACAGTCGGGAAGATCCAATCCTCCAGGTTGTAACCATCTTCACCATCTTCCACTGGGTTGACTTCACGGTTGCTGATCTTCAAGGGTGGCCCTCCAGCACGGGCACGATGTACAACCTTTTGAGCACTTGAAGTGAAACCTAGGCCAAACTTGTTAGACTTATATGGGATATATGGGAGTTTTCCCCAGATAGTGCATCCACCTTCTTCCACCAATGCTTTAGCATCTTTCAGCGACAACATCCAGAGTGGAGGCCTTGTAATCATGGGAACAGCCTTGGTCACTTCCACCTCTTGGGGGACCTCTTCAAAGTGTTGAAATGGAGTTTCAATGAATTTGCCGTCCAATTCCACATATCTAAAGGAATTGAGATGGATGATCATGTATTCTTCCTCTCCATGTACGGTGATAATCTTTCCTTGAACTGGATACTTCAACATTGGGTGCAACATAGAAGTAACAACGCCATCATTATGAATCCATGGTCGGCCTAGCAAGCAAGAGTATGAAGGGCGGATGTCCATCACATAAAAATTTGAATTGAAGGTTTGGGTTCCAACCTTTATGGGAATGTCCACCTCCCCATGTACCATCCTCTTCGAACCGTCAAAATCCCTTACCACTATGTTGCTTGGCTTCAAAGTCAACCCTCACAATCAAGTCTATCAAGAGCTTTTTTGGGTAATACATTCAGAGATGAGCCAATATCCACCAAAACATGCGCCAGAGTTGTGCCCCTACATTCCAATGAGACATGCAATGCCTCATTATGCTTTCTCCCCCTCTGCGTCAGATCAGCATCTGAAAAACCTAAACCATTGTCTGCAGTTAGGCTGGCTACGCAGTCTTGAAATTGATCAGCAGATGTCTCTTGAGGTACATGGGTGGTTTTTAAGAACTTCATCAAGGCTTTTGCATGTGCCTCGTAACATAGTAGTAATGCCAGCATGGAGATCTTAGAGGGAGTTTGCCCCAGTTGTTCAAATACATCGTAGTCTCTTCTCTTTATAATTTTTAAGATCTCTTCCATTTCCTTCTTGGAGGTCTCAGGGATAGTCAATGACTGAGCCTTCATTCGGACAAGCTCAACCATAACACATTTTCCTCGAGCCTCAGTTAACTTAGAAACAGGAGTGTCAGTAGGAATGATTACAGGGGTTGTAACGGCTTTGTCAATTGGAGTACTTACAGAGATGATTATGGGTGTAGGAGTAACCTTTAGAGTAGTCACAGGGATAATCACGGGTCTAGAAACTTCTTTTGGGGAGCAATTTCTGGAGAAAAGATCCTACCACTTCGGGTAATTTTGCTAGTTCCGGCAATATTACTGATGTCGGAGTCTTCTTTCTCGGGTTTTGAATCTTCAGCGGTTGACCAATCCTGTTTGATACCATGGTAGTAGACATCCCCTCCATTATTCCATGGTATGGTTTTGTCTGATGTATATGGGACTGGTCCAGACATTGTGATTATTAGAGGAGCTGCTTTCGAAACTGGTGTAATTCTAACGGGTCTTTTGGTGGAGACCCTGGAAGAATTGGCGGAAATGGTAATGATTTAAACTTCTTCAAAAGAAACAGGTGGAATAGGAGTTTTTTCGAACAAAATCTCTTTGTTATCTATCAGGCACTAAATGCCTACTTTCAACAAAGGACAACTAGTTGGTGAGGATAAACAGAAATGACAATCTTTATCATATCCCGGGAACACACCGGCATTCAACAAGTTCATTTTAACAGTCAGAAGTGGGGTCATAAGTTCATTAACTGAGGTAACAAACAAATCTTCTTCAATGGCATTGGTATTGTGGCCATGTCTGGGCATAGGAGCAGAAATGACATTTGGCTTTTCAGGCACATCGAACTCAACTTCTTTTGCTTCAATGAGGTCTTGTATTTTGTTCTTCAAGGCCCAACAATTATTAGTATCGTGACCAGGACTTTCAGAGTGACATGTGCAACGGGCATTGGGATGATAATGAGGAGATGTCATGTTGGGGTTTTTCGGAGCTTCTTTCAAGGTTACCAAATTGGATCTTAGAATATGCGGTAATACTTGGGACGGAGTCATGTTGATTCTGGTGAATTGCCTGACTGACCTTTCCACCCTTGGTTAATTATTTCTTTGTTGATCAGATGTAGGATTTGGGATCATAACAGCCCCCACCATTGGTCGGCGTTCGGCCCTATCTTGGTTTCTTTGCGGATATACGGCAGCCACCTCTTTCTTCCTGATGGAAGACTTCCTTACAGCTATAGAAGAAGATGTATCTTTCTTAATCTTCACATTCTTTATACCGGCTTCTATCCTCTCTCCGGTCAATATTAGTTCAGTAAAGCCAACGGATGAACTTCCGATTAAATGATTGAAGAAAGGACCAGATAAGGTTCCCAAGAACATGTCTACCAATTCTCTCTCATACAGAGGGGGTTGAACTCTTCCAGCCAAATATCTCCATTTTTGTGCATAGTCCTTGAAACCTTCATTGGACACCATGGCCATACTATGGAGTTGAGTATGTGTAGGCGCCAAATCAACATTGTACTAGTATTTCTTGTAGAAAGCTGCAGCAAGATCTTCCCAATTATGAACATTATCCCTTTCTAGTTGGTAGAACCCACCAAGTTGAGTCCCATATAGACTGTTGTGATCGGTGGATCTGGAACTGACTGTTTAACGCTGGTTCGCGAAATGTCGCGGAAGCAAGAGTCGCCACCGTCTTTTATTTTCTCCAATTGGAAAGGACAAAAGCACAGAAAAATTCCTTTAAAGAGATTGCTCTCGGTTCGGGAGGTAGATTATAGAAAGGGAAGGTGTTAGCACCCTTTCTATCCATGGTTATCCATGGGCTCTTAGATACTTGCTCAATGTGTTTTCAAAATTGTTTGCTTGCTTTTCAATGTGGGTTTTAAAAAAAGTTTCTTGGAAAAATTTCAGTTTGACTCGTACGTCAGAGTGTTTGAAAAGTTTGTTTTGAAAGCTTTTGAAAAGTGTCGGTGAAAAGATGTTTTGATTTGTTTGAAGATTAGAGCAAGTATCCTTGAGAACCTACCTACCCTAAGGAATTCGTCTGTGTAAATGTCCTTTAAAGTAGTGCCATCCCACCATTGAGAGGTAGGTAGCACCACCGTTGGAGGTGTTCGGGTCAATTCGAAAGTTCGGGACGTGGTGATCACCAGAGCAATAGGAAGACACCTTAGAAGCTACCCTCATGCCAGGTTCCCGGATCATGAGGACTTACTAAGACATCCTCTACTCGACGATCACCTTTCGAGGCAAGGCAACAGTGAGGCGTACCCTAGGGGTGGTGTGTGATTTGTGTGTCAGATTCGTTTATTTTTGTCTTGTTCATGTCAAAGTGATCTATGCGTTTGTTTTTATTTTTGTCATTCATTCTTGCATGCATTTATTTAACAGTTAAAAAGTGCGGAAAGATAAAATTCCTAAACTATTACAAAGGCGCGGGTCCACATCGCCAAATTAAACCAGGACCCGATTTGACATAAAATAAAGAAATAAAATGCGGGAAATATAAAATGTCTGAGTTACATGGCTTGAGCAATTACATAATATTTGAAAGAAAATAAATGTGCGAAAGAAATAAAAGTAGAACATTCGAGGGCGTTGGACCCTTTAAAGAAATTAAATGAAATTAAAAATTAATTAGATAAAAAAAAAAAGTATAGATCAATGCCCCTTGGACAAAATAATGCAAAAACTCTAAGATAAAAAAGTAGTGGGCATCCTCTTTGGTGCAATGTAGGCATTCAGAGTCTGCTCCTCATGAAGTAGCCTAGTGAGTTCCAAAACCTTCTTCTCGCTTGCGTAGAATTGGGATTCAAAAGTATCTCTCTCTCCTTTGAGTTGTATCCAATCCCTTTGGAGGTCTTCAAGAGATGTGGGCATGTCAGGATGTAGGATAGTGTATGGAACATCTCCTTCCTTAACAGGCTCAATGATTACCGGGAGAATGGAGGGGTAAGGCATCATAAGACTCTGAGCGCGGGTTCATACGCATTTGAGGTAAGGCTCAAGAGGGATGGAATTATTGTGCCCCAAAGTCTTTATATCCACCTTGTTCAACATCCTCTAAGCTCGGATAAATCTTTGGCGAAGACCTTGATTATCGTTGTCATAGTCAAATACCAAACCTTGAATCAGCATCTCGTACGGGCCCTCCCTTCGGGCATAACCAAACTGTCTTAAAGCTAAGCAAGGGTTGTAGGTGATTCCTCCCGTAATTCCAAGTAAAGGGACATTAGGAAATTCTCCATAACGGGCAACAATGATAACATTCTCTTTGGATCGGAAGCACCAATGAATGTCTGACTGCTTGAGCATCATCAACCTTTGTGACCACCTTGAACCTTTCTCATTCATTAATATAGATTGGGTAACATAAGAAATAAACCATCTTGCCAAGAGAGGACTGCAACACATAAGGACACCTCTTTTCCTCATTGTGCGAGTGTGAAAAGAGTGTAGGATATCCCCTAGCAATGTAGGCACCGGGTTGCGTGATATGAAGATTTTGACGGCGTTGATTTCTATGAATTGGTCAGGATTTGGAAACAAAACCATCCCGTAGATGAGGAGGGCCACAATTTCCTCAAAATCTTGCAAGTCTAAGGAATTCCAACAGTTTTGGGCTTTCTCAAACAAAAACTTTGCTAGGAAGCCTTTGACACCACTCCTTGTTTCCCAATGAGTTGTGATATCAGATGAGTGCAAGTGTAGAGCTTGAGCAATCTCTTCTGGCTTTGGATCTCTTTACATACCATTGAAAGGTAGTTGATTGAGAATGGTAATCCTCAAGAGTAGGGATAATTCTTCCAAAGTAGGCACAAGTTGATAGTCGGGAAATGTGAAGCAATGGTGTAAAGGATCAAAGAACTGAAAGAGCACCTTCATCATGTCCTCATCTGTGTTGAAGGTGACCAAGTTGAGTAGGCGACCATGTCTCTCGGTGAATGGAGATTTTTCAGGAATCCTTGAAGCTAGCTCCTTTAATTGTGGAGGGATTCTCACAAGGTTGACTTGAATAGTTTTCCTGCGAAGTGAATCCATACCCTACAAAACAAGAACAAAGATGAATCCCAAAATCCTTGAAATGGTTAGTGGATGTATATGATGTTCATGATGTCCATGATGTTATGTACAAGTATGCATATACAAGCAAAGCAAACAAGTCCTTAGTTTAGGCTTGCATGGAGTTTTATAGGTAAGTGCCCTCTTGAAGTTTAGTTGGCTTAAACCTGTCCTAGTAATAGTAACCGGGTTCTAAGGAGCCCAATATCACTGGATTGTTTCCTTGGTCATTGTTTCAGCTCAAGCCTCTTTAATTGCAACCAAAATATCCCAATAAACCAAACCTCAATGAGTGTAGTATCGAGTATCTACCAACTTCAGACTGCACCAAAGCCGGTCATCTCACTACATCCTAAAGGCCAAGTTGGTCAAGTAAAGGTTCTAGAAGTTCATTAGTGCTTCATGACATCACTCAGTGGCCCCGTATTCTCTTTGATTAACTCGAAAGCTACCGGTACCCACAAATATGTCGCACTAATGTAGCTATTTCTTAGACCATGTCGGTATACCCCGCACAGTTTCCACAATGTATTGCTACTTACCTATAATGTATCCCAAATTCGCGTAGAGGATTCAAACCCAAACAAAGAACCATAATGTAAAGCATACAAGTCAAACAATGTAAGCAAGTAAATGTGATCAAAACCCTAAGGTAACCCCACCTTTAGAATTCTCCCCAGCAGAGTCGCCAGTTCTGTGATATGGTGGGAGAACTGACTTGATTGTTTTGCGTTTTATTGCAAATGTTGCGGTTAGCAAGAGTTACCACCGACTTTTCTTTTATCCAAAAGGAAAGGTGAAAAAGCACATGAAAGACCTTTGAGATTGTTTCTTGAGTTCGGGGGGTAGATTATGAAAAGGGAAGGTATTAGCACCCTTTTCATCCATGGTTTTCCATGGGCTCTTAGTTACTTGCTAGATCACTTGCTTTTGTTTGAAATTATGCTTTGTGTGGTTTTGAAAGTATTTTACAAAAGAGGCCATTTCTTAGGCAATATTTGTAATGATTCTCGTTTGTAAGAATGTATACAAAGATGTTGATCTTTTTGAAAATGTTTTCAATTTTGTAAGATGTTTGGAAATGTGTGTGTTTGTTTTGAAAATAGCAAGGATATTTATTTTGAAATGGAGCAAGTAACTAAAAGTAATCTACCTACTCAAATGTCTTTCTTGTTCATTTTCTTCTCCTTTGACATTGTTGTCTTACCATTGATTTGGTAAGAAACCCTATCTTTGGATGTAAACGGGACGGGCGTGGGTCATCGTATAGCCATGATTAGCAATGTTGCAAAGTATCTTAGCATTTTTTGAGGGACTAAGATCATTTTTGTAAGGCAACTTTGAATAGCGTCATCGAGGGACTATGATCTTGTATTTGTTTGTTTTTGCTATGACACCTTACATGCGTAATATGACCATTTTTGTATAAGGAAACCAAGTGGGATAACCCTAGGGGTGTTTTGTATGCAAGTGTGTCATTTTCATGCTTGATTTTGTCTTGGATTAGGGTTTTCTATTTGATTGATTTTATCTTGCCATACAAACCCTAGTTACTAGCATATTGTGTAAAAGCGATAAATTGCGAAATTTTAAAGTTACTACGCTATTACAAACATTTGTGGGAGGGGGTATACAATTTATGAATGGGGATTGCAATAATATAAACCTAATTAATCTATTACAACCAAATTGAATATGTACAAATATTGGAATAAATAATATACAAGATGAATTAAATATGCAAAGGCATGTAAATGCAAAGAAAATTTTTGTTTGGTTTTTTATGAAAAAAGTTTTAACCTAAACCTAATAAATAAATCAATTTTAACTTAAATCAATTAAGAAAGGAAATTATTTTAGAAAATATTTTTTTTAATAAACCCTAATTCAATTTGATTAAAAGGAAATAAATTTCTTTAAGAAAAAAGTAAGTATTTTTTGTATTTTTTTATCTTGAAAATAATATATGGCATTATGAGATATTTTGATCTTTTTTATACTAAAATAATATGTTTAATGGGTGTGAAGAAAAATAAATATTTAAACTAGTTCTAATTTTAATTTACAAATTTAATTAATAAAAATGGATAATATATAACTAAATAAAAATGTTTTTTTGTGAGAAAAATAAAATAAAATAAGCTAAAATATAAATCTATCATTTTTATATTTTTTATGATTTTTAATATTAAGAAAAATATGTTTAATAAAATAAAATGAAAGTAAAATAAATAAATAAAATTATGTTGGGCCAGGGGTGTCATGAGCAAACAGGATGTGAATGTTAGAAAGAAAAAATCACAAGACCCAAGAATCAGAAGCCCAACGCTGCAAAGGGACAAAAAAATGGAAAAATATGAGAAATTTGCAAAAGGCAGCGCACTAAGGCTCGAACCCGTGACCTATATCATTTTTGCACGCTGCCTTACCACTGGGGTGGCTGTACATCCATTTATATAAACACAATCATAAATATATATTAGAAAATTCCCCATGAAGGAAACTTCATCTTCAACCTTGAGCCATGGCCGGATCACCTGTATCTTCTTCATTTCTCCATAAAAATGGAAAGTTCAAACATGAAAGTTATGGTGTTTCTTCCCACGAGTTCAACCATATAATTTATGTAAACTAAAAGTCAAAGATCAAAGCTAATTTTACTTGCCCTAATTTGAAACCTAATTTTTACAGAAATTTCAAATCCAAATTTCTCTATACACAGTTAATATAAATGAAAACTATGAACATGGTTAGCTTTAGGGCAAGGATATCTACATTTTGCTTTCACAAATCAGGACCAAATAATGCTTGTATGAGGAGATAGAAGTTTGAGTTTTTACCTCTTTCAGCTGGATCGTGAATGGAGTTTGAGCAAGTTTTGAGAATGCCTGAGGATCTGTTTAGCTTGCCTGGACCTCCCTGGGTGTATTCCAATCCTTACTTTGTCTTGAAGGTCCCTGAATCTCCCTACTCAAGTCAACCTGCAAGCTCAATATTTGAAAATGGTGGATGGAGGAGGAGGAGTTACAGTGAGGGAACAGGGGTCTGGATCACTTAGATATGAAGTGTATTAAGTGTTTAGGTGGTTAAAATTCAAAATGCACGAGCGGTTTTAGAGATGGCTGTGTAAGGTTCAAAAATGTCAAGCTATGACAGATTCTGAGTTGCAGAGTGTTTGGGAGTGTTTTGAAGTCTTAGCATTCGTCTTATGTTGCAATACATTTGTGTATATGTATGGAAAAGGTTAGAGATCAGCTTCGCGAGAATACCTCTCCAACTCAAAGAGCTAGTATCCAGGGTTTTTGATACTTCTTCATTCACCAAGAACTATGGTCGACTCCTCAATCTGGTTACCTCGGGTTTTGATTAGAAGATGATGAATGTGCTCTTTCAGTTCTTTGACCTTAAGAATCATTGCTTCACCTTTCCAGACTATCAGTTGGTACCCACCATGGAAGAGTTCTCTCAGATATTGGGCATACCTATTTTGGATAAGTTGCCTTTCACCGGTTTGGAAGAAGCTCCGAAGCCGGAGGTCATTGCAATAGCTTTACACCTAAAGCAGTCTGACATTCTATCCAACTTGGAAATAAGAAGCCGAGTTAAGGGTTTTCTAGCTAAGTTCCTAATAGAGAAGGCTCAGCTGTTTTGGGACGATTTGGACTTCCAGGCTTTTGAGGAGTTCTTGGCCCTTCTCATCTATGGGTTAGTACTGTTCCCTAATCCATACTTGCTCATAGATGTGAGTGCTATCAAGGTCTTCCTTTCTCGCAACCCTATGCTCACTTTACTCGGAGACATCTTGCATACCTTCCACACGCGTACCGCAAAGAAAAGAGGGATTCTTATGTGTTGTGTGCCATTGCTTTTGAGGTGGTTTATTTCTCACCTCCCTAAGACGGTACTGAAGAATGAAGAAGGTTTGGGATGGTCGCAAAGGATAATGTCACTTTCTCACGCGGATATTCTCTGGTATTCCCAATCTATGGGAGATATTTATATTATTGACCGCTACGGGGAATTCCCTAATGTCCCACTACTTGGAATTCGGGGAGGCATAACCTATAATCCTTCTCTGGCTATGCGACAATTTGGTTATGCTCGAAGGGATGGTCCTCACGAGATGCTTATCCAGGGCATTGTGTTTAATTATGAAGATGACGTTCAAGGGTATCGCCAGAGGTTCATACGAGCTTGGGGCATGGTAAACAGATTTGACGTTAAAACCTTGGGGACGAAGACTTCCATTCCTATGGAACCTTATCTCCAATGGGTGCGAGCTCGTGCTCATAATCTTATGATGCCATATGTAGCCATCTTACCAGTGATTGTGGAGTCCACTACTGAAGGGGATATTCCCTATACGGTTCTTCATCCTGATATGCCCACTAATCTTGAAGAATTACAGAGGTCCTGGATTCAACTAAAGAAAGAGTGGAATACTTATAGGGACCAGTTTTATGCCCAGGAGAAGAAAGTTTTAGAACTTAAGAAGCAACTTCATGAGGAAAGAAGCCTCCATGTCTATCTCGACGCGAAAAGGAAGCGCCTATGGGAAACCTGATTTTTTTAGTTTTTAGAATATTCAATTGAAACGCCTAAAAGGAAATTGTATTTTGAATTCTAATAATAAAATCTTCGTTTCATTTTGGTTCGCAAATTTAAATTTCCCGAAATCCTTGAAATCATTACATACACATGTCATACATATCAATGCATAAACATGTTTCATAACAGGTTTCTCATCTTCTTCGCTGTTTATTTCAGCTAGAAATAGATCTAGAACAAACTGTGAAATACTCGTAGACTCAACGCACAATTCCAACAGATGATCATGGATCTAGCCAAAGGGCAGGAGGAACTGAAAGCCCTGATTGTTAAAGACAAGGCTAAGAAGCAATGAAGGACAACTGGTGTGGTAAATCTGGGAAGAAGATTTAAGGGACCGTTGAAGAAAATGGTTGATCTGACCTCTTCATCCAAGGAAGGAGAGAACCAAGAGGGTGAGATAAGAGAGGAAGAGCCTAGTCTGGGGGAATCTGATAATGATACTGATTACAATGAAGAGCAACATCCTCCGACTGACGAAAAGTACAAACAACTGGAAGAGCGTCTGAGTGCAATGGAGATTCAGAAAGTGCCCGGGCTGGACTTTGAAGAGTTGGGTTTGGTGTCTAGGATTGTTATTCCGCCAAAGTTCAAAGCACCAGTGTTTTCTAAGTACGATGAGGTTTTGTGTCCCAAGATGCACCTCCGATCTTATGTGAGGAAGATACAGCCTCACACTACTGACAGAGACTTATGGGTCCGTTTCTTTCAGGATAGTCTATCCGGAACTCAGCTAGATTGGTTCTATCAGTTGGAGAGGGCCAACATCCATAATTGGGAAGACCTGGCTGCTGCTCTTTCTAGGAAGTATTAGTACAATGCAGACCTTGCTCCCACCCGTACTCAACTTCAGAGTTTGGCTATGGGTTCGAGCGAGGGTTTCAAAGACTACACTTAGAAGTGGAGAGACTTAGCAGGAAGAGTCCAGCCTCCCCTGTCTGATAGGGAGTTAGTAGACATGTTTCTGGTTACCCTGTCTGGTCCGTTCTTTAATCATCTAATTGGAAGCTCCTCGCCCGGCTTCACTGAATTAATCTTGACAGGGGAGAGAGTGGAAGTTGGAATTAAGAATGGGAAGATCCAAAAGAACGCATCCTCCAGCGCCGTGAGAAAACCATTCACTGGGAAGAAAGAGGTTAGTGTTGTGCTCAATCAACAGAGTCAAGACAAAACTGAACACCGTCCAACAGTAGGGGTTGTCGTGATCCCTAAGCCTGGACCCACTCAACAGAGGAATAATCAGCCGAGAACAGAGAGGCTGGTAAGACAATTCACCCGGATAAACATGACTCTAGCCCAAGTGTTTCCCCATTTGTCGAGATCCAATATGGTAACCTTGGGGGAAGTGCCAAAGAATCCCAACGCTACTTCTCCCCGCTATAATCCAAATGCCTATTGTGCTTATCATTCGGAAAGTCTAAGTCATGATACAAACGACTGATTGGCTTTGAAAAACAAAGTACAAGACCTTCTCGAAGCGAAGGAAATCGAGTTTGACGCCCCTGAAATGCCAAATGTTATCACTGCTCCTATGCCCAAGCACGACCGTGGTGTTAACGCTATTGAAGGTGATATTTTTGTTTCTACTGTTGAAGAGCTTGTTACTCCGCTTATGATCATTAAGTGGAACTTGTTGAAGGCCAGTTTATTTACGGGTTGTGGTGATGGTTGCCACTTCTGTTTATCTCTACCGACTGGTTGTCATTTGTTGAAGGCAGGTGTTCAACGCTTGATGGATGTTGGAGAGATTTTGTTTGAGAAGACTCCCGTTCCAACCATTATGTACAAGGAAATTTCAATAATAACCATTTCCGCCAATCCTCCCAGGGTCCCCACCAAAAGACCCCTCAGGATTACATTTGTTATGAAGATTACTCCTCTGATAATCACTGCGCCAGGGACAATCCCATACTCCTCAGATAAAACTGTTCCTTGGAAATATGGGGGTGACGTCTACTACCACGGCTTCAAGCAAGATTCGCTGGCTGATGAAGACCAGGTTTCTTAGAATGTTGATCCTGACATTGTCAACATTGTGGGAACCAGCAAAATAACCAGAAGTGGAAGAGTGTTCTCCCCTGAGATTTCTCCTCCGAAAGTTATCACCGGTCCTGTGATCATTCCTATTTTTGTTCCTGCTGAAACTACTACTACAGTCCCAGTGATTACCCCTGCTGACACCCCTATCATCGAGTCGACTGAGACTCGGGGCAAAGACATATTGATTGAGCCTGTCCAAACGAAGGCGTAGTCAATATCTATTCCAGAGGCTTCCAAGAAGGAGATGGAAGAAATTCTGAAAATTATCAAGAAAAGCGACTACAACATAGTCGAACAGCTGGGGCAGACCCCTTCAAAGATCTCTATGCTAGCCTTGTTATTATGCTCCGAAGCTCATGCAAAGGCTTTGGTGAAGTTTCTGAAAACTGCCCATGTGCCCCAGGAAACTTCTCTAGACCAATTTGAAGATTGTGTGGCTAGTTTGACGGCCGATAACAGTTTGGGTTTTTCTAATGCTGATTTGAACCCTAGAGGGAGGAAGCACAATGATGCGTTGCATGTCTGTGTCGAATGCAAGGGCACCACTTTGGCCCATATCCTTGTTGATACTAGTTCGTCGTTAAATGTGCTACCTAAGAATGCTCTGGATAGACTAGACTGTGAAGGCTTGACTTTGAAGCCCAGTAATATTGTAGTGAGGGCTTTTGACGACTCAAAGAGAATGGTGCACGGGGAGGTGGACATCCCCATCAAGGTTGGTTCTCAAACTTTTGGCTCTACCTTTTACGTGATGGATATCAGGCCATCTTATTCTTATTTATTGGGCCACCCTTGGATACATGGGGCTGGAGCTGTTACGTCCACTCTACATCAGATGATGAAATACCCGGTCCAAGGGAGAATTGTCACTGTACGCGATGAAGAAGAATAGATGGTCAGTCACCTGAATTCCTTCAGATATGTGGAAATGGATGGTGAGTTCATCGAGAATCCGTGCCATAATTTCAAAGATGTACCTCAAACTCTAGCTGCAACTGAAACTGTTACCAATGTGCCGAAGATAACTAGACCTCCCTTGAAGATGGCCTCTCTCAAGGATGCAAAAGCGGTTATTGAAGAAGGTAGGTCTACCATCTGGGGTCATCTCCCTGATATTCCGTACAAGTCTGATAAATTTGGTTTGGGTTTCTCTTCAGGGGCTCAAAGGGATGTTCGACGTGCTCGTGTTGGAAAACCTCCCCTACACATCAGTAATCACGGGGTCAACGCTGTAGAAGATGGAGACGGTGACAATGACATGGATAGCTGGATCTTCCCTACTACCAACAGTGGACCTAGTAACTGGACGAAAAAGGATTTTGTACCTATTACTTTTGTTCAGCAGTAATTGTCTTTCTTGTTTTTTGGATATGTAATAAACAATATAACTTTATGGCCATGTGTCTTACCCGAGGCACGTCGGTTTATTTGTGAGGGTTATCATGTTTCACTTTCATATGGAATTAATAAAGCATTGGACGTTTATGCATACAAATTTTGCGCTCTCTATTTTTCTTTCCTGCTTTTTACTTTGCCTATACAGCTATGCTCTTACACACACTCATATATCAAACTGCATATCCATATCCACTCTGGATCCCATTGATAACAGTTCTACTATTGCCAGTTATAACTTCGAAAATCCGATCAACCAAGCCGAGGACGAAGGTGAGGAAGATTGTGAGGTACTTGGAGAACTTTCTAGGCTCTTACAACAAGAAGAGAGGGATATACAACCTCGTGAAGAGCCAGTTTAGACAATAAACTTGGGCAGACAGAAAATAAGTCAAGATTGGCGCAAATCTGGGGCTTAATATCAAACAGCAGTTGATACAAATGTTGCATGATTATGTCGAGATCTTCGCCTGGTCATATGAAGATATGTCGGGACTGGATACGGATATTGTAGTTCATTGTCTGCCAACTAAAGAAGATTTCCCTCTGGTAAAGCAGAAGGTTTGTCGCATGCGCCCTTAAATGTTAGAGAAGATCAAAGAAGAGGTTATGAGGCAGTCTAACACTGGGTTCTTAGCTGTCACCTCTTATCCCCAATGGGTTGCCAATGTGGTGTCGTTCCTAAAAAAGATGGTAAGGTACGGATGTGTGTGGACTACAGAGATTTGAACAGTGTGAGCCCCAAAGATGACTTTCCGCTCCCCCACATTAACGTTTTGGTTGATAACACCATGCAACACAAGATCTTTTCCTTCATGGATGGTGTCTCTAGTTACAATCAGATCAATATGGCACCCTAAGATATGGAGAAGACAACCTTCGTCACGCAGTGGCACACTTTCTGCTACAAAGTGATGCCGTTTGGATTAAAGAATGTCGGGGCAACCTATCAGCGAGCCATGGTCGCCTTATTTCATGACATGATTCACCATGAGATAGAGTTATATGTGGATGACATGATAGTCAGGTATCAAATTGAGGAAGAGCACCTTGATCATCTACAAAAGTTGTTTGATAGGTTTAAGACATACAAGTTGAGGTTGAATCCGAACAAGTGCATCTTCGGGGTAAGGTCTGGTAAACTGCTAGGTTTCATTGTCATTGACAAGGGCATTCAGGTAGACCCTGCAAAAGTAAAGGCTATACAAGAGATGTCGACTCCTCGCATTGAGAAGGAGGTCAGAGGCTTTTTGGGACACCTAAATTACATTGCTAGGTTCATTTCCCATTTAACTGCTAGTTGTGAGCCAATCTTCAAGCTCCTGAAGAAAGATCAAGTGGTAAAATGGAACGATGAATGCCAGACTTCCTTCGAAAGAATCAAGGAATACCTTCAAGAACCACCAATTTTGATGCCTCCGATTGAAGGAAGACCATTGATAATGTACTTAAAAATGTTAGATAATTCAATGGGGTGTGTGCTGGGGCAGCATGACGAGTATGGTCGAAAAGAGCACGCAATATACTACCTTAGCAAAAAGTTTACCGACTGTGAGATAAGATACTCACTTCTCGAGAAAACTTGCTGCGTTTTGGCATGGGCTGCTCTCCGACTGAGACAATATATGTTGACCCACACTACTTTGTTGATATCTAAGATGGATCCGATCAAGTACATCTTCGAGAAGCCTGCCCTCTCCGGAAGAATAACAAGATGGAAAATGATCTTGACCAAATATTATATCCAATACACGACCCAGAAAGCAATCAAGGGAAGTGTATTAGCTGATCATTTGGCTCATCAGGCCGTGGATGACTAGCAGTCCATGAAAATTGAGTTCTCGGACGAGAATATTATGTTAGTGACTGACTATGAAGAACCTGGACCGGATGAAGGACCTAAAGAAGGATCCTGATGGACTATGGTTTTTGACGGAGCCTCGAACACACTCGGTAATGGCATTGGTACTGTAATCATATCTCCTGAAGGTTGTCATACTCTTTTCACCGCCAGACTATGCTTCAACTGTACCAAAACCATGATGGAGTATGAAGCATGCATCATGGGTCTTAAAGCTGCTATTGACCTGAGGATCAAGTTCTTGAGCGTTTTCGGGGATTCAGCCTTGGTGATAAGTCAGATCAAAGGAGAGTGGGATACGAAGCACCCGAATCTCATCCCATACAAAGAATATGTGTTGTCATTGCTTCCACACTTTGAAGATGTCACCTTTGAACATTTTCCACGAGAAGAGAATCAGTTAGCGGACGCACTAGCTACCATGTCCTCTATGTTCAAGGTCAGGTGGGATAACGAGGCTCCTCGAATCACTATTGTGAGGTTAGATGAACCAGCATACTGCTATGAGATTGAAACTGAAGAAGTAGCAGACAAACCTTGGTTCTAGGAAGTGAAGAGATATCTCGAGGCTCAAGAGTATCCCAAGGGGGCATCTTTCAATGATAAGAAGTTTCTGAGAAGGTTCACCGCAAAGTTCTTCCTCAGTAATGGAATCCTCTACAAGCGCAACCATGACTCTACTTTATTTCGGTGCACAGACAAGAGTGAAGAAGAGAGGATTATGATAGATCTACACGAAGGTACCTTCGGAACCCATTCAAGTGGACATACCATGGCCAAAAAGATCCTACGGGCAGGATACTATTGGTCCACTATGGAAGCAGACTGCTATCAGCATTCCCGAACTTGTCACAAATGCCAGATCTATGTTGATAAGGTGCATGTACCTCCGTTTCTTTGAACGTCTTGACAGATCCTTGGCCCTTCATAACGTGGGGCATTGACATGATCGGAGAGATTAGATCTACCGCGTCCAATAGGCATCGCTTCATCCTGGTGGCCATTGATTACTTTATGAAGTGGGTGGAAGCAGCCTCTTTTTCTACTGTTACTAAGAACTTTGTGGAGCGGTTCATCAAGCATAACCTGATTTGTCGGTATGGTGTTCCAGAGAGAATCATCACTGACAATGGCACGAATCTCAATAATACGATGATCATCGAACTCTATAAACAGTTTAAGATCCAACACCATAATTCTTCCCCTTACTGGCAGAAGATGAATGGCGTTGTGGAGGCTTCTAACAAGAACATTAAGAAAATCATACAGAAGATGACGGTGACATACAACGACTGGCATGAGATGTTACCTTTTTCTCTTCATGGTTATCGTACCTCCGCATGAACATTGACAGGGGAAACACCCTACTCTCTGGTATATGGTATGGAGGTTGTCCTTCCTATTGAGGTCTAGATCCCTTCTCTGAGAATCATGAAGGAGGCGAGTTTGAATGAAGATGATTGGATCCAGACTTGACTTGATCAATTGAATTTGATTGATGAGAAAAGGCTTATGACTGTCTGTCATGGTTAAATTTATCAAAAATGGATGATCAAGGCTTTCAACAAAAAGGTCAAACGTAAAGCATATCAAGTTGGGGATCTAGTGATCAAGCGCATCATACTGCCGCAACGTGATCCCAGGGTCAAATGTACTCCCACATATGAAGGTCCATTTGTGATCAAAAGCATATTTTCAGGTGGAGCCATGATTCTGACCACCATGGATGGTGACGAACTTCCTCACCCTATTAATGCGAACATAGTGAAAAGATACTACGCATGAACAAGACCCGCTAGGTTGATTGGCCTAGGAAAAAATAAGGGCATCCCGGCGAACCAAAAGAGTTCGGGCAAAAATTAGGGATGAAAACAAAAAATATATGTACACCCGGCAAGTCGAAAACCTGAAAAGGCGGCTTGGGCAAAAAAGGGTATCCTGGTGGACTGAAAACCCGAAAGGGAGGTCTAGGAAAAAGTTAGGGATTTGAAGTGTATCACTATGTCCCATTGGATCACCTTGCGACCAGACTTCAGTATCAACTATCAAGCTCAAACGGCACTGATCAATCCAGTCAACTTCAGACAAGTAGCAAAGTGATGAGATGCTCGAAGACATAGTGGCAATAGCAGAATTGAAACTCAATGGGATTATTACACATAGATATTTGCTTCTCTTTGTACAAAATATTGTATAGCTTTCATTTTTACGACGGTGTTCTCTTACTAGAGCGTCAACCTCCTTGTACAAAAATGCCTGTTATAGGCTAACTTCAAAATCAATACAAGTTATTTCTACACAAAAAACTATTCATTTTTTTTTTGTTTTGTCTTGCAAAAACGTCCAATGATTTATTCTTGACATATGCATTTGAATATAATTGCTATTCACAAATATTTGCGTAAGAAACGCAAAGACAATTGCTTAGGACTTAAGGAACGGGGCAAAATCTAAAAATAATAAAAAATAAAAAAACATGTCAATCCCGATAGTTACTCCTTCCAGCAGGTACAAGGGCAGAGGCAGCTTTGAAACGAAGTCACCATTACATGCGCCCCCGTGACGTCTATGTTCCCCATAGAATAGAGGCAACCAAAAGTTTTGACATCTGCTTCCCCAAAAAAGAGTTACCTTCCCCAGCAAAGTTCCTTCAGAGAGCCGATATCCATATCCCATATCCAAGTTTTATAATCTCAACTGGGTTATAAAGCTTTCTCCCCAACAGAGTTTATTTCTCCATCTACGGAAGTTCATCCCTTGACAAAATTTATTCCCCCGAATCGGAAAAATCTTCCAGCGAAGTATCTTCTCCCACAAACAGATTTATTCCCCTGTAGAGTTATTCTCAGGCATAGTCTCTCCCTGGAAGAACATTTGCAAACAGAAAGGAGTAAATCCCCAGCATAGTCATCTCCATTCACCATCCCCAGCGGAAATGAAGAATTCAACTTCCCAATACTTTGTTAGCAACAGTCCGGGATTTATCATCCCCGACTAAGAAATACCGCAACAGCATTTCATATTCATACATTATGGCATGCACATACATATCATATACATCATAATCTCATTTACTTTGAGAACATCACCACAATGCATTTCATCCATCATAACATTGCATATGACCAACTCTTTGCCTTTTTCAGGGAAAAGATCAAATCAATAAACACTGATGGTTACTTATGTGACCTGACAGTCTTCTAAAAAAAACTACATCTAAGGAAAGGCTATTTCACCATTTTCTTTAGAAGGATGTCCTCACAAGATTTTCCATGGGTTACACAGGTCGACGCTAAGATCTCTCTGATTACCATTCCAGTGGAAGAAGCTCCAAGACTTTCGTCTGAGTCATTTGAATCGCTACTAAGATCCTCCTGATTACTAGGCCAATCAAAGTTAACCTAAGATCTCTCTTCTTACTATGCCGGTAGAAAAGATTCTAAGACTTTCGTCTGGGTCAGTTGAATCGCTACTAAGATTCTCCTAATTACTATGCTAGTCGAAGTTAACCTAAGATCTCTTTGCTTACTATGCCGGTAGAAGAGATTCCAAGACTTTCATCTGGGTCAGTTGGATCGCTACTAAGATTCTCCTGATTACTATGCCAGTCAAAGTTAACCCAAGATCTCTCTGCTTACTATGTCAGTAGAAGAGATTCCAAGACTTTCGTCTGGGTTAGTTGAATCGCTACTAAGATTCTCCTGATTACTATGCCAGTCAAAATTAACCCAAGATCTCTCTGCTTACTATGTCGGTGGAAGAGATTCCAAGATTTTCGTCTGGGTCAGTTGAATCGCTACTAAGATTCTCCTGGTTACTATGCCAGTCAAAGTTAACCTAAGATTTTCTCTGGATCAGCCAGATCGGCACTAAGATCTCTCTGATTACTATGCCAGTGGAAGATGTACCAAGAATTTCGTTTGGATTAGTTGAATCGATACTAAGATTCTCCTGATTACTATGCCAGTCAAAGTTAATCCGAGACCTTTATCTGGTTTAGTCAAATCAATACTAAGATTTGTTAGAACAATGTTTGAATCTACTACCCTATATTTAAGTTTTGATGATAACAAAGTGAAAAGATATAGTATTTATAAGTTTCATGTTTGAACTATCTGCTGCCTAAAATTATTATGTTCTGACTTGCAGATACTCTGATTGATATAAGCAAGATCACATCTATTCAGCATCAGAATTTGATTTCATACACCAGCATCAGAAGTTGCCATATCAGAACGTCAAAATCAGATGATCAACTCACGTACATGCTGAAGCCTGATGAACAAGACTGCGCTCAAACACTCTGATACAAAAACAATAGTTCATCAGCAGCGAAGCAGAATCAGAATGAGCCAAGCCAGAACTTGCGTTAAAGAAGCAACGGTACTGTGCATTGAAAGCTAATTAATTCCAACGGCCTCATTCTAGACAAGATCTGCTCAAAAAGGAAAGCTTGTTATTAGCATTGAATCAAGAATATTGCATTCAACGTTCATCTTCTCAAGTGCTATATAAACAAGGCTTTGAAGATTATAATGGCTAATGCTCTCCAAATCTCTACACGCACAAAAGCTGAACCATAATCTTCGTTCTACCAGTTTTGCTAAACCACATACTCTGATATTCATTACTGTTTAGAAATCTAGTTTCTAAGCTTCAATTTGTGTATAAATCACAGTTGTGATAAAGTTTTGTAGAAAACATCCACACACATTGTTTTATACCTTTGTAAGAAAGTGTTGCCTTGACAAACCGGGTTGTGGTTTGAATCAAGAAGGCTTTAGCAGTTGTTAAAGCAGTCTGTAATATTCAGTTGAATATAGTGAATTAAGACCTCGTTGGAGAGAGGCGAAATCACCTTGACGGGTGGACTGGAGTAGTTTGAGATCAAACGAACCAGGATAAAAATATCTTGTCAATTGCTTTAGATTTCAGTTTTACAATTCAACCCCCCCCCCCCCCCCCCCCCCCCCCCTTCTTGTGTTTTTCACCCCTTCAATTGGCATCAGAGCGCCTGGTTCTGAGCTAAAACACTTAACCGTGTCAGTACAAGATCCAGCGTCAGAAAAACACAATGGCAGGAAACAATTCTCACTTCAGCAATGACAATAACGAGGACAGAGACAGATTCAGTGGCAAACCTCCAGTCTTTGATGGAGAAAACTTTGATTACTGGAAAGACAGAATTGAAAGCTTCTTTCTAGCACATGATGCTGATCTGTGGGATATGGTGACAGATGGATACAGGCATCCTGTGAATGCAAGTGGTCAGAAGATTGATAGAAAATCAATGACTGATCAACAAAAGCGTGACTTCAAGAATCACCATAAGGCCAGAACCATCCTCCTCAGTGCCATCTCCTATACTGAGTATGAAAAGATCTCCAACAGAGACACAGCAAAGAATATCTTTGATTCTCTCAGAATGACGCATGAGGGCAACGTTCAGGTCAAAGAAACAAAAGCTCTGGCGCTCATTCAGAAGTATGAGGCGTTCAAAATGGAAGAATCTGAATCCATTGAAACTATGTTCTCTAGATTCCAGATTCTGGTAGCTGGTCTCAAAGTTCTGGACAAAGGATACTCTACTGCTGACCATGTCAAGAAAATAATCAGAAGTTTACCCAAGCAGTGGAGGCCTATGGTTACTGCTCTGAAGCTAGCTAAAGATCTCAACAAAATCACTCTGGAGGAACTTATAAGCTCCCTCAGAAGTCATGAGATAGAGCTAGAAGCTGATGAGCCTCAGAAGCAAGGTAAGCCTTTAGCATTAAAATCTAACAGAAAATTTGAGTCTAAAGTTTTGCAGGCAGTTGAAGAAACATCTGATGGATCCTCATCAGAAGAAGACGAACTTTCCCTTCTCTCCAGAAGAGTAAATCAACTGTGGAAGCAAAGACAAAGGAAGTTCAGGAATCCCAGAAGATCTGATCAGAATGAGTCTTCTTCCAGATACAGAAGGACAGATTCTTCCTCTGGATACAGAAGATCTGAAGGCTCCTCCAGTAGCAAGAAGCCAAACACCAAAGACATCATCTGCTACGAGTGCAATGAGCAAGGACACTACAAGAGTGACTGCCCAAAGCTTCAGAGGGAAAAGCCCAAAAAGAAGTTTGGAAGAGAGAAGAAGAAAAGTCTCATGGCCACATGGGATGACTCTGACTCGTCTGAAGCTGACTCAGAATCAGATGATGAAAGGGAAAACATAGCGCTCATGGCTAACATTTCAGAATATAGTGAAGCTTCTGAATCAGACTCAGAATCAGACACAGAAGAGGTATTTCCTAACTTCGCTGTTAATTTTACAAAGGCTGAACTTGCTGAAAGCCTTAATGAAATTCTGGAACGTTATCAGCAGATTAGAGCTAAATTCAGAGACCTGAAAAGGAATCTTGAATCTGACTCTAATAAGTCTGAGAGTCTCAAATTGGAAAATTCTGAGCTGAGAGATAAAATTTCAAAATTAGAAAACACTTTACAAAACTCTCAGAAGGAACCAATTTCTGAAACTCCCAGCAACGCTGATGAGATCATCAAGGAGTATGATCACAGTTTCCAGAAGTTCCTTGCTAAAAGCATAGATAGAAGCAGAATGGCTTCAATGATCTATGGAGTTAGCAGAAACGGCAGGAAAGGAATAGGATACCAAGGTAAGGTTCCTACACCAAAGAATGTCATGGACTTAACCATTAAACACACTCCTCTAAATTCACACTTTGTGTATGGTCACACACATGACATCAAATATACTAGCAGTAAGCACTCTGTGAAACCAAAATTCAACCAGAGTTTTGGTAAAACTAACAAATCAGGACCCAAGAAAATCTGGGTACCTAAGGATAAAATAATACATGTTGCAGATATCGTTAGCAGCAAGTCAGAAACACCAGTCATGGTACCTGGACTCTGGCTGCTCACGACACATGACGGGAAGAAGGCATATGTTCCAAAGCCTAGAACTTAAGCCTGGAGGCCACGTTGGCTTTGGAGGCAATCAGAGGGGAAAGATAATTGGCTCTGGAACTGTAGGTAATGGAAATCTTCCCTCTATTAATAATGTTCTGCTAGTAGATGGATTGATGCATAATCTGTTATCCATAAGTCAATTAAGTGATAACGGTTATGATATAATCTTTAATCAAAAATCATGTAAAGCTGTTAGTCAGAAAGATGGGACTATCCTGTTTAATGGTAAGAGGAAAAACAACATTTACAAAATCAAACTTTCTGAACTAAAGAGTCAGAATGTAAAATGTCTTCTGTCTGTTAACAACGAGCAGTGGATCTGGCACAGAAGATTGGGGCATGTTAGTATGAGAAGAATATCTCAGATTAACAAACTCAATCTGGTCAGAGGACTTCCTAATTTGAAGTTCAATTCAGATGCTCTGTGTGAAGCATGTCAGAAAGGCAAATTTGCAAAACCTTCTTTTAAATCCAAAAATGTTGTTTCCACCTCTAAGCCATTAGAACTTCTGCATATTGACTTATTTGGACCAGTTAAAACTGCTTCAGTCAGTGGTAAGAAGTATGGGTTAGTAATCGTAGATGACTATAGCAGATGGACATGGGTAAAGTTCTTAAGACACAAGGACGAGTCACACTCTGTGTTTGTTACCTTCTGTAACCAAGTTCAGAATGATAAAGATCTTAGAATCGTTAAAGTCAGAAGTGATCATGGTGGAGAATTTGAAAATAAAGATTTTGAGTCATTCTTTAATGACAGAGGCATTCTGCATGATTTCTCTTGTCCTAGAACTCCCCAACAAAATGGAGTTGTAGAACGAAAGAACAGAACATTGCAAGAAATGGCCAGAACCATGATCAATGAGACAAACGTTGCTAAGACTTTCTGGGCAGAGGCAATAAACACAGCGTGCTACATTCAGAATATAATCTCAATAAGACCTATTCTGGAAAAGACTCCATATGAATTGTGGAAGAACAGAAAGCCCAACATTTCATATTTTCATCCATTTGGATGTACTTGCTTTATGTTAAATACAAAGAATTATTTGAACAAGTTTGACTCTAAGGCACAGAAGTGTATTATGTTAGGATACTCTGAACGCTCAAGGGGGTACAGAGTATACAATACAGAAACACAGATTGTGGAAGAATCAATCAGTGTTCGTTTTGATGATAAGCTTGACTCTGAAAAGTCAAAGCAGAATGAAATTTTTGCAGGTATAGAAATTGAATTTGCAGGTTCTGAAGACAAGTCATCAGAAGCTCTCAACACAGACATTCCTTCAACGTCTGAAAGGAGCACTGCTAGAAATCCTACAACAGCTGCTGATCAACCTCAGAAGAGATTGCCCAGAAGCAGCTTGGATCACCCAGAAGAGACTATCCTAGGAAGAAAGGAAGATCCAATCAGAACAAGAGCAAGCTTCAGAAACTCTGAAGAAACTCTTATGGGACTTGTGTCTCTGATTGAACCTTCTTCTATTGATGAAGCACTTCTGGATAATGACTGGATTCTGGCAATGCAAGAAGAGCTGAATCAATTCACCAGAAACGACGTATGGGATCTCGTTCCCAGACCAAAAGGATTCAACGTCATTGGAACAAGATGGGTGTTCAGAAACAAGCTAAATGAACAAGGTGAAGTCATCAGAAACAAGGCACGACTGGTTGCACAAGGTTATAGTCAGCAAGAGGGGATAGACTATACAGAAACCTTTGCCCCAGTCGCCAGGTTAGAATCTATCAGACTTTTAATTTCATTTGCTGTAAATAGAGGCATCACTCTGTATCAGATGGATGTCAAAAGTGCATTCTTAAATGGTTATATAGAAGAAGAAGTTTATGTTCACCAACCCCCAGGTTTTGAAAATACAAAACATCCAGAACATGTTTTCAAACTAAAGAAGTCACTGTATGGTCTGAAACAAGCTCCCAGAGCTTGGTATGAAAGGCTAAGTAACTTTCTGCTTGAAAATGAATTCACCAGAGGGAAAGTGGACACTACTCTATTCTGTAAAACAGTTAAGAGTGACATCTTAGTATGTCAAATTTATGTTGATGATATTATTTTTGGTTCTACTAATCCTTCTCTTGGAAGAAAATTTGCTAAGTGTATGCAGGCAGAATTTGAGATGAGCCTCATGGGGGAACTGAAATTCTTTCTAGGAATTCAGATCAATCAAACTCCAGAAGGAACTTACATTCATCAGAGCAAATACATCAGAGATCTTCTGAAGAAATTTGACCTCTCAGAATGTAAGCCATCAAAGATTCCAATGCATCCCACGTGCATTCTGGAAAGAGAAGAGGTAAGCAAAAGTGTAGAACAGAAAGTCTACAGAGGTATGATTGGTTCTCTCCTCTATCTGACTGCTTCAAGACCTGACATATTATTCAGTGTTTGTATCTGTGCTAGATTCCAATCAGATCCTAGAGAATCTCACTTAACAGCTGTTAAGCGAATTTTCAAGTATCTGAAAGGTACTACTAATCTGGGTTTGTTTTATAGAAAATCTAGTGATTACAGCTTAGTAGGCTACTGTGATGCTGATTTTGCTGGAGACAGAGTGGAACGTAAAAGTACTTCTGGAAGCTGCCAGTTTCTGGGAGAGAATCTGATCTCTTGGTCCAGCAAAAGGCAATCAACAATTGCTCTGTCAACAGCAGAAGCTGAGTACATAGCAGCAGCAGGATGTAGCACACAAATGCTCTAGATGAAAAGTCAGCTTGAAGACTTCCAGATTTTTGAGAGTAACATTCCTATACTTTGTGATAATACTTCTGCTATTTGCTTAAGTAAGAATCCTATTTTACATTCTAGAGCTAAGCATATAGAAATAAAACATCACTTCATTAGGGACTATATTCAGAAAGGTATTTTGAACTTAAAATTTATAGATACAGACCATCAATGGGCTGATATCTTTACTAAACCCCTTTCAGAAGATAGGTTTAATTTCATTCTGAAACATCTCAGCATGAAAGTGTGCTCAGAGTGAAAATGTTTTAATTCCATATATTTACCTTCAGAATGTAATTATTTTACTGTGAACTTCTGATCAATCTTCTTTCAGAAAGATAGAACATGCAGATTGTATCAGATGCAAGTCTAAAGATCTGAGAGTCTAATCTCAAAGACAGACGTGCTGATCACTACATCAAACAAGTGTCATCCAATCATCAGCATATCTCTGAAGCAGAACGCGTGCACGCTTCTGAGAAGGCAAAGCACTGATTGGGTGCATTGAGACACATGTCTGGTAACCGTTTTTAAGTATCTTTCTCAAATCCCCCAAAATCAGCAAGCATTTAATGAAAAGTAATCATGCTTATAAATGGCAATCATGATTTTTTCTCTCTCTTAAAAACGTTTATCTTTTCAAAATAATTTTGAAAACTCTATTTAAGCACATTAATCTCTCATTCTTATTCTTTACGCTTTCTCATTAACACTCAAGCTTTTTCTGCATATTTCTGAGATCATCTCCTACAAACCTTTTTTTTCTCAATTCATTCTCAAAGCTTTTTTAGTGTGAACAATGGCATCCTCCAGCATTTCTGCAGGCAATCAGAAGAAAGCAACTTCTGAACAATATCAAGTGCCACTCAGAACTCTCCTCACTCCGGTGAAGAACCTTGAAGTGCTCTCTGAGTTAATCATTGACTTTGAAAGCTTGAAGGAAAATGGTTTTGACCTAACTGAAGAAATTAGGGCTCAAAAGTGGGAGAGGTATTTCGATAGGTTGGTTGGACCAACATTCCCAGCGCTAGTCAAGGAATTTTGGATTCACGCCAAGGTTTCAAAACATCTAGTCATCTCCTCTATCATGGGGAAGAAGATTGTGATTTCTGAAGATCTCATTGCAAGGCTAATCGGTCAAAGTGGTGGTGGCGTCCGTTGTGTGGACATGGCTGAAAGATGCGCTGATGTAGGTGTGGTAGCGAACAGGATTTTCACTCTTGGGATGCCCAGCAGCAAGATTAAGGATCTGAAGGATCACTGCAGAGTATGGGCTAAGATTATTCTGGGGTGCTTCAACCACAGGAAACCAACAAGTTCTCCTGATTATATAAATGTGGATCAGCAGTTTCTGATCTACTTTATTGATCAGAAGATTAAGATCAATCTGGCTCACTTCTTGTTCAACCATGTCAAAACCAGTGTGAAAGAAACAAGGGAAGAAGAAAGAACCAAGAGGGACTGGATACCGTTTGGAAGGCTTATATCAGATATTCTGACAGAGAATAGGCTGATTGAACATCTGATAGAAGCTCAGGAGCTGAGCACTATTGAACCAACTATTGGGAAACCTTTGAACGCAAAGAACCTGAAGAAGATGAAGCTGATAGAAAATATTCAGAAGGAACCCAGAGCTACTTCCACTGCTGATATCTCCAGCAGAAGAGTGCCTCTGAGTGATTTTCCGGTATTTTCTGAAATGGAATCCAAACCAGAGATGTTTCTCAGGTACCCAGATGCGTACAAGGCAGAAGATACAGGTTCAAAGCTGAATATCAAAGATCTGAGTCAACCCCAACCAGAAGTGACTCTGAAGAAGATAAAGAAGAGGAAAGCGCCATCAGAAGGATCATCTCATCAGACTCCAAAGAAAAGAGGTATTTCATCTGCTGCCCCTATTTCAAAATCTTTTACTATTCCAACATCTATACCTCCTCAAACCTCTCATAGAATATCAATTCCAATCCCTACCATTGATGAAACCATACAAGAAGAAGACCCTTCTGAGGCCTTACTACTCAGAAGACCTAGAACCAAACAACCCAAACAACCAACAATTTCAACAACAACAGCACTTGACCAAGTGCTGGCTGATATTGAGCATGAACATGCCTCTGCTAAATCAAACTCTGAACCACAAAATGTTCCTCCTCCACAACCAGAACAACAACCAGAACCAGAACCACAACAACAACAACCACTCACAGAAGAACCTCTGATCCCTGAGCAATCAGAGATTCCACCTCACTCTCCCCAACCAGAAATTAATCCACCTTCACCACAAACAGAGTTTCACCATTCTGAAACCCCTTCTCCTCATAAATCTGACCCTCACTCACCTCAACCTTCACCGCTGGCAATACAGTTTCCATGTGGAACCACTATTGTCATGCCCCAGTTACCATCCTCAGAAGAATCAACACCTCCAAAGACTCCCAAAACACCACCTACTCCAATCGAGATATCTGACTCTGATACCCCTCCTCCAAAACAAACAGCCTCTCAGACAACCTCTGAAAACCCCAGCAGGACTTTCATTGACTTAACCAGTCTTGACCGTCTTGCTGATCTAAAACACAAAATTGCTATCCCAAAACCAAAGCAACCAGATGTTGGCTCTGGTATTTTGAATTTTGAAACAGGTGTGCTGCAATGGATTGCTTCTTTGAAGCAAGTCTGTCCTGGGATGATTAACCCAGCTGCTTCTGATCAACTCTGGTCACAGTTCAGACTATGGGTACGAGCTGAAGCCCTCAAGTTGCAGGATATCAACTATGAGCAGGCACAACAGAACTTCAGCAAGCTGCTGAAGGAAGTTGAAAGTCAGCTGCCTCAGGAAGCCGTGCTCCCTCTGGACAGTGAACCTTGGTCTGAGAAACAGCAAGCTGCAAAGGTGCAACCATCAGAAGAAGACAAGACCATTCAGGATGAAAGTCAAGCAGCGGATGTGGCTGAAAGTTCTGAGAAGCCTCCTCCTTCTGATGCTTCTCAAGCTGCCTTGGACAGGCAGACTCTGGAAGAACTAAGGCTGAATGACATGCGTCTACAGCAGCGGATGGATGAGAACGATCAGAAGATGAAAGCAAGAATGGATGTGCAGGACAGCAAGATTGACACTGTTGTCAGCATGGTGCATAAACAAAATGAAACTTCTGAAAAGATTCAAGCGATGCTGGAGCGCCTGTTCACACGCTTGCCTCCTCAACCTTAAATCTTTTTTCATGCATAACCTTTTTCATGTTTTCTTGATTTTCTGATGTACTGTTTTGATTAAGTTTTTGTAATATTTTCTTGCTCTGATTCTGAACTATCTTAATATAATTAGTTTTTTTTTCTGATCTTAATTGTTTTAGCACATCACCAACACTTTTTGATTGCTGACAAAAAGGGGGAGAACAAGAATGATATTTAAATCAATAACGGCTAACTAGACAGAAATTCTCAAACATTCTAACTCTATTACTTGAAATGTTTTTCTGTTTTGTTTAAAGTCTACAGGCACAAGGAAGCTCCTGGACACTCTGAAGACTAGAAGCTCTGATCATAACGAAGAAGCTCTGATCAATATAAAGTTGCTCTGATCAATATGAAGTTCTGATCCAAAGTAAAGCTCTGACAAGAAAAGCTCTGAAGCTCTGCTCTGACATAAAGCTTCTGATAAGTCAAAGACTCTGATAATCTGATGTTCAAAGAAAGAAAAAGATCTGATCCTGAAGAACACGTATAATCAAAGGGAAGTAATCAACTCAGGGGGAGTATCTCTTAACTCTGACTTCTCCTTACTTCTTAACTCTGATACATTTTCCAGATACCTTTTCACGTTATTTTTCATTTAAAATATCTAGTTTTTGTCATCATCAAAAAAGGGGAGATTGTTAGAACAATGTTTGAATCTACTACCCTATATTTAAGTTTTGATGATAACAAAGTGAAAAGATCTACTACCCTCATTATGCATTGTTAATTAATTTGATACGTTTACATGTATTCATATACATCATTAGATCAGGTTTGATGCATAATATGTGAGCTCTGGTGCAGTGGCAAGGCAGGCAGTGATAAAAGCTAAGGGCGTGGGTTCAACACCCACGCTTGAAATTTTGTGTGATTTTGCTTCTAACTTGTACTTTTTCCCTATTTTTTCCCTTAATGGAGTGTAAAAGGCTAAGGGTGTGGGTTTAACACCCACCCCTGACATTTTGTGTGATTTTGCTTCTAACTTGTTCTTTTTCTCTATTTTTTTCCCTTAACGCAGTGTGGAAGGCTAAGGGCGTGAGTTCAACACCCACCTTTGACATTTTATGTGATTTTACTTCTAACTTGTTCTTTTTCAAAATTTTTTCCCTTAAACCCTAAATTCAACTAACCATAAAGCCACAAACTTATTTTTTACAAATCTAAAACAATTGTTTCTTTTGTAAACCCTAAAAATAATTAGGTTTTTTATCATATACATTTTTTTAATTAATTTAATTAATCAATTATTTTGTTAATTAAAATTAATTAATTTTTATGTTTTTATTCATTAATTTTTTTTATTAATTTAATTAATCACTTATTAAAATTAATTAATTTTTAGGTTTTTCATCATTAACCTTTTTTTATTAATTTAATTAATCAATTATTTTGTTAATTAAAAATAATTATTTTTTAGGTTTATTCATCATTAACCTTTTTTATTAATTTAATTAATCAACTATTTTTGTTAACTAAAATTAATTAGTTTTTAGGTTTACTTTAATTATCACTAAAAAAAACTTTTTTCCATAAAAAAATCATCAAAAACATTTCCTTTTTTCTCTATTTTAATTTTATTTTATTTTCATAGATAAAGTGTATGGGGTTCGCAATTTGCAATAGCTTAGATTTCTCGCTTTCCTTCATTATTATGTAACTATTTTTCGGGTTGTAATAGCTTAGGATTTTTACTTTCCGCTTTCTATTATGTAACTGCCCCAAAGTCGTATAATAGGTTCAGGTTTATCTTTTCTGCTTTTAATTTCCGCACCTTTACTATGTTTTATATACTTCCTATATTATTGCATAGTAATTAGGGTTGTATGGAAAGATAAAAACCAATCGATGGATAACCTAACTTACAGACAAAATAACTGAACATAAAACACTTGCACATGCGCACCTCTAGGGTAGCCTCTCTTGTTGCCTTTCGATTAAATAGTCATGTCCCTCGAACATGGGGACACTTTAGAAAAGTCCTTCTGATACAAAATATCATAGTCCCTCGATGACCCTTTCGATGTTGCCTTTGATAAATGATCTAGTCCCTTAAACGATAATTGCTAAAGCGTCTTTACGAGTTGTCTTCGATGACTGTACAATGACCCACACCCGTCCCTTCACATCCAAGGATGGGGCTTCCTACTAACTAATGGTAGGTAGCATTATCTAAAGGGAGAGGAAAATTACAATAAAGACCTTGAGTAGGTGGACCGCTGTTAACCGCTTGCTCACAAATCTCTTCAGAACAAAAACATTTCACACAAACACTTTCAAAGATATTTTCAAAACCACTTTCCGACATTGGTGCAGACCAGAGTTGGTTGATACTAGATGCTACACTCATTGAGATTTGAATCTCGGGATATTTTGGTGGCAAATTAATTGCACTGGTGAAACAAAGCTTGTGAGAAAGATCAGTGATATAAGATTCCTAGAACCCGATTACTATTCTTAGAACTGATAACACGAAAAGTTATAGCATTTTCTGCCCGATTTACATAGATAAAACTTTTGATTCTTCAATTATTATGTCACAATTTATCCCTATTTGTAGTATTTGTAACATATTTCAGGTACTTAGCTTTTGCAAGGAATAAATGAGAAAAGGAAGAAAAAGAATGGAAAAATGAAGAAGAAATGGCCATTTAGCAGCAAAACGCAACATTCTGTAATCAGAAGTGTGTCGCCCGCCACAACTCCTGCCGATCGTCACAAATTGGAAGAGTGTGCCCCTCGGCACACTTCATGTCCCGACTGACACAGACTCAGGATGCATGCCCCATATCACAACACACATGACGCTCGCCATGATCCATATAACAGTTATGAACCTTTCTCCATTTGACGCACGAAACGCATAATCACCTGGATTTTCTCCATGATTGAAGAACGGGAATTATGGGACATTTCCTATTTTCTCTCACCATTTTGGAATGTATAAAAGGGAATCAGTTACAAACATTAAAGCTCTCGACACCTGCTACCATTATTTTATTGCATTTTCTACACTGCAATTTTAGTTTTGTTTGCATTATTTTCCAGTTCATACTTTTGCACGATTTTTCCAGTTTTCATAGAATTCCGTAAGCATTAGATAAACCACCACCGTAAAAGCATCATTTTCCACATCGGAGGAATACTGCAACTCTAGATTTGTTTCCAAACCTCCAGAATTCGTTTAGGATTATTTTCATTTATGCAACACATTTTATTATTTCAAGTCAATCCTGCCGGCCTGTGGAGGATACACACTCTCAGATTATTGCTTCAGTATTTAATTTCAGGTTCCTATTTTAAAGTATAATTTATTTGATCTTACCATGCATGCGTTATTAAATTTATGTTTTAATTTTATGTTGTCCTGCAATAAAATTATTTCTGGCTAAATCTCCTGATACCGGTATGTAAATATTAACGAAGGGATTCGGTAATTAATTGGCATTGATATTTTTTTACAAAAAAAACACTTTCTGGTTTTAATTTCCAATTTGGATATTTAATTGTTTTTGTACGAGAGTAAAAGAAAGTCTAAGGTTAAAATCAACAGAGCGAGAGTTTGAGGTTTTAACTAGATAGTGGTTATTAAACATTAATTTGAAAAACAGTGAGAGCGCTTTAAAATTAATTGGACTCTAATTGTTATCAAAAACTACTTTTAAATTTTAAAACGAAACAACGAGAGCGCTCATTTTGAGTTTAATAATATGACCTGACTCGATAGAACGAAAGTGTGATACGAGGGTTTTTAAATAAATAGTTTCCACTGAAACAATGTTTTAATACTGAAAACAAATGCCAATAACTTATTGAATCCCTGAAGTTGACAAGTACATACCGGTGTCCCATTATTAATTACTAGATTTTAGTTAATTCCCGATTAAACCCAAACACCCAAATTTATTATTTAGCCTTAGCTTTACACAGGAACCCTAAGATAATAGTTGTTTGACCACCAGTCCTTGTGCGTTCAATATCTTTTAAAACTACACGATAAGACCGTGCGTTTGCAGTCACTGCACCCGATAGACTCATAAAGTCGCGATCAAGTTTTTGGCGCCGTTTCCGGGAACTAGTTTAGTCAATACTGTAAATCCCTTGTTACGCAGTATAGACTAAGGCAACCAATTTTATTTTTTATTTTATCCATTGATTATATGCTAAGCACTCGCTCTAAAGGCGAAGAATTAGAGTAACTAATCGACGAGGTCGAGCGTTTTGTTAATATAAGACGCCAAATTAGAGAGTACCAAGCCAAGTACAATCTTCCGGAATTCAATCTTCCTAAACTTTCTCTTCCTGGCCCGAGAATGGCTGAAGGACCCCAAAATCGTCATCTGAAGGATTATGCTGCCCCATCGTAAGAGGAACCCCACAACAGTATCGTTGCTTCCGCTATCGCACAGAACGATTTCGATTTAAAGCCTTCACTTTTGCAAGCTTCCCAACAAAACTAATTTTCATGATATCCTACGGACGATCCAAATCTTCATCTATCCGTGTTTATGCAGTACACAGACACAGTGAAAGAAAATGGTGTCAGCCCTGAATAAATAAGACTTCGTCTTTTTCCTTTCTCATTAAGAGATAGAGCTAGAGCATGGCTCCAGTCTCTACCATCCAACTCCGTTACAACATGGAACAAATTGAAGAAAGTTTTCCTAGCGAGATATTTTTCGACGAGTAAGACGACTATGCTAAGAGCCAATATCAACGGTTTTAAACAAAAGGAAAGTGAATATCTTTTCGAAGCATGGGAAAGATACAAAGACATGTTGCGACTCTGTCTGCATCACGGTCTAGAGGAATGGCTGATTAGTCACACCTTTTACAATGGTCTCTTGTACAACACAAGACTAACGATTGATGCAGCTGCTGGTGGTGCACTGATGGATAAACCATACCATGATTCCTATCTACTTATCGAAACTATGGCTCAAAATCATTATCAGTGGGGAAGCGATAGAACCATGATTGAGAAAACTCAAACAAAAGGAAGTATGCACGAAGTTAGTAGCTTAGATCAAGGTAATGCTAAGGTATAATCCCTTACCCAAAAGATAGAAAGCTTGACCACAACTCCCGCAGCCACTGTGGTTGTAGTAACTCCAACCTGCGACTTATACGGACTTCACGCGCATAATGTACCTGAATGTCCACTTTTAACAGGAGTATCAGTTGATCAAGTAAACTATGTTCAAGGAAACCCCTATAGGAATAACTATAACCCTGCTTGGAAGAACCATCCAAACTTCTCATACAAAAGCAACAACAATTTGTACGCACCAGGGCAAGCTCCTACTACACCCGGTTTCAGAAAGCCACCCAAAATGTCTCAACTATTCCGAATATCCCTAGGAAGTCCAACATTGAAATAATGATAGAAAACATTGTAGCCACCAAAGATCAAACTAACAAAGATTTCATGAATCAAAATATTCACACCAGTGAGAAAATTAAGCAACTGACGAATAAGATTGACGCTCTTGCCACACACAACAAAATGTTAGAAATACAAATTTCCCAAGTGGCTCAACAGCAAGAAGCTACAGCTGCTCCAGCTGGAACTTTTCCTGGACAACCCCAACCAAATCCAAATGGACATGCTAATTCCATAACACTTCGAAGTGGGACAGAACTAGGCGAACCAACTAAACCTAGAATCGAGAACCCAACCATATACCAAAAACATGGAAAAGGAACTGAGAAAGAAGCTGAACCAAAGGAAGTAGAAAAATAAGGTGATGAAAAGGCCGTAGAAAAAGAAGAACCTTATATGCCTCCGCCACCCTATAAGCCACCTATTCCATATCCTCAAAGACTTGCTAAGTCTAAAAATGTAGGGCAATTCAAGAAATTCGTTGAACTTCTGAAACAACTTAACATTACCATACCTTTTATATAAGGTATCACACAAATGCCCTCTTATGCCAAATTTCTTAAATAAATCTTATCCAATAAGAAAAAGCTTGAGGATAATGAAACTATATTGCTCACTATTGAGTGAACTGCTATAATCCAAAACAATATGCCTCCTAAACTTAAAGACCCAGGTAGTTTTTCCTTACCTTACATAATCGGAAAATTTGTCATAGACAAAGCACTATGCGATTAGGAGCCAATATTAGTCTAATGCCCTTATCAATTTGCGAGAAAATCAACATGGGAGAAATAAGACCAACAAGAATGTCCATACAATTATAAAATCGAGCAGTGAAATTTCCCTTAGGTATGTTAGAAAATGTTCCTGTACGTATAGGACAATTCTATATCCCCACTGGTTTCATAATCATGGACATTAAAGAAGACTCCAATATTTCTATTATATTAGGTAGACTATTCCTAGCCACTGCAAGAGCCATAATAGATGTTAAAAATGGAAAACTGACTTTCGAAGTCGGAGTAGAAAAAGTTGAATTCATCTTGTCTAAGTTCTTTAAGGCACCAACCATTGATGATTCATGTTGTTTCCTAGATGAAATTGATAAATGCGTAAAAGAATAGGAGAAACAACAAACCACCTATTCAAACGTATTGAAGATTCCTATACCTCTGATTCTCGAAGATGATAATTGGTGCCCTGAATATCAAGATGAAAATATGAGTGAGTTCCTAGCTCTAACTCCTGACCCTATACCCTGTCCAAAGAAGCCAGCCGTAGAACTCAAAACACTACCAAAAGACCTAAGATATGAATTCCTATATATAGAACTTGAACGACCAGTCATAGTCAATGCAGACCCAGGACAACTAGAAACTGAAAAATTATTACACGTCCTAAGAAAATACCTGATTGCTTTAGGATATAACATCTCAGATCTAAAAGGAATAATCCCTTCTATTTGCATGCACCGTATTATGCTGGAGGAAGACTGTAAAACCTCTAGGTAACATCAAAGGAGAATCAATCCCATTCTGAGCGATGTAGTAAGAAAGGAAGTAGAAAAGATATTAGAAGCAGGAATCATATACCCAATATCCGACAGTAAATGGATTATCCCAGTACATGTCATACCTAAGAAAGGAGGTGTTACAGTTGTCAACAACGCTAAAGGAGAATCCGTAGCGCAACGAACTCACACCGGGTGGAGAATGTGCATCGACTATAGAAAGTTAAGAAAAGCCACTCGTAAAGATCACTTTCCTTTGCCTTTCATTGATCAAATGCTTGAACGACTAGCTAAGCACTCTCATTTATTATATTTAGATGGCTATTCCGGATTTTTCCAAATTCCTATCCATCCCGATGACCAAGAAAAGACGAATTTCACTTGTCCCAATGGTATGTTCACTTATTGAAAAATGCCATTCGGATTATGTAATGCCCCTGCAACATTCCAGAGATGTATGATGTCCATCTTCTCTGATTTTCTAGATGTCATGATGGAAGTTTTTATGGATGACTTATCCGTCTGTGGTTAAAGTTTTGAAGGATGTTTATCGAACCTTGAAATGGTACTAAAAAGATGCGTAAGTGTCAATCTCGTGCTAAACTGGGAAAAATGCCACTTCATGGTCCGACAAGGATTTGTCTTAGGGCACATAGTATCCGGTAGGGGAATTAAAGTAGATAAAGCGAAGATTGAAGTAATAGAAAATCTTCAACCACCCAAAACTGTTAGAGAAATAAGAAGTTTTCTAGGACACGCTGGTTTTTATCGATGTTTCATTAAAGACTTATCTAAAATAACCAAACCTCTAACCGAATTCTTAATGAAGGATGTTGAGTTCATTTTCACTGACAAATGCTTGGACGCGTTTACAACACTAAAAAAGGCATTAATTTTAGCACCTACTATGCAACCTCTTGATTGGAACGAACCACTTGAGATAATGTGCGATGCCAGTGACTATGCCATAGGCGCAGTCCTAGGACAAAGAAAGGATAAAAAGCTTCATGCAATCTACTACACGAGTAGAACCCTAGATATTATGCATACAAATTACGCCACGACTGAAAAAGAATTGTTAGCTATTCTGTTTGCCTTAGATAAATTTCGTTCTTACTTAGTAGGAGCACGAATGATTATCTATACCGATCACGCTACAATCCGGTACCTCTTGAGTAAGAAATACGCCAAACCAAGATTACTAAGGTGGATCTTACTTCTACAAGAATTTGATTTAGAAATCAAAGACAAGAGAGGGACCGAGAATGTAGTAGCTGACCACTTATCCAGAATAGAAGGCATCAAACTAGACCATGTACCCATAAATGATGATTTTCATTATGAACGCCTTGTAGCCAAATTAGAATTAAAAAGTATTACAACCGAGTACCCTGTGACTTATGAAGACACAAACACAAATGAAATCTTGGAAGCAGTCTTCACTAAAACCATATTGCCATGGTATGCTGATTTTGTCAACTACTTGGATGCTGGAGTGCTTCAACTTGATATGTCTTATAAAAAAAAGAAGAAAATATTTCATGACCTTAAACACTATTATTGGGACGAGCCTTTGCTTTTCAAAAGAGGCGTTGATGGTATTTTTCGTCGATGTGTTCCCGAAAACGAAATTGAAAATATAATTTTCCACTGTCATGCCGCTCCCTATAGAGGACATGCAAGTACATCAAAGACATGTGCTAAGATATTACAAGATGGCCTCTATTGGCCTAATCTTTGGAAATATGTCCATATCGCGGTTAAAAATTGCAACCAATGCCAACACACTGAAAACATATCTAGACGCGATGAGATGCCTCAAAAGGGCATTCTAGAAGTTAAAGTCTTTGACGTATGGGGAATTTATTTCATGGGACCCTTCCTGTCTTCCTTTGGAAATCACTACATACTAGTTGTTGTCGACTATGTTTCAAAATGGATCGAGGATGTAGCCTCTGCAACAAATGATTCACGAGAGTAGTCAGGATTTTCAAGAACATAATCTATCCAAGATTCAGTGTTCTGAGACTCGTCATCAGTGACGGTGGCTCCCATTTCATTTCCAAAATATTAGAAAATATATTAGCAAAGTATGGAGTCCGACATCAAGTCGCAACACCTTATCATCCGCAAACAAGTGGGAAAGTAGAGGTCTCCAGCAGAGAGATTAAGAAAATATTATAAAAAACGATAGCAACCTCTAGGAAAGATTGTTATCTAAGTTACACGAAGCTCTATGGGCATATAGGATGACATACAAAACTCTGATTGGAACTACGCCATTTAAATTAGTCTATAGGAAATCATGTCATATGTCCTTAATTTGAATTACACAGCAGCGGGTGAGAAAAGAATCTTAGATATCCACGAACTATAAGAACTTAAACTAGATGATTACAAAAATGCTCGGATTTATAAGGAGAGAACTAAAAAATGGCACGATAAACAAATATGTAGAAAAGAATTCAATGAAGGCGATATAGTTCTCCTATTTGATTCTAGACTTAAATTATTCCCAAGATAACTTCACTCTAGATGGTCTGGTCCATTCGAAGTCACTAAGGTCTTTCAAAATGGAGCAATAGAAATAAAAGGAATAAGTAGTGAACCTTTCATCGTAAACGGACAACGTCTAAAACACTATCATAACATCAATAATAAAGAATATTACGAAACCTTTAGGCTAGATGCGCTGCTACTCCATTCATTAGACTAACCAACATATTATGTCAAGCTTACGACGTAAAATAAAGCATTTATTAGGAGACAACACACTTTTTAATATTTTCTTTTTGCTTTGATTAATTTTCATTTTTCTTTTCTTTTCTTACTTTTGTTATTGCTTATTGTGATACGTGGGAGAACTGACTTGGGATTTTGCGTTTGTGTTTGCAAATGTTTCGGTTTAGAAAGAGTCGCCACCGACTTTTTATTTTATCCTAAGGAAAGGTCAAAAAGCACAGGAAAGACCTTTGAGATGTTTTCTTGGGTTTGGGGAGTAGATTATAGAAAGGGAAGGTATTAGCACCCTTTCTATCCATGGTTATCCATGGGCTCTTAGTTACTTGCTTAGATCACTTGCTTTGCTTTTCAATTGTTTGAAATGGTGCTCTTCAATTGTTTGAAATGGTGCTTTGTTTTTGTGATTTGGAAAGATATTTTGAAAAGAGGCCATCGTTATGGCAACCTTTGTAATGATTCTTGTTTGAATGTATACAAAGGTGTTTTTATCTTTTGAAAAGTTTTCAATGTTTGAAAGTTTGAATTTTGAAATTGTGTTGTGAAGTGTATTTTGAAGATAGCAAGGATGTTTTTGCAAGCTTTTGATCAAGTAACTAAGAGTTTTCTACCCTATTTTTACTCAAAGATCTTTCTTATGTTTTAACCCTTTTAACAGTGTTGTTTCACCATTGTATTTGGTTATCAACCTTGTGTTAGGATGTTAATGGGACAGACGCGGGTCATCGTATAGACCATGATAGCAATAATGTCAAGTATCTTTGGAAATTTTCTTGAGGGACTTGATCATTTTGTTTAGGCAACTCAGGTAGCGTCATTGAGGGACTATGATCTTTTTGATTGTTTTTATTTTGCCAAAGTACTCAACATGCAACCATGGCCCATTTTTGAAGGCAACGAGTGGATGAAACCCTAGGGGTGCAAGTGTGCATTGTGTTTGTTTTTTTATGCATATTTATCTTGGATTAGGTCAAACTAATTATTGATTTTATTTGCATACAAACCCTAGGTCTAAGCATGGCATAATTGAAAGCTTTTAAATGTGCGAGAATTTAAATGCTACACTATTACAACATGATATAGGGAAGGGGTACAAATTTGAATTGGGGATATTTGACAAGAAATTAAATCCTAGATTACTATTACAACCAAATTGAATGTACAGGATACAATATTTAAATGTACAATAACTGAATACAATACAATAAATAAATGTCAAATAAAATGTATTATGTACAAAATGATTTTTATGTATGTAAAAAAAATGTTTTTAATATGTGAAGTAAAAATAAATAAAGAAAAAGTCAAGTTTAATTATTTTTTCATTTAGGGCAAAAACCCTAATTTTCTTAAATAAATAGCATTATTTATTATTTATTTACAAATATATATATATATAAGTATATTGTTGGTATGTAATATTAATAAAAATAAACATGTATTATTTTTGATGTTTTTTTGCTCTTATTTTCCCTTTTTTAATAAAATATATAAGTATTAAATACATTAAATGTATAAAGATAAAAAATTAATTATTTATAAAAAATGTGTATATTCAAGAAAATGTTTTTAAATGTGAATAAAAATAATAAATGAAAATAAATATATTTTTACATTATTTTAGGTTTTAATAAAAAGAATATAAAGCATTTAAATATTTTTTATACTAGTAATAATTAGAATAAATTCCAAATAAATATAAAAATTTATGAAAATAATTTTTAGGTATTTTTTATGTTAGAAAATAAAATATTAAAATCAAAAATGAAATAAAATGCAAAAAATGACAAATATGCAAGCAAATGGGCCAGAGGGGTGCAAACTGAATATGCACGTGTGGAAAGCAAAAGCAACTCAGGCCCAGCCCAAGCAACTTCATCTTCTTCCTCAGTTTCAAACAACACACGCGTTCTGTACTTCCAATGCTATCTCCTGATTCTTTGATTTTTTGACAAAACTCATAACATGAACATTGTAGAGAATTAAACAACGAATTCAACCATATAAAAAACATGGATTAACTCTCAAAGACCAGAGAGAATTTCTCTGGTCCTAATTTCTAACCTAGTTTTTTCAGAAAATTCATGAGTGAAATTCTCTCAGCACGATTAATGTAAATGAAAACTAAGCATATGTATGGCTTCAGGGCTATGAGTACAACATATTTCATTCACAAACCTAAGCCTAACCATTTCTAAATAGGGAGATAGAATTCCATGAAATACCTGTTTCAGTTGACTTCGAGCTGGACAATACATCAACCTTCAATGGTGTTTGAGCTTCTCTTGAGCTTGCCTGAGCTCCAAGGAAGCTTCTCCAATGCTTGGCTTGCTTTGAAACAACTTGAATCATGTTATAGAACTCAACCTGCAGAGCTTTGAAATGAAAATGGCAAAGTGTGTTAGAGGTGTTACAGCTTGCAATGGGGGCCTGGGATAGTTTAGGTGAGTTGATTGGAAGGTGTTGGAACTATCTTGGGACAAAACGCAAGATGGAATTTTGTTGTGGCTTGCAAAATGCAGAACCTGCCCTGTTTTGCAGAAAAACAGTGGTTCTGAGTATGAGGAGGTTTGAGTGATGAAAGGGTCGTGTTTTAGGCTTGTTGGGAGGTATGGAACTTGTCTACAATGTTTGTCTAAGCTTGTGTTAACAGATATGAGGGGTTGCTTATGTTTTGCAAGTTTTCTCTACTTTAAGTTCAAATGTGGAAGTGAAGTTACAGGCTTGTATAAGCTGTCAAATATGCTTGCATACATTGCCCTTGGCCCCTCTAATTTTTGGATTTGTTTTGCTGCAAGAGATCTTGGACCAATGCTCAAGGATTGTTGGTTTGACATAAAGCATACTTAAGCAAAAATGGAAATTTGCCTTTTTCTACTTAAGGCTTAATCTTGTGTATAATGTCCAAATGAACAAAACAAAGGCTTAGCCTGATGGATTGGTATTAAATTATGGAGTGCAAATTGGTTTTGAGGCCTGTAATGTCAAACCAAGCTAGCTAGATCAGAATTGCAAGTTGTTATGAACATGTATTGGCCATGGACAAAAGTGAGTTTTTGCCAACTTCAAGCATTCGATTCTCTCTAACCACAAGGGTGTTTGAGGAGTTCTTGGACAATTTGGAAAGCTTGGAACATTTACTATAATCCATATTTGCAATGAAACTTGAAATTCCAAATGGAACTATATGAAAAATGGCCAAGAAGATGGGTCCAAATCCTGCCTAGATTAGAGCAAATTTTCTCTAAGTTAAAAGTTTTAGGTACCCTTGTTCCAAAAATCATAACTTGAGATACAAGCTTCTTTTGATAAAACTTTGTGAATAAAAGTTGTAAAATTTGTGATGGACTATAACTTTCATGTTGCAAGTTTTGTTTGAATCCATTTGCATCTTGGTGAAAAAGTGGGACAAAGTTAGGAAAAAATAAGAAAATTTCATAACTTAGAAAATTTCTAAGTTATGAAAATTTTCCATTTTAAACCCTAATTTGCATTTTTGGGTTTCTTGATGAACAAGTTTCATAATTTGGCATGTATTGATGAAAAATGACCATTGGCACTTGATTTTGACCAAAAAGTCAAAGTTTGACTTTTCAGTATACAGTTAAATTTTGATTAATTGACTGAAAAATTCATCTGTCAATCCTATGCATTTGAGATCTTTTGAACTTGTTGAATGGGTCAAGATGATGTCATTGAGTCCTTGAGTCCATGGTTGAGCTTTATTTGCCATTGGCTGGGTCAAACAGTCAAAAATTGCCTTTGCACAGTCAAAACCCTAAAAATGACCATTTTGCCCTTTTGGTGATCTGATCAAATTTCTTGTGGAATTGTGATCCAAAATTGATCAAATGGTTCACATGAGTTCATAATGTTTACGTGGGTCAAAATTCATGAGGTTTGACTGTCAATTGGCCATAGTTGACTTTTTCCCCAATACAACTGATTTCTAGGTCAATTGTCCAATTGACTGGGCAAAAATTTGTAGTTGATAGTTGAATCTGAATGAGAGATAGAATGGCTGCCGTGTCTGGAGCGTATCTAGTCCGTATCTGATTACTGAAGTCTGAATGAGTAGTAGAATGACCGTCGCGTATGGGATGTATCCATACTGTATTTTGACTTGAAGTTCTGAATGAGTAATAGAATGACCGTCGTGTCTGGGGTGTATCCATACTGTATCTGAATAATTATTAACAAATAGCCTTTTAATCTTATCCTGAAAAGGGTAAAGTGTTAGCTAAAACACGAAGTTATATTGCATGATATGTATGATGCAATGAATTGTAATCCATGTTTACGATATATGGATGTAATGGTTATGCATGTAAGCTGAATAGCTGTCTTGCTGAGGAAGATAAATCCTGGATAGCTGGAGATAATGACATCTTTGACTGCTGCCGGGGAATATAAATCTTCGACCGAAGCTGGGGATTCCAAAACTTTGATTGTTGAATATGAGAAATCCTTGTTGGCTTTCCTGGGATATTGGGGAAACTCTGAAAATCTCTTATGGGGAATTGAAGCCTTGGAGAAATGGGACCAAGAATCTTCGATCTTGCTGGGAGATAAATCTGTGGGGGAGATACTTTGAATACACTGGGGAATAAGGTTTAGATTAAACTGGCTTTACTGGGGATCTTGAAGTTTAACTCCGCTGGGGAAATACTCCAAGGTTTCAGCTTTGTTGAGGATCTGAATGATGTATCGTAGGGGATTCCTTCTGGAATGGCACAAAGATATCTTCCTACACCTTCAACCTATCAGTAATTACCCTTTTTCAATTTCGTTTTATTTGTAAGCAGTGATTATATTCGAATGCATATGCCTATTTTAATGAAACATTGGACGTTTTCAAATAAAACATAAGTGTAAAAAAGAAAAGGAAGGCAAGCAAATTTCTGCACTTTGAAGTATCTTTGTATTTAACTTTCGTGAGTATCTTTGTACAAAGGAGACAGACACCCTAGTAAGAGAATGTTGTCGTAAAAATTGAAAAAAATTTATACAAAAGAAAGATGGCTATGTGTAACAATTCCATGGGATTCCCATTCTGCTATAGCCTTCACAACTCTGAATATCTTGTCCATTCACTGCTTCGTCCGTCGATGACTGGATTGATCAGAGGCTTGGAGCTTGTCTGGTGAAGAGATTGTCCTTAAAGTGATCCGACGAGACATAGTCATATGCTTTAATTCCCTAACTTTTGCCTGGACCGCCCTTTCGGGTTTTCGATCCACCGGGAAACCCTTTTTTACCCAAGTCGCCCTTTCGGGTTTTCAACTTGCCGGGTGTACAGATTTTTTTTTTATCCTTAATTTTTGCCTGAACCGCCCTTTCGGGTTTTCGGTTCACCGGGATGCCCATTTTTTCCCAAGTCGCCCTTTCGGGTTTTCAACTTGCCGGGTCATTTTATGCGTAGTATCTTTTGACTATGTCTGCGTTTGCAGGGTGTGGCAAGTCATCACTGTCCATGGTGTTCAGAGTCATTGCCCCACCAGAAAAGATGCTCTTGATTACAAATGGTCCTTCGTAAGTAGGAGTCCACTTGCCCCTGGGATCACTTTGCGGTAGTATGATCCGCTTGATTACAAGATCTCCGACTTGATATACTTGTGTAGCGGTGAAAATCGGAGATCAAGCTATTAATTAACTTGACTCGCAAAAGCAAGAGTCGTCACCGCGCTTTATTATTTCCAATGGAAAAGGGAAAAGAGCAAAATAAAACCCTAAAACATGCAATGTAAAATAATACTTAAAAAATACAATGCATTTTTGAAAAGAGATCTAAAGTTCGGGGGTTGGTTATGCAATGGGAAGGTATTAGCACCCAATGCATCTGCGGTACTCCGCAGGAACCTTTTGAAATATCTGTTTTTTGGTTGAAATTTTTTGTTATATACAAGGGTGTATTTATCTACAACTATGTTTGTTTAAGGGGAAAGAAATGAGTTTTTATTATTGTGTTCGTGAGGGTTTCGCGACCTTTTACCTACGTATCCAATGAAGGAATCAAAACACCGTAGTTCCTCTAGAAAAAAGTTGATTTGTTTGTGTTTTTTAGTGGGCAACGTTAACGTACGCATTCTAGCAATAGGCACAGCCGGTATCGCGATAGAACGGAGATAACATGCCCTTGGGGGGAGTTTTGATTTGTTGAGTGTTTTGTATGTTTTAAAGTATATTCAAGTAATGATTAAAGAGTGTTTTTAATTTTTTTGGTTTGTTTACTTGTTGATTTTATCTTGCCTAATTACTAGCATTTGTACAAAGTAAATAAAAATGCAGAAAGATAAAAACCTACGCTATTACAAATATATCAAAAGGCATAAAAAAAATATGAAGGAAAAAAAATAAGACAAAAGTAAGAAAAAAGTATTTATTTCGACCCAGGCAGTAGCAGCCTTCGATTTGCATTCTGTTTGCCTCCTTCGATTGGGGCTGGCACCAGCAAAGTCACGTCTTTCAATTAGGCTTTGGCAGGGGCGAGGTCCTGTACTTCGATTGGAGGCTGGCAGCAGCAAGTTGTATCCTTCGACTAGGAGTTCGCGCCAGTGAGGTTCTGTCCTTCGATTGGCCTGGAAGTCATTGTATAGCGGAGTCTTTTCTGCCTTGTTGCCTTCTTCGACTGGAGGTTGAAAGTAGTGAGGGAATGTCTTTCGATTGGCCTGGAAGTCAGTGTGGAAACCAAAGGCTCCATTTCATACTCCTGTTTCCTGTTTCTTTCATTTCAAACATTAAATGACAACATGGCCTGAGGCCCTGCTAGTATTTGTCTTTCAAACAGTTTAATAATTAAACAGAAAGAAAAAACGAAAGGGTTAACTTTTAAAAAAAACATGGTAACAGAGTGGAACGAAAGGAAACAAAGTGTTATGTACATGTTTTGAAACGAACAAAAGTATTATTTACATGTTATGCCATGAAACGAAAAGTTCAAGGGTAAGAGTGACTTACCTTGCTTCTGGCATTGAATGGATGTGGGACCTTGAGTGGTGGCCCTGGATGCTGGATTCGAAAGAGGGGTCACAGGCTGTGCTTGGAGCGCTGGATTTGAAGGAAAAGAAAAAGCAAGTGTGATGCTTCTTTGATTCGAAGGAGACTGAAGTGTGGTTGTTCTTCAGAATCGAAGGAAGTAAGTGTTTGGGATTCTGGGTTTGTTCTTACAAGTCTTGAAGGGACTTGAGAGATTTTTTTGTGTTTGAGAAAATTTGGGTTTTTTTGAGAATTTTCTGAAGATTTGTTCGCCTGGCCAAAAGTCCTCTTTTGAACATGTTGTGAAGCCTTGTATTTATAGGCGAGCTGCTGAAGCTTTTGGAGGGAAAACAAAATAATATTTGAATTATTTGGGTATACTGCCCCCTTGTCTTCTTCAGTGCAGCTCTTGTGCACTCCTTTTTTGTGCAAGTACAGGACTGAGACAACGCAGGCTTGTCAGTATTTTGGAGCTTAGTGGCAGGTTGGTGCAGGACTGCTGCATAGAAGCACAACTGGCTTGAGTTTGGCAGTATATGGGAGGCCACTTGTGTGCTCTAAATATGTTGCTTCGAAGGGTTTAGTGGTCCAACTTGTGAATCGAAGGAGGCCACCTTGAAGGAAATCACATGTCCAGCTTGTGGATCAAAGGGGGTCACTTCGAAGGAAACTACATGGCCAAATCGAAGCTTGTGACTGAAGGGAGACTGTATTGCCCAATTGAAGCTCTGCTAAATCGAAGCCTGTGACTGAAGGAAGCAATGTTGCCCAATCGAAGCATGTGGATTGAAACAAACATATTGCCCAATCGAAAGCCCGTGTTCGAAGGAAGCAATGTTGCCCAATTGAAGCATGTTTGCAGGCAGTAAACTTGTCCAGATTCGAAAGAGGCATGCAGGCAGCAAATTTGTCCAGTCGAAGCAGGCTTGCAGGCAGTGAACTTGTCCAGATTCGAAAGAGGCATGCAGGCAGTAAACTTGTCCAGTCGAAGCAGGCTGAATCGAAGGAGGTTCTTGCTCAGAATGAAGGATGTAATCCAAGTTGCATTCGAAGGAGACCTGTCAGCACATGAAATCAAAGAAACAAAAAACACACATTTCGTGCTTGATTAGAACTTAGTGATACATAGGCTAAGAATGTTCAAAACACTTGACAATTTCTGCATAGTCAATGCTCAAAGGTGAGAGGTTAAAACCAACAGTATTTAGTGACCTTGACTTTTGTATAAAAATGCCAAAATAAAAATGGGATCTTAGGTTAAAAATTAGGGTATGACAACTTGGCGCCTGACTTTCTTGTTGAAAGCCTTGATCATGCGTTTTTGATACGCCTGACCATGACAAACAGCAGTAAGTCGTTTCTTGTCGATCAAATTGAGTTGATCAAGCCGGGTCTGAATCCAATCGTCTTCACTCAAACCGGCGTCCTTCATAATCCTTAAAGAAGGAATCTGAACTTCCATAGGCAAAACAGCCTCCGTGCCATATACTAAAGAAAATGGGGTTGCCCCTGTTGAAGTACGTGCCGTGGTACGATATCCATACAAAGAAAATGGTAACATCTCATGCCAGTCTTTGTAGGTGACTGTCATCTTTTGAATGATCTTCTTGATATTTTTGTTCACGGCTTCAACAACACCGTTCATCTTCGGCCAGTAGGGAGATGAATTGTGATGATAAATCTTGAACTGCTCGCATAGAGCGGTGATCATGGTATTATTCAAATTTGTACCGTTGTCTGTGATGATCCTGTCGGGGATACCATACAGGCATATGAGATTCTGCTTGATGAAGCGAGCAACCACATTCTTTGTAACTGAGGCATAGGAAGCTGCCTCGAACCACTTGGTGAAATAATCAATAGCCACCAGGATGAAGCGATGTCCATTGGATGCCGTGGGCTTGATCTCTCCAATCATGTCAATGCCCCACATTGCGAATGGCCAAGGAGCTGTCAGAACGTTGAGAGGAACAAGAGGAATATGTACCTTGTCGGTGTAGACTTGGCATTTATGGCAAGTACGAGAATGTTGGTGACAATCAGCCTCCATGGTAGACCAGTAGTAGCCTGCCCTTAGAATCTTCTTAGCCATCGTATGTCCGCTCAAAGGGGTGCCAAATGTACCACTGTGTATCTCAGTCATGATCAACTCTGCTTCGGCTTTGTCCACACAACAATGTAAAACACAATCATGGTTGCGTTTATAAAGGATGCCATTTCTTAGGAAGAACTTGGCAACAAATCTCCTTAAGAAATTTTTGTCATTGACAGAAGCTCCTTCAGGGTATTCTCTAGTATGGAGATACCTTTTGATTTCATGAAACTAGGGTTGTTCTGTTACTTCTTCGGTATTAATCTCATGACAATGCACAGGTTCGTCCATTCGCTCGATGGTAATTTGGGGAGCCTCGTTATCCCAGCTGAGTTTAAACATGGAAGACATTGTAGCCAGAGCATCTGCTAGCTGATTCTCTTCTCGCGGTAAAGTTTCGAAAGTAATCTGCTCGAAATGAGGCAACAATGTCAGGACATGTTCTTTGTATGGGATAAGATTAGGATGTTTGGTGTCCCACTCTCCTTTGACTTGACTGATAACAAAAGCTGAGTCCCAAAATACGACCAAAGATTTGATCCCCAGGTCTATAGAAGCCTTGAGACCAAAGATGCAAGCTTCATATTCGGCCATGTTGTTGGTACAGTTGAAACAAAGTCGGGCAGTGAAGGGTGTATGGCAACCTTCTAGAGAAATGAGTACCGCACCGATACCATTGCTAAGTGAATTTGAAGCACCATTAAAGTACAGGGTCCATCGGGATCCTTGTTCAGGTCCATCATACGGCCCGTTACCTTCGATGTTGTCCAAAGTCATGATGTCCTCGTCAGGGAAGTCGAATCTCATAGATTGATAATCTTCGACGGCTTGATGATCTAGATGGTCAGCTAGTACACTCCCTTTTATAGCTTTTTGGGTAGTATACTGGATGTCATACTCAGTCAGGATCATCTGCCATCTAGCGATTCTTCCAGATAAAGCAGGCTTCTCGAAGATATACTTGATCGGATCCATCTTGGAAATCAGCAAAGTGGTATGAGTCAACATATACTGCCTTAGCTGGCGAGCAGCCCATACCAAAGCGCAGCAAGTTTTCTCGAGCAGTGAGTAGCGAGTCTCACAGTCGGTAAACTTTTTGCTAAGGTAATAAATGGCATGCTCTTTTCGACCAAACTCGTCATGTTGGCCCAGCACGCACCCCATTGAGTTATCCAAAACAGTCAGATACATGATCAACGGTCTTCCTTCGACGAGTGGCATCAGAATAGGAGGTTCTAGTAAGTACTCCTTGATCTTATCAAAAGCAACTTGACAATCATTGTTCCATTCAACTACCTGATCTTTCTTCAACAGTTTGAAAATTGGCTTGCAGGTAGATGTCAGGTGAGAGATGAACCTCGCAATATAGTTCAAGCATCCCAAGAATCCTATAACCCCCTTTTCAGTACGGGGGGCAGGCATTTCTTGGATAGCTTTTACTTTAGCTGGATCAACCTCAATGCCCTTGTTGCTGACAATAAATCCCAGAAGTTTACCGGACCTAACTCCAAAAGTGAACTTGCTTGGATTCAGTCTGAGCTTATACTCCTTCAACCTGGAAAACAGCTTTTGCAAATGTTCAAGGTGTTCTTCTTCTGTCTGTGATCGAGCTATCATGTCATCTACATAGACTTCGATCTCATGATGTATCATATCATGAAACAAAGCTACCATGGCGCATTGATAAGTTTCCCCTGCGTTCTTCAGTCCGAACGACATCACTTTGTAGCAGAAGGTACCCCATTGCGTGACAAAGGTAGTTTTCTCCATGTCTTCGGGGGCCATTTTGATCTGGTTGTATCCCGAGAACCCATCCATAAAGGAAAACACCTTGTGCTGAGTTGTGTTGTCAACCAAGATGTCGATATGTGGCAGCGGAAAATCATCTTTAGGGCTAGCCCTGTTCAAATCCCAATAGTCCACACACATTCTGACTTTGCCGTCTTTTTTAGGTACGGGCACAATGTTAGCAACCCATTGTGGATAGGTTGTAACAGCCAGAAAGCCAACGTTGAATTGCTTCATTACTTCAGCCTTAATCTTCTCAGACATGTCAGGCCTCATTCGGCGAACCTTTTGCTTGATCGGTGGACAATCTTCTCTTGTGGGGAGATGGTGAACCACGATATCAGTGTCTAACCCTGGCATGTCTTCATAAGACCAGGCGAAGATTTCAACGTATTCATTCAATAACTGCACTAAGCGTTCCTTGACACTCGGTTCCAGGTTGGCACCCACTTTTACTTCCTTCTTGTCTTCCTCTGTCCCTAAGTTGATGGTTTCTAGCAACTCTTCATGAGGCAGAATGGCCCTCTCTTCTTGTTGTAGAAGTCTGGCTAACTCTCCCGGCACCTCACAATCTTCGTCAACTTCTTACTCAACATGATTGACCAAATCTTCAGAGTTATCGAAGGCTAAAGCAGAGTAGTCACCCATGGGATCCGGAATGGACGGGTACCTGCATTTGTGAGTGTGGGTGTGTTTAAGGGATAGCCATATTTAAACAAACAAAAATGAAAAAGGAAAGAAAATGAACACAACAGTTTATAGATGAAAAACGTCCAATGATTCACTAAAACATGGCATATGATTATGAAGAAAATCAAGCCCTTACAAATGGACCTACATGCCCCGGGCAAGGCATGAGGTGAAAATAGTGTGCGGATTGTTTTAGTTTTTACAGACCATAAAAATGGGAAATTGTTCAAAGATAAAATTACTGGTTGATAAAGGTGATAGGAACAAAATCCTTTGCTTCCCAATTGCTCAAACCCCCTTCGACAGTCGGAAAGATCCAATCTTCAAAGTGGCTCTCCTCATCTTCATCTTCTACAACATTGATTCCATGGTGTGAGATCTTGACGGGTGGCCTTCCAATCTTAGAGTGACGCATAGCCTTTTGTCTTGTAGCAGTAAACCCCAACCCAAACTTGTCTGTCTTATAGGGAAAGTTGGGCAACTGCCCCCATACTGTGCTCTTCCCCTCCTTAATCACAGCCTCCACGTCCTTGAGAGATGCCATCCTAGATGCATGCTTGGGAACGATAGGAATCTCAACCGTTGTCTTCGCAGCTGCTACCTCAGGAGAAACTTCCTCAAAATGTTGAAAAGGCGTTTTGATGAACTCGCCATCTAACTCCACATATCAAAAGGAATTGAGATGACTGATCATGTACTCTTCCTCGCCGTGCACAGTTATGATTTTACCCTTAACAGGATATTTCAGCATCTGGTGCAAAGAGGAGGTAACTGCCCCGGCATAATGGATCCACGGTCTTCCTAGCAAACACAAGTATGACGGAAGAATGTCCATTATGTAGAAGGTGGAGTTGAACACTTTGGTGCCTACCTTTATAGGAATATCAACCTCTCCATGAACCATTCTTTTAGAACCATCGAAACCCCTAACGACGATGTTACTAGGTTTGAGGGTCAAACCTTCACAATCCAAATGGTCTAAGGCCTTCTTTGGCAGCACATTCAGGGAAGAACCAGTATTAACCAAGACATGGGCGTGAGTGGTTCCTCGGCATTCAACTGAAACATGTAACGCATCATTGTGCTTCCTTCCTTTGGGAGTTAAGTCAGCGTCGGAAAAGCCCAAGCCATTGTCAGCAGTAAGACTGGCCACACAATCCTGAAACTGGTCAGCCGAGGTCTCTTGGGGAACATGTGCCGCCTTCAAGAATTTTATTAGGGCCTTGGCATGGGCCTCAAAACATAGCTGAAGAACCAACATTGAAATTTTAGAAGGGGTCTGCCCCAGTTGTTCTACAACGTCGTAGTCACTTTTTCTGATTATTTTTAGGATTTCATCCATTTCCTTCTGAGTGGTTTCGGGGATAACCACAACATGAGCCTTCGTCCTGACAGGAATTTCCAGTATCCCCTTGCCCTTGTTGGTATTATCAGCAGATGGTCTTACCTCAGGAGTATCCACTTCTTCAATCACTGGGCCTTGCACAGAGGGCCCAACAGGTGTAGAAGCTTTTAAGGGTCCGAAAACTGCTCGAGGGGGAGCAATCTCCGGAGAAAAGATTCGGCCACTGCGGGTTATCTTGCTTGTACTCGCGATGTTCCCTATATCAGGGTCTTCTTCAGAAATCTCTTGGACTGTTTCGATTTGTTTGATGCCGTGGTAGAAGATTTCTCCCCCATAGTTCCATGGTATCATTTTGCTTGATTGGTACAGGACAGGTCCCGGCATGGTGATCTTTAAAGGTACACATTCAGAGTTGGGTGTAATCCTGACAGGCCTTTTGCAAGCCTTGGGAGGATTGTCGGAAATGGTTATGATAGCAATATCGTTGGTTGAAGTATCACAAGTATCAGGAGTAATCGAATTGAAAGTGTTAACAGGGGTTTTCTGGAAAAGTATCTCTTGAGTATCCATCAAGCGTTGGACACCCGACTTCAACATTGGACAATCACCTTGAATGTTCAAACAGAAATAACAGTCTTTGCCACAACCAGGAAAGATCCAGGCTCTCAACAAATTTTCTTTAATCACAATCAATGGAGTCAACAAATTGGCAATATCAGTAACATGGAGGTTTTCCAAAATGGCATGCACATTGTGGCCGTGCTTGGGCATCAGAGCAGATATAACATTGGGCTTCTCAGGAGCATCAAACTCAACCTCTTTGGCATCAATTAAGTCCTTAATATTGTTCTTAAGTGCCCAGCAATTATTGGTATCGTGTCCAGCACTGTCGGAATGGTAAGCACACTTAGCATTAGAGTGGTAGTACGGAGAGGAAGTGTTAGGGTTTTTTGGCGCCTCCTTCAAACTGGTCAGATTCAGCTTCAACAAATGGGGAAGGACCTAAGTGAGCGCCATGTTGATGCGGGTGAACTGCCATTGTGGCCGTTCTACCCGTTGTTGATTAGGTCTCGACTGATTATTACGAGGTTGATCATTTGACGAGTTTTGAATCATCACGGCCCCTACAGTCGGCCGATGCTCAGTTCTTCCCAATCCTTTCTGAGAATACACAGCAGATGCTTCCTTCTTGGCTGGGAAATGTTTCTTAACAGCTGCGGATGCGGAAGCATCCTTTTTAATCTTTCCACTTTTAATACCGGCCTCCACCCTTTCGCCTGTCAAAATCAATTCAGTAAATCCTGCAGAAGAGCTTCCGATTAGATGGTTGAAGAAAGGGCCAGATAGGGTCCCCAAAAACATGTCAAATAATTCCCTATCTGATAGCAGTGGTTGTACCCTTCCAGCCAGATCACGCCACTTCTGGGCGTACTCCTTAAACCCTTCATTTGAAGCCATCCCCATACTTTGTAACTGAGTACGAGTGGGCGCCAAATCAGCATTGTACTGATACTGACGATAAAAAGCAGCTGCCAAGTCTTCCCAATTGTGAACCTAAGATCTCTCGAGCTGATAAAACCAGTCTAACTGAGTGCCAGACAAACTGTCTTGGAAAAAGTGTACCCAAAGGTCTTTATCGGATGAATGAGGTTGGATCTTTCTAACATACGACCTCAAGTGCATCTTAGGGCAAGACAGACCGTCGTACTTGGCAAATGTTGGCACCTTGAACTTGGGAGGGATAACAATCCTATCTACCAACCCCAGTTCCTCAAAATCTAATCCGGGCATCCTCTACAACTCCATAGCTGCCAATTTGTCTTCAAGGTTCTTATATTTGTCATCCGCTGGTGGATACTGTTGTTCGGAATAGTCCTCGTCTTCCTCCTCTTCCTCCTCTTCTACCTCATACTCAGAAGGTACAGTAACTCCTTTCCCCTTGCCAGCTCCTTCGTTAGACGTCGAAGGGAACTCCAGAGTCCTCCTAGCATCGCTCTTAAACCTTCTTCCGAAAGTGGCTACCCCCAGTCTCTTTTTCTTTTTCTTCTCTTTATTCTTCTCTAGCAGAACTTTGAGATCCTCTTGACCCTTTTCCAAGGTTATGAGGAGTTGCTGAAATTGTGAATTTTGTGCCTGTAGGTCCTTTACTATTTGCTCCAAATCCATCTTGCTGAAATAAACAGCAGAAAGATAAGGAAACCTGGCTTGAAGACCTGTTTATGCATATGATGAATGGTATGTTATTCGTGTAATGCATTCAAGGGCTCAAAAATTCAAATTTGTTGCAAACAAAAAGAACGCACGTCATATTAAGAAGAGATTTGTTAGTACATAAATGCCCCATGGGCGAAATATTACAAAATTCTTAATGTAAAAAGACATTGGGCATTCTCTTTGGTGCGATGTAGGTGTTGAGAGTTTCCTCCTCGTGAAGTCGGCGGGTGAGCTCTAAAACCTTCTTCTCACTGGCATAGAAGCTGGATTTAAAAGTATCTCGTTCTTCTTTGAGTTGGATCCAACTCTTTTGCATTTCCTCCCATGATGTTGGCATGTCAGGATGTAGGATGGTGTATGGAACCTCTCCTTCCATAACAGGCTCTTTGATCAAGGGGAGAATGTAAGGATATGGCATCATAAGATTTTGGGAGCGGGCACGTACCCACCTGAGGTAAGGCTCAAGGGGGATGGAATTCTTTTTCCCCAGTGTCTTACTATCCACCTTGTTAGGAATCCTCCAAGCTCTGATAATCCTTTGTCGAAGTCCTTGCGCATCATTGTTGAAGTCAAAAACTAGGTCAGGAATCAGCATGTCATGAGGGCCATCCCTCCGAGCATATCCAAATTGTCTTAAAGCTAAACAGGGGTTGTAGGTAATGCCTCCCCTAATACCAAGTAGTTGGACATTAGGGAATTCCCCACAACGATCAATGATGATGACATTTTCTCTGGACCGAGAACACCAATGTACATCAGAATGTGTGAGGGTCATCAATCGTTGTGACCACCTTAAACCCTGCTCATTCTTCAGAACTGATTGTGGAAGGTGAGAAATAAACCACCTTGCTAGGAGAGGAGTATATCACATGAGAACACCTCTTTTTCTCATTGTTCATGTGTAAAATGAGTGTAGGATGTCCCCAAGCAATGTAGGTATAGGATTCCTGGATATGAAAATCTTGACAGCATTCACATCTATAAGCTGATCAGGGTTTGGGAACAAGACCTACCCATAGATGAGGAGAGCCACAATATCTTCAAAGGCTTGTAGATCAAGAGAATTCCAACAGTCTTGTGCCTTCTCGAATAGAAACTTTGCCAAGAAGCCCTTGACACCACTTCTGGTTTCCCAATGCCCCTTGATGTCAGATGGTTGCAAGTGTAATGCTTGAGCAACATCTTCAGGCTTTGGATCTCTTTCTGTACCATTGTAGGGTAGTTAATGGAGAATAGGAATCCTCAGGAGTTGAGAAAATTCCTCCAAAGTTGGTACCAGTTGGTAATCAGGGAATGTGAAACAGTGGTGTAGGGGGTCAAAGAACTGGAAGAGAACTTTCACCATGTCTTCTTCAATGTTGGTGTTGACTAAGTTGAGAAGTCTACCATGCCTTTCACTGAAGAGAGAATTCTCTGGAATCCTAGAAGTAAGCTCCTTGAGTTGAGGAGGGATTCTCACAAGGTTGGATTGAATTGTTTACCTGCGAAGAGATTCCATGACCTACAAAACAAGGACAAAGATGAAGATCCAAACCCTTGAAATGGTTAGTGGATGCATATGATGCTTTATGATGTTCATGATGTATGCACAAGCACATGTACAGAAAAGTCACACAAAACCCTAGTTTCAGGCTTTCATGAGGTTTCATAGGTAAGTACCCTCTTGAGTTTAGTTGGCTTAAAACCTGTCCTATAAATAGTAACCGGGTTCTAAGGAGCTCAATATCATTGGATTGTTTTCTATGATCATTGTTTTGGTTTAGCCACTTAACTAGCGACCAAAATATTCCAAGAAAACAACCCTCAATGAGTCTAGTATCGAGTATCTACCAACTTCGGACTGCACCAAAGCCGGTTATCTCACTACCCCTAATGAAAGGCCAAGATGGTCAAGTAAGGTTCTAGTTCATTAGTGCTACATGACATCACTCAACGGCCCCGTATTCTCTTTGATTGACTCAAAGGATACCGGTACTCACAAATATGTCGCACTAATATAGCTATTGCTTCATCCGTGTCGGAATACCCCGCACAGTTTCCACAACGTATTGCTATCTATGAATGTTTCCCAAATCTGGGTGGAGGATTTCAAGCCCAAACAATAGAACCAAAATGTAAAGCAATCAAAGAAAACAATAATCATGTAAAGGGTGATCTAAGCCCTAAGATTACTCCACTTTTAAAGATTTCCCCAGCAGAGTCGCCAGTTCTATGATACGGTGGGAGAACTAACTTGGGATTTTGCATTTGTGTTTGCAAATGTTTCGGTTTAGCAAGAGTCGCCACTGAATTTTTATTTTATCCTAAGGAAAGGTCAAAAATCACAGGAAAGACCTTTGAGATGTTTTCTTGGGTTAGGGGAGTAGATTATAGAAAGGGAAGGTATTAGCACCCTTTATATCCATGGTTATCCATGGGCTCTTAGTTACTTGCTTAGATCACTTGCTTTTCTTTTTCAATTGTTTGAAATGGTGCTCTTCAATTGTTTGAAATGGTGCTTTGTGTGTGTGATTTGGAAATATATTTTGAAAAGAGGCCATCCTTGTGGCAACCTTTGTAATGATTCTTGTTTGAATGTATACAAAGGTGTTTTTATCTTTTGAAAAGTTTTCAACGTTTGAAAGTTTGGATTTTGAAATTGTGTTGTGAAGTGTGTTTTGAAGATAGCAAGGATGTTTTTGCAAGATTTTTATCAAGTAACTAAGAGTTGTCTACCCTATATTTACTCAAAGATCTTTCTTATGTTTTTAACCCTTTTAACATTGTTGTTTCACCATTGTATTTGGTGAACAACCTTGTGTTAGGATGTTAACGGGACAGGCGCGGGTCATCGTATAGACCATGATAGCAATAGTGTCAAGTATCTTTGGCAATTTTCTTGAGGGACTTGATCATTTTGTTTAGGCAACTCAGGTAGCGTCATCGAGGGACTATGATCTTTTTGATTATTTTTATTTTGCCAAAGTACTCAACATGCAACCATGGCCCATTTTTGAAGGCAACGAGTGGATGAAACCCTAGGGGTGCAAGTGTGCATTGTGTTTGTTTTTTCATGCATATTTATCTTGGATTAGGTCAAACTAATTGTTGATTTTATTTGCATACAAACCCTAGGTCTAAGCATGGCATAATTTAAAGCTTTTAAATGTGCGAGAATTTAAATGCTACACTATTACAACATGATATAGGAACGGGGGTACAAATTTGAATTGGAGATATTTGACAAGAAATTAAACCCTAGATTACTATTACAACCAAATTGAATATACAGGATACAATATTTAAATGTACAATAATTGAATACAATACAATAAATGAATGTCAAATAAAATATGTACAAAATGATTTTTATGTATGTAAAAAAAATGTTTTTAATATGTGAAGTAAAAATAAATAAAGAAAAAGTCAAGTTTAATTATTTTTTCATTTAGGGCAAAAACCCTATTTTCTTAAATAAATAGCATTATTTATTATTTATATACATATATATATATATATATATATATATATATATATATATATATATATATATATATATATATATATATATATATATATATATATATATATATATATATATATATATATATCAATTTGTACAAAATAAAAGTATATTGTAAAGATATATTGTTGGTATGTAATATTAATAAAAATAAACATGTATTATTTTTTATGTTTTTTTGCTCTTATTTTCCCTTTTTTAATAAAATATATAAGTATTAAATACATTAAATGTATAAAGATAAAAAATTAATTATTTATAAAAAATGTGTATATTCAAGAAAATGTTTTTAAATGTGAATAAAAATAATAAATGAAAATAAATATATTTTTACATTATTTTAGGTTTTAATAAAAAGAATATAAAGCATTTAAATATTTTTTATACTAGTAATAATTAGAATAAATTCCAAATAAATATAAAAATTTATGAAAATAATTTTTAGGTATTTTTTATGTTAGAAAATAAAATATTAAAATAAAAAATGAAATAAAATGCAAAAAATGACAAATATGCAAGCAAATGGGCCAGAGGGGAGCAAATTGAATATGCACGTGTGGAAAGCAAAAGCAACTCAGGCCCAGCCCAAGCAACTTCATCTTCTTCCTCAGTCTCAAACAACACACGCGTTCTGTACTTCCAATTCTATCTCCTGATTCTTTGATTTTTTGACAAAACTCATAACATGAATATTGTAGAGAATTAAACAACGAATTCAACCATATAAAAAGCTTGGATTAACTCTCAAAGACCAGAGAGAATTTCTCTGGCCCTAATTTCTAACCTAGTTTTTTCAGAAAGTTCATGAGTGAAATTCTCTCAGCACGATTAATGTAAATGAAAACTAAGCATATGTATGGCTTCAGGGCTATGAGTACAACATATTTCATTCACAAACCTAAGCCTAACCATTCCTAAATAGGGAGATAGAAGTCCATGAAATACCTGTTTCATTTGACTTCGAGCTGGACAATACAACAACCTTCAATGGGGTTTGAGCTTCTCTTGAGCTTGCCTGAGGTCCAAGGAAGCTTCTCTAATGCTTGGCTTGCTTTGAAACAACTTGAATCGTGTTGTAGAACTCAACCTGCAGAGATTTGAAATGAAAATGGCAAAGTGTGTTAGAGGTGTTACAACTTGCAATGCGGGCCTGGGATAGTTCAGGTGAGTTGATTGGAAGGTGTTGGAACTATCTTGGGACAAAACGTACGATGGAATTTTGTTGTGGCTTGTAAAATGCAGAACCTGTCCTGTTTTGTAGAAAAACAGTGGTTCTGAGTATGAGGAGGTTTGAGTGATGAAAGGGTCGTGTTTTTGGCTTGTTGGGAGGTATGGAACTTGTCTATAATGTTTGTCTAAGCTTGTGTTAACAGATATGAGGGGTTGCTTATGTTTTGCAAGTTTTCTCTACTTTAAGTTCAAATGTGGAAGTGAAGTTACAGGCTTGTATAGGCTATCAAATATGCTTGCATACATTGCTCTTGGCCCCTCTGATTTGTGGATTTGTTTTACTGCAAGAGATCTTGGACCAATGCTCAAGGATTGTTGGTTTGGCATAAAGCATACTTAAGTAAAAATGGAAATTTGCCTTTTTCTACTTAAGGTTTAATCTTGTGTATAATGTCCAAATGAACAAAACAAAGGCTTAGACTGATGGATTGGCATTAAATTATGGAGTGCAAATTGGTTTTGAGGCCTGTAATGTCAAACCAAGCTAGCTAGATCATAATTGCAAGTTGTTATGAACATGTATTGGCCATGGACAAAAGTGAGTTTTTGCCAACTTCAAGCATTCGATTCTCTCTAACCACAAGGGTGTTTGAGGAGTTCTTAGACAATTTGGAAATCTTGGAACATGTACTATAATCCATATTTTCAATTCAACTTGAAATTCCAAATGGAACTATGTGAAAAATGGCCAAGAAGATGGGTCCAAATCCTGCCTAGATTAGGGAAAATTTTCTCTAAGTTAAAAGTTTTAGGTACCCTTGTTCCAAAAATCATAACTTGAGATACAAGCTTCTTTTGAGAAAACTTTGTGAATCAAAGTTGTATACTTTGTTATGGACTATAACTTTAATTTTTCAAGTTTTGTTTGAATCCATTTTCATCTTGGTGAAAAAGTGGGACAAAGTTAGGAAAAAATAAGAAAATTTCATAACTTAGAAAATTTCTAAGTTATGAAAATTTTCCATTTTAAACCCTAATTTGCATTTTTGGGTTTCTTGATGAACAAGTTTCATAATTTGGCATGTCTTGATGAAAAATGACCCTTGGCACTTGATTTTGACCAAAAAGTCAAAGTTTGACTTTTCAGTATACAGTTAAATTTTGATCAGTTGACTGAAAAATTCATCTGTCAATCCTATGCATTTGAGATCTTTTGAACTTGTTGAATGGGTCAATATGATGTCATTGAGTACTTGAGTCCATGGTTGAGCTTGATTTTCCATTGGCTGGGTCAAACAGTCAAAAATTGCCTTTGCACAATCAAAACCCTAAAAATGACCATTTTGCCCTTTTGGTGATCTGATCAAATTTTTTGTGGAATTGTGATCCAAACTTGATCAAATGGTTCACATGAGTTCATAATGTTGATGTGGGTCAAAATTCATGAGGTTTGACTGTCAATTGGCCACAATTGACTTTTTCCCCAATACAGCTGATTTCTAGGTCAATTGTCCAATTGATTGGGCAAAAATTTGATTCAAGGCTTGAAACTTGGTATGGAAAAACTTGTGAGCCCAACATGAAGTATGAAAGTCACTTTGGGCATTGTAGGTAAAAACATCCTTGTGAAAATTCAAACCCTAATTTAGGTCAACAGTGCAAGGAGGTGTCTTGAGCTGAGCAAAACCCTAGCTTGATCTTGAGTTCCAAAGGCCTTGTGATGGGAAATGTTGATAAAAAGGAGAGGGAAAATTTTGGGGTACAACACTTATTTCTATTCTGATAAAATTATGCAGTATTGTTTCTCTAATATTACTCTCAACTAACTTAATGCTAACTAACAACCTACTTCAGGCTAACTTTCTTATTAGCTAATTACATTAACCACGATGAATCCGGTTGATACTTTGGGCATTGTGTTTAGAGGAAGAAATCAACAGAGGAGGTTTGAGTCTTTATTTTATAGGTAGATAGGATTGAGCACCTACCATGACAGACCAACTATGATAATATTAGGAATCTGAGACAATGTTTTGTTTTTATTAAGCCAACTAGGTTGGGACACATCTGCTTTAATAAGAAAGTTTAGCTCCTACCGTAGATTAACTTTAGAGTTTTTAAGTTCCCTTATCTACAAATATAACCATGGTATGAGGTTCAATAGAGATCTAATTAGGTTTAGGCTATTTGGTATTGAGTACACCTACACCCATAGGGAGATGGCATAATTGCTAGGATTTCCACACGGCCTAGATGCATTCACGGTAATCCAAGAAGAACTTTTTAATGTGGGTGAACTAGACTATTTATGGGGGGATATTATAGGTATAAGTAACCCTGAGCCTGAGGACATGCATTCAGAAAACATTCATAACCCAGCCTTGAGATATTTTCATAAGATCCTAACACGCACCCTCTTTGGTAAGCTTGAAAATATAACCATGGTATCTAGAGCTGAGCTTTTCATTATGTTCTGCGCTTCGGAAAACCGTCCCATAAATGGAGCTACATTTATGATAGCAAACTTTCACCGTCTTGCGAGATTTGTCCATGAACCCATCCTGATAGGCGGCTTAGTAACTATGATAGCAAATGCTATCGACTTAAGACAACCACTGCTAAACCTTGTCTCTCTTGGTAGATTTCAACCTATGAATATCAATTTTTGTTTCAATAGGGGAATAATTAGAAACCTAGGCCCGGGTAACTTTGAACTGCTCATTAACAATCAGTTAATGCCCCTTTTTACCCCACCTGATCCTAGGACTAGCGTGCATGACAGGAATAACTGGTTATATAATTGGGGTGCACCCCACATTTCACCACCACCCACTCCTGAGACACCTATGATTTATGATCACCTTGATTCTTTCTTGTCCGATGAGGATACTGACCCTTAAACCCCTCCCTTTTACCATCAATTCCCATCTTCCGACCAGGTTGGCTCAAACACCTCCGCCGCTCCAGTTTCTTCTCCGCTTCCCGTATTTCATCAAGTTCCCACTTTAAATGCCATTTAATCAGAGCTTGATTTGTTGAAGGATGAGCTTATTATTCCGAGGATCGACTTCCATTCTTTCATGGACACGGTAGTTGAACAACTGGACTATACTTATCATTATCTCTACTCCACTTCTCCTGATCGACGTGGTTGATATTTCAAACTTATTTCATTTTTTTCTTTTCACATTTAAACATTGCAGACAATGTTTTGTTCAAGTGTGGAGAGAAGTCTTATTAGATTAGATTTTTCATTAATTGCTATTTTATTCTTAAGTACAATTTTTATTTATTTTCAGTTCAGTTTTTCTTCGTTTATTTGTGGAATTTACATTACTTTTTCATTTAAATGCATTATTATCATGTTCACAGTCACACACACACACACACACACACACACACACACACACACACACACACACACACACACACACACACAAACACACACACATATATATGTATATATATATACATATATATATATATATATATATATATATATATATATATATATATATATATATATATATATATATATATATATATATATATATATATATATATATATATATATATATATATATATATATTTATATATGTTATGCTTTCCTGTTTCCATTTTTTATATTCATATATATTTATGTACAAGTATTAAAAAAATCCATAATGCATACAAAACTGCAACATTTTAAATTATATTATGTTTCTCAAATGTGTGCCGCTCGCCACACAAGCGTGACGCCCGTCATGCCTCACAAACACTAGTCTAGGTCGGCACATATGCGTGCCCCTCGGCACGAAGTGAGAAACATAAGCGTTTTTGTATTATCACAGAAACCCTCGTCGAACCCTTCTTCTTCACATTTTGATCAAATCTCTTCCTTAACTACATTGAACCAGTGCCTATTTCAGTTCCTCTATTATCATTGTCATAAAAATACACTAAACCCCACTTATTATCCTAATTATATTTCTCTACATAAACCATCTCCAAACCCACTTCCATTCCAAAAAACCCCAATTTCTCACACAAACTCCTACCCATCTTCCATCCTTTGTTCAATAATGGCACGAAGAGTTTCACAACCAGAGCCATACCTTTCCGGAATTACTTTTCGAAATGGCGAAGCCGGAGAGCACCAAAGAGCGCAGTACCTCAAATTCTATCAACGGTTCATAGTCCCCACAAGGTATGTTGATACTGAGTGGTTGCGAAAATTAGTATTGCTCGATAGTATGTAGTGGTTACTCCATAACTCTGACATAGCATTCATCTGCGCACAAAATCTTCCAACATACGAGTCGCTAACCTTGGAATTATTAAGCTCGTTTTCATACAACCCGCTGTGTGACAAAAGCGAGCACCTATCCTGCTCCGCTAATTTTAGAATATTCAACGATGAATATTCTATAAGTCAATCTACTCTGAGTGCTTTCTTATGTTTCCCTCACGAAGGAGTGGTACACCATTGTATTCCTGAAGACCAAGATTGGGCGTCTACAGCTTTCAAGCTTTGGAAAGCTCTTACTGATGAGGAACCGAACAGTTGGGAGGGACTTTATGCTTCATCCATTCATAATCCCGCAATCAGGTATTTCTACCGTGCTATCTCCAACACCATTTTTGAGAGGATTAACAACAACAAGGTTAACTCTAAAGAATTATTCCTCCTCCATTGTACCTTCACTCCCAACCAAAGGATCAATGCAAGCACGTTCCTTCTATCACATATCCAATCTTTATGTGCAAGAGGGTCTACGCCTTTCTTCATTGGCGGGCTAGTCACCTCTATATCACTTGGCCTTCGCCTCGAAGAGAAGCTTGCAAATCTGCCACCACTGCCGCCCACATTCATTGACATAGACAATTATCGGGCTGGCCACTTGATTAAGGTCAGAAGAGATGGTAGGTACAACCTCATGGTGAACAACAAGGTAGTTTCTAGTGTCATTTTGCCGAACTTTTCACTTTCTAATATTACAGACTTGTCTAAGTGGCTTTATGACCTTGATGCTCCTGCACCTGGAGATAATGCGTAAAGCAACCAGGGGAATGTCCAAACTGATGAAATGGAGCAAGATATGGAACAAGGAGACACTGAACAACAAGATCATCCTGAAAAAATTACAAGCAAGTCTGCAAGGCCCAAAAGAAGACGAGAAAGAGTACCAGCCTCAAATGATGACATTATGGCTGCCATAATGGAACATAATGAGAGAGTGCAGGCCATGTAAAACAACCAAAATCCAATGGTGCAACTTATGATGGCCATGCAAACTCAGCAGCAGGAATATGACGAAAGAAACGAGCGTTGGGCTGCAAGATTAAACGAGGAAATGGCAGCCTTAACTATACGTATGGATGGTTTTCAAGATTATATATACCATGTGGCCATGCCCCATCCTCCGGGTACACGTGGCCGAGCATGAGGACGAGGAAGAGGACGCGATAATGAACAAGAATATATTGATTTTTGCTTCTATTCTCGTTTCCTTTTTGTTTTTAAGCATTGGGACACTACTTGTTTCAAGCTTAGGGGAGTTAGTTAGTTTAGAAACTCTTTGTTGCTTTCTAAGTAGATCTTTCATTCCCATTTGTATTTCTTGTATTTTCGAGTTTGTTTATGCATTTTTTCCGTTGTTATCTAATTTCCCAATTTCTTGAGCCATAACAAAAAAAAATTGTTCTTTACTTTCATAATCTGACGCATTCGAAGAATATATAGGTTCCTCACTTTTTAAAAGATATATGAGAAACTTTGAGTGAAACAGAAGTACGGTGGATACCACTGTAACACATTAAATTCCCAGATAGGGCTAGATCGATTTGAGTACCCTTTATATCGAAACCTTAATCTTTAGCTTTAAAGTAGCCCTGGGTAGTTTAACTAGCAGTCAGCACCGTCTTAAACATAAACTATGTAGGGAGTCGATGAATATAAGTGAATGACCCAGTGTATTTGAAAGATACATGCTTTACTGTAAGAAAATAGGGAATGCACCAATTAAGTTAGGCAACCCTCACCCGGTCTCTTAATCCAACAGATGTAGTACCTACATGATATAACATAGCAACCCATTGTCGGTTGGTTCATAGGTGTCTGGTACTGAACTTGGTAGGGAGGACTACGGTCCGATCCCCCGCAACTTGCAATTGGGTGAATTAAAGGAGGTTACCGCATTTATGTTCCAGAACCTTATGCTTAAAAGGATCATAGTCACTAACCGGCTACTCTACTATGTGCGTGTAAAGATAAAGGGCTTAATGTGATTGCACTAGAATGAAAACGGGTAAAATTTAGCGAAAAGAATTAGGTTGAGCTATAATGGCATGAGTGGAATTGGTATGCACAATGGGGGGTGTTTAATGCTATTACCCTATCTTTTGTGTTATGTTGAACTTAAGTTTCTGCAAAAACATTGGAAACCTCTTATGATTCGAATCGCATCATGAAATTGCATTTAACTTGTGCCTTATTGGTTTTTATACTGACTTTATTGATTGAGGACAAGCAAAGGTTCAAGCTTAGGGGAGTTTGATAACACGAAAAGTTATAGCATTTTCCGCTCGATTTACATAGATAAAACTTCTGATTCTTCAACTATTATGTCACATTTTATCCCTGTTTGTAGTATTTGTAACATATTTCAGGTACTTAGCTTTTGCAAGGAATAAATGAGAAAAGGAAGAAAAATAATGGAAAAATGAAGAAGAAATGGCCATCTAGAAGCAAAACACAACATTCTCTAATGAGAAGCGCGCCGCCCGCCACAGCTCCTTCCGACCGTCACAAATTGGAAAATTGTGCCCCTCGACACACTTCATGTCTTGACCGGCACAAACTCAGGATGCATGCCCCATGTCACAACACACATGACGCTCGCCATGATCCATATAACAGTTACGAACCTTTCTCCATTTGACGCACGAAACGCATAATCACCTGGATTTTCTCCACGATTGAAGAACGAGAATTATGGGACATTTCCTATTTTCTCTCACCATTTTGGAATGTATAAAAGGGAATCAGTTACCAACATTGAAGCTCTTGAGACCTGCTACCATTATTTTATTACATTTTCTACACTGCAATTTTAGTTTTGTTTGCATTATTTTCCAGTCCATACTTTTGCACGATTTTTCCAGTTTTCATAGAATTCTGTAAGCATTAGATAAACCACCACCGTCAAAGTAGTATTTTTCCACATCTGAGGAATATTGCAACTCTAGTTTTATTTCCAAACCTCCAGAATTCGTTTAGATTATTTTCATTTTTGCAACGCATTTTATTATTTCAAGTCAATCTTGTCGGCCTGTGGTGGATATTGTTGTACCCAAAAATTTGCCCTCCCATATTTCTCAATACATTTCAAGAATAATCTCCAAGTGGCTCAAGATTGCTCAAGAGTTGGACAGTCAAGCTATCTCCTAAAGCAGTCAATCTCAAATTAGGGTTTTATGTTGCATCAAGGTCCTTACATCCAAATGACCTAAAATTCTCCCCAATGTCCTAATATGTTCTCAAGTTCATCCATGACAAATTTCAAGCCTTGCAAAGAAAGTTTGGTCAGTCAATTGCTCAAGAGGTCCAAAAATCGACTGTGCTAGGGCAAAAGTCAACTGTGACCTATGGACAGTAAAACCTCAATATTTTTTGTCAACATTCTCATTTTGAAGTATAATTCATCATTTGATCAAGGGTTGATCATGATTCATCAAGGATTGCTCAAGTTTCATCAAGATTCAAAAGTTGCTAAATTAGGGTTTTGCAAGAAAGGTCAACTCAACTTTGACCAAGCATAACTTTCTCATACTTTATGATAAATGACCCATCAAAAGATAATTTTTAAGAGGATTCAATTTCCTACAATCCATCTTCACATCCTAAGATCAAGAAATGCACTCACAAGAAGTTATAAATTTGGACATTATAGGTCATTTTTGAAAGTCAACAAAAACACCTTTTTTTCCAAAGCTTATAACTTGAGAATGGAATATCAAAATGAGATGAGACCAAAAGGGTTGGTTAGAGGACATCTAAAGGTTTCTAAAAAGTCATATAACACCTCCAAAAGTTCAAAATTGAAGAGGTTATGCATTGTTGAAGTTGGGCATTTTTTCCAAAATTGCCAAAAGTCAACTATCCTCAAAACGTCAAATTTTGTCAAAAGGGCCCACTTTTTTCCACTTGATTTGATCTTGTCACACTACACACGTGTCCTATCTTCAGTTTTATGTCCATTCATTAATTTTTCTATTTTATTTGATTTTTATTGAATTAATTAATTTTAAATCAATTTAAATCCAAATAAAATCCAAATCTTAATCAATTGCTATCTTTTTGATCATTACAGGTCTTAAATATCATCATGTACACAATCAAATCTGAATCAAGCCATGTTATGAACAAAATATTGGATTTGGGACATTTTTGGAAGCTTTGTAATGGAAGATCATATCAAATCCTAAATAATCAATGCTCATGGATTCAAAGCCCAAAACTAAACCTAATTCATTCCCTTATACTTGTACAATGCAAAGACATGAAAATAAGAACCTAGAGGCTGCACAATCTGGAAAACAAAAACTTGAAAAAGCTTGAAAAAGTTGGAAACTGAAATCTTGGTCAGAGGCCAATTCAAGACAAAAACTCAACGTAGAATTCTTGCTTGACATCCACTGAAGTAGTAGTAATCAAAAGCCAAGCCATTCGTCACGTAAAACGCGTTGTAAGTATCCTTGAAAGTAGCCTGTACATGAAATCGAAACTCCATATTCTTGCGTTTTCTTGGCCAAATCTTTGCATATTCATGCTTTTCATTGCATTTGGAAGCTTTTGGCATAATTTGATTGCATTGTTATAGCTTGTAACCCCCTAGCCGATTCTAGGGTTTGTGGAATTCGTTTTTGGGCATTTTTGCTACAGGTAAAATCAAGGCTATTGGTGGACATGGGTACGTTCAGGAGGGAGAGACGAGCATGATGGTGGTCTCAAAATTCATTTCCATGGCCTGGATTTGGTTTTAGGTTCAACCTGCATTTTTGCTGCGGAAACGAATCCGCAGGTAATTCCTGTGTAATTCTATGGACATGGGACGAAGACGTGTCCCCATTCCATACGTCCATTCAAATATTTCGCGCTTGTTTTTTTTATTTCCATTATAATTACGCTTTTCCATATATTATGATTAGTGTGTATTCCACTAACAATAAAAAGTCCTTGGTCCAGTGGTAAAGGCATGTATGCATTGGCTAATGGGACCTGGGTTCGAATCCCAGGTCCCCATATTATTTGTTGCATTTTTCAGCTAAGCAATCTCATGCAGTATCAAAGGCGCAACATATCATGGACTCTCCTTCAGATGCTTACCAGATGGCCCTAGGCCAGATCTGGCAGTTCAAAGATGATGGTTTATGGTGAGGCCCAGTCAACATTGTCACAGGGAATTGCAAAGGTCAAACGCAGGCTTACAACTATTGGGCTTGGAAATTGCTATTCTCACCATCAATCTGGGCCCAAACCCCCATTGGGTTATTTCTTTTCTCTATTTTTTTTATTTTATTTCTTTTAATTATTTGTTTTGTTTAATTATTATCATTATTATTTAATTAACCAATTAATTTTTTCTCATAAAATCAAAAACACAAAAAAAAAATTTATTTATTAAAATTAAAATCATCACTTTATTTTTTGTAAATAAATTAATTTAATCAATTTAGATTTAATTAGATTTAACTTTAAATACTTTTGCAATATTTAAAATCAATTTAGAATATTAGGTTTTTATTAACTTTAACTAAATTTATTTTATACTCAAAATCCAAAAAAATATTTTCATTAATTAATTAATTTAATGGTTAATTTAGATTTAATTCCATTTAATGCAAAAATAAACCAAAAAATGTTTTCTTTTCAAAAAAAGGGTCAAAACCCTAAAAAATGCGCCGATTTAATTTTCTCGCACGCGATCCATATTTTCATATTATTGTAATTGCTTCCGGAATGTAATAGCTTTAAATAGGACTTTAATTGTTTTATCGCTTTCTTTTATTTTCCGCAATTTAATTTCAAGGGTTATTTTTGGCGATGTAAATACCCGACGCCTTGTAATAGTTTTAGATTTAATTTCTGCAATTTAAATTCCGCAACTATACACTGTTAGATGTTTGATAATAGGGAATGCATGACAAGATCAAATCTTTAACCTAAAATCAACATAGCTCACCCATGACATGTACAAAGATAAAATTAACCAAAATAACACACTCGCACATGCGCACTCTTAGGGTACACCTCACTTGGTTGCCTTCGAACGTGGTCATTGAGTATAGGAAGTTTTAGAGGTTGCCCTCTTGTCCAAAGATCATAGTTGCCTCGAAACGGTTGCCTCGGAAAAATGATCTAAGACATTAGGGTTACCGCTAAGGCGTCCTAACATTGCTTTAGTGACCACACGTCCCTTAATCGAATTGACCCTTAAAACTCCAACAACGGTGCTACCTACTCCTCAATAGTGGGATAGAATTGTCTAAAGGACATTTGCACAGATTAATTCCTTTTTTGAGTAGGTAGGTGGTTCTTAAGTACTTGCTCCTTTTAAAACCAAACAAAAACTTTTCGCACTTACACTCCTTTCAAACAAAAACTCTTTTCAAACCCACAAACACAAAGAAAAGCAAATTTTGAAAACACTTTGAGCAAGTACCTAAGAGCCTGTGGATAACCACGGATAGAAAGGGTGCTAACACCTTCCCTTTCTATAATCTACCCCCCGGACCCGAGAAACATCTCGAAAAAGGAATTTTTCTGTGCTTTTTTCCTTTCCTTGTTGAATAAAATAAAATACGGTGGCGACTCTTGCTTACCTCAACATTTTGCAAAAACAAACGCAAAACGCAAACCAGCATTCCAAAAAACAGTCATTTCTCTCCCACCGTATCACAGAACTGGCGACTCTGCTGGGGAATAATATAAGTGGGGTGTACCTTAGGATTAGATGATTGTGTTTTCAATTGTATGCTTTGTATGATTTATATTTGTGGGCTTGTATCGGAGTACTATAGATCCTAACCCGGATCTGGGGATACCCTTTAGGTAAGTAGCAATAAACTGTGAGGGAACTGTACGGCGTAGACCGATACAGTTGAAGAAGTAGCTACATTGGTGTGGCACTTTATATTGTACCGTTATCCCTTGTGTTGGAACGAGGAGAATATGGGTCATCTAAGGGGTCATTAAGCACCAACTGACCTTAGAACCTTTAAATTGACCAACTTGGCCATAGAACAGTAGCAGTATGCTACGCTCATTGAGACTAAACTCTCGCGATGATTCCGGCCGCAAGAAAAGGTTGCTAAACTGGAATTATGACCGATCGAGGGTAGTCATTGATATTGAGATCCTCTAGAACCCAGTTACTATTTTTAGGACAGGTTTAAACCAACTGAACTGAAAGAGGGTAGTACCTAAGCTCCTTGCCAGCCTGAAATTTAAGGGCTCTCTGTGTGACTTGTGTGCCTTTACCATGTTTGCTATTTGTGGATACTTGTGGTGTGCTTACTATCATGACATCATGACATCATAACATTACATACATCTTGCATAAGACTAACCTATTTCAAAGACAGGAGGAATTCATCTTTGTTCTGTTTTGTAGGTCATCATGATGCCCATGCGTAGGAATACCATCCGGATTAACTTTGTCCAAGTTCCCACCTTGCTTAAAGATCTGATTGCAAAGATGCCTGATACTACTTCCTTCCTCAGAAGACATGGTTATCTTCTCAATTTGGTCACCTCTAAATTGGACGAGAAGATGATGAGTGTCCTAGTCCAATTCTATGATCCTTTATACCATTGTTTTACTTTTCAAGACTATCAGTTGGTTCCCACCTTAGAAGAATTCTCTGAGTTGCTCGGTATCTCTGTTCTGGAGTAGACCTCGTTTACTGGTTGGGAGAAGATTCTTAGGCCCGAAGAGATTGCTGCAGCCCTTCATTTGACCAAAGAGGAGGTAATGGATAATTGGGAGACTAGAAGTGGAGAAAAGGGCTTTCTGACTAAGTTTTTGGTTGGTAAGGCTAACTACTTCTGGGATAGTCTGGATTTCAAAGCATTCGAGGATATTCTGGATCTTCTGATATACGGCTTAGTATTGTTTCCGAACTCTGACTCCTTTGTTGATGTGAATGCGATAAAGATATTCATCTCTCGGAATCCGGTACCCACTCTCCTAGGTGACATCCTTCATCAGCTACATGCTCGTACTGCCCGAAAGCGGGGAACCTTGATGTGTTGTGCTCCCTTATTGGCAAGGTGGTTTATTTCGCACCTTCCCAAGTCAGTGCTGAAGAAAAAAGAAGGCATGGGTTTGGCTTATAGGGTGATGTATCTCTCTCATAATGACCTCATCTGGACTCTCAAGGGTATGGACGAGGTGACTATTATTGATCGTTATGGGGAATACCCCAATGTTCCACTGTTAGGAACCCATGGAGGAATTTCTTACAACCCATGCTTAGCTCTACGTCAGTTCGGGAGATCCAGAATAGAAGGACCTCATGAGATGCTAATGCCTGGTATCATCTTTGATTTTCAGGGGGATAGCGACGAGCAGCGTCCCAGATTCATAAGGGCTTGGGATAGAGTTCACCAATCTGATCCACATGAGTTGGGCCCAAAGACTTCACTTCTGATGGATCCATATCTCATATGGGTCCGTATCCGTGCCTAGAAGCTAGGTATGCCATATGAAGTCGTCCGGCCTGTCACGCTTGAAGTTTCTAATGAAGATGGAGTTCTTCTAACCATCCTCCATCCTTATATGCCCACTGACATTGGGGCACTGAAAACGTCTTGGATGCAGCTGAGGGAAGAACGGGATTCTTACCGAGAGAAGTTCAACGAGCAAGAACAGAAGATCCAGAAGTTGACTAGGCAGTTGGAGAACAAGCGGATTATCAACGACTATGTCCGCACTGATAAGAAGATACCATGGGAGCGTTGATTGACCTTTGATGATTTCCTTTCCAGTTTTTATTTACTTTTCAGTATTTCCTTTCATGTAACGCCCTGAGGGCATCAGTTGAAAAATTTGAATTCCAAAGTTTACTTAATAAAAGTGTGTTTACTTTCTGGTTTACAAATTTGAATCTCTTGACTGTCTTTGAAATCATAATCATATGCATTTCATCCCATGCACTCCATAACAGGTACCCATTACAGGTCTCTTATCTTCTCCACTGTTTATTTCAGCACTCATCATGTCTGCTGAACCTTCAACTGAGCAAGCCATCAAGGCCCTCCAGGCCCAAAATGCCCAATTTCAAGAGTTGTTCATGAATCTAGCTAAGGGTCAGCAAGATATGAAGACCCTGATTCTGAAGGAGAAAAAGAAGAAGAAGAAGAGGACAATTCTGTTTAACACAGGGCACAGGTTTGGAAACAGGCTACAGAATGAAGTTGATTTGACCACCTCATCTGGAGGGAAAGATAGTCAAGAGGAAAGGAGGGATCCTAGCCCTGTGATCTCCGACAACGAGACGGACTTCGATGAAGAATAGTATCCTCCTGCTGAGGATAGATACAAGCAACTGGAAGACCGATTGAGTGCTATGGAAGTTCAGAAGGTGCCTGGTCTGGACTTTGGTGATCTAGGTCTATAATCTGGGGTGGTGATTCCCCACAAATTCAAGGCGCCAGCCTTTGCTAAGTATGACGGAGTTTCTTGTCCGAAGCTGCACCTCCGATCATATGTGAGGAAGATTCAGCCGTACACCGCTGATAAGAACCTATGGATCCATTTCTTTCAAGACAGTCTCTCAGGGACTCAGCTTGAGTGGTTCTACCAGTTGGATGGAGCCAGTATCCGCAGTTGGGAAGATTTGGCTATTGCATTCTACAGGCAGTATCAGTACAACTCCGACCTCGCTCCTACGCGTACCCAACTCCAGGGTATGTCAATGGGAATGGGTGAAGGATTAAAAGATTATGCTCAGAAGTGGAGGGGCCTCACTGGAAGAGTACAACCACCTTTGGCTGATCGGGAGCTAGTTGACATGTTTCTGGGGACCCTATCTGGTCCATTCTTCAACCACCTGATTGGAAGCTCTTCATCTGGGTTTACAGAGCTAATTTTGACCGGTGAGAGGATTGAAGCTGGTATTAAGGCTGGAAAGATACAAAAGGCTGCTTCATCGAGCACCAAGAAGAAGCCCTTTAAGAAAGAGTCCAGTGCTGTCTACAGCTCGAGAAACCAGAATAGACCTGAACACCGCCAAGCTGTTAATGCGGTTGTTATTTCAAAACCTGCTGGTGCTCCTCAGCACAACAATCAACAAAAGAACGAGATACCTCTAAGGCAATTCACCCGTCTCAACATGACCTTATCTCAGATTCTGCCACAGTTGCTGAAGACCAATCTGGTGATTCCAAAGGAAGCCCCGAAGAATCCAAATATAACATCACCAAAGTATAACCCTAATTACCGCTGTGCTTTTCAATCTGATAGCCCGGGGCATAATACGGATGATTGTTGGGTTTTGAAGAACAAGGTACAAGACTTGATCGATGCGAAGGAGATTGAGTTCGGAGCACCAGAGAAGCCTAAACAAGATGCAGGGGTGAATTCTACCGGGGTGACGATGATGAAGAGTTTGATATCGACAGTTGGATCTACCCGACTTCCAAAGGTGGATTAAGCAACTGGACAGTGAAGGATTCTATGCCCGTTTCAGTTATCACCCAGTAATGAAACTTTTTGTTTTGAATTTGTAACAGATAATGTTTAAACTTTATGGCCCGGTGTCTTACCCGGGGCACTGTGGCTTCATTTGTGAGGGCTTTATGTGTGTCATTTTCATATATCATTAAAAAAAGCATTGGACGTTCTTGCATTTCAAATTTTGCGCTCCTTGTTTTTCTTTATTATATATTACAAAACAGCTATTTTACACACACTCACATATACAGGTCCACATCCACTCTGGATCTCACTGGTAACGACTCTGCTACTGCCAGTTATGACTTCGAAAATCCGATCAACTTAGCCGAAGACGAAGGTGAAGATGATTTCGAATTTCCTGGTGAACTTGCAAGACTGTTACTCCAGGAAGAGAGGGTTATTCAGCCACACGAAGAGCCTGTGGAATCAGTGAATATGGGTATTGAGACAGATAAGAAAGAGGTCAAGGTTGGTGCCAATCTGGAGCCTAGTGTGAAGCAACGGTTGGTTCAGATGTTGCATGACTATGTTGAGATCTTTGCCTGGTCTTACGAAGATATGCCTGGGTTGAATACTGATATCGTGGTTCATCGCCTGCCTACCATGGAAGACTGTCCTCCCGTGAAACAGAAGGTCCGACGAATGCGCCCAGAGATGTCTGAGAAAATCAAGGCTGAAGTTATGAAACAGTTCGACGCCGGTTTTCTAGCAGTTACTTCTTACCCTCAGTGGGTGGCCAATGTGGTTCCTGTGCCGAAGAAAGATGGTATGGTTTGAATGTGTGTTGACTACAGGGATTTGAATAGGGCAAGCCCCAAGGATGATTTCCCTCTACCTCATATTGACGTTCTGGTTGACAACACTGCTCAGCACAAGGTATTCTCCTTTATGGATGGTTTCTCCGGTTATAATCAGATCAAAATGGCTCCCGAAGGCATGGAGAAGACAACTTTTGTTACTCAGTGGGGCACCTTTTGCTACAAGGTCATGCCTTTTGGACTGAAGAATGTTGGGGCAACGTATCAGCGTGCCATGGTTGCTTTGTTTCATGACATGATCCATCATGATATTGAGGTATACGTCGACGATATGATTGAAAGGTCCCAAACTTAGGAGGAACACCTTGACCATATGCAGAAGCTGTTTGACAGGTTGAAGCTATACAAATTAAGGTTAAACCCGAACAAGTGCACCTTCGGGGTGAGATCTGGTAAACTGCTAGGTTTCATCGTAAGCGACAAAGGTATTCAAGTGGATCCTGCAAAAGTGAAAGCCATACAAGAGATTCCGGCTCCCAGAACACAGAAAGAAGTTAGAGGCTTCCTGAGATGACTGAACTACATTGCCCGATTCATCTCACACCTGACTGCTACTTGTGAGCCAATCTTCAAGTTGCTGAAGAAAGATCAAGTAGTACATTGGAATTATGAATTCCAGGCCGCTTTTGAAAGAATCAAAGAGTATCTCAAAGAGCCACCTATTCTAATGCCTCCAGTTGAAGGGAGACCTCTGATCTTATACTTGACAGTAATCGACAACTCAATTGGGTGTGTGCTGGGTCAGCATGACGAGTCTGGCCGAAAAGAGCATGCTATTTATTACCTTAGCAAAAAGTTTACCGACTGTGAGACCCGAACTCACTGCTCGAGAAAACTTGTTGCGCTTTGGCATGGGCTGCTCGCCGGCTGAGACAGTATATGTTGACTCACACTACCTTGTTGATATCAAAGATGGATCCAATCAAGTATATCTTCGAAAAGCCTGCCTTATCCGGAAGAATAGCAAGATGGCAGATGATCTTGACTGAGTATGACATCTAGTACACGACCCAAAAGGCAATTAAGGGAAGTGTGTTGGCAGACCATTTGGCACATCAGGTAGTGGATGATTACCAGTCTATGAACTTTGAATTCCCGGACGAGAATATCATGTTGGTAACTGATTGTGAGACACATGGACCGGATGAAGGACCTGAGGAAGGATCCCGATGGTCTATTTACTTTGATGGAGCTTCAAACGCTTTGGGTAATGGCATTGGCGCTGTGATCATATCTCCTAAAGGCTCTCATACTCCGTTCACCGCCCGACTATGTTTCAACTGCACCAACAACATGGCGGAGTATGAAGCGTGCATCATGGGTCTTCGAGCAGCAATTGACCTAAGGATTAAGTTTATAAGTGTCTTTGGAGATTCCGCTCTCGTGATCAGTCAGATCAAAGGCGAGTGGGATATAAAACACCATAATCTTATTCCTTACAAGGAGTATGTTGTGACGTTGCTTCCCAATTTCGAAGAGATAACCTTTGAACACTTCCCTAGAGAGGAGAATCAGTTGGCAGACGCGTTAGCTACGATGTCTTCTATTTTCAAAGTCAATTGGGACAACGAGGCTCCCCGGATTATCATTGAAAGATTGGATGAACCTGCACATTGCTGTGATATTGAGACTGAAGAGGTAACAGAAAAGCCCTGGTATCATGAGGTGAAGAGATATCTTGAAGCTCAAGAATACCCCGAGGGTGCATTTGTTAATGACAAGAAGTTTCTAAGAACGTTCGCGGCGAAGTTCTTCATCAGCAATGGCATTCTTTACAAGCGTAACCATGATTCAACCTTACTGCGATGTGTGGATAAGACTGAAGCAGAAAGGATCATGACAGAGTTACATGAAGGTACTTTCAGAACTCATTCCAGTGGATATACCATGGAAAAGAAAATCCTTCGGGCATGATATTATTGGTCTACAATGGAAGCTGTCTGTTATAAGTATTCTCGGACATGTCCCAAGTGCCAAGTCTATGCTGATAAGGTGCACATACCTCCAGATCCTCTGAATGTCTTGACGGCACCTTAGCCTTTTGCAATGTGGGGCATTGATATGATCGGCGATATCAGACCTGCGGTATCCAACGGGCATCGTTTCATCCTGGTAGCAATTGATTACTTTACGAAGTGGGTTGAAGCAGCTTCCTTTGCTACCGTAACCAAGAACGTCGTGACACGGTTCATTTGGCACAATCTGATCTGTCGATACGGTGTACCAGAGAGGATCATTACGGACAATGGTACCAATCTCAACAACAAGATGATCATTGAGCTCTGCGAGCAGTTCAAGATACAGTATCATAACTCTTCTCCCTACCAGTCAAAGATGAATGGGGCTGTTGAAGTGGATAATAAGAACATTAAGAAGATTATGCAGAAGATGACAGTGACATATAAAGATTGGCACGAGATGTTACCGTTTTCTCTTTATGGGTACCGTACCTCAGCACAGACGTCAACAGGGGCAACACTCTATTCCTTGGTATATGGTATGGAGGCAGTCTTGCCCATTGAAGTTCAAATACCCTCTCTTCGGATCATGAAGGATGCAGGTTTGAGCGAAGATGACTGGATTCAGACCCGGCTTGATCAGCTGAACCTAATCGACGAAAAGAGACTTACTGCTATTTGTCATGGTTAGACGTACCAAAAACGGATGATCAAGGTATTTAACAAGAAAGTCAGACGACAAGAGTATCAAGTTGGGGACCTGGTTATCAAGAGCATCATCTTACCTCAAGGTGATCCCAGGGGAAAATGGACCCCTACTTACAAAGGGCCATTTGTGGTTAAGAACATTTTCTCAGAAGGAGCTATGATTCTAACCACCATGGATGGTGACGACCTTCCTCACCCCGTCAATGCAGACATAGTGAAAAGATATTACGCATAATCAAAGACCCGCTAGGTTGACTGGCCTAGGAAAAAGTAAGGGCTTCCCGACGAACCAAAAGGGTTCGGGCAAAAATAAGGGATGAAAATGAAAAAATTTGTGCACCCGGAAAGTCGAAAACCTGAAAAGGCGGCTTGGGCAAAAATGGGTATCCCGGTGGACTGAAAACCCGAAAGGGCGGTCCAGGTAAAAATTAGGGATCAAAGCGTAATACTATGTCTCATTGGATCACCTCACATCTAGACTTCGGTATCAACTGTTAAGCTCGGACGACACTAATCAATCAGATTCATCTTTAACCAGTAGAAAAGTGATGAGATGCTCGAGGACATAAGGGAAATAGCAGAGTTGGAACCCAGTGGGATCATTCAAATAGCTGTTTTGTTTAGTTTTTCACAAATTGTGTAAATTCTATCTGTTCGGCGGCGTTCTCTTACTAGGACGTCAGCCTCTTGTACAAAAACGCCTATTTACAGGCCAAACTTCAAAATCAATACAAATTCATTTTTAGACAAATTTCAAGTTGTTTTTCCTTTATCTGTTTTGTTTTGCAAAGAACGTCCAAAGTTCATTTTTGATATATGCATTTGACATTAACTGCTGATCATAAATATTTACACGCGAAACAAAAGATGAATTACTGGTAATAGCAGAAACAGGGGAAAATAAGAATTGTCCGAACTGTACAGTTGCTCTGTCCACCAGGTACCAAGGTATATTCAGCTGAAGAATATGGCTAAGATACTTTCACTCCCCGCAGAGTAAGGCAGTAATGATAGCTCTCCCAGCTGAGACGTGCAACTACAGACAAATCAGCAATACTCTCCCAAAGCATAGTTAGTCTACCATCAACACTAAAAAGCTCTTAATATTCCCCAGCAGAGTGTAAGAATATTCCTCAGCAAGTATAAGAGTATCCCTGACAGCCTTAATATTCCTCAACAGAGTATAATAATGTTCCCCGACAAAATATAAGATACCCCCAGTTGAGTCAATATTTCCGCACCACGGTCTGAAAAAAGCTTCCCCAACAGAGTTGAAGCATCATCCCCAGTATACTCTGGAAGTTTACCCCCAACGGAGTACAAAATAAATCTCCCCATCCAAATTCAGAGGGTTATCCCCACAAAAGTCTAACAGGGTTATCCCTAGAAAATTGCAACTGAAAGATCGTCCCTTGCGAAGTTCTTCCCTTTCACAAGCAGGAATTCAATCCTTAGTAGATTTAATATCACCAGCAACGATAATCCATCCCCAACGGAGTTTATCGTTGAAATCCCCAGCGGAGCTTATCAGCGGAATCCTCAGTAGAGTTTATCAGTGGCATTCTCAGCAGAGCATCTCTTCCCCACAGAGTATTTCCCCTCGGAGTAATCTCCTCATCAGTTTATTCCCCAACGGAGTTATCCTCTCCTGCAATTTTATCATCTTCGTTCATCATCCCCAGCGGAAACGAAGAATCCAACTCTACTCTCCAGCAACTATCCAGGATTTATTTTCCCCAGCTAAAACATCACATATCCATACATCATAATACATGCATATACACATCATATCACACAATCTCATTTATGTTGAGAACATCATTGCTTGATGTATATCATGCATTGCATATGGCTGACCTTTACCTTTCAGGAAAGATACAGTTAAGGTTCTCACCAGTCAAAGGAGACAAAACTAGTTAAATTGATTCCTAAAGATTTTTCTAATGCGAGCGCAATCAAAGGAGACAAAACCAGTTAAATCGATTCCTAAAGATTTTTCTGATGCAAACGCAGTCAAAGGAGACAAAATCAGTTAAATCGATTCCTAAAGATTTTTCTGAGGCCAACCCGTCAAAAGAGACAAGACCAGTTAAATTGATTCCTAAAGATTTTTCTGAGGCCAACCCGTCAAAGGAGACAAAATCATTTAAATCGATTCCTAATGATTTTTCTGAGGCCAACCCGTCAAAGGAGACAAAATCAGTTAAATCGATTCCTAAAGATTTTTCTGAGGCTAACCCGTCAAAGGAGACAAAATCAGTTAAATCTATTCCTAAAGATTTTTCTGAGGCCAACCCGTCAAAGGAGACAAAACCAGTTAAATCGATTCCTAAAGATTTCTCTAACGCCAATCCAGTCAAAAGAGACAAAACCCCTCTGGTCCAGTTAAATTGATTCCTAAATATTTATCTGACGCCAATCCAGTCAAAAGAGAGAAAACCCCTCTGGTCCAGTTAAATCGATTCCTAAAGATTTTCCTGATACCAATCCAGTCAAAGGAGACAAAACCAGTTAAATCGATTCCTAAAGATTTTTCTGACACCGATCAAGTAGAAGTTCAGACCACCTATCAACAATCTCCAAATGGAATTTGTAAGCCCATTCCCGCCATCACAATGCTGATACCACTTCATGCGAGTGCAAATTTCTGGGCACTCTAGTGTTCAATCATCTTCCACCTTCGGATCACGAAAGGCCCGAAAGCCAATCTACATCCTCAGGTTTAAGAAGATTGAACAGGGGAAACTGTTGTACCCCAAAATTTTCCCTCCCATATTTCTCAAGACATTTCACGAATAATCTCCAAGTGGCTCAAGATTGCTCAAGAGTTGGACAGTCAAGCTATCTCCTAAAGCAGTCAATCTCAAATTAGGGTTTTGTGTTGCATCAAGGTCCTTACATATAAATGACCTCAAATGCTCCCTAATGTCCTAGTATGTTCTCAAGTTCATCCATGACAAATTTCAAGCCTTGCAAAGAAAGTTTGGTCAGTCAATTGCTTAAGAGGTCCAAAAATCGACTGTGCTAGGGCAAAAGTCAACTGTGACCTATGGACAGTCAAACCTCAAGATTTTTTGTCAACATTCTCATTTTGAAGGATAATTCATCATTTGATCAAGGTTTGATCATGATTCATCAAGGATTTCTCAAGTTTCATCAAGATTCAAAAGTTGCTAAATTAGGGTTTTGTAGGAAAAGTCAACTCAACTTTGACCAAGCATAACTTTCTCATACTTTATGAGAAATGACCCATCCAAATATTATTTTGAAGAGTATGAAATTTCCTACAATCCATCTTCACACCCCAAGATCAAGAAATGCACTCACAAGAAGTTATAAATTTGGATATTATAGGTCATTTTTGAAAGTCAACAAAAACACCTTTTTTGCCAAAGCTTATAACTTGAGCATGGAATATCAAAATAAGATGAGACCAAAATGGTTGGTTAGAGGACATATCTAGGTTTCTAAAAAGTCCAATAACACCTCCAAAAGTTCAAAATTGAAGAGGTTATGCATTGTTGAAGTTGGGCATTTTTCTAAAATTGCCAAAAGTCAACTATCCTCAAAACTTCAAATTTTGTCAAAAGGGCCCACTTTTTTCCACTTGATTTGATCTTGTCACACTACACACGTGTCCTATCTTCAGTTTTATGTCCATTCATTAATTTTTCTATTTTATTTGAATTTTATTGAATGAATTCATTTTAAATCAATTTAAATCCAAATAAAATCCAAATCTTAATCAATTGCTATCTTTTTGATCATTACAGGTCTTAAATATCATCATGTACACAATCAAATCCGAATCAAGCCATGTTATGAACAAAATATTGGATTTGGGACATTTTTGGAAGCTTTGTAATGGAAGATCATATCAAATCCTAAATCATCAATGCTCATGGATTCAAAGCCCAAAACTAAACCTAATTCATTCCCTTATACTTGTACAATGCAAAAACACGAAAATAAGAACCTAGAGGCTGCACAATGGAAAACAAAAACTTGAAAAAGCTTGAAAAAGTTGGAAACTGAAATCTTGGTCAGAGGCCAATTCAAGACATAAACTCAACGTAGACTTCTTGCTTGACATCCACTGAAGCAGTAGCAATCAAAAGCCAAGCCATTTGTCACCTAAAACGCGCTGTAAGTATCCCTGAAAGTCGCCCTGTACATGAAATCGAAAATCCATATTCTTGCGTTTTCTTGGCCAAATCTTTGCATATTCATGCTTTTCGTTGCATTTGGAAGCTTTTGGCATAATTTGATTGCATTGTTATAGCTTGTAACCCCATAGCCGATTCTAGGGTTTGTGGAATTAGTTTTTGGGCATTTTTGCTACAGGTAAAATCAAGGCTATTGATGGACATTAGTGCTTCAGGAGGGAGAGACGAGCATGATGGTGGTCTCAGAATTCATTTCCATGGCCTGGATTTTGTTTTAGGTTCAACCTGTGTTTTTTGCTGCGGATACGAATCCGCAGGTAATTCCTGTGTAATTCCAAGGACAGGGTCGAAGACGTGTCCCCATCCCATACGTCCATTCAAATATTTTGCGCTTGTTTTTTTTTATTTCCAGCATAATTACGCTTTTCCATATATTATGATTAGTGCGTATTCCACTAACAATAAAAAGGCCTTGGTCTAGTGGTAAAGGCATGTATGCATTGGCTAATGGCACCTGGGTTCGAATCCCAGGTCCCCATATTATTTGTTGCATTTTTCAGCTAAGCAATCTCATGTAGTATCAAAGGCGCAACATATCATGAACTCTCCTTCAGATGCTTACCAGATGGCCCCAGGCCAGATCTGGCAGTTCAAAGATGATGGTCTATGGTGAGGCCCAGTCAACATTGTCACAGGGAATTGCAAAGGTCAAACACAGGCTTGCAACTATTGGGCTTGGAAATTGCTATTCTCACCATCAATTTGGGCCCAAACCCCCATTGGGTTATTTCTTTTCTCTATTTTTTAATTTTATTTCTTTTAATTATTTATTTTGTTTAATTATTATCATTATTATTTAATTAAACAATTATTTTTTTCTCATAAAATCAAAAACACAAAAAATTTGTTTTATTTATTAAAATTAAAAATCATCACTTTATTTTTTGTAAATAAATTAATTTAATCAATTTAGATTTAATTAGATTTAACTTTAAATACTTTTGCAATATTTAAAATCAATTTAGAATATTAGGTTTTTATTAACTTTAACTAAATTTATTTTATACTCAAAATTAAAAAAATATTTTCATTAATTAATTTAATGGTTAACTTAGATTTAATTCCATTTAATTCAAAAATAAACCAAAAAATGTTTTCTTTTCAAAAAAAGGGTCAAAACCCTAAAAAATGCGTCGATTTAATTTTCTCGCACACGATCCATATTTCCATATTATTGTACTTGCTTCCGGAATGTAATAGCTTTAAATAGGACTTTAATTGTTTTATCGCTTTCTTTTATTTTCCGCAATTTAATTTCAGGGGTTGTTTTTGGCGATGTAAATACCCGACGCCTTGTAATAGTTTTAGATTTAATTTCCGCAATTTAAATTTCGCAACTATACACTGTTAGATGTTTGATAATAGGGAATGCATGACAAGATCAAATCTTTAACCTAAAATCAACATAGCTCACCCATGACATGTACAAAGATAAAATTAACAGAAATAACACACTCGCACATGCGCACTCTTAGGGTACACCTCACTTGGTTTCCTTCGAACGTGGTCATTGAGTATAGGAAGTTTTAGAGGTCGCCCTCTTGTCCAAAGATCATAGTTGCCTTGAAACGGTTGCCTCGGAAAAATGATCTAAGACATTAGGGTTACCGCTAAGGCATCCTAACATTGCTTTAGTGACCACACGTCCCTTAATTGAATTGACCCTTAAAACTACAACGACGGTGCTACCTACTCCTCAATAGTGGGATAGCATTGTCTAAAGGACATTTGCACAGATTAATTCCTTTTTTGAGTAGGTAGGTGGTTCATAAGTACTTGCTCCTTTTAAAACAAAACAAAAACTTTTTGCACTTACACTCCTTTCAAACAAAAACTCTTTTCAAACCCACAAACACAAAGAAAAGCAAAATTTGAAAACAGTTTGAGCAAGTACCTAAGAGCCCGTGGATAACCACAGATAGAAAGGGTGCTAACACCTTCCCTTTTTATAATCTACCCCCCGGACCCGAGAAACATCTCGAAAAAGGAATTTTTCTGTGCTTTTTTCCTTTCCTTGTTGAATAAAATAAAAGACGGTGGCGACTCTTGCTTACCGCGACATTTTTCAAAAACAAAAGCAAAACGCAAACCATCATTCCAAAAAACAGTTAATTCTCTCCCACCGTATCACAGATATGCACTACTCAAATTATTGCTTCAGTATTTAATTTCAGGTTCCTATTTTAAAGTATAATTTATTTGTTCTTACCATGCATGCGTTATTAAATTTATGTTTTAATTTTATGTTTTCCTGCAATAAAATTATGTCTGGCTAAATCCCCTGATACCGGTATGTAAATATTAAAAAGGGATTCGGTAATTAATTGGCATTAATGTTTTTTTACAAAAAATACACTTTCTGGTTTTAATTTCCAATTCGGATATTTAATTGTTTTTGTACGAGAGTAAAAGACAGTCTAAGGTTAAAATCAACAGAGCGAGCATTTGAGAGTTTAACCAGATAGTGGTTATTAAACATTAATTTTAAAAACAATGAGAGCTCTTTAAAATTAATTGGACTCTAATTATTTTCAAAAAATACTTTTAAATTTTAAAATGAAACAGCGAGAGCGCTCGTTTTGAGTTTAATAATATGACCTGACTCGATAGAACGAAAGTGTGAGACGAGGGTTTTTAAATAAATAGTTTCCATTGAAACAATATTTTAATACTGAAAACAAATGCCAATGATTTATTGAATCCCTGAAGTTTACAAGTACATACAAGTTTCCTGTTATTAATTACTAGGTTTTAGTTAATTCCAAATTAAACCCAAACACCCAAATTTATTATTTAGCCTTAGCTTTACACAGTAACCCTAAGATAACAGTAGTTTGACCACCAGTCCTTGTGGGTTCGATATATTTTAAAACTACGTGATAAGACTGTGCACTTGCAGTAACTACACCCGATAGACTCATAAAGTCGCGATCAAGGACAGGTTGTGCCAACTTAAACTTCAAGAGGGTACTTACGTATGAACCCCATGCAAGCCTTAAACCTAAGGCTCTTGTATGCCTTGTTTGTGTTTGTTATCCGTTCAAACATGACATCATAACATCATGAAATCATACCATATCATTTTCACTGATCATTTCAAGGATCTGAAGGGACTGTGATGCAGGTTTATTAGGAACCAGACGTCTAGCCAAGGGAAAGGAGATTTATTTTCCTCTAACCAGATGTCATCAAACACTAAAGTGTATTCTTTTGAGTCAAATGCTAGGACCACTCGACATGGTGAGGTTGATTCTCATAGAAGGACATCCAAAGACGCAAAGTTCTTCAATCAAAGCTGCAGCCAGACTCAACTTATAACATTTCCTTTTGTTTTACCCTGTGAGATCCTTGAAAACATTGTATCCACATATCATGCATGTCACTACATAACAAGTATTTTCCAAGACAGGTTTTCTCATCTTCTTGTTGTTTATTTCAGTAAAAGATGGCCCTCGAACAAACTGTGAAATACCTTCAAGATCAAAATGCCCAATTCCAAGAGACGCTCCTGAACTTAGCCAAGGGGCATCAAGAACTGATGGCACTCATCGCCAAGATGAAAGAGACTAGGAAATTGATTGGTATCTTCAACATTGGAAGAAGATTCAAAGGTCCCGCCAAACAGGTTCAAGTTGTTGATATTCCATCAGATGAAGATGACAATCAAGAGGAAGACGTAGAAGTAAAAAAAATGAGGGGGGGGGGGGGGGCAGGGAGCAACATTGGTTCTGGTAAAACTCCTAATTAAGAACACTACTCTAATGAACGATATCCTCACGCTGGCGAAAAATACAAACAGTTGGAAGATCACCTGAATTCCATGGAACCCCTGAAAGTGTCTGGCCTGGATTTTGAGAGGTTGGGTCTTATCTCGGGGGTTGTTATCCCCCATAAGTTCAAGGTCCCCACTTTTGCTAAATATGACAGTGTTTCATGTCCTAAGCTACATTTGAGGTCTTACGTCCAGAAGATCCAACCCCATACAGTTGATAGAAAGTTATGGGTTCATTTGTTTCAAGAGAGTTTATCAGGGACACAACTTGAATGGTTCTATCAGTTGGAAGGAACCAACATACGTACTTGGGAAGACTTGGTTACTGCCTTTTACAAACAATATCAATATAATGCTGACCTTGCATTAACTCGTGTGCAGTTACAAAGTATGACTATGGGCTCGAATGAAGGGTTTAAAGAATATGTCCAGAAATGGAGAGATCTTGCTAGAAGATTTCAACCTCCTCTGTCTGATAGAGAACTGGTTGATATGTTCATGGGAAATTTGATAGGGCGTTTATTTAATCATCTGATTGGAAGCTCCTCATCTGGTTTTACTGAGCTGATTCTAACTGAGGAACGATTCGAAGGTGGAATTCAAAGTGGAAAGATTCAAGCAGTTGCGTTTAAGAGTGTTGTAAAGAAGACATTCAACGGTAAGAAGGAAACCAAATCTGTTTATGGCCAGAAGGATCATGCTAGAAATGAGCGCAACCAATCTGTGGGGGAGGTGCTAATTTCTAATCTAGTTCATGTGCAACATCAGCAGAACAATTATCGTAGGTCAGATGAACCTAGAAGGCAGTTTACAAATATCAGCATGCCATTATCTCATGAATTGCAACATCTCTTAAAAGCAGAGCTGATAACATTAAGGGATCCTCCTCAAAATCCCAACATCGCCTCTCCTCTCTATAATCCTAATGTGACATGTTCCTACCATTCTAATAGTCCCGGACACAACACCAATAACTCTTGGGCCTTGAAGAACAAAATCCAAGACATGATTATCAATAAAGATATTGAGTTTGATCCTCCCGAGACTCCTAATGTGATTACTGCACCAATGTCTAAGCACGACAAGGGTGTGAATGTTATCAATGTTGTTTCTGCTACAGAAGATGTTGACGATGACTATGACCTAGACAACTGGATATTTCCCATCATCGACAACGGGCTCAACAACTAGAAGACTGAAGACATTATCTCAATCTCCTTTAGTCAGGAGTAATAGCTATTTTTTGTTTTATTGCTTTCAAAGTTTTGGTTATGTAATTTGTTTTAAAAAATGACTTTAAGCCTAGTGCCTCACTCGGGGTACAACAGTCCATTTATTAGGGTTGTCATTTCATAAGCATATTTTCATTCAATAAAGCATTGGACGTTTTGCATTTAAACTTTGCGCTCTTTGTATTTCTTTTACTTTATAACTTTCAAATAGCTATGCGTTCTTATACACACCCACATAATAAATTGTAGATCCATATCCACTCTAGATCTCGTTGATAATGATTCTGCTATTGCCACTTATGACTTTGAAAATACGATCAACCAAGCCAAGGACGAAGGTGAGGAAGATTGTGAAATACCTGGAGAGCTTGCAAGACTGTTAGTGCAAGAGGAAAAGGCTATACAATCGCATGAAGATCCGGCCGAGGTTGTAAACTTGGATGCTGAAGCAGACAGGAAAAAAGTCATGATAGGTGCCGACCTAGAAGACAATGTCAAGAATAGGTTAATCCAAATGTTGCATGAATATGTTGAGATATTTGCTTGGTCGTACGAGGACATGCCAGGGCTCGATACCGATATTGTGGTTCACCATCTTCCGATGAAAGAGGGTTGTTCTCTAATAAAGCAAAAAGTTCATCACATGCGTCTCGAGATGTCAGAGAAGATCAAGGCTGAGGATATGAAGAAATTCAACGCATGTTTCTTAGAAGTTACATCATATCCTTAGTGGGTGGCAAATGTGGTGCCAGTACCTAAGAAAGACGACAAGGTATTTATTTGTGTAGATTACAGAGATTTGAGCAGGGTGAGCCCCAAAGATGACTTCCCACTGCCATATATTGATGTTTTGGTTGACAACACCCCTAAACATAAAGTATATTCCTTCATGGACGGTTTCTCAGGTTATAATCATATCAAGATGGCATCTGAAGACATCGAGAAAACTACCTTCGTCACACAGTGGGGCACTTTCTCTTATAAGGTTATGCCTTTTGGGTTAAAGAACACCGGTGCCACATATCAGCGTGCCATGGTAGCCTTGTTCTCCATCACGAGATAGAGGTCTACATCGACAACATGATAGCCAGATCCTAGACTGAAGAGGAACATCTTAACCATCTACACAAGCTATTTGAGAGGTTGAAGAAGTACAAGCTGAGGTTGAATCCGAACAAGTGGACCTTTGGGGTGAGATCCAGTAAGCTCCTGAGTTTCATTATCAGTGGTAAAGGTATTGAAGTTAATCCCTCCAAGGTCAAAGCCATTCAAGAAATGTCAGCTCCCCGTGCTAAGAACGAAGTCAGAGGTTTCTTGGGACGACTGAATAATATTTCCAGATTTATTTCTCATTTGACCGCTACTTGTGAGCCGATCTTCAAGTTGCTCAAGAAAGACTGGGTAGTAAAGTGGAACGATGATTTCCAGATATCTTTTGACAATATCAAGGAGTACCCCTAAGAACCTCTGATCCCAATGCCACTAGTTGAAGGAAAACCTCTTATCATGTACTTAACGGTGTTAGACAACTCAATGGGATGTTGTAATACGGTGGCAGAACCGACTGTTAATACTGATTTGTGTTTTTTGTTTGCAAATGTATAGTAAGCAAGAGTATCCAACATCTTTTATTTTATCCAACAAATTAAAAGGGAAAAAGAACAGAAAAAACCTTTTTCGAGATGTTTTTGAGTACGGGGGGTAAATTATAGAAAGGGAAGTGTTAGCACTCTTTCTATCCATGGTTTTCCATGGGCTCTTAGGTACTTGCTCATTTTGAAATTGCTTTTGTGTGTGTTTTGAAAAGCTTTAAAATGCCTTAGTGCAGCGTTTCACTTTATGGTAACCCTTGTGTCAATCCTCAAGAGTGTGATAAAGCGTTTTTGAAAACTTTGTTCGAAAAGTGTAAGTGTGAAAAAACTGGTTGTTTTGAGAAAGTACTTAAGAGTTTCTACCTACTCGAAAAAGACTGTTTGTTTTCTTATTTCCTTTAAATAGTGATATCCTAATATTAAGGAGTAGGTAGCTCCATTGTTGGAGTTTGAGGGACAATCGAAAGGGACGATTACAGTCACTTAAGGCAACATGGCAAGATCTCTTAGTAACTGTCCTAAAATTCTAAGATCGTATTTTGTTTTACTGAGGCAACCTTCGAAAGGGACTTGCGATCTCTGAATTAGAGGACAATCACTAAGAATTCTCGCGTTCGAGAATAGTGACCGTATATCCAAGGCAACCAAAGTGGGAGATGCCCTAGGTGTGAGCATGTGCAAGTGTTTGATTTCAGTTTATTTATCTTTGCACATTTAGGGTGATCTAACGTTTTAATCATTTAATCTTTCCATTCAATCCTATGATCATTCATCTAACAGTTAATAGTAGTGAAAAAATAAAATGTGAGAATCTTAAACCTAGCTATTACAAGGCTTTGGGGGATGGGAATTACATAACCAAAAATGGGGAATTAAAACAGTAAATGAAAAACAGTAAAATAAACCTAGTTAAAACTATTACAACTTTGGAGCAGATACAATAATTAAAAAAAATAATGGAAAAAGAATACGCGCGAAAAAATTAAATACGAGGAATTAACAATTAAATTCAAAGACATCTAATTAGTGAATAAAGAAAAAATATTTTTTGGATTTTGAGAAAGTAATTAACTTTGCAAATTAACCTAATTTCTAATTAATTTTAATTATGAAAAAGGAATTTAAATTATCCTAATTAACCTAATTAATTAATGAAATCAAATATTTTATGAAAAAAACAAATTCTAATGTTTTTGTGTTTTTATGATTCTAAGATTTAATTAAAAAAAGATTTTTTAAAACAATTAAAAACAAATAAAACAATAAAAATGTTAAAGAAATTAAAAGCAAAATAAAATAGAATGGGTCTGATATGAGAAGCAATTTGGGGGGTGCATGGTTGGAATTTTCCAGGCCCAAGCTTGCTGGCCCTTCTGCCTGCGCGTGATCCAATGGGGCTCTCATCTGGGGGGGTTCACCAAATTCTTTGCTTGCTGAATGTTGGATCTGGATTGAAAGAAGATTCAATGGTTGGATCTTAAGGCGCGTGATGAATGCCTGGTTGTGAGATGTGTTGGATCTGAAACAAGAAATTCATAAAATATGAAAATGTCTGGACCTGGGATCGAACCCAGGTCCCTCCTTTCAAATGCCTTACCCTTTGCCATATGTGTTGGTTAGTCATTCGTTTACATAATTAAGCAAAAATAAAATAAGGGAAAAATAGATCCCATGCTGAATCAACTCGAAACACAGGCATTGTGGGGCCCTGGTAATTCAAAGAACCAATCAGATGTGGAGAGAGGAATTTCATTATTGGATCCAGCCAATTGAACGCCTGGAAATGGCCATGCATGCTTGGACCACCGCCTGTAAAAGTCAAGCCATCGGCCACGGTGGTCCCGATCACCTTCTCCGGTGACACGAGAAATTGAAACCTACGAAACACGTCATATCAAAGCATAAAAAAGACCCTACCCCCCTTAAAATTTCCCCAGGAATCCAATGGTGGTGTCCGTTTTCCCTAAAAGTCCATGTATCACTAAAACTGAAGCTTGCCTCTCCCTAAGCCCTAACAATGGTAACTTGCGATCCTGGCTTTATTCCTTGCATGAGACACCTTAGAAAATTCACAAATAATGCAAATAGTATGGGTATGCAATCAAAATGCATTTATGTTAAGGATTAAACAGGTTTTAAAAATCAAAAGATTACCAATATGGGAGGATCGGGCTAGCGCGATTCAGAGTGGTTTGGCCTTCAACGATGGAATGGTTCACCTCCTGGAGTCCTCAGAAGGGTGATAGAATGATTGGGTCTCACTGAGGAGGGCTGGTTCGAGTGTTTGAGAGTTGCACTCTTCTTGATTTTTCTGAAACTTTTTCTTTCTCTCTTGAGGCAGGCTGCACACTTGTTCTTTTTTTAGGGTTGGAATTGCTTGGCATATATATGTGAATCACATTAGGTCAACTAGTATGGCAAGAATCCAAAGATATCAATGCCTTTCAATTTTGCTTCAAATCTTTCCAATTTTGAATATCCTTACCCATTCATATCTTGCGCAATTTCTTTGGCTATTGATAGCACATTAGATCTCCATTCAATGCAAAAATCATTCCTAAAACAAATTATGTGATTTATTTGGATTTATTTGATTTTATTTGAGTTTTAAATGAATAAAAATCAAAATAAATTAAATAAACAAATAAATAAGGCATGGATGGTCCCATAGGTCGTGAACCATGCTAGGACTGAGATTCAATCTTGAAAAGATGGACCCATGTGGAAAAAATGCAATTTTGGGCATTGTTAACTTTGTGCAAATTTCCAAAAATGGTCAACTTTGACAATGCATATCTCTCTCAATTTTGACTCTAATAGGGTGTTATTGGACTTTTTAGAAAGCTTCGGATGTCCTCTAAACAAACCTTTCGATTTCATATCAATTGGGTCTTCCATGTGCATGTAAGAAGCTTTGACCCAAAAGGTGTTTTTTGTTGACTTTTAAAAAAGACCTATAATGTCTGATTTTACATCTTTTCATGAGTGCGTTTCTTGAACTTGAGGGATGAATATGAGTTGTAGGTAATTGGATTCTCTTCAAAATGAGCCTTGGATGATAAATTGCTGATAAAGTATGAGAAAGTTATGTCTGGTCAAAGTTTGGTTGACTTTTCCTATAGAAACCCTAATTTGCAATTTTTGACTTTTGATAAATTAGGAGCCTTTCTTGAGGAATCATGATCAACCCTTGATCAAATGATGGATATCAATTCAAAATGTTTATGTTGACCAAAAATCTTGAAGATTGATTGTATTTGGGCCACAGTTGACTTTTGACCTAGTACAATTGATTTTCAAGCATTTAAGTTGTTGACTGAGCAAACTTGTTGTGCAAGGCGTGAAACTTGGCATGGATGATCTTGAGGACATATTAGGGCAATGGATACCATTTGGGACCCTTGGAACTCAAACATCTTGATGAGGAGTGAAACCCTAGTTTGAGGCTTATTGTCTTAAGAGGAGGATTTGTCTGGTCAATCCTTAGTCAACTTGAGCCATTGAGGACCTCTAGGAGTATGTCTTGTGTGAAAATGGGAGGGGAAATTTTGGGGTACAATAGCTGCCCCTGTTCAATCTTCTTAAACTGGAGGATTTAGATTGGCTTGTCCGCCTTTCATGATCTGAAGGTGGAAGATGATTGAACACTAGAGTGCCTAGAAATTTGCACTCGCATGAAGTAATACTGATGGTTGATGACATTGGGAATGGGCTTAAAGATGCCATAAAAATAATGATGATTTCATGAGATATTCCTTCGTGGGAATTCCTGTTCCTGTTGTTAGGGAGGACCTCGCTAAGGAATGTTGGTCTCTGTCTTGGGGAATAGAGTCTAGGAGCTTCAGTTGTCTGTTACTCTACTGGGGAGTTATCTCTTGATTGAAGAGATGGAAGTGAACTGCTATCTGGTCAGGACCCAGGCTTCATAGTGACTTGCTGAGGATGATAAGGCTGACTACTATCTGGTTGTATTCCAGGCTTCACAGTGACATACTGGGGAAATGAGATTAAACTGTTATTCGGTCAGGATTCGGGCTTCACAGTGTCTTGAATTATTGATTGGCTATTATCCAGTCAGTTTCCGGGCTTCATAGCTTCTTTAATTGGAATAGAAATCTTAGTATCAATTTGACTGATCCAGAGAAAATCTAGTAATCAGGAGCATCTTAGTAGCGATTCAACTGACTCAGACAAAAGTCTTGGAATCTCTTCTACCGACATAGTGAGCAGAGAGATATTGGGATAACTTTGACTGGCATAGTAATCTGGAGGATCTTAGTAGCAATTCAACTGACCCAGATGAAAGTCATGGAATCTCTTCCACCGGCATAGTGAGCAGAGAGATCATAGGTTAACTTTGACTGGCATAGTAATCAGGATAATCTTAGTAGCGATTCAACTGACCCAGATGAGAGTCTTGGTACCTCTTCCACTAGTATAGTAATCAGAGAGATCTTAGTCTCGAACTGTCTGACCCAAGGAAAAACTTAGGTTAAATTTGACTTACATAGTAATAAGGAGAATCTTAGTAGCGATTCAACTGACCTAGGCAAGAGTCTTGGTACCTATTCCACTGGTATAGTAATCAGAGAGATCTTAGTGTCGACTTATCTGACCCAGGGAAAAACTTAGGTTAACTTTGACTGGCATAATAATCAGGAGAATCTTAGTAGCGATTCGACTGACCCAGACGAAAGTCTTGGAACCTCTTCCACCGGTATAATGAGCGGAGAGATCTTGGGTAACTTTGACTGGCATAGTAATTAGGAGAATCTTAGTAGTGATTCAACTGACCCATACGAAAGTCTCGGAGTGTCTTCCACCATTATAGTGAGCGGAAGAGATTTTAGGATTATCTTTCTGAGGAAAATCCTGGAATAGTCCTTGGTTAGACATAACTTGCTGATTTGGTCCTTTCCTTAAAGGTAAAGAGTTAGTCGTATGCAATGTCATGATGTATCAAATGCATTGTGATGATGTTCTCAAAATAAATGAAATTGTATTGTATGCAATATGTATGCGCATGCCATGATGTATGAACATGGGATGCTATTGCAGTATTTCTTAGTCGGGGAAAGTAAATCTCGGACTCCTGCTGAAAAGTATTAGGAAGTCGAGTTCTTCATTTCCGCTGGGGATGGTGAATGGAGATTACTATAATGGGGATTTTCTCCTTGTTTACGAATATTCTGCTGGGGAGAGACTCTGCTTGAGAATAAATTTGCGGGGGAATAGCTCTGCTTGCGAGAGGAGATGCTTTGCGGGAAGATTTAGCTGATTCGGAGAAATAAACTCTGCCGGGAGATGAACTTCCGTAGTTAGAGAGATAAAATATGTTGGGGATTGAACTTTTGTATTCAGAGAAATAAACTCTTCTTGGGAGAAAACTTTATGAGACGCTTGCTATTATAAAAAATTCGGCTAGGGAATATAGACGTCGGCTCTCTGAATGAACTTTGCTGGGGAAAGTAGCTCCTATTTGGGGAAGCCGATGTCAAAGCTTTGGTTGCCTCTACTCTGTGGGGTGCATAGACGTCACAGGGTCGCATGTAATGGTGACTTCGTTTGAAAGCTACCCCTGCCCCTGTACCTGCCGGAAGGAGTAACTGTCAGGATTGACATGGTTTTTTAGTTTATGCCCCTGTTTCTTAAGTTATAAGAAATTGTCTTTCCATTTCTTATGCAAATATTTGTGAATAGCAATCATATTCAAATGCATATGTCAAGAATAAATCATTAGGCGTTTTTGCACAACAAACCAGAAAAAGAAAAACAAATGGTTTTGTAAAAGTGACTTGTATTAATTTCGAAGTTGGCCTATAACAGGCGTTTTTGTACAAGGAAGCTGATGATCTAGTAAAAGAATGCTTCCGTGAAAATTAAAGCTATACAATATTGTGTACAAAGAGAAGAAACCAACTATGTGTAATAATCCTATTGAGTTTCAATTCTTCTATTGCCGCTATGTCTTCGAGAGTCTCATCACTTTGCTGCTTGTCCGAAGCTAACTGGATTGATCGGTGTCTTTCGAACTTTATAGTTGATACTGAAGTCTGGTCGCAAGGTTATCCAATGGAAAATAGTGATACGCTTTAAATCCCTAACTTTTGCCTGGACTTCGCTTTCAATTTTCAGTCTACCGGGATACCCTTTTTTTCCAAAGCCACCTTTTTAGGTTTTCGACTTGTCGGGTGTACAGATATTTTTTTTGTTTTCATCCCTAATTTTTTCCTGAACCCTTTTGGTTTGCCGGGAAACCCTTATTTTTTCCTAGGCCAGTCAACCTAGCAGGTCTTATTTATGCGTAGTATCTTTTCACTTTGTCCGCATTGATAGGGTGAGGCAGGTCGTCACCGTCCATGGTGGTCAGAATCATGGCTCCACCAGAAAAAATTATTTTGATCACAAATGGACCTTCATATGTGGGAGTCCATTTTCCCCTGGGATCATCTTGGGGAAGTATGATGCGCTTAATCACTAGATCCCCGACTTGATATACTTGGCGTCTGACCTTTTTGTTGAAAGCCTTGATCATCCTCTTTTGATACATTTGACCATGGTAGATAGCAGTAAGTCTCTTTTCATCAATCAGATTTAGTTGATCAAGTCGAGTTTGGATCCAATCATCTTCATTCAGACCTACATCCTTCATGATTCTCAGAGAAGGCATCTGGACCTCAATAGACAAGACAACCTCCATGCCATATACCAAAGAGTAGGGTGTTTCCCCTGTTGATGTTCGTGCGAAGGTGCGGTACCCATGAAGAGCAAATGCTAACATCTCATGCCAGTCTTTGTATGTCACTGTCATCTTCTGTATGATCTTCTTGATATTCTTGTTAGCAGCCTCCACAGGGCCATTCAGCTTCGGCCGGTAAGGGGAAGAATTATGGTGCTGGATCTTGAACTGTTTACAGAGTTCAGTGATCATCGTATTGTTGAGATTTGTAACATTGTCAGTGATGATCCTCTATGGCACACCGTACCGACAGACCAGGTTATGCTTGATAAACCACAACGTGAACAAGTGAAAAACACAAGAAGGGGGGGTTGAATTGAAAACTTAAAATCAAATGCGCAAAGACACAATATTTTTATCCTGGTTCGTTTGATCTCAAACTACTCCAGTCCATTCGTCAAGGTGATTTCGCTTCTCTCCAACGAGGACTTAATTAACTAATCAAAAACTGATTATAATTACTACTTTGACAACTGTCAAAGTCCTCTTGAGTACAACCATAACCCGGTCAATCTCAAGGAAAAACTGGCTTAATCAAGATAAAATAATTTTGTGATATCTTTACAAAAACAGTTATCACAACTGTGATATTTTACACAATTTTGAGCGTAGAAAAGAGTATGTAAGCTTGCAGCATTTAGAGATGTATTGCAGTCATATTCGAAAATCGTAAGAGATTTATCCTCTTAGCTTGTTTATGTAGGCATAGGAATCATGTCCACCATAAAGCGTGATAATGGACATTTAAGTTGTTTCCATATTGAGAAGATTCTTGTCTAAATGAAGTCGTTGCATGTGATGCTCTCTTGATTGAATAGTAACGCTTCAGAATCTTATAATCTTGTATGCTGCAATTGCTTCAGAACATTGATGACTTAGAGTTGTGAGGATCTGATTGTATATGAACCTTTTGTTCAGAATCAGTGTATTCTTCACTTCAGTGTAGGTTCTGATCATCATTCTTCAGTGCAGATTCTGATCATCATTCTTCAGCGCATATTCTGATTATCATTCTTCAACGTAAATTCTGATTACCTCTGTGTGAAAGCTTCTATAGCTTAACTTCTGATGCTACTTTGGTAAGAACTTTTGCATACACAGTAACACAAATTTAGAATGCATATTTGTTCTTTGTGTTTGTTATCATCAAAACTCTAATTAAGGGTTGTAGAACTAAACTATGTTCTAACAATCTCCCCCTTTTTGATGATGACAAAAACTAGGATTTTCAATGAAAAATATAGAACAAAAAGCTTAAGAGAGACTCCCCCTGAGTTGATTACTTCCTTGAAGTTCCTTCTCGTCAGAGCTTTTGATGCATCTCCTTCTGTTCTTATCAAAAAGTGTTCCTGTTCATGTTTTTCAGAAAGTAGAGGTTAATATATTCAGAATGTTTGAGACTTTGTCCTGGTATACTGTTATTGAAAATATCTTACTTTCTCCCCCTTTTTGTTAGGTATCAACAAGCAATATAATAAGAGTAAAAAAGATGAATTATATTGAAAACAGAATGCAATGACAATTTTCAGAAACAAGGAGGTAAAGATAAAAAAATTACAGATAAATAGTTTTAAAGAAAATCTAAGAAGGAGGGGGAAGACGTGTGAACAACACTTCCAACAAGCTCTTGATCTGAGTGCTTGATTCTTCCTGCTTTCCCAGAATGTCTTTGATTTCTTTTGTAGTATCTTCTTGTTTATCCAGAATACCCTTGATCTCTTTGTTTGTATCCTCTTTCTTATCCAGTCTGGCATGGATTAATGCATTCTCTTTCTTCAACTCTTCCAGAGTTTGCATGACTAGAGACGAATATGGTGTATCTTCAGGGGTTGCATGTTGTTTAGAACATTCTGCAGCCTCTTCTTATTGAACCACTTCTTCTGCTACAATCATGTTTTCTGGAGCAGTAATCAGAGAGAGACTATCAGAATCTGGTTCAGCGACTTCTGAAGGATGATGCTCTTTCCAGGGAGCATTATCCAGCGGAAGAATTTATTTCTTGCACCATTGGCTCAGAACTTGATCTTGGAAGGCTTTCAGCTGATCACTGAAGTTCTGCTGAGTCCTTTCATAGCCCAATTCTTTCAGTTTCAGAGTTTCAGAGTTGAGCCATTTTATGAATCTTTCCCACGGAGAATCAGAAGTAGCGGGATTAGAAATTTCTTGGCTTGCTTGCTTCAAAGAATTGATCCATTCCTGCATTTCTGTTTCAAAAATCAACAGATTCTTACCAACATCTGATTTGGTTGCGGTTAGTTTAGGTTTGGGAATGACAATTTTGTTTGAGGTGGAAGCTAGTCGGTCCAACACTAGTGGATCAATGACAAGTCTAAGGTTGTCAGCTGGATGGTTGATGGGTGAAGGAGTGGAAGAGTCAGAAATTAGAATTGGTGTGTTAGGGGTGTTTGGTGGTGTAGATTCATATAGTGAAGGGATTTCTAGAATATCATAAATAGTGAGAGGTAAGCGAACTGTAAGGGGTTCTGTTATTCCAGGGATTGGGATAATGGTATCAGAATCTGAAGGAGAGTCTTTAGATTGGTTTGCGGTAGCGTGTTGAGTTTCTGGTTCAGGAATTTCAGAAGATGGGTTTTCAGAAGGTGGAGAGAGAGTTTCTATTTTCTAGTTGTGGCGAGTTAAGGTTCAGATGTTCTGGTTGAGGAGAGTGCGGTTATGGATTTTCTGGTTGTTGTTGAGAGTTTGGATTTTCTAGTATTGGAGAGGAAAAGTCTTGATCAAATAGTTCAATGTCAGATAGAACTTTGGCAAGTTCTGGTTGATGATGTTTTGGATTTGGATTTTGATTGGGGGAGTGGGGTTCATTCAAAAAGTTTCCAAGAGTTACAGATGGGTCAAACTCTATGTCAAAATCCTCAAATGTTTGGGGTGAAGGATTTTATGTTGGTTGAGGGGGAATGGTTTCAGATGTTGGAACAACTATTGATTCTATAACAGAAACAGAAGATGGGTTACCTTTCTTTTTTCGCAGCTTTAGGTGTCTTCTGAGAGGATCCTTCTCCTGTTGCTTTCCTATTTTTGGATTTCTTTAGCACAACCACTAGAGTTGGCTTGTGCAGATCTTGGATGTTGATTTCTGGAATAGTCCCATCAGCCTTGCAAGCTTCAAGGTATCTGACTATGATTTTTGGGGAGGCATTCATCTTAGAAAATAGTGGAAAATCCTTCAGAGGGATTCTCCTATAAGTGATGGCCTCATGAGAAGAAATAGTTGGTTCCCTCTTAATGTTCTCAATAATCTTCATTTTCTTCAGATTCTTGGTATTCAAAGGTTTCCCAACGGTTGCTTCTAGAGTGCTTATTTCTTGAGCCTCTTTCAGATGTTCTATCAGCCTGTTTTCTATTAGAATATCTGAAATCAGTCTTCCTAGGGGAATCCAGTCCCTCTTAGTTCTTTCGTATTCTCTTGTCTCTTTCACACTTGTTCTGAAATGGTTGAAGAGCAAGTGTGGAAGGTTTATCTTGGTCTTCTTTGCAATGAAGTAAATCAGGAATTGCTGATCCATATTGATGTAATCAGGAGAGCTTGTAGGCTTCCTGTGATTGATACATCCCAGAATTATTCTAGCCAAGATTCTGTGATGATCCTTCAAGTCTCTGATCTTGCTGGATGGCTGTCCAAAAGTGAAGATTTACCTGGAAATAGATTTTAGGTCAGAACACCTATCAGCCATATCAATGCATCTGACTCCATCGTTATTGTATCCAATGAGTTTCCCAATTGAATCTTCTGTTATCACTATCTTCTTTCCCATAACATACGATGTAACCTGGTGGTTAGATGAGGTAGCATGAATCTAGAACTCGTTGACAAGAATGGGAAATGTTGGACCCAACAGACGGTCAAAATATCTGTTCCAACCCTGTACAGTTACGTCTTCATAGAGATTAAACCAATTTTCTTGTAAACTTTCAAAATCAATGATCAATTCAGAGAGAACTTCCAGGTTGTCAACAGGAGTGAGAAGCATTCTAATGGGTTCTTCATATTGTTTCGTTGAAGAGGATTCAGGAGCACTGAGATTCTTGAGACTTGATGATGATGCCATTGTTCACACGGGTTCGTTGAAGAAAATGGAAAGGGTTTTTTGAAAACGAAACTTGAAATAAGAGAGAATATAGAAGAGATTAAAATGTGAATGAATGAAATAGTAAATTGAGTTTATATAGGTTTTTTAGAAAACGTAAATAGTAAGCAGGAAAATAAGTGATGATTATATGCATTAATGAGACCTGAAATTAGGGGATTTAGAAAGATATTAAACAGTTACCACCGACAAGTGTCTCAATGCATCCAATCAGAGCCTTGGACCCTTCAGAATTTGAACGCATGTTCAGCCTCAGAAGGTAGCTTGTGATAGGATAACAGATGTTTGATGATGTGAACTGCACGCCTCTATCCATGAAATGAAACGTTCATATCTTCATAGATAGATTCTGAGGCAAATGTACTTCTAACTTTTGAAGACAAGTTGATCATATGTTCACAGAAAACAATAAAGTTCTGAGGGTTATGATATGAAAATAAAACATTTTATTCTGGGCATAACTTCATGTTGAGATGTTTCAGAATGAAATTGAATCTATTTTCAGAAAGGGGTTTTGTAAATGCATCAGCTCATTGATGGTTTGTGTCAATAAAGTTTAAGGTAAGAATTCCTTTCTGAATATAGTCCCTAATAAAGTGATGTTTTATTTCTATATGCTTAGCCCTATAATGCAAAATTGGATTTCTACTGAGACATATGGCAGAAGTCTTCAAGTTGACTTTTCATCCAGAGCATTTGAGTGCTACATCCAATAGCTGCTATGTATTCAGCTTCTGTTGTTGACAAAGCTATTGTGGATTGTCTCTTGCTGGTCCATGAGATCAGATTGTCTCCCAGAAACTAGAAGCTTCCAGAAGTGCTTTTACGCTCTACTCTGTCTCCATCAAAATCAGCGTCACAGTATCCTACTAAGCTGTATTCATTGGATTTTCTATAAAACAAAGCCAGATTAGTAGTACCTTTCAGATAATTGAAAATTCGCTTAATTGCTGTTAAGTGAGATTCTCTAGGATCTGATTGGAATCTAGTACATAAGAAAACACTGAATAAAATACCAGGCCTTGAAGCTGTCAGATAAAGGAGAGAGCCAATCATACCTCTGTAGATTTTCTGTTCTACCTTTGTACTTACCTCTTCCTTTTCCAGAATGCACGTGGGGTGCATTGGAGTCTTTGAGGGCTTACATTCTGAGAGATCGAATTTCTTTAGAAGTTATCTGACATATTTGCTCTGATGAATGTAAGTTCCTTCTGAGGTTTGGTTTATCTGAATTCCCAGAAAGAATTTGAGTTCCCCCATTAAGCTCATCTCAAACTCTGCCTGCATGCACTTAGCAAACTCTCTTCCCAGAGAAGGTTTAATGGATCCAAAGATGATGTCATCTACATAAATCTGACACACTAAAATGTCATTCTTAAATGTCTTACAGAACAAGGTTGTGTCCACTTTCCCTCTGGTAAATTTCTTTTCTAACAGGAAGTTACTTAGTCTTTCATACCAAGCTCTGGGAGCTTGTTTCAGACCATAGAGTGACTTCTTTAGTTTGAAAACATATTCTAAGTGTTTGGAATTCTCAAACCCAGGGGGTTGGTGCACATATACTTCTTCATCTATGTAGCCATTTAGGAATGCACTTTTGACATCCATCTGATACAGAGTGGTGCCATTGTTTACAGCAAATGAGATTAAGAGTCTAATAGATTCTAACCTGGTGACTGGAGCAAAGGTTTCTGTATAGTCTATCCCCCCTTGCTAACTATAACCTTGTGCCACCAGTTGTGCTTTGTTTCTGATGACTTCTCCTTGCTCATTCAGTTTGTTTCTGAACACCCACTTTGTTCCAATGACGTTGAATCCTTTTGGTTTGGAAACCATATCCCATACGTCATTTCTGGTGAACTGATTTAATTCCTCCTGCATTTCCAGAATCCAGTCATTGTCCAGAAGCGCTTCATCAATTGTTGTTGGCTCAATCAGAGAGACCAGTCCCATGAGGAATCCTTCAGAGTTTCTGAATGTTGATCTTGTTCTGATTGGATCATCCTTCTTTCCCAAGAACTTATCTTCTGGGTGAGCTATGGTGCTTTTGGAAAACCTTTTCTGGAGTTGATCAACAAAAGGTGTTGGATTTCTTGTAAAACTTCTTTCTGAAGTTGTTGGAGCGTCTCTGTTGAGAACTACTGATGAGTTGTCTTCAGTACCTGTGAATTCAACTTCTATATCTGCAAAGAATTCATTCTGCTTTGGCTTTTGAGGGTCAAGCTTATCATCAAATCTAACACTGATTGACTCTTCAACAATCTGTGTTTCTGTATTATATACTATGTACCCTCTTGAGCGTTCAGAGTATCCTAACATAATACGCTTTTGTGCTTTAGAGTCAAACTTGTTCAGATAATCTTTTGTATTCAGAATGAAACAAGTGCATCCAAAAGGATGAAAATAAGAAATGTTGGGCTTTTTATTCTTCCACAGTTCATATGGAGTCTTTTCCAGAATAGGTCTTATAGAGATTCTATTCTAAATGTAACACACTGTGTTAATTGCTTCATCCCAGAAGATCTTAGCAATGTTAGTCTCATTGATCATGGTTTTGGCCATTTCATGCAGTGTTCTGTTATTTCATTCTATAACTCCATTTTGTTGGGGAGTTCTAGGACAAGAGAAGTTATGCAAGATGCCTTTTTCATTAAAAAATGATTCAAAATTTTTATTTTCAAATTCTCCACCATGATCACTTCTGACTTTGACAATTCTAAGATCCTTTTCATTCTGAACTTGGTTACAGAATGCAATGAACACAGAGTGTGACTCGTCCTTGTGTTTTAAGAACTTTACCCATGTCCATCTGCTATAGTCATCTACGATCACTAACCCATATTTCTTTCCACTAATAGACGCAGTTTTTAATGGTCCAAATAAGTCTATGTGCAAAAGTTTTAATGGCTTAGAGGTGGAAACAACATTTCTAGATTTAAAAGCATGTTTTGCAAATTTTCCTTTCTGACATGCTTCACACAGAGCATCTAAGATGAACTTCAGATTAGGAAGTCCTCTGACCAGATTGAGTTTGTTAATCTGAGATATTCTTCTCATACTAACATGCCCCAATCTTTTGTGCCAGACCCATTGCTTGTTCTTAACAGAGAGAATACATTTTACATTCTGACTTTTTAATTCAGAAATTTTTATCTTATAAATGTTGTTTTTCCTCTTTCAATTAAAAAGGATAGTTCCATCTTTCTGACTAACAGCTTTGCATGAATTTTGATTAAAGATTATATCATAACCGTTATCACTTAATTGGCTTATGGATAACAGGTCATGCATTAATCCATCAACTAAGAGCACATTATTTATAGAGGGAAGATTTCCATTACCTAATGTTCCAGAGCTAATGATCTTTCCTCTTTGGTTGCCTCCAAAGCCCACATAGCCTCCAGGTTTAAGTTCCAGGCTTTGGAACATATGCTTTCTTCCCGTCATGTGTCGAGAGCATCCAGAGTCCAGGTACCATGACTGGTGTTTTAGCCTTGCTGCTAAAGATATCTGCTACATATATAATTTTGTCCTTAGGTACCCATATCTTCTTGGGTCCTGGTTTGTTAGTTTTACCAAAATTTTGGTTAAATTTTGGTTTGACGGAGTAATCATTACTAGTGTATTTTAGGTCGTGTGTGTGCCCATATATGAAGTGTGATTTAAGTGGTGTGCGTTTTATGACTAGGTCCATGACTTTCTTAGGTGTAGATACCTTACCTTGATATCCTATCCCTTTTCTGCCATTCCTGCTAACTCCATAGATCATTGAAGCCATCTTGCTTCTATCTATGTTTTTAGCCAGAAACTTCTGAAAGCTGTGATCATACTCTTTGATGATCTCATCAGCATTACTGGAAGTCTCTGAGATTATTTCCTTCTGAGAGTTTTGCAAATTGTTTTCTAATTTTGAAACCTTTTCTTTTAACTCAGAATTCTCTAATCTGAGACTGTCAGTCTATTCAGAGTCAGAGACAAAATCCCTTTTTAGGTTCTTGAATTTGACTCTGATTTGCTGATACCTTTCCATAATTTCATTTAGACTTTCTGCAAGTTTAGCCTTAGTAAAATTAATAGTGAAGTCAGGGAATACCTCTTCAGTGTCTGATTCTGAGTCTAAACCAGAAGCTTCATTGTCTTCTGACACGTTTGCTCTTTCATCATCTGACTCTGAGTCAGCATCAGAAGTGTCTGAATCATCCCATGTTGCCATGAGGCTTTTCTTCTTCTCCTTGAAGAACTTCTTTTTGGGCTTCTCCTTCTGAAGCCTTGGACAGTCACTTTTGTAGTGCCCTTTCTCATTGCACTCATATCAGATAATGTCCTTGTTATTTTACTTTCTATGTCCTGAAGAACCTTCAGATCTTCTATGTCCAGAGGAAGACTCGGACTTTTTGTATCTGGAGGAGGATTCATTTTGATTCTCTGATCTTTTAGGATTTCTGAATTTTCTTTGTCTCTGCTTCCACAGTTGATTCACCCTTCTGGAGAGGAGAGACAATTCATCTTCTTCTGATGAGGATCCATCAGAGGTTTCTTCCATAGCCTGCAAAACCTTAGAATTAGATTTTTTGTTAGATTTTAATGCTAGTGGCTTACCTTGCTTGTGAGGCTCATCTTCTTATAGCTCTATCTTGTGACTTCTGAGGGAGCTGAAAAGTTCCTTTAGAGATATCTTGTTGAGATCTTTAGCTAGCTTAAGTGTTGTGACCATTGTCCTCCATTGCTTGGGTAGACTTCTGATGATCTTCTTTACGTGATCAGCAGTAGAATATCCTTTGTCAAGAACCTTCATCCCAGCAACAAGGATCTGGAATCTTGAGAACATTGCTTCTATGGATTCACTGTCTTCAATCTTGAATGCTTCATACTTTTGAAAGAGCGCAAGGGCCTTGGTTTCTTTGACTTGTATGTTGCCTTCACACGTCATTCTCAGAGAGTCAAACATGTTTTTGGCTGTCTCTCTGTTTGATATTTTCTCATATTCTGAGTATGAGATAACACTGAGAAGTATTGTTCTGGCTTTATGATGGTTTCTGAAATCACGTTTTTGCTGGTCAGACACCCTTTTTCTGTCTATCTTCTAGCCATTTTCATCCACTAGATGTATGTATCCATCAATTACCATGTCCCATAGATCAACATCATGGGCCAGAAAGAAGCTCTCAATTGTCTTTCCAGAAGTCAAAATTTTCTCCATCAAAGACTGGAGGTTTGCCACTGATTCTGTCCGTGTCTTCATAATAGTCATTACTGATGTTTTGGCTTGGTCCCACCATAGTGTTTTTCTGAAGCTTGGATCTTGTACTGACACGATTAAGTGTATGAACTCAGAACCAGGTGCTCTGATGCCAATTGAAGAAGTGAAAAACACAAGAAGGGGGGGAGGGGGTTGAATTGAAAACTTAAAATCAAATGCACAAAGACACAATATTTTTATCCTGGTTCGTTTGATCTCAAACTAATCCAGTCCACCCGTCAAGGTAATTTCGCCTCTCTCCAACGAGGACTTAATTCACTAATCAAAAACTGATTACAATTACTACTTTGACAACTGTCAAAGTCCTCTTGATTACAATCACAACCCGGTCAATCTCAAGGAAAAACTGGCTTAATCGAGATAAAAGAATTATGTGTATCATTGTTTTTCTTTACAAAAACAGTTATCATAACTGTGATATTTTATACAATTTTGAGCGTAGAAAAAAGTATGTAAGCTTGCAGCATTTAGATATGTATTGCAGTCGTATTTGAAAATCGTAAATGATTTGTCCTCTTAGCTTGTTTATATAGGCATAGGAATCCTGTCCAACATAAAGCGTGATAATGGACATTTAAGTTGTTTCCATATTGAGAAGATTCTTGTCTGAATGAAGTCGTTGCATGTGATGTTGTCTTGATTGAATAGTAACGCTTCAAAATCTTACAATCTTGTATGCTGAAATTGCTTCAGAACATTGATGACTTAGATTTGTGAGGATCTGATTCTATATGAACCTTTTTTTCATAATTAGAGTATTCTTTACTTCAGCGCAGGTTCTGATCTTCATTCTTCAGCGCAGATTCTGATCATCATTCTTCAGCGTAGATTCTGATTATCATTCTTTAGCGTATATTCTGATTACCTTAGCGTGAAAGCTTCTATAGCTTAACTTATGATGCTGCTTTGGTCATAACTTCTGCATACACAGTAACACAAATTTAGAGTGAATATTTTTTCTTTGTGTTTTTTATCATCAAAACTCTAATTAAGGGTTGAAGAATCAAACTATGTTCTAACACAACATTCTTGGTAACAGTAGCAAAAGAGTCAGCTTTGAACCACTTCGTGAAGTAGTCAATGTCCACCAGGATGAAGCGATGCCCATTGGAAGCGGTAGGTATAATCTCTCTGATCATGTCAACTCCCCACATTTCAAAGGGCCAGGGAGCCGTCAAGACATTCAAAGGAACCGGAGGCACGTGCACCTTATCAGCATAGATCTGACATTTGTGACAAGTTCGGGAAGGCTGATAGCAGTCTGCTTCCATAGTGGACCAATAGTATCCTGCCCGTAGGAACTTTTTAGCCATGTTATGTCCACTTGAATGGGTTCCAAAGGTACCTTCATGTAGATATGTCATAATCCTCTCTGCTTCTCTCTTGTCTATGCACCAAAGTAAAGTAGAGTCATGGTTGCGTTTGTAGAGGATTCCATTACTGAGGAAGAATTTCGCAGTGAACCTTCTCAGAAACTTCTTATCATTGACAGATGCCCCCTCGGGATATTCTTGAGACTCGAGATATCTCTTCACCTTATAGAACCAAGGTTTTTCTGCTACTCCTTCAGTGTCGATCTCGTAGCAATATTCCGGTTCATCCAATCTTTCAACAGTGATCCGAGGGGCCTTGTTGTCCCACCTAACCTTGAACATAGAGGACATGGTAGCTAGTGCGTCCGCTAATTGATTCTCTTCTCGTGGAAAATGTTCAAAGGTTACCTCCTCAAAGTGTGGAAGCAATGTCAGCACGTGTTCTTTGTACAAGATGAGATCCGGGTGCTTCGTATCCCACTCTCCTTTGATCTGACTTATCACCAAGGCTGAATCCCCGAAAATGCTCAAGAATTTGATCCTCAGGTCAATAGCAGCTTTGAGACCCATGATGCATGCCTCATACTCCGCCATGTTGTTGGTACAGCTGAAGCATAGTCGGGAAGTGAAAGGAGTATGACATCCCTCGGGGGATATGATTACAACACCAATGCCATTACCGAGTACGTTAGAAGATCTGTCAAAAACCATAGTCCATCGGGATCCTTCTTCAGGTCCTTCATCCGGTCCAGGTTCTTCATAGTCAGTTACTAGCATAATATTCTCTTCCGGGAACTCAAAATTTATGGATTGGTAGTCGTCCACAGCCTGATGAGCCAAATGATCAACCAATACGCTTCCCTTGATTTCTTGTTGGGTTGTGTATTGAATGTTGTATTCAATTAGGATCATCATTCATCTTGCTATTCTTCCAGATAGAGCGGAGTTCTCAAAGATGTATTTCATTGGATCCATCTTAAATATCAAGAAAGTAGTGTGGGTCAACATATACTATCTCAGTCAACGAGCCGCTTATTCCAAAGCGCATCAAGTTTTCTCAAGAAGTGAGTATCTTGTCTCACAGTCGGTAAACTTTTTGCTAAGGTAGTATATTGCATGCTCTTTTCGACCAGACTCGTCATACTGCCCCAGAACACACCCCATTGAATTGTCTAACATTGTTAAGTACATTATCAAAGGTCTTCCTTCAATCGGAGGCATCAGAATTGGTGGTTCTTGAAGGTATTCCTTGATTCTTTCAAAAGTAGTTTGGCATTCGTCATTCCATTTTACTACTTGATCTTTTTTCAGGAGCTTGAAGATGGGCTCACAAGTAGCAGTTAAATGGGAAATGAACCTGGCAATGTAGTTTAGGCGTCCCCAAAAGCCTCTGACCTCCTTCTCAGTGCGAGGAGCCGGCATCTCTTGTATAGCCTTTACTTTTGCAGGGTCCACCTGAATGCCCTTGTCACTGACAATGAAACCCAGTAGTTTGATGGACCTTACCCCGAAGGTGCACTTGTTCGGATTCAACCTCAGCTTGTATGTCTTCAACCTATCAAACAACTTCTTTAAATGATCAAGGTGCTCTTCCTTGGTTTGAGACCTGGCTATCATGTCATCCACATATACCTTTATCTCATGGTGAATCATGTCATGAAATAAGGCGACCATGGCTCGCTGATAGGTTGCCCCGACGTTCTTTAATCCAAACGGCACCACTTTGTAGCAGAAAGTGCCCCATTGAGTGACGAAGGTCGTCTTCTCCATATCTTCGGGTGCCATCTTTATCTGATTGTAACCAGAGAAACCATCCGTGAAGGAAAATACCTTGTACTGCGCGGCATTGTCAACCAGGACATCAATGTGGGGGAGCAGAAAGTCATCTTTAGGGCTTGCCCTGTTCAGATCTCTGTAGTCCACACACATCCGTACCTTACAATATTTTTTAGGCACCGACACCATGTTGGAAACTCATTGGGGGTAAGAAGTGACAGCTAAGAACCCAATGTTGAATTGCTTCATAACCTTTGCTTTGATCTTCTCTGACATTTCAGGGCACATGCGACGGACCTTCTGCTTTATCGGAGGGAAATCTTCTTTAGTTGGCAGTCAATGAACCACAATATCCGTATCCATCCCTAGCATGTCTTCATATGACTAGGCAAAGATCTCGACATAGTCATGCAACATTTGTATCAACCACCGTTTGACATTAAGCTCCAGATTTGCGTCGATTGTTAACTTCTTTTTTGTCTACCTCTGTGCCCAAGTTTATTGTCTCAACTGGCTCTTCATGAGGCTATATAGACCTCTCTTTCTGCTGTAATAGTCTAGCAAGTTCTCAAGGTACCTCACAATCTTCCTCACCTTCGTCCTCGGCTCAGTTGATCGGATTTTCGAAGTTATAACTGGAAATAGCAGAACTGTTATCAATGGGATCCAGACTGGATATGGATCTGCAGTTAATACGTGAGTGTGTGTAAGAGCATAGTTGTATAGACAAAGTAAAAGCAGAAAAGAAAAATAGAGAGCCCAAAATTTGTATGCATAAACGTCCAATGTTTTATTGATGACATATGATAATGACATATAATAACCCTCACAAATAAACCATTGTGCCTCGGGTAAGACACAAGGCCATAGAGTTTATATTGTTTATTACAAATCCGAAAAATAAGCAAGACAATTACTGTTGAACAAAAGTAATCGGCACAAAATCTTTGATCGTCCAGTTACTAGGTCCACAGTTGGTAGTAGGGTAGATCCAGCTTTCAATATCAGAATCCTCATCATCGTCTTCTATAGCATTCACCCCATGATTTCTAATGCGTAGGGGAGGTCCTCCAGCCCGAGCACGTCGAACATCCCTTTGAGCTCCTGAAGTAAAGCCCAAACCAAGTTTGTCAGTTTTGTAAGGAAAATCAGGGAGCTGTCCCTAAATGGTACACCCACCTTCTTCAACTACCGCTCTGGCGTCCTTGAGAGAAGCCATCTTCAAAGGAGGTCTGGTGATCTTTGGCACACTGGTAATAGTCTCAATTGATGCCATAGTCTGGGGAACCTCTTCAAAATTTTGAAAAGGGGTCTTTATGAACTCACCGTCCATTTCTACATACTTGAAATATTTCAGATAGCTTACCATATACTCCTCTTCACCATGCACGGTGATAATATTTCCCTTCACTAGATACTTTAACATTTGGTGCAACGCAGAAGTAACGGCTCCAACTTCATTGATCCGAGGACGACCCAACAAACAAGAATAAGATGGCTTGATATCCATCACTAGAAGGTGGATTCAAAGGTCTGGGAACCCACTTTGACAGGGATGTCCACCTCCCCGTGCACCATTCTTTTTTAATCGTCGAAAGCCCTCACCATAATGTTACTGGGCTTTAAGGTCAAACCTTCACAATCTAGTCTATCAAGAGCCTTCCTGGGCATAACATTCAGTGACGATCCAGTGTCCACTAGCACATGGCTCATAGTAGTGCCCCTGCATTTGATCGAGACATGCAGAGCATCATTATGCTTTCTCCTCTTGGGTGTCAAATCAACATCAGAAAAACCCAACCCAATATCAGCAGTCAGACTGGCCACACAGTCCCTGAATTGGTCAGCGGAGGTTTCTTGTGGCACATGCGCAGTATTGAGAAATGTAATTGTTGTACCCCAAAATTTGCCCTCTCATTTCATCAACATTTTCTCACCACAAGAGCCTTGGAGCTCAAGATCAAGTTAGGGTTTGCTCTGCTCAAGACTCATCCTTGCACTGTTGACCCAAATTAGCGTTTTAGTTTGCACAAAGATGTTTTGACCTAAAATTCCCAAAGTGACTTTCATGCTTCATGTTGGACTCAGAAGTTTATCCATACCAAGTTTTAAGCCTTGATTCCAATCTTTGCCCAATCAATTGGACAGTTGACCTAGAAATCAGCTGTATTGGGGAAAAAGTCAATTGTGGCCAATTGACAGTCAAACTTCATGATTTTTGACCCACCTCAACATAATGAACTCATATGAACCATTTGGTCAAATTTGGATCACAATTCCACAAGAAATTTGATCAGATCACCAAAAGGGCAAAATGGTCATTTTTAGGGTTTTGACTGCACAAAGGCAATTTTTGACTGTCTGACTTAACCAATGGCAAACCAAGCTCACATATGGACTCAAGGACTCAATGGCATTGTCTTGACACATTCAACAAGTTCAAAAGATCCCAATTGCATAGGATTGACAGATGAATTTTCCAGTCAACTGATCAAAATTTGACTGTATACTGAAAAGTCAAACTTTGACTTTTTGGTCAAAATCAAGTGCCAAGATTCATTTTTCATCAAGACATGTCAAATTATGAAACTTGTTCATCAAGAAACCCAAAATTGCAAATTAGGGTTTAAAAGGAAGAAATTTCATAACTTAGAAATTTTCTAAGTTATGAAATTTCCTTATTTTTTCCTAACTTTTTCCTTTTTTTTTCACCAAGATGCAAATGGATTCAAACAAAACTCAAAACATGAAAGTTGTAGTCCATTGCAAAATCTACAACTTTGATTCACAAAGTTTTCTCTAAGGAAGCTTGTATCTCAAGTTATGATTTTTGGAACAAGGGTGCAAAACATTTTTAACTTAGAAAAATTTTGACCTATTCTAGGCAGGATTTTTGTCCAACTTCTTGGCCATTTTTCACATGCTTCCACTTGAAGTTTCAATTTTCATTACAAAGATGGATTGTATTACACATTCCAAGCTTTCCAAATTGTCTAAGAACTTCTCAAACACCATTGTGGTTAGAGAGAATCGAATTTGCAAAGTTGGGCAAAAGTCACTTTTGTTCATAACCAAATACACGTTCATACATTGGCATTTTTCAAATCAGCTTGTACAAGCTAGCTTGCAGGCCTCAAAACCAGTCTCACACACCATAATTAAATGCCTAACCATTGTGCTAAGGTGTTATTTTGTTCATTTGGTCATTACATGCAAGATTAATCCTTAATTGGAAAAAGCATATTTGCCATTTTGATAAAGTAGTGCTTTATGTCAAATAACAAATCCAAGAGGCATGGGCCAGATCTTTGAGGCTAGCATTTGTACACAAATCCCTCTGATCAAGAACAAGAGATGGAGCATGCTTAAGGACATTGGACAGGTCTATATGACAAGTGGACATATCCTTGCTTACAGTAGAAGAAAGGTTGCAAAAAAACTCTCAATCTCTCATTCCTGTAAACACCAGCCAAAGCAAACCTTGTTAACATCTTTCATACATCCAAGCAAGCCTAAGACACAAATCAACCACCCCTCAAACCTCCTTAAACACAAAAACACCCTCTTGTTGCAGAAACAGAGCAAGTTATGCAACTTGACTTCCACAAACATTTCCACTCGTGCATTTTGGCTAAAAAGAGTTCAAACATGTTACATATCATCCACTGAAGCTATCCCAAGCATTGAACTCAAGATGTAACATCCTTAACATCGTTTGCCATTTTTGCTTTCAAGCTGTGCAGGTGGACTTCCATAGCACGATACAGGCAGTTTCAGAGCAAACCAAGCATAGGAGAAACATCCTTGGACTTCAGGTGAGCTGTACCAAAGCTCAAACTCCATTGAAGATATATCCATTGCTGTACACGACTCAAGCTGAAACAGGTAAAAACATGAACTTCTATCTCTCAATATAGGAAGAGTTAGGATTAGGTTTGTGAATGAAACATGTCCTCCTCATAGCCCTGAAGCCATCTATATACTTACTTTTCATTTATATTGAGTATGCTGTGAGAATTTTGGCCATGAACATTGGAGAAAATTTAGGTCATAAATTGGGGATGAAGAAATTCTCCCTCGTTTCTTAGAGTTAGGTCAAGTTTTTTATATGTATGAATTCGTCTCTTCATGCTCTATAATGTTTGTGTTATGAGTTTTTGTTAAAAGTCAAAGAATCGGGAGTTTGTGTTGGACATGATGAAGCGCGCGTTTTCTGTTTGAAACAAGGCTGGAGGTTGAAGAAGGTTGACTTGGACTGGGCCTGAGTTGTTTTTGCTCTTTGCACACTCTTTTTTAACTTACACCCCCTGGCCCATTGTGTGAAATATTCACTATTTTTGTATTTTTCTTTTTGTTTCTGATTCTATATTTTTATTCAAACATGAAAAAACACTAAAAAAAAATTTTCTCAAATTTTTGCATTTATTTGGTATTTATTTGTTTCATTTAGCATATGTATATAAATAAATATAATACTTTTTATTTAAAATATTAAAAAATAATACAAAAATATATATATATTTTCAGTCATTATTTTTTATTTACATTTTGAAAACATTTTCTAAAATATACCATTTTTGTAAATGATTAATATTTTTGTATATATTTAGTATATTTAATATATAATATAAATACTTGTATATTTATTAGAATATTTAGGATAAAAATATGAAAATAATACATTTTTATTTTTATTAATATATGACACTAAGAAATACTCTTTTTTTACAATATACTTCTTTTTTTTTTGTATATAATTAACAAATATTGTATATAATTAATAAATAATTGCTATTTATTCAAAAATTAGGGTTTTGCCCTAAATAACAAAATATCCAAAAATTGACCTTTTTTATTTTTGTTTATATTTCACATTGAAAAATATTTTCTCATACATAGAAAATCCTTTTTGTGCATAATACATTTTGCATATTTATTATATTTGTTTAAATATTGTACAATTTGATATTTGTATATTCAATATGGATGTAATAGTCTTAGATTTAATTTCTTGCTAAATATCCCCCCATTCAAACATTTGTATCCCCATCCCCATAATCATGTTGTAGTAATTTAGGACTTTAAATTTCCGCATTTAAAAGCTTTAAATTATGCCATGATAGACCTAGGGTTTGTATGCAAATAAAATAACAAATAGCTTGACTAATACAAAGATAAACAAGCATGAAAATGGACAACACAATGCACACTTGCACCCTTAGGGTTACTCCACTTGTTACCTTCAAAAATGGGCCATGTTGCATGTTGAGTATCTTTGGCAAAACAAAAACAAATTAAATGATCATAGTCCCTCGATGACGCTTTCTCAAGTTGCCTAAAAAATGATCAAGTCCCTTGAAGGAAAAATTGTCAAAGACACTTGGCATTATTGCATTCATGGTCTAAACGATGACCCGCGCCCGTCCCGTTAACATCCTAACACAAGGTTGTCCACCAAATACAATGGTGGAACAATACTGTTAAAAGGGTTAAAACATAGGAAAGATCTTTGAGAAATTTAGGGTAGATAGCTCTTGGTTACTTGACCAACTTGCAAAACAAATCCTTGCCATTTTTCAAAACACACTCCACAACACAACTTTCAAAAAACAACTTTCAAAAACATTGAAACATCTTTTCAAAAAGACAAACACCTTTTGTAAAACATTCGAGTAAAGAATTGTTACAAGGGTTGCCTAGACAAGGCATCTTTTCCAAAACATTTTCAAAATCACACACACAAAGCACCATTTCAAACAATTGAAAAGCAAAGGCAAGTGATCTAAGCAAGTAACTAAGAGCCCATGGATAACCATGGATAGAAAGGGTGCTAATACCTTCCCTTTCTATAATCTACTCCCCGAACCCAAGAAAACATCTCAAAGGTGTTTCCTGTGCTTTTTAACCTTTCCTTAGGATAAAATAAAAAGTCGGTGGTGACTCTTGCTAAACCGAAACATTTGCGAAAACAAACGCAAAACCTCAAGTCAGTTCTCCCACCGTATCACAGAACTGGCGAATCTGCTGGGGATTGAATTAAAAGTGGAGTAACCTTAGGGCTTAGATCACCCTTTTGCATGACTAATTGTTTGCTTTGATTGCTTTACATTTTGGTTCTCTTGTTTGGGCTTGAAATCCTACACCCGGATTTGGGGAAACATTCATAGATAGCAATACGTTGTGGAAACTGTGCGGGGTATACCGACACGGTTGAAGCAATAGCTATATTAGTGCGACATATTTGTGAGTACCGGTAACCCTTGAGTTCAATCAAGGAGAGTACGGGGCCGCTGAGTGATGTCACTAAGCACTAATGACCTAGAACCTTACTTGACCATCTTGGCCTTTTATTAGGGGTAGTGAGATGACCGGCTTTGGTGCAGTCTGAAGTTGGTAGATACTCGATACTACACTCATTGAGGGTTGTTTTCTTGGAATATTTTGGTCGCTAGTTAAGTGGCTAAACCAAAACAATGAACATAGAAAACAATTCAATGATATTGAGCTCCTTAGAACCCGGTTACTATGTATAGGACAGGTTTTTAAGCCAACTTCACTCAAGAGGGTACTTACCTATGAAACCTCATGCAAGCCTGAAACTAGGGTTTTGTGTGACTTGCTTGTACATATGTTTGTGCATGCATCATGAACATCATAAAGCATCATATGCATCCACTAACCATTTCAAGGGTTTGGATCTTTATCTTTGTTCTTGTTTTGTAGGTCATGGAAATTCTTCGCAGGAAAACTATCCAAGTCAACCTTGTGAGAGTCTCTCCTCAACTCAAAGAGCTTACATCCAGAATTCCATAAAACTCTCTCTTCAGTGAAAGACATGGTAGACTGCTCATCCTAGTCAACACCAGCATTGAAGAAGACATGGTGAAAGTGTTGTTCCAATTCTTTGACCCCCTTCACCACTGTTTCACATTCCCCGACTACCAATTGGTGCCTACATTGGAGGAATTTTCTCAACTCCTGAGGATTCCTATTCTTAATCAACTACCCTACAACGGTACGGAAAAAGAACCAAAACCTGAAGATGTTGCTCAAGCACTACACTTGCAACCATCTGACATCAAGGGGCATTGGGAAACTAGAAGTGGTGTCAAGGGCTTCTTGGCAAAATTCTTGTTTGAGAAGGCACAAGAATGTTGGAATTCCCTGGATCTGCAAGCCTTTGAAGAGATTGTGGCACTCCTTATTTATGGGTTGGTCTTGTTCCCAAATCCTGACCAACTTATAGATGTCAATGCTGTCAAGATTTTCCTATCCAGGAATCCCATACCTACATTGCTTGGGGACATCCTCCACTCATTTTACACACGAACAATGAGAAAGAGAGGTGTTCTCATGTGTTGTACTCCTCTCCTTGCTAGGTGGCTTATTTCTCACCTTTCACAATCTGTTTTGAAGAATGAGCAAGGCTTAAGGTGGTCACAATGATTGATGACCCTCACACACTCTGATGTACATTGGTGTTCTCGGTCCAGAGAAAATGTCATCATCGTTGACCATTGTGGTGAATTCCCTAATGTTCCTTTGCTTGGCATTAGGGGAGGCATTAACTACAACCCTTGTCTGGCTTTGAGGCAATTTGGATATGCACAGAGGGATGACCCTCATGACATGCTGATTCCTGACCTAGTTTTTGACTTCGACAACGATGCGCAAGGACTTCGCCAAAGATTCATCAGAGCCTGGAGGATGCCTAACAAGGTAGATAGCAAGACACTGGGGCATAGAACTCCATCCCTCTTGAGCCTTATCTCAAGTGGGTAAGAACCCGAGCCCAGAGTCTTATGATGCCTTACCCTCATATTCTCCCTTTGATTAAAGAGCCTGTTAAGGAAGGAGAGGTTCCTTACACCATCCTACATCCTGACATGCCTACATCATGGGAGGAGATGCAGAAGAGTTGGATCCAACTCAAGGAAGAAAGGGATACTTTTGAAGCCAGCTTCTACGCCAGTGAGAAGAAGGTTTTGGAGCTTACCCGCCAACTCCGCGAGGAAGAGACCCTCAACACTTACATCGCACCAAAGAGGATGCACAGCATCTTTTTGCCTTAAGAAGTTTTTGTAATATTTGGCCCATGGGGCATTTATGTACTGACAAAATTTCTTCTTATTAATATGACGTGTGTTCTTTTTGTTTGCAACAATTTTGACTTTCTAAATCCTTGAATGCATTGCATGAATAAGCATATCATTCATCATATGCATAAGCAGGTCTTCACACCAGGTTTCCTTATCTTTCTACTGTTTATTTCAGTAAGATGGATCTTGAACAGACGGTCAAAGATCTGCAGTCACAAAACTCACAGTTTCAACAGCTCCTAATGACCTTAGCAAAGGGTCAGGAGGATCTTAAAGCACTGTTGGGGAATAAAGAGCAAGAAAAAGGAAAAAAGAAGAAGAAAAGAGTTGGGGTAGCTACAATGGGAAGAAGGTTTGAGAATGAAGTTAGGAGAGTTCTTGAATTCCCCTCCACATCTGATGAGGGGACCGGTAAAGGAAAAGGGGCTGCATTACCTTCTGAGTCTGAGGCTGAAGAGGAAGAGGTTGAGGAAGATGAAGACTACTCAGAGCAGCAATACCCGCCAGCGGACAACAAATACAAAAACCTGGAGGATAGACTGGCAGCTATGGAGCTGCAAAGGGTTCCTGGGTTAGATTTTGAAGAATTGGGATTGATTGCTGGAATTGTGATCCCTCCAAAGTTTAAAGTGCCAATTTTTGCAAAATATGACGGGCTATCTTGCCCGAAAATGCACCTAAGGTCATATGTCAGAAGAATTCAACCTCATACATCCGACAGAAATCTTTGGGTACACTTATTTCAGGACAGTTTGTCCGGTACACAGCTAGACTGGTTTTACCAGCTTGAGAGGTCAGAAGTGCATAACTGGGAAGACTTGGCAGCTGCCTTTTATCGCCAGTATCAATATAACGCTGACTTGGCGCCAACCCGTACTCAGCTACAGAGTATGGGGATGGCCTCAAATGAGGGATTCAAAGAATACGCCCAGAAATGGTGCGACTTAGCCGGAAGAGTGCAGCCACCTCTTTCTGATAGGGAACTAGTTGATATGTTCTTGGGGACCCTATCTGGCCCATTCTTCAACCATTTGATCGGGAGCTCTTCCGCGGGGTTTACTGAATTGATTCTGACTGGCGAGCGGGTGGAAGCTGGTATTAAGAATGGGAAGATTCAAAAGGATGCCTCTGCATCCACAGCTGTTAAGAAATCATTTCCGACCAAGAAGGAAACAACTGTTATATACTCTCAGAAAAGATTGGGAAGAACAGAGCGCCGGCCGACTGTAGGGGCCGTGATGATTCAAAATTCGTCAAATGATCAGCCTCGTAACAATCAGTCCAGACCTAACCAGCAACGGGTAGAACGGCCACAACGGCAGTTCACCCGCATCAACATGACGCCTCAACAATTTCTTCCCCATTTGTTGAAGCTAAATCTCGCCACTATCAAAGAGGCACCAAAAAATGTGAATACAACTTCCCCGCATTATCATCCCAATGCTAAATGTGCCTATCATTCTGACAGCATCGGGCATGACACCAACGATTGCTGGGCACTTAAGCATAAAATTAAAGACTTGATAGATGCAAAAGAGGTTGAGTTCGACGCCCCAGAGAAGCCGAATGTAATATCTGCTCCGATGCCAAAGCATGGTCGCAATGTCCATGCTATTGAAGAAGATATGTATGTTGCTGTTGTTGATGATCTGGTAACTCCACTACTAACAATCAAGTTGAATCTGTTTAAAGCTGGGATTTTCCCAGGATGTAAAGAAGACTGGTACTGTTGTTCCTCCCTACCAATTGACTGTCAATTGCTGAAGATAGGCATCCAAGGCCTAATGGACAGCCAACAAATTCTTTTCAAAAAGATTCCTGCTACTCCAACCCCTATCAAAGATGTTTTGATAATCACCATTTCCACCAATCTTTCCAAGGTCCCTAAAAAGCCTGTTAAGATTACATCCTCTACGAAGATTGTTCCTCTAAAAATAACCATGCCTGGGCATGTCCCCTACAAATCTGACAAATCAATACCGTGGAATTATGGTGGAGAAATCTACTACCACGGTGTTAAACAAATTGAGATAACTGAAGAGAGCTCTGACGAAGAAACTGTCGACATTGGAAAGATTTCCGGTACGAGTAAGATTACCCGAAGTGGGAGAATTTTCTCTCCAGAGATTGACCCTCCAAAGGCAATCTTTGGACCCTCAGTTGTTCCCAAGACTACTCCTGCACCGATAAAACTTTATGCAAGAACTCTGTTGATTGAAGAAGTTGTTACTCCTGTGGTTGTCCCTCCTACTTCTGCTGATAAGGGGAAAGGGATCCAAGATGAGCTCGTCAGGACGAGGGCTCAGCCATTGGTCATCCCCGAAACCTCTAAGAAAGAAATGGAGGAGATTCTGAAAATAATAAAGAAAAGTGATTATGACGTGGTAGAGCAACTGGGGAAAACCCCCTCGAAGATCTCCATGTTAGCTTTGCTGCTTTGTTCGGAGGCTCATGCCAAAGCATTGATAAGGTTTTTGAAGACAGCCCATGTACCCCAGGAAACCTCAGCCGATCAATTCCAGGATTGTGTAGCCAGCCTTACTGCTGACAACGGCCTGGGTTTCTCTGATGCTGACTTGACTCCGAAAGGAAGAAAGCACAATGACGCATTGTATGTGTCAGTTGAGTGTCGAGGAAATACTCTTGCCCATGTCTTGGTTGACACTGGTTCTTCTCTAAATGTGCTGCCTAAGAAAGCTCTCGACCGGTTGGATTGTGAAGGCTTGGAGCTGAAACCAAGTAATATCATTGTCAGGGCCTTTGACGGGTCTAAAAGAATGGTGCATGGGGAGGTCGACATTCCCATCAAGGTAGGCACTGAAGTATTCCACTCCACATTCTATGTGATGGACATCCGTCTGTCATACTCTTGCTTACTAGGAAGACCGTGGATACATAATGCTGGCGCAATCACTTCCTCCCTACATCAGATGCTGAAATACCCTGTCAAGGGAAAAATCATAAATGTACACGGTGAAGAGGAGTACATGATCAGTCACCTGAACTCCTTTCGGTATGTAGAGGTGGAGGTCGAATTCATCGAGACACCGTTCCAACACTTCGAGGAAATTGCTCCCGAGGTTGCAGTAGCAAAGGCAGTAGCTGAGGTACCCAAGCAGGTGTCCAGGATGGCATCTCTGAAAGACGCAAAGGCTGCAATAAAGGAGGGAAAGCGCTCAACATGGGGTCAGTTACCTAACTTTCCTCACAAAACATACAAGTTTGGGTTGGGATTTACCATTGCGGGGCAAAAAGCTATGCGTCGCTCAAAAATTGAAAGAACACCCATCAAGATCTCTCCTCATGGAGTCAATTCTTTGGAAGACGAAGACGAAGAGGCAAACATTGAAGATTGGATCTTCCTAACCATCAAAGGGGGACTACATAACTGGGAGGCGAAAGACTTCCTCCCCATTACTTTCATTGATCAATAATTTATCTTTCGAACATTTCCTGTTGGTCTGTAATTACTTTTAAACAATCCGCACACTACTTTTTCACCTCATGCCTTGTCCGGGGAATGTAGGTCCATTTGTAAGGGTTTTGATTCTCTTCATATTCATATGCCATGTTTAATAAATCATTGGACGTTTTTCATATATAAACTGTTGTGTTCACTTTCTTTCCTTTTGCATTTTTGTTTGTTTAAGGATGGCTATCCCTTACACACACCCACACTCACAAATGCAGGTACCCATCCACTCTGGATTCTATGGGTGACTATTCTGCTATGTCCTTCAATAACTCTGAAGATTTGGTCAATCAGGCTGAGTATGAAGATGACGAAGATTGTGAAGTACCAGGAGAGCTAGCCAGACTTCTACAACAAGAAGAGAGGGTTATCTTGCCTCATGAAGAGTTGTTGGAAACAGTGAACTTAGGAACAGAGGAAGACAGGAAAGAAGTACAAGTGGGTGCCAATCTGGAACCAAGTGTCAAGGAGCGCTTAGTACAGTTGTTGAATGAATACGTCGAAATTTTCGCCTGGTCTTATGAGGACATGCCGGGTTTAGACACATATATCGTGGTTCACCGTCTCCCTACAAGAGAGGATTGTCCACCGATCAAGCAAAAAGTCCGCCGAATGAGGCCCGACATGTCTGAGAAGATTAAAGCTGAAGTAATGAAGCAATTCAATGCTGGCTTTCTGGCTGTTACATCCTATCCGCAATGGGTTGCTAACATTGTGCTCGTTCCTAAAAAAGATGGCAAGGTCAGAATGTGTGTGGACTACCGGGATTTGAACAGGGCTAGCCCTAAAGATGATTTTCCGCTACCGCATATCGACATTTTGATTGACAACACAGCTCAACACAAGGTGTTTTCCTTCATGGATGGATTCTCGGGCTACAACCAGATCAAAATGGCCCCCGAAGACATGGAGAAAACAACCTTTGTTACTCAATGGGGTACCTTCTGCTACAAGGTGATGCCGTTCGGGTTGAAGAACGCAGGGGCAACTTATCAGCGCGCCATGGTAGCTTTGTTTCATGATATGATACATCATGAGATCGAAGTTTACGTAGACGACATGATAGCTCGATCACAAACAGAGGAGGAACACCTTGAACATCTGCAAAAGTTGTTTTCCAGGTTGAAGGAGTACAAACTCAGGCTGAATCCAAGTAAGTGCACTTTTGGAGTTAGGTCTGGTAAACTTCTAGGATTTATTGTCAGCAACAAAGGCATTGAGGTCGATCCAGCAAAAGTAAAGGCTATACAAGAAATGCCTGCCCCCCGTACTGAAAAGGAGGTAAGAGGGTTCTTGGGGCGCTTGAACTATATTGCCAGATTCATCTCTCATCTGACATTTACCTGTGAGCCAATTTTCAAACTATTGAAGAAAGATCAGGTAGTCGAATGGAACGACGACTGCCAAGCTGCTTTTGATAAAATCAAGGAGTATTTGCTAGAACCTCCTATTCTGATGCCACACGTCGAAGGAAGACCGTTGATCATGTATCTGACCGTGTTGGATAACTCAATGGGGTGCGTATTAGGCCAGCATGACGAGTCTGATCGAAAAGAGCATGCCATTTATTACCTTAGCAAAAAGTTTACCGACTGTGAGACTCGCTACTCACTGCTCGAGAAAACTTGTTGCGCTTTGGTATGGGCTGCTCGCCGACTAAGGCAGTATATGTTGACTCATACCACTCTGTTGATTTCCAAAATGGACCCTATCAAGTATATCTTCGAGAAGCCTGCTTTATCTGGAAGAATCGCTAGATGGCAGATGATCCTGACTGAGTATGACATCCAGTATACTACCCAAAAAGCTATAAAAGGGAGTGTACTAGCTGACCATCTAGCTCATCAAGCTATCGAAGATTATCAATCCATGATATTCGAATTCCCAGACGAGGACATCATGAATTTGGACGACATTAAAAGTAACGGACCGTATGACGGACCTGAAAATGGATCCCGATGGACCCTGTACTTTGATGGTGCTTCAAACGCACTTGGAAACGGTATCGGTGCGGTACTCATTTCCCCAGAAGGTTGTCATACACCTTTCACGGCCCGACTTTGTTTCAGCTGTACCAACAACATGGCCGAATATAAAGCTTGCATTTTTGGTCTCAAGGCTGCTATAGACCTGGGGATCAAATCTTTGATCGTATTTGGGGACTCGGCTTTGGTTATCAGTCAAATCAAAGGAGAGTGGGATACCAAGCATCCTAATCTTATCCCATACAAAGAACATGTCCTGACATTGTTGCCTCACTTCGATAAAATCACCTTCGAGCATTTCCCACGAGAAGAGAATCAGCTAGCAGATGCTCTGGCTACAATGTCTTCCATGTTTAAACTCAACTGGGATAACGAGGCTCCCCAAATCACCATCGAGCGAATGGATGAACTTGCGCATTGTCATGAGATTAATACCGAAGAAGTAGTGGAACAAACCTGGTTCCATGAAATCTAAAGGTATCTCCAGACTAGAGAATATCCCGAAGGAGCTTCCGTAAATGACAAGAAATTCCTAAGGAAATTTGCTGCCAAGTTCTTCCTAAGCAACGACATCCTCTATAAACGCAGCCATGATTGTGTTTTACTCCGATGTGTAGACAAAGCTGAATCAGAGTTGATCATGACTGAGATACATAGTGGCACATTTGGCACCCACTTGAGCGGGCATACGATGGCTAAGAAGATTCTAAGGGCAGGCTATTACTGGTCTACCATGGAAGCTGATTGCCATCAACATTCCCGTACTTGCCACAAATGTCAAGTCTACGCTGACAAGATTCATATTCCTCATGTTCCTCTCAACGTTCTGACAGCTCCTTGGCCATTCGCAATGTGGGGCATTGACATGATTGGAGATATCAAGCCCACAGCGTCCAATGGACATCGCTTCATCCTGGTTGCTATTGATTATTTCACCAAATGGGTCGAAGCAGCTTCCTTCGCCTCTATTACAAAGAATGTGGTTGCCCGCTTCATCAAGCAAAACCTCATATGCCGGTATGGTGTCCCCGACAGGATCATCACAGACAACGGTACAAATCTGAATAATACTATGATCATCGCTCTATGCGAACAGTTCAAGATTTATCATCACAATTCATCTCCCTATCGGCCGAAGATAAACGGTGCTGTTGAAGCTGCGAACAAAAACATCAAGAAGATCATTCAGAAAATGACAGTGACCTATAAGGACTGGCATGAGATGCTACCGTTTTCTCTGCATGGATACCGTACTATGGCACGTACTTCAACAGAGGCAACCCCATTTTCTTTGGTATATGGCATGGAAGCTGTCCTGCCCATGGAAGTTCAGATTCCTTCTTTAAGGATTATGAAGGATGCTGGTTTGAATGAAGACGATTGGATTCAGACCCGACTTGATCAACTCAATTTGATCGACGAGAAGCGACTCACTGCTGTTTGCCATGGTCAGACGTATCAAAAACGGATGATCAAGGCTTTCAACAAGAAAGTCAGACGTCAAGTATATCAAGTCGGAGATCTCGTAATCAAGCGGATCATCTTGCCGCAAAATGATCCCAGGGGCAAATGGACTCCTACTTACGAAGGACCATTTGTAATCAAGAGCATATTTTCTAGCGGTGCAATGATTCTGACCACCATGGACGGAGATGATTTTCCGCACCCTGCGAACGCAGACATAGTCAAAGGATACTACGCATAAAATCACCCGACAAGTCGAAAACCCGAAAGGGCGACTTGGGCAAAAATGGGCATCCCGGTGAACCAAAAACCCGAAAGGGCGGTTCAGGCAAAAATTAGGGATAAAACAAAAAAATGTGTACACCCGACAAGTCGAAAACCCGAAAGGGTGACTTGGGCAAAAAAGGGTTTCCCGGTGGATTGAAAACCCGAAAGGGCGGTCCAGGCAAAAGTTAGGGAATTAAAGCGTATGACTATGTCTCGTCGGATCACTTTAAAGAACAATCTCTTCATCAACAAGCTCTGAGTTTCTGATCAATCCGATCATCGGCGGACGAAGCATTGAATGGACAAGATATTCAGAGTTGTGAAGGCTATAGCAGAATGGGGATCCCATGGAATTGTTTCACATAGCCATCTTTCTTTTGTATAAATTTTTCAATTTTTACGACAATATCCTCTTACTAGGATGTCTGTCTCCTTTGTACAAAGATACTCATAGAAAGTTAATACAAATACTTCTCCAAATACAGAAATTTGCTTTGTCTTCTTTTTTTGTTTTTCTACACTTATGTTTTATTTGAGAAACGTCCAATGTTTTGTTAAATAGGTATATGCATTTGAATATAATCATTTCCTTACAAATCAAGAAAGATGATTGCTGATAGGTTGAAGGTACAGATAAATGTCTTGACACCCTTTCAGAAGGAATCCCTAGCAGAATTAAACTCCAAATTCCTCGACAAAGTCAAAATCCAGAACTTAATTCCCCAAACAGAGTTAAACTTCAGAACCCTCAACAGAATGAAAGCTTTCTCAAAGTTGATTTCCCCAGCCAGAGAGCCTTCCAGAACTCAATTCCCCTCAGAGTTAAGTTTCAGTATCCCCTGTGGAGCCTTAAAAATCTGAAAATCCTATCCCCAGTTGAAGTCAAAACTACCAATCCCCAGCGGAGCTAAAACTTCCAACTATCAATCTCCAGCGGAACCAGACTAGTGAACCTTCTCCCCACAGAGATACTTCTCGCCAGACTAAAGATTCTCAGTCTTACTTCTCCAGCATAAGTCTACCAGGTTCTGAACTCCCCAGTAGAGATCATCGTAATTCTCATTCCCTATAAGTCACCATGGAGTTCCAATCCCCAACAGTGGTCCTAAGATCCCTCAAAAATTGAAGATCTTGTTCCCCAAGCAGTCAGTAGTCAACAAGGATGTCTCATCCTCAGCAATCAAAAATTCTTGCAATCCCCTGTAGCAGTCAAGGACTCACTTTCCCTGGCAGCAATCAAGATTCTATTATCTTCGGCTATCCAGGATTCATCTATCCTCAGCAAGACAACTCATCAGCTTACATGCGCATCCATTACATTCATATCATAAACATTGATATAACATATATTGCATCATACATTTCATGCAACATAACTTGGTGTTTAGCTAACCTTTTGTCCCTTTCAGGATAAGAATAAAAGGCTATCATTAACAATTATTCAGATACAGTTCTACACGGACTCGTTATCAGGAAACCCTACACCGGTTCCTTCTCCACTTCAAGACTTCTGAAAACAGTTTACAGGTTCTCCAGACACGGATGTTAACCTATCGCTTGTTCAGATTCTTCAACTTTTGAAAATAGTTTACGGACGCTTCCCAACATGGATGCTGCTCTATTGCTTATTCAACTTCAAGACTTCTGAAAATAGTCTACGGGTTCTCCAGACACGGATGTTAACCTATCGCTTGTTCAGATTCTTCAACTTTTGAAAACAGTTTACGGACGCTTCCCAACATGGATGCTGCTCTATTGCTTATTCAACTTCAAGACTTCTGAAAACAGTTTACGGGTTCTCCAGACAAGGATGTTAATCTATCGCTTGTTCATACTCAATTTTTGAAAACAGTTTACGGACGCTTCCCAACATAGATGCTGCTCTATTGCTTATTCAACTTCAAGACCTCTGAAAACAGTTTACGGGTTCTCCAGACACGGATGTCAACCTATCGCTTGTTCAGATCCAAGATTTCTGAAAACAGTTTACGGATTCTCCAAACACGGATGTTAATCTATCGCTTGTTCAGACTCAATTTTTGAAAACAGTTTACGGACGCTTCCCAACATGGATGTTGCTCTATTGCTTATTCAACTTCAAGACCTCTGAAAACAGTTTATGGGTTCTCCAGACACATATGTCAACCTATCGCTTGTTCAGATCCAAGATTTCTGAAAGCAGTTTACGGATTCTCCAAACACGGATGTTAATCTATCGCTTGTTCAGACTCAATTTTTGAAAACAGTTTACGGATGCTTCCCAACATGGATGTTGCTCTATTGCTTATTCAACATCAAGACCTCTGAAAACAGTTTACGGGTTCTCCAGACACGGATGTCAACCTATCGCTTGTTCAGATCCAAGACTTCTAAAAACAGTTTACGGATTCTCCAGACACGGATGTTAATCTATCGCTTTTCAGACTCAACTTATGAAAACAGTTTACGGATTCTCCAAACATGGATGTCGATCTATTGCTTGTTCAGAACCCCCCCCCCCCCCCCAGCTCAGAGATGTTCCAAAACATGGACACCTTTCTGATACTCTTTCCTTTCACCTACAACATACATTCCAGATGGCATCTTTAAGCCCATCCCCCGACAAGGTTCTGTCACTTTCCCGATGGCATCTTTAAGCCCATCTCCAAATGGCATCTTTAAGCCCATTCCCACATCCATGTCTTGACGAGTGCAAATTTAAGGGCACTCTAGTGTCCAATATCCTTTTACCTTCGAGACGCGAAAAGCAAACTTGCCAATCTAACTCTTCAGGTGCAAGAAGATTGAACAGGGGCAACTGTTGTACCCCAAAATTTTCCCTCTCATTTCATCAACATTTTCTCACCACAAGACCCTTGGAGCTCAAGATCAAGTTAGAGTTTCCTCTGCTCAAGACTCTTCCTTGCACTGTTGACCCAAATTAGGGTTTTAGTTTGCACAAAGATGTTTTGACCTAAAATGCCCAAAGTGACTTTCATGCTTCATGCTGGACTCAAAAGTTTATCCATACCAAGTTTCAAGCCTTGATTCCAATCTTTGCCCAGTCAATTGGACAGTTGACCTAGAAATCAGTTGTATTGGGAAAAAGTCAACTGTGGCCAATTGACAGTCAAACTTCATGATTTTTGACCCACCTCAACATAATGAACTCATATGAACCATTTGGTTAAATTTGGATCACAATTCCACAAGAAATTTGATCAGATCACCAAAAGGGCAAAATGGTCATTTTTAGGGTTTTGACTACACAAAGGAAATTTTTGACTGTCTGACTTAACCAATGGCAAACCAAGCTCACATATGGACTCAAGGACTCAATGGCATTGTCTTGACACATTCAACAAGTTCAAAAGATCCCAATTGCATAGGATTGATAGATGAATTTTCCAGTCAACTGATCAAAATTTGACTGTATACTGAAAAGTCAAACTTTGACTTTTTGGTCAAAATCAAGTGCCAAGATTCATTTTTCATCAAGACATGTCAAATTATGAAACTTGTTCATCAAGAAACCCAAAATTGCAAATTAGGGTTTAAAATGAAGAAATTTCATAACTTAGAAATTTTCTAAGTTATGAAATTTCCTTATTTTTTTCTAACTTTGTCCTTTTTTTTCCACCAAGATGAAAATGGATTCAAACAAAACTCAAAACATGAAAGTTGTAGTCCATTTCAAAATATACAACTTTGATTCATAAAGTTTTCTCAAAGGAAGCTTGTAGCTCAAGTTATGATTTTTGGAACAAGGGTGCAAAACATTTTTAACTTAGAAAATTTTTGACCTATTCTAGGTAGGATTTTTGTCCAACTTCTTGGCCATTTTTCACATGCTTCCACTTGGAGTTTCAATTTGCATTACAAAGATGAATTGTAGTACACATTCCAATCTTTCCAAATTATCCAAGAACTTCTTAAACACCCTTGTGGTAAGAGAGAATCGAATTTGCAAAGTTGGGCAAAAGTCACTTTTGTTCATAACCAAATACATGTTCATACATTGGCATTTTTCAAATCAGCTTGTACAAGCTAGCTTGCAGGCCTCAAAACCAGTCTCACAGACCATAATTAAATGCCTAACCATTGTGCTAAGGTTTTATTTTATTCATTTGGTCATTACATGCAAGATTAATCCTTAATTGGAAAAAGCATATTTGCCATTTTGATAAAGTAGTGCTTTATGTCAAATAACAAATCCAAGAGGCATGGGCCAGATCTTTGAGGCTAGCATTTGTACACAAATCCCTCTGATCAAGAACAAGAGATGGAGCATGCTTAAGGACATTGGACAGGCCTATATCACAAGTGGACATATCCTTGCTTACAGTAGAAGAAAGCTTGCAAAAAACTCTCAATCTCTCATTCCTGTAAACACCAGCCAAAGCAAACCTTGTTAACATCTTTCATACATCCAAGCAAGCCTAAGACACGAATCAACCACCCCTCAAACCTCCTCAAACACAAAAACACCCTCTTTCTGCAGAAACAGAGCAAATTCTGCAACTTGACTTCCACAAACATTTCCACTCATGCATTTTGGCTAAAAAGAGTTCAAACATGTTCCATATCATCCACTGAAGCTATCCCAAGCATTGAACTCAAGTTGTAACATCCTTAACATCGTTTTCCATTTTTGCTTTCAAGCTGTGCAGGTGGACTTCCATAGCACGATACAGGTAGTTTCAGAGCAAACCAAGCATAGGAGAAGCATCCTTGGACTTCAGGCGAGCTGTACCAAAGCTCAAACTCCATTGAAGATACCTCCATTGTTGTACACGACTCAAGCTGAAATAGGTAAAAACATGAACTTCTATCTCTCAATATAGGAAGAGTTAGGCTTAGGTTTGTGAATGAAACATGTTCTCCTCATAGCCCTGAAGCCATCCATATACTTACTTTTCATTTATATTGAGTATGCTGTGAGAATTTTGGCCATGAACATTGGAGAAAATTTAGGTCAAAAATTGGGGATGAAGAAATTCTCCCTCGTTTCTTAGAGTTAGGTCAAGTTTTTTATATGTATGAATTCGTCTCTTCATGCTCTATAATGTTTGTGTTATGAGTTTTTGTTAAAAGTCAAAGAATCAGGAGTTTGTGTTGGACATGATGAAGCGCGCGTTTTCTGTTTGAAACAAGGCTGGAGGTTGAAGAAGGTTGACTTGGGCTGGGCCTGAGTTGTTTTTGCTCTTTGCACACTCTTTTTTAACTTACACCCCCCTGGCCCATTGTGTGAAATATTCACTATTTTTGCATTTTTCTTTTTGTTTCTGATTCTATATTTTTATTCAAACATGAAAAAACACTAAAAATATTTTTCTCACATTTTTGCATTTATTTGGTATTTATTTGTTTCATTTAGCATATGTATATAAATAAATATAATACTTTTTATTTAAAATATTAAAAAATAATACAAAAATATATATATTTTCAGTCATTATTTTTATTTACATTTTGAAAACATTTTCTAAAATATACCATTTTTGTAAATAATTAATATTTTTGTATATATTTAGTATATTTAATATATAATATAAATACTTGTATATTTATTAGAATATTTAGGATAAAAATATGAAAATAATACATTTTTATTTTTATTAATATATGACACTAAGAAATACTCTTTTTTTACAATATACTTCTTTTTTTTTTTAATTTTTTGTATATAATTAACAAATATTGTATATAATTAATAAATAATTGCTATTTATTCAAAAATTAGGGTTTTGCCCTAAATAACAAAATATCCAAAAATTGACCTTTTTTATTTTTGTTTATATTTCACATTGAAAAATATTTTCTCATACATAGAAAATCCTTTTTGTGCATAATACATTTTGCATATTTATTATATTTGTTTAAATATTGTACAATTTGATATTTGTATATTCAATATGCATGTAATAGTCTTAGATTTAATTTCTTGCTAAATATCCCCCCATTCAAACATTTGTACCCCCATCCCCATAATCATGTTGTAATAATTTAGGACTTTAAATTTCCACATTTAAAAGCTTTCAAATTATGCCATGATAGACCTAGGGTTTGTATGCAAATAAAATAACAAATAGCTTGACTAATACAAAGATAAACAACCATGAAAATGGACAACACAATGCATACTTGCACCCTTAGGGTTACTCCACTTGCTGCCTTCAAAAATGGGCCATGTTGCATGTTGAGTATCTTTGGCAAAACAAAAAACAAATCAAATGGTCATAGTCCCTCGATGACGCTTTCTCAAGTTGCCTAAAAAATGATCAAGTCCCTTGAAGGAAAAATTGCCAAAGACACTTGGCACTATTGCATTCATGGTCTAAACGATGACCCGCGCCCGTACCGTTAACATCCTAACACAAGGTTGTCCACCAAATACAATGGTGGAACAATATTGTTAAAAGGGTTAAAACATAGGAAAGATCTTTGAGAAATTTAGGGTAGATAGCTCTTGGTTACTTGACCAACTTGCAAAACAAATCCTTGCCATTTTTTAAAACACACTCCACAACACAACTTTCAAAAAACAACTTTCAAAAACATTGAAACATCTTTTCAAAAAGACAAACACCTTTTGTAAAACATTCGAGTAAAGAATTGTTACAAGGGTTGCCTAGACAAGGCATCTTTTCCAAAACATTTTCTAAACCACACACACAAAGCACCATTTCAAACAATTGAAAAGCAAAGGCAGGTGATCTAAGCAAGTAACTAAGAGCCCATGGATAACCATGGATAGAAAGGGTGCTAATACCTTCCCTTTCTATAATCTACTCCCTGAACCCAAGAAAACATCTCAAAGGTTTTTCCTGTGCTTTTTAACCTTTCCTTAGGATAAAATAAAAATTCGGTGGCGACTCTTGCTAAACCGAAACATTTGCGAAAACAAACACAAAACCTCAAGTCAGTTCTCCCACCGTATCACAGTAACCAAAGCCTTTACATGGGCCTCGGAACATAATAGTAGAGCCATCATTGATATCTTCGTAGGGGTCTGCCCTAGTTGTTCAACCACATTGTAGTCGCTCTTCTTGATTATTTTTAAAATCTCCTCCATTTTTTCTTTAGAGGATTCCAAAACAACTTCTCTAGGTGCCTCCGTCCGGGAAGGCTCACCTACAAATTCTTTGCCCTGAGTCCCAGATGACTCATCGACAGGGGTAACAACTGGAGTAAGGATGGGAGTATAGCAGGAGTAGTAGCAGGAGTACTAGCGGGAACAACATATGGAATAATAACAGGCTTAGCAACAGTCTTTGGTGATATCTCGGGAGAGAAAACCCTTCCACTTTGAGTAATTTTGTTGGTCCCGACAATGTTACTGATATCGGGATCAGCCTCTTCAGTTTTTTCATCTTTAATGGTTAACAAATCCTGCTTGACGCCATGGTAGTAAATGTCAGCACCATAATTCCAAGGAACAACAACTTTGTCCGAGGAGTATGGTACAGGGCCAGGAAAAGTGATTATTAATGGAGCAATTCTTGGAGCAGATGTAATCCTAACATGTCTTTTGGAGGAGACCTTGGAAGGATTGGCGGAAATGGTTATGATAGCAACATCTTCATGTAGAACAGTTGGAACAAGAGTATTTTCGAACAAAATCTCTTTGTTATCCATCAGGCGTTGAACACCTGCTTTTAGCAAATAACAACCAGAAGGCAGAGATAAACACATGTGGCAACCTTCACCACAACTCAGAAATAAACTGGCTAGCAACAAATTCTTCTTGACGGTCATGAGAGGAGTAGAAACTTCATCAATAGAAGTAACAAATAGATCAATATCAACGGAATTAACACCACAGTTGTGCTTGGGCATGGGAGCAGTTATGACATTAGGCATCTCAGGAGCATCAAACTCAATACCCTTTGCTTCGATCAGATGCTGTATCTTATTCTTCAGAGCCTAACAGTCGTTTGTATCATGGCCTGGACTCTCAAAATGGTAAGCACACCGAGCGTTTGGATTGTAATGAGGAGATGTGGTGTTGGGGTTCTTGGGAGCCTCCCTTAAGGTTGCCAAATTAGATTTTAACAGATGGGGTAAAACCTTAAAAAATGTCATATTAATGCGGGTGAGCTGCTGTTGTACCCCAAAAATTTCCCTCCCATATTTCTCAATACATTTCAGGTGAGATCCTCAAATTGCTCAAGGAAGTCTAAGGGTTGACCATACAAACTCTCTCCTAATGCAATCTACCTATAATTTGGGTTTCATGTTGCATCAAGTTGCTTGAGTCCAAAGGGTCACAAATGCTCACTATTGTCCTAATATGTTCTCAATATCATCAATGTCAAGTTTCAAGCCTTGCAGAGGAAATTTGCTCAGTCAATTGCTCAAAGGCCTGGAAGTCGATTGTGCTAGGGCAAAACTCAACTATGGCCCACATGCAGTCAAACTTCAAGATTTTTGGTGAAAATTCTAATTTTGAAGTATTATTCATCATTTGATCAAGGGTTTATCATGATTCCTCAAGGATTTCTCATAATTCATCAAAACCCAAAAGTTGCTAAATTAGAGTTTTGTAGGAAAAGTCAACTCAACTTTGACCAAGCATAACTTTCTCATACTTTATCAAGAATGACCCATCAAAAGCTCATTTTGAAGAGGGTGGAATTACCTACAATTCATATTCATCTCCAAAGTTCAAAATATTCACTCACAAGAAGTTACAAATTTGGACATTATAGGTCATTTTGAAAAGTCAACAAAAACACCTTTTTTTGTCAAAGCTTCATACATGAACATGGAAGACTCAATTGAGATGAGACTAAAAGGGTTATTTAGAGGACATCTTAATATTTCTAAAAAGTCCAAGAACACATCTCTAGGGTCAAAATTGAAGGAGTTATGCATTGGTGAAGTTGACTTTTTTTTGCAAAATTGCCAAAAGTCAAAAGTGGCCAAAATTGCAATTTTTGTCAAATGGCCCCAACTTTTTGTGCTTGTATTGAGTTTGTAACATGGTCCACGACCCATGATCCTTCCCATTTGCCTTTATTTTATTTTTTTCATTTATTTTTATTTTTATTTCATTTAAATCAAATAAAATCAATAATAAATGATGAAAATATCAAAAATCATTTAAATCTTGGGATTTTGTACACATTTCAGGTCAATGAATAACTGGCAATGAGATCAAATCATGCAAGGCTTGTTTGTACACAAAAAGATTGGATTTTGGTTTGATTTGGAAAGATTTACATGAGAATCATATCATGATCAATGATCATTATTGGAGAAGATTTGATGCAAACTTGTAAACTTAATTCACTGAAGGGTACATATAGAACAAATCCAGACCAAAAGCATAAGGGGTTAGAGACGTGAAAAGAGAAGAATAACTTTCAAAAATCAAGAAAAAGTGACAATCTGGTTTCATAGTTCCAGGGTATCTCAAGCATTCCCAGCTATCTCATTGGCTTGTTCGGAATTCAAGGAGTCTATCCCAATCATTAACAAGCATTTTCGTGCCCAGACACGCACTGTAAGCACCTCACGACATCCTTACTTTCTTGAAATTCAATATCATAATTCTGGCATTTGTAGCATGAATTATTTACATATTCTTATTCATTGAAACATTTGCAAGCTAATGATAATACTCAATTGCGTTTTTGTTAACCATACAGAAAGTTGCCATGATTAGGGTTTAGGTTTCGTTTTTAGGGATTCTTCATACAGGAACAATTGGCCCTAATGGAGGAGATCATTGTGATCAGCGGGTCAAACCTAGTTGATCCTTGGTCTTGAATCTTATTTATATTGCTTGTATGCAGTTTTTGAAATACACAGGGTTATAGCTACAGCGCCATGTCTGTAGTTAAAAGTTCAGAGTTTTAAACGACAGATCCAAGGAAGAAGACGATGGCGTGTCACAACCTTACTGGCCAGTTTAAATTCGGGCGCGTTTATTCTGGCCAAAAACCTATAATTCTGATCTATTTGTTTGTTTCTATTGTATTGATAAACTAACACCTAACGCAGTTGGTCAGAAGAAGGAAGTCAGAAGCTCATGATTCTGGGTTTGATCCCAGGCGCGAGCTTTTGGCCTTTTCCCCCTTTGTGTTCACCAGGTCCAGCGCCTGCATTTTCTGAGGATAATCTTCTGGACACATCAACCAGGATCAGATCAAGCACCCTCTGATCATGATCTGCTGGATTCACCAGCCAGGAACAGGCCCAGTACCATTATCCTCTAGACCATCATCCTCTGATCACCATCCTCTGGACCATCATCCTCTGATCACCATCCTCTGGACCATCATCCTCTGATCACTATCCTCTGGACCATCATCCTCTGATCACCATCCTCTGGACCATCAACCTCTGATCAGAACCGCTGACAGCAGACCCTTGGGTTATTTCTTTTTTTCTCTCTCTAATTTACCTTTCTTTAGTTATTCCTTTTTTATTATCAACACCAAAACCACCTTTTTTCCAACAAAAAATCATAAAATCAATTTTCACAAAATCTAGAATTAGGTTTTTTATTTATCAAATTAACTTAATATTTAATTTTAGGGTAATTTTAACCTTTTTGTAAATAAATTAAAGTCAATTAGAAAATTAGGATTTGCTTGATTCAGTTTTTATTTTTCTTTTCTTAAAATAACCAAAAATACAAAAATAGGTCCAACTAATTATTTTTCTTAATTTATATTAATTAGTAATTAGGTTTGTATTTATTTAATTAAAGCCTTATCTTTCTTGAAATAATAAAAAACAACCAAACAATGATTTTTCTTTTAAGTAGGTTTAGACGGGGTCAAAACCCTAATTCTCTCTCGTTCTCGTTTCAACGCGCGCGTTTATTTATTTTTACGATATTAATGTAACCGCTCATGGGTTGTAATAGTTTAATTAGGGTATTTTTGTTTATTTATCGTTTTACGGGTTTTTGGATATGTAATTAACCCCCTCCCCGAAGCCTTGTAATAGCGTAGTTTATTTCTCGCATTTTAATTTTCGCAAATATTAACTGTTAGATGTATGATAATAGGATTGCATGACAAGAATGTATGTTAATTTTAAAATGGTTAGAAAACCCTAAATGTGCAAAGATAATAACTAAAATCAAATCACTCGCACATGCGCACTCTTAGGGTATACTCTCACTTCGGTTGCCTTCGGTAAACGATCATTAAGTATAGGGTGTTTTAGTGGTCGCTCTCTTGTCTAAATGAAGATCAAACGTCCCGTTCGGAAATGTTGCCTCGGAAATGTTGCCTCGAATATGATCTTAAGACATTAGGGTTATTACTAAGACGTCCTAACATTGCTTTAGTAATCATACGTCCCTTTCGAATTGACCCTTACAACTCCAGCGATGGTGCTACCTATTTCTCAATAGTAGGATAGCGCTGTCTAAAGGAACAAGAATATAAACGATCTTTTTTTGAGTAGGTAGATACTAGTAGGTACTTGCTCTAATCAAACATTTTCATACAAACACTTTCAAAACAGTTTTCAAAAACAACTTCATAACACTCTTGAGGACAAAAACAAGGGTTAAAACAAAGTAAAACAAAACTTTTCAAAACAAGCACACACAAGCAATTTCAAAATGAGCAAGTACCTAAGAGCCCATGGAAAACCATGGATAGAGAGGGTGCTAACACCTTCCCTTTCTATAATCTACCCCCCGTACTCAAAATCTCAAAAAAGGAATTTTTCTGTGCTTTTGTCCTTTCCAGTTGGATAAAATAAAAGTCGGTGGCGACTCTTACTTACCGTGACATTTGCAAACAAAAGACGCAAAACGCAAACCAGTATTAACAGTCGGTTCTGCCACCGTATCACAACTGCCTTTGAGGTATTTCTACCCTTGGATGATTGTTTTATTGTTGAGTAGCAACAGGCCTAGGTATCATCACAGCCCCTACCGTTGAACGGTGCTCGGTTCTATTCTGACTTCTTGGATTGTAAATAGCATTGACCTCTTTCTTACCCAAGAATGGCTTTTTCACTGTACTTGAAGAGGTGTCTTTCTGGATCTTGCCATTTCGGATTCCAGCTTTTACCCTTTCTCCAGTCAATATTAGTTCAGTAAAACCAGCTGAGGAGCTACCAACCAAGTGATTAAATAACGGACCAGATAGCGTATCAAGAAACATGTCCACCAACTCCCTATCAGACAAAAGGGGTTGGACTCTCCCTGCCAAATCTCTCCACTTCTGAGCGTAGTTCTTAAAACCTTCGCTTGCACCCATAGACATACTTTGGAGTTGAGTACGGGTAGGAGCAAGGTCAGCATTATATTGATACTGCTTATAAAGAGTAGCAGCCAGATCTTCCCAGTTGTGGACATTGATTCCCTCCAACTGATATAACCACTCAAGCTGAGTCCCGGACAGATTGTCTTGAAAGAAATGGACCCACAAGTTCCTATCAGCAGTGTGAGGCTGAATCTTCTTCACATAAGAACGGAGATGAAGCTTGGGACAAGAAACCCCATCATACTTTGTGTTGTACCCCAAAATTTTCCCTCTTATTTTACTCAATACATGTCCATTGAGATCCTCAATTTTCTCAAGGTTGCCCAATAGTGGACCAGACAAGCTCTCTCCTAAGGCAGTATACCCCAAATTAGGGTTTCTATTTTCATCAAGATGGGTGAACCACAAAGGCCTCAAATGCTTTCCAAGGTCCTAAAATGTTCCCAATATTCTCCATGTCAAGTTTCATGCCATGCATAAGTAGTTTGCTCAGTCAACTGCTCAGGGGCTTGAGAATCGACTGTATTAGGTCAAAAGTCAATTGTGACCCACATACAATCAAACTTCAATATTTTTTGTCAACATCAACATTTTGAAGTTATATCCATCATTTGATCAAGGTTTGATCATGATTCCTCAAGGGATGCTCCAAGTTCATCAAAACCCAAAAGTTGCTAAATTAGGGTTTCTTAGTAAAAGTCAACCCAACTTTGACCAAGCATAACTTCTTCATACTTTATCAGCAATTTTCCATCCAAAGCTCATTTTTAAGAGGATACAATTCCCTACAACTCATATTCAGCTCACAAGTTCAAAATATGCACCCACAAAAAGATATGATTTTCTATATTATGGGTCATTTTTAAAAGTCAACAAAAATACCTTTTTGGTCAAAGCTTCATACATGAACATGGAAGATCCAGTTGAGATAAAACCAAAATGGTTGTTTAGGGGAAATCCTAAGCTTTCTAAAAAGTCCAAGAACACCCTCCTAGGGTCAAAATTGAGAGAGTTGTGCATTGTCAAAGTTGGCAATTTTTGGAAAATTGTCAAAAGTCAACATTGATCAAATTTGCACTTTTTCCAAAGGGGCCCATGTTTTCTTGCTTGAAACATGTTTCTAATAGGACCCACGACCCCTGAGCCTTTCCACCTATTATTTTATTACTTTTATCATTTATTTTGATTTTTTATTCATTTAAATCAAAATAAATTAAATTAAATGGTAAAATAATAAAAACAAATCAAATCTTGGGATTTTTGTGCACATTTGGAGTCCATATACAGCTAGCATGATGATCAATTCGTTCAAGGATCATTAGGGTTGGAAAAGATTGGATTGAAGCTTGTTTTAGAAAGATATCATACATGAAGCAAATCAAATCCAATTTTCATAATTCTCAAAGATATGATACAATTTTGTTGACCTAATTCAGTCTACTATAAGTGCATAATAATTGCAGATCAAAAACACAGATATTGGAGGCGTGAAACAACAAGAAAGAAACCAAAATTTTGCAAGAAAAATGTGAGACCTATCTTTGTCTACAGGCCAATTCAAGCCAGTCCAACGTTTCCAATCGATTCATGGACATCCCAGGAAGCTAAGAAAATCATTTGCAAGCCTCAAAGCATCCAGAAATCGTCCCCAAAAGCATCACGGTTTTCCCTAAAAATCAAACTCGATTTCAATGTTTTACGCATTCTAAACACATGCTAATCATATATTTGTGTTTATCATCTTGTTTGCATGCTATCTGTACCCTTTAATTGCATTTACCGCACAGGAATCCATAGTTGCCATTGTTAGGGTTTCTGAAATGTTTTTAGGGCTTTGTTATACAGGAAAAATTAGGCCAAGAAAATGATACCATGATACTCGTGAGACCAAGACGAGTTGATTGGTATCATCACAATTGATTTATCATGCTTGTATGGAGTTTTTGAATGACACGGGTTTTTAGCAACAAACTTGCGTCTGTAAGTAAAGGTTCAGAAATCTAAGACGACGGTTCCAAGGAAGAAGACAATGTCTGTCAGCCAACCATTCGTCCGTTTGAATTTCACGCGCTTGGAATCAACTTCTTTTATTTTTCTTATATTATGTTTTGTTTTTATTATGTTAACAATTAACAAGCATAGCTCAGTTGGCAGTGTGGCATTGGATTTAGGCGTGAGGACCTGGGTTCGATCCCAGGTCCCAGCATTTTCCATATTTTCTTATTTTCTGTTCACAGATACATCGTATCAATTCTCCAGGTGACTATCATACACCCTCAACGCCTGTTCACTGGATGCCTAGTTAGCCAGATCTAACGTCTCTGCCCTGAGGGACCATGGTACACGTGCAAATCAATGCTACACCGGATCCAAAGGTTGACCAGGCTTGATGCTTAATGGGCCAAAGAATTTCAGCTTCACACCCCCTTTTTGCTAACAACACAGGCTCATTCCTTTTCTTTTCTTTATTTATTTCTTTTGTTTTAATTGTTTTTGTTTAATTATTTTTCACCAAAAAAATTAATTGTTTTTTTTAATTAATCATAAAATCAAAAATCACAAAAAAGATTTTTTTTCTTAATAAATATTTTTTTGAATTAATTAGTTTAATTAATTTAAGGCAATTTAATTTTCTTTTTATAATGAAAAACAATTAGAATTAGGGTTTGAGATTGTACGTAACTTAATTAATTTTCTTTAAAAAAATACATCGAAAATCATTTTTTCTCATTAATATTTATTCCTTTAATTAATTAATTTAGTTAGAAAATTAGGTTAATTTGATTTCTTTCATAATTCAAAAACAATTAGAAATTAGGTTTAATTAATTTGCAATTAAATATTTTCTCAAATAAAAATCCACAAGAACAAAAATCTTTTTCTCTCAATTAGAGTTTTAGGTTATCTTTTCAACCGTCCTCGTATTTAATTTTCCGCGCGCTTGTGAATTATTTGTCCATTATTTTGCAATTGTTCATGGTTTGTAATAGTTAATCTAGGGTTTTTATTTACTGTTTAAATCCCCGATTTTTGGTTATGTAATTAACCCCCCTCCTCGAAGCCTTGTACTAGCTAGGTTTTATTTTTCGCACTTTAAATTCCCGCAACCTTTAACTGTCTAGATGCATGGCTAATAGGATTGTATGGCAATAACGTCTGGAAAATTAAAACGGTAGATCACCTAATGTACAAAGATTAAATAACTGAAACAAATTATATGCACATATTCACTCCTAGGGTTTACCTCACTTCGGTTGCCTTCGGTAAATAATCATTAAGCATAGGAGATTTTAGTGGTTTCCCTCCAGTCTAAAGAGATAAAAGTGTCCCATTCGAATGTTGCCTCAGAAATGTTGCCTCGGAAAGATCTTAAGACTCTAGGGTTACTACTAAAGTTTTCTAACTATTGCTTTGGTGATTGTAATCGTCCCTTTCGAACGTCCCTTACAACTCTAACGACGGTGCTACCTACTCCTTAATAGTAGGATAGCGTTGTCTAAAGGAAATAGAACGAACAATCTTTTTTCGAGTAGGTAGAATCTTAGGTACTTGCTCAATAAAAACTTTTCACACAAACACTGGTCAAAACAAATTTTCAAAACAAATTTCGTCACATCCTTGAGGACTGATACAAGGGTTATCACGAAGTAAAACATTTTCAAGACAAACACACACAAGCAATTTGAAAAATGAGCAAGTACCTAAGAGCCCGTAGATAACTACGGATAGAAAGGGTGCTAACACCTTCCCTTTCTATAATCTACCCCCCCGTACTCAGAATATCTCTAAAAAAGGCTTTTTATGTTCTTTTTCCTTTTCCATGATTGGATGAAATAAAATTCGGTGGCGACTCTTGCTTACTGCGACATTTTGTGAACACAAAACGCAAAACGCAAACCAGTAAAACAGTCAGTTTTGCCACCTATCATAGAACTCGAGACTCTGCTGGGGAAGAAAATAAAGTGGGGTTTACCTTAGGATCTAGGTCATTAAATTTCTTCTCTTGATTGTCTTGATTGCTTTACTTTTGGGGGTTTGTTTGGGGTTACTATAGATCCTACACCCGGATCTGGGGGCACTCATTAGGTAAACAACAATAGATCGTGGAGACTGTATGGTGTAGACCGATATGGTTTAAGCGATGGTTCTGTTGGTGTGGCACTTTGGTTGGTACCGGTATCCATCATGGGGAAACAAGGAGAATACGGGGCCGCCGCGTGGTGTCGTGAAGCACCAATTGACCTTAGAACCTTAGTTGAACAACTTGACCATTAGAAAGTAGTGAGATATCCGGCCTCGGTGTAGAGCTGAGAACTGGTTGATACTCGATACTACACTCATTGAGATCATACTTTCGGAATATTTTTGCTGCAAGAAAAGATTGAGAGCTGAAACAATGCCCGATAAAGGATGGTTAGTGATATTGAGAATCTCTAGAACCCGGTTACTTTTCAGGATAGGTTTGAACCTACTAAACTTCAAGAGGGTACTACCTTTGACCTCATGCAAGCCTTAAACCTAAGAACTTTGTGTGATTTGACTGTGCTTGTTGTACCTGTTTTTGCTATACCTGTGTTTTATCATGACATCATGCATGATAACATGGCATCCATGCTTATTCCACTAACCATTTCAAAGACCAAGGGAACTTATCTTTGTTCTATTTTGCAGATCATGGCTTCCGTTCATAGAAACACTATCTGAATCAGCTTTGTGAAGATACCTTCCCAACTCAAAGAGATAGCATCAAGGATTTCTAAAAATTCTATGTTCACTAAGAGACATGGTCAACTTCTCAACCTGGTTACTTTAAACTTTGATGAAAATATGATGAGTGTACTCTTTCGGTTCTTTGATCCCAAGCACCACTGCTTCACCTTTCCAGACTATCAGTTGGTGCCCACCTTGGAAGAATTCTCCCAGCTATTGGATATACCTATTCTTGAACAGGTACCCTTCACAGGTCTAGAAGAAGTTCCTAAGCCAGAAGTCATTGCCTCAGCTTTGCACCTGAAACGGGCCAACGTGGTATCCAATTGGAAACTAGAAGTGGGGTCAGGGGTTTTCTAGCTAAGTTTTTGATAAACAAAGCCCAACTGTTTTGGGATAATATGGATTTTTAGGATTTTTGAGGAGGTCTTGGATCTTCTTATCTATGGTTTAGTTCTCTTTCCTAATCCGGACTCATTCATAGATGTCAATGCTATCAAGATCTTTCTCTCTCGCAACCCGGTCCCTACTTTGCTTGGAGATATTTTGCACACTCTCCATACTCGTACCATGAGGAGAAGAGGGATTCTTGTGTGCTGCATGCCATTGCTGTCGAGGTGGTTTATTTATCACCTCCTTAAGTCCATACTAAATAATGAAGAAGGTTTGGTTTGGTCACAAAGGATAATGTCACTCGCTCATACGAATATTCTTTGGTGTTCTCGATCTATGGAAAATATTGCTATCATTGACCGCTATGGGGAGTACCCTAATGTCCCACTACTTGGTATCAGAGGGGGTATAACCTACAATCCTTGTTTATCTCTGCGAGAATTTGGTCACGCTCGAAGGGATGGTCCCCATGAGTTACTTATCGAGGGCATTGTATTCAACTATGAGGATGATATTCAAGAGTATTGCTGGAGGTTCATACGAGCCTGGGGTATGGTAAACAGATCGAGCGTCAGGGGTTTTGGGCCAAAGACTTCCATTCCTATTGATCCTTACCTCCAATGGGTATGAGCTCGTGCCCAGCAACTTATGATGCCCTATGTAGCTGTTTTTCCAGTGATTGTGGAACCCACTACTGAAGAAGGCATTCCTTACACGGTTCTCTATCCTTACATGCCCACTGATCTTGGGGAATTACAGAGGTCTTGGATTCAGTTGATGAAGGAACGTGATACTTACAAGGATCAATTCCATGCTCAGGAGAGGAAGGTTTTACAGCTCACAAAGCAACTCCATGAATAAAAAGGGTTCAATGACTATCTTGGCACAAATAGGAAGCATCCATGGGAATTTTGATGTCTTTTATAGTTTTAGATTTATTTATTTTTAATTGTAACCCCTAAAGGGCATTTGAACTTCAAATTCAGCTAATAAAGTTTTTGTTTTTGTTTTGTTTGCAAATTTAAATTTCCGGAAGTCTTTGAAATCATTTCATGTGCATCCCATTATCATACACACCATTACACGTACCATTATAGGTTTCTCATCTTCTTCGCTATTTATTTTAGCAGAAATGTCTTCCGAACAAAGCATTAAGGACCTGCAAGCACAAAACGCCCAATTCCAACAAATGTTTATCAGTCTGGCAAAGGGGCAGGAGGATCTGAAATCCCTCATTCTGAAAGAGAAGAAGAAAAAGAAGAAGGCTACTGGTATTCTGAACATGGGCCGAAGGTTTGGAGAGCGGTTGAAGCGACAAGTCGACCCAACCTCTTCATCTAAGGAAGGGGAGAACCAAGAAGGAGAGAAGGACCCTAGTCCTGCAGTCTCTGACAATGATACTGATTATAATGATGACTAATATTCTCCTGCTGAGGATATATACAAACAGTCTGAAGACTGTCTGAGCGCCAAGAAAGTTCAGAGGACACCTGGACTGGATTTCGAAGAATTGGGATTGGTGTCGGGAGTAGTCATCCCGCAGAAGTTCAAAGCTCCCATTTTTTCCAATTATGATGGGGTGTCCTGCCCAAAGCTCCATCCCCGCTCTTATGTCTGAAAGATCCAACCCCACACCGTTGATAGAAATTTTTTGGTGCATTTATTTCAAGATAGTCTGTCAGGGACTCAGCTTGAATGGTTCTACCAACTGGAGGGAGCCAATGTCCGAAACTGGAAAGATCTGGCTGTTGCTTTCTATAAGAATTATCAGTACAATGCCAACCTTACTCCCACTCGTACTCAACTCCAGAGTATGTCCATGGGTGCAAGTGAAGGTTTTAAGGATTATGCACAAAAATGGAGAGAATTGGCTGGGAGAGTCCAACCCCCATTGTCTGATAGGGAGTTGGTTGATATGTTTCTGGGGACACTATCTGGTCCATTTTTTAATCATCTGATCGGCAGCTCGTCAGCTGGTTTCACCGAGCTGATTCTAACTGGAGAAAGAGTAGAAGCTGGGATTTGAAGCGGAAAAATACAGAAGGATGCCTCGTCAAGTTCAGTAAAGAAGCCTTTTGCTGGTAAGAAGGAAGCCAGTACCGTCTATAGCTCGAGGGGTCAGAATAGGGCTGAACAATGTCAGACAGTAAGTTTCGTGATGATACCTAGCCCTGCAGTTGCTCCACAATGCAACAATCAACAAAGGGTGGAAAGACCACAACAGTAGTTTACTCGCATCAACATGACATTGGATGAATTTCTACCTCATCTACTGAGATCTAACTTGGCAACCTTGAGATAGGCTCCCAAGAATCCAAATACTATGTCTCCCCGATATAATCCGAATGCCCGGTGTGCCTATCATTCTGAGAGTCCTAGCCACAATACAAATGACTGTTGGGCTCTAAGAAACAAAATACAAGACTTGATTGAAGCCAATGAGATCGAGTTTGATGCTCTGGAGAATCCAAATGTCATAACTGCTCCCATGCCTAAACACAGTCGTGGAGTTTATGATATTGACACTAATTTGTTTGTTACCTCTGTTGATGAAGTTTCTACTCCTCTCACGACTGTCAAGAAGAATTTGTTGTTGGCCGGTTTATTTCCAGGTCGTGGTGAAGGTTGCCACATGTGTTCGCTTCTACCTTCTAGTTTCCATTTGCTGAAATTAGGTGTCCAACGCCTGATAGATAGCAAAGAAATTTTGTTTGAGAAAACTATGATTCCTGTTGTTCCAGTTGAAGACATTGCCATTATAACCATTTCTGCCAATCCTTCCAAGGTTTCCTCGAGAAGACATGTTAGGATTACATCTGCTGCAAGAATTGCTCTACTGATAATTACTGTTCATGGTCCTGTCCCGTATGCCTCGGATAAAGCTATCCCATGGAATTATGGTGTCGATGTGTACTATCATGGAATCAAACAAGATTTGAAGGATGAAGAAGCTGATCCTGATATTGATAACATTGTCGGAACCAGCAAAATCACCCGAAGTGGAAGGGTCTTCTCTCCCGAGATTTCCCCTAAGACTGTTAAAAAGCCTATTGTCATTCCATTTGTTGTTCTTGCTAGCACATCCACTACTGTTCCTGTTCTTACTCCAGTTATTACCCTTGTCAGCGAATCATCTGATGCCCGTGGAAAGGAAATTATAGGTGAGCCTTCCTGGACGGAGGCGCCTAAGAAAATTGTTGTGGAAGCCTCAAAGCAAGAAATGGAGGAAATACTAAAAAAAATTAAGAAGAGCGACTACAATATAGTCGAGTAGCTGGGGTAGACCCCATCGAATATATCCTTGTTGTCTCTATTGTTGTGTTCTGAAGCCCATGCAAAGGCTTTGATTTTATTTCTCAAAACTGCGCATGTGCCGCAAGAAACTTCAGTTGATCAATTCAAAGATTGTGTGGCCAGCCTGACCACTAATAATGGGTTGGGTTTTTCAGATGAGGATTTGACACCAAAAGGAAGGAAGCATAATGATGTTCTGCTTGTCTCGATTGAATGCAGGGGCACCACTATGGCTCATGTGCTGGTAGATACTGGGTCTTCATTGAATGTTCTGCCGAAGAAGGCGTCAGACCTGTTGGATTGCGAGGGTCTAACTCTAAAACCTAATAACATTGTGGTAAGGGCTTTTGACGGATCAAAGAGAACGGTGCACGTGGAGGTAGACATCCCTGTCAAAGTGGGTTCTCAGACTTTTGGGTCCACTTTCTATGTGATGGATATCAGGCCGTCGTATTCTTGTTTGTTGGGTCGTCCTTGGATCCACAAGGCTGAGGCAATCACCTCCACACTCCACCAAATGCTGAAGTACCCAGTGAAGGAAAAATCGTCATAGTGCGGGGTGAAAAAGAATATATGGTGAGTCACCTCAACTCCTTCCGCTACGTAGAGATGGACGAGGAATTCACCGAAACGCCTTGTCATAATTTTGAAGAGGTCCCTCAGATCTTGGCTTCGACTGAAACTACCAGCAAAAAACCTCCTTTGAAGATGGCTTCTCTCAAGGATGCCAGGGTTGTGGTTGAAGAAGGTGGGTGTGCCAATTGGTGTCAGCTCCCTGATTTCACTCATAAAACTGACAACTTTGGTTTGGGATTTACTACAGGGGCTCAAAGGGCCGTTAGACGCGCTCGGGATGGAGGACCTACCCTACGCATCAACAATTTTGGGATCAACGCATTTGAAGACAGTGAAGAGGACTCAGACATTGATAGCTGGATCTACCCTACTACCAACGGTGGACCGAGTAACTAGACGGCTAGGGATTTCATACCTGTTTCTTTTATTCCGCAGTAATTGACTTGTTTGTTTTAAGATTTGTAATAAACAATTTAAAACTTTACGGCCCTGTGCCTTGCCCGAGGCACATTGGCTTTGCTTGTGAGGGTTATTATTTGTCATTTCATATATCATTAATAAAGCATTGGACGTTTCTTGCATACAAATTTTGCACTCTCTGTTTTTCTTTTCTATTTTCACTTTATTAAAACAGTTATTCTCTTACACACACTCACGTATCATAATGCCGATCTGTATCCACTCTGGATCCCATTGATAACAGCTCTGCTATTTCCAGTTATGAATTCAAAAATCCGGTCAACCAAGCCTAGAACGAAGGTGAGGATGATTGTGAGGTGCCTGGAGAACTTGCTAGACTACTACAGCAGGCAGAAAGGTCCATACAGCCTCATGAAGAGCCGGTTGAGACAGTGAACTTGGGTACTGAGGAAGACAAAAAAGAGGTTAAAATAGGTGCGAATCTGGAGCTTAGTGTCAAACAGAGGTTGATACAGATGTTGCACGAGTATGTTGAGATCTTCGCCTGGTCCTATGAAGACATGCTTGGTTTGGACACTGATATTGTGGTACATCGTCTGCCGACTAAAGAAGACTGTCCTCTGGTTAAACAGAAGGTCTGTCGTATGCGTCCCGAAATGTCAGAGAAGATCAAGGCAGAGGTTATAAAACAGTTCAATGCAGGATTCTTAGTTGTCACTCCGTATCCACAGTGGGTTGCTAACGTTGTTCCGGTACCTAAGAAGGACGGTAAAGTACAGATGTGTGTTGACTACAGAGATATGAACAGGGCAAGTCCCAAGGTTGACTTCCCACTTCCTCACATCGATGTTCTGGTCGACAACACCGTGCAACACAAAATCTTCTCCTTCGTGGATGGTTTCTCTGGCTACAACCAGATCAACATGGCTCCTGAAGACATGGAGAAGACAATCTTCATTACACAGTGGGGCACCTTCTGCTACAAGGTGATGCCTTTTGGGTTGAAAAATGCTGGAGAAACTTATCAGCACGCTATGGTCGCTTTGTTCCACGACATGATTCACCACGAGATCGAAGTTTATGTTGATGACATGATAGCCAGGTCTCAGACTGAGGAAGAGCACCTTGATCATCTCCAGAAATTGTTTGACAGGTTGAAGATGTATAAGCTGAGGTTGAATCCGAACAAGTGTACCTTCAGGGTAAGATCTGGTAAGCTTCTGGGTTTTATCGTCAGTGACAAGGGTATTCAGGTAGACCCTGTGAAGGTAAAGGCCATACAAGAGATGCCGGTTCCCCGCACAGAGAAAGAGGTTAGAGGTTTCTAGGGACGCCTGAATTATATCGCCAGGTTCATTTCACATCTGACTGCTACTTGTGAGCCAATCTTAAAGCTTCTGAAGAAAGATCAAGTGGTAAAGTCGAATGATGAATGCCAGACCGCTTTCAAAAGAATCAAAGAATACCTTCAAGAACCGCCAATTCTGATGCCTCCAGTTGAAGGAAGACCTTTGATATTATACTTGACAGTGCTAGACAATTCAATGGGGTGCGTGCTGGGGCAGCATGACGAGTCCCATCGAAAAGAGCATGCCATTTATTAACTTAGCAAAAAGTTTACCGACTGTGAGACTTGATACTCATTGCTCAAGAAAACTTGTTGCGCTTTGGCATGGGCTGCTCGCCGACTGAGACAGTATATGCTGACTCACACAACCTTATTGATATCAAAGATAGATCCGATCAAGATTATTTTCGAGAAGCTCGCTCTCTCCGGAAGGATAGCAAGGTGGAAAATGATCTTAACTAAGTACGACATACAATATACAACCCAAAAATCTATAAAGGGGAGTGTATTGGCTGATCATTTGGCTCATCGGGCCATGGATGACTACCAGTCCATGAATTTTGAGTTCCCGGATGAGAATATCATGTTAGTGACTGACTACGAAAAACCTGGACCAGATGAAGGACCCGAGGAGGGATCTCGATGGTCTATGTATTTTGATGGAGCCTCGAACGCACTAGGTAACAGCATTGGCGTTGTAATCATATCTCCCGAGGGCTGTCATACTCCGTTCACTGCCTGCTTATGTTTTAACTGCACCAACAACATGGCGGAGTATGAAGCATGTATCATGGGTCTTCGAGCTGCTATTGACCTGAGGATTAAGTTCTTAAGTGTATTCAGAGATTTTGTTCTGGTGATAAGTTAGATCAAAGGAGAGTGGGATACGAAGCACCCGAATCTCATTCCTTACAAAGAGTATGTATTGACATTGGTCCCACACTTTGAGGAGGTACCATTTGAACATTTACCACGAGAAGAGAACCAGTTGGCGGACGTGTTAGCTACCATGTCTTCTATGTTCAAAGTTAGGTGAGACAACTAAGCTCCCCAGATTACCATCGAGAGGTTGGATGAACCAGTACAGTGCTGTGAGATCGACACCGAAGAAGTGGTAGAGAAACCCTGGTTTCACGAAGTTAAAAGGTATCTCGAGGATCCAGAGTATCACGAAGGGGAATTTGTCAACGATAAGAAGTTTCTGAGAAGGTTCGCTGCAAAGTTCTTCCTCAGTAATGGAATCCTCTATAAACGCAACCATGACTCCACACTATTACGGTGTGTAGGCAAGAGAGAAGCAGAGAGGATCATGACAAATCTACATGAAGGCACTTTCGAAACCCATTCTAGTGGACATACCATGGCTAAGAAGATCCTACGGGCAGGATATTACTGGTCCACTATGGAAGCCGATTGTTATCAGCACTCTCAAACTTGTCATAAATGCTAAATTTATGCTGATAAGGTGCATATACCTCCAATTCCTCTAAACGTCTTGATAGCTCCGTGGCATTTTGCGATGTGGGGCATCGACATGATCAGCGAGATCAGACCTATTGCGTCTAACGGGCATCGTTTCATTATCGTAGCCATTGATTACTTTACGAAGTGGGTTGAGGCAGCTTCTTTTGCTACAGTAACTAAGAACATCGTAGCTCAATTTATCCGACACAATATGATCTTTCGATATGGTGTGCTACAGAGAATTATTACTGGCAATGGAACAAATCTTAATAACACAATGATCACCGAGCTCTGCAAACAGTTTAAAATACAGCATCATAACTCTTCTCCCTATCGGCCGAAGATGAATGGCGTTGTTGAAGCAACTAACAAGAACATCAAGAAGATTGTATAGAAGATGACGGTGACATACAAAGACTGGCATGAGATGTTACCATTCGCTCTTCATGGGTACCGTACCTCAGCACGGACGTCGACAGGGGCAACACCCTACTCTCTGGTATATGGCATGGAGGCAGTCCTACCCATAGAATTCCATATACCTTCTCTTAGGATTATGAAGGATGCGGGTTTGAACAAAGACGACTAGATCTAAACCCGACTTGATCAGTTAAACTTAATCGATGAGAAGAGACTTACTGCTATCTTTCATGGTCAGACGTATCAAAAGAGAATGATTAAGGCTTTTAACAAGAAAGTCAGGCGTCAAGAATATCAAGTCGGGGATCTAGTGCTCAAACGCATCATACTGCTGCAAGGTGATCCCAGGGGAAAATGGACCCCCAGTACGAAGGGCCGTTTATGGTTGAGAACATTTTCTCAGGAGGAGCTATGATTTAAACCACCATGGATAGTGACGACCTTCCTCATCCTGTCAATGCAGACATAGTGAAAAGATACTACGCATGATCAAAGACCCGCTAGGTTAACTGGCCTAGGCAAAAATAAGGGCTTCCCGGCGAACCAAAAGGGTTTGGGCAAAAGTAAGCGATGAAAATGAAAAAATCTGTACACCCGGAAAGTCGAAAACCCGAAAGGGAGGCTTGGGCAAAAAAGGGTATCCCAGTGGATTGAAAACCCGAAAGGGAAATCCAGGCAAAAGTTAGGGATTAAAGCGTATCACGATGTCTCATTGGATCATCTTGCAACCAGACTTCGATATCAGCTATCAAGCTCAGACGGCGCCAATCAATCTGATCAACCTTCGGCCAAGTAGAAAAGTGATGAGACGCTTGAAGATATAAAGACAATAGCAGAGTTGGAACCCAATGGGGCTATTTCACATAGCTGTTTTTCTTTCTTTTACACAAATTGTATAACTTCTCTCTTTCGGCGACATTCTCTTACTAGAACGTGAGCCTCTTTGTACAAAAATGCCTATTACAGGCCAATTTCAAAATTAATACAAGTCATTTTTACAAAACTTCAATTTGTTTCTTTTTCTCTTTCTGTTTTATTTTGCAAGAATGTCCAATGATTTATTTTTGATATATGCATTTGAAAATGATTACTGCTCATAAAGATCTACATAAGAAACAAAAGACAATTACTCGTAATTCCAGAAACAGGGAAAAAACAAGAAGTACCAAACCCGATGGTTCCTCTGCCCAACAGGTATCGGGATAGAGTCATGCTTGGGAATGTGATTATTGGTATACGCACTCCCCACAGAGTAAAAGTATCCAAGGGAATTAGATTCCCTAAAACAGGACATAATTACCCTTAACCGAGGTTCGTAATCGCAGGCGAGTCAATAAAACTTATTCCCCAAGCAGAGTTTATTTCTCCAGCAGAGCTCATCACTTCCAGCAACGAAATTTCATCCCCAACTAAGTTTGTTCCTCCAGATCGGAAGGTCTACCAACAGAGTATCTCTTCCCCTAAAGTCTGGTCCTCACAGAGTTATTTCTCCAGCACCTCTTCCCGACAGAATATTTGCGAATCTCCAGCAGCAGTCAGGGATTTATTTTCCTAGGCGCGAGCATACCCCGACAACATTTCATGAACATACATCATGACAGACGCATACATATCATATACAGCATAATCTCATTTATTTTGAGAACATCATCTCGCCCTACATTTCATGCATCGCATATAACTAACCCTGATATTTTTTCAGGAAAAGACGATTAGCTTCAATGAATCCAGCAGTTATACATGTCACATCTACAGACAACTAATGGAAAATCAGTTCCGGAAATCAAACAGGTCAACTAATCTACATCATCAGATCAAAGTAACCTTACCCAGGTTCCTTCTGAAGTTTTACACGAACTTATCCGAAAGTAACCTTACCCAGGTTCCTCCTGAAGTTTTACACGAACTTATCCTAAAGTAACCTTACCCTGGTTCATCCTGAAGTTTTACACGAACTTATCACAAAGTAACCTTACCCCAGTTCCTCCTGAAGTTTTACACAAACTTATAACCTTACCCCGGTTCATCCTGAAGTTTTACGCAAAATTATCACAAAGTAACCTTACCCTGGTTCCTTCTTGAAGTTCTACACGAACTTATCACAATGTAACCTTACCCAGGTTCCTATTCGGTTCAGATGCAATTTTACCCAAACTCCTCACGAAACAACCTTACCTAGGTTCCTTCTCACAGCCCTACTATCCAGGCTTTCATATCCAAGTAACCTTACTATCCAGGTTCCTTCTCCCTTATCTCCAGACAACAGTCCACAACACTGTAAGATCGGGACCTAATCAAACACAATTAGTTTTGCATTTCCCCAGTAAGTCGCGGTGCAACTTGTACACTGACCAGATATGTAGTTCACCTTCGGAGTTAATTCCCCAGTAGAGTAACGGACAACTGAATCTCCTAAAATTCTATATCTCCCAAGACAAATACCAACACTCCTCATCATATTCCTCCTCAACAACAGCAACAAGGACTCTCGTCAAAGGAATATCTCCGAAAATCCACATTCTCTAGATGGCATCTTTAAGCCCATCTCCGATAATTCGCTGTCGCATCCAGGATGGCATCTTTAAGCCCATCTCCGGCAATCTTCTATCATCCACATCCAAATGGCATCTTTAAGCCCATTCCGGATGTCACAAGTCGATTTCCACTACATGCGAGTGCAAATTTCTGGGCACTTTAGTGTTCAATCATCTTCCACCTTCAAATTACGAAAGGAAGACGAGCCAATCTACATCCTCAGGTTTAAGAAGATTGAACAGGGGCAGCTGTTGTACCCAAAATTTTTCCCTCTCATTTTACTCAATACATGTTCATTGAGATCCTCAATTTGCTCAAGGTTACCCAAGAGTGGACCAGACAAGCTCCCTCCTAAGGCAGTATACCCTAAATTCGAGTTTCTATTTTCATCAAGATGGGTGAACCATAAAGGCCTCAAATGCTTTCCAAGGTCCTAATATGTTCCCGAGATTCTCCATGTCAAGTTTCATGCCATGCATAAGAAGTTTGCTCAGTCAACTGCTTAGAGGCTTAAGAATCGAGTGTATTAGGTCAAAAGTCAACAGTGACCCACATACAGTTAAACTTCAAGATTTTTGGTCAGCATCAACATTTTGAAGTTATATCCATCATTTGATCAAGGTTTGATCATGATTCCTCAAGGGATGCTCCAAATTCATCAAAACCTAAAAGTTGCTAAATTAGGGTTTCTTAGTAAAAGTCAACCCAACTTTGACCAAGCATAAATTCTTCATACTTTATTATAAATTTTCCACCTAAATCTCATTTTGAAGAGGATACAATTCCCTACAACTCATCTTCAACTCACAAGCTCAAAATATGCACCCACAAAAAGATATGAATTTCTACATTATGGGTCATTTTAAAAAGTCAACAAAAATACCTTTTGGGTCCAAGCTTCATACATGAACATGGAAGATCCAATTGAGATTAAACAAAAAGGGTAGTTTAGGGGACATCCTAATATTTCTAAAAAGTCTAAGAACACACTCCTAGGGTCAAAATTGAGAGAGTTGTGCATTGTCAAAGTTGGCAATTTTTGGAAAATTGTCAAAAGTCAACATTGATCAAATTTGCATTTTTCCAAAGGGGCCATGTTTCCTTGATTGAAACATGTTTCTAATAGGACCCAAGACCCCTGAGCATTTCCACCTATTATTTTATTACTTTTATCATTTATTTTGATTTTTTATTCATTTAAATCAAAATAAATCAAATTAAATGGTAAAATAATGAAAATAAATAAAATCTTGGGATTTTTGTGCACATTTGGAGTCCATATACAGCTACCATGATGATCAATTCGTGAAAGGCTCATTAGGGTTGGAAAAGATTGGATTGAAGCTTGTTTTAGAAAGATATCATTCATGAAGCAAATCAAATCCAATTTTCACAATTCTCAAAGATATGATACAATTTTGTTGACCTAATTCAGTCTACTATAAGTGCATAACAATTGCAGATCAAAAACACAGGGATTGGAGGCGTGAAACAGCAAGAAAGAAACCAAAATTTTGCAAGAAAAGTGTGAGACCTATCTTTGTCTACAGGCTAATTCAAGCCAGTCCAACGTTTCCAATCGATTCCTGGACATCTCAGGAAGCTAACAACATCATTTGTAAGCCTCAAATCATCCAGAAATCGTCCCCAAAAACATCACGGTTTGCCCTAAAACTCAAACTCGATTTCAATGTTTTACGCATCCTAAACACATGCTAATAATATATTTGTGTTTATCATCTTGTTTGCAAGCTACCTGTATCCTTTAATTGCATTTACCGCGCAGGAATCCATAGTTTCCATTGTTAGGGTTTCTGAGATGTTTTTAGGACTTTGTAATATAGGAAAAATTAGGCCAAGAAAATGATACCATGATGAAACCACCGGCTGAAAATCATTGAACAATGAAGTCGCCACCGAACGTCTTTTGTCTCGCCGAAAGGGAAAGGTAAACATCGAGAAAACCTGGAAAGGGAGAAATCACGGTCTTTCGACCGAGAGATCGGGTAAGGGAACGTGAGGGGAAGGTGTTAGCACCCCACACGCCCGTAGTACTCTACGATATCCACTCTTGTTGTCTAATCTAAATGGGTGTGGTCAAATTCTATGTCTATGGCTTAAAACTGAAAAGGGAATGCATGCAAAAGAAAATAAAATAATGTAGGGAAAATAAAAGTTGTGCTCGGTTGGGCCCTACCCCAATGCCTACATATCCCTTTTAAGGAATCAGAGCAGCCGTAGTTCGGCTTATGTGTTTTGGTTGGTTTGTGTTTTTTAATTAAGACATACAAAAACAATTAAGATGGCAAAACATCAAGAAACAACGAACAAATGAGAGGGCAAAACATCGGTTAAGTAATAGCGAAGTAACATGTCAAAGATGGCGAATCATCAAATGGTAAATGAATGACAAAACATCGCACCTAGCAATGATATTGGGAATCAAAGTAGGATAACAAAATGTGCGATGGCGAAACATCAGCTTTAAACAAATGTGCGATAGCGAAACATTGGTTAAGTAATAGCAAAGTAATATGTCAAAGATGGCGAAACATCAAATGGTAAATGAATGACAAAACATCACACCTAGCAATGATATTGGGAATCAAAGTAGGATAACAAAATGTGCGATGGCGAAACATCGACTTCAAACAAATGTGAGATGGAGAAACATCGGCAAAGAGATAACAAAGATATCATGGTAGAGATGGCAAAACATCACACCTAACAATGATATTAAGAATCAAAGTAGGATATAAAAATGTGCGATGGCGAAACATCGGCTTCAAACAAATGTGCGATGGCGAAACATCGGCTTCAAACAAATGTGCGATGGCGAAACATCGGCAAAGAGATAACAAAGATATCATGGTAGAGATGGCGAAACATCAATAAGACGGATGGCAAAACATTACACCTAACAATGATATTGGGAATCAATGTAGGATAACAAACATGTGCGATGGCGAAACATCGGCTTCAAACAAATGTGCGATGGCGAAACATCGATTAACCAGGGAAGATTGATTTGTATCTTTTACTTTGAAAAAGGGTTTTAGTTTATTAGAGGTGTTTTATGATTTGCCAAGGAAACAATTTTTTTTTAAGATGCAAAATGAAAAAGAAGGAAAAACAACTAAGGGAAACTATCCTAGCACTATCCCTAGTGTTATCATATAATGGTTGACCCTATGGTTGAGGTTAAAGGAAAATCCTATCCTATGTTAGCATACATGGATTCCTACCTTAATTAACATGTCAAAGGAAGTTTAACAAAACTATCCTATAGGAAACAGGCAATGAGAGTGAAGTCGTGATCTCAATTTCTAAATTGAGTGACTCATCGATCAACAATTAAAGAAAAAAACAATAAACATCCTATAGGGAACATGCACTGAGAGCGAAGTCGTGATCTCAATTTCTAAATTGAGTGACTCATCGATCAATCAACAAAGAAACAAATACAAGCACAACACATATAGCAAATGAAGTGTTGAATGCCTGCTACAGGTCTTTAAATAGCGACTTCGAGCGCACGCTCTTTATTTCCTGCTTCTTACTTCTCATGATCTCTAAAAAGCGATAAATGTAATATTACAACAAATGTCCTAAAACCATACTAAACGGATAATAAAAATCCGCAAAAACCAAATCAATGCATGGCGAAATCTCGGAGGGCACCGCAAACTAGCATCAACAAAAAATAGCGCCAGAAGCGTGAACAACATATGCAAGCAAAGCGTATCCCTCACCAAAGCGAATGGTATCCAAATTGCTTCTCAAAGCATACACATCTCACAAAATTTGTTAGTAGATAACAACAAAATCAAATGCGATAATGACAATTAGCAATATGCACAAAAATGAAGCATGAATATGTACAAGTCAAAGCAAACAAGTAAAGGGAGCCTAACATAGTATTCCGGACAACAACCTCTTACTCATGAAAATAGGTGCAAAAACTGGTTTAGAAACATCCAAACTTGCGATAGAAGTGAAGAAATGCTCAAATAAGTATAACAATGCATTATTCACAAACTAAAACTCAATGCACATGCGAAATACAAGTTCCGGACAGCATTACACACATTTTGAAATTCATCATAAATCGATTTGGAAATCAAAGTTTTAGTGCATTAATCTTGAATATTAGCATGAGATGGTTATCCGATATTTGCACATAAACATGTAACCTCAAGATTGATCTAAAAATCAAGAATTTAAGTCTAAAAACCACATGAATTTAATGTATCAAAATTTAATCAACAAATTGCAAATTAACTCCAATTCATGAGTTTATGTATTTATGTCAAAAGTGTGATGAATAGGAATCAACTTACAATTTGTCAAACGCAAAAGTTATGAATCAAAATGTATTCCGATACGCTAAATTCACAAAGTTTTCAAGCAATTAGTTAAAATTAAATGATATTACTTGACATCAAAGTATGAGTTAACACACAAAAAGTATCACAATTCAACAATGAAACACAAGATAATGTGCAAAAAATTTGAATCAAAAAGTTAGAAAATTAATCGAAAAGCATCCAAAATCAACCGCAAAAATTAAGGCGACATAGAAACATGCTAACGGTTCTAAAATCAACTTGGTTCGGCCAAATTCCATTCTGGAATGTGATTTTTTTATCTGCTACAGTAGCAGAAAAACGGAACAAAATTTGTCCGAATCAAAAAAAATACCCGCGTGATAGATTTTGGATGGCTTAAGAAAATCGATTTTCATTAAAGAAAGTCGGAAAAACTCAATACGGATCAAAAGTTAGAGCAAAAACACCAATTATGTCAAACTTTGTCGTTTACCAAGTATTAAAATATTTTCTATCAAACTCAATAAAACTTACTTCAAAAATGTTTAGCAATGACATTTGAGTCCATTAGAAATTACCTCAATTTATTGAGATGGCAAGCAACAAGTAATCAACCAAAAATTGATAAAAGTTTAGTTTATGTCAAGAATTAGTAACTTGAGATCATATGCAAACATGCATTTCAAATGCACAAAAATATTAATGATCATCAACCAAAAATAATTTGAAACATGTAGTAGAACTTGAAAATCAAAGATTAGGCATAAGCTACACTAATTGTTAGTTTATGTTACAACACCTAAATCAAATATAGTGTTAGAATCTATCTAACCAAAACTATTAACAAATTCTACATCAAGAATTAGAAACTAGTGTTAATCTAATCAAAAGTTCAAAATCTCAAATTAATGTTAGTGCTAACTAGTTTTCTATAGGTAATTCAATTTAAACACTAGTCTAACTATATCTAGTGCTAAAAATCAACACAACAACACTATGTCAATTTCAAGTTACAATCAAAATCAATTTCTCAAGTTCAATTAATCACTTATTTCAATAAGCAATTCAATAAAATGGTATTAAATTCTCAATTCAAATCAATTCTCAACAATTAAGTCTCAATTATATAATTAAAACCTCAATCAACACGAAACCAAGAAAAATCACTTATTCCAAAAAATCACTTATTTCAAAAAGCGCTTAATTCAAGAAAACTCACCGATAGAAGTGAAGAGGAGGCTTAGGTATAGAAATCGCAATGATCGGATCAACAATCGGAGAATAATTGCACTTGATCTTGACTTTTGGATCTTGATGAAGTTGTTGTTGTGTTCTTGATGAAAAAGGTGTAGAACCTTGATTTGATCTTTGAGAGAATTGAGAGAAAAATTTTACTTGTTTTTTGGAGATTGGTCCATTATGAGAGAAATTGGAGTAAAAAGAATATATATTATGGGCTTATGTGAGTGAATTTGGTTAATGGGTCTCAAATGTTCATAAATATTAATGCAGAATTTTAATTCACTTGAGTGCAACACGTTTCGGGCAAATTCGCGGGAATCTCGGTGCGACTTTCGAAGTTGAAATGTGAAACTAAACTGTAGCCAACATCGATAGAAACATCTTTTCTGAAGATGAGCTTGATCGGATAAACGGTGATTTAGTTATGATTTTTTGAAGTTTCGTCTCAGATAAAAATATTTCTCGGTTCAGAATTTTCAAACGCATTGCGCGCGCTTCAGACCAAAAACGAAGGCCTTCAGGATACCGCTCGAATTGGAAAGCTGAAATAAATATTTAACCAACTCAATTTATGAACAAATGCCACTCGAACCGGCTCGATACAATAAGAATCGACTGAGTTATGATTTTCTGAAGATGAAGCCGGTGAACATTTGTCACAATTTTCTCGTGCGAATATATTTGATAAATTCATATATTCGAAGACTCTCTGGGTAGAATTGGCTTTCGGCCGTGAGATATGAAATGTAGATGACATCAAGACGGAACTTTAGTCACTGAAACGGGTTCAAAATGATAAACGGTCTTCGAGTTATGAATTTTTTATTGTGCGAAAAATGCACTTTCAACACCTTTTTCTTTGTATTTTTCACGATATAACTTCCAAAAGAACCGCGTAACCGGAGACTTTCCTTTGAGAATTAGCTTTTGGTCCGAACACAAAAATTGAAGAGAACATCGAGACGGTTTCAAAGCTTCATGAATCAACCCAAAACACCATTCCAAGCTGGAGATGCGAATTTTCAAACTTTGATAAGTAAAAACACTGTTTCCAATTTGCACTGTTTTAAATTCACCGAAAACACCTGAATCTTCCACAACTCAAACATGCGTTGAAAAAATTATGAGGGCTTTGTTGTGTTGATCAAATACCTTTATTACATGAATACGGAACCAATGAGATGCATGCATGTGTATATTCAAACAAAGTATAAGTCAATCAACATTAAAACAAAGAGGGCAAATTTTGGGGTGCAACAGCTGCCCCTATTCAAATATCTTCAACATGATAAGTGAGAAAAGTGACAACTTTCGAACGTTCAGGGTTGAAGATGATTGAATACAAAAGAACCCAAAAGTTTACACTCTTGAAGAAGAAAGAAAAAGAAGCAGAAAACCCCCAAGACATGCGTTAGAATGAAGCTGTAACGCCGGTTGAAACAGAACAAAAACAAAGAAGAGTAGACGCAACTAAACTTCCGGACAAATGTGCCAGGGCAAAACTGGGCTTCAAAAAGGAGGAGATAAAACTCAAACCATAGAGTATAGGTGAAACTAAACTCTGGACAAGAAAGCGTACGCGAGTGAGGAGGCAAAACTCTGAGCTCGACCCAATGCAAAAGTGGCTAGAGTGCGTGATTCTAGGAGCACTTGCTAATCTCAACTAAGATAGACAGTATGAAGGAACTGAAAGAATCTCAAAAATGAGGAACAAAAGCGAGACGAAACTCGACTCAACGACCAGTTAGATGAAACTAAACTAGATGAGTACCAGGACGAAATTGGATTTCACGCACGGGTAACGAGGCGAAACTCAACCCAAAGCGAAGTGATGAGAGTGCATGTTTCTCAGAGCATCTGCTGGTCTCAGATCAATAGATAAACAATGAAGAAAACTGATAGAAGCATCCAAGGAACAAAGGAGACATATTTCAGACCAGGGACGTAGTACAAACACTGCACTCGGTAAACGAACACCATCAAAAAGTCCATGGTAGGAAAGCAAAAACGAGACGAAACTCGACTCAACCACTAGTTAGACGAAACTAAACTAGATGAGTACTAGGAAGAAACTAGATTTCATGCACAGGCGACGAGACGAAACTCGACCCAAAGCGAGGAGATTAGGGCGTACACCTAAAAACCTGCTGAAAGCGAATATCAGGGTGAAACTGGTATTCGAAAAGGTGCGCCAATAGATATCGGAATGAACCAGAGAGGGTAGTGAAGACTAAACCCGAGAAGACCGCGCCAGGGTGAAACTGAACTACAGTCAAGAGTAGACACTCAAACAAACAAATGATTGACGTCAAAAGGATATTGGAATAGGGGGGGAAAACTGAGATTATGAGGACAAAGACCTCGCTGGGGACTAAATCTGACGTATTAGCAAATCACTGGGGATGACGGAAATAATAATGGCTTATGTTCCGATGTATGTTGGAATTCTTTTTATAGCGCAATGCTCCATATAATGGAAATTCTACGCGTTTTGGTAGATGCAACATAATGATGCATGTTTAAAAGTTTCACTAGGGAATGGCTAATTGAGAAGCCAATAACCAAGAAGTTAGGATCTGACATGACTTGCAAAAATAAATTGCAAAATCCTAAGGAGAGGGAGAAAATATGGGGAACCACTAGAGAGGGAACCTTGAAGAGATGAAGCTTCGTGGGGAATAACAACCGAGCAACTAGTAGAAACGGGCCACAAACATTGAGGGGAGCTGCAAAAATAAATTGTAAACTCCTAGAGAAGATCATATCGACACTGTAGCTTTTGGAGAAGATTAGACATTGAGGGAGAAGATCAGGGCAAGACTGTAATCTCTGGAAAAGACGGCGTGCGACCGTGTTGAGGACGACACCAAGACAACAAACCCGACGTGAGGGGTGAAAACCTTTGCTAGGGGAACAAAGTTATACTGAGGATACAGGACTTCACCGGGGATGCATAACTCTATTGAAGATTGTTGTTGGAGAAAGATTTTTTGAATGCAACTAATCACACAGTATCGACCTTACTGGGGATAAGGGAAGATCTTAACATAAAGATGCCCCGGTCAACAAATCGGCTGGGAAGTGAGAGGTCATGGCGGGGGTCCTCGATTGGCAATTCGGTTGGGGAGTTAAAATCTCTTCAGAATGTGAGTTCCTATTTAAACGACTCCAATGGGGATATGTGACGTATCCAAACTTGAAGTCTTAGAATGAAGCTTTTGAAAGAAGATTCTTGGGGCAACAAAACTTTGTTGCGGAAACGAAACTTCACTAGGGATAGGGCAAAGATCCTTGAACCTTCGGTATTCAACCGTAAAATAGACTATGAAGATAGTCAAACAATATCACTTTACTGGGGAAATGGAAATCTCAACCAACATCAACCCTACTGAGGATAATAAAAGATTTTTTTTTTGATATTGAAATGCCCCAAGTCACAAATTAAATGGGAAAATGAGAAATTCAGAACGCGAACTTCAATGATACCTCAAATCGGAAGATAAACTCAACTAGGAATAGTCTCTGTTAAGAAACGAGATAATGCTCATCCAGACTTGGTTGGAGAATGAAGGTATCCAGAACCTTATCCGCCTCGAGAATTCCTCACATGATAATGCTGAGGAGAAGCAACCCTGCAGGGGATTTCCATCATTAACATGCTTCCCCAGAATAGTGGAATTTTGAGAAATCGATCCTTAACTTGTCTGCCCCAGCATGGAGAAATGAAAAGACCAGTAACCACATGCCGAACCCTGATAAAAATTCGCAAAATAAATTGTAAATTCTTCTAGAGAAGATCATATCAGAACTGACTTTTGTTCAATAAGTTGTCAATTTATCACTGGGGATAACTTCCTGGGGAGAAAAATGCAAAAATAAATTGCACTGCAGAAGAAATATTGACCTATGTCTCACCTCTTAACCTTTTGGGGAAAAGATTCAGTATCTCCTTCCACGGATAAAGAGAACATTGCTGGAAGTCGGGTCCCTACAAAAAGAACTCTGGTCGAGAATAAGACACTTTTGTAGGAGAGACTCAACAAGATATGCTATTGCTGGAAGTAAGAGAATCTTCAGCTCCACTAGGAAATAAAGATACGCTTCAATCAGAACAAAATCTTGATATAATTCTTTATCCTGGGGCTAGGAACCACAATAGTGTACTCTTTTAGGGAAGAAACACTTATCAACATCCCGGATTGAGATCTACTGGGAAAAGAGAGCATTTGTGAATAACACTTTTGATGAAACAACTCTATTGGAGAAATGAGCGTTCCTGGATAGTAGATTTCTTGATAAGGCAACTTCACAGGGGAGATGAGGATTTCCGAGTAAGGGATATCTGAAGGCAGCTCCGCTGGGGGAAAAGAGATATTTTTCATAAGAGATCTTAGCCAATGGTCTTCACTGGAGAGATAAAATAAACCTCAACACAAATCAGCTGGGAGAATGAAAATTCCCGAGAACAAGATCTCCAATAAGGCAGCTCCATTGGGGAATGAGAAATCTTTGAACAAGAGATCCTCATGAACAGCCTCCTCTGAGGGAGGGAGATAATGCTCCCATGACTTTGCTAGGAAACAGAAAAGACTTCAATAGTCTTTACTGGGGATAACAAAATATTCTCAACATAACTAACTTCAAACCATGCTTCTGCCATGGGGAGATTAGAGAATTCTTGAACAAGAAATCTTTATGAATTGACTTCATCGGGGAACAAGAGAAATTTCTGAAGGAACTCTCGACTTCAGTTGGGGATGAGAACACTCCATTTTTACTAGGCGACCAGGAAGACGAAACTTCAAGCACTTGGGGGATACGACTCTCTTAGTTTGAAATTCTAACTAGTCGATCCTTAAAACTATATGCTTTGGGAGATTCCCTGGGGAGCAACAGAAGCTTCAGATCTCCGTAGAAACCCTCAATTAATCTCAAATAAATTTGATCTTCCTGAAATGACATCATCGGTGAATAAGAAGATATTCAATCAAATCTTTAGTTAGGGTAATGATGTTGTGCTCCGAGGAATAGATATTCTCTTGGGAGAAGTAGAAACTTCAGTGTCTCTTCGGGGGAAACGATCCAAGTTAGGGTTACCTTAATCCTCTTGAAAGATGTTGCTCTGGTGACATAGAATTACGCAGATACTCAAAGAACATGATAATTTTATGTGAAATAGATCACTGAACATGCCCCAGTTAGTGTGACAACTTTTCTGGAGAGGGTCCTTTTATCTTGAGATAATCTGCCCCAGATTATTCGAGCTCTGGATAATTCTCTGACACAACAGGTCTATGGATAGATTTGTTAAACTTCGACGTAACCTCTTCAGTTTGACCAACCTTTGAAGATATTCTCCTCGAGAGGACTTCCCGAGATCTGTGCTGAGAATAACACTCTTGACTTCAATTAGAGATAAAGATCTCAACTTCTTGTGAAGGAACAACAATACCGAGACTTAAAATTTTGATGAGCTAAGGATAACAATCCAGACTTCTTGTCATGCTCTTCAAATTCAGAAGTTGTTTAGCCTACGATTGGACTTAACCTGATCAACTCTGAGGTGGAGAAATGCCCATGCATAATGCCTTGCCCCAGTCTATAGGGTTGTTAAAGAACTTTCCTTGAAAGGACTTCCTGAGATTTGTACCACCCAGATAAACTGCCCCAGTGTTCCAAACTTTGAAATACGTCCTCTGACTAATCAAAATTAGAAGTGGCATCAATAAGTCTTTGGTAACGGACCCTGATCACTCGACGCTTTGAGAGATTCGTCGAATCTCGACATCACTGCCCCCAGATTGACGAAGTTTTGAGAGTCAATGGATCTTGACTTGATTTTTCCAGATTAGCAGAATCTTGGCAAACCATTTCTTTACCTTATTCTCACAGAGGAATGAGAAGTTCACGGAGTTTGAAAGATAACACCTTCTTAGGATGATTGACTTATGTCCTCAAAACCAGCTAGTACACAATCATACTTCTCAACTCGAACTGCTTTATGCGCAAGCAGATGCTTGACAAAAATTGTCCTTTGGGACCAACTAGGAACGATATAACATTGTTCAATCAGATATTTGGGGGCAGAAAAAACTTCCACACAATCATCAAACAAAAAGCTTTTATCAATCTCTCATACCAGTCTTCTTTAATTCAAAGGAGTAGCTAGAAAGCATGCCTCAGATTAAGATCATTCTTTTCAACAGATCCCTGAAGCAATTCATCCCTCGGGATAATCAAACTCTTTATCCGATGCTCATTATGCAAGTTCGCTTGATGTTTAAGCACTTTTTCATATGCAAAAAATGTTTTATCCTATGAATGATAAATCTAATGCAAATCATATATTTGTCTTGAAGTTAGAAAACTTTTTATTGAAAATATGTTGAAACATCGAAATTTTATGTACAAAGAAAATAAAAGAGGGAGTGATACCAACTCAAAAGTTTTAAGCAAGTATCCTAGGAGTCAGGTTACCGTATTCTCGTAACAGTTTTTCTTTTGAATTAACCCATGCTTCAATTAGGACTTTTAAGGGTTCTAACGTGGCCTTGTTCACGGTTTTTAGAAAAAAAGATTTAAGGATCAAAATTTTTTTTGGTGCCCACCCATTCTCCATGATGTTCTCCAGTCCTAAATTCAGTTAACTTGACACGATCATTCATCTCTCAAAAGGAAATTTGATATGGTTGAGGAACCACAACAATTTTTGGACACGACAATCACCTAACCTTTGGTTTTTGGGTGTTTGATCACACGACTTTTCTTTTGATGAGGATTTTTATTCGATAATCCTTTTTTGCCTTAAATTTTTTTCACTTTCCCTAACTTTTTCCTGGACAAATTCTTTTTTTTTTGAATTTCAATTTGGAAGTCCAGCGGGATGCCCTAACTTTTGCCTAAGCGACTTGTTTTCAAGTTTCGACTTAGCGGGGCTTTTTGTTTCTTTCTCATTCATAATTTCCCTTTTGAACAAGTTGTGTGACCCTAAGTCTTTGAACTTTTTTTAGAGGAAAGTGACTGTCTCATTCTTTGGTCGGCGAGGGATAACCATTATTGTATCGATTCAATCTCGACCTCGGGATTTTGTGAGGAAATAACCATTGTTGTTTTGATCTTTTCCCGACCTCATAATGTGAGGGATAAGGTGCATTAATCCTCAGATGGGACACTCCTTCTGAAATTTGAATGCTCGATTAGATTAATTGAACATCTACCTTGCCCCGGGTTAAAAATAAGGGCTTTTTCTTAAACATAAAAGAAACTCCTACTTCGAAGGCTCAGAGGGTTTAACGAGGGTCTAACTCCCTTATATCTCTGGTGTTTGGGGATTGAAACAAGGCTTGTACATCGTCAGCAAGGTTTTTACTTGAAAGCATACCATTTGAGATTTCAGGTAAATTTTCATCATCCTCCCTCCAGAGTTATTGTTTTTTAAACAGGAGTTGAATATCAAAAACATAGTAAAACAAATAAGAGTGATAACGAATGGATTAATTCAAGAAAAAACATATTCAATGCATTATGATTAACTTTCAAAAAGATGAGCAAGTCTGCATACAAGAAAGTGCCGAACAAAACAATTAAGATTGCAAATGAGAATGCAAATAAAATTTGAAATTTACATGTTGAGGAGACTAGTCTCCGTATGAACTGATTGCTTCAAATGATCTTCGGCAACCTCGAGGTTCACTTGTGTAAGAGATTCCCCATCTGATATGAACACAACAGTCTCTGAATTGATCCAAGCTTGGATTTTAATTCTGGATGATAAACTGTCTTCAACTGAATATCTGAGTGCCCTAGGATATACTCACCAAAGATTTCTTAAAAGAGAGGGGGAACGATGTACCAAATGAAAAGTTCGAAATGGTCCACCACATTAGAAATTAGACTTTGGAAAAGACGCCAGGCAAGAGCTGGACTTTACTCAAACCTCTTGCAATCTTCAACGTTACGACTAAATTCCCCAGAATGAGAGACACGTCTAGCATTTGCATCAGAAGAGAGAATAATCAACTGAATAGTCCCAAAGCACAAAGCTTAATCAGATGAATTCCCAACAGACGATAAAGTGCCAGTATGTAAGACATTGAGATGGTATCAACATAATTCTCAATCGTATTCTATCTTTTTTGCTTAAACTTTGCCCCATGGATTCACCTGGGGAACATACACTGACTGCTATAGAGAAGATCAGGTGGCCCAAAATTGTAGAGAGTGTGCTTGATTGAATAATTGGGTGCCCCAATGTGGTAACCATATCTGTTGTTGGTATCATGATCATGAATGGAATTTGTAGACGGTACTGAAGTACAGAGCCCAACCCACTGAAGCTCAAACAAGCGTGGAAATAAATGAGAATGAAGCACTGGGATGGGATCAATATCACTTTCCAGACCTATTATGCCCTCGTTGATAAAATAAACCTCTTGAATTCAACTGGAAAATATGAACCATCTGCTGATAAGAAGTTCCAAGCGCTTAAGATAGTGGATGAAATCCACAAGGCACTCCATGGTTTGAAAGAAATCCCAAAAGATGAGCAGAAGAGAATAACTCGCGCTGCAACAGTCGGTGTGGGACTGTTGACGCTATCATCAAGACTTCCATGACCTGACTCAATTGGGTCTTCAACTGAATGTCTTCCTTCTCAAAGAGTTCCCAATCACGGGCCATGGCTTGCATGTATCCCAAACAACTCCATCTGAATTTTCATCCCAGCGAATACCCCATGAATGTTTTCCATAACTGACCTCCGAACACGTGACATCAAGAGTTCAAGTTTGTATATCTGAAGAGAATACCAGGTCTGAATAAGAATCTCCAACTCTCAGTACCTGTTATGAATGCATGAATATGCATGAAGCGCGTGAGTGGATGCAATTCCAGGTTCGATCATTTCCAAGGAACTCACATGATTTTAAATTTGATTTTAAACCAGTAAAAGATGAAAAAGTGCAGCACAAAGTTGACAAGCATGGTTCCTTGGAAATGAAAAGAACACGTGTGTTAAAATGAAGTTAACAGCTTATGTGTGCAAGAACACAGGATCAAGGTTCCATAAATATGGAAAATGACTGCACTGTCTCTAGACTGAATGATGAACATCACCGGATCAAAGGTACGACATCACCATGGAACACAAAAGAGCCAAGTACCAAACAAATCAGCAACTGTATGAGATCAAAATCTCCCGGTCACAAAAGGTAGTTGTTGAACTTCCGAAATAAACAGACATTCCCAGGTGCAAAATCCAGAGAAAAACCGAGAGAACACATGGTCACCGACAGTATCAAGTCACCATCAAAAACACCCAGTAACTATCAGAACATGGTCATCAACAAAACTCAAGTCAACAACATAATCAAAGTCACCGTCAAAACTAGAGTCACCGTCACAACACAAAGTCACCAACAGTACCTGTACCTATAAGAAAAGTTTTCCCGCCCCTCTCACGGGTGTAGTCTAGGTCAAGGTAAGGTTAAAAGCCAAATCAGAGTACAAGAGCTCGAATGTCGGTATCATCATACGATAACACCTATCTGAACTACCTCTGAAGTCATGGATCTCATGGTCAGGTCTACAAAGCATCTGCCTCATAGCTTCCATGGCCACTCTATTCCTAGTTCCTATGGAATTCACTCATAGCCTGGGTACGAGTCCTTTTACCTCATGGAACAACCCACCAACCAAGAAATCCATAATCCAAACAGTCCAGCCAAATCTAGTATGCAGAAAGTAAAGCACACATAGGATGCAATGCAAACAGATACATTTGCAAAGCGGTAAAATAAACACCCAAAAAGAAAACAAACAAGAGCTAGGATCGACTCCAGGATGGACCAGCAAAAGGTCAATCTGTCCCCAGTGAAGTCGCTAGCTGAAACCACCGGCTGAAAATCATCGAACAATGAAGTCGCCACCGAACGTCTTTTGTCCCGCCGAAAGGGAAAGGTAAACATCGAGAAAACCTGGAAATGGAGAAATCACGGTCTTTCGACCGAGAGATCGGTTAAGGGAGTCTGTTACGCGAGGGGAAGGTGTTAGCACCCAACACGCTTGTAGTACTCTACAATATCCATTCTTGTTGTCTAATCTAAATGGCTATGGTCAAATCCTATGTTATGGCTTAAAACTGAAAAGGGAATGCATGCAAAAGAAAAGAAAATAATGTAGAGAAAATAAAACTTGTGCTCGGTTGGACCATACCCCAATGCCTACGTATCCCTTTTAAGGAATCAGAGCATCCGTAGTTCGGCTTATGTGTTTTGGTTGGTTTGTGTTTTTTAATTAAGATAGACAAAAACAATCAAGATGGCAAAACATCAAGAAACAACGAACAAATGAGATGGTAAAACATCGTTTAAGTAATAGCAAAGTAACATGTCAAAGATGGTGAATCATCAAATAATAAATGAATGACAAAACATCACACCTAGCAATGATATTGGGAATCAAAGTAGGATAACAAAATGTGCGATGGCGAAACATCGACTTTAAACAAATGTGCGATGGCGAAACATCAGTTAAGTAATATCAAAGTAACATGTCAAAGATGGAAAAACATCAAATGGTAAATGAATGACAAAACATCACACCTAGCAATGATATTGGGAATCAAATTAGGATAACAAAATGTGTGATGGCGAAACATTGGATTCAAACAAATGTGCGATGGCGAAACATAGGCAAAGAGATAACAAAGATATCATGGTAGAGATGGCAAAACATCACACCTAACAATGATATTGAGAATCAAAGTAGGATAACAAAATGTGCGATGGCGAAACATCGGCTTCAAACAAATGTGTGATGGCGAAACATCGGCAAAGAGATAACAAAGATATCATGGTAGAGATGGCGAAACATCAATAAGACGGATGGCAAAATATCACACCTAACAATGATATAGGGAATCAATGTAGGATAACAAACATGTGCGGTGGCGAAACATCGGCTTCAAACAAATGTGCGATGGCGAAACATCAATTAACCAGGTTTAAAAGCATAGCCAAGAGGCGCATAGACAAAGTAAGATTGATTTGTATCTTTTACTTTGAAAAAGGGTTTTAGTTTATTAGAGGTGTTTTATGATTTGCCAAGGAAACAATTTTGTTTTAAGATGCAAAATGCAAAAGAAGGAAAAACAACTAAGGGAAACTAGCCTACCACTATCCCTAGTGTTATCGTACAATGGTTGACCCTAAGGTCGAGGTTAAAGGAAAATCCTATCCTATGTTAACATACATGGATTCCTACCTTAATTAACATGTCAAAGGAAACTTAACAAAACTATCTTATAGGGAACAGGCAATGAGAGCGAAGTCGTGATCTCAATTTCTAAATTGAGTGACTCATCGATCAACAATTAAAGAAAAAAAACAATAAACATCCTATAGGGAACATGCACTGAGAGCGAAGTCGTGATCTCAATTTCTAAATTGAGTGACTCATCGATCAAAAATTAAAGAAAAAAAAGAATAAACATCCTATAGGGAATATGCACTGAGAGCGAAGTCGTGATCTCAATTTCTAAATTGAGTGACTCGTCGATCAATCAACAAAGAAACAAACACAAGCACAACACATATAGAAAATGAAGTGCAGAATGCCTGCTACAGGTCTTTAAACAGCGACTTCGAGCGCACGCTCTTTATTTCCTGCTTCCTACTTCTCATGATCTCTAAAAAGCGATAAATGTAATATTACAACAAATGGCCTAAAACCATATTAAACGGATAATAAAAATCCGCAAAAACCAAATCAATGCATGGCGAAATCTCGGAGGGCGCCGCAAACTAGCATCAACAAAAAATAGCGCCAGAAGCCTGAACAACATATGCAAGCAAAGCGTATCCCTCACCAAAGAGAATGGTATCCAAATTGCTTCTCAAAGCATGCACATCTCACAAAATTTGTTAGTAGATAACAACAAAATCAAATGCGATAATGACAATTAGCAATATGCACAAAAATGAAGCATGAATATGTATAAGTCAAAGCAAACAAGTAAAGGGAGCCTAACATAGCATTGCGGACAGCATCCTCTTGCTCATGAAAATAGGTGTGAAAACCGGTTTCGAAACATCCAAACTTGCGATAGAAGTGAAGAAATGCCCAAATAAGTATAACAATGCATTATTCACAAACTAAAACTCAATGCACATGCGAAATACAAGTTCTGGACAGCATTACGCATATTTTGAAATTCATCATAAATTGATTTGGAAAACAAAGTTTTAGTGCATTAATCTTGAATATTAGCATGAGATGATTATCCAGAATTTGCACATAAGCATGTAACCTCAAGATTGATCTAAAAATCAAGAATTTAATTCTAAAAACCACATGATTTTAATGTATCAGAATTTAATCAACAAATTGCAAATTAACTTCAATTCATGAGTTTATGTATTTATGTCAAAAGTGTGAGGAATAGGAATCAACTTACAATTTGTCAAACGCAAAAGTTATGAATCAAAATGTTCTGATAACCTAAATTCACAAAGTTTTCAAGCAATTAGTTAAAATCAAATGATATTACTTGACATCAAAGTATGAGTTAACATACAAAAAGTATCACAATTCAACAATGAAACACAAGATAATATGCAAAAAATTTGAATCAAAAAGATAGAAAATTAATCGAAAAGCATCCAAAATCAACCTCATAAATTAAGGCGACATAGAAACATGCTAACGGTTCTAAAACCAACTTGGTTCGGCCAAATTCCGTTCTGGAATGTGATTTTTTTATCTGCTACAGTAGCAGAAAAACGGAACAAAATTTGTCCGAATCAAAAAAATACTCGCTTGAGAGATTCCAGATGGCTTAAGAAAATCGGTTTTCATTAAAGAAAGTCGGAAAAATTCAATACGGATCAAAAGTTAGAGCAAAAACACTAATTATGTCAAACTTTACCATTTACCAAGTATTGAAATATTTTCTATCAAACTCAATAAAACTTACTTCAAAAATGTTTAGCAATGATATTTGAGTCCATTTGAAATTACCTCAATTTATTGAGATGGAAAGCAACAAGTAATCAACCAAAAATTGATAAAAGTTTAGTTTATGTCAAGAATTAGTAACTTGAGATCATATGCAAAAATACATTTCAAATGCACAAAAATATCAATGATCATCAACCAAAAATAATTGGAAACATGCAGTAGAACTTGAAAATCAAAGATTAGGCATAAGCTACACTAATTGTTAGTTTATGTTACAACACATAAATCAAAGATAGTGTTAGAATCTATCTAACCAAAACTATTAACAAATTCTACATCAAAAATTAGAAACTAGTGTTAATCTAATCAAAAGTTCAAAATCTCAAATTAATGTTAGTGCTAACTAGTTTTCTATAGTTAATTCAACTTAAACACTAGTCTAACTATATCTAGTACTAAAAATCAACACAACAACACTATGTCAATTTCAAGTTACAATCAAAATCAATTTCTCAAGTTCAATTAATCACTTATTTCAATAAGCAATTCAATAAAATGGTATTAAATTCTCAATTCAAATCAATTCTCAACAATTAAGTCTCAATTATACAATTAAAACCTCAATCAACACAAAACCAAGAAAAAGCACTTATTCCAAAAAATCACTTATTTAAAAAAGCGCTTAATTCAAGAAAACTCACAGATAGAAGTGAAGAGGAGGCTTAGGTATAGAGATCGCAATGATCGGATCAACAATCAGAGAATAATTGCACTTGATCTTGACTTTTGGATCTTGGTGAAGTTGTTGTTGTGTTCTTGATGAAAAAGGTGTAGAACCTTGATTTGATCTTTGAGAGAATTGAGAAAAAAAATTTACTTGTTTTTTGGAGATTGGTCCATTAGGAGAGAAATTGGAGTAAAAATAATATATATTATGGGCTTATGTGAGTGAATTTGGTTAATGGGTCTCAAATATTCATAAATATTAATGCAGAATTTTAATTCACTTGAGTGCAACACGTTTCGGGAAAATTCGCGGGAATCTCGGTATGACTTTTGAAGTTGAAACTTGAAACTAAAATGTAGGCAACATCGAGAACAACATCGTGTCCGAAAATGAGCTTGATCGGATAAACGGTGATTTAGTTATGATTTTTTGAAGTTTCGTCTCAGATAAAAATATTTCTCGGTTCAGAATTTTCAAACGCATTGCGTGCGCTTCAGACTAAAAATGAAGGCCTTCGGGATACCGCTCGAATTGGAAAGCTGAAAGAAATATTTAACCAACTCAATTTTTAAACCAATGCCACTCGAATTGGCTCGATACGATAAGAATCGACTGAGTTATGATTTTCTGAAGATGAAGCCGGTGAATATTTGTCACAATTTTCTCGTGCGAATATATTTGATAAATTCATATATTCAAAGACTCTCTGGGTAGAACTGGCGTCCGGCCGTGAGATACAAAATGTAGATGACATCAAGACAGAATTTTAGTCACCTGAACGGGTTCAAAACGATAAACAGTCTTCGAGTTATGAATTTTTTAGTGTGCGAAAATTGCACTTTCAACATCTTTTTCTTTGTATTTTTCACGATATAACTTCCAAAAGAACCGCGTATCCGGAGACTTTCCTTTGAGAATTAGCTTTTGGTCCGAACACAAAAATTGAAGAGAATATAGAGACGGTTTCAAAACCTCATGAATCAACCCAAAACACCATTCCAAGCTGGAGATGTGAATTTTCAAACTTTGATCAGTAAAAACATTGTTTCCAATTCGCATTGTTTTAAATTCACCGAAAACACCTGAATCTTCCACAACTCAAACATGCATTGAAAAATTATAAGGGCTTTGTTGTGTTGATCAAATACCTTGATTACATGAATATGGAACCACTGAGATGCATGCATGTGTATATGCAAACAAAGTATAAGCCAATCAACGTTAAAACAAAGAGGGCAAATTTTAGGGTGCAACACATGATACTCGTGAGACCAAGATGAGTTGATTGGTATCATCACAATTGATTTATCATGCTTGTATAGAATTTTTGAATGACACAGGTTTTTAGAAACAGACTTGCGTCTGTAAGTAAAGGTTCAGAAATCTAAGACGACGATTCCAGGGAAGAAGACAATGTGTATCAGCCAACCATTCGTCCGTTTGAATTTCGCGCGCTTGGAATCAGCTTCTTTTATTTTCCTTATATTATGTTTTGTTTTTATTATGTTAACAATTAACAAGCATAGCTCAGTTGGCAGCGTGGCATTGGATTTAGGCGTGAGGACCTGGGTTCGATCCCAGGTCCCAGTGTTTTCCATATTTTCTTATTTTCTGTTCACAGATCCAGCGTATCAATTCTCCAAGGGACTATCATACACCCTCAACGCATGTTCACTGAATGCCCAAATAGCCAGATCTAACGTCTCTCCCCTGAGGGACCATGGTACACGTGCAAATCAACGCTACACCGGATCCAAAGGTTGACCGGGCTTGATGCTTAATGGGCCAAAGAATTTCAGCTTCACACCCCCTTTTTTCTAACAAGAGAGGCCCCTTCATTTTCTTTTCTTTATTTATTTCTTTTGTTTTAATTAGTTTTGTTTAACCATTTTTCACCAAAGAAATTAATTGTTTTTTTTAATTAATCATAAAATCAAAAATCACAAAAAAGATTTTTTTTCTTAATAAATATTTTTTGAATTAATTAGTTTAATTAATTTAAGGCAATTTAATTTTCTTTTTATAATGAAAAACAATTAGAATTACGGTTTGAGATTGTATATAATTTAATTAATTTTCTTAAAAAAATACATCGAAAATGATTTTTTCTCATAAATATTTATTCCTTTAATTAATTAATTTAGTTAGAAAATTAGGTTAATTTGATTTCTTTCATAATTTAAAAACAATTAGAAATTAGGTTTAATTAATTTGCAATTAAATATTTTCTCAAATAAAAACACACAAGAACAAAATTCTTTTTCTCTCAATTAGAGTTTTAGGTTATCTTTTCAACCGTCCTCGTATTTAATTCGCCGCGCGCTTGTTAATTATTTGTCCATTATTTTGTAATTGTTCATGGTTTGTAATAGTTAATCTAGGATTTTTATTTACTGTTTAAATCCCCAATTTTTGGTTATGTAATTAATCCCCCTCCCCGAAGCCTTGTAATAGCTAGGTTTTATTTTTCGCACTTTAAATTCCCGCAACCTTTAACTGTCTAGATGCATGGCTAATAGGATTGTATGGTAATAACGCCTGGAAAATTAAAACGATAGATTACCTAATGTGCAAAGATTAAATAACTGAAACAAATCATATGCACATATTCACTCCTAGGGTTTACCTCACTTCGGTTGCCTTCGGTTAACAATCATTAAGCATAGGAGATTTTAGTGGTTGCCCTCCAGTCTAAAGAGATAAAAGTGTCCCATTCGAATGTTGCCTCAGAAATGTTGCCTCAGAAATGTTGCCTCAGAAATGTTGCTTCGGAAAGATCTTAAGACTCTAGGGTTACTACTAAGGTTTTCTAACTATTGCTTTGGTGATTGTACTCGTCCCTTTCGAACGTCCCTTACAACTCCAACGATGGTGCTACCTACTCCTTAATAGTAGGATAGCGCTGTCTAAAGTAAATAGAACGAACAATCTTTTTTCGAGTAGGTAGAATCTTAGGTACTTGCTCAATAAAAACTTTTCACACAAACGCTGGTCAAATAAATTTTCATAACAAACTTCATCACATCCTTGTGGACTTATACAAGGGTTATCACGAAGTAAAACATTTTCAAGACAAACACACACAAGCAATTTGAAAAATGAGCAAGTACCTAAGAGCCCATAGATAACTACAGATAGAAAGGATGCTAACACCTTCCCTTTCTATAATCTACCCCCTGTACTCAGAATATCTCGAAAAAAGGTTTTTCTGTTCTTTTTCCTTTTCAATGATTGGATGAAATAAAATTCGGTGGCGACTCTTGCTTACCGCGACATTTTGCAAACACAAAACGCAAAACGCAAACCAGTAAAACAGTCGGTTCTGCCACCGTATCACACTTTACAAATACTAGAACCTTGAACTTTTGTGGGATGAAAACCCCAGATACCAAACCCAGCTCTTCAAAATCCAATCCTAGTACTCTTTGGATCTCCATTGCATTCATACGATCCTCTAGCTATTTGTACCTTTCGTCACCCAGAGGATACTGCTCTTCATTGTAATTAGTGTCATCATCAGATTCCCCTAGACTAGGGTCTTCCTCCTTTGTCTCACCCTCTTGATTCTCTCATTCCTTGGATGAAGAGGTCAGATCAACCATTTGCTTTAACGGTCCTTTGAATCTTCTTCCAAGATTCAGGACACCAACGGTCTTTTTCGCCTTCTTCTTTCTATCTTTCAGAATAAGGGCCTTTAGATCTTCCTGCCCTTTATCCAAAGCTACGAACATTTGCTGAAATTGGGCATTTTGTACCTGGAGATCCTTGATACTTTTTTCAGAAGCCATTATTGCTGAAATAAATAGCGAAGAAGATGAGAATCCTACTTTGAAACCTGTTTATGCAATGTCATGAATGATATGCGTATGCAATGATTTCAAGGATTCTTAAAGACTAAAATTTGTTTAAACAAAAGAAACACACGTTAATTGTATTAATAAAGTTTGAATTGTTACAAAGAGTTCCCTTTAGGCTTACAATCAAACAAAATAAAACTTAAAGCAAAAAAAAATTAGGTTTTCCATAAACGCATCCTCTTTGGTGCAATGTAGGCGTTTATATTCCTTTCTTCATGAAGTAGCCTAGTGAGTTCCAGGACTTTCTTCTCGCTGGCGTAGAATTGAGCTTCAAATTTATCCCGCTCCTCCTTAAGTTGAACCCAAGATTTTTGTAACTCCTCATGATCAATTGGCATGTCAGGATGAAGAACAAGATAAGGAGTGTCTCCTTCAGCAACCGGTTCCATAATCATAGGTAGGATGGCGGGGTAAGGCATCATAAGTCTTTGAGAACGGGCTCGTACCCATTTGAGATAAGGCTCAAGAGGGATAGAATTCTTGTGCCCCAGTGTCTTACTATTAACTCTATGTACCATGCCCCAAGCTCGCATTAACCTTTTACGATAACCCTGAGCATCATTCTCATAGTCAAAGGCGATTCCTTGGATAAGTATATCATGAGGACCATACCTTCTCGCGTATCCAAACTGTCAGTGCCAAACAAGGATTGTAAGTGATTCCTCCCCTAATGCCTAAGAGAGGGACATTAGGGAATTCTCTGCATCGATCAATGATGGTAACATTCTCCGAGAATCGAGGACACCAATGAATACCTGAATGTGTAAGAGTCATTAGCCTATGATACCATCTCAAACCCTGTTCATTCTTCAAGACAGATCGGGGTAGGTGCAAAATAAACCACCTAGCCAAAAGAGGAGTGAAACACAGAAGGGTCCCTCTTTTCTTTATAGTGCGAGTATGCAGAGAATGTAGGATATCTCCAAGCAGAGTAGGTATCGGATTGCATGACAGGAAAACCTTAACCGCATTCACGTCTATGAGCTAGTCCAAATTAGGAAATAGTACCAACCCATGGATGAGAAGGGCTAACACCTCTTCAAAAGCTTGTAAGTCCATGGTATCCCAAAAATGATGAGCTTTGTTAAACAAGAACTTAGCCAAAAAACCCTTGACACCTCTCCTAGTTTCCCAATTTGCTACTACGTCAGACCGTTGTAAGGACAAAGCTTTAGCAATATGTTCAGGTTTAGGGTATCCCAGTAACAGAGAAAACTCCTCCATAGTAGGCACTAACTGGTAATCCGGAAAAGTGAAGCAGTGATGTAGAGGGTCAAAGAATTGAAAGAGCACTTTTAACATTTCTTCATCAGGGTTTGAGGTGACCAAGCTGAGAAGTCGACCATGTCTTTTAGTGAAGGGAGAGCTTTCAGGAACACTTGATACCAACTCCTTAAGCTGAGAAGGTACCTTTACCATACTGACTTGGATAGTGAATCTGCGGGCGATGGCCATGTCCTATAAAATAAGACAAAAATAAACCCTAAATAATCCTTGAAATGGTTAGTATGATATGCTATGTTATGATATCATGATTATGCCCAGATATAGCAGATATAGAAAACACAAGAAAATCACACAAAGACCTTAGGTTTAAGGCTTGCATGGGTTTTAAGGTAATACCCTCTTGAAGTTGGGTTGGTTCAACCTGTCCTAAATATAGTAACCGGGTTCTAAGGGATCTCAATATCACCGATCTTTCCCCCAAATTTCATTCCGATAGACAATTGACTTGCCACCAAACAAAAATCAAAAGTCAAACCTCAATGAGTGTAGCATAGAGTATCAACCGACTTTGGGTTTACACCAAAGACGGATATCTCACTACGTCCTAAAAAGCAAAGTTGGTCAATTAAGGTGCTAAGGTTAGTTGTCGCTTTATGATACCACGCAGCGGCCCCGTATTCTCCTTGATTACTCAAGGGCTACCATTACACACCAAAGTATTGCATCAATGTAGCTACTGTTTCAACCGTGTCAGTATACCCCGCACAGCTCCCTCACAGTTTATTGCTACTTACCTAAAAGGAATTCCTCAATCCGGGTTTAGGATCCAAACAACCCAAACAGATACCCTTAATAGTAAATCAACAAGACAAGCCAAAGAAGAAATTAAAATGACCTAGATCCTAAGGTAAACCCCACTTTTTATTTTGACCCCAACAGAGTCTCCAGTTCTGTAATATGATGGAAAAACTGATTGTTAATACTGGTTTGTGTTTTTTGTTTGCAAATATAAGGTAAGTAAGAGTCGCCACCGTCTTTTATTTTATCCAACAAAGGAAAAGGGAAAAAGAACAGAAAAAACCTTTTTCGAGATGTTTCTGAGTACGGGGGGTAGATTATATAAAGGGAAGGTGTTAGCACGCTATCTATCCATGGTTTTCCATGGGCTCTTAGGTACTTGCTCATTTTGAAATTGCTTTTGTGTGTGTTTTGAAAAGCTTTGAAAATGTCTTAGTGCGACGTTTCACTTTATGGTAACCCTTGTGTCAGTCCTCAAGAGTGGGATAAAGCGTTTTTGAAAACTTTGTTCGAAAAGTGTATGTGTGAAAAAACTGGTTTTTTTGAGCAAGTACTTAAGAGTTTCTACCTACTCGAAAAAGACTGTTTGTTTTCTTATTTCCTTTAGATAATGCTATCCTACTATTAAGGAGTAGGTAGCTCCATCGTTGGAGTTTGAGGGATAATCGAAAGGGGCGATTACGGTCACTTAAGGCAACAGGGCAAGATCTCTTAGTAATTGTCCTAAAGTTCTAAGATCACATTTTGTTTTACCGAGGCAACCTTCGAAAAGGACTTGCGATCTCTGAATTAGAGGATAGTCACTAAGAATTCTCACGTTCGAGAATAATGATCGTATTTCCGAGGCAACCAAAGTGGGAGATGACCTAGGGGTGAGCATGTGCAAGTGTTTGATTTTAGTTTATTTATCTTTGCACATTTAGGGTAATATACCGTTTTAATCATTTAATCTTTCCATTCAATCCTATGATCATTCATCTAACAGTTAATAGTAGTGAAAAAATAAAATGCGAGAATCTTAAACCTAGCTATTATAAGGCTTTGGGGGATGGAGATTACATAACCAAAAATGGGGAATTAAAACAGTAAAATAAACCTAGTTAAAACTATTACAACTTTGGAGCAGATACAATAATTTAAAAAAATAATGGAAAAAGAATACGTGCGACAAAATTAAATACGGGGAATTAACAATTAAATTCAAAGACATCTAATTAGTGAATAAAGAAAAATATTTTTTGGATTTTGAGAAAGTAATTAATTTTGCAAATTAACCTAATTTCTAATTAATTTTAATTATGAAAAAGGAATTTAAATTATCCTAAATAACATAATTAACTAATGAAATTAAATATTTTATGAAAAAACATAATTCTAATGTTTTTGTGTTTTTATGATTTTAATATTTAATTAAAAAAAAAGATTTTTTAAAATAATTAAAAATAAATAAAACAATAAAAATGTTAAAGAAATTAAAAGCAAAAGAAAATAGAATGGGCCTGATATGAGAAGCAATTTGGGGGGTGCATGGTTGAAATTTTCCAGGCCCAAGGTTGCTGGCCCTTCTGCCTGCGCGTGATCCAATGGGGCTCTCATCTGGGGGGGGGGGGGGGGGGGGTTCACCAAGTTCTTTGCTTGCTGAACGTTGGATCTGGATTGAAAGAAGATCCAATGGCTGGATCTGGAGGCGCATGGTGGATGTCTAGTTGTGAGATGCGCTGGATCTGAAACAAGAAATTCAGAAAATATGAAAATGTTTGGACCTGGGATTGAACCCAGGTCCCTCCCTTCAAATGCCTTGTCCTTTTCCATTTATGCTGGTTAGTCATTCGTTTACATAATTAAGCAAAAATAAAATAAGGGAAAAAAAGATCTTGTGCTGAATCAACTTGATACGCATGCATTGTGGGGCCTGGTAATTCAAAGAACCAATCAGATGTGGAAAGCGGAATTTCATTATTGGATCCAGCCAATGGAATGTCTGGGAATGGCCACGCATGCTTGGACCACCGCCTGTAAAAGTCAAGCCACCGGCCATGGTGGTCCCGGTCACCTTCTCCGGTGACACGAGAAATTGAAACCTACGAAACACGCCATATCAAAGCATAAAAAGGACCCTACCCCTCTTAAAATTTCCCCAGGAATCCAATGGTGTTGTCAGTTTTCCCTAAAAGTCCATGTATCACTAAAACCGAAGCTTGCTTCTCCCTAAGCCCTAACAATGGTAATTTGCGATCCTAGCGTTATTCCTTACATGAGACACGTTAGAAAATTCACAAATAATGCAAATAGTATGAATATGCAATCAAAATGCGTTTATGTTGAGGATTAAACAAGTTTTAAAAATCAAAAGATTACTAATATGGGAGGATCGGGCTAGCGCGATTCAGAGTGGTTTGGCCTTCAACGATGGACTGGTTCACCTCATGGAGTCCTCAGAAGGGTGATGAAATGATTGGATCTCACCGAGGAGGGTTGGCTCGAGTCTTTGAGATTTGCACCCGTCTTGATTTTTTTTGAAACTTTTTCTTTCTCTCTTGAGGCAGGCTGCGCAGTTGTTCTTTTTTTTAGGGTTGGAATGGCTTGGGATATATATGTGAATCACATTAGGTTAACTAGTATGGCAAGAATCCAAAGATATCAATGCCTTTCAATTTTGCTTCAAATCTTTCCAATTTTGAATATCCTTTCCCATTCATAGCTTGCACAATTTTTTGGCTATTGACAGCACATGAGATCTCCATTCAATGCAAAAATCATTCCTAAAACAAATTATGTGATTTATTTGGATTTATTTGATTTTATTTCAAAATGAATAAAAATAAAAATAAAGTAAATAAACAAATAAGTAAGGCATGGAGGGTCCCATAGATCGTGGACCATGCTAGAACTGAGATTCAATCTTGAAAAGATGGGCCCATGTGGAAAAAATGCAATTTTGGGCATTGTTAACTTTGTGCAAATTTCCATAAATGGTCAACTTTGACAATGCGTATCTCTCTCAATTTTGATTCTAAGAGGGAGTTCTTGGAATTTTTACAAAGCTTAGAATATCCTCTACACAACACTTTTGGTTTCATCTCAATTGGGTCTTCCATGTTCATGTTAGAAGCTTTGATCCAAAAGGTGTATTTTGTTGACTTTTGAAAAGGACCTATAATGTCTGATTTTACATCTTTTCATGAGTGCATTTCTTGAACTTGAGGGATGAAGATGAGTTGTAGGTACTTAGATTATATTCAAAATGAGCCTTGGATGAGAAATTTCTAATAAAGTATGAGAAAGTTATGCATGGTCAAAGTTTGGTTGACTTTTCCTATAAAAACCCTAATTTGCAATTTTTGACTTTTGATGAATTAGGAGCCTTTCTTGAGGAATCATGATCAAACCTTGATCAAATTATGGATATCACTTCAAAATGTTGATGTTTACCAAAAATCTTGAAGTTTGATTGTATTTAGGCCACAATTGACTTTTGGCCTAGTACAGTTGATTTTCAAGCATTTGAGCAGTTGACTGAGCAACCTTATTGTGCAAGACATGAAACATGGCATGGATGATATTGAGGACCTATTAAGTAAATGGAGACCATTTGGGACCCTTGGAACTCAAACATCTTGATGAGGAGTGAAACCCTAGTTTGAGGCTTATTGTCTTAAGAGGAGGATTTGTCTGGTCAATCCTTAGTCAACTTGAGCCATTGAGGACCTCTAGGAGTATGTCTTGTGTGAAAATGGGAGGGAAAAATTTGGGGTACAACAGATGTATACTGGGCCAACATGACGAGTCTGGTCTAAAAGAGCATGTAATATACTACCTTAGCAAAAAGTTTACTGACTGTGAAACAATATACTTAGTGCCCGAGAAAACTTGTTGTGCTTTGGCATGGGCTGCTCATTGACTAAGACAATATATGCTAACTCATAATACCTTGTTGATCTCTAATATGGATCCAATCAAATACATATTCGAGAATCCCGCTCTATCCAGAAGAATATCAAGATGGCAAATGGTCTTAACATAATACGACATTCAGTACACCACTCAAAGAAATCAAAGGGAGTGTACTAGCAAATCATTTGGCTCATCAAGCAGTAGACGACTACCAATATATGAATTTCGAGTTCCCATACGAGAATATTATGGTAGTCACAGATTGTGAAAAACTTGGACCGTATTAAGGAACTGAGCCAGGATTCTGATGGACTATGGTTTTTGACGAAGCTTCCAACACACTTGGTAGTGGAATGGTGCTACGATTATATCTCCCAAGGGTTTCCATACACCTTTCACCACCAGATTGTGCTTTGACTGCACCAATAACATGGAAGTGTATGAAGAGTGCATCATAGGAATCAAATATGTTATTGGTATGAGAATCAAATTCTTGAGTGTATATGGGAACTCAGGCCTAGTGATCAGCTAGATTAAGGGAGAATGAGATATGAAACATCCAAATCTCATTCCTTATCGAGAGCATATGCTGGCACTAACTCCCTAATTCAAGGAAATCACTTTTGAACATATTCCATGAGAAGAGAATCAAGTGGAAGATGCATTGGCTACCATGTCATCTATGTTCAAAGTCAGATGGGACAACAAAGCTCCTCGAATTACTATTGGAAGACTAGACGAATTGGCACATTGCTATGAAATTGACACTGACGGAGTAGAAGAGACCTTGGTTCCATGAAGTTAAAAGGTACCTCAAAGCTCAATAGTACCCTGAGGGGGCGTCTATCAATGACAAGAAAATCCTATGGAGATTCTCTTCCAAGTTCTTTCTAAGTAACAAAATTTTGTACAAGCGCAACCATGATTCGACCCTGCTTCGTTGTGTGGACAAGAAGGAAGTTGAAAAGATTATGGAAGATATGCATGAAGGTATATTTGGTACTCATTCCAGTGGGCATACAATGGCTAAAAAAAATCCTAAGATCGGATTACTATTGGTCGAGTATGGAAACTGATTTCCATCATCACTCTAGAACCTACCACAAATGCTAGATCTATGCTGGTGTAATACGGTGGGAGAACTGACTGTTATACTGGTTTTGCATTTGTATTCGCAAATGTTGTGGTAAGCAAGAGTTGCCACCAACTTTTCTTTTATCCAACAAAGGAAAGTGTGAAAAGAAAAGAAAAATACCTTTCGAGATTATTTCTGAGTAAGGGGGATAGATTATGGAAAGGGAAGGTGTTAGCACCCTTTCCATCCGTAGTTATCTATGGGATCTTAGATGCTATCTCATTTGAAAATACCTTGCGTTTGTGTGTTTGAAAAAGTATCTTAAAAAGACGCCTTAGTGCGGCGAACTTTATAATGTTTCTCGTGTCGTGGAGAACATATACAAAGTGTCTTTGAAAATATTTTTTAGAAAAGAGTGTATGTGTGGAATTTTTTTTTATTTGAGAAAGCATATAAGGACTATCTACCTAGTCTAAAAGGTTTGTTATTTTTCTCTTTTCCTTTAGACAGTGTTATCCTACTATTAATGAGTAGGTAGCCCTATCGTTGGATGTTTGAGGGACAATCGAGGGTCGTTGTACGGTCACAAGGGAAACTAGTAAGATATCTTAGTAATTACCCTAAGGTTTTAAGATCATTTCATTGAGGCAACATCGAAAGGGTCATCGAGAGACTTATGATCTTTTTAAACCAAAGGGTAGCCACTAAAATCTCTTACATTCGAGAATCGTGACCGTTTTATTCTGAAGGCAACCGAAGTGGGAATATCCTAGAGGTGTACATGTGCGAGTGTGTTGTATTCAATTATTTTTCTTTGATGTTAGGTTTGATAACGTTTTGTTTTTTATATTCTTGTCATGCAATTCTATTAGGCATACATCTAACAGTTGAATATCAGTGCGGGAAATTAAAGTGCGGAAATTAAATCTAACTATTACATGGCTTTGGGGAGGGGGAAAATTACAAGTCCAAAAATTGGGGATAAAAGGGGTAAATAAAATTCTAATTTTTAACTGTTACAAACCATAAGCAGATACAATAATAAGAAAATAATAATGCGGGAAGTAAAATGAACGCACGAGGGTTAAAAGAATGTTCGAAACCATAACAAAGGTCTAAGTAATTTAAGAAATTTTTTTATTGTTTTTGTTTTATTTTAAGAAAATTGTTTAAATAATAAAAAAATTAACTAAACTAGATCTAATGTTAAAGAAAAATATTAATTATTAATGAGAATTAAAATTAATAAAAAGAAAACTAATTCTATATTTTTTGTATTTAAAAAAAAGAATTGAAATTAATTAAATACTAAATTCTAATTGATTTTATAATTACAAAAATAAGTCAAAGTAACTAACTAATTGATTCATGAGAATTAAATTTAATAAAAAAAATTAAATCTAAATTTTTGGTTATTTTCTTATTTTAAGTTTTTTTTAATGATTTTTTTGTTATAAAAAGAAAAAGGAATTAATTAAAATAAAAGAAAATAAATAAGACAAAGGATAATATGGGCCATGTTGCAACAAGCAAATAGGGGGTGAGAATCTGATAACGTCCCAAGCCCAATAAATCAGAGCCCGGGTATTTGCTTAGTGTGATACGGTGGCAGAACCGGGCTGTTTTGGAAAATGCTGGTTTGTGTGTTGCGTTTGTGTTTGCAAAATGTTGCGGTAAGCAAGAGTCACCACCGACTTTTATTTTATCCAACTGGAAAGGACAAAAGCACAGAAAAATTCCTTTTACGAGATTTTGAGTACGGGGGGTAGATTATAGAAAGGGAAGGTATTGACACCCTTTCTATCCGTAGTTTTCTACGGGCTCTTAGGTACTTGTTCACCATTTTAAATTAACATACAGTCTTGTCATGCAATCCTATTATCATACATCTAACAGTTAATATTTGTGAAAATTAAAATGCGAGAAATAAAACTACGCTATTGCAAGGCTTCGGGATGGGGGATTAATTACATAGCCAAAAACCCGTAAAATAAGAAATAAAAGAAAATCCTAATTAAACTATTACATACCGTGAGCAGTTACATTAATATCGTAAAAATAATAAATGCGCGCGATGAATCGAGAACGAGAAAAATTAGGGTTTTGACCCCTTCTAAACCTAATTGAAAGAAAAATCATATTTTTTGTGGTTTTTGCGTTATTTTGAGAAAAATAGAGTTTAATTGAATAAATAAAGAAAACCTAATGATTAATTAATTTTATTTAAGAAAAATAATTAAATTAACTATTTTTGTATTTTTTGTTATTTTGTGAAAAGAAATAAAAATTAAATCAAGAACAAACCTAATTGTCTAATTTAATTTTAATTATTTACAAAAAAGGTTAGAATTAAACCTAAATTAAAGCTAATATAAAATTGATTTTGATAAAATAAAATAAAACCTAAATTCTAAATTGGTGAAATTGATTTTATGATTTTTTTGTAAAAAAGAATTAATTTTGTGGTTAGAAAAATAATTTAAACTAATTAAATTAAATAAAAGAAAATAAAAAGAGGGAATAAGAATGGGTCTGGCAAACAGCAAAAGGGAGGGGTGTCAATTGCATTTTCTGAGCCCAATTGCGCCTAGCCCATTTGACTTTCCAGATCCCATGTACATGCTTGACTGATGTCCATGGTAGACCTTCATTGGGAATCCTTGGATCTAGCATGTGGATGATCTGATTGGTTGGACATTGATGATGCATGGAAGGCTCATTGTATGCACGTGTACCTGATTACACAAGGAAAAAATATAGAAAGCAAGTTTGGGGACCTGGGGATCGAACCCAGGCCCTTTGGCATTTTCACAACACACGCTGACCATCTGAGCTGACTTGTTTTTTTGTATGAATAATAATAAACAAGCATTATATGATAAAGATAGAAAGTGGTTTCTAAAAATGCGCGAAATTTGAATGGGCCAGTCAGGGAAGGTCACATTATCATCTTCTTCCCCCCTCCGTTGCTAAAAGTTTTTGGACTTTTACCTACAGTCATCTGGGCATAGGTACAACCCTATGCATCTCCAAAATCTTATCCTTGCATGATAAATCAATACCAGTGGTACCAATCAACTCGTTGTAACCTCACGAGCATCATGGTACCACAATCCATGGCTAATTGTTCCTGCATGCAAAACCCCTAAAAACGAAACTAAAACCCTAAACATGGCAACTTGCTGTATAGCCAATAAAAATACAATTGGATATTACCATTAGTTTGGAAACACCTCAAGGATTAAGAATATATCAATGAATCATGTTAAAGATGCCATAATTGATGGATTCGAAATCAAGAAAATATGAAAATCGCGTGGTACTTACAGTGTGTTTCAAGGCTTAAGGGAGCTTGCTAAGGGTTGCAATGTGATCCTTGGATGTCCAGCAAACGAATGGTGTGCCTTGAATGGCTTGAGGAATCCTGGAACTAAGAAATTAGATTACAAATTTTCCTTGAAATTTTGAGATTTTTTCTCTTCTTTTCACGCCTCCCATCCTTTTGCTTTTGGTATGCACATGTTCCTTATGTACCCTAGAACGAATTAGGGTTACAAACTTGTTTCAAATCTTCCTCAATTAAGATCATTGATTCAAGATTCGATCCTTATGCAAATATTTCCAAATCATGCCAAATCCAATCTTTTTGTGTCCAAATGAATCTTGCACGATTTGATTCTCCTTCCAGCTGTGTAAGAGGCCTAAACATGCACAAAATCTCAAGCTTTGATTAGTTTTGATATTTTCATGATTTTATTTTGATTTAATTGAAATAAAATCAAAATAAATTACAAAAATAAAATAATGACAAATGGTAAGGATCATGTGTCGTGGGTTATGTTATAAACTCAATGCAAGCATAAAAAGTTGGGCCCATTTGACAAAAATTGCAATTTGAGACATATTTGTCTTTTGGCGATTTTGCAAAAAGGGTCAACTTTGCCAATGTATAACTCCTTCAATTTTGACTCTAGAGATGTGTTCTTGGACTTTTTAGAAAGCTTAAGATGTCCTCTAAGCAACCCTTTTGGTCTCATCTCAATTGAGTCTTCCATGTTCATGTATGAAGCTTTGATAAAAAAAGGTGTTTTTGTTGACCTTTCAAAATGACCTATAATGTCCAAATTTATATCTTCTTATGAGTGCATATTTTAAACTTGGGAGATGAATATGAATTGTAGGGAATTCCATCCTCTTCAAAGTGAGCTTTGGATGGGTCATGTTTGATAAAGTATGAGAAACTTATGCTTGGTCAAAGTTAAGTTGACCTTTCCTACAAAACCCTAATTTAGCAACTTTTGGGTTTTGATGAATTGTGAGCAATCCTTGAGGAATCATGATCAACCCTTGATCAAATTATGAATAATACCTCAAAATGAGGGTGTTGACTAAATTTTTTGAAGTTTGGCTGTATGTAGGACACAATTTACTTTTGTCCTAACATAGTCGATTTTCAGGCCTTTGAGCAATTGACTGAGCAAACTTCCTCTACAAGGCTTGAAATTTGACATGGATGATCTTGAGAACATATTAGTACAATGGTGAGCATTTGGGATCCTTTAGACTCAAGTACCTTGGTGAAAACTGAAACCCTAATTTGAGGTAGACTGCCTTAGGAGAGAGTTTGTCTGGTCAACCCTTGGACTTCCTTGAGCAATTTGAGGACCTCACTTGAAATGTGTTGAGAAATATGGGAGGGAAAATTTTGGGGTACAACAACTGCCCCTGTTCGATCTTCTTAACCTGAGGATGTAGATTGGCTTGTCTGCCTTTATTAATCTGAAGGTGGAAGATGATTGAACACTAGAGTGCCCAGAAATTTGCACTCGCATGAAGTGGTATCGGTCTTGCGATGTCGGGAATGGGCTCGTAGATTCCATTCGAAAGTTAATGACGGGAGATGGGCTTAAAGATTCCATCCGAAGAAATGTCGATCGCATAAGAGATTCCTTTGCGAGAGTCGGTATACCTGTTGTCGAGGAGGACTACGCTGGGGAGTGTTAGTCTTTGTCTTGGTAAAAGTAGAAATATAGGAGCTTCAGTCGTCCGTTATTCTACTAGGGAATCATCTCTTAGTCGAAGAGGTGAAAATGAACTGCTATCTGGTCGTGTTCCAGGCTTCATAGTGATTTGCTGAGAAAAATAAGATTGACTGCTATCTGGTCGTGCTCCAGGCTTCACAGCGACTTACCGGGGGATGAGATTAATTTTTCTATCTGGTCGTTCTCCAGGCTTCTCAATTTCTCACTTCTTATCTGGTCGTGCTCCAGGCTTCAGAAGGAATTAAGTTGTTATCCGGTCGCATTCGGGCTTCAACTTGAATTTAAGGCAATACTAATATCCGGTCGATTCCGGGCTTCTTAGTAATTGGCTGGGTAAACTGCTATTCGGTTGAATTCTGAGCTTAGCAGTGCCTTTTACTGTTATCTGGTCGTATCTCAGGCTTTAGAGTCCTTTGCCGCTATCTAGTCGTGATCCAGGCTTCACATCGTCTTATACCATTATCTGGTCGATTCCAGGCTTCATGGTATTTGGAGAAATCAAGATATTATCCGGTCGAATCCGGGCTTCATAACTTGCATTAAAGATATACCACTATCTGGTCAATTCCAGGCTTCATAGTATTCTTTGCTGTTATCTGGTTGTAATCCAGGCTTCATGGTGTTTTTGGAGAAATCAAGATATTATCCGGTCGAATCCGGGCTTCATAGTTTGAACTGGAAATAGAAATCTTAGAATCGATTTGACTGAACCAGAGAAGTCTTGTGAGAATTTGATTGTATCTTTCCCTGAAAGGTAGAGAATTAGTGGTATGTAATGTCATGATGTATGAAATGTATTGATTAATGATGTTCTCAAAAATAAATGAGATTATGTTGTATGATGCATATGCGCATGCCATGATGTATGAATAGGCAATGTTTTTGTAATATCCTCTAGCTGGGGGAAATAGATCCTGACTGTTGTCGGAGAGTACAAGGAGTTAAGTTCTTCGCGCTCGTTGGGGATAACTACCGAAGATGATTAGCCGGAGACTTGCGTCCATTTTGTTTGAGAATATTCCGCCGGGAGAGACTCTGCTGGAGAATAAATCAGTGAGAGAATGACTCTGTGGGGAAGAGAGATACTCTTCTAGAAGATCTGCTGATTTGAAGGAATAAACTCCTTTGGGGATGAATTACGGTTGCAGGTGATGATGAACCCTGTCGGGGATTGAGTTTCTTCTTGTGGAAGAACTAAACTCAGTTCATGGTGAACTTCTATTGCTGGTGATAGATAAACTCTGTTTGGGGAGAATTAACCCCACTGTCTTTGGGTACTTCTTACTCTGCGGGGAGTGGATGTACCTTTAGTCATATTCTCATGCTGGCTCTATCCCTGTACTTGGTAGGTAGAGCAACTGTAAGGTTTGGACATTTCTTGTTTGCCCCTGTTCCTGGAATTACGAGCAATTGTCTTTTGTTTCGTAGGTAAATATTTATGAGCAACAATTATCCTCAAATGCATATATCAAAAATGAATCATTGGACGTTCTTGCAAAACAAAATAGAAAAAGAAAACATAAGTTGAAATTTCTTTGTGAAAATGAATTGTATTTATTTGTGAAGTTAGCCTGTAATAGGTGTTTTGTACAAGAGGCTGACGTCCTAGTAAGAGAACGTCGCCGAGGAGACAAAAATTATACAGTTTGTGTGTAAAAGAAAGAAAAACAGCTATGTGAATAATCCCATTGGGTTCCAACTCTGCTATTGTCTTTATATCTTCGAGCGTCTCATCACTTTGCCACTTGGTCGAAGGTAGATCAGATTGATTGGCATCGTCCGAGCTTGAAAGTCGACACCGAAGTCTGGTTGCAAGCTGATCCAATGAGACATAGTGTTACGCTTTGACCCGAAATTTTTTCCTGGACCGGATGTGATACGGTGGGAGAACTGACTTGAGGTTTTGCGTTTGTGTTCGCAAATGTTTCGGTTTAGCAAGAGTCGCCACCGACTTTTTATTTTATCCAAAGGAAAGGTCAAAAAGCACAGGAAAGACCTTTGAGATGTTTTCTTGGGTTCGGGGGGTAGATTATGAAAAGGGAAGGTACAAGCACCCTTTTCATCCATGATTATCCATGGGCTCTTAGTTACTTGTTTAGATCACTTTCTTTTCTTTTCCAATTGTTTGAAATGGTGCCTTGTGTGTGGTTTTGAAAATGTTTTGAAAAGAGGCCATCGTTGTGGCAACATTTGTAATGATTATTGTTTGAATGTATACAAAGGAGTATTGTCTTTTGAAAAGAGGTTTCAATGTTTTGAAAGTTTGAAAGCTTGAAAGTTTGAAAGTTTGTTTTGGGAAATGTTTTGAAATTGTGTTGTGAGGTGTGTTTGAAAATAGCAAGGATGGTTTGCAAGTTTTGATCAAGTAACTAAGGTTTGTCTACCCTATCTACTCAAAGATATTTCCTACACATTTTTAACCCTTTTACATTGTTGTTTTACCATTGCATTTGGTAAACAACTTTGTATTTGGATGTTAAATGGGACAGGCGCGGGTCATCGTATTGACCATGATAGCAATTGTGCTAAGTATCTTTAGCAAATTTTTGAGGGACTAGATCATTTTTTGTATAGGCAACCAAGATAGCGTCATCAAGGGACTATTATCTTTTGTTTTGTTTTTGTTTTTCCAAAGTACTCAACATGCATAACATGGCCATTTTAAAGGCAACAAGTGGATGAAACCCTAGGGGTGCGTGTGTGCATTGTATTTGTCATTTTCATGCATTTAGGTCTTGTATTAGGTCAAACTATTTGTTTTGATTTTGGAATATTGCATACAAACCCTAATCTCTATCATGGCATATTTGAAAGTATAAGTGCGTTAAAGTACTCTAAACTATTACAACATTTGATATGGGAAGGGGGGATACAGTTTTGAATGGGGAATATTTGCAAGAAAATAAAACCCTAATATTTACTATTACATCCAAATTGAACTCTTTGCATCAAATAATAAATAAACAATATTTAAATAAGAAAATTAAATATAAATATGCAAAATATTATAAATATGCAAAAAATGTTTTTGTTTACTTTTATGTATGTAAAAACATAATATTTAATGTATTAAAAAAAGAGAATAAAAAGTTATTTTTTGTTAAGGAAAAACCCTAAATTTTGTTTTAAGAAAGTATATTTATTAATATTATTTATTTATGTACAATAAAATAAGATAAAATATATACAAAATAAAAATATATTACAAAAAATATTATTTAAGTATAAATAATAAAAATAAAGGCATAATATTTTTTATGTATCATTTTCAAGTTTTTATTAACTAAAATAAAGGTATATTATCTAAAAATTATTTTCATGTTAGCAAAATAATAAAAAAATATAAAATAAAATATGAAAATTTATGAAAATGTTTTTAACATTTTTTATGTTTAAAAAAATAATAAAATATAATCAGAAATGAAAAATAAATAGAAAAATACAAAAATATAAAGAATGGGCCAGGGGATATGAACAACAAAGAGGGGGGGGGGGTGTCAAAAACAAAGCCAAACCAAGAACAGCCCAGATCAGCTTCATCTTCAACCTTTGAAACTCAAAAAACACGCGCCCTGTACAAAATCTGGAAAACCTGCATACGTGCTCTAATACAAAAACTCATAACACCAAAGTCATAGCATTTTTCAAGACGATTCCAACCATATAAATAACTTAATCTAACTCTCAAATACCTTAGAGAATTTCTCTGGCCCTAATTTCTAACCTAACTTTTCCAGGAAGTTCATGAATCAAATTCTCTTAACACGTTTAACTTAAATGAAATCTAAGCATATGTACAGCTTCAGGGCTATGAGTACTACATTTTTTATTCACAAACCTAAGCCTAATGATTCCTAAATAGAGAGATAGGAAGTTAACAAAAACCTATTTCAGTTGAACTCGTGTATGGCAATGTGGAGCTTTTCAGTGAGACCTGAGGTGCTTGGGAGCTTTCCTGAACTTCCTCTGACCTTCCCCAATGCCTAGTTTGATTTAGACTTGCTTGAGCAAGCTTGTAGAACTCAACCTGCACAAGCTAAAAACAGAAATGGTGAAGCTTACAAATGGAGTTACAGTCACTGTCCAATGGTTGGGATAGCTTTTATATGTTATATGGAATGTGTTTGAACATGTTTGGGGCAAAACGCACGAGTGGTTTTTGCTATGGAACTCCAAGTGCAGAAACTGCCCTGTTTTGTAAGAGGAAGGTGATTTTGTGTTTTGGAAGGCTTGAGGCTTCAATAACTCGTGTTTCTGGCTCAAGGAAATATGTAAAACTTGTTTGGAATGCTTGCAAAGCTTGGTTATATCAGATTCAAGTGTTGTTGACCTTTTGCACAATTACTTGGTTTTGAAGTAAAAAGTGAGAAGTGACCATGCCAAGGTTGTAAAGGCCTGTAACCTAGCTGCACAAAGTTGGTGAACTTTGCCTGATATTAGGGGGCTTTGTTTGCAGCAAAAGGCTTGGTGCAATGCTCAAGAGAAACAAAATTGCCAAAGTTGTGCTTTATGTAAATGGCATTGTTGCCTTTTTGCCAAAAATGGATTTATTCATTGTGCCAAGTTCCATTGATCAGAATAAGACCAATGTCCATTGTATTTGCATTTAATTTTTGAGTGTGGAAGGGTTTAGAGACCTGTAATCAAGTACAAAGCAAGTTTGGACAGATTTTGCAACTTGTGTCAATATGAAAATGCCATGGATCAAAATGAGTTTTTGCCAAATTCAAATCTTCGATTCTCCCTAACCATAAATGATTTTGGAGTTCTTGGACATTTTGGAAAGCTTGTAACATGCTCTACAATTCATCTTTGAAATGAATTTGGATATTCCAAGTGGAGCTATGGGAAAAATGGTCATGAAGATAGGTCAAAATCCTGCCTAAACTAGGGCAAAATTTCACTAAGTTAAAAGTTTCATGGACCCTTGTTCCAAAAATCATAACTTGATATCCAAGCTTCTTTTGGGAAAAATTTGTGAATAAAACTTGTAGACTTTGTGGAGGAATACAAATTTCATGTTGGAAGTTTTGTTTGAATCCAATTGCATCATGGTGAAAATGTTGGGTAAAGTTGGGAAAAAAAGAAAATTTCATAACTTAGAAAAATTCCAAGTTATGAAAATTTTCAATTTTAAACCCTAATTCGCAAAATTAGGTTTCTTGATGTACAAGTTTCATGTTTTGACTCATCTTGATGAAAAATGACCCTTGGCACTTGATTTTGACCAAAAAGTCAAAGTTTGACTTTTCAGTGTACAGTCAAATTTTGATCAGTTGACTAAAAAATTCATCTGTCAAACCAATGCATTTGAGATCTTTTGAACCTTTTGAATAGGTAAATATGATGCCATTGAGTCCTTGAATCCATGCTTGAACACAATTTTCCATTGGCTAGGTGAAAAATCAGAAATTGCCCTTATACAGTCAAAACCCTAAAAATGACCATTTTGCCCTTTTGATGATCCGATCAAATTTCTTGTGGAGTTGTGGTCCAAACTTGATCAAATGGTCCATAAGAGTCTATAATGTTGATGTGGATCAAAAATTATGAGTTTTGACTGTAAATTGGTCACAATTGACTTTTTCCCCAATATAACTGATTTTTAGGTCAACTGTCCAATTGACTGGGCAAAAATTTGATTCAAGGCTTGTAACTTGGTAGGGGAAATCTTATAAGTCTAACATGAAATACGAAAGCCACTTTGAGCATTGAAATTCCAAAAATCTTTGTGCAAACTCAAACCCTAATTTCAGGTCAGTAGTGCAAAGAGATGTCTTGAGCAGAGCAAACCCTAACTTGGTCTTGAGTCCAAAGAATCTTGTGAGTGGAAATCTTGATAAAATGAGAGGGCAAATTTTGGGGTACAACTGCTTCCCTGTTCAATCTTCTTGAACCTGAAGAGTTAGATTGACGAGTTTTCCTTTCGTGACTCGAGGGTAAAAGATGATTGGACACTAGAGTGCCCGTAAATTTGCACTCGTCAAAATGTAAATAAGGGAATGGGATTGAAGATGCCATTTGGAGATGGTAGAATATTGCTGGAGATATGGGCTTATAGATGCCATCCAAGACTGTTTGTTGAAAACCAGGAGTATGAACACCATAATGGTATCCGTATCTGGAACGTATCTGAGTTGTATTTGGAGATTAGATTCATATGAGAAAAAGAATGGCGTCCGTGTCTAGAGCGTATCTGAGTTGTAACTATATTTGATTCTTGAATGAATATCAGAATGACTGCCGTGCCTGGAGTGTATCTGTATTGTATCTGAATTCTGAATGGGCGACAGAAGAAACATCCGTGTGTGGAGCATCTCTGGGATGAGGATAAATTCCGCATGAGTGACAAAATGGAAACCGTGTCTGGTGCGTATCTGGACTGTATCTGAAGTTGAGATCTGTATGAGTAGCAAAATAACTTCCGTGTTTGGAGTGTATCTGAAATGTAACTGGGATCTGAATAAGTGACAGAATGACATCCGTGTCTGGAGTGTATCTGAACTTGAAGTTGATAGTTGAATCTGAATAAGAAATAGAATGGCTTCCGTGTCTGGAGCGTATCTAGTCTGTATCTGAAGTTGAGATTTGTATGAGTAGTAGAATGACCGTCGTGCCTGGGGTGTATCCATACTATATCTGAAATAAGAGATCTGAATGAGTAGCAGAAAGACTTCCATGTCTTAGAGTGTATCCGTACTGTATCTGAAATCTTTGAACATTTGTTAAAGGTAGCTTTTAATCTTATCCTGAAAAGGGTAAAATGTTAGCTAAACATAAAGTTATGTTGCGTGACATGTATGATGCAATAAAATGTGCTTTATTAATGTTTATGATATATGAATGTAATGGATGCGCACGTAAGCTGATTAGCTGTCTTGCTGAGGAAAATAAATCCTTGATAGCTGGAGATAATAAAATCCTTGACTGCTGTCGGGGAAAATAAATCCTTGACTGCTGTTGGAGATAGAAAATCCTTGATTGTTGAGAATGAAAAAATCCTCGGACCACTGTTGGGGATAGAAAATCCTTGGTGACTTGTGGGGATTTTGACAACTTCTGTGGGGATGTGAGAATCCTTCATGACTTTCCTTGGGAATAAGGAAAACTCTGATGATCTCTACTGGGGAATTGAAACCTTGGAGGCTTCCACTTGATAAATGAGAATGAGAATCTTCGATCTGCTGGGAAGTAACTATGTGGGGAGAATGCTTATTCTGTGGAAGAGTTTTCAAGAGCTGGAATTGTATGCCAATCCATTGAGGAATTATCTGAAACTGTCGTCTGGTTTCTAAGATAACTTGTAGGGGAATCTTCTGATTTTAAGACAAATCTCTGGGGAATTGGAGGAAACTGGATGGTCTTCCACTGGGGTTTAAGGGTTGAAGTTTTGGACTCCGTTGGGGAAGAAAGCTTTATCTTCGCCGAGGGTCTGCAGTTCAAAGTTTTCTGGCTCTGCTGGGGATTGAGAGTTTGGAAACTTAGTTCTGATGAAACTTAACTCCGCTGGGGATATGTATTTCAAGGCTTTAGCTCTGCTGAGGATTTTTCCTGGAATAACCTAAAGACGTTTTCCCATACTTCCAATTTGTCAGTAATTATTCTTTCTCATTTCGTTTTATTTGTAAGCAGTGATTATATTCAAATGCATATGCTCATTTAATAAATCATTGGACGTTTTCAAATAAAACACAAGTGTAAAGAAAAATAAATGGAAAATAGTTTTCTGCACTTTGAAGTATCTTTGTATTAACTTTGTGTAAGTATTTTATACAAAGGAGACAGACATCCTAGTAAGAGAATGTTGTCATAAAATTGAGAAAAATTTATACAAAGGAAGATGTTTATGTGTAACAATTCCATGGGGTTCCCATTCTGCTATAGCCTTCGTAACTCTGAGTATCTTGTCCATTCGTTGCTTCGTCCGTAGATGATCAGATTGATCAGAAGCTTGGAGCTTGTCCGTGAAGAGATTGTCCTTAAAGCGATCCGACGAGACATAGTCATACGCTTTAATTCCCTAACTTTTGCTTGGATCTCCCTTTCGGGTTTTCGATCCACCGGGAAACCCTTTTTTGCCCAAGTCGCCCTTTTGGGTTTTCAATTTGTCGGGTGTACAAATTTTTTTATTTATCCCTAATTTTTGCCTAAACGACCCTTTTGGGTTTTCGATTCACCGGGATGCCCATTTTTACCCAAGTCGCTCTTTCGGTTTTTCAACTTGTTGGGTCGTTTATGCGTAGTATCTTTTAACTATGTCTGCATTCGCAAGGTGCGACAGGTCATCGCCTTCCATGGTGGTCAGGATCATTGCCCCACCAGAAAAGATGTTTTTGATCACAAATGGTCCTTTGTAAGTAGGAGTCCATTTTCGCCTGGGATCACTTTGCGGAAAGATGATTCGCTTGATTACAAGGTCCTCGACTTGATATACTTGTCTCTTGACTTTCTTGTTGAAGGCCTTGATCGTACATTTCTGATACGCCTCACCATGGCAAACAGCAGTAAGTCACTTTTTGTCAATCAAGTTAAGTTGATCAAACCGGGTCTGAATCCAATCGTCTTCGCTCAAACCGGCATCCTTCATGATTCTCAAGGAGGGAATCTGGACCTCGATAGGTAAAACAACTTCCATGCCGTATACCAAAGAAAAGGGTGTTGCCCTAGTTGAAGTGCGTGCCGTGGTACGGTACCCGTGCAGAGCAAATGGAACATCTCATGCCAGTCCTTATAGGTGATTGTCATCTTTTGAATGATCTTTTTAATATTTTTGTTCGCAGCTTCGACAGCACCGTTCATCTTAGGCCGATAGGGAGATGAATTGTGATGTTGAATCTTGAACTGCTCGCACAGAGCGGTTATCATAGTATTGTTCAAATTTGTACCGTTGTCAGTGATGATCCTGGCGGGGATACCATACCGGCATATGAGGTTCTGCTTGATGAAACGGGCAACCGCATTCTTTGTAACAGAGGCGAAGGAAGCTGCTTCGACCCACTCGGTAAAGTAATCAATGGCAACCAGGATGAAACGGTGTCCATTGGATGCTGTAGGCTTGATCTCTCCAATCATGTCGATTCCCCACATCGCAAATGGCCAAGGAGCTGTTAAGACATTGAGAGGAACTGGAGGTATGTTTACCTTGTCCGCATAGACTTGGCATTTGTGGCAAGTACGGGAATGTTGATGACAATCAGCTTCCATGGTATACCAGTAGTAGCCTGCCCGTAGGATCTTCTTAGCCATCGTATGACCGCTTGAGTGGGTGCCAAAGGTGCCATTATGTAGTTCAACCATGATTTGCTCAGCCTCAACCTTATCCACACAACAGAGTAAGACATAATCAAGATTGCGCTTGTATAGGATATCATTGCTCATAAAGAACTTGGTCGCGAACCTCCTTAAGAACTTTTTGTCGTTGACTGAAGCTCCTTCAGGGTATTCTTGTGCTTCGAGATACCTTTTGACGTCATGAAACCAAGGTCGTTCCACTACCTCTTCGGTATTAATCTCGTGACAATGTGCAGGTTCGTCCATTCGTTCAATGGTGATTTGAGGAGCCTCATTATCCCAGTTAAGTTTAAACATGGATGACATTGTAGCTAGCACATCTGCCAACTGATTCTCTTCTCGCGGGAAGTGCTCGAAGGTAATTTGCTCGAAATGTGGTAACAATGTCAAGACATGTTCTTTGTAAGGGATGAGGTTTGGGTGTTTAGTATCCCACTCTCCTTTGATTTGACTTATAACCAAAGCTGAGTCCCCAAATACAATCAAAGATTTGATTCCTAAATCAATAGCAACCTTGAGACCAAAGATACAAGCTTCATACTCGGCCATGTTGTTGGTGCAGCTGAAGCAGAGTCTAGCAGTGAAAGGTGTATGGCAACCTCATGGAGAGATAAGTACCGTGCCGATACCGTTTCCTAGTGCGTTGGAGGCACCATCAAAGTATAGAGTCCATTGGGATCCTTGTTCAGGTCCTTCATACGGTCTATTTTCTTCAATGTTGCTCAAGGTCATGATATCCTCGTCGAGAAAGTCGAACCTCATGGATTGGTAATCTTCGACAGCTTAATGGGCCAGATGATCGGCTAGCACACTCCCCTTTATAGCTTTTTGGGTCGTGTACTATATATCATATTCGGTGAGGATCATCTGCCATCTAGCGATTCTTCCGGATAAAGCAGGCTTCTCGAAGATGTACTTGATCGGATCCATCTTAGAGATCAGTAAAGTGGTATGTGTCAACATATACTGCCATAGCCGGTGAGCAGCCCATACCAAAGTGCAGCAAGTTTTCTCGAGCAGTGAGTAGCGAGTCTCACAGTCGGTAAACTTTTTGCTAAGGTAATAAATGGCATGCTCTTTTCAGCCAGACTCGTCATGTTGGCCTAGTACGCACCCCATTGAATTCTCCAGGACAGTTAGATACATGATTAAAGGTCTTCCTTCAACGGGAGGCATCAAGATAGGAGGTTCTAGTAAATACTCCTTGATTTTATCGAAAGCAACTTGACATTCATCATTCCATTTAACCACCTGATCTTTCTTCAACAGCTTGAAGATTGGTTCACAGGTAGATGTTAGGTGAGAGATGAACCTTGCAATGTAGTTTAAGCGTCCCAAGAAACCTATGACCTCCTTCTCAGTGCGAGGGGCAGGAATTTCTTGTATAGCTTTGACTTTGGCAGGATCAACCTCGATGACTTTGTTGCTGACGATGAATCCCAAAAGTTTACCGGACCTGACTCCGAAAGTGCACTTATTAGGGTTAAGTCTGAGCTTGTACTCCTTCAATCTGACAAACAGCTTTTGCAGATGGTCGAGGTGTTCTTCTTCTATCTGTGAACGGGCTATCATATCGTCTACGTAGACTTAAATCTCATGATGTATCATGTCATGAAATAAAGCTACCATGGCTCGCTGATAGGTTGCCCCGACATTCTTCAGTCCGAATGGCATCACTTTATAGCAGAAGGTACCCCACTGTGTAACAAAAGTAGTCTTCTCCATGTCTTCGGGGGCCATTTTGATCTGGTTGTACCCTAAAAATCCATCCATGAAAGAGAATACCTTGTGTTGAGTTGTATTGTCAACCAAGATTTCAATGTGCGGTAGTGGAAAGTCATCTTTAGAGCTAGCCCTATTTAAGTATCTGTAATCCACGCACATTCTGACTTTTACGTCCTTCTTAGGCACGGGCACAATGTTAGCAACCCATTATGGATTGGAAGTAACAGCAAGAAAACCGGCATTGAATTGCTTCATCACTTCGGCTTTGATCTTTTCAGACATATCGGGCCTCATTCGGCGGACTTTCTGTTTAATTGGTGGACAGTCTTCTCTAGTAGGGAGACAGTGAACCACAATATTTGTATCGAGTACCGGCATGTCTTTATAGGACCAGACGAAGATCTCAACATATTCATTCAACAGCTGAACTAAGCGCTCTTTGACATTTGGCTTTAGGTTGGCACCCACTTTAACCTCTTTTCTGTCTTCAGCAGTACCCAAATTGATAGTCTCTAACAACTCTTCATGGGGCAGAATATCCCTTTCTTCCTGTTGTAGAAGTCTAGCCAACTCTCCAGGCACTTCACAGTCTTCATCACCTTCGTACTCGGCATGATTGACCAGATCTTCAGAGTCACTGAAGGCCATAGCAGAATTGTTACCCATAGAATCCGGAGTGGATGGGTACCTGCATTTTGTGAGTGTGGGTGTGTGTAAGGGATAGCCACCTTTAAACAAATAAAAATGTAAAAAGAAAGAAAATGAACACAAAAATTTATATATGAAAACGTCCATGATTCATTAAAAATGGTATATGAAGATGAAAAATCAAGCCCTTACAAATGGACCTATATGCCCCGGGTAAGGCATAAGGAAAAAAGTGTACAAATTGTTTAATAATTATTACAGACCAACGGAAATGTTTGAAATATAAATTACTGATTGATGAAAGTAATGGGAACAAAGTCTTTCGCCTCCCAGTTGTTCAGTCCTCCTTCAATAGTTGGAAATATCCAGTCTTCAAAATTACTTCCTTCTTCATTATCCTCTAAAGCATGAACTCCGTGATGAGTGATTTTCAATGGCGGTCCTCCAGCCCGGGAGCGATGCACAGCCTTCTGACTAGCAGCAGTGAAACCCAAGCCAAACTTATCTGTCTTGTAAGGAAAATCTGGAAGTTGACCCCATATTGTGCTTCCTCCTTCCTTGATCACAGCCTCCGCATCTTTAAGGGATGACATCCGGGACACAGGTTTGGTAATGATGGGCATAGAAGTCATTGTCTTGGCTACCGCAACTTCAGGAGAAACCTTTTCAAAGTGCTGAAAGGGGGTCTCGATGAATTCACCATCTAATTCAACATAGCGAAATGAATTCATATGGCTTATCATATACTCCTCCTCGCCACGAACTATCACAATTTTCCCCTGGACAAGGTACTTAAGCTTATGATGCAGGGTAGATGTAACAGCTCCAGCATAATGAATCCAGGGCCTTCCTAACAAGCAAGAGTAGGAGGGACGGATGTCCATGACATAAAATATGGAGTGGAAAGTCTCAATACCTACTTTAATTTGGATGTACACTTCCCCATGGACCATCCGCTTAGAACCGTCAAAGGCTCTTACGATGATATTACTGGGCTTTAGGGTCAAACCTTCACAGTCCAATCTGTCCAACGCTTTCTTTGGCAGGACATTTAAAGATGATCCGGTATCAACCAGAACGTGAGTAAGAGTGGTCCCTATGCACTCCACCGAGACATGCAGCGCATCATTATGCTTTCTTCCCTTAGATGTTAGATCGGCATTAGAGAAACCAAGACCATTGCCGGTTGTCAGGCTGGCTACACACTCCTGGAACTGATCCACAGAGGTTTCTTGAGGCACATGGGCCGTATTCAGGAATTTGATCAAGGCTTTGGCATGAGCTTCGGAACAGAGCAATAAGGCCAGCATAGAGATTTTTTGAAGGGGTTTGCCCCAGTTGTTCTATGACATCATAGTCGTTTTTCTTAATTAATTTTTTAAAATATCCTCCATCTCCTTTTGAGTGGTCTCGGGGATAATCAAAGGCTGAGCCCTCGTCCTGACGGGCACTTCTTGGATCCCCTTACCTTTATCAGCAGTAACAACAGAGGGTACAACTTCGGGAGTTATGATTTCTTTAATTACTGGAGTTCGTGCAGATGTGTAGACTGGCACAGGAGTAACTTTAGTAGCACTTGAGGGTCTGAAGATTTCCCTTAGAGGAGAAATCTCTGGAGAGAAGATTCTTCCGCTGCGAGTGATCTTACTTGTCCCTGTAATATTTCCTACATCAGGAGTCTCTTCATCAGAACTTTCTTCAACTGATTTGATCTGCTTAACACCATGGTAGAAGATCTCTCCTCCATAATTCCACGGTATTGTCTTATTGGACTTGTATGGGATATGCCCCGGCATTGTTATCTTCAGAGGTATAAACTTTGGATCGGGTGTAACCTTAACAGGTCTTTTGGAGACCTTGGAAAGATTGTCGGAAATGGTGATTATAGCAACATCATTGATTGGAGTAACAGGAGTAACATGAGTAACAAGAGTTTTCTTGAAGAGGATTTATTGATTATCCATCAGGTGTTGAATGCCTGACTTCAATAGCGGATAGTCAGATTGCAAGGTCGAACAAAGGTAACAATCTTTTTTGCAGCCCGGGAAAATCCCGTCCTTCAACAGATTCATCTTGATCATTGCTAATGGAGTCATTAAGTCATCAACAGCAGCAACATAAAGATCTTCTATAACAGCATGGACATTATGACCATGTTTTGGCATTGGAGAGGATATCACATTAGGTTTTTCAGGTGCGTCAAACTCCACCTCTTTGGCATCTATTAAATCATGGATCTTATTTTTAAGGGCCCAACAGTTGTTGGTGTCGTGCCCCACACTGTCTGAATGATAGGCACACTTAGCATTTGAATGATAGTAGGGAGAAGAGGTATTTGGGTTCTTCGGCGCCTCTTTCAAGTTTGTAAGGTTTAACTTCAACAGATGATGGAGAACTTGAGCAGGTGTCATATTGATCCGGGTGAATTTCCGTGCAGGCCTTTCCACCCTTGTCTGGTTGGTTTTGGGTTGACTGCTTCAAGGTTGATAGGTTGCGGAATTCTGAATCATCACATCCCCCACCGCTGGTCGAAGCTCCATTCTTTCTTGATTTCTCTAGGAGTAAACAACTGAGACCTCTTTCTTGGCTGGAAAGGTATTCTTGATAACAGCGGAAGCAGATGCATCCTTTTGAATTTTACTGCTCTTAATGCCAGCTTCGACTCTTTCACCAGTCAGAATTAGCTCGGTGAATGCTGCAGATGAGCTCCTGATCAAGTGATTAAAGAATGGACCTGACAGGGTCCCCAAAAACATATCCACCAGCTCTCTCTCAGACAAAGGTGGCTTCACCCTTCCAGCCAAGTCCCGCCACTTCTGGGCATACTCCTTAAAGCCTTCATTAGAGACCATACCCATACTCTGTAATTGAGTACGAGTAGGTGCTAAATCTGCATTATATTGATATTGTCGGTAGAAGGCAGCAGCCAAATCCTCCTAGTTATGTACATCAGATCTCTCAAGCTGATAGAACCAATCCAATTGCGTACCCGACAAACTATCTTGAAAAAAGTGGACCCACAGATCCTTATCAGAAGAATGAGGTTGGATATTTCTGACGTAAGACTGCAGATGCATCTTTGGACAAGACAAACCATCATATTTAGCAAATGTAGGCACTTTAAATTTAGGGGGAATCACAATCCCAGCAACCAACCCTAGCTCCTTGAAATCCAGCCCAGGCACCCTTTGTACCTCCATAGCCGCCAGACACTCTTCCAAATTCTTATACTTGTCATCTGTAGGAGGGTACTGCTGTTCGGAGAAATCTTCATCCTCTTCTTCTTCTTCCTCAAACTCAGGTTGTACTGCAGCTCCCTTTCCTGCCCCTTCCTTAGATGATGATGGGAAATCAAGGACCCTTCTAGCTTGATTCTCAAATCTTCTTCCCAAAGTAGCTACACCCGCCCTTTTTTTCTTTTTATCCTTTTCTTTTTCCTTTTATTTCTCTAACAGTGCTTTAAGATCCTCTTGACCCTTTTACAAGGTCATGAGGAGTTGTTGAAACTGTGAATTTTGGGCTTGTAGATCTTTGACCGTCTGCTCTATATCCATCTTGCTGAAATAAATAGCAGAAAGATAAGGAAACCTGGTGTGAAGACCTGCTTATGCATATGATGAATGATATGTTATTAATGTAATGCATTCAAGGATTTAGAAATTCAAATTTGTTGTAAACAAAAAATAATGCACGTCATATTAATAAGATAGAATTGTTAGTACATAAATGCCCCATGGGCAAAATATTACAAAATTCTAATGTAAAAAGACGTTGCGCATCCTTTTTGGTGCGATGTAGGTGTTGAGAGTCTGCTCTTCATGGAGTCGACGAGTAAGTTCCAAAACCTTCTTCTCACTGGCGTAGAAGCTGGCTTCAAAAGTGTTTTGTTCTTCCTTGAGCTGTATCCAACTCTTTTGCAAATCTTCCAATGATGTTGGCATGTCAGGATATATGAGGGTGTATGTAACCTCTCCTTCCATAACAGGCTCTTTGATCATGGGCAGAATGTAGGGGTAAGGAATCATAAGACTCTGGGCGCGGGTTCGTACCCACTTGAGGTAAGGCTCAAGGGGGATGGAATTCTTGTGTCCTAGTGTCTTACTATCCACTTTGTGGGGCATCCTCCAAGCTCGGATAAACCTTTGTCGAAGTCCTTGAGTGTCGTTGTCGAAGTCAAAAACCAAATCTGGAATCAGCATGTCATGAGGGCCATCCCTTCGGGAATACCCAAATTCTCTCAGAGCCAAGCAGGGGTTGTAGGTAATGCCTCCCCTAATGCCAAGTAATGGGACATTAGGTAATCCCCCACAACGATCAATGATGATGACATTTTCTTTGGACCGAGAACACCAATGAACAACAGAATGTATAAGAGTCATCAGTCGTTGTGACCACCTCAAGCCTTGCTCATTCTTCAAGACTGATTGGGGAAGGTGAGAAATAAACCACCTTGCTAGGAAAGGAGTACAACACATGAGAACACCTCTTTTCCTCATTGTTCGTGTGTGAAATTAATGGAGGATATCCCTAAGCAATGTAGGCACAAGATTCCGAGATATGAAAATCTTTACAGCATTCACATCTATAAGCTGATCAGGGTTTAGGAACAAGACCAACCCATAGATGATGAGTGCTACAATCTCTTCAAAAGCTTGTAGATCTAGAGAATTCCAGCAGTCTTGTGCCTTTTCAAACAGAAACTTTGCCAAGAAACCCTTGACACCACTTCTGGTTTCCCAATGACCTTTGATATCAGATGGTTGCAAGTGTAAGGCTTGAGCAACATCTTCAGGATTTGGTTCTGTTTCCGTACCGTTGTAGGGTAGTTGATGGAGAATAGGAATCCTCAAGAGTTGAGAAAATTCCTCTAAAGTAGGTACTAGTTGGTAATCAGGAAATGTAAAGCAATGGTGTAGGGGGTCAAAGAACTGGAAGAGAACTTTCGCCATGTCTTCTTCAATGTTGGAGTTGACCAAGTTGAGAAGTCTACCATGTCTTTCACTGAAGGGAGAATTTTCTGGAATCTTGGAAACAAACTCCTTGAGTTGAGGAGGGATTCTCACAAGGTTGACCTGGATTGTTTTTCTGTGGAGTGATTCCATGACCTACAAAACAGGAACAAAGATGAAGATCCAAACCCTTGAAATGGTTAGTGGATGCATATGATGCTTTATGATGTTCATGATGTATGCACAAGTATATGTACAAGAAAATCACACAAGATCCTAGTTTCAGGCTTGCATGGGGTTTCATAGGTAAGTACCCTCTTGAAGTTTGTTGGCTCAACCTGTCCTATAAATAGTAACCGGGTTCTAAGGAGCTCAATATCACTGGAATATTTTCTGTGTTTATTGTTTCAGTTTAGCCACTTAACTGGCGACTAAAATATTCCAAGAAAACAACCCTCAATGAGTGTAGTATCGAGTATCTACCAACTTCAGACTGCACCAAAGTCGGTCATCTTACTACCCCTGATAAGGCCAAGATGGTCAAGTAAAGGTTCTAAAAGTCCACTAGTGCTTCATGACATCACTCAGCGGCCCCGTATTCTCTTTGATTGACTCAAAGGCTACCGGTACCCACAAATATGTCGCACTAATATAGCTATTGCTTGAACCATGTCGGTATACCCCACACAGTTTCCACAACGTATTGCTATTTACCTATGAATGTTTCCCAAATCCGGGTAGAGGATTTCAAACCCAAACAATAGAACCAAAAGTAAAGCAATCAAAGCAAACAAAGTAAGCATGCAAAATGTGATCTAAACCCTAAGGTAACCCCACTTATCATTTCCCTAGCAGAGTCTCCAGTTCTGTGATACGGTGGGAGAACTGACTTGAGGTTTTGCGTTTGTGTTCGCAAATGTTTCAATTTAGCAAGAGTCGCCACCGACTTTTTATTTTATCCAAAGGAAAGGTCAAAAAGCACAGGAAAGACCTTTGAGAAGTTTTCTTGGGTTCGGGGGGTAGATTATGAAAAGGGAAGGTACAAGCACCCTTTTCATCCATGGTTATCCATGGGCTCTTAGTTACTTGTTTAGATCACTTGCTTTGCTTTTCCAATTGTTTGAGATGGTGCCTTGTGTGTGGTTTTGAAAATAGGTCATCGTTGTGGCAACCTTTGTAATGATTCTTATTTGAATGTATACAAAGGTTTATTGTCTTTTGAAAATAGGTTTCAATGTTTTGAAAGTTTGAAAGCTTGAAAGTTTGAAAGTTTGTTTTGGGAAATGTTTTGAAATTGTGTTGTTAGGTGTGTTTGAAAATAGCAAGGATAGTTTGCAAGTTTTGATCAAGTAACTAAGGGTTGTCTACCCTATCTACTCAAAGATATTTCCTACACATTTTTAACCCTTTTACATTGTTGTTTTACCATTTTATTTGGTAAACAACCTTGTATTTGGATGTTAAACGGAACAGGCGCGGGTCATCGTATTGACCATGATAGCAATTGTGCTAAGTATCTTTAGCAAATTTTTGAGGGACTAGATCATTTTTTGTATAGGCAACCAAGATAGCGTCATCGAGGGACTATGATCTTTTGTTTTGTTTTTGTTTTACCAAAGTACTCAACATGCATAACATGGCCATTTTAAAGGCAACAAGTGGATGAAACCCTAGGGGTGCATGTGTGCATTGTGTTTGTCATTTTCATGCATTTAGGTCTTGTATTAGGTCAAACTATTTGTTTTTATTTTGGAATATTGCATACAAACCCTAATCTCTATCATGGCATATTTGAAAGTATAAGTGTGTAAAAGTAATCTAGACTATTACAACATTTGATATGGGAAGGGGGGATACAATTTTGAATGGGGAGTATTTGCAAGAAAATAAAACCCTAATATTTACTATTACATCCAAATTGAACTCTTTGCATCAAATAATAAATAAACAATATTTAAATAAGCAAATTAAATATAAATATGCAAAATATTATAAATATGCAAAAAATGTTTTTGTTTACTTTTATGTATGTAAAAACATAATATTTAATGTATTAAAAAAAGATAATAAAAAGTTATTTTTTGTTAAGGGTAAAACCCTAAATTTTTGTTTTAAGAAAGTATATTTATTAATATTATTTATTTATGTACAATAAAATAAGATAAAATATATACAAAATAAAAATATATTAGAAAAAATATTATTTAAGTATAAATAATAAAAATAAAGGCATAATATTTTTTATGTATCATTTTCAAAATTTTATTAAATAAAATAAAGGTATATTATCTAAAAATTATTTTCATGTTAGAAAAATAATAAATAATATAAAATAAAATATGAAAATTTATGAAAATGTTTTTAATATTTTTTATGTTTAAAAAAATAATAAAATAAAATCAGAAATGAAAAGTAAATAGAAAAATACAAAAATATAAAGAAATGGGCCAGGGGTATGAACAACAAAGAGGGGGGTGTCAAAAACAAAGCCAAACCAAGCCCAACCCAGATCAGATTCATCTTCAACCTTTGAAACTCAAAAAACGTGCGCCCTGTACAAAATCTGGAAAACCTGCATACGTGCTCTAATGCAAAAACTCATAACACCAAAGTCATAGCATTTTTCAAGAAGATTCCAGCCATATAAAGAACTCAATCTAACTCTCAAAGACCAGAGAGAATTTCTCTGGCCCTAATTTCTAACCTAACTTTTCCAGGAAGTTCATGAATCAAATTCTCTTAACACGTTTAACTTAAATGAAATCTAAGCATATGTACATCTTCAGGGCTATGAGTACTACATTTTTTATTCACAAACCTAAGCCTAATGATTCCTAAATAGAGAGATAGGAAGTTGACAAAAACATGTTTCAGTTGAACTCGTGTATGGCAATGTGGAGCTTTTCAGTGAGACCTGAGGTACTTGGGAGCTTGCCTAAACTTCCTCTGACCTTCCCCAATGCCTAGTTTGCTTTGGACTTGCTTGAGCAAGCTTGTAGAACTCAACCTGCACAAGCTAAAAACAGAAATGGTGAAGCTTGCAAATGGAGTTACAGTCACTGTCCAATGGTTGGGATAGCTTGGATAGGTTAAATGGAATGTGTTTGAACAGGTTTGGGGCAAAACGCACAAGTGGTTTTTGCTATGGAACTCCAAGTGCAGAAACTACCCTATTTTGCAAGAGGAAGGTGATTTTGTGTTTTGGAAGGCTTGAGGGTTCAATAACTCGTGTTTCTGGCTCAAGGTAATGTGCAAAACTTGTTTGGAATTCTTGCAAATCTTGGTTATATCAGATTCAAATGTTGTTGACCTTTTGCATAATTACTTGGTTTTGAAGTAAAAAGTGAGAAGTGACCATGCCAAGGTTGTACAGGCCTGTAACCTAGCTGCACAAAGTTGGTGAACTTTGCCTGATATTAGGGGGCTTTGTTTGCAGAAAAAGGCTTGGTGCAATGCTCAAGAGAAACAAAATTGCAAAAGTTGTGCTTTATGTAAATGGCATTGTTGCCTTTTTGCCAAAAATGGATTTATTCATTGTGCCAAGCTCCATTGATCAGAATAAGACCAATGTACATTGTATTTGCATTTAATTTTTGAGTGTGGAAGGGTTTAGAGACCTGTAATCAAGTACAAAGCAAGTTTGGACAGATTTTGCAACTTATGTCAATATGAAAAGCTTGTAACATGCTATACAATCCATAAATGATTTTGGAGAGTTCTTGGACATTTTGGAAAGCTTGTAACATGCTATACAATCCATATTTGAAATGCATTTGGATATTCCAAGTGGAGCTATGTGAAAAATGGTCATGAAGATAGGTCAAAATCCTGCCTAAACTAAGGCAAAATTTCACTAAGTTAAAAGTTTCATGGACCCTTGTTCCAAAAATCATAACTTGAGATCCAAGATTCTTTTGGGAAAACTTTGTGATTCAAAGTTGTAGACTTTTTGGAGGACTACAACTTTCATGTTGGAAGTTTTGTTTTAATCCAATTGCATCATGGTGAAAATGTTGGGCAAAGTTGGGGAAAAAAAGAAAATTTCATAACTTAGAAAAATTCTAAGTTATTTAATTTTTCAATTTTAAACCCTAATTTGCAAAATTAAGTTTCTTGATGAACAAGTTTCATGTTTTGACTCATCTTGATGAAAAATGACCCTTGGCACTTGTTTTTGACCAAAAAGTCCAAGTTTGACTTTTGAGTGTACAGTCAAATTTTGATGAGTTGACTGGAGAATTCATCTGTCAATCCAATGCATTTGAGATCTTTTGAACCTTGTGAATAGGTCAAGATGATGCCATTGAGTCCTTGAATCCATGCTTGAACCCAATTTGCCATTGGTTAGGTGAAAAATCAGAAATTGCCCTTATACAGTCAAAACCCTAAAAATGACCATTTTGCCCTTTTGATGATCTTATCAAATTTCTTGAGGAGTTATGGTCCAAACTTGATCAAATGGTCCATAGGAGTGTATAATGTTTTTTTGGTTCAAAAATTATGAGTTTTGACTTTAAATTGGTCACAATTGACTTTTTCCCCAATATAGTTGATTTTTAGGTCAACTGTCCAATTGACTGGGCAAAAATTTGATTCAAGGCTTGAAACTTGGTAGGGGAAATCTTATAAGTCCAACATGAAATATGAAAGCCACTTTGAGCATTGAAAGTCCAAAAATCTCTGTGCAAACTCAAACCCTAATTTCAGGTCAATAGTGCAAAGAGATGTCTTGAGCAGAGCAAACCCTAGCTTGGTCTTGAGTCCAAAGAATCTTGTGAGTGGAAATCTTGATAAAATGAGAGGGAAAATTTTGGGGTACAACACCGCCCGTTCGGGTTTTCAGTCCACCGGGATACCCTTTTTTTCCCAAGCCGCCTTTTCAGGTTTTCGACTTGTCGGGTGTACAGTTTTTTCATTTTCATCCCTTACTTTTGCCTGAACCCTTTTGGTTCGCCGGGAAGCCCTTATTTTTGCCTAGGCCAGTCAACCTGGCGGGTCTGTGATTAGGCGTAGTATTTTTTCACTATGTCTGCATTGACGGGGTGAGGAAGGTCGTCACCATCCATGGTGGTTAGAATCATAGCTCCTCCCGAGAAAATGTTCTTAACCAAAAATGGCCATTCGTATGTGGGGGTCCATTTGCCCCTGGGATCACCTTGTGGAAGTATAATGCATTTGATCACCAGATCCTCGACTTGATATTCTTGACGTCTGACTTTCTTGTTAAAAGCCTTGATCATCCGCTTTTGATACGTCTGACCATGATAAATAGCAGTAAGTTTATTCTTGTCGATTAAATTCAGTTGATCAAGCCGGGTCTGGATCCAATCATCCTCGCTTAAACCCGCATCCTTCATAATCCAGAGAGAGGGTATCTGGACCTCAATGGGCAAGACTGCCTCCATGCCATACACCAGAGAGTAGGGTGTTGCCCCTATCGATGTCCTTGCCGAGGTACGGTACCCATGAAGGGAGAATGGTAACATCTCATGCCAGTCTTTGTATGTCACTATCATATTCTGCACAATCTTCTTGATGTTCTTATTTGCTGCTTCAACAGCCCCATTCATCTTCGGCCGGTAAGGAGAAGAGTTGTGATGTTGTATCTTAAACTATTTGTAGAGCTCGATGATCATCGTATTGTTGAGATTTGTACCATTGTCTGTAATGATTCTCTCTGGTACACCATATTGACAGATCAAATTGTGTCAGATAAACCGCGCCACGACGTTCTTAGTTACTGCAGCAAAGGAAGTTGTCTTAACCCACTTCATAAAGTAATCGATAGCCACCAGAATGAAACGATGCCCGTTGCACGCAGTAGGTCTGATCTTGCCGACCATGTCGATACCCCACATTACAAAAGGCCAAGGAGTTGTCAAAACATTCAGAGGAACTGGAGGTACATGCACCTTATCAGCATAGACTTAGCACTTATGACATGTCCGAGAATGCTGATAACAGTCGGCTTCCATAGTGGACCAATAATATCCTTCCCGTAGGATTTTCTTTGCCATAGTATCTCCACTGGAATGCGTTCCAAAGGTACCTTCATGTAACTCTGTCATGATCCTTTCTGCCTCGCTCTTGTCTATGCACCACAGTAAGGTCGAATCATGGTTACACTTATAGAGGACACCATTACTGATGAAGAACTTTGCAGCAAACCTTCTCAGAAACTTCTTGTCATTAACAGATGCACCCTCGGGGTACTCTTGAGCCTCAAGATACCTCTTTACCTCGTGGAACCAGGGTTTATCTCCCACCTCTTTCGTCTCAATGTCACAGCAATGTGCGGGTTCGTCTAACCTCTCGATGGTGATCTGGGGAGCTTCATTGTCCCACCTGACCTTGAACATAGAAGACAAAGTAGTTAGCGCGTCCGCTAATTGGTTTTCCTCTCTGGGGAAGTGTTCAAAGATGATCTCCTCAAAGTGTGGGAGCAATGTCGATACATATTCTTTGTAGGGAATAAGATTTAGGTGCTTCGTATCCCACTCGCCTTTGGTTTGACTGATCACTAGAGTGGAATCTCCAAATACACTCAAGAACTTAATCCTCAGGTCAATAGCAGCTCAAAGACCCATAATACATGCTTCATACTCTGCCATATTGTTGGTGCAGTTAAAACATAATCGAGCGATGAACGGAGTATGACAACCTTCAGGAGATATAATCATAGCGCCAATGCCATTACCCAACGCGTTTGATGCTCCATAAAAATACATAGACCATCTGGATCCTTCCTCAGGTCCTTCATCCGGTCTAGATTCTTCTCTGTCGGTCACCAACATGATATTCTCATCCGGGAACTCGAAATTCATGGATTGGTAGTCATCCACGGCCTGATGCGCCAAATAATCCGCCAAATGATCCGCCAATACACTCCCTTTGATTGCTTTTTGGGTTGTGTATTGGATGTCATACTTAGTTAAGATCATCTGCCATCTTGCTATTCTTCCGGACAAAGCAGGATTTTTGAAGATATACTTGATTGGATCCATTTTTTATATCAATAAGGTGGTGTGAGTCAGCATATATTGTCTCGGCCAGCGAGCAGCCCATGCCAAAACGCAGTAGTTTTCTCGAGCAGTGAGTATTGTGTCTCACAGTCGGTAAACTTTTTGCTAAGGTAGTAAATAGCATGCTCTTTTCGGCCAGACTCGTCATGCTGTCCCAGCACGCACCCCATTGAATTATCCAGTACTGTCAAGTATAAAATCAAAGGTCTTTCTTCAACTGGAGGCATCAGAATTGGTGGCTCTTGGAGGTATTCCTTGATCTTTTCGAAAGCGGTCTGACATTCATCATTCCATTTTACCACTTAATCTTTCTTCGGCAGCTTGAAGATTGGCTCACAAGTAGCGGTCAGGTGTGAAATGAATCAGGCGATGTAATTCAGACGTCCCAAAAAGCCTCTAACTTCCTTTTCTATGCACTAACGACGAAACCCAACAGCTTACCAGACCTTACCCCGAAGGTACACTTGTTCGGGTTTAACCTCAGCTTATACATCTTCAACCTGTCAAATAGTTTCTGGAGATGGTCAAGGTGTTCTTCCTCAGTCTGGGACCTTGCGATCAGGTCATCAACATAAACCTCAATCTCATGGTGAATCATGTCGTGGAACAAAGCGACCATGTAACAGAAGGTGCCCTACTGTGTAACAAAGGTTGTCTTCTCCATGTCCTCGGGAGCCATCTTAATCTGATTGTAACCAGAAAAACCATCCATAAAGGAGAAGATTTTATGTTGCGCGGTGTTGTCGACCAGGACGTCGATGTGAGGAAGTGGGAAGTCATCTTTGGGGCTCACCCTGTTCAGATCTCTATAGTCCACACACATCTGTAACTTACCATCCTTCTTAGGCACTGGAACGACATTGGCGACCCACTGCGGGTAAGAAGTGACAACTAGAAATCTGGCGTCAAACTGTTTCATGACCTCAATTTTGATTTTCTCAGACATCTCAGGACGCATACGACAAACCTTCTGCTTTACCGGAGGACAGTCTTCTTTGGTTGGCAGGCGGTGTACCACAATGTCAGTGTCCAAACCAGGCATATCTTCATAGGACTAAGCGAAGATCTCAACATATTCGCGTAGCATATGTATCAATCGTTGCTTGACATTAGGCTCCAGATTTGCACCTATCTTGACCTCTTTCCTGTCTTCCTCTGTACCCAAATTTACTGGTTCAACTGGCTCTTAATGAGGCTGTATGGCCCTCTCTTCCTGTAGTAACAGTCTAGCAAGTTTTCCAGGCACCTCACAATCATCCTCACCTTCTTCCTCGACTTGGTTGATCGGACTTTCGAAGTCATAACTGGCAGTAGTAGAGTTTTTATCAATGGGATCCAGAGTGAATATGGATCTGCATTATGGTATGTGAGTGTGTGTAAGAGAATAGCTGTTTTTGATAAAGCGAGAGACAGAAAAAGAAAAACAAGGAGCGCAAAATTTGTAATGCAAGAAACGTCCAATGTTTTATTAATGATATATGAAATGACAGATAATAAGCCCTCACAAGCAAAGCCAAGGTGCCTCGGGCAAGGCACCGGGCCGTAGAGTTTTAAATTGTTTATTACAACTCTCAAAATAAAAGTCAATTACTGTGTAATAAAAGAAACGGGTATGATGTCTTTCGCCGTCCAGTTGTTCAAGCCACCATTGGTTGTAGGGTAGATCCAACTGTTGATATCTGAATCTTCTTCACCATCTTCAATTGCATTCACTCCCTGATTACTGATATGCAGAGGAGGTCTTCCAATTTGTGCGTGTCGAACAACCCTTTGAGCCCCTGTAGTAAAGCCCAAACCAAACTTGTCAATTTTGTGTGTGAAATCAGGGAGCTGACCCCAATTTGCACACCCACCTTTTTCAATAACAGCCCTGGCATCCTTGAGGGAAGCCATCTTCATCGGAGGTTTGTCAGCAGTAACCTCGGTCGACACCAAAGTCTGAGGGACCTCTTCAAAGTTCTGACAAGGGGTTTCGATGAATTCCCCATCCATCTCCACATAGCAAAAGGAATTTAGATGACTCACCATGTACTCCTCCTCACCTTGTACCATGAAAATCTTCCCCTTTACTGGATATTTCAACATTTGATGGAGCATAGAAGTCACTGCCCCGACTTTATGAATCCAAGGGCGACCCAGTAAGAAATAATATGATGGTTGGATATCCATCACACGTAGAAAGTAGATGCAAAAGTTTGAGAGCCAACTTTGACAGGGACGTCCACCTCCCTGTGCACCATCCTTTTTGACCCGTCGAAAGCCCTGGCCACAATATTGCTCGGCTTTAGAACCAAACCTTCACAATCCAAATGGTCTAATGCTTTCTTTGGCATCACATTCAATAAGGACCCGGTATCCACCAGTACATGGGCCATAGTGGTGCCCCTGCACTCAATCGAGACGTGCAGAGCGTCATTATGATTTCTTCCTTTAGCAGTCAGATCTGCATCTGAGAAACCCAACCCATTATCGGCAGTCAAACTTGCCACGCAGTCTTTGAATTGATCGGCTGAAGTTTCCTATGGCACATACGCAGTCTTGAGGAAAGCAATTAAAGCCTTTGCATGGGCTTCAGAACATAATAACAAGGACAACATGGAGATTTTTTACGGGGTCTGCCCCAACTGCTCGACTATGTTGTAGTCGCTTTTCTTGATAATCTTCAAAATTTCCTCTATCTCCTGCTTAGAGGTTTCTACAATGATCTTCTTAGGTGCCTCTGTCTGGGCAGGCTCGTCTGTGATTTCTTTGCCTCGAGTCTCAGATGGCTTGGCGACAGGGGTGACAACTGGAACAGGAACTGGGATAGTAGCTGATGTACTGGTAGATGGAACACCAACATGTTTGTGAACAGTCGGAGGGGAAATCTCGGGAGAAAAGAGTCTTCCTCTTCTGGTGACCTTGCTAGCCCCGACAATATTGCTGACATCAGCATCAGCTTCCTCACTTTTCAAGTCTTGTTTAACTCAATGGTAATACACATCGGCACCATAATGCCAAGGGATAGCCTTATCCAAAGTGTATGGGATAGGACCAGGAACAATAATGATTAACTGAGCGATTCTTGGAACGGGTGTAATCCTAACAGGATTTCTCGAGGAAGCCTTGGAAGGATTGGCGGAAATGGTTATGATGGCAACATCTTGAATTAGAACCAACAAAATCATAGTCTTCTCGAACATGATCTCTTTGTTATCCATCAGGCGTTGAACACCTGATTTCAATAAGTGGAAACCAGCAGGAAGAATTGAACACATGTGGCAACCTTCACCACAGCCCGAAAATAAATTGGCCAACAATAGATTCTTCTTAACTGTCATCAAAGGAGTAGAAATTTCTTCCACGGAAGTCACAAATAAATCATCGTCCACAGCATTTAATCCATGACCATGTTTGCGCATAGGAGCAGTTATGACATTGGGCTTCTCTAGAGCATCAAACTCAATCTCTTTGGCTTCGATCAAGTCTTGCATTTATTCTTCAAGGCCCAATAGTTGTTTGTATCATGACCTGGGCCATCAGAGTGATAGGCATAGCGGGCATTCGGGTTATATAGCGGAGATGTGGTGTTGGGATTCTTCGGGGCTTCCCGCAGAGTTACCAGGTTGGTCTTCAATAACTGTGGTAGAATTTGAGACAAGGTCATATTAAGCCGAGTATACTGTCTATGTGGTCTTTCCACCCTTTGTTGATTGTTGCTTTGTGGAGCAACGGTGGGTCTTGATATCACTACCGCGTTTACTGCTTGATGGTGTTCAGGTCTGCTTTGGCCCCTCGAGCCATAGACTGCACTAGCTTCCTTCTTACCGGTAAAAGGCTTCTTCACTGCACTTGATGAAGTATCCTTCTGTATCTTACCACTTCGGATACTAGCTTCTACTCTCTCCCCAGTCAAAATCAACTCAGTAAACCCAGATGACGAACTGCCGATCAGATGATTGAAAAATGGACCAGATAGCGTCCCTAGAAACATGTCAACCAACTCCCTATCAGAAAAATGGGGTTGGACTCTTCCAGCTAAATCTCTCCACTTCTGAGCATAGTCCTTAAAACCTTCACTTACACCCATTGACATACCCTGAAGTTGAGTACGAGTGGGAGCAAGGTCGGCGTTATACTGATACTGCCTGTAGAAAGCAGTAGCAAGGTCCTCCCAGTTTCAGACGTTGGCTCCTTCCAACTGATAAAACCATTCAAGCTGAGTCCCTGACAGACTATCTTGAAAGAAATGCACCCACAAATTTTTATCAGCAGTGTGGGTTGGATTTTCCTGACGTACGAGCGGAGATGGAGTTTTGTACAGGATACTCCATCGTACTCAGCAAAAACCGGAGCTTTGAACTTATGAGGGATCACAACTCCAGATACTAGTCCCAACTCTCCGAAATCCAAACCAGGGATCTTCTGAATCTCCATAGCACTCAGACGGTGTTCTAATTGCTTGTACCTATCCCCGACAGGAGGATATTGCTCCTCATCATAATCTGTATCATTATCAGAAACTGCAATACTGGGGCCCTTTTCTTCTTCTTGGTCCTCCCCTTCCTTGAATGAAAAGGACAGATCAGCTTGCTGTTTCAACCTATCCCCAAACCTTTTGCCCATACTCAGAAGAACGACCTTCTTCTTCTTCTTCTTCTTCTTCTTCTCTTTCTCTTTCAGAATGAGAGCTTTCAAGTCCTCTTTCCCTTTAGCCAAGCTCAAGAACATCTCTTGGAACTGGGAATTTTGTGCCTGAAGATCTTTGATAGCTTGATCGGAAGACATTTCTACTGAAATAAACAGCGAAGAAGATGAGAAACCTGTAATGGTACTTGTAATGGTGTGCATGATAATGGGATGCGTATGTAATGATTTCAAAGACTTTGGGAGATTTAAATTTGCAAACAAAAAAAATAAACAAACTTTATTAGATTAAACTTTTAAAAAGGTTCAACAACGCCTTTGAGGCATTACAAAGAAATAAACAGAAAACAAATCTAAACTAGAAAAAGAAAAATCAGAAATCCCATGGACGCTTCCCCTTTGTGCTGACGTAGTCATTGATCGTCCTTTCATTCTCGAGTTGCCTGGTGAGCTTCGATATATTCCTTTCTTGCTCATGATACTTTTCCTGGTAGGTATCCCTCTCCTCTTTCAGCTGAATCCAAGACCTCTTCAATTCCCCAAGATCAGTGGGCATGTAGGGATAAAGGAGTGTATAAGGAATGCCCTCTTCATTGGTGGGCTCCACAATCACTGGCAACACAGCTTCATAAGGCATCCCAAGCTTATGAGCACGAGCTCGGACCCACTGGAGGTAAGTCTGCATAAGGAGAGAAGTCCTTGGTCCTAGATCTTGGGGGTCAGACCTGTTCACTATGCCCCAAGCTCGTATAAACCTTCGGCGATACTCATCAATGTCTTCCTTGTAATCAAATGCAATATCCGTAAGAAGTAGCTCATGAGGACCACCTCTCCGAGCACGACCGAATTGTCGAAAAGCTAAACAAGGACTGTAGGTTATTCCCCCTCTGATTCCAAGCAGTGGAACATTAGGGTATCCCCCATAATGATCAATGACATCAGTGTTTTCCATAACCTTAGAACTCCAAAGAATGTCTGTATGGGCAAGTGACATTATCCTGTAAGACCATCCCAAACCTTCTTCATTCTTCAATACGGACTTGGGGAGGTGAGAAATAAACCACCTTGACAGCAATGGCATACAACACATAAGGGTCTCTCTTCTACGCGTGGTACGAGTGTAGAGGGCATGCAAGATATCACCAAGTAGAGTAAGCACATGATTGCAAGACAGGAAGATCTTAACCACATTCACATCTATAAAGGCTTATAGTTTTTTAATCGAGAGTTGAATGTCACAAAAGTAAAAACATAGTAGAGTGAAAATGAATGGATTACTTAAAGACAAACATATGTAATGAATTAATGGAATAGCAAAGTTTGACATAAAATAAGTGTTCGAACATTCAAAAGAAAATTACAATTTGAAAATTCTAATGAACAAAGAGCCTTTTCGTCTGAACTTGTCACTTCAGATGGCGTGCCTTTGAGGGATGACAAAAGAATTCAGTCTGACCATCTTGTATGAACTCCAGCACCCCTTCGTTGATCAAGTCCTGAATCTTATTTTTCAATGCCCAATAACTATTAGTGTCATGCCCCTGACTATTGGAACGATAAGTGCATCTCACTTTAGGGTTGTACTGAGGAAAGGCGGTGTTGGGATTCTGGGGAGGATTCTTCAATGTTAGCAACTCCATCTTTAACATGTGTTGCAATACTTAAGCCGAGGACATGTTGATTTTGGTGAATTGCCTTTTGGGCACGTCCTGCTTATGTTGATTTCCTTGTCGTTATTGTTGCACCGGTGCTGGATTAGAGATCCGCAGTGCCCCCACAGATTGGTTGAGATCACTCTTATTATGACCCTTCTGGTCTTACACGGTACTGGACTCCTTCTTTACGTTGTATGATCTCTTTACAGTACTTGAAGATGCAGTCCCCTGAATTTCGTCGCTCCTGAGTTTATTTTAAACATGTTCCTGCACGAACATGTCACCTGATTCCCCGTCTGCCAAGAGAGATTGATCGTTGATTAGGCCTCAAGTCCTAGAAGTTTTCCCCAAACGATCGTATCTGTCCTGATGAAGCTTATTGATGAGAATCCTCAACTCTTCTTATCCCCGAGCAAAATTTTGGATAAGATCCATCTGACTATTCATCTAGATTCTCATCCTTTCCATCTCAGCTTGCAGTTGTTCCAACTGGTCATCCTTGTTGTCGTCAGGATTTTTCTTGGTCAAGTTCCCAACGAGGAGTGCTTTCAATTCTTCTTGCCCCTTGGATAGATTTAGGAACATTTCCTTGAACTGAGTATCTTGAGTTTAGAGATCTATGTCGTTCTGTTTGAGAGCCATTTTCCTTGCTGAAATAAACAGCGAGAAAATGAGAAACCTGTCTTGAAAATACCTGTTATGTAATGATATGCAAGCAATGTTTTCAAGGATCTCGCGAGGGAAACACAAGAAAATGTTAGCAATTGAACTTGACTGCAGCTTCAATTGAAGAACTTCATATCGTTAAATGTCCTTTTACGAGAATCAAGCTCACCATGTCGAGTGGGTCATAGCCACTTGTAACACGGTGGGAGAACTGACTTGGGATGTTTTGCGTTTGATCGCAATTGTTGCGGATAGCAAGAGTCGCCACCGAATTTTCTTTTATCCAATGAAGGAAAGGGTGAAAAGAACAGGAAATACCTTTGAGATATTTTTCTTAAGTTCGGGGGGTAGATTATGAAAAGGGAATGTGTTAGCACCCTTTTCATCCATAGTTATCTATGGGCTCTTAGTTGCTTTCTAGATCACTTATTTTGTTTGAAAGGGGTGCTTTGTGGTGGTTTTTGAAAGTATTTTTGAAAAGCGCCTTCGTTTAGGAAAACTTTGTAATGATTCTTGTTCTATGAGAATGTATACAAAGTGTTGGACTTTTGAAAATATTTCATGGAAAGTGTTGGTGTATTTAAAAAGGGGTTGGTTTTGAAAATTAGCAAGCAGCTAGGAACGTTTCTACCTACTCAAAAGTCTTTGTTCATTTCCTCCTCCCTTAGATGTTGCTAATTTACCATTGATTTGTAAGAAGCCTTATCTTTGGATGTAAAGGGACGGGCATGGGTGGTATGGACATGATAGTAATGTTGTGAGATATCTTAGCATTTTTCTCGAGGGACTAAGATCGTTTGAAAGGTAACATTCGAAGTGTCATCGAGGGATTATGATCTTGTATTTTTTATTGTTCTTGCTAAGACGTCTCACATGCATAACATGACCATTTTTAGGAAACTACTGGAGTTAACCCTAGGGGTGCATGTGTGAATAGTGTATTTGATTTGCATGTATTTAGTCTTTGATTAGGGTTGTCTACTTTTTGTTTTTATCTTCCCATACAAATCCTAATTACTAGCATTTATATGAAAGCGATAAATTGCAGAAAGTAAATATTCTACACTATTACAATCATTTTGGGAATGGGGTGTACAAATTTACAAATGGGGATTGCAAGAAATTAAAGTCCTAACTATCTATTACAACCATATTGAAATAATATACAAGAAATGTAAAATAGACTTGTTTTGTTTTTGTTAAGAGAAGAAATAAATTGTTTTAAGAAAATTTTTTTAGTCTTTTTGTTTTAAAAGAGATAAAGCAAAGTGTATAAATATAAAGTATTTTAGGTATTTTTGATTAATGAAAATAAAAGTGATGTTAAAAAGAATAAGAGAATAAGAGTCAAAATCAGCACGTTGCTGAAAGGACGGAAATAAGGGACAGAAGTTCTGACTCTGATGCGCTGCAAATAAGAAAGAAAATGTTAGAAGAAATGGGGAAGGCCATAAGTTATGGGGTAGCCGGGAACAAAAGAAATCCTAGAAGTTCTGATGTTACTGGAAGGTCAGAAGTTCTGGTTGTTGAAGGAGCCTGGAAGTTCTAATGCAGTTGGGAACCTAGAAATTCTAGTGTTACTGACAAGCTAGGAGTTCTGATAATGGGTAGGTGAGGTGTCAATGCTGCTGGATGGGGATATCTAGAAGTTCTGGTCCAGGGTCACTATTTTGACAAACAACTAATGGGGTTTTACCTAAAAGTTCTGGTCCAGGGTCACTATTTTGACAAACAACTAAAGGGGTTTTACCTAGAAGTTCTGGTCCAGGGTCAAGGTTTGACAAATAATGGGGAAAAAGTCATGAAATAAACATAAAAAGGGGTGTTTCTGGGGCTAGAACTCAGGACCCTTAACACTAATGCCTTATGCGCCCGTTCTCTACCACTGGGGTGGCTATACATCCGGTGGTAGAAGCAAAAACATAAACATGTATCACAAAGTAAGTTCTGATGATGAACTTTATTCTCCTCTTCCACGCCAGCCAGAGCATCTGCAACTTAGTTATTTCTCAACAAAAATAAAAAATTCAAACATAACAGTTATGGCAGATTTCATCATGGGTTCAGAAATATAAAGCATCAGAACTGTGAGTCAGAAGCAAACATGAATTTGGCTAATTCTAACTCTGGAACCAAACTTCCTCAAGAAATTTTTATATGAAATTCTCTCTACTTAGGCAAAAATACATGAAATCTATGAATATATATACAGAATCAGAGTCATGATGTCTACATTGTATCTTTGGAAGTGCAAGCCTAACAATGCCTAAGTAAGGAGATAAAAGTCAGAAGAAACTTACCTTACAGCTGGAAGTTGGTTCTGTGAATTAGAGCCTGGTTCAGGTTACTGTGATGTTCTTATCAGCTTCCTCAAGTTCTCAGAAAGCTAAAGCAACTCCTAACTTGAGATATGAATGGTTAGAAAATTTTGGTGCAGTCAGGGTGCAAAATTCTGGTTTTTGAAAAAGGGATTGGTGAAAATTGTTTTACAGTTTGAAAATAGAAGTTGGGAAAGCTTCTATGGGTATTCTGGAAATTATATGGATGATTTGGTTCAGAAACACACAAGAAAAATTAGAGTTTGAATACAGAAATTAGAAAACTAGCAGGTTTTGTGTTTATGTTGGCAGTTTCAAATTCTTGGGAAATTTCAGCAAGGTTTCAAGGCTTTTTCTCAAATCTTCGACCTTTTTAACAGTTGCAAATGAAGTTCAATTTATAGGCAAAGGATTTAGGAGCTTTAAGAAGCCAAGAGTACAACCATCATGTGTTATGGCGCTAACTTGTTCTTGAAGCCAGTTTGGATAAGTATGGTTCAAGGCAAAATAGAGTGGTTAGCAGCTTTTAGCCATGCCTAATCTGATTTTGTAAGCATGATTTATGGAAAAGTACCCTCAGAAGAAAAAGTAAAGCATGGGCCCAGCATAAACTTTGTACAAAAGTTTGCTTTTCAAGGACAACAATGGTACTTATATGCCACACGTGGGGAAATCCTTTGGATAAAGACTCAAAAGTGGGTGTGAGCATTAAATGATGATGAGATTTATCAAAACAGAAAACCTGCAATAAGAGATAATGCATCATAGCTTAAATATGGATCAGAAGTTCAGCATCAACGTAACTTAGAACAAATATCCAACTTCTGATCTTTGAATCTCCCCGCTCCAGCATGTTCTGAAGGAGTTCTTTCAGAAAGCCTGTAACATGCTTTGCAGACCCTCTTTAAATTACTCTTGCAAACTCTGATTGAACCTACGTGAAAACTGGCCCAAAAGTTCTAACCAAATTCTGTCTTGGAAACGCCCAGAATTTACTGAGTGCTTCAGTTTCATGGACGTGTCTTTAAAGATTTATAACTAGAAATCCCTACATTTCTAGGAGAAGTTCTGTTCTGAATGTTTTAGATCTCGTTGAAATCTGCAACTCTTGTGTCAGAAGTTCTTTCAGAATCATCTTGCATCATGGTGAAAATCTAGCCAGAAGTTCTGAACTTATCATCTTTCCTTAACACTTAGAAAAATTTCTAAGTGTTTAGAATTTTGACTTTCCAAAGTAATTTTTACTTTTGATTTTCTTGATGAAACAAACTTCATATTCTAACATGTCTTTGATGAAATATGACTCTTGAAACTTGGTTTTGATCAAAAAGTCAAAGTTTGACTTTCTGTATGCATTTTGACCATTTTGCCCTTGTACCAATTCCAAACCTAAATTGATGTATTAGTGTTGCAAACATGACGCCATGGAAGATCTTGTGAGAGAATCCTTGAGAAATGAGAGGGCAAATTTTGGGGTATAACACCACTGACTCAAGACATCGTGCTTTGATGGCATTGGCTAGAGGAAAATAAATCCCCTTGCCCCTTGTTAGACGTCTGGTTCATCATAACCTGCATCACATGCCCTTTGAGATCCTTGAAATGGTTAACAAAATGCTACGGCATGCTGTCATGATGTGTATGCTATGCACCAAGCAAAAGTGTAAGGTGACGTAAACAAGTAAATCTTGAAAGAAATCCAGGTTATTGAATAATGAATACAAATAGGTCCTGCAAGGAACTCACGTCGTTAGGTACTAAAACCAAACAAACCCTACAAGGAGTTCAAGTTGTTAGATATTGAAAGCAAACAACTCACACAAGTAGCCTTAGGTTCAGGCTTGCATGGAATTTGTAGATAAGTACCCTCTTGAAGTTTTAGTTGGTTCAACCTGTCCTAGAAATAATAACCGGGTTCTAAGGAGTCTCATATCATTGACCTTTCTCTCAGGAATTATTTCAGCTCAAGCATCAAAATATTGCGGCTGAAATATCCCGAAAGTCCAATCTCAATGAGTGTAGCATCGACTATCAACCAATATTCGGTCGGAACCAAAGCGGCTATCTCACTACTTTCTAATGGCTAGGATGAGTCAATTAAAGATTATAAAGGTCAGTTAGCGCTTAATGACACTATGAGGAAGACTAATATTATCCTTAACTGACTCAAGGAACATTAGTATAAGCCAGAGTATCACGCTAACATAGCCATCACTTTGTCTGTATCGGTCTACACCGTACAACTTCCATGATTTATTGTTACTTATCTAAAAAGGTTCCCCAGATCCGGGTATAAGATCTTTAACAATAACCCCAGCAAACCCTTTAAAAATAAAGCAGACAAAGCAAACAAGGAAAGCAATTTAAAATGATCTAACTCTAAGGTAACCCCACTTTTTATAATTCCCCAGCAGATTTTCTAGTTCTGTAATACGGTTAGAGAACTGACTGTTATGTTGGTTTTGCGTTTGTATTCGTAAATGTTGCGGTAAGCAAGAGTCACCATCGAATTTTATTTTATCCAACAAAGGAAAGGGTGAAAAGAACAAAAAAAGACCTTTCAAGATTATTTCAGAGTAAGGGGGTAGTTTATGTAAAGGGAAGGTGTTAGCACACTTTCCATCCGTAGTTATCTACGGGCTCCTAGATGCTAGCTCATTTGAAAATAACTTATGATTGTGTGTTTGGAAAAGTATCTTGAAAAGACTCCTTAGTGCGGGGAACTTTGTAATATTTCTCATGTCGTGGAGGACGTATACAAAGTGTCTTTGAAAATATTTTTTAGAAAAGAGTGTATGTGTGGCAAATTTTTTTTTGAGCAAGCATCTAAGGACTATCTACCTATTCGAAAAGGTTTTTTCTTTTTCTCTTTTCATTTATACAGTGGTATCCTACTATTAGTGAGTAGGTAGCCCTATAGCTGGATGTTTGAGGGACAACCGAGGGTCGTCGTACGATCACAAGGGCAACTAGTAAGATATCTTAGTAATTACCCTAAGGTTTTAAGATGATTTCATTGAGGTAACATCGAAAGGTTCCTATGAATGTCTTGACCGCTCCTTGGTTGTTTGCAATGTGGGGCATTGACATGATTTGTGAGATCAAGAAGTTGTTCGAAGCAGCCTCGTTTGCCTCCATCACCAAGAATGTTGTGACTCGGTTCTTCAAACATAACCTCATCTGTCGGTATGGAATCCCCGAAAGGATTATCATGGGCAATGGTATTAATCTAAACAATACTATGATCACGGAACTCTGCATGCAATTCAAGATCAAGCACCACAATTCTTCTTTGTATTGACCAAAGATGAATGGAACAGTAGAAGCCGCCAATAAGAATATTAAGAAGATTATACAGAAGATGACGGTGACATATAAAGATTGGCACGAGATGTAACCATTTTCTCTTCATGGCTATCGTACCTCAGTCCGTACATCAACTAGGGCAACCTCATACTCTCTAGTCTATGGTATGGAAGTTTTCCTACTTGCCGAAGTCCAGATTCCTTCTCTAAGGATTATGAAAGATGCAGACTTAGACGAAGATGAGTGGATTCAAAATAGGCTAGACCAGATAAGTTTGATCGACAAGAAAAGCCTTACGGCGGTGTGTCATGGTCAGATGTACCATAAGCGCATGATAAAAGCTTTCAACAAAAAGGTCAAGCATCGGGTATATTAGGCTAGTGACTTGGTAATGAAGTGCATCATCCTACCACTAGGTGATCCCAGGGGAAGATTGGCTTCCACCTACAAAGGGCCATTTGTGATTAAGAAGATATTTTCTGGCAGTGCTATGATACTTACACCCGACGGTGAAGACTTTCTGCACCCTGTGAATGTGGACATAGTTAAAAATACTACGCATGAATATGACCCACTAGGTCGAATGACCTAGGAAAAAATAAGGGCATCCTAGAAAACCAAAAGGGTTCGAGCAAAAATTTGGGATATATATATATATATATATATATATATATATATATATATATATATATATATATATATATATATATATATAAAGATTGCACACCCGACAAGTCGAAAACCTGAAAAGGAAGCTTGGGAAAAAAAGGCCGAAAGGTAGGTCCAGGAAAACGTTAGAGATTAAAAGCATACAACTATGTCCAATTTGATCATCTATATACATCAAGCTTTATTACCAACGTCAAGTTTAAATGGTACAAATCAATTCAGCCAACTTCTTCTGACAACAAGGGATGAGATGCTCGAAGGGGACGTTTACACATAGCTATATATTTTGCTTTTACTCTTTTCATTTCATGACGATTTCCTCTTACTAGAATTTCTGTCTCTATGTACAAAAACGCATGTTTATAGGAAAATTATCAATACAAGATGATTTCAGAATTCAACTTTGTTTTACTTTTTCTGTTTTGTTTGCAAAAATGTTCAGTGACTAAGCTGAATGAACATATGCATATGAATATGATTACTGTTAAAAAATATATGCATAAAAACAGGAATAAGCATTTACTCAAGACTCTAGGAATTGGGATAAAGTTCAAGTCCCCGCAGGAAAATCCCCAAAGAATAACCTCCATGGGATTATCCCCCCATAGTTACCTTCACAAGCTCATCCCCGACGGAGATACATTCCCCCTGCAAGTCTAATATGCTTTCAAGACAGGAATTGGGGCATCCTCCAGCAATTAACATGACCATACTCCCCAGCAGATCCCCCTAGCGGATAAAGGAATTTGATCATTTCTCCAACATATAATGGGAACTTCCTCTGTACAGCCTACGGAATTTTAATCACCATCAGAAATGATTCCCTCAACTCAGTTCACAGGAATTTAATTCCCCAGCTGAGTTTATTTCTCCAACATTGCAAAATGCCCTACAGAATTCTCTTCCTCAACAGGGTTCACTTCCCCACCGGAATTTAATTTCCCAAGCAAAGTTCATTTCTCCGACTACTGCAAGTCACCGACAAAATTCCCCTCTCCAGCAAAGTGTAGTCCATGCTGCTATCCCCCGAGAGTTTCTATGGAATCTGAAACTGGGCCAAATATCATTTAACTTTATCTTCCCCTAGAAGAGTTGGCATCCATATCGGAAACTCGGTCATCCAACACCTTGTAAGATTATCCATCTTTTTTATCCCCAATCAGGGTATATAATAATTAAATTCCCCAGTAGAGTGATGAATGACCAATTTTCCTGGAATTTCTCAATCCCTAAGCAGAGGTCAAACATTCCCAGCGGAGTATCCTCAAAACAGAAAGCAGGAATCCCCAGAAGAGACGTTATAAACAAAATTAAAGATTCATATCCTTCACCCCAACAACAGTCAGGGATTTATTTTCCCTAGACAAATATTTTATACGAAGCAACCGCTTCAACGACATCTTAAATCCATACATCATTTACAAGTATCATAGCATATGCATAGGAAACGCATATAGCACACTCTTATTTACTTTGAGAACATCATTACGCAATGCATTACATACATCATGACATTGCATAAAGACTAATTTTATCTTTTCAGGTAAAGTCTACAAACAGATGAATATCATCAGCAATTTTCAAACAAGTCAAAGATTAACTCCCGAAACAAGACGGGGCAACAATATAAATGACCAGGCAAAGATTAACTCTCGAAACTGGACGGGGAAACAATATTTTTAACTAGGAAAAGATTAAGTCCCTAAACGGGATGGGGAAACTATGAACATGACCAGGTGGTATGAATTCCCAGAACAGGACAGGTTTACAAACAAAAACAGACTATAGATCAATTCCCTAAATCGAACAGGGCGACTATCTACATGACAAGCATTTGCCTCAGAGACTGAATTATGACAAGCATTTCCCACATAGACTAAATCTGAGAAGCAGCTACTTAAGAACCTTCGCGAGAGGTTCATTTTGGAAAGCATTCCTCAGATAACGATCGAGCTTAGATTCATTATGATACTCATATCAACGTCTATTTTGATGGCATCTATAAGCCCATCTCCAATGAAATTTTGTCACCTCTCCGAATGGCATATTTAAGCCCATTCAAGCAAAATTATCAACCAATAGTGTTACCTCCTGCACATGCGAGTGCAAATTTCTGGGCACTTAAGTGTCCAATCCTCTTCCACCTTCAGATCACGAATGGCAGACATTCCAATCTAAATCCTCACATTTAAGAAGATTGAACAGGGGCAGCTGTTGTACCCCAAAATTTTTCGTCCCGTTTTCTTCAAGACATTCTCCTAGGATTCTCAAATGCTCAAGATTGCTCAAGAATTGATCAGACAAATTCTCCTCCTAAGCAAGGAACTTACAACTAGGGTTTCATTTTTCTCAATGATGTTTGGGTTTCTAAGGACTCAAGAGGATTCCATGGTTCCTTATATGTCTCTAAGAATGCTCATACTAAGTTTCATGCCTTGCATCACAAGTTTGCTCAGTTAATGGCTCAAATGACTGAAAATCAACTATATTGGATAAAAAGTCAATTGTGGTCAACATACAGTCAAACTTCAAGAATTTTGGTCAACATCAAGATTTTAAGTCATATTCATCATTTGATCAAGGGTTGATCATGATTCATCAAGGAAAACTCTCAAATCATCAAAAGTCAAAAATTTCCAAATTAGGGTTTTCTTAAGGAGAAGTCAACTGAACTTTGACCAAACATAAATTTCACATGCTTCATCATATTTTCCTCAACCAAAGTTCATTATGAAGGAAATTCAATTCTCTGCAACTTTGTCTCTCTAAGCTAAAGTCAAAAAAAATGCTTCATTTGAGATATATGGGCCAAAACTTTATAGGTCATTCCAAAAGTTAACAAAAAAGACACTTTTTGTCAAGGCAACATACATCAAGATAAAATCTTCAAATGAAAAAATGATCAGCATAGAGATTGTAAGGAACATCTTGAGTTTTCCAAAAAGTTCAATATCACCTTCATATGATTAAAATTGAGAGAGTTATGATTGGCACAAGTTGGAAAATTTCGAGAAAATACATGAGACCCAAATTGATCAAACAAGAACTTTTGTGCTAATGGGATCGTGTTTCAAGGTCCAAACGTGTATTAGGCCTCATAGCAAACTTTTGAACCTATTCATACACCCATTTGATTTTTATGCCATTTATTTTTTATTTTATTTATTTAATTCAAAATTAAATAAGATAAATTCAAGGCTTTTCTTAGAAGGTCCAAGCCCACAATGGTTTAACCTAATTCTTCTCCATATATTGCTCTTCATTCAGACATAACATCACACGAAAACCCTTACAGAGAAAACTATTCCAAAACTTCCAAAAATTCAAAAAACCAGGTGTGATCGGTGGAAATAGAACTGACTGTTTAAAGCTGGTTTCGCGAAATGTCGCGGAAGGAAGAGTCGCCACCGTCTTTTATTTTCTCCAACATGGACAGGACAAAAGCACAGCAAAATTCCTTATGAGAACTTTTCTCGGTTCGGGAGGTAGATTTATAGAAAGGGAAGGTGTTAGCACCCTTTCTATCCGTGGTTATCCACGGGCTCTTAGGTACTTGCTCTTATGTTTTCAAAGTATTTGCTTTTCAAGTGTGTGGGTTTGAAAAAGTTTCATTGAAAGATTTCTGAGTGACTCTTGTATCTGTCCTCAAGAGTGTTTGAAAAATTTGTTTTGAAAGCTTTTTGAAAGTGTTAGTGTGAAAAGATTTTTGATTTATTTTTTAGAGAGCAAGTACCCATGAGTCATCTACCTACCCTAAGGAATTAGGCTGTGTAAAAGTCCTTAAGGTAGTGCCATCCCACCATTGAGAGGTAGGTAGCACCACCATTGGAGGTGTTCGGGTCAATTCGATTGTAGCGACAGTATGGTCACCGAAGCAACAGTTAGGACACCTTAGAAGTAACCCTAATGTCCTAGATCCTTTTTAATCCGAGGCAACCGTTTCGAGGCAACTGTTTTGAGGCAACTGTTTCGAGGCAACTGGATCCTGGACATAAGAGTGACCGCTAAAACGTCCTATACTTGACGACCACGTTTCGAAGGCAACGAGTGAGGCGTACCCTAGAAGTGGTGTGTGCATTGTGTGTTGTATTCAGTTAATGTTTTTGTACATGTTATTTTGTGAGCTACGAGTTGTTTTTATTTACCATACATTCTTTCATGCAAGTTTAGCAGTTAGGAGTGCGGAAAATTAAATACAGAAAGATAAAAGCTACGCTATTACAAGGCGCGAGTCTATACATCGCCAAAATACAAAGACCCGTTTTTGATAAAAATGCGAAAAGTAAATAAAGGAAATAAACCTAATTACTATTACATCCTTGAACAGTTACATAATAATCAGATAATTAAAATAAGAATAACGTGCGAAAGGATAAATTAAACTGAACGTCCGAGGGTGTTGGACCCTTTGCTTGAAATTAAATTAAATTAAAACCTAATTAATTATTTAAAGAAAAGAAAGTGTTTTTTTTATGTTTTTTTGTATTTATTATGGAAATAAAGAAAAGAATTCAAAAGTTAGTAAACAACCCTAATTCTAGATTATTTTAATTATTAAAGAAAATGTCAAAGTTGACCTAATTTATTAATTTATTAATTTACATATTTATGTACAAAAATAGTAATAATTAATAATAATGATTAATAATTAATTAAGAAAAAGATAAACCTAATTCTATATAATTTTATTTATTAAGAAAAAGTATTAAAATTAAAACCTAATTTAAACTAGATTAGTTATTAGAATTTATTTACAAAAATAAATTAGTGACGAAATTAATAAATAATTAAACATATTTACAATTTTGATTTTCTGTTTTTTTATTAGGAAAAATTATTTGTGGTGAATTAATTATAATTAAACAATTAAAAGAAATTAAGAGAAAAGAAAAAAAAATAAAAAAAAAATCAAGGCAAACCAAAGGGGGTGTCTGGCCCAAAGTGGAGGTGAGATTGAAGCAATTCAGGCCCATGAACACAAGGCCTTGTTGACTTTTCAGATTGTGTGCACGCTCGTTGACTGGAGCATACCATGGACTTCATTCTGTGGCCTTCAGATTGTTCATCAAGGCCACTTGGCAAGCCTAGACTTGGGTACGCATGGTGGAACGTTTGAGAAGCGATGTACCTGAAAGCATTAAGAAAAATATGAAGAATACATGGGGGACATGGGAATCGAACCCAGGTCCCAATACCTACCAGCCATGTTCCCAACCAACTGAGCCACCAAGCGCGTTTGTTAAACTACTAATAAAGAAATATAATATATGAAAAGTGCCAATTATGCTGGGATATTAAAAAAGTGCGCTAAGGTTTGAATGCTCCAGTAGCACGTGGACAACTCACCCTTCTTCTTTGTTTTCACCTGCAAACATGAATAAGATAGCGGGGGTTTTAAACCTCCACTAAGTGAAAGTCCCAAGAATAGCGAATAGAAGTGGAGATAATATAAAAAGGGCGCGATAGGCTGGTTGAATTCGTCTGGCCTTGACGAATTCAACCATGGTCATGACATGGTCCAATTTTTCGTGATGCCTAAAGCCCTAATTGCAAGCTTCAGAAACCCTAGATGTTGTTCATGCTGGATTTTGATTCAGGCAGCGTTAGTTCAATTAGATTATACCAATCGCTTCAGAAGGTCCCTATTAGCATGAATCAAACAAGAAAACAGATTAAAAGCACATGAAACATGATATGCAGGTTTGAAAAATAAGGCAAACCATATGGCTTATTGTCTTTGATTCTTTGCGTGTTTGGACTGGTTCTTGATTCCAATAGACTCCTGGAGACTCAGGCAAGGTGCTTGAATCCTTTTTAGGCGTGGAAAGGCACTGCAAGTAGGATTTCAGTTTCACAATTTTCTTGAGTTTTTGCAAATTGGCTATGGAGTTTTTAGCAGCTTTTTCGTCTGTCCTTGAGTAGGGTTTCACTCAGCATATGTATGTGATGAGAATTAGGTCAAAACCTTGGCCCAAAAGTCCATGAATTTATGTTTGCAATCTTTGATTTTCAATTATGTGATTTTCAATCTTTTTTCAATGAAAACCTTGCAAATTATGGAGATCTTGTCCCCTTGAGTGATGCACGAGATCTTTAGCATGTGTGGAGTGTATTTGCTTCATAAAAAGATTTGCCAACCATGCTTTGATATTTTTTCTACAATTAAAACCAATTAAATGAATTAATAATAATAAAAACTCAATTAATTAATTAAAAATAAGAAAATAAATCCTTTTAAGCTCAATGGGTCGTGCATAGGCCTTGGGTAATGATTCAAGAAAGAATTTGAGGCCCATTAGCAAAAATGAAGTGTTTTAGGCAAAGTTGACTTTTGAAAGTTCCCAAAATTTCCCAACTTCTCCAATGCATATCTTGCTCTATTTTGAAGATATTAACATGTTCATGGACATTTTGGAAAGGTATTGATGTCCTCTAACCAATGCCTTTGGTCCCATGTCATTTTGATTTACCAATCTCAAGTTATGGTCTTTGACTTAAAGTGCATTTTTGTTGACTTTTGAAAATGACCTATAATGTTGAAATTGATAACATTTTGTGAGAGCATTTCTTGGAATTGGAGTGTGAAGATGAGTTGTAGGGAATGTCATCCCCTTCACAATGAGCTTTGGATGGGATTTTTCTGATGAACCATGAAAGAGTTATGCCTTGGTCAATTTGCAGTTGACTTTTCAGCTGTCCAAAAATAGAAACTTTTGCATCTTGAGACTTTTTGAGCCATGCTTGTGGAATCATGATCAAGAATTGATCAAATGATGATTGTGGCTTCAAAATAAGATGTTGACCAAAAATTTTGACTTTTGACTGTCAAATGACCATTTTGCCCCTGCAGTTGACTGTGAAGCAATTAGGGTTTTTTGACTGTGCAACTTGATGCTGTGAGTCTTGAAACTTGACATATGGATGCTTGACAATGTATATGGGCATATGGGACTTGATTAGACCCTTGAAAACCTCAATTTCTTTGCAAGAACCAAAACCCTAATTTTGACTGTGTTAGGAGGCAATTGGACTGTGCAACCCTTGAGGGATTTTGAAGCTTGATCTTGCCAAACCTTGAAGAATATGGGAGGGCAAATTTTGGGGTACAACAGTTGCCCCTGTTCAATCTTCTTAGACCTGAGGATGTAGATTAGCTTGCGTGCCTTTCGTAATCCGAAGGTGGAAGATGATTGAACACTAAAGTGCCAAAAAATTTGCACTCGCATAGCAGAGTGTTAGCAGTGTGATGGGGGGAATGGGATTACAGATGCCATTTGGGAGAGATGATGGATAGGAGGATGGGCTTATAGATGCCATCTGGAGCTGTGACGGAGCCTTGTCGGGAATGGGCTTATAGATTCCATTTGGAGACTGTAATGGTAGTTGTCGAGATGGGCTTATAGATGCCATCGGGAGATTGTCGATCGCGTAAGAGATTCCTTAGCGAGAACTTGCGTACCTGAGAAAGAAAGATAATTACCTGGCCTGTTACAGGGGTTGATCTTCAAACTCTTCATGTAGATATGCCCTGGCTGGATACAAGTATTGAATCCGGAAATAGTCGTCAACAGATACGCACTGGTTGGATACAGGAATCGGATCTTCAAACTCTTTAGACGTGCCCTGGAAGGATACAGGAATCGAGTCCGGAAATGGTCATCAACAGATACGTCCTGGCTGGATACAGGAATTGGATCTTCAAACTCTTCAGACGTGCCCTGGCAGGATACAGGAATCGAGTCCGGAAATAGTCGTCAACAGATACGCCCTGGCTGGATACAGGAATCGGATCTTCAAACTCTTCAGACGTGCCCTGGAAGGATACAGGAATCGAGTCTGGAAATAGTCGTCAACAGATACGCCCTGGCAGGATACAGGAATCGGATCTTCAAACTCTTCAGACGTGCTCTGGCAGGATACAGGAATCGAGTCCGGAAAATAGTCGTCAACAGATACACCCTGGCAGGATACAGGAATCGGATCTTCAAACTCTTCAGACGTGCCCTGGCAGGATACAGGAATCGAGTCCGGAAAATAGTCATCAACAGATACACCCTGGCAGGATACAGGAATCAGATCTTCAAACTCTTCAGACGTGCCCTGGCAGGATACAGGAATCGAGTCCGGAAAATAGTCGTCAACAGATACGCCCTGACAGGATACAGGAATCGGATCTTCAAACTCTTCAAACGTGCCCTGGCAGGATACAGGAATCGAGTCCGGAAAATAGTCGTCAACAGATACGCCCTGGCTGGATACAGGAATCGGATCTTCAAACTCTTCAGACGTGCCCTAGCAGGATACAGGAATCGAGTCCGGAAAATAGTCGTCAACAGATACACCCTGGTAGGATACAGGAATCGGATCTTCAAACTCTTCAGACGTGCCCTGGAAGGATACAGGAATCGAGTCCGGAAAATAGTCGTCAACAGATACACCCTGGCAGGATACAGGAATCGGATCTTCAAACTCTTCAGACGTTCCCTGGCAGGATACAGGAATCGAGTCCGGAAAATAGTCGTCAACAGATACACCCTGGAAGGATACAGGAATCGGATCTTCAAACTCTTCAGACGTGCCCTGGCAGGATACAGGAATCGAGTCCAGAAAATAGTCGTCAACAGATACACCCTGGTAGGATACAGGAATCGGATCTTCAAACTCTTCAGACGTGCCCTGGCAGAATACAGGAATTGAGTCCGGAAATAGTCGTCAACAGATACGCCCTGGCTGGATACAGGAATCGGATCTTCAAACTCTTCAGACGTGCCCTGGCAGGATACAGGAATCGAGTCCACAAGTAATCGCTTACAGATATGCCCTGGCTAGATACAGGAATCGAGTCCACAAGTAATCGCTTACAGATATGCCCTGGCTAGATACAGGTATCGAATCTGGAATCGCGACAGTTGATAGTAATCGTCTTTTGTATTGACCTTTGTCCTGAAAAGACAAAACATTAGTTGTATGCGATGTCATGATGTATGAAATGCATGATGTTCTCAAAAATAAATGATATTGTATGTTCATGATGCGTATGTGCATGCTATGATGTCGTGAAGATGTGATGTTTATGAGTGTATTTTCGTCTAGGAAAATAAATCCTTGACGGATGCCGGGAAGCTTGGTCCTGGGCTGAATTTGAAGAGTAGAGCTTTTTGTTTCTGCTGGGGATGATGGTTGCGAGAATAAACCTGTGGGAGAAGAAGACTCCGTTGAGGGATAAACTTTGTTGAAGAGATTATTCTGTGGGGAATTACTCTGTGGGGAGAGAGGTATTTTGCTGAGATGTTGATGATAACTCCGCTGGGGATACCATTGATAAGCTCTGTTGGAATTGATGAACTCCGTTGGGGGATAGGAAGAACTTCGCCGAGGACGATCTTTCCGTGGCTTTTAGCTGAGGATAACCCAGTTATAAGCCCTGGTAGGGAATAACCTTCTGAACATGGTCGGGGAGATGCGTTCGTACTCTGCAGGGGACCAGCTTCCGGACTCTACCGGGGATAAACTTCCAGAATCTACTGGGGATAAGCTTCCTACTGGGGAGATTGATTCAACTTTCCTGGGGAGACTTTTGAGATTGCACTGGGGAAGTGGCTCCACTGGATGTCGGTATTCCGCCGGGGAATAATCTTAGATCAAGACTGCCGGGGATGCTTGTAGAGGAATATTTGTATACTCCGTTGGGGAATGTTGAGATCTTCTGGAGGATAACCCAACTCCTTGAGGCTGACAGTAGATTAACTCTGCTCGGGGGGAGTGTTGCTGACTTGCTGGAGATACGGTGCCTTGTTAGGGTTGATGGGAGACCAACTGCTTGGGAGAGTATTGTTGAGTCTTATCTTTCTCTGGGGAGTGAAGGTATCTGGGTTACATTCTTCAGCCGAACTTACCTTAGTACCTTGGTGGACAGAGCAATTAGATCGCTTAGACAACTCCTTATTGCCCCTGTTTCTGATGTCATCTGTAATTAATCCTTTGTTTCACATGCAAATATTTATGAGTTAGCAATTAGTATCAAATGCATATATCACAATTGAACATTGGACGTTTTTTACAAAACAAAACAGAAAAAGGAAAATAATTGGCAATTTATCTGAATAGTGAATTTGTATTGATTTTTGAATTTTCCTGTAAATAGGCGTTTATGTACAAGAGGCTGACGTCCTAGTAAGAGAACGCCGCCGAACAACAGAGTTTATACATTTGTGAAGAGGAAACAAAACAGCTATGTGAAAAAGATAATCCCACTGGGTTCCAACTCTGCTATCGCCTTTATATCTTCGAGCGTCTCATCACTTTGCTGCTTAGTTGAAGATGAAGTCGATTGATCGATGCCGTCTGAACTTGATGTTGATCCCGGATTCCGGATGCAAGGTGATTCAATGAGACATAGTATTACGCTTTAATCCCTAACTTTTGCCTGGACCGCCCTTTCGGGTTTTCAGTCCACCGGGATACCCATTTTTGCCCAAGCCGCCTTTTCAGGTTTTCGACTTGCCGGGTGTACAGTTTTTTTTCATTTCATCCCTTATTTTTGCTCGAACCCTTTTGGTTCGCCGGGAAGCCCTTATTTTTGCCTAGGTGTGTCAACCTAGCGGGTCTTTTATCATGCGTAGTATCTTTTTACTATGTCTGCATTGGCGGGGTGAGGAAGGTCGTCACCGTCCATGGTGGTTAGAATCATGGCTCCTCCTGAGAAGACATGTTTAACCACAAATGGCCCTTCGTATGTGGGGGTCCATTTGCCCCTGGGATCACTTTGAGGAAGAATGATGCGCTTGATTACCAGGTCCCCAACTTGATACTCTTGTGGTCTGACTTTCTTGTTAAATGCCCTGATCATCCGTTTTTGATACGTTTGACCATGACATATAGCAGTGAGTCTCTTTTCGTCAATTAGGTTTAACTGATCAAGTTGAGTCTGGATCCAGTCATCTTCGCTCAAGCCTGCATCCTTCATTATCTGGAGAGAGGGTATCTGGACTTCAATCGGCAAGACTGCCTCCATGCCGTAGACCAAGGAGAAGGGGGTTGCCCCAGTTGACGTCCTTGCTGAGGTACGATACCCATGAAGAGCAAACGGTAACATCTCGTGCCAATCTTTATAGGTCACTGTCATCTTCTGCACAATCCTTTTGATATTCTTATTAGCTGCTTCTACAGCCCCATTCATCTTCGGCCGATAAGGGGAAGAGTTGTGGTGCTGCATTTTGAATTGCTCGAAGAGCTCAGTGATCATCTTGTTATTAAGATTGGTACCATTATCCGTAACAATCCTCTCTGGTACACCGTATCGACAGATCAGGTTGTGTCGAATGAACCGTGCCACGACATTCTTGGTTACAGTGGCATAGGAAGCTGCTTCAACCCACTTTGTAAAGTAATCGATCGCCACCAGGATGAAGCGATGCCCGTTGGATGCCGTAGGTTTAATCTCGCCGATCATATCAATGCCCCATATTGCAAAAGGCCAAGGTGCCATCAAGACATTCAGAGGGACTGGAGGAACATGCACCTTATCTGCATAGATCTGGCACTTATGACACGTCCGAGAATGTTGGTAACAGTCGGCTTCCATGGTGGACCAGAAATATCCTGCCCGGAGGATCTTCTTTGCCATGGTGTGTCCACTGGAATGCGTTCCGAAGGTACCTTCATGTAGCTCTGCCATGATCTTTTCTGCTTCAGTCTTATCCACACAACGCAGTAAGGTTGAATCATGGTTTCGCTTGTAGAGAATGCCGTTGCTGAGGAAGAACTTTGCAGCGAACCTTCTCAGGAACTTCTTGTCGTTGACAAATGCACCCTCGGGATATTCTTGAGCTTCTAGATACCTCTTCACCTCATGATACCAGGGTTTTTCATTTACCTCTTCAGCTTCAAGATCACAGCAATATACGGGTTCATCCAGTTTCCAGATAATGATCCGGGGAGCCTCGTTGTCCCATTTGACTTTGAACATAGAAGAAATCGTAGCCAGCGCGTCCGCCAACTGATTCTCCTCTCTTGGGAAGTGTTCAAAAGTTATCTCTATGAAATGGGGGATCAATGTCAACACACACTCTTTGTAAGGAATAAGGTTTGGGTGTTTCGTATCCCACTCGCCTTTGATCTGATTGATCACGAGAGCGGAATCTCCGAAGACACTCATAAACTTGATCCTTAAGTCAATTGCAGCTTGAAGACCCATGATGCATGCCTCATACTCCGCCATATTGTTGGTGCAGTTGAAACATAGTCGGGCAGTAAGTGGAGTATGAGTGCCTTTTGGGGATATGATCACAGCGCTGATACCGTTACCCAAAGCGTTGGAGGCTCCGTCAAAGTGCATAGACCACCGGGATCCTTCCTCAGGTCCTTCATCCGGTCCAAGTACATCACAATCAGTCACTACCATGATGCTCTCGTCAGGAAATTCAAAGTTCATAGATTGGTAGTCGTCTACTGCCTGGTGTGCCAAGTGGTCTGCCAATACACTTCCTTTGATAGCTTTCTGAGTCGTGTACTGGATGTCGTATTCTGTCAAGATCATCTGCCATCTTGCTATTCTTCCGGACAGAGCAGACTTTTCGAATATGTACTTGATTGGATCCATTTTCGAAATCAACAGAGTAGTGTGAGTCAGCATATACTGTCTCAGCCGGCGAGCAGCCTATACCAAAGCGCAACAAGTTTTCTCGAGCAGTGAGTATCGGGTCTCACAGTCGGTAAACTTTTTGCTAAGGTAATAAATGGCATGCTCTTTTCGGCCAGACTCGTCATGCTGCCCCAGCATACACCCCATTGAGCTGTCAAGTACTGTCAGGTATAGTATTATAGGTCTCCCTTCAACCGGTGGCATAAGAATGGGTGGTTCTTGGGGATACTCTTTGATTCTGTCGAAAGCGGCCTGACATTCATCATTCCAACGTACTACTTGATCTTTCTTCAGTAGCTTGAAGATTGGTTCACAGGTAGCAGTTAGATGTGAGATGAACCGGGCAATATAATTCAGACGCTCTAGAAAGCCTCTGACTTCTTTCTCTGTCTTGGGAACTGGCATCTCTTGTATGGCTTTCACCTTGGCAGGGTCCACTTGAATACCCATGTCGCTCACGACGAAGCCTAGCAACTTTCCAGATCTTACCCCAAATGTGTACTTGTTCGGGTTCAACCTCAGCTTGTACAACTTCAGACGGTCAAACAGCTTCTGTAGATGGTCAAGGTGTTCCTCCTTAGTTTGGGACCTTGCAATCATATCATCGACGTATACTTCAATCTCATGGTGGATCATGTCATGAAATAAAGCAACTATGGCACGTTGGTAGGTTGCCCCAGCATTCTTCAACCCGAAAGGCATGACCTTGTAGCAGAAGGTGCCCCACTGAGTAACAAAAGTGGTCTTCTCCATGTCTTCAGGAGCCATTTTAATCTGATTATAACCTGAAAAGCCGTCCATGAAGGAGAACACCTTGTGCTGAGCAGTATTGTCAACCAGAACGTCGATGTGAGGTAGAGGGAAGTCATCCTTGGGGCTCGCCCTGTTCAAATCCCTGTAGTCAACACACATTCGGACCTTACCATCCTTCTTCGGCACCGGAACCACGTTGGCAACCCATTGAGGGTAAGAAGTCACTGCTAGAAACCCGACATCAAATTGCTTCATAACCTCAGCTTTGATCTTCTCGGACATCTCTGGACGCATACGGCGGACCTTTTGTTTAACCAGAGGGCAGTCTTCCTTGGTAGGCAAGTGATGAACCACAATGTCAGTATCCAATCCAGGCATGTCTTCGTAAGACCAGGCGAAGATTTCCACATAATCATGCAACATCTGAATCAACCGTTGTTTTACGCTGAGCTCTAGATTGGCACCAATCTTGACTTCCTTTCTATCTGTCTCAGTACCCAGATTTACTGTTTCCACTGGCTCTTCATGTGGCTGAATGGTCCTCTCTTCCTGGAGTAACAGTCTTGCAAGCTCACCAGGCACTTCGCAATCATCTTCACCTTCGTCTTCGGCTAATTTGATCGAATTTTCGAAGTCATAACTGGCAGTAGCAGAGTCGTTACCAGTGAGATCCAGAGTGGATTGAAACCTGTATAAGTGAGTGTGTGTAAATATAGCTGTTTTGCAATATATAAAGAAAGAAAGGGAGCACAAGATTTGAAATGCGAAAAACTTCCAATGTTTTTATTCATGATATATGGAAATGATAAGTAATAAGCCCTCACAAATGAAACCACGGTGCCCCGGGTAAGACACCGGGCGATAAAGTTCCAAATTATTATTCATTACAAATTTAAAAACAAAGGAATTCATTACTGAGTAACAAAAGTAACAGGTATGTAGTCTTTTGCAGTCCAATTGTTCAGTCCACCGTCGGTCGTCGGGTAGATCCAGCTATCAAACTCTGATTCCTCCGCATCGCCTTCAATAGCATTCACTCTCGGGTTGGTGATGAACACGGGAGGTCTTCCGATCCTTGCTTTGCGTACAGCCCTCTGAGCCTCTGCAGTGAAACCCAGCCCAAACTTGTCAGTCTTCGGAGTAAAATCAGGAAGTCTTCCCCAGTTTTCACATTCACCTTTTTCAACCACATCCCGGGCATCCTTCAAGGAATCCATCTTCAAAGGAGAACTATCTTCAGTCACGGTCTCTGCTGCTGCCAATGTTGGAGGCACCTCTTCAAAATGTTGAAAGGGGGTCTCAATGAACTCCCCGTCCATCTCTATATACCGGAACGAGTTAAGATGAATAACCATGTATTCCTCCTCCCCCTGCACTGTAACAATCTTCCCTCTGACCGGGTATTTAAGCTTTTGGTGTAGAGTGGAGGTCACCGCCCCAACCTTGTGGATCCAAGGACGACCCAGCAAACAAGAATAGGATGGTTGGATGTCCATCACATAGAATGTTGAGTCAAAGACTTGAGAACCAACCCGGATTGGAATGTCTACTTCACCATGTACCATTCTCTTTGACCCGTCAAAGGCCCGGACAATAATGTTACTAGGCTTCAACTCCAAACCCTCACAATCCAACCTGTCTAAGGCCTTCTTGGGTAATACGTTCAGTGAAGAACCGGTGTCTACCAACACGTGTGCAAGAGTAGTGCCCCTGCATTCAATGGAGACATGCAGGGCATCATTATGGTTCTTTCCCTTGGCGGTCAGATCAGCATCAGAGAAACCCAACCCATTGTCAGCGGTCAAGTTGGCCACACAATCAGTAAATTGATCGGCAGATGTTTCTTGTGGCATATGAGCCGTCTTTAGGAAGGAAATCAGGGCCTTGGCGTGGGCCTCTGAGCACAACAACAATGATAGCATAGAGATTTTAGAGGGGGTGTGCCCCAGCTGTTCAACGACGTTGAAATCACTCTTCTTGATAATCTTAAGGATTTCTTCCATCTCTTGTTGTGAAGCATCAACATTAACAGTCTTCGGTGCCTCCATCTGGGCAGGCACATCAGCAATCCCTTTTCCCCGAGTGTCAGATGACTCAGCAGCAGGGGTAGAAACTTGATCAGAAGGGGAAACAGGCGCACTTGTAGGCGTGATGATAAGAGGTCTTCGGATAATTGGTGGCGCAATGTCAAGCGAGAAGAGCCTGCCACTGCGAGTAACTTTAGCGGGACCGGAGATGTTACTGATGCTGGTGCTAGTGTTAAACTCCTGCTTCACTCCAAGCACATACACATCTGCCCCATAGTGCCATGGGACAGCCTTGTCAGATTTATAGGGGAGGGGCCCCGAAATAGTAATGATAATAGGTGCAACAGACATGATTTTGACGGGCTTCCTCGGGGGAGCCTTGGTAGAATTGTTGAAAATGGTGACAACGGATACTTCTTCAGTAGGAACAATAGGAACAGCGGTCTTCTTGAACAAGATCTCTTTGCTATCCATCAGGTTTTGGACGCCTGACTTCAGCAACGAACAACCAGCAGGTGAAACAGCACATAGAAGGCAACCCTTGTTACATCCCGGAAATAAACCGGCTAGCAACAGGTTCCTCTTGACGGTCAATAAAGGGGTAGCAACATCATCCACAGAAGCTACATACAGATCTTCCTTAATAGCATTTACTCCGTGCTGGGGCATAGGAGCAGTCACAACGTTGGGTCTTTCGGGCGCCTCAAACTGTATTTCCTTGGCATCGATAAGGTCCTGGACCTTATTCCTCAGGGCCCAGCAATCATCAGTAGAATGCCCCGGGCTATCAGAATGATAAGCACAGCGAGCATTGGGATTGTACTTCGGAGAGGTTGTGTTTACCACCTTAGGAGCTTCTCTGACGGTTACCAAGTTGGTCGATAGAAGTTGCGGCAAGATCTGCGACAAGGTCATACTAAGCCGAGCATATTCTCTCCTGGGTCTCTCACCCCTTGGTTGGTTAGGTTGCCGAGGAGCGACAGCAGGCTTTGCAATTACCACCGCGTTGACAGCTTGGCGGTGTTCCGGTTTATTTTGCCATCTGGGCCCATACACAGCACTAGCTTCCTTTTTAAAAGGCTTCTTTTCAGAACTTGAGGACGCACCCTTCTGTATCTTCCCCGATTTCATACCAGCTTCTATCCTTTCACCCGTCAGAACGAGATCTGTAAAACCTGCAGAAGAATTATCGATGAGATGATTGAAGAACGGCCCAGATAGGGTCCCCAAGAACATGTCCACGAGTTCACGGTCGGTTAACGGTGGCTGCACCCTGCCAGCCAGGTCCCTCCACTTCTGCGCGTGCTCTTTAAAACCTTCTCCCGATCCTAGCGACATACCCTGGAGTTGGGTACGTGTAGAAGCGAGGTCGGCATTGTACTGATACTGCTTGTAAAAAGCAGTAGCCAAGTCCTCCCAGTTACGAACCTTGGTTCCATCCAGCTAATAGAACCATTCGAGATGAGTCCCTGAAAGACTCTCCTGGAAGAAATGGATCCATAAGTTCTTGTCCACAGTGTATGGTTGGATCTTCCGTACATAAGATCTGAGATGTAGCTTAGGGCAGGACGCCCCGTCATACTTTGCGAAAGATGGTGCTTTGAACTTGTGTGGGATCACCACACCAGAAGATAGACCCAGGTCTCCAAAATCCAACCCAGACACTTGTTGGATTTCCATGGCATTCAGGCGATCCTCTAACTGCTTGTACTTGTCTTCAGCGGGAGGGTACTGCTCATCATTGAAATCAGTCTCGTTGTCAGAGACCACAGGACTAGGAACCCTTCCCCCTTGGGGACTGCCTTTTCCTACAGAAGAACCAGCTTGATCAACCTCATTCTGCAGTGTATTGCCAAACCTCTGGCCAGTGTTGAATAGTACAGTTCTCTTCTTCTTCTTCTTGACCAGTAGAGCCTTCAATTCCTCTTGACCTTGGGCTAAACTCATGATCAACTCTTGGAACTGGGCGTTCTGAGCCTGGAGGGCCTTGATGGATTGCTCAGTAGATGATTCAGGATTCATGATGGCTGCTGAAATAAACAGCGAAGAACATTAAGCAACCTGAAAAGAAGAGTACCTGTGATGCATATGATGAATGGAATGCGTATGATTTATGTTTTCAAAGACAATCGGGATTCAACTTTGTAAACAAAAAGGAACATACTTTATTAGATTTAAACTTTGGAATTTAAATTGTTCGACAGATTTCCCTTAGGCGTTACATAAAATGGAAATACTAAAAAGGGAAATAAAAACTGTAAAAGAACATCCAAAGCTCATCAGTGATCCCAAGGTCTCCTCTTCTCAGTACGGATGTAGTCATTCAAGGTCCGCTCGTTCTCCAACTGCTTTGTCAGCTTCTGGATCTTCAATTCCTGCTCGTTGAACTTTTCCCGATAAGAATCCCGTTCTTCTTGTAGTTGCGCCCAAGACCTCTTTAGTGTATCAACATCAGTAGGTATCTGAGGAGGGAGAACAGTTGGAGGAGCCCCATCTCTATCAGGATATTCAAGAATGATGGGTCTGACAGATTCATATGGCATACCTAAATTCTGAGCACGGATGCGGACCCATTTGTAGTAGGGTTCCATAGGTAGAGAAGTCTTTGGTCCCAACTCATGTGTGTCAGCTTTGTGAATTCTGTCCCAAGCCTTGATGAACCTACGACGCAGCTCGTCGCTATCTACCTGAAACTCAAAACTGATGTGAGGCACCAACATCTCATGAGGCCCTGCTCTTCTGGCTCTTCCAAACTGACGGAGAGCTAGACATGGGTTATAAGAGATTCTTCCTTGGGTACCAATCAAAGGAACATTAGGATATTCTCCGCAACGATCAATAACAACTACCTCATCCAAACCTCTGAGAGTCCAAATGATGTCATTATCAGTGAGAGACATTAACCTATGAGCCCAGCCTCTTCCTTCTTTGTTCTTCAGCACGAACTTAGGGAGGTGCGAAATAAACCACCTCACTAACAAAGGAATACAACACCACAGAGTTCCTCGTCTTCGGGCAGTACGAGCATAGAGTTGTTGCAGGATATCACCCAAGAGAGTGGGCACAGGGTTCCGAGACATGAAGATCCTTATGGAAGTGACGTTAATGAAGTTATCAGGATTAGGAAACAAAACTAGACCATAGATTAAGAGAGCCAGAATGTCTTCATACGCCCTGAAGTCTAGGTCATTCCAGAAACTGTTAGCTTTACCGATCAGAAACTTGGCCAAGAAACCCTTAACTCTGCTTCTAGTTACCCAGTTGTCCATTACCTCCTTGGTGGTCAAAGGGAGGGCTGCAACAATCTCCTCAAGCATAAGAGTCTTTTCCCAACCAGTGAAGGGAGTCTGATCCAAGATAGGGATACCCAGCAAATCAGAGAATTCTTCCAGGGTAGGGACCAGCTGGAAGTCTTGAAAGGTGAAGCAATTATACAAGGGATCATAAAACTGGGTCAGGACACTCATCAGTTATTGGTCCCACTTTGAAGTGACTAAACCGAGAAGAGAACCATGCCTCTGGATGAAGGAAGTGGTGTTTGGAATTCTGCTAACCAATTCTTCAAGCAACTCAGGTGGGTGAACAAAATTGAACCGGATAGTGTTCCTTCGCATAGGCATCATGATGTCCTACAAAACAGAGCAAAGGTGAAACCCTCTTGTCTTTGAAATGGGTCAGTTCTTATGCAGGATGCATGCAATGTCTATGATGGTATGATGTCATGATAAAGCACACCACAAATATTCACAAAGGCAAACATGATAAGGCACACAAGTCACACAAGACAACCCTTAGAGTTTAGGCCAGCATGAAGTTCAGGTACTACCCTCTTTCCGTTTGTTGGTTAAGACCTGTCCTATCGAAAGTAACCGAGTTCTAGAGGATTCCAATATCACTGACTACCATCAATCGGTCATAACTCCAGCATCGCAATCTTTTCTTGCGGCCAGAACCATCGCGAGAGTTTAGCCTCAATGGGTGTAGCATACTACTACTGTTCTATGGCCAAGTTGGGTCAAATTAGGGTTCTAAGGTCGGTTGGTGCTTAATGACTCCTCAGAAGACCCATATTCTCCTTGTTGCGACACAAGGGATATAGGTACAGACCAAGGTGTCACACCAACGTAGCCACTGCTTCACCCGTGTCGGTCTACGCCGGACAGGTCCCTCACAGCTTATGCTACCTAACAGGGTATCCCCAGATCCGGGTTAGGATCTATGAAACTCCAAGACAATGCCCATAATAATAAAGCAAACAAAACAAAGCAATTGAAAACACAAGTATGAGCTATCCTAAGGTACACCTCACTTTAATTATTCCCCAGCAGAGTCGCCAGTTCAGTGATCGGTGGAAATAGAACTGACTGTTTAAAGCTGGTTTCGCGAAATGTCGCGGAAGCAAGAGTCGCCACCGTCTTTTATTTTCTCCAACATGGACAGGACAAAAGCACAGAAAAATTCCTTATGAGAACGTTTCTCGGTTCGGGAGGTAGATTTATAGAAAGGGAAGGTGTTAGCACCCTTTCTATCCGTGGTTATCCATGGGCTCTTAGGTACTTGCTCTTATGTTTTCAAAGTATTTGCTTTTCAAGTGTGTGGGTTTGAAAAAGTTTCATTGAAAGATTTCTGAGTGACTCTTGTATCTGTCCTCAAGAGTGTTTGAAAATTTTGTTTTGAAAGCTTTTTGAAAGTGTTAGTGTGAAAAGATTTTTGATTTGTTTTTTAGAGAGCAAGTACCCATGAGTCATCTACCTACCCTAAGGAATTAGGCTGTGTAAAAGTCCTTAAGGTAGTGCCATCCCACCATTGAGAGGTAGGTAGCACCACCGTTGGAGGTGTTCGGGTCAATTCGATTGTAGGGACAGTGTGGTCACCGAAGCAACAGTTTGGACACCTTAGAAGTAACCCTAATCTCCTAGATCCTTTTTAATCCGAGGCAACCGTTTCGAGGCAACTGTTTCGAGGCAACTGTTTCGAGGCAACTGGATCCTAGACATAAGAGCGACCGCTAAAACGTCCTATACTTGATGACCACGTTTCGAAGGCAACGAGTGAGGCGTACCCTAGAAGTGGTGTGTGCATTGTGTGTTGTATTCAGTTAATGTTTTTGTACATGTTATTTTGTGAGCTACGAGTTGTTTTTATTTACCATACATTCTTTCATGCAAGTTTAGCAGTTAGGAGTGCGGAAAATTAAATACAGAAAGACAAAAGCTACGCTATTACAAGGCGCGGGTCTATACATCGCCAAAATACAAAGACCCGTTTTTGATAAAAATGCGGAAAGTAAATAAAGGCAATAAACCTAATTACTATTACATCCTTGAACAGTTACATAATAATCAGATAAGAAAAATAAGAATAACGTGCGAAAGGATAAATTAAACTGAACGTCTGAGGGTGTTGGACCCTTTGCTTGAAATTAAATTAAATTAAAACCTAATTAATTATTTAAAGAAAAGAAAGTGTTTTTTTATGTTTTTTTGTATTTATTATGGAAATAAAGAAAAGAATTCAAAAGTTAGTAAACAACCCTAATTCTAGATTATTTTAATTATTAAAGAAAATGTCAAAGTTGACCTAATTTATTAATTTATTAATTTACATATTTATGTACAAAAATAGTAATAATTAATAATGATGATTAATAATTAATTAAGAAAAAGATAAACCTAATTCTATATAATTTTATTTATTAAGAAAAAGTATTAAAATTAAAAACCTAATTTAAACTAGATTAGTTATTAGAATTTATTTACAAAAATAAATTAGTGACGAAATTAATAAATAATTAAACATATTTACAATTTTGATTTTCTGTTTTTTTATTAGGAAAAATTATTTGTGGTGAATGAATTATAATTAAATAATTAAAATAAATCAAGAGAAAAGAAAAAAAATAAAAAAAAAATCAAGGCAAACCAAAGGGGGTGTCTGGCCCAAAGTGGAGGTGAGATTGAAGCAATTCAGGCCCATGAACACAAGGCCTTGTTGACTTTTCAGATTGTGTGCACGCTCATTGACTGGAGCATACCATGGACTTCATTCTATGGCCTTCAGATTGTTCATCAAGGCCATTTGGCAAGCCTAGACTTGGGTACGCATGGTGGAACGTTTGAGAAGCGATGTACCTGAACGCATTAAGAAAAATATGAAGAATACATGGGGGACCTGGGAATCGAACCCAGGTCCCAATACCTCTCAGCCATGTTCCCAACCAACTGAGCCACCAAGCGCGTTTGTTAAACTAATAATAAAGAAATATAATATATGAAAAGTGCCAATTATGCTGGGATATTAAAAAAGCGCGCTAAGGTTTGAATGCTCCAGTAGCACGTGGACAACTCACCCTTCTTCTTCGTTTTCACCTGCAAACATGAATAAGATAGCGGGGGTTTTAAACCCCCACTAAGTGAAAGTCCCAAGAATAGCAAATAGAAGTGAAGACAATATAAAAAGGGCGCGATAGGCTGGTTGAATTCGTCTGGACTTGACGAATTCAACCATGGTCATGACATGGTCCAATTTTTCCTGATGCCTAAAGCCCTAATTGCAAGCTTCAGAAACCCTAGATGTAGTTCATGGTGGATTTTGATTCAGGCAGCGTTAGTTCAATTAGATTATACTAATCGCTTCAGAAGGTCCCTATTAGCATGAATCAAACAAGAAAACAGATTAAAAGCACATGAAACATGATATGCAGGTTTGAAAAATAAGGCAAACCGTATGGCTTATTGTCTTTGATTCTTTGCGTGTTTGGACTAGTTCTTGATGCCAATAGACTCCTGGAGACTCAGGCAAGGTGCTTGAATCCTTTTTAGGCGTGGAAAGGCACTGCAAGTAGGATTTCAGTTTCACAATTTTCTTGAGTTTTTGCAAATTGGCTATGGAGTTTTTAGTAGCTTTTTCGTCTGTCCTTGAGTAGGGTTTCACTCAGCATATGTATGTGATGAGAATTTGGTCAAAACCTTGGCCCAAAAGTCCATGAATTTATGTTTGCAATCTTTGATTTTCAATTATGTGATTTTCAATCTTTTTTCAATGAAAACCTTGCCAATTATGGAGATCTTGTCCCCTTGAGTGATGCACGAGATCTTTAGCATGTGTGGAGTGTATTTGCTTCATAAAAAGATTTTCCAACCATGCTTTGATATTTTTTCTACAATTAAAACCAATTAAATGAATTAATAATAATAAAAAATCAATTAATTAATTAAAAATAAGAAAATAAATCCTTTTAAGCTCAATGGGTCGTGCATAGGCCTTGGGTAATGATTCAAGAAATAATTTGAGGCCCATTAGCAAAAATGAAGTGTTTTAGGCAAAGTTGACTTTTGAAAGTTCCCAAAAATTTCCCAACTTCTCCAATGCATATCTTGCTCAATTTTGAAGCTATGAACATGTTATTGGACATTTTGGAATGGTCATGAAGTCCTCTAACCAATGCCTTTGGTCCCATGTCATTTTTATTTACCAATCTCAATTTATGGTCTTTGACTTAAAGTGCCTTTTTGTTGACTTTTGAAAATGACCTATAATGGTGAAATTGATAACTTTTTGTGAGGGCATTTCTTGGACTTGGAGTGTGAAAATGAGTTGTAGGAAATGTCATCCCCTTCACAATGAGATTTGGATGGGATTTTTCTGATGAACCATGAAAGAGTTATGCCTTGGTCAATTTGCAGTTGACTTTTCAACTGTCCAAAAATAGAAACTTTTGCATCTTGAGACTTTTTGAGCCATGCTTGTGGAATCATGATCAAGAATTGATCAAATGATGATTGTGGCTTCAAAATAAGATGTTGACCAAAAATTTTGACTTTTGACTGTCAAATGACCATTTTGCCCCTGCAGTTGACTGTGAAGCAATTAGGGTTTTTTGACTGTGCAACTTGATGCTGTGAGTCTTGAAACTTGACATATGGATGCTTGACAATGTATATGGGCATATGGGACTTGATTAGACCCTTGAAAACCTCAATTTCTTTGCAAGAACCAAAACCCTAATTTTGACTGTGTTAGGAGGCAATTGGACTGTGTAACCCTTGAGGGATTTTGAAGCTTGATCTTACCAAACCTTGAAGAATATGGGAGGGAAAATTTTGGGGTACCACACCAGGGAAACACAAAACCCTTGTTTCCAGCCCTTCTCAATTGAAACCAAGCATTTCATTATCATCTCGAAGTGCCCAAGAATCTATCTCAATCCTCAAGCAGTCATGATCGTGCCCAGAACATCACATTCATCCTCACCGATTTTGGTAGTTGTTTTAAAAATTCAAACCTTTGATTTATGCATTGTTAACTAATTTGATACGTTTACATATGTTCATATACATCATTAGAGCAGGTTTGATGCATAATATGTGAGCTCTGGCACAGCGACAAAGCAGGCAGTGATAAAGGCTAAGGGCGTGGGTTCAACACCCACCCCTGACATTTTGTGTGATTTTTCTTCTAACTTGTTCTTTTTCCCTATTTTTTTCGTTAATACAGTGTGGAAGGCTAATGGTGTGGGTTCAACATCCACCCATGATATTTTGTGTGATTTTGCTTCTAACTTGTTCTTTTTCCCTATTTTTTTCTCTTAATGCAGCGTGGAAGGCTAAGGGCGTGGGTTCAACACCCACCTCTGACATTTTGTGTGGTTTTGCTTCTGACTTGTTCTTTTTCCCTATTTTTTCCCTTAAACCCTAAATTCATCTAACCATAAAGTCACAAACCTTTTTTTTACAAACCTAAAATAATTATTGTTTTGTGAATCCTAAAAATAATTAGGTTTTAGGTTTTTTATCATTAACTATTTTTAATTAATTTAATGAATCAATTAATTTTTTAATTAAAATTAATTAATTTTTAGGTTTTTCATCATTAACTTTTTTTATTAATTTAATTAATCACTTATTTTGTTAACTAAAATTAATTAATTTTTAATTTTTCATCATTAACCTTTTTTATTAATTTAATTAATCAATTATTTTGTTAATTAAAACTAATTAGTTTTTATATTTATTCATCATTATCCTTTTTTATTAATTTAATTAATCAAATATTTTTGTTAATTAAAATTAATTAGTTTTTAGGTTTATTTTAATCATCATTAAAAAAAACCTTTTCCATAAAAAATCATCAAAAACATTTCCTTTTTTCTCTATTTTAATTTTATTTTATTTTCATAGATAAAGTGTATGGGGTTCGCAATTTGTAATAGCTTAGATTTCTCGCTTTCCTTTTTCATTATTATGTAACTGTTTTTCCGGTTGTAATAGCTTAGGGTTTTTACTTTCTTCTTTCTATTATGTAACTGCCCCCAAAACCCTATAATAGGTTTAGTTTATATTTTCGGCTTTTACATTCTGCACCTTTACTGTCTTTTTATACTTTCTATATTACCGCTTAGTAATTAGGGTTGTATGGAAAGATAAAAACCAATCGATGGTTAACCTAACTTCAAGACAAAATAATTGAATACAAAACACTTGCACATGTGCACCTCTAGGGTAGCCTCTCTTGTTGCCTTTCGATTAAACAGTCATGTCCCTTGAACGTGGGGACACTTTAGCAAAGTCCCTCCGATACAAAAGATCATAGTCTCTCAATGACCCTTTCGACGTTGCCTTCGGTAAATGATCTAGTCCCTTAAACGATAATTGCTAAAGCGTCTTTATGAGTTGCCTTCGATGATTGTACGAGGTCCCATGCCCGTTTCTTCAAATCCAACGATAGGGCTTCCTACTAACTAATGGTAGGGTAGCACTATCTAAAGGAGGGAAAAAATTACAATAAAGACCTTGAGTAGGTAGACCGCTGCTAATTGCTTGCTCACAAATCTCTTCAAAACAAAAATATTTCACATAAACACTTTCAGAGATATTTTCAAAAACACTTTGTACACATTCTTGAGGACCGATACAAGAATCATTAAAAAGTATTGCCTTACAAATGGAAAATTTTCAAAATATTTTCAAGCACACAACATAAATCATTTTCAAAACAAAGTGAGCTAGCGATTAAGAGCCCGTAGATAACTATGAATGAAAAGGGTGCTAACACCTTCCCATTTCATAATCTACCCCCCGAACTCAAAAATCTCGAAGGTCTTTCCTGTTCTTTTCAACCTTTCCTTATTGGATAAAATAAAAGTCGGTGACGACTCTTGCTATCCGCATATTTGCAATAAAATTCAAAAACAAGTAAGTTCTCCCACCGTATTACACTTAGGATGTCAATAACAATTGGATCCTCAAAACAAGGCAAACACCTGATAATCTCGAACTTGGAAGAAGCAGTAACGACTGACCCTAACCAAGGAATTATAGAGTCGAAATTATACAAATATCAATCTGCCTTGGTAGAACTTAGTAAAGACTAGACTCAACCAATATGAAATGAATGCCAGAACACTGCATTCCAAGATCAGGTGACAAGTAGCGAACTTGACCTTGGTAGAAATGGTATCTACCAACCCACGACATTGCGCTAGGGCGAAGCTAACAACAACAAGGAAAACAAGTAGTGACTCTGTTGTACCCCAAAATTTTCTCTCTCTTTTCTCAAGACATTTTCTACAAAGATGTTCAAAAGCTCAAGCTTGCACAAGGGTTGACTAGGTCAAGTCGTCTCCTCAACACTGATACTTCAAATTAGTGTTTGAGTTTGCACAAGGACAATTGGACTTATAATACTTCAAATGACTTTCCTAGATCATTAGGGACCCTCAAGATTTCTCATATCAAGTTTCAAGTCTTGGATCACAAAATTGCTCAGTCAATTGATCGGATGACCTAAAATCAGATGTATTGGGTAAAAAGTCAATTATGGTCAACCTATAGTCAAACTTCAATATTTTGGACCAATATCAACATTTTTAAGTCATATATATCAATTTATCAAGTTTGAATCACAATTCCCCAAAAAAATTATTCAAATCACCAAAAGGGAAAAATGGTCAAAATTAGGGTTTTGATTGTATTTTACTAATCAAGGTTTTTTGACCTAATACATGATCCAATGGTTTGAAGCATAATATCAAGGATTCAAATACAACATATTGACCTAATTTCATGGCTCAAAACATTTCTCAAGATCAATTGATTGATAGTTAAAATTCATTCAACTGATGAAAAGTCAACTAATACACCAAAAGTCAAACTTTTACCTTTTGATCAAAATTGAGTTTCAAAGATCATATTTCATCAAGAAATTCAAAAATATGAAACTTTATCATCAAGAAATCAAGAAAGTCAAAAGTCATTTTGAAAAGTCAAAGTTTTCAAGACTTAGAAAATTTTCTAAGTGTTTTTAAGTCTTATTTTTTTCATGACTTCATGCCAAATTTTCACCAAAATGCAAGATGATTCAAAGAAAACTATATGAAAGTTGTAGATATTTATAAGATATACAAATTTGCTTTACTGATCAAGTTCAAGAAGTTCTTAAATTTTGAGTTATGAATTTACAAAGTCATGCGCTTTGTATAAAAACACTTCGAGTTCCAATTGGATTCTTCAAAAGTTAAAAACATGAATGTTGTAGAGTATGTTCTAAGCTTTCCAAAATGTCCAAGAACTCAATGATATCAATATTAAGCTAGGAAAATCGAAGAGATGAAGTTAGGGTTTCAAACTTGAATTACAAGTCATTTCTTCATGAAGAACCTTTTGATCCAATGTTAAACATGCTACATAATCTTGTTCCATAAGTACATTAACCCCTAATTCTACCTTTAGTAAGATGATTTCACAAAGTTTTATTCCCTAATCCAAGAATTCAATGCATTGTCCATGCTTAATACCATTTTAGGAAGAAAGGCAACATTTCCATTTTGGAAAAGTGGCTTTAATCACAAAGTCCACTCTTCTTAAGCCTTTAACTTGTTGTTTTGAACACACACAACATGTATGCTCAGGAGCAACATGTTTAAAGCTTCTAAGCCACCCTATAAACCAGGTACTTATGCATTGGAACCACATTTTCAAGTTTTCTTCAAAAAACAAGCAAAAATCCACAAACATGTGATTCTTGATTTCTGACTTTTCCAAGCATCCAAACTTTTTGCTTATAAATAGAGACACTATTTGTGAGATAAGACACGAATACACAATCCATCAAGCATCCCAAAACTCTCACAAACTCAGATTACATACAAACTGCCATTGTTGTACAGAATCTAGCCAAAAACTTCCATCTTCAAATCCACTCGTGCGTTTCTTGGCCAAACCATTTTAGAAGCTTCCTTACCTAAAATATAAGCCATCCCAATACTTTTTACACTTCTGTAACACCTCCATCACCATCTTCCATTTTCAAAAATAGAGGTTTGCACTTGGACTTATCTAGAACAGATCAAGCACTCTCAACTTAAAGCAACTGTTTGAATAGCTTCCTAGAGGTTCAAGGAAGCTAACCAGATCATTAAAACACCTTTGAGTGAGCTCAAACTCAAAACACGATTTCCAGTTTTTAGGTAAGTTTTCTGATTTTCAATCTCTTCATATATACATTGTTAGCTTTCCATTTTCAAAGATAAAATGTAGACATCATTGCCCTGAAGCCGACCTTGTCCTTAGAATTCATTTATATTGCTTGTGTAGTGAGAATTTTAAGCTTGAACTTTCTGAAAAAATTAGGTTAGATTTGGTACCATTCAAAATATGTGCTTATATTTGATTTATAGTTTTATTTATTTACATTTCTGGAATCGTGATGAAAAATGGAGCAACTTTCATGTTTACAGTTTTGATTTTTGTTGAGAAATGAGAAAGTTACAAATTCAAAAATGGAGGTTGATGTCCTGGAGCGAGGAAGAAGAAGATGCAAGCCTAGGACTTGATTTAAAATATAATATGTTGGTTTCATTTTAATAAATGGATGTATAGCCATCCCATTAGTAGAGAGAGCGCGTTATTCCCAAGGGCCTGGGTTCGAGCCCCAGTGCTGCCCTTTTTCCTAACTATTTCATTATTTTTCTTTTTTTTTGTTACAAATAAGCGCACCTGGGCCTAAGATCATTGGGCCTTCACCTTTTCCACTCAGCAATACCCCCTGTCTATTAACAACAATGCAGCCTAACCCTTTTTTATTTATTTATTTTGTTTTTGATTACAAAAACAAGCTTTTGGGCCCAAAATAAAACCAGTTTTACTTCTAGACCACCCAAATCACTTTCACACCCCTGACTCAATTTCATTTCTATTTTATTTTATTTTATTTATTTATATTTATTTATATTTATTATTATTATAATTATTATTTTTATAAAAAAATCAAAATCTCAAAAATATTTTTATTTATTTATTTACATATTTACTATACTTTTATTTAAACTAAAAAGACCAAAAACATTTTTCTAATATTTTTCTTTACTTAATTAAATAAATATTAGACTTAGATTTATTATCTTTTTTTAATTAAAATTTATTTAGAACTTATATTTTTTTTAATTAATTAACTTTTCATACTAGTTTATTTAAGATTCAAACCTTTTTCCATAAAAAACCTAAAAAATATTTGTTTTCCTAATTAATCCATTTTATTTTCATAATTAAATTGGGTTTAGTTTTCTTAAAACAAGTTAACTAATTTTCTTATTTTCATTAGGTTAAAAACTTTTTCATAACAGAAACTTAAACAAAAACAATTTCCATTTCTTTGTATATTGCCCTCACATTCTTATATATTATTTATTCATATTCAATTTGGTTGTAATAATAATTAGGTTTTAATTACTTGTCTCTCTTCATTTATAATTATGTCCCCATCCCCTAAATGATGTAATAGCGTAGAATTTTACATTTTTGCAATTTATCGCTTTCAATATAAATGCTAGTAATTAGGGTTTGTATGGCAAGACATAAAATCAACAAGTAGAAAATCCTAATTCAAGACAAAAATGCATGAAAATAAATACTTTTCACACTTGCACCTCAAGGGTTAACCTCACTTGTTTCCTAAGATAAAATAGTTATGTTACGCAAACGTGGAATACTTTAGCAAAAACAATCAAATACAAGATCATGGTCCGTCGATGACCTTTCAATGTTGCCTTCAGTAAATGATCTTAGACCCTTACAAAAATTGCTAAGGTATCCTACAATGTTGCTTTCTATGACTATACGATGACCCATTCCCGTCCCTTCATATCCAATGACAGGGTTTCTTATCAATCAACGGTAAGATGGAAATATCTAAAGGAGGAGGAAAAGAACTAAGACTTTTTGAGTAGGTAGAACGCTCATAGTTGCTTGCTCACGACCATTTTAAAAAAACATCTTTCAAGCACATCAACACTTTCAAATGAAATATTATCAAAAGTCAGCACTTTGTATACATTCTTATAGAGACGAGAATCATTACAATGTTTGCCTAAATGAAGGCACTTTTCAAAAATACTTTCAAAATCATCACAAAACACATTTCAATAAAAGCATTTCAAAGTGAGCTAGCAACTAAAAGCCCGTAGATAACTTGAGATGAAAAGGGTGCTAACAACTTCCCTTTTCATAATCTACCCCCTGAACTCAAGAAAATTCTCAAAAGGTATTTCCTGTTCTTTTCACCCTTTTATTTATTGGATAAAAGAAAAATCGGTTGCGACTCTTGCTATCCGCGACAATTGCGATAAAATGCAAAACACCCAAATCAGTTCTCCCACCGTATTACAAAACCGGCGACTCTGTTGGGGATAATCTTAAAAGTGGGGTTACCGTAGAGACTAGATCACATTTAAAATGCTTTCATTTGTTTGACTTGTTTGCTTTACATTTTTGGGCCTATGTTTGGGTTACTTGTATAGATCCTCTACCAGGATCTGGAAACATCATTAGGTAAGTAGCAATAGATTATGGAAATTGTACAACGTATACCGATATGTTTGAAATAATGGCTACATTAGTGTGACACATTTTTTGGTACCGGTATCCCTTGTGTTGAATTGAGGAGAATACAGGGCTGTTGTGCAGTGTCATAAAGCACTAACTGACCTAGAACCTTTAGTTGAACAACTTGGCCATTATGAAGTAGTGAGATAGCCGACTTTGGTGCAAAGTTGAAGATTGGTTGATACTCGATACTACGCTCATTGAGATCGGACTATTGGGATATTTTGGTTGCAAGAAAAGATTGATTGTGCTAAAACAATGCCCAATAAAGAAAGATCAGTGATATTGAGATTCCCTAGAACCCGGTTACTTTCTAGGACAGGTTGAACCAACTAAACTTCAAGAGGGTACTTACCTATGAAACCCATGCAAGCCTAAACCTAAGGTCTTTGTGTGCTTTGTTTGTGATTATTATTCATGACATCATAAACATCATAACATCATAAGCATTCTCACTAAGCATTTCAAGGATTTAGGAATTTATCTTTGTTCTGTTTTGTAGGACATGGCTTCCACTCGTAGGAATACCATCCGAGTCAACTTCGTGAAAGTGCATCCTCAACTTCAATAGTTAGCATCAAGAGTGCCTGGAGAATCTCCCTTCACCAATAAATATGGTCGACTTCTCAACTTGGCTACCTCAAACTTCCAAGAAGAAATGATGTGTGTGTTTTTCCAATTCTTTAATCCTATGCATCATTGCTTCACATTTCCCGACTACCAATTGGTGCCTACATTATAAGAATTCTCTCAATTGCTAGGAGTGTCTGTGCTTGATCAAATACCATTCACCGGTTTAGAGGAAACTCCAATGCCTGAAGTTATTGCCAAAGCCTTGCATTTGAAGAGATCTGATATTGTGACGAATTGGGAGACAAGATGTGGAGTTAAGGGTTTCTTAGCCAAGTTTTCGTTGGAAAAGACTCGTTTGTTTTGGGAACATATGTATTTTCAAGCTTTTGAGGATATCTTGACCCTTCTAATCTATGGTTTGGTTCTATTTCCCAAACCCGACCAACTCATAGATGTGAATGCCATCAAGGTTTTTCTCTCTCGTAATCCCATACCTACTTTGCTTGGAGACATTCTATATTGTTTCCACACTCTCACCATGAAGAAAAGGGGTACTCTTTTATGTTGCATTCCATAGCTTTCTAGGTGGTTTATTTCGCACCTACCTCGATCAATGTTAAAGAATGAGCAAGGCTCGACATGGTCTCAACGGATAATGTCACTATCACACTCAGATATTCATTGGTGTTCTCGATCTTTGAAGTATATTACTATCATCGACCATTGTGGGGAATTCCTTAATGTACCACTCTTGGGCATTAGGGGAGGTATCACCTATAACCCTTCTTTTGTATTACGACAGTTTGGGTATGCACAGAGAGATGGTCCCCATAATGTGCTCATCCAAGGTTTGGTATTCGATTACGAGAGCAACGTCTAAGACTATCGTCAAAGGTTCATACGAGCTTGGAGAATGGTGAAAAAAGTGGATAGTAAGACTTTGGGGCATAAAAATTCCAACCCTCTTGAGCCTTACCTCAAGTGGGTACGAACTCGTGCTCAAAGTCTCATGATGCCTTACCCTACCATCCTACCAGTAATTATGGAGCCCATTGTCGAGGGAGACACCCCTTACACTCTTATTCATCCTGACATGCCTACCAACTTCGAGGAATTGCAAATATTGTGGATTCAACTCAAAGGGGAACGAGACACCTTTGAAGCACAATTTTACACAAGTGAGAACAAGGTTTTGGAGCTCACGAGGAAACTTCAGGAAGAGCGAAACTTGAATGCCTACATCGCACCAAAGAGGATGCGCCCATGGGAAACTTTAGTCCTTTTATTTTAGGAGTTTATTTTGTTTTGTTTCTTCCATTGTAAGCCCAAGAGGCATTTCTAATTCCTATTTATATTAATGCAATTAATGTTTGTTGCTTTCTCTTTGTCTAAGAAAATTTAAATTTCTTTAGATCCTTGAAAACATTTCATTCACATAACATGCATCATATCATAAGCAGGCTTCCTCATCCTTTTACTGTTTATTTCAGTATAAATATGGATCTCGAGAAAACTGTCAAGGACTTGCAGACTCAACACTCTCCATTTCAAGAGACTCAGCTCAACTTAGCAAAGGGGCAGCAAGAAATGATGGCTCTTTTGGTTATGAAGAAGAAGACTAAGAAGAAAGTTGTAATCAACCCGGGGAAGAGGTTTAAAGGCCCCGTCAAACAAGTTCAAGTTGAAGAGGATTCCTCCAAGGAGGATGAAAATCAAGATGAAGACGCTATGAGCACCCGTTCCGGGGGTGGAAACAATCAAATCTCTAAAGACGAGGATTATTCTGATGAGCAATATCCACCGGCCGACGATAAGTATAAGCAACTAGAAGACAAACTGAAAGATGTGGAAATCCAAGTTGTGTCTGGCTTGGACTTTAAAGACTTGGGTTTGGTGCATGGGGTAGTCATTCCCTACAAATTTAAGATACCAGTCTTTTCCAAATATGATGGAGTTTCATGTCCAAAGCTTCATTTAAGATCTTATGTCCGCAAAATTCAGCCTCATACCACTGATAGAAAACTATGGGTGCACTTTTTCAAATAGAGTCTATCTGGGACGCAATTAGAGTGGTTTTACCAATTGGAAGGGACAAGCATTCGTACTTGGGAGGATTTGGCCGCCGAATTTTATTGCCAATATCAATATAACGCTGATCTTACGCCAACTAGGGTGCAATTGCAAGGCATGACCGTGGGTTCAAATGAGGGCTTCAAAGAATACGCCAAAAAATGGAGACATGGCTGGAAGGGTGCAGCCACCTTTAACTGATAGATAATTAGTAGATATGTTTATGGGGACATTTACTGGACCATTCTTCAACTTGCTGATTGGGAGTTCGTCATCCGGGTTTACTTAATTGATCTTAACTGGTGAGAGGGTTGAAAGTGGGATTAAAAGCGGGAAGATACATATGGCCTCCACCTCAAATGCTGTGAAAAAACCATTTACTGGTAAAAAAAAAGAGACTAATGATGTGTATGGATCAAGAAGTCGTGCTAAGAATGACAACCATCACTCAGTGAGGCAGTTTTAATTTCCAATCCTACATCTACTCAATCACAACAAGAGAGTAGGCGTGGGACGAAGTTTCAATAAAGACAATACACCAAGATTGGTATGTCCTTACCATAATCCCTACAACATTTACTGAAAGCTGAGCTCATTTCACTAAGAGGCCCTCCACAAAATCCCAATACATCTTCACCTAAATACAATCCCAACGCCAAATATGCTTACCATTCAAACACTCCCGGACATGATACCAATGATTGTTGGTCTTTAAAAAATAAAATCCAATACCTAATTGACAATAAGAAAATTGAGTTCGATCCCCCGTCAACTCCCAATATAATCATCGCACCTTTGCCAAATCATGGTAAGGGTGTCAATGCTATTGAAGATGCCTCTTTTGTTTCCTCCGTCAATAATTTAACTACTCCTTTGAAGAATATCAAAAAGAATTTGTTGAAAGTCGGAGTATTCCTTGGCTGCCTTGAATATTATTGTTGCTGTGATGTACAAACTACTGGTTGTGAATGGCTTAAGAAAGGTTTCCAACACCTGATGGATAGCCATAGATTCTATTTGAAAGAACTCCATATGCAAAAGGTTTGACCCAAAGTGTATCTCAAGAATTTAAAGACGTGTCCATCATTACTATCTCCAACAAACTTATTAGGATCTCCTCCAAAGGTCCTATTAGGATTCCCAGTGAACCAAGAATAGCTCCATTAATCATCATTACACCGGGTCTAATCCCTTACTCTTCTGATAAGGATGTGCCTTGGAATTATAGGGAGGAAGTGTACTACCATGGTATCAAACAAGATTTATAGATTGATGAAGATGAAACTGCTGACATTACAAACATTGCGAGATCAAGTAAAGTTACTAGGACGGGGAGGATCTTATCTCCATAAATTTCACCTCCGACAAACACTACTACACCCATTCGCATTACTGTTATTAAACCTATTGCTGACACTAGAGGAAAGGAAAAAATGACTGAGCCTTCCAGGACGGAGGCGCACATAAAAGACATTATTATTAATGATCCATCTACCCAAGATATGGAGGAGATCCTAAAAGTTATCAGAAAAAGTGATTACAAGATATTGGAACAATTGGGGCAAACACCCTCGGAGATTTCTATGTTGTCTTTATTTCTGTTTTGCGAGGCACATACTCAAGCACTGATAAAATTATTGAAGAATGCCCATGTTCCTCAAGAAACTACGGCAGATCAATTTGAAAATTGTGTAGCAAGCTTGATTTTTGACAACGGTTTAGGGTTCTCTGATGCAGATTTGACCCCGATGGGGACAAATCACAACAAAGCTCTCCATATCTCCCTAGAATGCAAGGGAACTACCCTGGCACATGTATTAGTAGATTCTGGATCTTCTCTCAATGTCTTACCTAAAGGAGCTTTGGACAGACTAGACTCTGATGGGCTGGTGTTGAAACTAAGCGACATTGTAGTAGGGGCTTTCGATGGTTCTAAGAGGATGGTTCATGGAGAAGTTGATCTCCCCATCAAAGTTGGGTCTCAGGTTTTCAAATCAATGTTCTATGTGATGGATATTCGTCCTTCTTATTCATGCCTGCTTGGACGCCCATGGATCCATGGGGTAGGTGCGGTAACTTCCACACTACATCAGAAGTTGAAATATCTGGTCAAGGGGAAAATTGTTACCGTCTGTAATACGGTGGGAGAACGGACTTTACTGGTTTTGCGTTTGTATTCGCAAATGTTGCGGTAAGCAAGAGTCGACACCGAATTTTCTTTTATCCAATAAAGGAAAGGGTGAAAAGAACAGAAAAATACCTTTCGAGATTATTTCTAAGTAAGGGGGGTAGGTTATGGAAAGGGAAGGTGTTAGCACCCTTTCCATCCATAGTTATCTACGGGCTCTTATATGCTAGCTCATTTTGAAATACCCTGTGTCTGTGTGTTTGTGCGTTTGAAAAAAAGTATTTTGAAAATACACCGTGGTATGGCAAACTTTTTAATGTTTCTCGTTTCGGAGAGAACATATACAAAGTGTTTTTTGTCTTTGAAAATATTTAGAAAAGAGTTTGTGTATGTGGAAAAAAAAAATTTTTTTATTGTTTTTATGAACAAGCAACTAGGAGTTATCTACCTACTCGAAAGGTTTGTTCTTTTCCTATTTTCCTTTAGACAATGCTATCCTACTATTAGTGAGTAGGTAGCCCTGTCGTTAGATGTTTGAGGGACGGGAAAGGTTATCGTACAGTCATAAAGGCAACTCGTAGGGCACTTTAGCAATTTTATCGTAAGGGACTAGATCATTTATCGAAGGCAGTATCAGAGGATCATCGAGGGTCTACAATCTTTTTAACCGAGGGTCTTTGCTAAAGTGTCCCATGCTCGAGGGACATGATTGTTTTTAGAAGGCAACAAGTGGAGGTACCTTAGAGATGCGTGTATGCGAGTGTGTTGTGTTTCAGGTATTTATCTTTGATGTTAAGGTTTTCTAACGTTTTGTTTTTAGATCTTTCCATACACGTCCTAGTTACTACACAATTATATATATATATATATATATATATATATATATATATATATATATATATATATATATATATATATATATATATATATATATATATATATATATATATATATATATATATATATATATATATATATATATATATATATATATATATATATATATATATATATATATATATAGGCATAACTATAAGTGCGGAAAATAAAATACGACAAAGTAAAGGCTTACAACTATTACATTCCATAAGCAGTTACATAATAGAAAAAAATGCGAGGAAATGTAAACTGTGACTATTACAAAATTACTCGTGCGACCTATACATTTGTTTTCTAGAATTTAAATAGCAAAGGAACAAATAAAAAAAATTAAAGGACAAAACAAAAAAACAAAATTTAAGCAAGAAAAAATGTTTTTGGTCTTTTTATGAGAAAAATGAATTTTGTGTTAATAATAATTTGAATTTAATTTATTAAAATTAATTAATTATAAAACTCTAATTCTAATTCGTTAATTAATTAAAAAAAAGTGATTAAAGTAATTAATTAAAATTAATTTAATTAATAAAAACCTAAGTCTAATGTTTTTGTGATTTTTTAATTAAAATAAGATTGATTAAAAAAAGTAGTTAATTAAAACACCAAAAAAAATGAACATAGGCCTGCTGAGAATAAGTAAATGGAGGGGGTGTGAGGAAGGAGAACAATGGGTCCAAAACAGATGAGTCCAAGAGCTTTGTTCTGATCCAGTGGGGAACGCGCCTTGGGGTGCACTATGGTCATGATTTTTGTTTCTAGCTTCATGCTTACATGTAAAATGTTAGAAAATTGCAGAAAATGCATATAAATGAAACAAACATGTTTACATGGATTTAAACCGTGCAAATCATGAGAACATGAAACCTACCAACTTACCAATCAGAATCGATGTGAGGGCGTTTTCTGGGGTTGATCTGCAAAGGGTAATGATTGATTCTGACTCCTGGCGTTCAGGAGGACAATAAAAGGTTTGGATCGGTTTGAAAACCGCTGGAGATGCGAGATATGATTTTCACAATTTCTTTGAAATTGGAGAATTTTTTTTGGAGAGCTTTTGCTGCAAAATTTTGTGGTCTTGGCTTACGCTTTTGTTTTGTATTTATATAGGGATGGAATGGTGAGTAAAAATGGCAAGAATCCACACATAATGGAACCCTTTCAAAGCAATATCAAACATATTAAAATACTTCCAAAATTGTAAAAAACATGCCCTTATTGAGATGCAATGAACCTGGTCTTTTTCCTCATGCCTTTCACGAATTCTAAGGCCCAATATCAACCCAAATGATCAGCCCATGTGTCCATACTTTTTATTTATTATTTTATGCAATTTATTTTGAGTTTATTTGAATAAAAACAAAATAAATATGAATAAAATAGAGAAAAAATGAAAATAAAGTTGAGAGTGAATTTAGGGGTCCTTGAGTAAGTCATAAACATATTTTAATCCCACAAAATAGGTCTATGAACTTAAAAATGCATTTTTAGTCAAAGTTGACATTTTTGCATTTTCACCAATTCGCCCAATTTTTACTAGTCATAACTTGCTCAATTTATATCTTTTGGATATCATCTTAGACTTTATATAAAGCTCAAGATGTCCCCTACAATCTCTATGTTTACCATTTTTTCATTTGGAGAAATTATCTTGATGTAACTTGCCTTGACAAAAAATGCCTTTTTGTTGACTTTTAAAAAGACCTGTAATGTATTGGCTCATATCTTTCCAATGATGCATTTTATGAACTTGAGGACAAACAAAAAGTTATAGGGAATTGAATTTTATTCACAATGAGCTTTGGTTGGGGGAAAATGGATGAAGCATGTGAAAGTTATGCTTGGTCAAAGTTCAGTTGACTTTTCCTAGGAAACCCTAATTTTGCACTTTTGGATTCTTGATGATTTGAGAGCATTCCTTGAGGAATCATGATCAACCCTTGATAAAATGATGAATATCACTTCAAAATGTTGATGATGACTAAAAATCTTAAAGTTTGACTGTATCTTGGCCATAATTGACAATTGACCTAATATAGTAGATTTCTAATCATCTGAGCAATTGACTGAGCAAACCTGTAATGCAAGGCATGAAAATTGGCATGAGCGTTATTGGGGACATATTAGGGACCATTGAAATCAATTGAGTCCTTTGAAACCCAAACTTCTTTGTGAAAAATGAAACCCTAGTTGGAGATCTATTGCTTAGGAGGAGATTTGTCTGGTTAATTCTTAGTCAACTTTGAGCACTTGAGGGCCTCTATGAATATGTCTTGAATAAAATGAGAGGGAAAATTTTGGGGTACAACAGCTTCCCCTGTTCAATTTTCTTAAACCTGAAGAGTTAGATTGGCTTGTCTTCCATTCGTAATCTGAAGGTGGAAGATGATTGAACACTAGAGTGCCCAGAAATTTCCACTCGCCTGTGCATGAAGTAACATTGTAGGTTGATGATATCAGGAATGGGCTTATAGATGCCATTTGGAGAAGGTTACTGAGAGTCGTCAGAGATGGGCTTATAGATTCCATCCAAAGTAAATGTTGACTCAAAACTGGAAAAAGTATCAGAATAAATCTGTGATTGATTTTATATGAACCAGAAGAGGTCTCTGTATCTGACTTTGTATGAGAAATATACTAGAATGAGTTTGTGTCTGATATTATCTAGCAGACGTGTTAGGGAGTGTCAGAATGAATCTATGTCATGATTGTATTTGGATATGCATTGAGTATGAGTATCAAAATTAATCTATATCTTGATTGTATCTGATTTGAAAGATTTATTGAATGAGTATCAGAATGACATCCGTATTTGGAGCATATCTGAACTTTATCTGAAAGATGTACTGAATGAGTATCAGAATGACATCCGTATTTGGAGCGTATTTGAACTGTATCTGAAAGATGTACTGAATGAGTATAAGAATGACACCCGTATTTGGAGCGTATATGAAATGTATCTAAAATATGTACTGAGTGACCATCAGAATGGCATCCATATCTGGAGCGTATCTGAACCGTATCTGAATGATGTACTGAATGAGTATCAGAATGACATCCGTATTTGGAGCATATCTGAATTGTATCTGAATAATGTATTGAATGAGTATCAGAATGACATCCATATCTGGATCGTATCTGAACTGTATCTGAAAGATGTACTGAATGAGTATCAGAATGACATCTGTATCTGGAGCATATCTGAACCGTATCTGAAAGATGTACTAAATGAGTATTAGAATGAAATTCGTATTTGGAGCATATCTGAGCTGTATCTGAAAGATGATCTGGAATGAGTATCAGAATGACATCTGTATCTGGAGCGTATCTGAACGGTATTTGGAAGACGATAAGTTGTTGACAATCTCTATCTGTTTGGGAACTAATCAGAAAAGACAAAGTTAGTTTTATTCAATGGCATGATGTAGGTATTTTATTGTGTAATGATGCTCTAAAAATAAACGAGATTGTGCTATATGCGTTTTGTATGCATATGCTATGTCATTTGTAAATGATGTATGAATGTGAAATGTTATTAAGGTTCATTTATAAACTCGAGCATCTTTTTCCGGGGAAAATAAATCCCTGAATGTTGTTGGGGATGAAGAGTATATGTATATTCGATCTTATAGGAATTATTTCCACTGGGGATCCCTGCTTTCTTGTTCGAGGAAACTCCGCTGGGAAATATTGATTTTTGCTCTTTGCTTGAGGAAACTATGTTGGATCGTGTTAATTCTTGCTTGGGGAGAAGAGTATAAGAACATTGGATGTTCATTGTTCTACTGGGGAGTTTATACCCTGACTGGGAATAGAAGAGATAGATAACCTTCCGGCTCGCCTGGGGAGGATAAAGTTGACTGACATCTGGTCCGGTTTCCAGGTTCCATAGAAACTCTCTGGGGATAGTGACGACTTCACTGGAGAGAGGGATTTTCCAGTGATTTATGGTAGAAGCACACTCAAGCTAGGGAGTGTCAGAATAAATCCATGCCTTGATTGTATCTGAAGATGTATTGAATGGGTATCAGAATAATATCCATATATGGATTATATCTGAACCATATCTGAAAGATGTACTGATTGAGTATCAGAATGACATCCATATCTGGATTATATCTGAACTGTATCTAGAAGAGAAATCTGGAATGAGTGCTAGAATGAATCTGTGTCTTGATTGTATCTGTATTGTATCTAGAAGAGAAATCTAGAATGAGTGCTAGAATTAATTTGTGTCTTGATTGTATCTACACTGTATCTAGAAGATGATAAATTGTTTAGGGAAATAAACCCTATTGATGGAGAGTATGGATGGATGTATGATACCCATGCAAAAAAAATGGAGCATCGCATGCCAATCTTTATAGGTAACAACCATCTTCTAGATGATCTTCTTAATGTTTTTATTTGCAGCTTCAACATCCCCATTCATCTTTGGCCTATAAGGAGATAAATTGTGATGTACAATCTTGAATTCTTCATAAAGTTATGTCATCGTCTTGTTATTAAAATTCGAGCCATTGTCGGTGATAAATCTGCTTGGTACACCATATCGATATATAAGATTGTTCTTGACAATCGTACTACCACCAGCTTAGTAACATTAGCATATTAAGTTGCTTCCACCCATTTGGTGAAGTAGTCTATTGCCACCAAGATAAAACGATGTCCATTTGATGCCTTAGGTTCAATCATTCCAATCATGTCAATACCCCCACATAGAGAAAGGCCACGAGGATGAAATAACATTTAGAAGTTTCGGAGGCACATGAATTTCGTCAGCATAAATCTGGCACTTATGGCACTTCTTTGCAAATTTATAACAGTCGCATTCCATTGTCAGCCAATAATAACCTACCCTAAGCATCTTTTTTGCCATCGAATGTCCATTGGCATGGGTACCAAAAGAACCTTCATGGATTTCATGCATCAACATGTGTGTTTCATGTCTATCCACGCATTTGAGCAAGACCGTGTCATGATTTCTTTTGTATAGCACATCTTCATTAAGGAAAAAACTGCATGCCAACCTTCTCAATGTCTTTCTATCTTTGTTCGATGCACCAATCGGGTATTCCTGAGTCTGGAGGAAATTCTTGATATCACAATACCAAGGTTTTTCGTTAGACGTTCCCTCTGTTGCAAACACATGAGCTAGTCTATCCAAATGTCACACTGTGATATGAGGCACATTGTTCCAAGTATTTACTTGATACATAGAAACCAAAGTGGATAAGGCATCCGCCATTTGATTTTCATCTCTGGAAATATGATGGAATTCAACTTTATTAAAGAAGGTTAATAATCTTCTAGCATGGTATTTATAAGGAATCAAGCCAGGGTGACGAGTATCCCATTCTCCTTTAATCTGGTTTATTACCAAAGCTGAATCTCCATACACATCTAGAATTTTGATTCTGAGATCAATAGCCTCCTCGAGATCCATGATACAAGCTTCATACTCCACCATGTTATTGGTACAATCAAATGCCAACCTTGCAGTAAAAGGTATATGCGATACATGAGGAGTGATAATCACAGGACTAATTCCTTTCCCATAAGCATTCACAGCTCCATCAAACCCTATTCCCCAATGAGACTCAGGATCAGGACCTTCCTCAGGAAAAGCTTCATCACAATCTTTTATTTTCAGAAACATAACATCCTCATCAGGGAAATCATGTTTAACATATTGATAATCATCCACCGGTTGGTGAGCAAGATAATCTGCCAACACACTGCTTTTTATAGCCTTCTGAGTACGATATTCAATATCATATTCAAACAACAACATATGCCAACGGGAATTCTTCCAGTAAGAGCAGACTTTTCAAAAATATACTTAATTGGATCCATTTTGGAAATTAACCAAGTAGTATGATTCAACATATATTGCCGCAACCGTTTTTCCGCCCAGACCAAACCATAATAGGTTTTTTCCAGCATAGAATATCGCGACTCACAGTCAGTAAACTTCTTACTGAGATAATAAATGGCATATTTCTTCTTCCCTGTTTCATCTTGTTGTCCCAAAATACAACCCATAGAATTATCTAACATTGTCAGATCATAATCAATGGTCTTACTTCAACAGGAGGGAGCAAGATAGGAGGTTCCAGCAGATACTCTTTAATATTTTCAAATTCCCTTTGGCAATCATCTGTCCATACACAACCTTGATCTTTCTTTAACAACTTAAAGATCGGTTCACACATAGCAGTCATATGGGAGATAAATCTGGAAATGTAATTCAAACGCCCAAGGAAGCCTCTAACTTGCTTTTCAGTTCTTGGCGCTGACATTTCTTGAATTGCCTTAACTTTATCAGGTTCAACTTCAATTCCTTTTTGGATGACAATGAAACCTAAAAGTTTCCTTGATCATGCACCAAAGGTGCATTTATTTTGATTCAAGCGAAGACGATACTTCCTTAAACACAAGTAATTTCAACAAATCTTCTATATGCACTTCTTCAGTATGGGATTTGGCAATCATATCATCAACATATATCTCAATTTCCTTGTGCATCATATCATGGAATAGGGCTGTCATAGCCCTCTGGTACGTCGTACCATCGTTCTTCAACCCGAAGGGCATCACTCTGTAACAAAATGTTCCCCAGAGTGTGATAAACGTTGTGTTTTCCTTGTCCTCAGGAGCCATTTTGATTTGATTATATCCGGAAAATCCATCCATGAACGAGAATACTTTGAATTTTGTTGTATTATCAACCAACATATCAATATGTGGCAATGGAAAGTCATCGTTTGGACTAGCTTTATTTAAATCTTTATAATCAACGCACATGCGGACTTTTCCGTCTTTCTTTGTTACTGGGACAATATTGGCAATCCACTGAGGGTACACTGATGTCACAAAAAAACTGGCATTAATCTGCTTTAAAACTTCTTCTTTAATTTTCACTACATATTAGGGTGAGTTCTTTGCAATTTCTGCTTGATTGGCGGGCATTCTGGCTTTAGCGACAAATGATGTTCTATAGTATCAGTATCCAATCTCGGCATGTCTTGGTAAGACCAAGCAAATATGTCCACATACTCTTTCAACAATTCAATCAACCCGCTCTTCACGTCAGGATGAAGCAATGCTCCATTCTTGACTTCTTTCGGATCTTCCTCTTAACCCAAATTAATTATCTCCAACGACTCTTTATACGGTTGAATGGAACTCTCCTCACGCTCAAGCAACCGTGAAACCTTTTCTGGTATTTCATCATATTATTCTTCTTCAGCCACATACGCAAGATATTCAAAGTTGGAGAGGGTGTAGGGTCATTGTATTCAACGGGTTTTTTAATTAATCTGCACATATGATTTATGACTGCTTTTAGAAACTGACACATATAACAAGTGATTATGCAGATTTATTTACAGTTATTATTTATTTTGAAAGGATTTTTCTGATTACCATTTTCCAAGAAAAAGAAGAAATTAAAGACACAATTTGGGAATCAAAGACAACTTTTTTTATTGATTTTAAAAATCAAAGCAACAAATATGCCCATACAATATCAATACTTTCACCTTGGGCAGAGTGAAAGATTTTTGAAAAGATTAACAAAAAAAATTACTTTGAAATATGAATGCAAGAAGGAACATCAATAGTGATCCAATTTTGGACTCTACCTCCATGTGTCACGTAGTTCGGCATCTCTTGCTCTGTTTCATCTTCCAAAGTAACATGGATCCTCGGAATAGTTAGATGAAGGTAGCCTCCACAATGAAAGATGTCTTGACATTTGCCCAAAGTAGCCTTCGGCTTCATATTCTCACCTTTGTTATTCTTTGCAGAGAATCCCAAACCAGCTATATTCTTATTCACAGGTGGATCAACAATATTCCCCCATACTTTACTAGAGCCATTATGCACCACATACTGAGCATCTTTAAACGAAGCTATATAATTTTCATTTTGCCTTATATTGTCAATGGATAAAGCTTGGAGGCTGAGTTCCAACAACAACTTCATCCGCTTCCATAACACTGAAAGAGGATAAATGAGATATTAACAACGTGTGTTCTCCATTTATGATGACCACCTTTCCTTCCCGAACAAACTTCAGCTTCTGGTGCAAAGTTAAAGTAACAACCCCTGCCTCGTGGATCCACAGTCATCCTAGTAAACAGCTATAAGAGGGAACAATATCCATAACCTGGAAATTAATTTGAAATAACTGCGGGCCTATGTGAATAGGAAAATCTACTTCCCGCTGACAGGCTTCCTTGATCCATCAAAAGCTTTCATAATTATGCCACTCAGACGCATGGGAGTTCCTTGGTACTTCAGCTTCATAAGGGTGTGTTGTACCCCAAAATTTGTCCTCTCATTTTACACAACATATGTTCATTGAAATCCTCAACTTACCCAAGGATGCCCAAGGATTGATCAGGAAAATGCTCTCCTAAGACAATGAACCTCAAACTAGGGTTTCCATTTTCATCAAGATGGGTGAACTCCAAAGCTATCAAATATTTCCAATGGTACTAATGTGTTCTCAAGAGCATCCATGTCAAGTCTCATGCCTTGCACAAGAAGTTTGCTCAGTCAACTACTCAAATGCCTAAAAATCAACTGTGTTAAGTCAAAAGTCAATTGTGACTCACTTATAGTCAAACTTCAAGATTTTTTGTCAACATAAACATTTTGAAGTAATATCCATCATTTTATAAAGGGTTGATCATGATTCCTCAAGGAATTCCCCAAATTCATCAAAACTCAAAAGTTGCTAAATTAGGGTTTCTATAGGAAAAGTCAACCAAACTTTAACCAGGCATAACTTCCTCATACTTTATCAGAAATTCCCCATCCAAGGCTCATCTTAAAGAGGATGCAATTCCCTACAACTATTCTTCATCTCTCAAGTTCAAAAAATTCACTCATGAAAAGATATGAATTCAGACATTACAGGTCATTTCAAAAGTCAACAAAAACACCTTTTGGATCAAAGCTTCTTACATGGACATGGAAGATCCAATTGAAATGAAACCAAAAGGATTGTTTAGAGGACATTATAAGATTTCTAAAAAGTCCAAGAACACCCTCTTAGGGTCAAAATTGAGATATGTGCATTGTCAAAGTTGGCCATTTTTGGAAATTTGCACAAAGTCAACCATGCCCAAAATGCATTTTTCTTCAAATGGGCCCAACTTTTATGCTTGTATCTTGTTGTAACATGGTCCACGACCCATGAACCACTCCATGGCTCATTAAATTATTTATTTGATTTATTGTGATTTTGTTCATTTAAAATTCAAATAAAATTAAATAAAATCAAAATAAATCATGTAAATTGCTTTTAGAATGACCTTGGCATTGAATGAAGAGGATATATGCTAGCATATCAGGATCAAATAGTATCAAGGATGATTGGAGCAAGAATTGCATGATTTGGCTTATTTTGGAAACAAATAATGCAAGGATTAATCAAGATCTTTTCTCCATAATTATTCAAGATTCAATCTATTTTTGTTGACCTAACTGATTCCAATACATATACACAACGCAGCCAAGGCAAGAGCACAAGGGTTTTGGTCGTGAAAAGCATCAGAACAAAATTGAGTTTTTGCCAAAAAAGTTAGGATCGGATTTCATTCCACAGATCCATTCAAGGTGATTCAAGGCCACCAACCCACTCCTGGACATCTCCTAAGGCTAGCAGCATTGCTTGCACGTGTGAAAGATCCAGAAAGCATCACTTTACAGTGTCACGGTTTGCTATCTTTTTTGAATTTGGTTCTGCAAATTTACGCATCATAAATAATTTCTAAGCATGCCTTCATATTTGTATCATCATTTAGAACGTATTGGTATGATTAATTAGGAGTTTTAGCGCATGTACTGATAGCTGCCATTGTTAGGGTTTGAGGTCGTGTTTTAGGGCTTTTTGATGCAGGTAAAATCAGGGTAAAAGAGGGATGCCATCATACTCGTGAGATCAAAACGAGTTGAACTATATACTTGGAATTGATTTATCATGCCTGGAGTTGATTTTTGAGATTTACAGGGCTGTAGTTACAGTTGGTGTCCGTAGGTAAAAGGTTGATATCTAAAACAATAGTCCAGGGGAGAAGATGATGACGTGTCTGATAACCACTGTCTTGTATGAAATTACGCGCGATTTTGGGCATAAAGGGTGCCTTTCTATTATATTATTGTTTGTTCATTATGCTAACAAATGAGTCATCCAGCCCAGATGGTAAAGCAAGCAAGCGTGTGATTGGAAGGACCTGGGTTCGACCCCAGGTCCAGACATTTTATTATTTTCTTAACAAACGTTGCAGGATCTTACGCGCCTCACATTCTAAGCGCCTTGCATACACCTCAAGATCCATCCATTGGATCAATCTCCTCCCAGATCTAGCGCTCAGTGGAGAGCAGCGCATGGTGCACCCTTAAATGTGGTTAACACTGGAACCAAGCATTTGTTTAGGCCAACAAAATGGGCCCAACGAAAATCAGTAACACACCCCCTGGTTACTCAATAATACTAGGCCCATATCTTTCTTTTTTTTGTTTTGTTTTATTTATTTATTTAATCATTTTTTTACAACAAAAAATCGTTTTTTATTAATGTTAGACGGTGTGGCAAGTGATCGAGAGGGGGGTGAATAAATCACCTCTTACTTTTTCAAGGATTTAAAATTGTTTTATCAAAGCGAGTTGAAAGCAGCGAGAATCAATGTCCTGAATCAATTCCGTCTACTTTGAACCGACTACTAGAAAACTTGACATGTGAAAACTTTGCTGGATTTTTATTAAATGAAATGGATGAATGTACAACTCAGAAATCTTGACGTTTCAATGCACTTATCATAAAACAGAATTTCCAATGAATTTAGAAATATGATAAGAATTTTGTCAAACAATTGGCGTATGCTTGTATAATGATTTAATAGTGGTGGTTTGGTGAAAATGTTTAAGCCACTATGTTTATCATTAGACTGTAAAACTTAGCACGCCAATTGAATTGCAAAATTATAGAATATGTAAAATTGTAAAGAGAAAGAAAGAGAGAATGATACGCATGCAGTTTGGTAAGGAAGTTCTCCACTATCGTCCTCGCGTGTGGGTACGTCTCCCTCTCAATTTCACAATCAAAACTGAGAACTTTTATATCAATATGCTGAATGTTTGATAGCAAGGTTACACTACACAGAAAGAAAGAAATCCATATGATCTTCTTCTTCTTGTAAGAACCACCTCTTGATATGAGTTGTATCAAGATTCCCTGCAAAGTCACCGAATGATCCTCCGCTTCCACGACCTGTTTATTCAAAATCCTTCCGATTTCCAAACCCCTCGCTACGGCTGAATCCAACTCGCATGACCGTGGCTGACAAAACCCTCAAGAACACACCCGTTCTTGAAGGACAAACCCTCCGGTTTATTTCTTGAAGTTTCCTCTTCAACCTTCAACTCAGCTAGACTTCTTCAATACACAGCTGAATGTTATCTCAAACCGCTTGATTCAATTCAACAAGGATGTTTGATTTTCTTTGTTGTTGTTGAATGTAAGATGGTGGAGAAGATGATCAAGATGAAGGAATGAAAAGCTTCTGGTTTCTCACAATTGTTCTGCACACAATCTTCTATGTTGCTATCTGGTTTCTGAAGAAATGATTGCTTATATTTATAATAGAAAATGGTTATTCAAAAAGAAAGTGATATGAGTCGATGCATGTTGGTCATGTGTCGACTCATGTTAGTTATATGTAACAGGAAGAGTCGGTACATTATGTTTTGAGTCGATACAAAATCATGTTATAGCGTTTTGCAGAACCTACACTTTTATACCTGTCGACACATAATGCATATGTGTCGATACATACTGATTGTAAATTTAACTTTTGAACTTTAAACATAGTATGAGTCGACACATGATATTATGTATCGATACATATAAGTTTCAAAACATTTTCCAGGATCATCATAATGTTTTGTGTCGATACATAATGCGTATGTGTCGATACATACTGATTGTAAATTTAACTTTTGAATTTAAAACATAGTATGATTCAACACATGATATTATGTATCGATACATATAACTTTCAAAATGTTTTCCAGGGTCATCAGAATGTTTAGTGTCGATACATAAGGTTTTGTGTCGATTCATACAAGTATTACAGGGGCATCAAAATATTATGTATCGACGCATGAAATTTATGTATCGATGCATGCAGTTTTTAGATTTACATTCCAGGATCATCAAAGATTTATGTATCGACTCATAATCTTTTGTATCGATACATAATAGTTTTGAGATACAATTCCAGGGACTTCAGAAAGCTATGTATCGATACAAAACTTGATGTATCGACTCATAATGATGCATTATGAGAGAAATGTAATTTTGGCTTATTCAAACATGTTATATTATATTTGCAATCATTCAAAATCAATCTATGAAGGGGTTGCTCACAAAGTCCCCCTTTTTGATGATGGCAAATATCTGATGATGTGTCGTGATATAGTGTGAACGAAAAAAGTTTGCTCCCCCTGAGTTTGTGTATCTTCTTCCTAATACAACACAATCTTCACTGACACACTCTTCTTCTCCCCCTTTGACCATATCAAAAAGAGAATAAGCAACAGTTTCAAGAAACTCAGCACATAGGAAAATTTATATACAATTTCAACGGTTAATGGACTTGGCATTCACACAGAATGTCAGGCATAAAGTTATCAATAAGTGAGTAAATAGAAGATTAAACATAAAGTAATCACGTTAAAAGTAATGCAGTAGCAGATAAAAAGTTAGATTACATAAGCACGATAAAATGTTTGAAAGAGACATTTATACAAGCACTTGAAAGAAACAGAATGAGTGAGTCAAAGGAATTTGGATTTTGACAGATTTTGCAGTTTTTACATAGTTTCTTGCTAGCAAGGGAATATGGTATCATACTAAAAAAAATGACTTATCTGAAGTGTGTTATGCATGCCTAATGATATGATGTAAATTGCATATGTCAAATTCAAAAAATTTATGTAAAAGAGATATACGAAGACATTTTCAGTGAACATTTAGATCAACTTATAGGTGATTGAGGGTGAAGATAGGAAGGATATTACCTCGTTTGGTTAGATAAGTGAACACACATACTAAAGCTGAAAAAGCACATCTTAACAGTATGGTGTGACATAGATATATTTCAATTACATATATGTTTAGGACATCACGTATGAGAGATCTAAAATCCCTAGCTCACGGCGGATGTTGAAGAAGAGGTCCGTTGCAAGTGGTTTTGTAAAGATGTCAGCAAGTTGATTTTTAGTATCAACATGCTCAAACGTAACATCCTCCTTTTCAACATGATCGCGTAGAAAGTGATGTCTAATTTCTATGTGTTTAGTGCGTGAGTGTAAAAATGGATTCTTAGTGAGGTTTATAGCACTTGTATTGTCACATTTGATTGGAATACGTTTTAATTGAATATCGTAGTCTTGTAATTATTGCTTCAGCCATAAGATCTGAGCAAAACAGCTACCGGCTGCAACGTATTCAGCTTCAGCAGTTGACAAAGCAACATAAACTTGCTTTTTGCTATGCCAACTTATTAAAGAGTTTGAAAACAAGTTACATGTTCCACTAGTGCTTTCTTATCTGATTTGCAGCCAGCAAAATCAAAATCGGAGTAACCTACTAAACTGCAATTGCTTCCCTTGGAATACCATAGCCCATACTTAGTTGTATTATTGAGATACCTAAGTATACGCTTGACAGCTTTCAAGTGGGATTCCTTAGGATCCGATTGATATCGTGCACACATGCAAACACTAAACATGATGTCAGGCCTAGATGCTGTAAGATGCAAGAGTGATCCGATCATACCTCTATATTTCTTGACATCGACACTCTTACCGTGTTCATCCTTGTCTAAATTTCTGTTGGTAGGAATGGGAGTATCAATTGGTTTAGAGTTGTTCATCCCAAATCGTTTAAGCAACTCTTGGCAATATTTTGTTTGACATATAATTGTGCCTTCATTGAGCTGCTTTATTTGGAGACCGAGAAAGTAGTTTAGCTCCCCCATGAGGCTCATCTCAAATTCACCCTGCATGACTTTGGAAAATTCCTCGACCAAGTGTAGATTAGTTGAACCAAAAATAATGTCATCTACGTATATTTAAACTAAAAGGATGTGCTTTCCTTTACGTTTAATGAAAAGAGTAATGTCCACTTGACCTCTTGAATAGCCATGATCAAGTAGAAATTTACTAAGTCTTTCATACCAGACCCGAGGAGACTGTTTAAGACCATATAAAACTCATTTTAATTTAAATACATGATCTGGATATTTGTTATTTTCAAAATCGGGAGGTTGTGAGACATACACTTCTTCATTTATGACTCCGTTAAGAAAGGCACTCTTTACATCCATTTGATAAAGCTTAAAATCTTTTGCACATGCATAAGCGAGCAAAAGACGTATGGCCTCAAGGAGAGCAACTGGAGCATAAGTCTCCTCATAATCAATGCCCTCCTCTTGGTTATACCCCTGTTCTACCAAGCGTGCTTTATTGCGGGTTATCATTCCATTTTCATCAAGTTTATTTCTAAAAACCCATTTAGTTCCTAGGATATGATGGTCTCGCGGACGAGGGACAAGTTCCCAAACTTCATTTCTTTTAAACTGATTTAGCTCATCTTGCATGGCCATTAGCCAAAATTCATCAATCAAGGCCTCTTTGGCATTCTTAGGTTCTACTTGTGAAATGAAAGTAAAATGATAACAAAAATTACTTATCTTGGAGTGAGTCATTACTCCTTTTGAGATGTCTCCCAATATGTTGTCAATGGGATGGTCTTTAGAGGACTTACAAGCTAGTGGAAGATTATTTGCTTCCATTTGCTCTTCTTCCTCATATTTTGAAGGGCTTGTATCTTTTTCTTCCTTCTCATCAATTGTTTTGGATTGAACATTTTCTTCAACAGTTTCTTTGAGTATATTTTTAGTAGATACACCTGCACCATCAAGAGAAATACCTTTTCCGACACGTTTCAGATAAGATTCATCAAAAGAGACATGAACTGACTCCTCAACTGTAAGTAGACGTTTATTGTATACCCTATATGTTTTTCTTGATTGTGAGTATCCGAGAAAGATACCTTCATCTGTTTTTGCATCAAAATTTCCAAGATTTTCTTTTCCATTATTTAAGACAAAACATTTGCAACCGAATACATGAAGATATGACAGATTTGGCTTTCTTCCTTTCAAGATTTCATAAGGTGTTTTATCCAAAATTGGACGAATTAGTATTCTCTTTAAAACATAGCAGGCTGTGCTAGTTGCATCAGCCTAGAAATATTTTGGCAATCCACCTTCATTGAGCATAGAGTTACGAGTAGATAAAAAGCACCAGCTAACTGGTGCTCTGATACCACTTGTTAGATGGTGTGGCAAGTGATCAAGAGGGGGGTGAATAGATCACCTCTTAGTTTTTCAAGGATTTAAAATTGTTTTATCAAAGCGAGTTGAAAGCAGCGAGAATCAATGTCCTGAATCAATTTCGTCTACTTTGAACCGACTACTAGAAAACATGACATGTGAAAACATTGCTGGATTTTTATTAAATGAAATGGATAAATGTACAATTCAGAAATCTTGACGTTTCAATGCACTTATCATAAAACATAATTTCCAATGAATTTAGAAATATGATAGGAATTTTTTCAAACAATTGGCGTATTCTTGTATAATGATTTAATAGTGGTGGTTTGGTGAAAATGTTTGAGCCACTATGTTTATCATTAGACTGTAAAACTTAGCATGCCAATTGAATTGCAAAATTATAGAATATGTAAAATTGTAAAGAAAAAGAAAGAGAGAACGATACGCATGCAGTTTGGTAAGGAAGTTCCCCACTGTCGTCCTCGTGTGTGGGTACGTCTCCCTCTCAATTTCATAATCGAAACTGAGAACTTTTATATCAATATGCTGAATGTTTGATAGCAAGGTTACACTACACAAAAAGAAATAAATCCCTATGATCTTCTTCTTCTTGTAAGAACCACCACTTGATATGAGCTATATCAAGATTCCCTGCAAAGTCACTGAATGATCCTCCGCTTCCACGACCTGTTTGTTCAAAATCCTTCTGATTTCCAAACCCCTCGCTACGGCTGAATCCGACTCGCGTGACCGTGGCTAACAAAACCCTCAAGAACACACCCGTTCTTGAAGGACAAACCCTCTGGTTTATTTCTTGAAGTTTCCTCTTCAACCTTCAACTCGGCTAGACTTCTTCAATACACAGTTGAACGTTATCTCAAACTGCTTGATTCAATTCAACAAGGATGTTTGATCTTCTTTGTTGTTGTTGAATGTAATATGGTTGAGAAGATGATGAAGATGAAGGAATGAAAAGCTTCTGGTTGCTCACAATTGTTTGGCACACAATCTTCTATGTTGCTATCTGGTTTTTGAAGAAATGCTTGCTTATATTTATAACAGAAAATGGTTAGTCAAAAAGAAAGTGATATGAGTCGATGCATGTTGGTCATGTGTCAACTCATGTTAGTTATATGTAACAGGAAGAGTCGATACATTATGTTTTGAGTCGATACAAAATCATGTTATAGCGTTTTACAGAACCAACACTTTTATACCCGTCGACACATAATGCGTATGTGTCGATACATACTGATTGTAAATTTAACTTTTGAACTTTAAACATAGTATGAGTCGACGCATGATATTATGTACCGATATATATAAGTTTCAAAACGTTTTCCAAGATCATCAGAATGTTTTGTGTCGATACATAATGTGTATGTGTCGATACATACTGATTGTAAATTTAACTTTTGAATTTAAAACATAGTATGAGTCGACACATGATATTATGTATCGATACATATAACTTTCAAAATGTTTTCCAGGGTCATCAGAATGTTTAGTGTCGATACATAAGGTTTTGTATCGATTCATACAAGTTTTACAGGGGCATCAAAATATTATGTGTCGATGCATGAAATTTATGTATCGATGCATGCAGTTTTTAGATTTACATTTCAGGATCATCAAAGAGTTATGTATCGACTCATAAGCTTTTGTATCGATACATAATAGTTTTGAGATACAATTCCAAGGACTTCAGAAAGCTATGTATCGATACAAAACTTGATGTGTCGACTCATAATGATGCATTATAAGAGAAATGTAATTTTGGTTTATTCAAACATGTTATATTATATTTGCAATCATTCAAAATCAATCTATGAAGGGGTTGCTCACAATTAAATAAAAAAACCAACAAAAATCATTTTTTTATTAAAAATATAAAATCATAAAAAATATAGAATTAGGTTGTTTTTAATTAATTTTGTTGAAAATAAATTAGATTAATTAGATTCAATTGATTGTTTTTTTAATTAAAATTAATTAGAAGATTAGGTTTAGTTTGTAATTAAATTATTTTCTCAATGAAAAATACACAAAGATATTTTTTTATTAATTAGAATTTTTTGGCTTCTAATTTATTTTCGTACCTAATTCGTCGCGCGCGCCTTTACTTTCCTTTAATTCAAATTATTGTAATTGTTTCAAGTTTGTAATAGATTAATTAGGATTTTAATTTCCCCATCTTTATTTTCAGTCAAATATTTGTGTATCTTCCCAAAAGCCTTGTAATAGCTAGGACTTTAATTTCTCGCACTCTTTAATTTCCGCAACTATTAAACTGCTAGATGTATGGACATTAGGATTGTATGTGAAATATAAATCAACGTTTAAAAGGTAGATAACCCTAATTGTGCAAAGATAATTAACTGAAAAAAGCACACTTGTACATGCTCATTCCTAGGGTTTTCCTCACTTGGTTGCCTCGGAAATAATGGTCAAGTCCCTTGAACATAGGGATATATTAGCAAAGACCCGCAGTTCAAAGTCGTCATAAAGATCATAGTCCCTCATTGTCCCTCGAGTTTCCTATGAGAAATGATCTTATGATGATAGTCCCTTCAAAATGCTAAGGTATCCTTACTTGTTGCCTTCAATGACCATTTCGTCCCTTTGAATGTCCCTTAAAACTCCAACGATAGGGCTACATACTCCTTAATAGTAGGATAACGCTGTCTAAAGGAAACGAGAACGAACAATCTTTTTTCGAGTAGGTAGAATCTCTTAAGTACTTGCTCAAAACCATAAAAACTCTTTTCCCAAACACTTTCAAAATAGTTTTCAAAAAAACACTTCATCACACTCTTGAGGACAAATACAAGAGTTATTACGAAGTTAAATAATTTTTTATGCAAAACACACACAAACAATTTCAAAAATGAGCAAGTACCTAAGAGCCCGTGGAAAACCACGGATAGAAAGGGTGTTAACACTCGAAAAAAGGTTTTTTCTGTTCTTTTTCCTTTCCTTAGTTGGATTAAATAAAAGTCGGTGGCGACTCTTGCTTACCGCAACATTTGAGAACAAAAAATGCAAACCAGTAAAATCAGTCGGTTCTGCCACCGTACTACAGGGTGCTCCTCAGTATGACATTTAAAGCATACCCTTTGCCAATCATCACATTTGACAATGAATCGTTCTTACAATTCATGGGGATATGGAGAGCCAAGTTATGATTCCTTCCTTCATCGGGCAATACGTCATCACAAAAACTCAAGTTATTATAGGATGTAATATTCCCTACCACACTGTTGAATTGGTCCAGAGACATGTCACTTTCCATAAAGGCTTGATCCAATACTCTTATCAAAGATTCCCCGTGGGCATAAGAGTTCATTAGCAAGGCTAGAATAGATATATTTGATGGGGTCTGCAATAATTTATCTACGATCTTGTAGTTGCTCATCTTGATAATCTTCAATATATTGTCCATATATATTTCCAGAGTAGAACCACTAGTTTCCCCCACTGCTTTCTTAGATTCAGCACTTTCAATAACCTTTTTATCAGCATTAACATTCCCTCGAATGACAGGTGCAAAAACATGGCCAATGCAGGTGACTCGGCTGGCTTCAGCAATATTCTTGACATCAGACAAAGGTTGGATGGGAACTTCTACACCATCCTCTAGGATTGTAGCATTTTAATTATATGGCACGGCTTTGTCTGATTTGTAAGGAACAGGACTCGGCAAGCAAATCACCACTGGAGAAACAACTGGCTTTCTATGATATTCAATCTCTATAGGGGCGGGATCACCAAAACAAGGCACAATAACATATACCCCCTCTTCAGAATACTTAGATAATACAAAATCATTTCTTGGGAGCACATCTTCATCTGGGGAAAAGAATTCATCTGCAGAAGCATACTCATCATCTGACACAGTCTCGGCCAAGCAATCTTCAATCACGTCAATCCCACGATAATCATCTCTATTGCCTAAAACTTTTATAATACCATTTTCCAATAACAACTGAACACCCTTTCTCACTATGGAACAACCTTGAGAATCTCTGCAGCAGATCTGGAAAGACCCATCATGGTGTTCTTCTTGACCATGCATGTGAAACAAGGTAGCGTGCAACTGCACCAAATCATCATTCATATACTTCACGTCAAAAATCCAGAACTCATTGGGACGTTCAAAGACCATATTCACATCTTCTTAGTACTACTCCTTAAGCCTGATTATATGAATGAGGCCTTCGTCCATCATTTCCTGAAGATCGACTTTCATCTTATCACATCCCTGGACATCTGTACTGCAAATACCATAACCAGCATGGTCATGCATATAGTAACTGAACTCACAGAGGTCAGCATACATATTTACCAAATCTCCTCTAACCAGGTTGATATAAAAAATCTGGAAGTCCCCTAGATAACCAGCAACCATGTTTACAACATTTTCTCCTTCATGCTTAGGTAAAGGATTATCTTTCACGTTAGAGCCAACATCTTTAAAGGATAAAAGGCCAGATCTGACCATCTTTTGTACTTCATATTTAAAAGGATAACAATTCTCAATATTGTGCCCTGGTGCTCACTGATGAAAAGCACATGTCTGGTCTGCCTTATAATACCAAGGTAAAGGTGATGGTATAGCAGGGGGCAGCCTGGTCTGAACCAACTTCTTCTGGATCAAAGCTGGAAGCAACCCTGCATAGCTCATTAGAATAGAGTCAAAAGACTCTCTCTTCTGACTTTGCCCTTGATTTCCCTAAGGGGATGGTCTCTAATAGTCAATAGTAGTTGGAGTACATTGATGACTGGATTCACAGAAGCAACCTGTTGCTGGTACTGTTGATGCCTTCTAGTTGGTCTAATCTTCATTTCTCCAATAACAACATTCATTTCACTTTCTTTATTTCGATAGAACCCATACAAAGACTTGTTCGTCCCTTCATCTTTTGTCAAGCGCCCTTCTTTGACAGCCTCTTCCAAAAGAACGCCCATGCTCACCATCTCGGTGAAGTCACTTGGCGCACCGGCGACCATCCTTTCATAATAAAATAATCCAAGGGTTTTCAGGAAGACCTTGGTCATTTCTTGTTCTCCCATAGGTGGCACCACCTGGGCAGCTATCTCGCGCCATCTCTGTGCATATTCTTTGAATGACTCCTTGTCTCTCTGAGCCATTGCCCTCAACTTGTTAGGGTCATGCGCCATGAACATATTATACTTGTACTACTTGATAAAGGCTTCTCCCCGATCATTGAAGGTACGGATACTAATATTGTCCAGACTCATATACCGCTTCAGAGCAGCACCAGTTAAAAAATCTTAGAAGAAATGAATGAGAAAAAGCTGATCATCCGTATGGGTAAACATTTTCCTGATATACATCACAAGGTGGTTACGAGGACAAGAGTTTCCCTTGTACCTCTCAAATTCCGACACTTTAAACTTTGCTAGCACCTTCACATTGGGAACAACGCAGAGTTCCCTGACGTTCTGTCCAAACAATTCTTTTCCTCGAAGGACCTTCATTTCCTTCTACATATTATTGAATTGGTCTTGAAAGTCATCCAGTCTGTCATAGAAACCCACACTTTCACTTTATGGAGGAACAAGACGATAAACTTCATCATTAACAAACGGCATAGCATTCACCGAAGGTGGTGCAATATAATGGATCTCATTTCTAGCTACAGGAGTAACATGCACCACAGGAGGTGCGAGAGTAGCATTAGCTTGAACAACTTGAGTGACTGGAGCATCAAGATTGTACCCTTCTAGCATGAAGTTTTCAGGAATTCCCCACGGGTAACCCTGAGGCATGCGGTTCTGGGGAACAATAACTTGGGTAATAGAAACAGGAACTGGTGGACCTTCAGAAGAATTTGTTATTTGTTGTGGTTGAGTAAGTGGTGGATGATTATGAGCAGCCACCAATGATTCCATCAAAGAAGTAAGATTGGCCATACCGGCCTTCAAAGCAGTAACTTCTTTGCGCAGCTCACGATTCTCTTGTTCAAGAATTAGCCCGAGTATTATACCGGTGAGACAACTTGCTAAACAAAGTAGATAAACTCAATAAGATACACGGGTATGAACAGAAATGCAAGAAATATGTACAAGATGATGCATGATATGCAATGCACATGATTTATTTTATTATTATTAATATTTCAAGGGACTCTAAGAATTATAGGCAATTTGCAAATACTAAAGTACCAACACATTTTGAAATACTGAAAATCTCATTATAATAACTTCAAAATGGATTACAACTTTTAGTACAAGTTTCAACAATCCCAAGTACAAGAGGAGATAGAATCTAAAATCCTGAGAAATCAAAGCTGATGAAGATCACTCCACACACTGACGCTTTCCTGTGAGTCTTGCAATCTGAGCCTTCAACTGCTTGTTCTCTTCTGCATACCCGTCAGCAATCTCTTTCCAATCACAAGAGTCGGAAAGTTAATGACTGAGTCCTGATCGAGCTTTAGAGGAAAATAAATCATCTTGCTTCTCCATCATCTCTATAGCACGACTCTCAAGAATCTCAATCAAGTCATCCTTCTCTTTCAAGTCTGCTCAGTAGGACATCTCTAAAGTCTGAGACTTATTCTTCCAAGCCTCTTTATTTTGCTGCATCCTAACTAGGGCAAGCTAAAGCTCTTCCACATCATCTAAAATGGGAGGATTGGTCTTCACAAACATATCGGGCATATGTACTTCCCAGGAATATGGCATCTTCAACTTTATTGCCCTCGCACGTACCCACCGGAGATAAGGCTCCAAAGAAACAGCTCCTCTAGGTCCCAAATCCTTTCTACTCTTCCTGTGAATATGGATCCAAGCCTTTGCAATTTCCTCCTTATCTTCCTTATGATCCTCTCCCTCTTTAAGAAAGAAACCACTCAGATGAATATTATTTGGCTTATCTCTCATCGGATATCCAAGTTGTCGTAATGCAAGAACAGGATTGTAGTTAATTCCTCCTTTGGTACCAAGAAGAGGTACATTGGGGAAACTACCACAACCATCGACAATCTCCACATCATGGTAAGCCTGACGATACCAAACACTATCTGAATGAGTGAGAAATAAACCACTGATACATCAAAGGTGTGCAACAAATGATCATCCCTCCATGATAAGAATCTGAAGATGAATGGAGTAATAAGAATCTCCTAATAATGTAGAGATTGGATTCCCTATCAAAAAGATCCTGATGGAATTGATATCCACAAAGTTGTCAATGTTAAGAAATAAGAACAACGCATAAGAAAGCAGAGCAAAGATGGCCTCAAAAGCAATCGTACTCTTCATCCTAGAAAAGTAGCGTGCTTTCTCCAATAAAAACTGAGCGGGTAATCCTCTAATTCCTCCTTTAGTAGTCATGTGGGCCTCAATCTCAGACTTCCCCAAATGAACCATAGCAACAATCTCATGAGACTTTGGCTCCCCTCCGAACCGGTGAAAGGAACACAATCGGTAATAGGTAAACCCAGTAGTTAAGAATACTCCTCCAATGTAGGCATCAACTGATAATCAGGGAAAGTGAAACATCGATACATCAGATCATAGAATTGGACCAAAGTCGAGAGAATACCCTCCTTCATCATGAGCTTCATGAGAGACACGGTGGATCCATACTTCTTCCGAAAATCAATAGAACTCTCGATCTCGGGAATAAAATTCATCAAACCATCTATCTTAGGATTCTTGAAACTGTACTTCCGAGTCTTTATTTTTCCAGAATCCATAGTCAAAAGTACCTGAGATATTCACAAAAAGTTAACTTTAAGTCCCTTGAACAAAATTTTTTTAAAGGATGCTCATGGGTGCATGAATGCATGATGCAATAATCATACACAAGATCACAAACATGGGGGGGGGGGGAGTTTATAAGTTCAACGTCACGAGCATGAGGTCAAAGGTACTACCCGCAAGGTATGGTCTAATAGTTTATCACCCGCTCAACAAGGTTCTAAGAGGTTCCAAGAGTCTATATCCTTCCTTCGGATATTACCAATGTCCCGATTGACTCAATAATTAGTAATATTCTCAAGAAAAACTTGTCTGAGTATAGTATTGCGTGACAACCATTTCCAGATTACTCCGTTATAGTTTCTGCACTACACCTAAAAGGCCAAGATGGGATAAAGGTTCTACGGTCCTCAGTTTCAGCAGGCTTCCAGGTCGAAAGCAACACGTCTTCTCGATTACTCGGTAAACGACACTACAGTCAAAGGGGCCTCCACTGAGTGGGGGATCTCATGCCTCCTTTTTTGGGATTACTCACTCAAAGTTAACATGACTATACCGCCCGTCCTATCTTAAGTTTGTTCAAGTCTGGGTAGAGGACTTATGAGAAATCACCAAGCATCTTGAAAACCAGGAAAATTGAGAAAAACATATATACAACATATAATATACAACAAATAATAGCATATACACAGATAAACAAAGATATACTCAACCCACTTAGGGATGGACCAGTAATTGGTTGATCTTTCCCCAGTGAAGTCGCCATTTTTTTCTCTAGCAGTAGAAATGTTGAGACTAAGCCATTGGATTGACTTAAATAGCACAGATCAAATAAAAAATGCCACCGTGCTTTATAGTTTCCAAAGGAATGGGAAAAGAGTGAATAACCTAATAAGAGGGGGGGAGAAAATCTAAGTTCGGGGGTTGGTTATGCAAAGGGGAGGTATTAGAACCCTCTTTGTAAATTTGTGTATTTTGGTTATAAGTGTTGTACTAAAAATAGACTATGTATTTGCGGGAAAGAAGTATTATTTACAATTTTTGCACCTGCCGCAGTTGTGAACCTTTAGTGCCTACGTACCACCTTATGTGCAATAGGGGGACAGGGTACTCATAGTTCACCATTAAAAATTTAAAACACAAGGGTGTTGGTTAATTTTAAGAGACGAGACATCATCATCTTATCCGAGTTGAAGAACATACTTACTACTAACAATTATGAGAAAGGATAATTTGCATCATCTCAAAGTAGAGGATATAGCTTGGATTTTAAAACCAACAAAGCCTCGCTCAACACCCAAGTGGAAAATATCTCACTTCACTACATATATTAGAAGTATAGTAGCTCGCGTCACTTCAAGGATTGACAAGAGTCTAATCTTTTGAGAAAGAGTTTTAAGGTAAAAATACAAAGTTGCAAAATGGTTTGAATGAGATTGATTGACTTTTAGTTTTCTCACAAAAATGTCAAAGTATGATTAAGTTGTTTAAAGTTTGATTAAGAAAGTGTTTTTTGAAAATGCAAGGACCTAAGTCCAAGTTTATTGTGAAAGCGATTCAAGTTAGAAAATAAGAATAGTTTTGAAAAGGAGGGAGAAGGTTTGTGAAATTAAAGAAGATGGGAGGAGATGAAGGGACTATCCTAGAGCATAAGGTAAAATCTAGGGAAAAGAATCGTCTAACCAACAAGAAGCTAACACTTGACACAATGAGTCAATGTAGAATTCACATCCTTTGGATTGAAACCAAACAAGCAAAGATAAAAAAACCTCTTTAGAAAATCAAACTTAAAATGCATTAAGTCTTCACAAAAATTGGGCAGAGTAATGGCTGTATATAGATGAATTCCCAATCACAGATAAAACATATAATCAGAGTAACCTGCACACAAAGAAATAAATAACTCAACATGTTGGGGTAAACCCCCAAAACTCCAGACAAAATAGCAAAAGAAGTCACCATGTCTCAAGGTAGGTCAAGGTCTATACTCCTAGGTCCAAGAAGCCCACCACTCCGTTATACTAGGTGTGATCGGTGGAAATAGAACTGACTGTTTAAAGCTGGTTTCGCGAAATGTCGCGGTAAGCAAGAGTCGCCACCGTCTTTTATTTTCTCCAACAAGGAAAGGACAAAATCACAGCAAAATTCCTTTTCGAGATATTTCTCGGGTTCGGGAGGTAGATTATAGAAAGGGAAGGTGTTAGCACCCTTTCTATCCGTGGTTATCCACGGGCTCTTAGGTACTTTCTCACTATGTTTTCAAAAGATTTTGCTTTTCTTGTGTTTGTGGGTTTTGAAGAACAGCAAAACTCTTGTATCTGTCCTCAAGAGTGTATGAAAAATTTGTTTGAAAACTTTTGAAAGTGTTAGTGTGAAAAAATGTTTTTGTTTGTTTTGAAAAGAGCAAGTACCCATGAGATCTACCTACTCTAAGGAATTAGGCTGTGTAAGAGTCCTTTAGATAGTGCTATCCCACCATTGAGAGGTAGGTAGCACCATCGTTGGAGTTATTCGGGTCAATTTGATTATTAGGGACAGTGTGGTCACCGAAGCAATAGTAGGACACCTTAGAAGTAACCCTAATGTCCTAGATCTTTTTTTATCTGAGGCAACCGTTTCAAGGCAACTGGATCTTTAGACAGGAGGGCGACCTCTAAGACACCCTATACTTGACGACCACGTTCGAGGCAACCAGTGAGGCGTAGCCTAGGAGTGGCATGTGCATGTGTGCTCAATTCAGTTTATGTTTATCTTTGAACATCTTATTTGTGAGCTACGGATTGATTTTATTTGTCATTCAGTCTTGCATGCATTGTTAATAGTTAAGAGTGCGGAAAATAAAGTGCGGAAATATGAATCTACGCTATTATAAGGCGCGGGTCTATACATCGCCAAAAACATAACCCGTTTTGGAAAATAAATGCAAAAAGTAAAGGAAAGCGGTAAATCCTAATTAACTATTACATCCTTGGAAACAGTTACATAAATGATTAAAAATAAATAATGCGCGAAAGAAATTTAATCGGGACGTCCTTAGGGTTTTGGCCCTTTTTGAGAAATAAAGAAATTTTGGTCCTTTGCATTTAATTAAATATTAATCCTAAGCTAATTAATTAATTAATTAAAAAGAAAAAAATGTTTTTTTTGTGTTTTTTAAGTCTTTAATGAAAACAAAAAGAAAAAGGAAATTAAAAGTCAAGAAAACCCTAATTCTAAATTATTTTACTTATTATAAAAAATGTCAAAGTTAACCTAATTAACTAAAATAATTAATTAACATTTTATTTACAAAAATAATAATAATTAATAAATAATAATAATAAGAAAATATGATTGAAAATTGTCAACCCTAATTCTACATGATTTTTATTTATATTAAAAAAAGATTAAAATTGACCTAATTAAACTAATATATTTGTTAGTATTTTATTTACAAAATAATTAATTAAGGTGAAATTAATAATTAATAATAAAAAATATTTACATTTTAATAGTCTGAATTTATTATGAAAATTAATTAAGTTAGTTAAATAATAATAATATTAATAATAAAAACAAATAGTTAAAAGAAAAAATAAAAAGAAAAGAAAATAAAAGAGAAAATAGAAACCAGGGGGATTGATGGACCCATTAGGAGGTGAGTTTAGAAATTCTGGCCCATTAAGAATCAGGCCACGTTTGACTTCTGGGGATTGCCTATAGCGTGGATTGACCAAGAGCATGGTGTTCTCCACTTTTTGACCATGGGATTGATGATAGTGGACACATGGCGCCTGGATATCTGATATGCATGGTAGACTCCTTGGCAAGCGCTGCATATGAACACATTAGAAAAAATAAAAACAAGCTTTTGGGGGACCTGGGAATCGAACCCAGGTCCCAATGGTGTCCAGCCACCTTATTCTCCACTAGGCCAAGCGTTGCATCTGTTATTATGATGGGTAATGAAAATAATAAAAACATCAATTATGCTTGGAAAGAGAAAAAGCGCGCGTTCGTTTGAATTACCCAACCATATACGTACAGCTCATCATCTTCCTCGTTTCCCTGTAAAATAAAAACAAGTTAGTGGGGGGTTTTTAACCCCCACAAAGTGAAACGACCAAAAATAGCGACTAGCTCCCTAGGCTATATAAATAGGGCGCGAGGGTTAGTTTAAGTTCGTCTTGTCCTTCTGAGTTCAACCATGGGTATCATTGGTTCTGATTTTACTTATGCTGTAAAGCCCTAAATTGAGAACTTTGAAAACCTAGAATTCGTCCATGGTAGTTTACGTTTCAGGGCACCATAATCCAATTGAATCATACCAACAGCTTCGTATCAGTCCTATTAATACAAAACAATCCAAAAAAGAGGTTAAATATGCATGAATAATGATATGCAATTATGGAGAAAAAAACAAATCGTGTGACTGTTATCTTTGGATTCTTTGAGTGTTAGCGCTGGATTTTGATTGCAACGTGTTCCTGAGGACTTATGCAAGGTATTAGAATCCTCAAATTGGTTTGAAAGGGCCTGGAAGGTGGAATTCAGTTTCCAAATTTCTTGGCTTCTTTTCAATATGGTAATGGTGTTTTTGTAGCAGCTTGCACGTGAATGAATTTAGGTTTAGCTTCAGTATATGTAATGGAATGAATTAGGTTAAATCTTTGGGCAAAAGATCCATGGCATTATGTTTTGCATCTTTGATTTCAATCAAATCTTTTTGCACATTTTTGATTGATAAAACTTGCTAAAATTGGATATTTTGGTCCCCTTGATTGGCAAACGAAATCTTCAGCATGTGTTGGTCATATTTGCTCCACAAAAGATTTGAAAATAATATCTTTTGAATTTTCCTACAATTAAATGAATTAAATGAATTAATATTAATAAAAATTCAATTAATTAATTAAAAATAAGAAAATAAATCAATTTAAGCTCAATGGGTTGTGCATAGGCCTTGGACAATGTTTCAAGAAGGAATTTGGGGCCCATTAGCAAAAATGAGGTGTTTTAGGCAAAGTTGACTTTTGCAAATTCCCAAAACTTTCCCAACTTCTCCAATGCATATCTTGCTCAATTTTGATCATATGAACATGTTCTTGGACATTTTGGAAAGGTCTTGAAGTCCTCTAACCAATGCCTTTGGTCCCATGTCATTTTGATTTACCAATCGCAAGTTATGGTCTTTGACCTAAAGTGTCTTTTTGTTGACTTTTGAAATTGACCTATAATGTAGAAATTGATAACTTTTTGTGAGAGTATTTCTTGGACTTGGAATGTGAATATGAGTTGTAGGAAATGTCATCCCCTTCAAAATGAGCATTGTATGGGATTTTTCTCATGAACCATGAAAAAGTTATGCCTTGGTCAATTTACAGTTGACTTTTCAACTGTCCCAAAATAGCAACTTTTGGCATCTTGATGATTTTTGAGCCATGCTTGTAGAATCATGATCAAGACTTGATCAAATGATGATTGTGGCTTCAAAATAAGATGTTGACCAGAAATTTTGACTTTTGACTGTCAAATGACCATTTTGCCCCTACAGTTGATTGTGGAGCAACTAGGGCTTTTGACTGTGCAACTTGATGCTGTGAACCTTGCAACTTGATATGTAGATGCTTGAGGATATGTGTAGGCCTATGGGATTTGATTGGACCATTGAAAACCTCAAATCAACTGAAGGAACCAAAACCCTAATTTGACTGGCTTAGGAGGATGTTTAGACTGGGCAACCCCTTGATCCATTTGAAGATTGATCTTGACAAATCTTAAAGAATATGGGAGGGAAAATTTTGGGGTACAACAGTTGCCCCTGTTCAATCTTCTTAAACCTGAGGATGTAGATTGGCTTGTGTGCCTTTCGTGATCCGAAGGTGGAAGATGATTGAACACTAGAGTGCCCAGAAATTTGCACTCACATAGTGGAATATCAGCAGTGTGATGGCGGGAATAGGCTTATAGATGCCATTTGGAAATGTAATGGATAGTGGTGGAGATGGGCTTAAAGATGCCATCGGGGGTGTCAATCGCGTAAGAGATTCCTAAGCGAGAACTTGCGTACCTGAGAAAGAAAGATAATTTCCTGGCCTGTTACAGGTGTTGATCTTCAATCTCTTCATGTAGATATGCCCTGGCTAGATACAGGTATAGAATCTATAATCAATTGCTCACAGATGTGCCCTGGCTAGATACAGGAATCGAATCCGGAACTAGTCGTCTACAGATATGCCCTGGCTGGATACAGGTATCGAATCTCTAAACTCTTCATGCAGACATGCCCCGGCTGGATACAGGAATCGAGTCTACAATCAGTTACTCACAGATATGCCCTGGCTAGATACAGGAATCGAATCTGGAATTGGTCGTCTACAGATATGCCCTAGATGGATACAGGAATCGAATCTCTAAACTCTTCATGCAGACATGCCCTGGCCGGATACTGGAATCGAATCTACAATCAGTTACTCACAGATATGCCCTAGCTAGATACAAGAATCGAATCTGGGATTGGTCGTCTACAGATATGCCCTGGCTGGATACAGGAGTCGAATATCTAAACTCTTCATGCAGACATGCCCTGGCCGGATACAGGAATCGAATCTACAATCTGTTACTCACAGATATGCCCTGGCTAGATACAGGAATTGAATCTAGGATTGGTCGTCTACAGATATGCCCTGGCTGGATACAGGAGTCGAATCTCTAAACTCTTCATGCAGACATACCCTGGCTGGATACAGGAATCGAATCTACAATCAGTTACTCACAGATATGCCCTGGCTAGATACAAGAATCGAATCTGTAATTGGTCGTCTACAGATATGCCCTGGCTGGATACAGGAATCGAATCTCTAAACTCTTCATGCAGACATGCCCTGGCCGGATACAGGAATCAAATCTACAATCAGTTACTCACAGATATGCCCTGGCTAGATACAGGAATCGAATCTGGGATTGGTCGTCTACAGATATGCCCTGGCTGGATACAGGAGTCGAATCTCTAAACTCTTCATGCAGACATGCCCTGGCCGGATACAGGAATCGAATCTACAATCAGTTACTCACAGATATGCCCTGGCTAGATACAGGAATCGAATCTAGAATTCGTCGTCTACAGATATGCCATGGCTGGATACAGGAGTCGAATCTCTAAACTCTTCATGCAGACATGCCCTGGCTGGATACAGGAATCGAATCTACAATCAGTTACTCACAGATATGCCCTGGCTAGATACGGGAATCGAATCTGGAATTCTTCGTCTACAGATATGCCCTGGCTGGATATAGGAGTCAAATCTGGAATTCTTCGTCTACAGATATGCCCTGGCTGGATACAGGAATCGAATCTCTAAACTCTTCATGCAGACATGCCTGGCTGGATACAGGTATCGAATCTATAATCAATCGGTCACAGATATGCCATGGCTGGATACAGGTATCGAATCTGGAACTAGTCGTCTACAGATATTCCCTGGCTAGATACAGGAATCGACTCTGGAAACTCTTCATGCAGATATGCCCTGGCCGGATACAGGTGTCGAATCTATAATCAGTTACTCACAGATATGCCCTGGCTAGATACAAGAATCGAATCTGGAATTGTGAAAGTTGATGGTAATATCTTTTGATTGACCTTTTCCTGAAAAGGCAAAACATCAGTTGTATGCAATGTCATGATGCATGAACTGCATGATTTTAAGATGTTCCCAAAAAATAAATGAGATTTGTGTTGTATGATGCGTATGCATGCTATAATGTATGAAGATGTGATGTTTATGAACGTATTTTCGTCTAGGAAAATAAATCCTTAATGAATGCCGGGAAGTTTGTTGAATCCTGGGTTGATGTTTGAAGAGTAGAATTCTTCGTTTCCGCTTGGGATGATGATTGTAAGAATAAACCGGTAGGACAAGATGACTCCGTTGGGGAATAAAATTGTTGAAGAGATTACTCTGCGGGGAATTACTCTGTGGGAAGAGATACTTTGCTGAGGTTTTGATGATAACTCCGCTGGGGATTCCGTTGATGAGTTATGTTGGAAGATTTGATGAACTCCGCTGGGGATAGGAAGAACTTCCCCGAGGACGATCTTTCCGTTGCAATTTGTGAAGGATAACCCAGTTATAAGCTCTGGTGGGGAATAATCTTCTGAATAAAGCCGTGGAGAGATATGTTGTACTCTGCGGGAGACAAGCTTCCAGAATCTATTGGGGGTAAGCTTCCAGAATCTACTGAGGAGATTGATTCAACTCTCCTGGGGAAACTTTTGGACTGTACTGGGGAAGTGGCTCCACTGAGGTGTCTGGATTCCACCGGGGAACAATCTTATATTAAGACTGCCGGGGATGCTTGCTTAGGAACATCTGCGTACTCCGTTGGGGAATATTGAGATTTTCTGGGGATACCCGACTTCCTTAAGGCTGATAGTAGACTAACTCTGCTTGGGGAGAGAATCGCTGACTCGCTGGAGATATTGCGCCCTTTTAGGGCTGATGGGAGACCAACTCTGCTTGGGAGAGTATTGCTGATTCTTGTTTTACTCTACGGGGAGTGAAGGTATCCTGGTTACATTCTTCAGCTGAATCTACCTCGTACCTGGGTGAGCATAGCGGCTGTATTGCTTAGACAATTCTTATTGCCCCAGTTTCTGTGGGAGGACGTGCCTATGAGGCTTTGATGACTGTTGATTGACGAATCTTCTTCTAGTAGGCAAGTGACGAGATAACGGGACATAGTCGTACGCTTTGATCCCTAATTTTTGCCTGGACCTCCCTTTCGGGTTTTCAGTCCACCGGGATACCCATTTTTACCCAAGCCGCCCTTTCAGGTTTTCGACTTGCCGGGTGTACAGATTTTTTTTCATTTTTCATCCCTTATTTTTTCCCGAACCCTTTTGGTTCGCCAGGAAGCCCTTATTTTTGCCTAGGTGTGTCAACCTAGCGGGTTTTTTATCATGTGTAATATTTTTCGACTATGTCCGTGCTCTCAGGATGCATGGAGTTGTCACTGTCAGTAGTGTTGTGTCGCCATACTACCAGAAGATGTTTGATCGTGCAAGATTCGCAGCTGGAATTCATGTCCAATGCCCCAAGTGACTCAGAGGGAGGTTGGCCCCTGGCTATTTGGCATTTGAGAGATTCTCCGAATCTTGACTTAACTGCCCCAGATGACGGACAATGATCACGTCTGCCCCTTGGTTGGAAGTACTTTTGTTCACTAGATATTCTTCGTGCAAATTTATTTGCTGTTCGAACAAAAAAGTCATATGCAAACAATATTATTTTAAAAATGCAAAGCTTATGTCTGTCTCGAAATTTTTGAAAATGCATTTTTTGTAAAACAAGCAATTTTTTTGTAACATGTGATGTCAACTCGTTATTTTACCGCAAGCCTTAAAGAGTCAGGATACCTTTCGTAACAGTATGCTTTCAAACTAACCCATGCTTCAGCTAGAACTTTTAAGGGTGGTAGTGTGGCCTGGTCCATGGTGTAAGAAACAAAGGATAAAGGCTCAAAGTATTTGTACCCACCCGCTCTTCGTGATGTTCTTCAATCCTAAACCCAGTTGATCGTGCATTAGATCCTGTTTGAGTCTTTGCTCTGATGTTCCAGTGATGGTTCGGATGTTGACAATTTATTTTGAATAGGCAGTCATTTCCTTTTGTGTTGAGGGTTTGTAGGACCTCTTTCTTTTTTGATTTTGTTATCCCTGTTTTTTGCCTGAACTGTTTCTTTTATGATTTACAGCCAGCGGGATGCCCCAGTTTTGTAAGTCTCCTTCATAGGTTTTGAATTAATGGGCTTTTATTTTGAGAGATAACGACTTCCTGTCCTTATGATTATAGAGAACCATCATCGTCTTTTGTTTTGGAAGGACTCCTTTGATGTTGTTCATTGTGCATCTAGATCAACTGAGAAAACTACCCTGCCCCAGGTTATGATTAAGGGTTTTAATTTTTGAAAAGAAAAACTCCTACTTCTTTGGCTCAGAGGGGTTGACGAGGGATTATCTTCCTTATAACTCCAGTGTTTAGGAATTGAAACAATGCATGTACCTCATCAGCGGGGTCTGTCCAAAAGCATACTGTAAAGATCGTGGTATCGTTTTCTTCATCCTCCCTCAAGAGGCTTAAAATTATTAATCGAGAGTTTGAACATCACAAAAAATGAAAGCAGTTTGAAAATAGCGAATGCGAATATATTGATTCAAAACAGACATATGCGATGCATTGATAAAGTAATAAAGTTTGACATGAACAAATGTTTGAACAAGCAAAGAAAAATACGACTTGAAACTTCCAATGAACAAAAGGTCTTCTCGTCTAGGGACAGTAGAAGAACTCGACCTGACCATCTGGGGTGAATTCCACTGCTCCTTCATCAATCAGGTCCTGGATCTTGTTCTGCAGAGTCCAACAGTCGTTGGTGTCGTGTCCAGGACTGTCAGAATGGTAGGCATATCTCACACTCGGGTTATACCTGGAAGAGGAAGTGTTGGGATTCTTAGGAGGGTCCCTTAATATGATCAGATTCAATCTCAACAGGCGTTGTAAGGCTTGAAACAGCGACATGTTAAGCTGGGTGAATTGCCTCCTAGGCTTGTCTGGCTTGCTCTGATCAACCCGTTGTTCTTGGCGAGGTCGTTGTTGGACCTGTGAGGTAGCAGCAGCTTGGAGAGGCCTATTCATTGAACCAAACCTTTGACTTCTTGGAGGTTGATTACCGGTTTGGTCCCCAGCCCTGACCACTTGCTTCATATTGTCTTGCTGAAGCTGGTGAGGTTGATGTGGAATTTATGACCCTGAAGCAAGTTGAGGAGCTTTTCCCTTGTCTTCTTGTCTCAAAGGGAGTTTAATGATGACTGGCTCTTCGACCTTAGATGTTTGCCCCAGTTGGTTATCCCGAAGCAGTTGGTTGACGAGAACCCTGAGCTCTTCTTGTCTTTGAGCTAAGTCTTGAATGAGAGTCATTTGCCCCAGCATCTGGGTTCTCATTGTATCCACCTCATCTTGCAGATGTTTCAGCCATTCATCCTTACTGTCTTCTGGACTGTTCCTGACCAAAGTCCCCGTGAGGAGTGTTCTCAGCTCTTCCTGTCCCTTGGATAGATTTAGGAGGATCTCCCCGAACTGAGTCTCTTGAGCATGAAGATCCTGGTTGTCTTGTTGGGAAGCCATTGCTGAAATAAACAGCAAAGATGGTAAGTGACCTGTAACAAGGGTACCTGTTATGCAATGATGTGTATGTATGCATGCAATGTTTTCAAGGATCTCGCGGGGTAAACAAGAAAATTGTTAGAATTTGAATCTGGTAGCTTGATTGAAGGAACTTCATGTTGTTGAGAGTCCTTCTTCAAGAGTCAAAGCTTACCATATCGAGTGGGTCATAGCCCCTGACTCAAGTTATCAACCTTGGCTAGAGGAAAATAAATCCCCTTTGCCCCTTGCTAGACATTTTGATTCATCATGACCTGCATCATAAACCTTTGAGATCCTTGAAACGGGTTAGTCCTTATGTAGGATGTATGCAATGGTATGATGGTATGATGTTATGCTATGCGTGGAGTGACATAAGTAAACCCTGTTATAAGTCCCGATCAAGGACTGTAAACAAAACCTGCAAGAAACTCGTGTTGTCAGATAACAGGAATGTGCAAGTAGTTCAAGTTTGAAAGCACACAAGTCACACATGTAGCCCTTAGAGTTTAGGCCAGCATGAAGTTTTAGGTACTAACCTCTTGAAGTTGGTGGGCTCAAAACCTGTCCTATCAAAAGTAACCGGGTTCTAAGGATCTCAATATCATTGGGTTGTTTTCTATGTTCATTGTTTTGATTTAGCCACTGAACTGGCGATCAAAATATTCCAAGAAAACAACCCTCAATGAGTGTAGTATCGAGTATCTACCAACTTCGGACTGCACCAAAGTCGGTCATCTCACTACCCCTAAAGAGGCCAGGATGGTCAAGTAAGGTTCCTAAGGTCAGTTGATGCTTCACGACACCACGCGGCGGCCCCGTACTCTCCTTGACTTGACTCAAGGGTTACCGGTACTCACTAAAGTGCCACATCAACGTAGCAACTGCTTCAACCATGTCGGTCTACCCCGCACAGTTCCCTCACAGTTTGTTGCTACTTCTAAAGGGTATCCCCAGATCCGGGTTAGGATCTATGAAACTCCAAGACAAACCCACAATATTAAATCAAGCAATTGAAAACATAAGAGTGGTCTAATCCTAAGGTACACTTCACTTATTAAGTGTCCCCAGCAGAGTCGCCAGTTCTGTGATCGGTGGAAATAGAATTGACTGTTTAAAGCTGGTTTCGCGAAATGTCGCGGTAAGCAAGAGTCGCCACCGTCTTTTATTTTCTCCAACAAGGAAAGGACAAAAGCACAGCAAAATTCCTTTTCGAGATGTTTCTCGGGTTCGAGAGGTAGATTATAGAAAGGGAAGGTGTTAGCACCCTTTCTATCCGTGGTTATCCATGGGCTCTTAGGTACTTGCTCACCATGTTTTCAAAAGATTTTGCTTTTCTTGTGTTTGTGGGTTTTGAAAAAAGTTTCATTTGAAAGATTTCTAAGTAACTCTTGTATCTGTCCTCAAGAGTGTATGAAAAATTTGTTTGAAAACTTTTGAAAGTGTCAGTGTGAAAAGATGTTTTTGTTTGTTTTGAAAAGAGCAAGTACCCATGAGATCTACCTACTCTAAGGAATTAGGTTGTGTAAGAGTCCTTTAGATAGTGCTATCCCACCATTGAGAGGTAGGTAGCACCGTCATTGGAGTTATTCGGGTCAATTCAATTATTAGGGACTGTGTGGTCACCGAAGCAATAGTAGGACACCTTAGAAGTAACCCTAATGTCCTAGATCCTTTTTTATCCGAGGCAACCGTTTCGAGGCAACTGGATCTTTAGACAGGAGGGCGACCTCTAAGACACCCTATACTTGACGACCACGTTCGAGGCAACCAGTGAGGCGTACCCTAGGAGTGGCATGTGCATGTGTGCTCAATTCAGTTTATGTTTATCTTTGAACATGTTATTTGTGAGCTACGGATTGATTTTATTTGTCATTCAGTCTTGCATGCATTGTTAATAGTTAAGAGTGCGGAAAATAAAGTGCGGAAATATGAATCTACGCTATTACAAGGCGCGGATCTATACATCACCAAAAACATAACCCGTTTTGGAAAAAAATGCAAAAAGTAAAGGAAAGCGATAAATCCTAATTAACTATTACATCCTTGGAAACAGTTACATAAATGATTAAAAATAAATAATGTGCGAAAGAAATTTAATCGGGACGTCCTTAGGGTTTTGGCTCTTTTTGAGAAATAAAGAAATTTTGGTCCTTTGCATTTAATTAAATATTAATCCTAAACTAATTAATTAATTAATTAAAAAGAAAAAAATGTTTTTTTGTGTTTTTTAAGTCTTTAATGAAAACAAAAAGAAAAAGGAAATTAAAAGTCAAGAAAACCCTAATTCTAAATTATTTTACTTATTATAAAAAATGTCAAAGTTAACCTAATTAACTAAATTAATTAATTTACATTTTATTTACAAAAATAATAATAATTAATAAATAATAATAATAAGAAAATATGATTGAAAATTGTCAACCCTAATTCTACATGATTTTTATTTATATAAAAAAAGATTAAAATTGACCTAATTAAACTAATTTATTTGTTAGTATTTTATTTACAAAATAATTAATTAAGGTGAAATTAATAATTAATAATAAAAAATATTTACATTTTAATAGTCTGAATTTATTATGAAAATTAATTAAGTTAGTTAAATAATAATAATATTAATAATAAAAACAAATAGTTAAAAGAAAAAATAAAAAGAAAAGAAAATAAAAGAGAAAATAGAAACCAGGGGGGTTGATGGACCCATTAGGAGGTGAGTTTAGAAATTTTGGCCGATTAAGAATCAGGCCACGTTTGACTTCTTGGGATTGCCTATAGCGTGGATTGACCAAGAGCATGGTGTTCTCCACTTTTTGACCATGGGATTGATGATAGTGGACACATGGCGCCTGGATATCTGATATGCATGGTAGACTCCTTGGCAAGCGCTGCATATGAACACATTAGAAAAAATAGAAACAAGCTTTTGGGGGACCTGGGAATCGAACCCAGGTCCCAATGGTGACCAGCCACCTCATTCTCCACTAGGCCAAGCGTTGCATCTGTTATTATGATGGGTAATGAAAATAATATAGAAAAAAACATCAATTATGCTTGGAAAGAGAAAAAGCGCGCGTTCGTTTGAATTACCCAACCATATACGTACAGCTCATCATCTTCCTCGTTTCCCTGTAAAATAAAAACAAGATAGCGGGGGTTTTTAACCCCCACAAAGTGAAACGACCAAAAATAGCGACTAGCTCCCTAGGCTATATAAATAGGGCGCGAGGGTTGGTTTAAGTTCGTCTTGTCCTTCTGAGTTCAACCATGGGTATCATTGGTTCTGATTTTACTTATGCTGTAAAGCCCTAAATTGAGAACTTTGAAAACCTAGAATTCGTCCATGGTAGTTTACGTTTCAGGGCACCATAATCCAATTGAATCATACCAACAGCTTCTTATCAGTCCTATTAATACAAAACAATCCAAAAAAGAGGTTAAATATGCATGAATAATGATATGCGATTATGGAAAAAAAAACAAACCGTGTGACTGTTATCTTTGGATTCTTTGAGTGTTAGTGCTGGATTTTGATTGCAACGTGTTCCTGAGGACTTATGCAAGGTATTAGAATCCTCAAATTGGTTTGAAAGGGCCTGGAAGGTGGAATTCAGTTTCCAAATTTCTTGGCTTTTTTTCAATATGGTAATGGTGTTTTTGCAGTAGCTTGCACGTGAATGAATTTAGGTTTAGCTTCAGTATATGTAATGGAATGAATTAGGTTAAATCTTTGGGCAAAAGATCAATGGCATTATGTTTTGCATCTTTGATTTCAATCAAATCTTTTTGCACATTTTTTATTGATAAAACTTGCTAAAATTGGATATTTTGGTCCCCTTGATTGGCAAATGAAATCTTCAGCATGTGTTGGTCATATTTGCTCCACAAAAGATTTGAAAATAATATATTTTGAATTTTCCTACAATTAAATGAATTAAATGAATTAATATTAATAAAAATTCAATTAATTAATTAAGAATAAGAAAATAAATCAATTTAAGCTCAATGGGTCGTGCATAGGCCTTGGACAATGTTTCAAGAAGGAATTTGGGGCCCATTAGCAAAAATGAGGTGTTTTAGGCAAAGTTGACTTTTGCAAATTCCCAAAAATTTCCCAACTTCTCCAATGCATATCTTGCTCAATTTCGATCATATGAACATGTTCTTGGACATTTTGGAAAGGTCCTGAAGTCCTCTAACCAATTCCTTTGGTCCCATGTCATTTTGATTTACCAATATCAAGTTATGGTCTTTGACCTAAAGTGCCTTTTTGTTGACTTTTGAAATTGACCTATAATGTAGAAATTGATAACTTTTTGTGAGAGCATTTATTGGACTTGGAATGTGAAGATGAGTTGTAGGAAATGTCATCCCCTTCAAAATGAGCATTGGATGGGATTTTTCTGATGAACCATGAAAAAGTTATGCCTTGGTCAATTTACAGTTGACTTTTCAACTGTCCCAAAATAGCAAATTTTGGCATCTTGATAATTTTTTAGCCATGCTTGTAGAATCATGATCAAGACTTGATCAAATGATGATTGTGGCTTCAAAATAAGATGTTGACCAGAAATTTTGACTTTTGACTGTCAAATGACCATTTTGCCCCTGCAGTTGATTGTGGAGAGCAACTAGGGCTTTTGACTATGCAACTTGATGCTGTGAACCTTGCAACTTGATATGTAGATGATTGAGGATATGTGTAGGCCTATGGGACTTGATTGGACCATTGAAAACCTCAAATTCACTGAAGGAACCAAAACCCTGATTTGACTGGCTTAGGAGGATGTTTAGACTGGGCAACCCCTTGATCCATTTGAAGATTGATCTTGACAAATCTTAAAGAATATGGGAGGGAAAATTTTAGGGTACAACACTAGGGATTGTAACCAAATAGTCCAATTAACATTAAAGCTTTTTATTGTTCAAGTTGATTATTAGGTATCTTCAAAACGAAAATGAAAAGCTCAAGTGAGAAAAACAAAATGACATAAAGATAAATGCTCAAGTGAGAAAAGATGAAAATAGCATGAAATGTAAATGCTAAGATAAATGGTGCTTAAAGTAAAAGCAAAAAGTAAAATCAAAGCCTCTCAAACAATAAGTTTCATTTGATTTTTGTCAAGTATATCATTCATTTCAAAATCTCAAGGCAACAAACAAATGATCAACGATGTTTAAATGATTCACTTAGTCCAAAATTTATGAAAGTCTATTAGAGGATTGATAAGACCAAAACCTCCTAACAATGAACCTCAAAGTTATTGGATCAAAGGTTTCAAATTAAATATACTTGGGCTTGCAAACATAGGTTTGGGCCATGAATGATCATTTCTCGAATCGGGACAAAATTTAGCACTATGTTAAGCAATAATAAGTGGACTTATATAGAAGTCACACCTATTTTGAGGCCAGTCAATAGCAATATATGTGTCATATGCTTGGAGTGATGATATGTAAATCATCCTCTAACAACATGTAGCACAATGGAGAAAGGGATAAGATGAAGAGGGAGGGGATATATTTGAATCAAAAAAGTTTAATCAAACTATCATTAAAATCATCCATCCATTTTAGTGGAGTTAAATTCAACACTCAAGATCCAATTATGTTAATGAAGTTCATGATCAACAAACACATAGCCAGAATATACTCAAAAAAATAAATTGTACTTAATGAATAAAATAAATAGGAAAAAAGATTTTTAAAATCAAAATAAAAGGAAACATAGTAAACTACGTTCAAAGTATCAAAGAAAAATTTAAAATGACCATAGAAAAATCAGAAATGATCCCAAATATTTTTATAAAAATTTGTGGTAATTTTTTAAAACAGAAAAGTATTTTTAAACTAATTAAAATCACTTAAATAAGTGAAAAAAAGATTAAAAATAGTAGGAGTCAAAATAAAATTCTAGAAAAATTTCAGAAGGTCGTAAATAAAGAAAATGATTTTTATAAAAAAATTAGAATTTAAAAATATCAAAAAGTATTTTTAAAACAATTAAAATAAGGCAAACAAAACAAAAATTATGAAAAATATCAAACATTAAAATAAAAATATGAAAAAATATTCACAAAATCAGAAATAATTCAAAGTATTTTTGTATATATTTTCATAATTTTTGGATAAAAAATAAAAGAGTTATGAATTTTTAAAGATAAAAGAAATTAAAAAATAATTCTGTAAAATAAAAACAAATCAGAAAAACCACACACGTTGGACTCTCTCACTTATACACGCTGGCAGATCCAATGGATCTGAGGTGATGGAGCATCATGGACCCAAGCTGAAGCACGCATGTACAACACAAGAAAATCCAACCAATCAAAATAAAACAATTAACTCAATGTCTTTGGTTGAAGAGCGACACGTACGTCGTCTTCAACCTCCAGCCTCCTGCAAGTAGAGAAAATCTAAGATCCTTGAATATGTAAATTTACGCATTCGTAGTGGTACCAATAGATGTGTCTACTTGAGACGATCACAACCATATGCTCGCGAAAAATTTATATAAAGCACAACGTAGTCGATTTGAAAAAAATCAGAGATGTTTAAAAATGTTAAAATCAAAAATCAGAAGCATCAAATGCATTGTTTCACCAAAATTGAGTTAAGAGCAAGCATCAGTGAACATCATAGACCATTCCAGTAGTTTGATTAGAGTATTTGATGCCTTAAACTACATGAACAATGTAAGATGAGCTTGCTCTGTAAATGGACTTGGCTAGCATGATTCAGGGTACCTCAAGGTTTGATTCTTCTTCTGTTAGCTTCAGTGAAGTTCAAGGATGACGGATCAATGAATAAATTGGATTGAAAATTAGAGAAAAGAGGAATTCGAAATCTCAGAAAAGTGAGTTATGGAGGGAGTTTGACAGAGTGATTTTGGTTGTTCAAGCTTGAGAAAATGAGTGGAATAGAGCGTGTATTTATAGGAGAGATGAATGGGATCAATAGGAGGGGTGAATAATGCAAATTCAAATGAACTCGTGCACACCTATGTACACAAGAAAAGTGTGTTCACATGTGCATCAAAACTCATCCAAATGATGAGTTTTTATGCTCTAAATGATTCAAACATATGTGTTAATCATGTTTAAGTGGAAAGCGAGTGGAAATTTGGGGATTAGAAGCCAAATTATGAATTTCAAATTCTGACTTTGGAGAAAAATTTAGTTTCAAGGTACCCACTTTGAATCAATTGTATTCATAACTCAAGGAGCTTTAGGGCATGATTCTTGAAGCCTTTGAAAGATATGGTCACAAGCTTTACAATGTGAAAAGAGTGAGATCAATTGGAAACTTGATCTAGGAGTTGTGATGAGTCAAAGTTGAGAAAAAGATGTTGAATTTTTGTACTGAGAAAAATTCTAAGTTTTTCTTCAAAAGTGACCTATAATTTTTTGAGTTCAAACAAGGCCTTCCTACAAAATCGAGCTTTGATCATTGATGCTAGCTTGAAGTGGACATCCTAAAGAGCATTATGCAACTTGAATCACTCAAAAATACCAAGTATTGAAAAAGTTGTGGCCTTGCAAAATTGGTGAAAATTCATGAGGTGAAAATTCATTGATCTTTCTTCATTGGGCATTGTTTCAGCACAATCAATATTTTCTTGCAGTCAAAATATCTCGAAAGTGTGATATCAATGAGTGTAGTATCGAGTATCAACCAATCTTTAGTTTTTCACAAAAGCCGACTATATCACTACTTTCTAATGGCCAAGTTGTTCAACTAAGGTTCTACGACCAGTTAGTGCTTTATGACACCACACAGCAGCCCCGTATTCTCCTTGATTCAACACAAGGGACACCGGTACCAACAAATGTGTCACACTAACATAGCCATCACTTCAACCAAATCAGTATACACCGTACAATTTCCTTGATCTATTGCTACTTACCTAATGCACCCTATATCTGGGTATAGAATCTTTACAAGTAATAAACCCAAGCATTACCCATAAATCTAAAGCAAACAAGGCAAACAAAATAAAGCAAATAAAGGTGATCTAGCTCTTAAGGTAACCCCACTTTTAGATACAATATCCCCATTAGAGTCTCCAATTCTATGATACGGTGGGAGAACTGACTTGGTTGTTTTGCGTTTGATCGTAAGTGTTACGGATAGCAAGAGTCACCACCGACTTTTCTTTTATCCAATAAAGGAAAGGGTGAAAAGAATAGGAAAGACCTTTTGAGAATTTTCTTTAGTTCGGCGGGTAGGTTATGAAAAGGGAAGGTGTTAGCATCCTTTTCATCTGTAGTTATAAACGGGCTCTTTAATTGCTTGATCACTTTAAAATGCTTTGTGTTTCTGTAAGTTTGAAAATATTTGAAAAATACATAAGTTTGACAAACTTTGCAATGATTCTCATATCGTTGAGAATGTATACAAAGTGTTGGTTTTGAAAATATTGTCTGAAAAGGAGTGTTTGGAAAGATGTTTAAAAATTCCAATGTAAGGCTATTTTGTAATGATTCTCGTATCATTGAGAATGTATATAAAATGTTTGTTTGAAAAGTGTTTTGAAAGTGTGAGGTGTAAATGGTCTTGTTTGTGAGCAAGCAATTACGAGCAATCTACCTACTCAAAAATTCATTGTTCTTTTCCTCCTCCTTTAGATAGTGCTTGTCTACCATTAGTTGGTAGAGAGTCATATCATTGGATGTGAGGGTCATCGAGGGACTACAATCTTTTAATCGAGGATCTTTGCTAAAACATCCCACATCGAGGGACGTGACTGTTTTATCTAAGGCAATAAGTGTGGGTTACACCAGAGGTGCATGTATGCACAGTATATTGTTTCCATTTAATTTGTCTTGAATTAGGGTTGTCTAAGGTTGATTTTAAGGTCTTGCCATACAAACCCTAATTATTAGCAATAATAGGGAAAACGATAAATTGCGAAATTTAAATGTCCTATGCTATTATAATATTTTTGGGGATGAGGGATACAAATTTACAAATGGGGATGACAAGTAAAATAAACCCTATTTACTACTAAAAGTCTTTGACAATTACATAAATTGTAATGAGAAATAATAAAATGTACAAGAAATGTAAAGATGAAGAAAAGAGAAAAGAAAATTGTTTGTATAGCTTTTTATGGAAAATGTTTTAATTAACTTAATTAAACTAATTAATTTAAAAGGGAAGTTAATTAATTTTTTGACAAAACCTAAAGTCTATTTTGATTAGAAAAGAAAATTAAATAAAACATAAGCCTAATTATTTTTTATTCTAAAAAAAAAATTAACTAGTTGAGAAACTATTTTTAGTGTTTTATTTATAAAAATAAATAAGGTGGAAATAAAATAAAATTAGAAAATTATTTAAGAAAATGTATTTTTTACATTTTTGGTTAAAATAAAATAATAAAATAAATAAATAAATAAAAGTAAACAAAATATATAAAGAATATAAAAATATTGGGCTTAGGTGTTAGAAAGCAAAAAGGGTGTGAAAAAGTATTTTTGTTCAGCCCAAACAGTTTTTGTTTAATCACAAAATAAAACAAAAAAATGGAAATGGGCTTGAGTGTAATAAGTAATCAGAGGGTATGCTGAAGGAAAAAAGGTTAGGCCCAAAGCAAAGAAAGCCCAGGCGCGCTGTAAGTGAGAAAGGAAGAAAAATCATAAAAAAATAACAAAATGTCTCATGCCTGGCTCAAATCCATGACTAGGCACATGAATGCCTTATACGCGCGCGCTCTACCACTGGGATGGCTATGCATCCGGTGTTTAAAACACAAACAAATAAATATGTTAAAAACTCAGTCCTGATTGTAACATTCATCTTCTTCCTCGCACCAGATAGTTCATCACCATTTTTGAAATCTGTAACTTGCTCATTTCTCAACCAAATTGAAAAATGTAAACATGAAAGTTGCTTGAAATTTCATCACGATTTCAAAAATGTAAATAACTTAAGCTAACACTCAAAGATGAACACGAAATTTTGTTGGTACCAAATTCTGACCTAATTTTTTAGAAAGTTCATCTTCAAAATTTACATCACTCAGGCAACATAAATGAAATCTAAGGACATGGTTAGCTTCAGGGCTATGATGTCCATATTTTTTATTCACAAAGTAACCATTAATGATGCTTATAGAGAGAGTTCAAAGTTTTAAAAACATACCTCAAAATTGGAAATCGTGTTTGATGATTGAGCATTCTTTGAGATGTTGTAATGATCTGGATAGCTTCCTTGAACCTCCAGGAAGTTAATGTAATGCTTACTTTGGATTGAGAGTGGTTGTATTCTTCTGGAGAAGTCAATGTGCAGAGCTCAGTTTTTGGTTATGGAAGATGAGGAAGATGATGTTACAGTTGTGTTACAGGTGTTTGGGTAGCTTATATATGAGTTATAGAATCTTGGTGATTGATTAAAATGGAAAACGCACGAGTGGATTGTGAGATGGGTATTCAAAGTAAAAAATGTCACAAAAATGGAGTTTGTGTGAAAATTCTGATTTCAGGGAGTTTGAGAGAGTTTTTAGGCTTGTGAATTCGTGTCCTAAGTTACAAATACATGCCTTTATTTATAGGGAAAGGTTTGAGGGCTTGAAGTGATCAGAAAACAAAGATCACATGTTATGGTTTTTTTACTTGTTTTTGAAGCAATCTTGACAAACATTGTTCCAATGCATAGTAAAAGGCTATCTAAATTGGTTAGGCACTTTAAACATGTTACTTATGGACTTTGTGTTAAGTGTGTGCAGAGGGAACAAGTTAGAGGCTCAAGACATGTTGACTTTGTGATTAAAGCAACTTTTCAAGAATGGCAATGGTGCCTTTGTGAAATAAATGGAAAAATCATGTGGACAATGGCTAAATTCCTTGGATTATACCTCAATAAATTTTGTAAACAATTAATTATGGAGTGACTTAAAAGTTATAAACCTACAAAGAAACTTCATGCATCATAGGTTTGAGATTTGATCAAGTGTTCTTCATGAAAATGGCTTGAAATGCAAGAATTGATGCTCAACTTCTTCTCTTCGATTCTCCTAGCTCAAAAATGATCTCTTCAAGTTCTTTGACATTTTAGAAAGCTTGAAACATTTTATGCAACCTTAATTTTTACCATTTTGACAAAATCAAATTGGAACTAGGTGAAAATTGGTCAAGAAGTTAGGTTAAAAATCTGCCTAAACTAGTTAAAAATTTCACTAAGTATTTTATGAAAAATGTCATGACTTCATGGGCTTATATCTTCAAATCTAAGCATTTTTTGGAAATCAACCCTCTAATACAAAGTTATAGATTTCATCAAGATCTACAACTTTAATGTTGAAAGTTTTCCTTGAATTATCTTGCATCTTGGTGAAAATTTGTCATGAAGTAATGAATTTGTCAAGTATAAAAACACTTAGAAATTTTCAAACTCTTAGAAATCTTGACTTTTTTTATTGAATTTTTGACTTTCATGATTCTTGATGATTGAGTTTGATATTTTTTAATGTCTTTGATGAATCTTAAATTTTGAAATTCAATGTTGATCAAAAAGGTTAAAGTTTGACTTTTTGTGTATTAGTTGATCAAATTTCAACTATTAATCCAATGATCTTGAGAAACTATTTGAGCCATGAAATTAGGTCAACATATTATGTTTGAGTCCTTGAGATTATCCCTCAATCCATTAGGTCATGTACTAGGTCAAAATTTAATGATAAGTCATTCTCAATCAAAACCGTAATTTTGACAATTTTGCCCCTTTGATGATTTGAGGGATTTTCTTGAGGAATTGTGATCAACACTTGATAAATTGATGGATATGACTTCAAAATGTTGATTTTGGAAAAAAATTATGAAGTTTTACTGTATATTGACCACAATTGACTTTTTACCCAATACAGCTGATTTCCAGTCATCTGAGCAATTGACCGAGCAAATTTGTGGTGCAAGACTTGAAACTTGGTATGAGAAATCTTAGAGACCTATAATGAACCATGATAGTCATTTGAGGCATAAAATTCCAATTGTCCTTGTGAAAAACAAAACCCTAATTTGGAGGCTCAGTGCTTAGGAGGTGAGCTTATCTGATCAAACTCTTGGAACTTCTTGAGCATTTGAGATCTTTTATGAGAAATGTCTTGAGAATAGAGAGGGAAAATTTTGGGGTACAACATTAGTCGATTTGAGAAAAACAAGAGATGTTTAAAAATGTTAAAATTGAAAATCATAAGCATCAAATGCATTGTTTCACCAAAATTGAGTTAAGAGCAAGCATCAGTGAACATCATAGACCATTCCAGTAATTTGAGTTAGAGAATTTGGTGCCTTAAACTACCTGAACAAAGTCAGATGAGCTTGCTCTGTAAATGGACTTAGCTAGCACGATTCAGGGAACTTGAAGGCTTGATTCTTCTTCTATTAGTTTAGTTAAGTTCAAGGATGAAGGATCAATGAAGATATTGGATTGAAAAGTGGAGAAAAGAGGAATTCGAAATCTCAGAAAAGTGAGTTATGGAGGGAGTTTGAAATAGTGATTTTGGTTGTTCAAGCTTGAGAAAATAAGTGGAATAGAGCCTATATTTATAGGAGAAATGAATGGTATCAATAGAAGGGGTAATTGATGCAAATTCAAATGAATCCGTGCACACCTGTGTGCACAAGCAAAGTGTGTTCACATGTGCATCAAAACTCATCCAAATGATGCGTTTTAATGCTCTAAATGATTCAAACATGTGTGCTAATCATGTTTAAGTGGAAAACACGTGGAAATTTGGTGATTAGAAGCCAAATTATGAATTTCAAATTCTAACTTTGGAGAAAACTTCAGTTTCAAGGTACCCACTTTGAATCAATGGTATTCACAACTAAAGGAGCCTTAGGGCATGATTCTTGAAGCATTTGAAAGATAAGGTCACAAACTTTACAATGTTCAAAGAGTGATATCAATTGGATACTTGAGCTAGGAGTTGTGATGAGTCAAAGTTGAGAAGAATATGCTTACTTTTTTTGTACTTAGAAAAATTCTAAGTTTTTCTTCAAAAGTGACCTATAATGTTTTGAGTTCAAACAAGGCATTACTCCAAATTTGAGCTTTGATCATTAATTCTAGCTTGAAGTGTACATCTTAAAGAGCACTTTTCAACTTGAATCGCTCAAAAATACCAAGTATTCAAAAAGTTATGGCCTTGTAAAATTGGTGAAAATTCATGAGGTGACCTATAATCTTTTGGGTTCTTAGGGCATCTTCCACCCATTTTCAAGTCTTGCACATGAAAGAAGAGTTGAAGTTCACATCCTTAAGACCATTGTCGGGAAAAAATGGGCTAAAGGAGATAAAAGTTGACCAAGTTATGATCTTTTGGAGTCACATAAGGGAATTTGATGGCCTATCTAGAGGACTTGTAATCTTTCTTCATCATTAGGCATCTTCCACATAAATGTTTTTTGAAACTCTTGAAATGATTAGTTGATAACCATTTAAAGAGAAGCATATCTTTTGAATCACTCAAAAATCTAAAAATATGAGCAAGATAATAGCCCTTAGAAGTTCAAAACCCTAGCTCCTAGAGCACCAAAATGACATGGAAACCCCTTTCAATTTTGACAAACTTTCTTGCATAATTACTCTTTCCATGTGAATAGAAGTTGTTTTGTATGATAATAAGAACCCATAGCAACAAAACCACCTCCAAATGTTAATAATTGAGAGAGTTATGCTCTTATGATCAAGAAATCAAGAACTTGTCCAATTAAGTCAAACTTCTTCAATCAACTCTTGCATCTTTTTATTTTCTTTGACAAATTGAGGCATGATGAATCATAGTATACCTTGTCATGATATTACTTCAAAGTATCTTCAATGATGAAGCTTGAATCTCAATGAAATTTTGTTGGAGAAGAATGGAAATAAACTCATGAACCTATGAATCAACCTGATGAAATGTGTTGTGCCCTTACCTATAATATCATCAATTAGAGCAGACATTCATTGTATTTATTAGTTAAAAGTTAATCAATACAAAAAATAGATGATCACATTATACAAATAATGGTGATTGGTGATTCCTCATAATAAAACCTAGAGATTTGGATAAGAACCAAACCTTAGTGTGATCTTGTTGTGATTGAGTTGATATGAGATGATAGAGGAATATTAGGAGCAAAAGTTGGGGTACAACACCTATAGTTTGAGTTTTATAGGGAAATATCTACCGTATATTAGCATACATGGATATAAGCCTAAGGTCTATTCAATTTACACTTGGAGTAGAGTGAATTAAAAACTTAAGGGGAGCCTATGAGAGGAGAGTCTAATAGAGTAGCGAAAAGGGATAACAAATCATTGTATACAGAAATAACAAGACATCAAGAAGCATGTACCAAATATGGATGATAAATGAAGAGAGGTATGATGATACCTAACGGAGAAGGCCTGTTGCCTCTTTAATACACACAAGATAAGAAAACTCTTTCGAGCGCATCCTTGAATTTCCTTCATCAACCAATGGTTAAGCACCCGGGTTGCATCAATAATTGATCGCAAAATCATAGCACAAGTAACCAAGGTAAATGGAATGCTTGGGGTTTGAGAGATGAATCGAGTTATGATTAACAAAAGGGTGTACTTGATTAATCTCGTGAGAGCAGGTTCCCAAACTCAACTATGGAACCCTTTTAGGAAAAGATTGTATGTGGACCAAGGAGAGGTCATGCATTTTAACTGGATGATACATGCATACTTAAGCAAGAATTAAAATATACAAAGAAATAAAACTCTAAGCTACAAAGAAATAAAATTCTAAGCTATTACAACCATATGGGGACAGGGGTACAAATTTACGAATAGGGGTGTATCAAGTCGACAACATGATTAAAATTCTAAACAAACAAACAATTCAAACTAATCGAAATGTTAAACAATTAATTAAACCGAACCTTATTATTTGATACCATTAATTAAAAAAATAATTAATGATATCAAATAATATTTTTCAATCTAATTAAACAACAGAATATTTTTTGTATTATTATTATTTTAATTTCTAAAAAAGATTATTAAAACAATCAATACAAAAAAGGATAACATAAAAAAAAAGGAAAGGGCCTGAAATGAGAAAACAGGGGGCGTGAAGAGAATTTTGCTGGCCCATTTATAGAGAAGCCTAAGTCCAAAGAAGAAGTATGTGGGATCTTATGCGTTGGCTCCAAGGAAGTCCACGGTGGGGAGCTCGCTTCTGGATCCTTTGATGAAGATATGACGCTGGGAGAGGTAAGGGTGCATGTGAAGATATGAAGCTTCACACGCTGGATCTGTGAGGGTCCGATGATATTGTGCTTGGCTTGAATGGATGTACACCATAGGCACGCAAATCTGCATGCTTGATGATGATTAATGGAAGATCTGATGGTGTATTGGAGAAGGCTCGTGGTGAATAATAGTGGAGCACCTGCACGAAATCAGAAAATAGCCACAATGGCAGTGACAAGTGTCACCGCTGGATTAGCAAGGCTAACATCATTTTTTTAACCAAAAATCAAGGAAAAATAATTAATCACATAAATAAAATACGTCTACTCTCTTGCTCTCTCGTTCTCTTAATCTCACTGTATTTTATTCAAACATAAACAATTAAATCAACAGAAACAGGAAGAAGACAAGATCTGACACGGTGGTGGTGATGAACGCCCGCGGCGGTGATGATGAACACCTGCAATGGTGGACGGAGTCAATGACATGAACTGATCTTATCATAAATTTTTTACATATTCTTGCTCGCCTCTCGCTTCTCGTTACTAGTCTGTTATTCTATTTTACAGATAACCAAATGTGATATGGTGGGAGAACTGACTTGGGTGTTTTTCATTTTATCACAAATGTTGCGGATAGCAAGAGTCGCCACCGAGTTTTCTTTTATCCAATAAAGGAAAGGGTGAAAAGAACAGGAAAGACCTTTTGAGAATTTTTATTGAGTTTGGGGGATAGGTTATGAAAAGGGAAGGTGTTAGCACCCTTTTCATCCGTAGTTATCTAAGTGCTCTTAATTGCTAGCTCACTTTGAAATGCTTTGTGTTTGTGTAAGTTTGAAAATATTTTGAAAATTCCTTGGTATGGCAAACTTTGCAATGATTCTCGCATCGTTGAGAATGTATACAAAGTGTTAGTTTTGAAAATATTTTTTGAAAGGGAGTGTTTTGGAAAGGTTCTTTGAAGATGCCAATATAAGGCGATTTTGTAATGATTCTCGTATCGTTGAGAATGTATACAAAATGTTTATTTTGGAAAGTATTTTAAAAGTGTGAGGTGTGGAATGGTTTTGTTTGTGAGCAAGCAATTACGAGCAATCTACCTACTCAAAAATTATTTGTTCTTTTCCTCATTTTTTAGATAGTGCTTTTTTACAATTGATTGGTAGATAGCCATATCATTAGATGCGAGGGACAGGCGAGGGTCATCATACAGTCATAGAAGGCAACTTGTAAGAAGTTTTAGAAGTTGTCTTAAGGGACTAAGATCATTTACCGAAGGCAAAATTGAAGGGTCGTCGAGGGACTATGATCTTTTAATCGAGGATCTTTCGCTAAAACATCTCACATTCGAGGGACATAACTGTTTATATCTGAGGCAAAAAGTGTGGGTTACCCTAGAGAGGCAAGTGCGCAAAGTGTTTTGTTTTCATGTATATTATCTTTGAATTAGGGTTTTATATGGTTTGATTTTAGTCTTGTCATGCAAACCTTAATTACTAGCAACAATAAGGAAGCGATAAATTGCAGAAATTAAATGTCATATGCTATTACAATGCTTTGGGAATGGGGGGGGGGGTACAATTTGGTGAATAGGGGAAGAAATCATTAAGATCCTAATTACTATTACAAACCATTGAATATGAAATACAACAATAATACACAAAATGTAAAGAAAGAAAATTACTTTTTAGGGTTTTTGATGGGGAAAAAGGTTTTAGTAATTAACCTAATTAGACTAATTAATTTTATTTACGAAAAAGAAGTTAATTAATCATTTAATCAAAACTAGAAATCTAGGTCAATTGAATTTAAGAAGTAAACAAAACCTAAGTCTAAGTAATTTGTTTAGAAAATAATTTGAATGTCAGTATTAATTTGAAAAATATTTTACAATGTAAAAGAAAATAATATAATTTAATTTAATAAAAATAAAATAAAATACTTAAATTGAATTATTTAACAAAAATATATGTTTGTGTTTTTTAGTTTTAATAAAATAAATAGATAAATAAACATATAATGAAAATATAAAATAAATGAGATGGGTGTTTATAAGTAAAATGGGTGGTAAAAAGTAGTAATAGGGTTAGGCCCAAAATTGAATTTGTTTGGAATCAGAAAATAAATAAATAAAAGTTATATGGGACTGCGTGTGTGTGAGCAAAAAGGGGATGAGAGTTCAAAAAAATAATTCAAGTCCAGAATAGAGTCCAGTGCTTGTTTTAGATCATGTGTGACTGACTTTCTGAGGTATACCATGCGCTTGTTTTGGGGTGTGTTGGATGAGATGCTTGATTGATCTGATGGTGAAGGAATGAGGGTGTATGGCGCGCGTGTTGAGCTTGTATACACTGAATCTGCAAGGAAATAATAAGAAAAAACCCAAAGGGTACCACTGGGGCTCGAACCCAGGTCCCTACACACTAATGCCTTACGCGTGCTTCCTCTGCCACTAGGGTGGTTGTTTCACCCGTGTACAAAACAACAACTATTAAATATAAAATAAACTTGTTTCTAAAAATTTGAACATCATCTTCAACCTTGTGCGCGTAGTGATGGGTAACTCCATGGCCAAAACTATAACTTCTTCATTTCTCAACCATTTTAAAAATTGTAAACATGAAAGTTGTTCCATTTTCACCACGAATTCAACCATATAAACAAATAAAGCTATAAATCAAACATGAACATTAGTTTCTGTTGGGACCAAATAAAACCTAATTTTTTCAGAAAGTTTGAACTCAAAATTCGCATCACTCAGGAAACAAAAATGCAAACTAAAGGCATGGTTAGCTTCAGGGCTATGATGTCTATATTTTTTATTCACAAAGTAACTATTAATGATGCTTATAGAGAGAGTTCAAAGTTGAGAAAACTTACCTCAAAACTGGAAATCGTGTTTGAAGTTTGAGCACTTCTAGAGATGTTGTGATCATCTGAATAGCTTCACTAGACTCTTAGGAAGCTATTGAAATGCTTACTTTGGATTAAGAGTGGTTGAATCTTCCTGTAGAAGAAAATGTGCAGAGTTGAGTTTTGAAAATGGTGGATGGTGGTGGAGGTGTTACATAAGTGGTTCTAGTGTTTGGATCTCTTCTATATGGTGTACGGATGATGTTTTAATGATTTAAATGGAAAATACACGAGTGGTTTGTGTATTTGGAATTCAAAGTCAGAAATGGCAAGTTATGGGGTGTTTGGTGCAATTTATGATTTCAGGGAGTTTGAGGGAGTTTCAAGGCTTGTGAATTCGTGTCTATCTTGAAAAATAGTGTCTCTATTTATAGGGAAAGGTTGGATAAGCTCAAGTTGATCAAAATTCAAAATCACATGTTAAGCTTAACATGTGATTTTCTTGAAAAATCATGTTTCAATGCCTTGTACCTTTAATCATAGAGTGGTTAAACACTTTAATCACATTGCTTCTGACCTTGTAGATGGAGTTTGATAAGATGGAAGAAGTGATAGGCTCAAGAATTGACTTTGTGCTTAAAGCTTGCTTTTCAAGAATGGCAATGTTAACTTTTTTCTCAAAATGGCAAATTGATTTGGACAATGCTTAAACCACTTGGATCATAGCTCAAAAGTTTGTGTAATCCATTAATTATGGGTAGATGCACAAGTTATAAGGCTTTCAAAGCAAGATTATGCAGCATAACATTGAGATGGAATTATGTGTTCATCAAGAAAATGACTTATAATTCAAGGATGGATGCACAACTTCATCTCTTCGAATCTCCTAGCTCAAAAATGAAATCTTCAAGTTATTTGACATTTTGGAAAGCTTGAAGCATTGTCTACAACTTTCATGTTGACTACTTTAGCTAAATCATCTTGGAACTAGGTGAAAAGTGGTCAATAAGTTAGGTCAAAAATCGATCTAAACTTGTTGAAATTTTCACTAAGTGTTTTATGAAAAATGTCATGACTTTATGAGCTTATATCTTCAAATCTAAGCATTTTTTGGACAACAACCCTAAGGGACAAAGTTGTAGAATTCATCAAGATCAACAACTTTCATGTTGAAAGTTTTCCTTGAATCATCTTGCATTTTGGTGAAAATTTGTCATGAAGTATTGAAATTATCAAGGTTAAAAACACTTAGAATTTTTAGAAGTCTTTGAAATCTTGAGTTTTTTGTTGACTTTTTGACTTTCTTGATTCTTGATGATCAAGCTTGATATTTTTGAATGTCTTGATAAATTTTGACCATTGAAATTTAATGTTGACCAAAAAGTCAAAGTTTGACTTTTTGTGTATCAGTTGACTTTTCATTAGTTGATCAAATTTCAACTATCAATCCATTGATCTTGAGAAATTATTTGAGCCATGAAATTAGGTAATTTTTTGTGTTTGAGTCCTTGAGATCATGTTTCAAGCCATTAGGTCATGTACTAGGTCAAAAGTCACTGATCAGTCCTTCTTAGTTAAAACCCTAATTTTGATAAATTTGCCCCTTTGATGGTTTGAGTGCTCTTCTTGAGGCATTTATATCAACCCTTGGTAATTTGATAAATATCACTTCAAAATGTTGATTTTGACAAAAAATCATGAAGTTTGAATGTACATTATCCATAATTGATTTTTTATCCCATATAGTTGATTTTCAGTCATCTGAGCAATTGACTGAGCAAATTTGTGATGCAAGACTTGAAACTTGATATGAGTAATCTTGGAGACCTATAATGAACAATGAAAGTCATTTAAAGCATTAGAAGTCCAATTATCCTTGAGAAAACAAAAACCCTAATTTGGAGGTTCAGTGCTTAGAAGGTGAGCTTGTCTGATCAAACCCTTGAGAACCCTTGAGTATTTGAGATCTTTAGTAAGAAATGTCTTGAGAAAAGAGAGGCCAAATTTTGGGGTACAACAGTTGCTCAAAGATTCCATTTGGAGAGGTGACGGAGAATCTTCGGAGATGGGCTTATAGATTCCATCCAGAGGTAATTGTTGATAGAAGTATCAGAATGTGTCTACACTCGATTGTATCTTAAAGAAGTATTTGAATAAATCTTTGGTCGATTTAATCTGAGTCAGAAAAGAGTCTACTAAGGGAAGTATCAGAATAAATATTTGGTTAATTTAATCTGAGCTAGCAGAGGTCTTTAAATCTTTAACTGAGAAAAGTATCAGAATAAACCTTTAGTTGATTTAATCTGAGCCAGAAAAAGTCTACTGAGAGAAGTATCAGAATAAATCTTTGGTCAATTTAATCTGAGCCAGCGGATGTTTTTAAATCTTTAACTAAGAGAAGTATCAGAATAAATATTTGGTCGATTTAATATGAGCCAGAAAAAGGTCTACTGAGAGAAGTATTAGAATAAATCTTTGGTTGATTTAATCTGAGCCAGCAGAGGTTTGAAGGGAGTGTTAATCATATAGATATTTTCCCTGTCTTTTACAATCTGCTTTGAGGATTTGTTGATGATATCGTCTTGTTGATTGATCTTTCTTCAAAAGGTAAAGAGTTAGTTGTATGCAATGTCATGATATATGAAATGCATTGTGCAATGATGTTCTCAAAATAAATGAGATTGTGCTATATGCGCTTCGTATGCATATGTTATGATGAATGAATTTGCAATGTTGTTGAAGTGTATTTGTCTTGGAAAATAAATCTCTGACTATTGTTGGGGATGAAGAGTATGTGTATCTTTAATCTTGTCTATAATGCTTCTGTTTTGGATTCCTGGTTACTTGTTGGAGGAAAAGTTGCAGGGGATGTATTGATTTCTGTTTAGGGAGTAGAGTTTAGGAACATTGGTCGTCTGTTGCTCTATTGGGGAATTTATTTCTTATATACCCTGACTATGGATAAAAGAGACGGTTAAACTTCCGACTTGTTTGGGGAGGATAAAGTTAACTGTTACTTGGTCGGATTGCAAGCTTCACAACAACTTTATGGGGATAGTGATGACTTTACTGGGGAGAAGAATTCAATATGTGATTTATAGTAGTCTGAGGAATATACTTGAGTTGGGGAATTTGTAGTCTGTTGGGGAAATAAACCCTTGTTGATGGAGAAGTGCTCTGCTTAGGAAACAAACTCTCTTGGGGAAATCAATTTAGAAGAAACTCTGCAAGGTTTCTTTTTCAGTTTTGGAGGATCAAACTCAGTTGGGGAAGAGAATTTCCATGAAGTATACTGATTGGGAACTCCGTAGGTTAGTGATATTGTCGAGAAAGGGATTGTTGTACCCCAATTTTTTCCCCTAAGATCCCTTCATCATACCATGTTGATTCATTCACAACAAGATCACACTAGGATTCTTAGTTCCACTCCCTACATTTGGTCTTGCCCTTTTGAGGGATTACCAAGCACCTTGACTTATGTTCATTTTGTGATCATGAATATTGTTTTGATTTCTTCATTTAACTAATAAAATGCAATGTTGGTTTGTCTTGCTTGTTATCCATGTAGGTAAAGGCAATGATATTTAACAAGTTACCCCATGGGTTCATGAGTTTATTTCTATGCCCTAGTCAATAAAGCTTGAGAAGCTCAAACCTCACCATTGGATTGGTTTTTGAAGAATTGGCATGGCAAGGTTGCTTTGGTTCATCACATTTCAAGGTTATTAGATTTGAATCAAAAGTACAAGGGGTTGATTGGAGAAGTTGTCATGTTTGGACAAGGCCTTGTTCCTATTGGTCACAGGAGCATATTTCTCTCAAATTTCAAGATATGGAAGTGGTTTTTGTGGCTATAATTCCTCGTTATCATCCTCAACAAATTCTATTCACAAAGCAAGAATGTTGGTACAAGAAGTTTGTTCAAGCTTGTCAAAGTTCCTCAAAGCATTTTCTTGATCTAAGAGCTAGGGTTTTGAACTTCAAAGGAATATATCTTGCTCACCTTTTGGTATTTTTGAGTGATTCCAAATACATAATTCTCTTCAAAGATTTATTAACAAATCACTTCAAAGGTTACAAGGATTTTTAATGAGGAAGAGACTTGATGAGGAAGAAAGATTACAAGTCCTCTAGATGAATCCTCAATTTTCCATATGTGACTTCAAATGGTCATAACTTGGTCAATGTTTATCACCTTGAGTCCATTATTTTTCCATAATGATCTTAAAGATGTGAACTTTATGCCTTCTTTTATGTGCAAAGTGGGAAAATGGATGGAAGTTGCCTTAAAGATGTAAAAGATTATAGGTCATTTCATGATTTTTTTCCAACTTCAACAAGTCATAACTTGCTCAAATTTTGGAGATTTTGAATGATTCAAGTTTCAAAATGTTATTCAAGAGATCTACTTCATGCCATCTTTTTTGGTTAAGAGCAAATTAAAAGTGGAAGACCATGTTTGGATGCAAAACATTATAGGTCATTTTTGAAGAAGAATTGGGAATATTTCTAAGTATGGAAAGTTAACCCTTTTTTTCCAACTTTGACTCAATGCAAATTTCAGCCCAAACATCCATTTAACTCTATTCTTTTTCCATTGAAAAGCTTGTAACCTCATCTTTTTAAAGCATCAAGAATCATGCCTTAAGACCCCTTGAGCTGAGAATGCCATAGTTTCAAAAATGGTAACTTGGAATTGAAGTTTCCTTGCAAGTCAGAATTTGAATTTCATGTTACAACCTCTAAACCTCAAATTAACACGTGTTTTGGGTCTAAACATGATTAGCCAACTTTCCCAAGTGGATTAGTGCATCAAAACGCAAGAATTGGATGAGTTTTGGTGAAGTTTGGATCACACTTCACTCGTGCATCAGATTTGCACGAATTCCCTCCAAAACGCATCATTCACTCTTATTTTTTATCCCATTTTCTTCACCTATAAATACATGAACTATCCCATTCATTTTCCCAAGCTTGGATAGCCAGAATCAACCTGCCAAACTTGTTTCACAACTTAGAATTCAGTATCTTCAAAATCCATTCTCGAGCCTTTTTCAATCCAATTTTCCATCAATTCACCTTCATTGATCTTCCCTGAAGTTAACCACATAATTACATTCAAGAATCGTGCCCTATACTGCTCCATAGAAGTCCAGTTTCAGAGCTCTGTAACTCAACTTCAATAGGTAGATTCCTTCATTAATTCTTCAAAACTCTGATATCATTGTGTTGCTCTCTTTGCCTTGATTCTAGTTGCAACACTTACCTTTTACTGGAAACACGTTTTGACCATGAAATTTCAAATTCCTTTTCAAAACTTTCCTTCCAAATTGCTTGAGCTACAGTTTATACAAATTTGGCGCGAGGGTGTGGTTGTCTTCGTCTTGAAGAGACGAAGCGAATGGCATAGGCCCGAGCTTCTGATTTTACAGTTTGAGAGACCTGCAATTCGTGATGGCTGGAGGTTGAAGATGACCAATGTGTCATCTTCCAACCAATGAAGGCGTGCCATCTGTTTTTTTCAAATTCTGATTTAATTAATGATTTTGTATAATATTCACTAATGACCATGATATGCACAGCGCGCTAGATCCTTGGATTTGATTACTAACGCATTTTAACTCTCATCCAATGGTCCACATATTTTACTTTTATTCTCTTTTTCTGATTTTTATATTTTAATTATTTTAAATTTCAAAAAATCATAGAAAATTCATTTTTAGTCCAAAAAATCTAAAAAAATTATGAAAAATATTTTCTATTATTCTCTTTCTGATTTTTATTTTTTTCATAATTTAATTTTGTGTTTTGGTATTTTTTATAAATTTTACACTTATTTGATTTGTTTTAAATTTTTAAAAATACTTTTATACATTTTTAAATTCTGAAAAAATTATGGAATGATCCAATGATATTGTGACAAATATTGGTGACCTTATTTTATTTTTGTTTCTGACTTTACTATTTTTTAACCTTTTTTGTTTATTTTGCCCATTTATTTTCATTTTAAAAATAGTTTCTGACTTTAAAAAATTACCAAAAAAATTGTAAAATTATTTGAGCCTTTTTCTGATTTTTCTATGGTCTTACTTTTCATTTCTTGATTAATTTGAACATAGTTGATATTTTTCTCATTACTTTCTATTTTTAAAACATTTTTTAAACCCTTTTGTGTATATTAAATGTGATATTATTTTATGACTATTTTCGGGTTGATCTTGGGTTAGATTTTGGATCGTGAACTTTATTAACATCATTGGATCCATGGTGTTGAGTTTAACTCCACAAAAATGGATGAATGATTTTAATAGTAGCTTGATTAAAATTTAATTCACATGTGGTTTGTATATTTTTCCCCCATCCCTCTTCATCTCATCCCATTCTTATTGCACTAAATGTTGTTGGAGCATGATCTCTATATCATGTCTCAAAACAAATGGTGCATAGATTGCTATTGACCGGCCTCAAAATAGATACGACTTCTATATAAGTCTACTTACAATTGCTTAACATAGCGTTAAGTTTTGTCCCGATTCGAATAAATGATCATTCGTGGCCAAAACTTATGATTGCAAGCCCGAGTATGTTAATTTGATCTCTTTGATCCAATAACCTTTAGATTCATTGTGTGGAGGCTTTGGTTCTACCAATCCTATGATGGATCTACAACACCTTTGGTGAACGCGGATCACTTAAACATCGTTGATCATTAAATGGTACTTATGAGAATTCCAAATGGATGATATACTTGACAAAAAGCAAATGCAACTTATTGTGTGGAGGCTTTGGTTATACCAATCCTCTAATGAGTTCCAAATGTAAGCTTCAAGATGGTCATCCAACTAACCACTAATTATTGACTTGTTTTACCTTATGCTTTTATTCTTTTTTATGCTTTATGTACCATTTACTTTCAGCATTTATATTTCATGCCATTTTAATCTTTGATCATTTGAGAAGTTACTTTCTTGCCATTTTTACTTTGCTCACTTGAGCTTTTCTTTTCCTTTCTTAAGACACTTAATAATCCACATAAACCCTAAAAAATCTTTAATGGTTCTTGGACTATTTGGTTACTATCTTTGGCATTATGCAGCATGGGACTTATCTTGGACTTAGGATTAGAAACCTTGGCCTACCTTGGAAACCTTGTGATCTTATCTGATTATTTTTTCTGGAGTTCTTGAAGTTTACCTCAAGACATTGGGTTGCTTGTTTGTTTTTGTGTGCAGGTTTTTGTGATTACACCCTTTGTTTGTAATCTGGAATTCACCTGTATACAGTTGTTACTCTACCCAATTTTTGTGAAGACTTAATACACTTGAAGTTTGGTTATCTCAAAAGGTCTAGTATTTTTTGCTTTATTGGCTTCAATCCAAGGAATGGGAATTCTATCTTGGCTCATAATGTCAAGTATTGGCTTCTTGTTGGTTAGATGGTTCTTATCCCTAGCTTTTACCTTATGCTTTAAGATAGTCCCTTCTTCTCCTCCCATCTTCTTTAATTTCAAAAATCTTCTTCCCCCTTTTTGAAAACTCTTCTTGTTTTTGAACTTGAACCACTTTCATAATAAACTTGGACTTATGTCCATGCATTTTCAAAACATTTTTCATAAATAAACTCCAATCAACTTAATAATACTTTGACATTTTTTGTGAGAAGGTTAAAAGTCAATCAATATCATTTCAAAACATTTTGCCACTTTGGCTTTTATCTTTAAATTTTTCTCAAAAAAAAGATTGAACTCTTGTTAATCCTTGTAGTGACGCAAACAACTATACTTCTACAATATGTAGTGAAGAGAGATATTTTTCACTTAGGTGTTGAGTGAGGCATTGTTGATTTTAAAATCCAAGCCATATCCTCCACTTTGAGATGATGCAAATTCTCCTTTCTCATAATTGTGGATAGTAAGTATGTTTTCCACACGGATAATGACGATGATGTTTTATCTCATGAAATTAATCAACACATTGGTGTTTTAAATTTTTATATACAACATTTTTTATAGACAAAATATACAGATTTTACAAAGAGGCTCTTGCGGAGTACCGTAGATGTTTAGGGTGCTAATACCTTCCCTTTGCATAACCAACCCCCTTACCTTGAATCATTCCCCTTCTTTTTGGGTTATTCGCTCTTTTCTCATTCCTTTGGAAACAATAAAGCGCGGTGGCTATTTTTATTTTTGATCTGTATAAGTCTAGTCAATCCAATGGCTTAGTCTTAAACATTTCCACCGCTACAGAAAAATGGCGACTTCACTAGGGAAAGATTGACCTCTTGCTGGTCCATCCCTAAGTGGGTTAATCCTATATTTGTTTATATATGTATATGTGATATTACTGTTTGTTTTGTTTTATATTTGGTATATATGTTTGTCTGGATTTTCCTGGTTTTCAGGGTGCTTGGTGATTACTCATAAGTCTTATACCCGGACTTGGGCAAAAATTTAAGATAGGACGGACGGTATAGTCATGTTAACTTTAAGGGAGTAATCCCAAAAAAGGAGGCATGAGATCCCCCACTCAGTGAAGGCCCCTTTGACTGTAGTTTCGTTTACCGAGTAATCAGGAAGACGTACTGCTTTCGACCTGGAAGTCTGCTGAAACTGAGGACCTTATAATACCAAACCCATCTTGGCCTTTTAGGTGTAGTGCGGAAGCTATGACAGAGTAATCCTGAAATAGTTGTCACACGATACTATGCTCGGACGAGTCTTTCTTGAGAATATTACTAATTACTGAGTTAATCGGGAAGTTGGTAATATCCGAAGGAAGGTTGTAGACTCTGGGAACCTCTAGAACCTTGTTCGGCAGGTGATAACTTTTAGACCAATACCTTATGGGTAGTACTTTTGACCTCATGCTCGTGACGTTGAACCTATGAACCCTATATGTGTGATCTTGTGTGTGATTGTTGCATCATGCATCCATGCACTCATAAGCATCTTTTGAAGAAACCATATTTCAAGGGATTTAAAGGTTGACTATTTGTGAATATCTCAAGTACTTTTAACCATGGATTCTAGAAAGAGAAAGATCGGGAAATATAGTTTCAAGGATCCCAAGATAGATGAGTTGATCAGTCTAATTCCCGAGATCGAGTGTTCTGCAGACTTTCGGAAGAAGTATGGATCCATCATTCCTCTTATGAAGCTGAAGATGAAGGAGGGAATTCTCTCGACCTTGGTCCAATTCTATGATCTGATGTATCATTGCTTTAATTTTCCCGACTATCAGTTGATACCTACACTGGAGGAGTATTTTTACCTATTGGATTTACCTGTTACCAATCGTGTTCCTTTTACTGGTTTGGAGGGTGAGCCAAAACCACATGAGGTTGCTGCTTTGATTCACCTGGGGAAGTCTGAGGTGGAAGCCCTTATGACTACTAAAGGAGGGATTAGAGGATTATCAGCTTAGTTCTTATTGAAGAAAGCTCGTTACTTTTCTAGAATGAAGAGTACAATTTCTTTTGAGGCCATCTTTTCTCTGCTTGCTTACGGGTTGTTCTTATTTCCTAATGTGGAAAAGTTTGTTGACATTAACGCTATCAGGATCTTCATGATTGGAAACCCAGTTCCTACATTGTTGGGTGATGCTTATTACTTTATTCATCTTCGGAATTCTTATCATGGAGGGATGATCATCTGTTGCACGCCTCTGTTGTACCGATGGTTTATCTCTCATATGCCTCAGTCTGATGCTTTTTGGGATGTCAAGAAGGAACCTCGTTGGGCTCCTAAGATCATGGCACTTACTCACTCGGATATTGATTGGTATCATCGAGCTTACCAGGATATAGAGATTGTTGACAGTTGTGGTAGTTTCCCCAATGTACCATTTCTTGGTACAAATGGAGGAATTAACTATAACTCTGTTCTTGCACGGAGAACAGCTTGGTTATCCGATGAGGGATAAACCGAATAGTATTCATTTGAGTAGTTTCTTTTTGAAGGAATGAGAAGACCATAGGGAAGCTAGGGAGCAGATTGTGAAGGCTTGGCGTCACATTCATAAGAAGAGTATGAAGGATTTGGGACCTAGGGGTGTTGTTTCTTTGGAGCCATATCTTCAATGGATCCGATCGAGAGTCATTCAGTTAAAGATGCCGTATACCCAGGAGACACCCATGCATGATCTATTTGTAAAGACCACTCATCCCTTATTAGATGATCTAGAAGAGTTGTAACTTACTTTGGTTAGGAGGCAACAGGAAAGGGATGCTTGGAAGAACAAGTTCCAAACTTTAGAGAGTTCCTACATAGCAGACATGAAGGAGAAAGACGACTTGATTGAGATCCTTGAGAGTCGAGCGGTAGAGTCTATGGAGAGGCAAGGGGATTTATTTTCTCCTAAGCCTCAATCAAGTGCTGATCACTCACTTCCTTATTCAGATGATTAGAAGGAGGTTGCCATCAGACATGTGGAAGAAAGCCAGAGGTTGAAGGCTCAGATTGCCAGGCTCACGGGGAAGCGCCAGCGTATAGAGTGATCTCCATCAGTTTTACTTCTCAGGGTTTTAGATTTTATTTTCATCTTGCACTTGGGATCATTGAAACTTGTAATCCATTTTGGAGTTATTATAATATAAAAAATTTCAGTATTTCAAAATCGTTATTACTTTGATGTTTGCAATATGTCTATAAATCTATAAATCCCTTGAAATATTAAATAATAAGGTAAAAATAATCATGTGCATTGCATATCATACATCATATTGCACATATTTATTGAATTTGTTATACATATCCAGGTGTCTTACCAAGCTTTTTTACTTCGTTCAGCAAGCTGACTCATGACTACAATACTCAGGCTAATTTCAAAAAGAAGATGGAAAACTTAGAAAAATAGAATCGTGAGCTGCGCGAGGAAGTTTCTGCTTTAAAGACCGGCATGGCCAGTCTGACTACTCTGATGGAAGCTCTGGTGGCTGCTCAGAATCAGCCACCGAGTGTTCAACCTCAACCAACAAGGGAAACTACTGAAGCTCCGATTGTTCCTATATCTGCTTCTCCAGCTGTTGTTCAGAATCTCATGCCTCAAGGTTATCTGTTGTACCCCAAAATTTTCCCTCCCATATTTCTCAAAACATTTCAAGAAAGATCCCCAAGTTGCTCAAGGTAGTCCAAGGGTTGGCCAGACAAGCTCTCTCCTAAGGCAGTCTATCTCAAATTAGGGTTTCATGTTGCATCAAGATACTTGAGTCCAAGGGACCCCAAATGGTCAACATTGTCCTAATATGTTCTAAAGATCATCCAGGTCAAGTTTCAAGCCTTGTAGAGGAAGTTTGCTCAGTCAATTGCTCAAAGGTCCAAAAACCGATAGTGTTAGGGCAAAAGTCAACTGTGGCCCACATACAGTCAAACTTCAAGATTTTTGGTCAACATCCTTACTTTGAAGTATATTTCATAATTTGATCAAGGGTTGATCATGATTCATCAAGGATTGCTCATAATTCATCAAGACTCAAAAGTTGCTAAATTAGGGTTTTGCAGGAAAAGTCAACTCAACTTTGACCAAGCATAACTTTCTCATACTTTATGAGAAATGACCCATCCAAAGCTCATTTTGAAGACGATTCAATTCCATACAATCCATCTTCAGCTCCCAAGTTCAAAATATGAACTCACAAGAAGTTATGCATTTGGACATTATAGGTCATTTTGAAAAGTCAACAAAAATACCTTTTTTGTCAAAGCTTCATACATGCGCATGGAATATAAAATTAATATGAGACCAAAAGGGTTGCTTAAAGGACATCTCAAGCTTTCTAAAAAGTCTAAGAACACCTCCAAAGGTTCAAAATTGAGGAAGTTATGCATTGGTGAAGTTGACCTTTTTTGCAAAATTGCCAAAAGTCAACTATCCCCAAAACTTCAAATTTTGCCAAATGGGCCCAATCTTTTTCACTTGTTTTGAGTTGGCAACATAGCCCTCGTGCTCTAGCCTTTGCCACTTGTCCATATATTATTTTTATTATTTATTTTGATTTTATTTGAATTAATTCAATTTAAATCAAAAATAAATCAAATAAAATCCAAAACATTGATAACAAGAGATTTTGTAATTGTTTCAGGTCTTATTACACAGCTAGCATCATTCAAATTCGTGCAAAGCATTAGAGTGAACAAAAAGATTGGAAAAGGCCATGTTTGGAAAGATTTTAAAGGGCAAATCAAATCAAATCCAAAATCATTGATGGAGAAGGATTTGGACACAATTATCAACCCTAATGCCTTCACTCATACATAAGGAATGAGGCCAGACCAAAAGAATGGCTAGAAACATGCGTGAGAAGGAGAACGAAATCTGAAAAATCAAAGAAAAAGTGTGAAAACGAAATCTCACTTAGAGGCATCCTCAAGGCTTGTTACCTATCCCAATCGCTTATTGGGACTCTCTAGAAGCTAAAGCCATCAAGAACATGTCCATTCCAGTCCCTAATCGCTCTGTAAGTCGTTCATGATACACCCCTGTTCTTGAATTCAAATCTCATGTTTTAAGCATTGTTAGGTTAAATTAATTATACATTCTTGATCGATGAAGCATTTGCAAACTTTATGTATCATTCAATTGCGTTTATATGGCCTGTAGCATTAATCACCATTGCTAGGTTTTCGAGTTTGGTTTTAGGGCTTTTGATTGCAGGGACAATTGGCCTTCGTAAGGAATTCCATTGTGTTCGGGATGAGGAGACGAACACAACCATGGCATTAGATTTCATTTATTGTTGCCCATAGAAGATTTTGGAACGAGCATGGCCTATAGCGACGGACAAAACGTCCGTAGGTAAAAGTATTTTACTTTTACCCACGGAGAGAGGAAGGGGACGACTGCGTGTCACTTCCCCATAGGCCTATTAAAAATCTGGCGCGTTTTTTGTTACATTATCCACTAACTCTTTTTTTCTTATATTATCTTTGTTTCTTGGCATATGTATAATAAAAACCAACAGCCCAGCTGGTTACAAGCCATTGGAAATTGCCTTCAGGACCTGGGTTCGAATCCCAGGTCCCCCTATTTCTCTATATTATTTTCTTTCAGGTGATTCAATACGTGCATGAGCCTGAGATCCACCATATGCCTTCATCATCAATGCGCCAGATGGCCAGATTGCCAAACCTGATGGCCACCATTGAGGGTGCATCATGAGTCCAGTCAAACGCAATGCATTGGATCCTCAAAGTCAACATGGACTTCCACTAATGGGCCCAGATTTCAGCTATTCACACCCCATTATCAGGCCCATCTCTCATCTTTTATATTTCTATTTATTTCATTTAATTTTATTTATTTAATTACTAACCAATAATTAATTTTCCTTTTTATCAAAAAATCACCAAAAAAATATTTGTATGCCCAAATAAATTTAGAATATTATTTTTCATCCATAACTTAATTAATTTAATTAGGTTTGATTAATTAGACAATTTTAATTTCCTTTTGTAAATAATTAAAATCAATTAGAATCAATAGGTTTTTATTACTAATTTAATTTTTTATCTTTTTTCCTAAAATAACCAAAAACCAAAAATATGTCATTTAATTATTTTCATTAATTAACTTAATAACTAATTAGTTTAGCATTTAATTTAAAGACTTAATTTCTTTTCTTAAAAAATATTAAAAACAACAAAAACATTTTTCCTTTTTAATTAGGATAGAAGGGTCAAAACCCTATTTTTCTCGTCGATCTAATTTTTAATCGCGCATTTTATTATTATTGTGCCTAATTATTGTATCTGCTCCAGGTTTGTAATAATTTAAATTAGGACATTTATTTACTTTTGCCGCTTTTAATTTCAAAGGGTTTGTTTTTGGTTATGTAAATACCTGAAGCCTTGTAATAGCGTAGCTTTAATTTCCGCATTTTAAATTCCGCAAATTATTAACTGTTAGATGTTTGATAATAGGGTTTGCATGACAAGAATGTATGTCTAATTTTAAAACAGTTATATCACCCTAAATGTGCAAAGATAAAATAAACTGAAACCGAATCATTTGTAAATGCGCACTCCTAGGGTACACCCCCACTTGGTTGCCTTCGGTAAACGGTCATTGAGTATAGGTTGTTTTAGAGGTCGTCCTCTTGTCTAAAAGATCATATTTTCCTCGGAATGGTTGCCTCGGAATTGTTGCCTCGAATAATTGATCTAAGACATTAGGGTTGCTACTAAGACGTCCTAACATTGCTTTAGTGACTGTACGTCCCTTTCGAATTGACCCTCAAAACTCCAACGACGATGCTACCTACTCACTAATAGTGGGATAGTGTTGTGTAAAGGAAACAAGCATAGAATGATTCTTTTTTTTAAGTAGGTAGATTAGTTCTTAGATACTTTCTCATCCCAAATAAATTTTTCACACTTACACTCCTTTATAAACAAAGTTTTCAAAAACACTTCATTACACTCTTGAAGACAAAAGCAAGAGTTAAATCGAAGTCAAAACAAAAACTTTTCAAAGCGCACAAACACAAAGAAAACAATTTTGAAAATGATGAGCAAGTACCTAAGAGCCCGTAGATAACTACGGATAGAAAGGGTGCTAATACCTTCACTTTCTATAAATCTACCCCCCGTACTCAGAAATATCTCGAAAAAGGAATTTTTCTGTGCTTTTTTCCTTTCCTTGTTGGATAAAATAAAAGATGGTGGCGACTCTTTCTTACCGCGACATTTTGCGAACACAAACGCAAAACGCAAACCAGCAAATTCCTTAACAAAATAGGGAAACCACATCCCGGTTCTGGCCATCGTATCACAGAACTGGTGGCTCTGTTGGGGAATTAATAAGTGGGGTGTACCTTAGGAATAGTTCATCATATTGTTTTCAATTATTTGATTTGTTTGCTTTATTTTGTGGGCTTTGTATCGGAGTTACTATAGATCTTAACCCGGATCTGGGGATACCTTTTAGGCAAGTAGAAATATACTGTGAGGGAACTGTACGGCATAGACCGATACGGTTGAAGAAGTAGCTACATTGGTGTGACACTTTAGTTTGTATCGATATCCCTTGTGGAGGAACAAGGATAATATGGGGCTACTAAGGGGTCATTAAGCACTAAATGACCTTAGAACCTATAATTGACCAACTTGGCCATAGAAAACTAGCAGTATGCTACACTCATTAAGACCATACTCTCGCGATGATTCAAGCCGCAAGAAAAGGTTGCTAAACTGGAATTATGACCGATCGAGGATGGTCAGTGATATTGAGATCCTCTAGAACCTGGTTACTATTAGTAGGACCGGTTGAACCAACTAAACTGAAAGAGGTTAGTACCTAAACTCCATGCCAGCCTGAAATTTAAGGGCTACTGTGTGACTTGCTTGCCCTTACCATGTTTGCTATCTGTGAATACTTGTGGTGTGTTCTTATCATGACATCATGCATCATGACATTGCATGCATATTTCATTAGACTAACCCATTTCAAAGACCGAGGGGATTCATCTTTGTTCTGTTTTGCAGATCATGGCATTTATGCGCAGAAACACCATTCAGATCAACTTCGTACAAATCCCTGTTCAGCTTAGAGATTTGGTTTCCAAAGTTCTTTATACTTCTTCCTTTGTCAGAAGACATGGTCATCTCCTTGGTCTGGTCACTCCCAAGTTAGATGAGCAAATGATGAGCGTCTTGTTCCAGTTATTTGACCCGTTGCATCACTGTTTTACCTTCCCGGACTATCAGTTGGTCCCTACTTTGGAGGATTTCTCTGATCTACTTGGCATATCTATTTTAGATCAGACACCATTTACAAGTTTGGAGATAGCTCCTAGGCCCGAGGATATTGCTTCAGCCCTCCATCTTACAAAGGCTGATGTAGTGTCTAACTGGGAGACTCAGAGTGGGGTAAAAGGCTTCTTGGCTAAATTCTTGGTTGATCAGGCTCATCATTTTTTGGACAGTTTGGACTTTCAAGCATTTGAAGATATCCTGGCACTTCTCATTTATGGCTTGGTTATGTTCCCTAATTCAGATTCTTTTGTCGATGTGAATGCGGTCAAGATTTTCATGTCCCGTAATCTAGTGCCCACTCTCTTAGGTGATATCCTGCATGCTATTTATGCATGTACTGCTCGGAAACGGGGAACTCTTATGTGTTGTGCACCATTGCTGGCGAGGTGGTTTATTTCTCACCTCCCCAAATCTGTTTTGAAGAACGAGGAAGGCATGAGTTGGGCCTACTGAATTATGTCCCTTGCTCACACGGACATCATCTGGAGTACTAAAGACATGGAAGAAGTAGTTGTCATCAATTGGTGTAGGGAATACCCCAATGTTCCACTGCTTGGAATTAGAGGAGGGATCACCTATAATCCTTGTTTGGCCTTACGACAGTTTGAGCGAGCTCGAAGGGACGGTCCTCATGAGTTGCTGCTTCCAGACATTGTCTTTGACTTCATGGGGGATGTTGAGGGACATCACCGCAGATTCGTACGAGCTTAGAACAGGGTGCACAGGTCTGATCTACATGAGCTAGGAATGAAGACCTCTCTCCCGATGCAACTGTATCTCTGGTGGGTTCGAGCCCGTGCTCAAAAGCTGGGGATACCATACGAAGCTGTTTTACCAGTTATTATAGAGCATGCTGATGAAGAAGGGGTTTCTTATACGGTCCTCTATCCTTATATGCCTACTGACATTGGGGCATTAAAGAGGTCGTGGATCCAGCTAAGGGAAGAACGGGATACTTACAGAGAGAAGTATCATGAGCAGGAACGGAAGATCCTGAAGCTTACAAGGCAGCTGGAGAATGAGAAGGTCCTCAACGACTATGTCAGCACGGGAGGAAAACGGCCATGGGAGCCCTGATGTCTTTTGTTATTTCTAGTTTTGATTTACTTTTCAGTTTTTCTTTTGTAACGCCTTAAAAGGAATTTGTTAAACATTGTTTCAAATTTTTAATCTAATAAAAGTGTGTTTCATTTTGGTTTACAAATTTGAATCTCCCTAAAGTATTTGAAATCATATTATACGCATTCCATTCCCATGCACCTCATTACAGGTACCTTTACAGGTCTCTTATCTTCTTCGCTGTTTATTTCAGCAATCATGTCTTCTGAAACATCTACTGATCAAGCCATCAAGGCTCTACAAGCTCAGAATGCTCAGTTCCAGCAAATGTTCATGAACTTTGCCAAGGGTCAACAAGACTTGAAGACTCTTATCTTGAAGGATAAGAAAAAGAAGAAGAAGAAGACGGTCCTCCTGAATATGGGTCACAGATTTGGGAATCGGTTGAGACAAGAAGCTGATTTATCTCACTCATCTGGAGGGGGAGAGAATCAAGAAGAAAGGCAGGCTCCTAGCCCTACTGTTTCTGACAATGACACTGACTTCGACGAAGACCAGTATCCTCCTTCCGAGGATAGGTATAAGCAACTCGAAGACTGGTTGAGCGCAATGGAAATTTAGAAGATACCTAGGTTGGACTTTAGAGATTTGGGTTTGGCATCTGGGGTGGTGATCCCACACAAGTTTAAAGCGCCTGTCTTTGCTAAGTACGACGGGGTCTCTTGTTCAAAGTTACACCTCTGCCCGTATGTTAGAAAGATTCAACAATATACTGCTGATAGGAACCTCTGGGTTCATTTCTTTCAAGATAGTCTGTCAGGGACTCAACTTGAGTGGTTCTATCAACTAAAAGGAGCTAACGTCCGTAACTGGGAGGACCTTGTTGCTGCTTTTTACAAGCAGTACCAATATAATGCTGACCTTACTCCCACGCGTACCCAACTTCAGGGTATGTCTATGAGTGCGAGCGAAGGTTTTAAGGACTATGCTCAGAAATGGAGAGATCTTGCTGGAAGAGTACAACCCCCTTTGGCTGATAGGGAGTTGGTGGATATGTTTCTGGGGACTTTATCTGGTTCTTATTTTAATCATTTGATCGGAAGTTCATCGTCTGGGTTCACTGAATTGATTATGACTGGAGAGAGAGTTGAGGCCGGTATCAAGAGCAGAAAGATACAGAAAGGCGCTTTGTCAAGTGCCGAGAAGAAGCCTTTCAAGAAGGAATCTAGTGCAGTTTACAGCTCGAGGAGCCAAAATCAACCTGAGTGTCGCCAAGCAGTCAATGCGGTAGTTATATCAAGACCAACGGTTGCCCCACAATGCAATAATCAGCAAAGAGTAGAGAGACTGCAAAGACAGTTTACTCGGCTCAGTATGACTCTATCTCAAATTATGTCGCAATTGTTGAAGACCAACTTGGTGATTCCGAAGGAAGCCCCATAGAATCCCAATACTACATCACCGCTGTATAATCCGAACGCCCTTTGTGCTTATCACTCTGATAGCCCAGGGCATGATACCAATAACTGCTGGGCTTTGAAGAATAAAGTGCAGGATTTGATTGATGCTAAGGAGATCGAGTTTGAAGCTCCAGAAAAGCCTAATGTCATGACTGCTCCTATGCCCAAGCATGGAGTGAATGTTGTGGATGATGACTCGTTCGTGACTTCCGTGAAAGACATTTCTACTCCATTGATGACAGTGAAGAAGAACTTATTATCGGCCGGTTTATTTCCGGGTTGTGGCGAAGGTTGCCACTTGTGTTCCGTCCTACCTACTGGTTGCCATCTATTGAAGTCAGGTGTCCAACGCCTGGTGGATAATAAAGAAATATTGTTCGAGAAAACTTTTGTTCCATTGGTTCCTGTTGAAGAAGTTTCCATAATCACCATTTTCGCCAATTCTTCCAAGGCTTCCTCGAGAAAGCCTGTTAGAATTACATCTGTTCCGAGAATTGCTCCATTGATCATTATTGTTCCTGGACCTATCCCTTACACGTCGGATAAGGCTTTCCCGTGGCACTATGGGGTCGATGTGTATTATCACGGGATTAAACAAGACTTGAAGGATGAAGAGGCTGATACTGATGTCGGAAATATTGTTGGATCTAGCAAAGTCACCCGAAGCGGAAGACTTTTCTCCCCTGAGATCTCCCCGCCAATTGTTCAGAAGCCTGTTGTTATTACACCTGCCAGTACATCTGCTATTGTCCCTGTTCATGTTCCAATCCTTACCCCTGTCGCCGAGTCATTTGACACTCGGGGCAAAGGTATCACCGGTGAGCCTTCCCAGATGGAGGCACCGAAGAAGATTACTGTTGAAGCCTCTAGACAGGAGATGGAGGAAATTTTAAAGATCAACAAGAAAAGCGACTACAATGTAGTCGAACAGCTGGGGCAAACCCCGTCGAAGATCTCTATGCTATCTTTATTGTTGTGTTCAGAAGCCCATGCTAAGGCTCTGATTGATTTCCTGAAAACTGCGCATGTGCCGCAGGAAACATCTGCTGATCAGTTTAAAGATTGTGTGGCTAGTTTGACGGCAGATAACGGGTTGGGTTTCTCCGACGCAGATTTGACCGCCAAAGGGAAGAATCACAATGACGCTCTCCATGTTTCAATCGAGTGCAGGGGCACTACTCTAGCTCACGTGCTGGTGGACACTGGGTCCTCGTTGAATGTTTTACCCCAGAAAGCGTTAGACCGGTTAGACTGTGAAGGGTTGGTGCTGAAGCCAAGCAACATTGTGGTTAGGGCCTTTGACGGGTCCAAGAGGATGGTACATGGAGTGGTGGATATTCCAGTTAAGGTTGGTTCTCAGACTTTTGCGTCTACATTCTACGTGATGGATATTCGACCATCTTATTCTTGTTTGTTGGGTCGCCCGTGGATCCATAAAGCTGGGGTAGTAACTTCTACGCTCCACCAGATGCTGAAATACCCAGTGAAGGGGAAAATTGTTACAGTACGAGGAGAAGAGGAGTACATGGTAAGCCACCTCAACTCTTTCTGATATGTGGAAATGGATGGGGAGTTCATTGAAACCCCGTGCCAACATTTTGAAGAAGTCCCCCAGACGCTGGCGTCGACTGAAACTGTTGCTGAAGATCCTCCAATAAAGATGGCTTCCCTAAAGGATGCCCGGGCTGTTATTAAGAAAGGTGGGTGTGCGAATTGGGGCCAACTCCCTGACTTTGCACACAAGACTGACAAGTTTGGTTTGGGTTTTACTGCAGAAGCTTACAGGGTTGTTCGGCATGCACGGATTGGAAGACCTCCCCAGCGTATCACAAATCCGGAAGTGAATGCGATTAAAGACGATGATGAAGAGTCTGAGTTTGACAGCTAGATTTACCCAACTATCAACGGTGGATTAAGCAATTGGACGGCAAAGGAATTCGTGCCAATTTCTTTTATTACACAGTAGTAGACTTTTGTTTTTGATTTGTAACAGACAATTTTAAACTTTACGGCCCGGTGCCTTACCCGAGACACCGTGGCTTTGTTTGAGGGCTTATTATGTGTCATTTCCATATATCATCAATAAAAGCATTGGACGTTTTCTTGCATTATGAATTTTGCGCTCTTTGTTTTTCTTTTCTATCTTGCAAAACAGCTATTTTACACACACTCACATATACAGGTCTACATCCACTCTAGATCCCACTGATAACGAATCTGCTACTGCCAATTATGACTTCGAAAGTCCGATCAACCAAGCCGAGGACGAAGGTGAGGATGATTGCGAAGTGCCTGGTGAACTTGCTAGATTATTACTTCAGGAAGAGAGGGCCATACAGCCGCATGAAGAGCCAGTGGAAACAGTGAATCTGGGTACAGAGGTAGACAAGAAAGAGGTCAAGATCGGTGCAAATCTGGAGCCTAGTGTTAAGAAACGGTTGATTCAGATGTTGCGTGACTATGTTGAGATCTTTGTCTGGTCTTATGAAGATATGCCTGGATTAGATACCGACATTGTGGTGCACTGATTGCCAACCAAGGAAGATTGTCCTCCAGTGAAACAGAAATTTCGCCGAATGCGCCCAGAGATGTCTGAGAAAATCAAGGCTGAGGTTTTGAAACATTTTGATACTGGTTTTCTAGCAGTTACTTCTTACCCACAGTGGGTGGCCAACGTGGTTCCGGTGCCGAAGAAGGATGGTAAAGTTCGAATGTGTGTTGACTATAGGGATCTGAACAGGGCAAGCCCCAAGGATGATTTCCCTCTGCCTCATATCGACATTCTGGTTGACAACACTGCACAGCATAAGGTTTTCTCCTTTATGGATGGTTTCTCCGGTTATAATCAGATTAAGATGGCTCCCGAGGATATGGAAAAGACAACCTTTGTTACTCAATGGGGTACCTTTTGCTACAAAGTCATGCCTTTTGGATTGAAGAATGATGGGGCAACGTATCAGCGCGCCATGGTCGCTTTGTTCCACGACATGATTCACCGTGAGATTAAGGTATACGTCGACGACATGATTGCAAGGTCCCAAACTGAGGAAGAACACCTTGACCATCTTCAGAAGCTAGTTGACAGGTTGAAGTTGTACAAGCTGAGGTTAAACCCGAACAAGTGCACCTTCGGGGTGAGGTCTGGTAAGCTGCTGGGTTTCGTCGTTAGTGATAAAGGTATTCAAGTGGATCCTCAAAGGTGAAGGCTATACAGGAAATGCCAGCTCCCCGAACAAAAAAAGAAGTCAGAGGCTTTCTGGGACGTTTGAACTATATTGCCCGATTCATCTCACACATGACTGCTACTTGTGAGCCAATCTTCAAGTTACTGAAGAAAGATCAAGTGGTAAGATGGAACGATGAATGTCAGGCCGCTTTCGAAAGGATTAAAGAATATCTCCAAGAGCCTTCTATTCTGATGCCTCCAGTTGAAGGGAGACCTTTAATCTTATACTTGACAGTACTCGATAATTCGATGGGGTGTGTGCTGGGGCAGCATGACGAGTCTGGCCGAAAAGAGTATGCTATTTATTACCTTAGCAAAACGTTTACCGACTGCGAGACTCGATACTCGTTGCTTGAGAAAACTTGCAGCACTTTGGCATGGGCTACTCGCTGGCTGATACAGTATATGCTGACTCACACTACTCTATTGATATCAAAGATGGATCCAATCAAGTATATCTTTGAGAAGCCTGCCTTGTCCGGAAGAATAGCAAGATGGCAGATGATCTTGACTGAGTATGACATCCAATACACGACCCAAAAAGCAATCAAGGGAAGTGTGTTGGCGGATCATCTGGAACATCAGGAAGTGGATGATTACCAGTCTATGAACTTTGAATTCCCATATGAGAACATCATGTTGGTGACTGACTGTGAGACACCTGGACCGGATGAAGGACCTGAGGAGGGATCCCGATGGTCTATGTACTTTGATGGAGCTTCAAACGCTTTGGGTAATGGCATTGGCGCCGTGATCATATCACCTGAAGGCTCTCATACCCCGTTCACCGCCCGACTATGTTTTAACTGCAACAACAATATGGTGGAGTATGAAGCGTGCATCATGGGTCTTCGAGCAGCTATTGACCTAAGGATCAAGTTCTTAAGTGTATTCGGAGATTCCGCTCTCGTGATCAGTCTGATCAAAGGCGAGTGGGATACGAAACACCCTAATCTTATTCCTTAAAAAGAGTATGTGTTGACGTTGCTTCCGCACTTCGAGGATATAACCTTTGAACACTTCCCTAGAGAGGAGAATCAGTTGGCGGATGCGCTAGCTACGATGTCTTCTATGTTCAAGGTCAGATGGGACAATGAAGCTCCCCAGATTACCATCGAGAGGTTAGACGAACCGGAACATTACTGTGACATTGAGACTGAAGAGGTAACAGATAAACCCTGGTTTCATGAGGTAAAGAGGTATCTTGAAGCTCAGGAGTATCCCGAGGGTGCATCTGTTAATGATAAGAAGTTTCTGAGGAGGTTCGTGGCGAAGTTCTTCATCAGCAATGGCATTCTTTACAAGTGTAACCATGACTCAAACTTGTTGCGATGTTTGGATAAGAACGAGGCAGAAAGGATTATGGTAGAGTTACATGAAGGTACTTTTGGAACTCATTCCAGTGGACACACCATGGCAAAGAAGATCCTTCGGGCAGGATATTATTGGTCCACCATGGAAGTCGACTGCTATTAGCATTCTCGGACCTGTCATAAGTGCCAAGTTTATGCTGATAAGGTGCACATACCTCCAGTACCTCTGAATGTTTTGACATCTCCCTGGACTTTTGCAATGTGGGGCATCGACATGATCGGCGAGATCAGACCTACTGCGTCCAACGGGCATCATTTCATCCTAGTAGCTATTGATTACTTTACGAAGTGGGTTGAAGCAGCTTCCTTTTCTACAGTAACCAAGAACGTCGTGGCACGGTTTATTCGGCACAATCTGGTATGTCGATATGGTGTACCAGAGAGGATCATTACGGACAATGGTACAAATCTCAACAATAAGATGATCACCGAGCTCTGTAAGCAGTTCAAGATACAGCATCATAACTCTTCTCCTTACCGGCCGAAGATGAATGAGGCTGTAGAAGCGGCTAATAAGAACATTAAGAAGATTATGCAGAAGATGACGGTGATATACAAAGATTGGCATGAGATGTTACCATTTGCTCTTCATGGGTACCGTACCTCAGCGCGGACGTCAACAGGGGCAACACCCTATTCCTTGGTTTATGGCATGGAGGCCATCTTGCCCATTGAAGTTCAGATACCCTCTCTTCGGATTATGAAGGACGCAGGTTTGAGAGAAGATAACTGGATTTAGACCCGGCTTGATCAGTTGAACTTAATCGACGAAAAGAGACTTACCGCTATTTGTCATGGTCAAATGTATCAAAAGCGGATGATCAAGGCATTTAACAAGAAAGTTAGACGACAAGAGTATCAAGTTGGGGATCTAGTGATCAAGCGCATCATCCTGCCACAAGGTGATCCTAGGGGCAAATAGACCCCTACTTATGAAGGGTCATTTGTGGTTAAGAACATTTTCTCAGGAGGAGCTATGATTCTAACCACCATGGATGGTGACGACCTTCCTCACCCCGTCAATGCAGACATGGTAAAAAAATACTATGCATAATCAAAGACCCGCTAGGTTGACTGGCCTAGGAAAAAATAAGGGCTTCCCGACGAACCAAAAGGGTTCGGGAAAAAATAATGGATGAAAATGAAAAAAACTGTACACCCGGCAAGTCGAAAACCTGAAAAGGCGGCTTGGGCAAAAAAGGGTATCCCGGTGGACTGAAAACCCGAAAGGGCAGTCCAGGCAAAAGTTAGGGATTAAAGCGTAACACTATGTCTCATTGGATTACCTTGCAACCAGACTTTGGTATCGGCTATCAAGCTCGGACAGCACCAAACAATCTGATCCACCTTCAACAAAGTAGCAAAGTGATGAGATGCTCGAGGACATAAAGGCAATAGCAGAGTTGGAACCCAGTGGGATTGTTCACATAGTTGTATTTCTTTGTTTCTCACAAATTTTATAAATTCTATTTGATCAGCGGCGTTCTCTTACTAGGACGTCAGCCTCTTGTACAAAAACGCCTATTTATAGGCTAACTTCAAAATCAATACAAGTCATTTTTACAATGAAATTTCAAACTGTTTTCCTTTTTCTGTTTTGTTTTGTGAGAACATCCAATGTTAATTTTTGATATATGCATTTGACATTGATTGCTGCTCATAAAAATTTACATGCAAAACAAAAGAAGATTACTTGTAATATCAGAAACAGGGGCAAACGAGAAATGTCCAAACTGTACAGTTGCTCTGTCCACCAGGTATAGGGATAGACCTAGCTGGAAGAAACGATTGAAAGTACATTCATTCCCCGCAGAGTAAGAGAAAGATAGTGGTGTTAGCTCTCCCCAGCTGAGACTCGCAATTGTGAATGAATCGGTAATATTCTCCCCAAGCAAAGTTTATCTACCATTAGCACTTAAAAGACTTATCATCCCCGGCGGAGTATAAAAAATATCCCCAGTGGAGTTTGAAGAATTGTTCCCCAGTAGCCTCTGGAAGATTATACCCAGTATAGTCTAAAAGATTATTCCCCGTGAAGTCGCGACGGGAAATTCATCCCCAACGGAGTCCTTTCCTTTCACAAACAGGAATTCAATCCCCAACAGGTTTCATTATCACCAGCAACGGTAATTCATCCCCAGTTGAATTTATCAGCAAAATCCTCAACAGAGCATCTCTTCCCCGCAAAGTCATTCTCTCGTCAGTTTATTCCCCAACGGAGTTATCCTCTCCTGCAAGTTTATTCTCACAAACATCTTCATAGATTATCCCCAGCGGAAACGAAGAATTCAATTCTTTTCTCCAACGACAATTCGGGATTTATTTTCCCCAGCTAAAGACATCACATTCCCATACATCATGACATGCATATGCATCATACAACACAATCTCATTTATTTTGAGAACATCATTGCCTGATACATATCATGCATTACATACAGCTAACCTTTACCTTTCAGGAAGGATACGATTAAATTCTCACAAAGTCCAAGCTATGAAGCTTTTACCTTAGTTGAATTACGGACGAGCTCCTAAATCTCAGCAGAGATGTTTCCTCAGTTAAATTACGGACGAGCTCCTAAATCTCGACAGAGATGTTTCCTCAGTTGAATTATGGACGAGTTCCTAAATCTCAGCAGAGATGTTTCCTCAGTTGAATTACGGACGAGCTCCTAAATCTCGACAGAGATATTTCCACGATTGAATTACGGACGAGCTCCTAAATCTCAGCAGAGATGTTTCCTCAGTTGAATTACGGACGAGTTCCTAAATCTCAGTGGAGATGTTTCCTCAGTTGAATTACGGACGATTTCCTAAATCTCAGCGGAGATGTTTCTTCAGTTGAATTACGGACGAGTTCCTAAATCTCAGCGGAGATGTTTCCTCAGTTAAATTATGGACGAGCTCCTAAATCTCAGCATAGATGTTCCCTCAGTTGAATTACGGATGAGTTCCTAAATCTCAGTAGAGATGTTTCCTCAGTTGAATTACGGACGAGTTCCTAAATCTCAGTGGAGATGTTTCCTCAGTTGAATTATGGAAGAGCTCCTAAATCTCGATAGAGATGTTTCCTCAATTGAATTACGGACGAGTTCCTAAATCTCAGCAGATATGTTTCCTCAATTGAATTACGAACGAGTTCCTAAATCTCAGTAAAGATGTTTCCTCAGTTGAATTACGAACGAGTTCCTAAATCTCAGCAAAGATGTTTCCTCAGTTGAATTACAGACGACCTAAATCTCAGCAAAGATGTTTCCTCAGTTGAATTACGGATGAGTTCCTAAATCTCAGCAAATATGTTTCCTCAGTTGAGTATGGACGATTGAAGTTCCTAAATATCAACAGAGGCGACTCACCAGCAGAATAACGGACGACCGAAGCTCCTAATATTCTACTTCTCTCAATGAAGATCAACCTTCCCCAGCGGAATCTTCCCCAACAACAGGTATATAAGTTCTCGCTAAGGAATCTCTTATGCGATCGACACTCTCTCAGATGGCATCTTTAAGCCCATCCCCTCGTCAGCAATTTCCAAATGGCATCTGTAAGCCCATTCCCGATATCGCAAGACGGACACCACTTAATGCGAGTGCAAATTTCTGGGCATTCTAGTATTCAATCCTCTTCCACCTTCGGATCATGAAAGGCACGAAAGCCAATGTATATCCTCAGGTTTAAGAAGATTGAACAGGGGCAGGTGTTGTACCCCAAAATTTTCCCTCCCATATTTCTCAAAACATTTCAAGAAAGATCCCCAAGTTGCTCAAGATAGTCCAAGGGTTGGCTAGACAAGCTCTCTCCTAAGGCAATCTACCTCAAATTAGGGTTTCATGTTGCATCAAGATACTTGAGTCCAACGGACCCCAAATTCTAAACATTGTCCTGATTTGTTCTCAAGATCATCCAGGTCAAGTTTCAAGCCTTGTAGAGGAAGTTTGCTCAGTTAATTGCTCAAAGGTCCAAAAATCGACTGTATTAGGGAAAAAGTCAATTGTGGCCCACATACAGTCAAACTTCAAGATTTTTGGTCAACATCCTCATTTTGAAGTATATTTCATCATTTGATCAAGGGTTGATCATGATTCATCAAGGATTGCTCATAATTCATCAAGACTCAAAAGTTGCTAAATTAGGGTTTTATAGGAAAAGTCAACTCAACTTTGACCAAGCATAACTTTCTCATACTTTATGATAAATGACCCATCCAAATCTCATTTTGAATAGGATGCAATTACCTACAATCCATCTTCAGCTGCCAATTTCAAAATATGCACTCACAAGAAGTTGTGAATTTGGACATTATAAGTCATTTTGAAAAGTCAACAAAAACACCTTTTTTGTCAAAGATTCATACATGATCATGGAATATCAAATTTAGATGAGATCAAAAGGTTTGCTTATATGATATCTCAAGCTTTCTAAAAAGTCCAAGAACACCTCCAAAGGTTCAAAATTGAGGAAGTTATGCATTGGTGAAGTTGACCTTTTTTGCAAAATTGCCAAAAGTCAACTATCCCCAAAACTTCAAATTTTTCCAAATGGGCCCAATCTTTTTCACTTGTTTTGAGTTGGAAACATAGCCCACGTGCTCTATCATTTGCCACTTGTCCATATATTATTTTTATTATTTATTTTGATTTTATTTGAATTAATTCAATTTAAATCAAAAATAAATCAAATAAAATCCAAAACATTGATAACAAGAGATTTTGTGATTGTTTCAGGTCTTATTACACAGCTAGCATCATTCAAATTCGTGCAAAGCATTAGAGTGAACAAAAAGATTGGAAAAGGCCATGTTTGGAAAGATTTTAAATGGCAAATCAAATCAAATCCAAAATCATTGATGGAGAAGGATTTGGACACAATTATCAACCCTAATGCCTTCACTCATACATGAGGAATGAGGCCAGACCAAAAGAAAGGCTAGAAACATGCGTGAGAAGGAGAACAAAATCTGAAAGATCAAAGAAAAAGTGTGAGATCTAAATCCCACTTAGAGGCATCCTCAAGGCTTGTTACCTATCCCAATCGCTTCCTAGGACTCTCTAGAAGCTAAAGCAATCAAGAACCTGTCCATTCCAGTCCCTAATCGCTCTGTAAGTCGTTCATGATACACCCCGGTTCTTGAATTCGAATCTCATGTTTTAAGCATTGTTAGGTTAAATTAATTATACATTCTTGATCTATGAAGCATTTGCAAACTTTCTGTATCATTCAATTGCGTTTATATGGCCTGTAGCGTTAATCACCATTGCTAGGTTTTCGAGTTTGGTTTTAGGGCTTTTGATTGCAGGGACAATTGGCCTTCATAAGGAATACCATTGTGTTCAGGATGAGGAGACAAACACAACCATGGCAGTAGATGTCATTTATGTTGCCCATAGAAGATTTTGGAACGAGCATGGCATATAGCGATGGACAAAACGTCCGTAGGTAAAAGTATTTTACTTTTACCCACGGAGAGAGGAAGGGGACGACTGCGTGTCACTTCCCCATAGGCCTATTCAAAATCTGGCGCGATTTTTGTTACATTATCCACTAACTCTTTTTTTCTTATATTATCTTTGTTTCTTGGCATATGTACAATAAAAACCAACAGCCCAGCTGGTTACAAGCCATTGGAAATTGCCTTCAGGACCTGGGTTTGAATCCCAGGTCCCCCTATTTCTCTATATCATTTTCTTTCAGGTGATTCAATACATGCATGATCCTGAGATCCACCATATGCCTTCATCATCAACGCGCCAGATGGCCAGATGGCCGAATCTGATGGCCACCATTGAGGGTGCATCATGAGTCCAGTCAAACGCAATACATTGGATCCTCAAAGTCAACATGGACTTCCACTAGTGGGCCCAGATTTCAGCTATTCACACCCCATTATCAGGCCCATCTCTCATCTTTTATATTTCTATTTATTTCATTTAATTCTATTTATTTAATTACTCACCAATAATTAATTTTCTTTTTTATCAAAAAATCACAAAAAAAATATTTGTATGCCCAAATAAATTTAGAATATTATTTTTCATCCATAAATTAATTAATTTAATTAAGTTTGATTAATTAGACAATTTTAATTTCCTTTTGTAAATAATTAAAATCAATTAGAATCAATAGGTTTTTATTACTAATTTAATTTTTTGTCTTTTTTCCTAAAATAACCAAAAACCAAAAATATATCATTTAATTATTTTCATTAATTAACTTAATAACTAATTAGTTTAGCATTTAATTTAAATACTTAATTTCTTTTCTTAAAAAATATTAAAAACAACAAAAACATTCCTTTTTAATTAGGATAGAAGGGTCAAAACCCTATTTTTCTCGTCGATCTAATTTTTAATCGCGCGTTTTATTATTATTTTGCCCAATTATTGTATCTGCTCCCGGTTTGTAATAATTTAAATTAGGACATTTATTTACTTTTACCGCTTTTAATTTCAAAGGGTTTGTTTTTGGCTATGTAAATACCCGAAGCCTTGTAATAGCGTAGTTTTAATTTCCGCATTTTAAATTCCGCAAATTATTAACTGTTAGATGTTTGATAATAGGGTTTGCATGACAAGAATGTATGTCTAATTTTAAAACAGTTAGATCACCCTAAATGTGCAAAGATAAAATAAACTAAAACTGAATCATTCGCACATGCGCACTCCTAGGGTACACCCCCACTTGGTTGCCTTCCGTAAACGGTCATTGAGTATCGGTTATTTTAGAGGTCGTCCTCTTGTCTGAAAGATCATAGTTGCCTTAGAATGGTTGCGTCGGAATTGTTGCCTCGAATAATTGATCTAAGACATTAGGGTTAATACTAAGACGTCCTAACATTGCTTTAGTGATCGTACGTCCCTTTTTAATTGACCCTCAAAACTCCAACGACGATGCTACCTACTCACTAATAGTGGGATAGCGTTGTCTAAAGGAAACAAGCATAGAACGATTCTTTTTTCGAGTAGGTAGATTAGTTCTTAGATACTTGCTCATCCCAAACAAATTTTTCACACTTACACTCCTTTATAAACAAAGTTTTCAAAAACACTTCATTACACTCTTGAAGACAGAAGCAAGAGTTAAATCGAAGTCAAAACAAAAAAATTTCAAAGCGCACAAACACAAAGAAAACAATTTTGAAAATGATGAGCAAGTACCTAAGAGCCCGTAGATAACTACGGATAGAAAAGGTGTTAATACCTTCCCTTTATATAAATCTACCCCCCGTACTCAGAAATATCTCGACAAAGGAATTTTTCTGTGCTTTTTTCCTTTCCTTGTTGGATAAAATAAATGACAGTGGCGACTCTTGCTTACCGCAACATTTTGCAAACACAAACACAAAACGCAAACCAGCAAATTCCTTAACGAAATAGGGAAACCACGTCCCGGTTCTGGCCACCGTATCACATTATCCATGGGGAATGCCAGAGAATTTTGCACCTGAAGGTTTCAATCTTGGTCCTCAAGATGCTCTAGTTGTTCAGACTACTGTCACTCCTGCACCTCATGTGGTGCATGCTGCTCCTGTTGCGCCTCCTTCGGTAAATATGGTTCCGTTTGTTAATGATGATGTGTGTCATCATTTCCCTCCACCGAGTGAAGACTTGGGTCTTTATGACAGAATGGATGATTTCCAAGAGAAGTTTGACAAGATGCAAAGAGAGATGAAGTCCCTCAAGGGAAAAGAGCTATTTGGGCAGAATGTGAATGAGCTATGTTTGGTCCCGAATGTTAAGATACCGGTTAAGTTCAAGGTCCCGGAATTTGAGAAGTATAAGGGCAACACTTACCCTCGTGATCACCTAGTAATGTATGTGAGGAGAATGTCTACCCATACTGATGATCAGCGTCTGCTGATTCTCTTTTTTCAGGATAGTTTGACTGGTGCTGCATTGAAGTGGTATATGAGTTTGGATAGCGCCAATATCCATACTTTAATGATTTGGGAGAAGCATTCATCAAACAGTACAAGTACAACATGGACATGGCGCCTGAATGAGATCAACTCAGGGCCATGGTTCAGAAATACAGGGAATCGTTCAAAGAGTATGCACAGAGATGGCGTGAGGTAGCCGCCCAAGTGATTCCTCCCATGGAAGAGAAGGAGATGACTAAGATTTTCTAGAAGACGCTGGGTGCTTTCTACTATGAGAGGATGGTATCAAGTGCACCAAGTGACTTTACTGAGATGGTAGGAACGGGTATCCTCTTAGAAGAGGTTGTAAGAGAAGGTCGTTTGACAAAGAGTGAAGGATCTGGAGGTATGAAGAAGCCATTATATGGGTTTACAAGAAGAAAGAAGGAGATGCAAATGTTGTTATATAAGAGAGGAGGGTAAATACTCCTAGAAGGAATTACCAGCGTCATCAGTAAGTCGCCTCAGTTACTCCCGTTATGAGTGTTGCACCAACTACCGTTGCTTATCAGAGACCGTCCCAACAGGGGAATCAAGGGTATAATCAGAGAAGGGAGAGTTATGACCCTATTCCCATGAGCTATACAGAGTTACTACCAGCATTGATTCATAATAAGTTGGTTCAAACCCGACCACCTCCCGCCGTACCATCACCATTGCCTTGGTATTACAAGGCAGACCAAACATGTGCTTTTCATCATGGAGCACCAGGTCATAATGTTGAAAACTGTTATCCTTTGAAGACTGAGGTACAGAAATAGGTAAAGTCTGGTGTTCTATCTTTCAAAGACGTGGGACCTAATGTGAAAGATAATCCCCTACCTAAGCACGGGGGAGTAAATGTTGTGAATACGGTGGCCAGTTGTCCAGGCGACTTTCGGATTTTTGATATTAATCTGGTTAGAGGAGATTTGGTGAAAATGCATGCAGACCTCTGTGAATTTAGCTACTATATGCATGACCATTCCGGTTGTGCTATTTACAGTACAAACATACAGGGCTGGGAGAAGATAAAGGCTGATTTACAGGAGATAATGGATGAGGGCCTAATCCAAATAATCAGGCCTAGGGCAGAGTATGAATAGGAAGTGAACATGGTTTCTGGATGTCTTGGTGAATTCAGAATTTTTAATGTGGAGTATATGAATGAGGACCTCGTGCAATTGCATGGTACCTTCTGACATACGGCTGGTCAGGTGGAACACCAATATGGATCTTGCCTAGTTTACTGTCGAGACCCCCGAGGATGTTCAATCGTGAAGAAGGGTGTTCAGTTGTTGTTAGATAATAGGACTATCAAGATCACGGGTCAGAGGGATGATTACCATGAAGTTGATATGGTTGATTTTTATTTAATGGAAGAAGAGTCAGAGGAAGAGTATGCCTCCACAGATGAGTATTTCTCTTCAGACGAAGATTTGTTTTCCAGAAATGACTTATTAATGACTGATTATGTTGAAGAAGGGGAAAATATCATTGTGCCTTGTTTTGGTGCACCCGCACATTTTGAAATGGAGTATCATAGCAAGCCAGTTGTTACCCCATTGGTGATTAGTTTTCCGGGTCCTATCCCCTACAAATCAGATAAGGTTGTGCCTTACAAATACAACGCTACAATCTTAGAAGATGGAGTGGAAGTTCCCATCCAGCCAATGCCTGATGTTGGAAATATAGCTGAAAATAGCAGGGTGACCCGCAGCGGTCGTGTGTTTGCGCCGGTTGTTCGAAGAGATGTTCATGTTGGAAAGAAAATTGCCGAGAATGAAGAACCTAAGAAGACTACGGGTGAGACTAGTGGAGCCAAGTTAGAAAAAGAAGTGGATGATATTTTGGAGATAATTAAGATGAGCGATTACAGAATTGTAGATCAGCTACTGCAGACTCCTTCGAAAATATTTATATTTGCTTTATTGATGAACTCCTCTGCTCATAGAGAATCCTTGATGAGGGTACTAGACAAAGCTTTTGTGGAAAGTGATATGCCAATAGATCAATTCAGCAGTGTAATAGGAAAATTACGTCGTGTAATAACCTGAGTTTCTGCGATGATGAATTGCCAGATGAAGCGAGGAATCACAACCTGGCCCTCCACATCTCTATGAACTGCAAGAATGATTCACTATCCAATGTGCCGATTGATAATGGATCTGCATTGAATGTTATACCAAGGAGTACTCTCGTGAAGTTGAAACATCAAGGAACGCCTTTGTGCCCTAGTGGCATCATTGTGAAAGTGTTTGATGGGTCAAGGAAATCTGTCATCGGCGAAGTGGATTTACCTATCTATATAGGACCATATTTGTTTCAGATAACCTTCCAGGTCATGAACATTGTTCCCGCTTATATTTGTTTGCTAGGACGGTCATGGATACATGAAGCAGGGGATGTCACTTCAACTTTACACCAAAAGCTAAAGTTTGTACGTGAAGGGAAAGTAGTGATCACAAATGGGGAGCAGGCATTGTTGATATCTCATTTATCCTCTTTCAGCATTGTAGAAGCGGATGAAGCTGCTGTTGGAACCCAGTTCCAAGCCTTATACATTGACAACATAAGAGGAAATGAGAATTCCATGGTTTTGTTGAAGGATGCGTAACAGGTTGTGTGTAATGGTCATAATGAAGTTTGGGGATGACTTGTAGATTCACCTGTGAACAAGAACAGAACTGGCTTGGGGTTCTCTTCGAAGAATGACAAAGGAAAGGGCATGAAGCTGAAGTATGTTGCAGGCAGGTATCAAGACATTTTCTGTAGCGGGGGCTATCTTCATCCGATTGTTTCCAGGATTAACGTCATTGTGGAGGATGAAGCAGAGCAGGAAATGCGGAATTATGTGACGCACGGAGTTAGGGTTCAGAACCGGATCACCATTGATGTTCCCTCTTGCATACATGTTTCAAAGTAATTTGGTTTGTTAATCTTTTTTTGAAAATCTTTCACTCTTCCCAAGGTGGAAGTATTAATGATGTAGGGCTTATCTGTTTACTGTGACTTTTAAGATCAATAATAAAAGTTGTCTTTGCTTCCCGTGTTATGTCTTTATGTTCTGCTTTTTTTGGAAAATGGTAATCAGAAAAAACCTTTCAAAATAAATAATAACTAAAATTCAATCTGCATGACCACTTGTTATATGTGTCAGTTTCTAAATGCAATCACAAATCACATGTGCAGATTAATTAAAAAACTCATTGAATACAATGACCTTACACCCTCTCCCAACTTTGAATGTCCTGTGTATGGGGCTGAAGAAGAAGATTATGATGAGATTCCAGAAGAGGTCTCACAGTTGCTTAAGCACGAGGAAAATACCATTCATCCATATAAAGAGCCTTTGGAAGTGATCAATTTGGGTTCAGAAGAAGATCCAAAGGAAGTCAAGATTGGAGCATCGCTGCATCCCGCTGTGAAGAGAATGTTGATTGAGCTGTTGAAAGAGTGTGTGGATATTTTTGCTTGGTCTTACCAAGATATGCCTGGTCTAGATACAGATATCGTCGGGCACCATTTTCCGTTAAAGCCAGAATGTCCGCCAATCAAACAGAAGTTGAGAAGGACTCACCCAGATATGGCAGTAAAAATCAAAGAGGAGGTTCTAAAGTAGATTAATGCTGGTTTTCTTGTGACGTCAGTGTATCCTCAATGGATTGCCAATATTGTCCCAGTATCGAAAAAAGACGGAAAAGTCCACATGTGTGTAGATTACAGAGATCTAAATAAAGCTAGTCCAAAAGATGATTTTCCATTGCCACACATCGACATGTTAGTGGATAGCATAGAAAAATTCAAAGTATTCTTGTTCATGGACGGATTTTCCGGGTATAATCAAATAAGAATGGCTCCAGAAGACATGGAAAAAACAACGTTTATCACACCCTGGGGAACATTCTGTTACAGAGTGATGCCCTTCGGGTTGAAGAACGCTTGTGCAACGTACCAGAGGGCTATGACAACCCTATTCCATGATCTGATGCACAAGTAAATTGAAGTATATGTTGATGATATGATTTCCAAATCCCAGACTGAAGAAGGGCATATAGCAGATTTACTGAAGCTATTTCAGCGTTTGAGGAAGTATCGTCTCTTCTTGAATCCAAATAAATGCACCTTCGATGTTTGATCAGGGAAATTGTTTGGTTTCATTGTTATCCAGAAAGGAATTGAAGTTGACCCTGATAAAGTCAAATCAATTCAAGAAATGCCAGCACCAAGAACTGAAAATCAAGTTAGAGGTTTCCTCGGACGATTGAATTATATTTCCAGATTCATTTCCCACATGACTGCAACATGTGAACCGATCTTTAAGTTTTTAAATAAATATCAAGGTTGTGTGTGGACGGATGACTGCCAAGGGGCATTTGAAAGTATTAAAGAATATTTTCTTGAACCTCCTATCTTTCTCCCTCCTGTAGAAGGAAGACCGTTGATTATGTATCTAACAGTACTAGATAAATCCATGGGTTGTATTCTGGGACAAAAGGATGAAACAGGGATGAAGGAGTTCTCCATTTATTATCTCAGTAAAAAATTCACTGATTGTGAGTCGCGGTATTCCATGCTGGAAAAAACATGTTGTGCTTTGGCCTGGGCGGCAAAGCGTTTGCGGCAGTATATGTTGAATCACACTACTTGGTTGATCTCCAAAATGGATCTAATCAAGTACATTTTTGAAAAGCCTACTCTTACTGGGAGAATTGCCCGCTGGTAGATGTTGTTATCTGAATACGATATTAAATACTGTACTCAAAAGGCCATTAAAAGTAGTGTGTTGGCAGATTATCTTGCACACCAACCAGTGGAGGATCACCAGTCTGTAGAATATGAATTCCTCGATGAGGATGTGATGTTCCTAAAAGTAAAGCATTGTGATGAGCCATTTCCTGAGGAAGGTCCTGACCCTGAATCTCATTGGAGTACGATATTTGATGGAGCTGTGAATGCTTATGGTAAATGAATTGGTGTTGTGATTGTCACTCCTCATGGATCGCACATTCCTTTTACTGCAAGGTTAACATCCGATTATACTAACAATATGGCAGAATATGAAGCTTGCATCATGGGTCTCGAAGAAGCTATTGATCTCAGAATTAAAATTCTAGATGTGTATGGTGATACAACTTTAGTAATAAATCAGATTAAAGGAGAATGGGATACTCGTCACCCCGGCTTGATCCCTTACAAAAATTACGCTACAAGATTATTACCATTCTTCAGTAAAGTTGAATTTTATCACATCCCTAGAGATGAAAATCAAATGGCGGATGCTCTGGCAACTCTAGCTTCTATGTACCAAGTGAATACTTGGAATGATAAACCCCAAATTACAGTTCAACGGCTAGATAGGCCCGCTCATGTGTTTACAATAGAGGAGGTATTAGATGAAAAGCATTGGTATTACGATATCAAGCATTTTCTTCAGACTCGGGAATACCCGATTGGTGCGTCGAAGAAAGATAGAAAGACATTGAGAAGATTGGAAGGCAGTTTCTTCCTCAGTGAAAATGTGTTATACAAGAGAAATTATGACATGGTCTTGCTCAGATGTGTGGATAGACACGAAGCAGGCATGTTGATTCATGAGATTCATGAAGGTTCATTTGGCACTCATGCCAATGGACATTCGATGGCTAAAAAGATGCTAATGGCGGGTTATTATTGGCTGACAATGGAGTCTGAGTGTTACAAATTTGCAAAGAAGTGCCATAAATGCTAGATTTATGCAGACAAGGTCCATGTGCCTCCGACACTTCTCAATGTGATTTCCTCCCCGTGGCCTTTCTCTATGTGGGGTATTGAGATGATTGGGATGATAGAACCCAAAGCTTCAAATGGGAACTGTTTTATCTTGGTAGCAATTGACTACTTCACCAAATGGGTGGAGGCTGCTTCATATGCCAATGTTACTAAGCAGGTGGTTGTGCGCTTCATTAAGAATAAGCTTATATGTCGGTATGGTGTGTTGAGCAGAATCATCACTGACAATGGCTCTAATTTGAACAACAAGGTGATGACAGAACTGTGTGAAGAATTCAAGATTGTCCATCACAATTCATCTCCATACAGACCAAAGATGAATGGGGTTGTTGAAGCTGCTAATAAGAATATCAAGAGAATTATCCAGAAAATGGTTATTACTTATAAGGATTGGCATGAAATGCTCCCTTTTGCTCTGCATGGATATCGAACATCTGTCCACACTTCAACAGGAGCAACCCCGTTCTCCCTAGTGTATGGAATGGAAGTTGTACTCCTTGTCGAGGTAGAGATTCCCTCGTTGCGTGTGATAATGGAAACCAAATTGACAGAGGCTGAATGGGTCCAGAACAGGTTTAACCAATTGAATTTGATTAAGGAGAAGAGAATGACAGCTTTGTGTTATGGCCAGTTATATCAGAGAAAAGTGAAGAAAGCTTTTGATAAAAAGGTCAAACCTCGTGAATTCAGAGAAGGCGACCTCGTGCTCAGGAAGATCATGTCTTTCAACATTGATTCTAGGGGCAAGTGGACTCCCAACTTTGAAGGCCCATATGTTGTCAAGAAAGCCTTCTCTGGCGGTGCATTAATTCTTGAAACTATGGATGGTGAGGAGTTCCCACATCCCATGAACGCTGACGTGGTCAAGAAATACTTCACCTAAATAAAGAAAGAACAGTTCGCTAAGTTGAAAATCCGAAAGGGCGGCTTAGGCAAAAAAGGAGCATCTCGGTAGGCCGAAAAGCCGAAAGGGCGGTCTAGGAAAAAATTAGAGACCTAAACAAAATAAATTTCCCGCTAAGTTGAAAACCCGCAAGGGAAGCTTAGGAAAAAGTTAGGGATTTTATTGGCAAGTAACCACGTCAGACAAGACTTGATCGTTGAAGCAACAATCTTCTCAGGTCCTCACCATACTTCAACAGAGGCTGCTGCTCAGGATTTCAAAAGTTGTTTAAGGAGATAGTGGTCATTGCATCTCAATGTATCTTTTCCATTATATGTTACCATTTTCTGAACTTTGTAATCATCTATGGAGTCTCGCCATTCGCAGACTACCATTCTATTAATGAAATTTGAGCTTTTACCCAATTCTTTGTATTTCTTATTTTATTTAGTTTGCAAAGACTCCATTTATTATTGATAATAAATTTCAAAGAAAAAAATTTATTACTTTTACAAAAAAAAAAGTAATGGACAAACTCCAGTTGTTTTAAGAAAGATTAATAAATTGATTTTTCAAAAAAAAAGATTTTATACTTTTACTTTGAGATTTGTGATGAAACAATGACAACAAAAATGGTGATCCCAAGAATGGACAAACTCCAGTTGTTTTAAGAAGTTTTTGTTCCCCTCGGGAAGGTCTAGTCGGGATGTTTTCGCTGTATTGGGTTTATGATTCGGGTATCCTCTGTCAAATTTGGATTCATTTCTCCTCTTTTCTGAGTTTTCATGATGTGAAGTTTCAATCTGCATTTTCTGCAGTGAAGTTTTCGTTCGGCCCAATAGAAGTTCTTTTTTCAGAGAAGTTGGTACCATACCCGCTCTTGAAGAACGTAGGTCCCTGGTTTCTCTAAGTGAAGGACGTGTTATGAATGTGGTGTTAACATCGCCAATGAAGTAGGTCTAAATTCCCCAGTGAATGTTTGGATGTTTTGGTGTCAGTCTGCTTTGCTTGACACTGGTTTTGCAATCTCTAGTAGGAATGTTACTTTTAAAAAACACTTGTTTCCCCGGTGAAGCCAGAAGAAGGATGTTCTATCCCTGTATCCGTACTATTTCATCACTTTGATTTATCTACCTCCAGATCATGTTTCTCCTCAATAAAGTTAAGGCAGACAATAGGTTTTGTTTCCTCAGCTGGCCTTTACCTTTCTTGGAATGATCATCTTGGATGAAGTTTATCCGAGTGTTGTTAGTGCTCGAGACAGTTTTTCCTGGTTGACCCCCATGTTGTATATCTATTTTTTCAGCATCTGCGCGATAACACTCATACATTCATACATACATCATGCATAGCTAAAATTGGCAAGTCATTATTTGTTGACATTTTTTAATATTTTTTGTTGACATATTACCCTGCTTTGCAGAGTTACGTTGTCCTCTTTTCATTAGAGTGTTGGACTTAAGCAGAAAGCATATATTCTTTCAATATCCCTACTGAGTTATCCCTCATGGAAGATTTTTGATTTAGCCTTTCGGTACAGCTCCTTGTTTGGATGGATTTGGTTTTCCTCTTGAGTTTATTTCTCAAAGGATGTATTTTGGTTGACCGTTCATTCTAGTTTATTTCTGGTTTGGATCTGTGGTTCCACGGCAGTATTATTTACTTTGGATTTCTGAAAAATCCAAGCTTTGGTTAGTGCATTTATTTTGCACAAGAAGCCTTAATCTCCTCAACAAGAATATCGTAGAATCTCCCTAGGAAGTCATACCTCCTTCCCAAAAAGTCATTTCTTTTTACAATCCTCCGTGACAAAAAGTAGCAAGTCTCTTTATTTGAGACAGCTTATATATTATCCTTTCCAGGCGGAGTGCCTTGGTTAAAGAAGAAGTTGAGACCCGTTCTAGGTGAAATTCGAGAATCTTGGGGAAACTTTTTATCTTTTTGCTACCCTCAGTGAACGTTGGTAGTTCATCGTCATTGAATGGCGGTGATATGATATATTCTCTTTCTACCTTCAGTGAAAGTTGGTAGGCCATCGGTAGTGAATGTCGATGTTTGTTATCTTTTTGCTACCCTCAGTGAATGTTGGTAGTTCATCGTCAGTGAACGACAGTGCTATGATATTTTCTCTTTCTACCTTCAGTGAAAGTTGGTAGACCATCGGTAGTGAACGTTGATGTTTGTTATCTTTTTGCTACCCTCAATGAACATTGGTAGTTCATTGTCAGTGAACGGTGGTGCTATGATATTTTCTCTTTCTACCTTTAGTGAAAGTTTGTAGACCATCGGTAGTGAACGTCGATGTTTGTTATCTTTTTGCTTCCCTCAGTGAATGTTGGTAGTTCATCGTCAGTGAACGAAGATGCTATGATATTTTCTCTTTCTACCTTCAGTGAAAGGTTGGAGACCATCGGCAGTGAACATCGATGTTTATTATCTTTTTGCTACCCTCAGTGAATTTTGGTAGTTCATCGTCAGTGAAAGGAGATGCTATGATATTTTCTCTTTCTACCTTCAGTGAAAGTTGGTAGACCATCGACAGTGAACATTGATGTTTGTTATCTTTTTGCTACCCTCAGTGAATGTTGGTAGTTTATCATCAGTGAACGGCGGTGATATGATATTTTCTCTTTATACCTTCAGTGAAAGTTGGTAGACCATCGGCAGTGAACGTCGATGTTTGTTATGTTTTTTCTACCCTCAGTGAATATTGGTAGTTCATCATCAGTGAACTGCAGTGATATGATATATTCTCTTTCTACCTTCAATGAAAGTTGGTAGGACATCGGCAGTGAACGTCGATGTTTGTTATCTTTCTCTCTGCCTTCAGTAATCGTCGGTAGCTTCACCTTCGGTAGAATTTGGTGTATCCCTTGACCATTCTACCATCCTCTTTGATTTAGGTCTTTTGATCCACCAGTGATTTATTTTTCTGGTGGGGGTTGCTCCCTTGTTTCTTTATTATTGGTACATCCCCAGTGATGTTTTGTGTCTCTTTGGTCCTGCTCATATGCATTCATGATCATAAGCATCTGCATGGCATCTTAGGGCCAAAAATAGGGTTTATTTTAACCTTCATATCTCCGGATAGAAGAAACTTAAATAAGGGAAGCTATTGTACCCCAATTTTCCCCCCTAAGATCCCTTCATCATACCATGTTGATTCATTCACAACAAGATCACACTGAGATTCTTGGTTCCCATCCCTACATTTGGTCTTTCCCTTTTGAGGGATTACCAAGCACCTTGACTTATGTTCCTTTTATGATCATGAATATTGTTTTGATTTCTTCATTTAACTAATAAAATGCAATGTTGGTTTGTCTTGCTTGTTATCCATGTAGGTAAAGGCAATGAGATTTAACAAGTTACCCCATGGGTTCGTGAGTTTATTTCCATGCCCTAGTCAATAAAGCTTGAGAAGTTCAAACCTCGCCATTGGATTGGTTTTGGAAGAATTGGCATGGCAAGGTTGCTTTGGTTCATCACATTTCAAGGTTATTAGATTTGACTCAAAAGTACAAGGGGTTGATTGGAGAAGTTGTCATGTTTGGACAAGGCCTTGTTCCTATTGGTCACAAGAGCATATTTCTCTCAAATTTCAATATATGGAAGTGGTTTTGGTGGATATGAGTCCTAATTATCATCCTCAACAACTTCTATTCACAAAGAAAGAATGTTGGTACAATAAGTTTGTTCAAGCTTGTCAAAGTTCCTCAAATCATTTTCTTGATCTAGGAGCTAGGGTTTTGAACTTCAAAGGAGTATATCTTGCTCACCTTTTGGTATTTTTGAGTGATTCCAAAGACATCATTCTCTTCAAAGGGTTATTAACAAATCACTTCAAAGGTTCCAAGGAGTTTTCATGAGTAAGAGACTTGATGAGGAAGAAAGATTACAAGTCCTCTAGATGAATCCCCAATTTTCCATATGTGACTTCAAATGGTCATAACTTGGTAAATTTTTATCACCTTGAGTCCATTATTTTCCATAATGATCTTAAATATGTGAACTTTATGCCTTCTTTTATGTGCAAAGGGAAAATGGATGGAAGTTGCCTTAAAGATGCAAAAGATTATAGGTCATTTCATGATTTTTTGCTAACTTCAACAAGTCATAACTTGCTCAAATTTTGGAGATTTTGAATTATTCAAGTTTCAAAATGTCATTCAAGAGATCTAATTCATTCCATCTTTTTTGGTCAAGAGCAAACTCCAAGTGGAAGACCATGTTTGGATGCAAGACATTATAGGTCGTTTTTGAAGAAGAATTGGGAATATTTCTAAGTATGGAAAGTCAACCCTTTTTTTCCAACTTTGACTCAATGCAACTTTCAGCTCAAACATCTATTTAACTCCATTATTTTTCCATTGCAAAGCTTGTAACCTCATCTTTCTAAAGCATCAAGAATCATGCCTTAAGACCCCTTGAGCTGAGAATGCCATTGTTTCAAAAATGGTAACTTGGAATTGAAGTTTCCTTGCAAGTCAGAATTTAAATTTCATGTTACAACCTATAAACCTCAAATTAACACGCGCTTTGGGTCTAAACATGATTAGCCAACTTTCCCAAGTGGATTAGTGCATCAAAACGCAAGAATTTGATGAGTTTTGATGAAGTTTGGATCACACTTCACTCGTGCATCAGGTTTGCACGAATTCCCTCCAAAACGCACCATTCACTTTTCTTTTTGATCCCATTTGCTTCTCCTATAAATACATGAACTATCCCATTCATTTTCCCAAGCTTGGATAGCCAAAATCACCCTGCCAAACTTGTTTCACAACTCAGAATTCAGTATCTTCAAAATCCATTCTCGAGCCTTTTTCAATCCAATTTTTCCATCAATTCACCTTCCTTGATCCTCCCTGAAGTTAACCACATAATTACGTTCAAGAATTATGCCCTATACTACTCCATAGAAGTCCAGTTTCAGAGCTCTGCAACTCAACTTCAATAGGTAGATTCCTTCATCAATTCTTCAAAACTCTAATATCATTGTGTTTCTCTCATTGCCTTGGTTCTATTCGCAACACTTACCTTTTACTGGAAACACGTTTTGACCATGAAATTTCAAATCCCTTTTCAAAACTTTCCTTCCAAATTGCTTGAGCTACAGTTTATATAAATTTGGCGCGAGGGTGTGGTTGTCTTCGTCTTGAAGAGACGAAGCGAATGGTATAGGTCTGAGCTTCTGATTTTATAGTTTGAGAGACCTGTAATTCGTGATGGCTGGAGGTTGAAGATGACCAACGTGTCATCTTCCAACCAATGAAGGCGCGCTATCTGTTTTTTTTTTAATTCTGATTTAATTAATGATTATGTATAACATTCACTAATGACCATGATATGCACAGCGCGCTAGATCTTTTGGATTTGATTACTAACGCGTTTTGACTCTCATCTAATACCACATATTTTACTTTTATTTTATTTTTCTGATTTTTATATTTTAATTGTTTTAAATTTCAAAAAATCATAGATAAATTCATTTTTAGTCCAAAAAATCTGAAAAAATTATGAAAAATATTTTTGATTATTTTATTTCTGATTTTTACTTTTTCATAATTTAATTTTGTGTTTTGGTTTTTTTTTATAAATTTTACACTTATTTGATTTGTTTTAAATGTTTAAAAATACTTTTATATATTTTTAAATTCTGAAAAAATTATGGAATCATCCAATGATATTGTGACAAATATTGGTGACCTTATTTTATTTTTGTTTCTGACTTTACTATTTTTTACCCTTTTTTTATTTTACCCATTTATTTTAATTTTAAAAATAGTTTCTGACTTTAAAAAATTACCAAAAAATTTGTAAAATTATTTGAGCCTTTTTTTGATTTTTCTATGGTCTTACTTTTCATTTCTTGATTAATTTGAACATAGTTGATATTTTTCTCATTACTTTCTATTTTTAAAACATTTTTTTAAACCCTTTTGTGTATATTAAATGTGATATTATTTTATGACTATTTTCTGGTTGATCTTGGGTTAGATTTTGGATCATGAACTTTATTAACATCATTGGATCCATGGTGTTGAGTTTAACTCCACAAAAATGGATTAATGATTTTAATAATAGTTTTATTAAAATTTAATTCAAATGTAGTTTGTATATTTCCCCCCCCCCCCATCCCTCTTCATCTCATCCCTTTCTTATTGCACTAAATGTTGTTGGATCATGATCTCTATATCATGTCTCAAAATAAATGGTGCATAGATTTCTATTGACCGGCCTCAAAATAGGTGTGACTTCTATATAAGTCCATTTACGATTGTTTAACATAGCGCTAAATTTTGTCCTGATTCGAATAAATGATCATTCGTGGCCCAAACTTGTGAATGCAAGTCCAAGTATGTTAATTTGATCTCTTTGATCCAATAACCTTGAGATTCATTGTGTGGAGGCTTTGGTTATACCAATCCTCTAATGGATCTACAACACCTTTGGTCAATGCGGATCACTTAAACATCGTTGATCATTAAATGGTACTTATGAGAATTCCAAATGGATTATATACTTGACAAAAAGCAAGTGCAACTTGTTGTGGAAGCTTTGTTTCTACCAATCCTCTAATGAGTTCCAAATGTAAGCTTCAAGATGGTCATCCAACTAACCACTAATTATTGACTTGTTTTACCTTATGCTTTTATTCTTTTTTATGCTTTATGTACCATTTACTTTCAGCATTTACATTTCATGCCATTTTCATCTTTGCTCATTTGAGCATTTACTTTCTTGCCATTTTTACTTTGCTCACTTGAGATTTTCTTTTCCTTTCTTAAGACACTTAATAATCAACATAAAACCTAAAAAATCTTTAATGGTACTTGGACTATTTGGTTACTATCCTTGGCATTATGGAGCATGGGACTTTTCTTGGACTTAGGATTAGAAACCTTGGCCTACATTGGAAACCTTATGATCTTATCTGATTATTTTGTCTGGAGTTCTTGAGGTTTACCTCAAGACATTGGGTTACTTGTTTGTTTTTGTGTGCAGGTTTTTGTGATTACACCCTTTTTTTGTAATCTGGAATTCACCCGTATATAGCCGTTACTCTGCCCAATTTTTGTGAAGACTTAATACACTTGAAGTTTGGTTATCTCAAGAGGTCTAGTATTTTTTGCTTGATTGGCTTCAATCCAAGTAATGGGAATTATATATTGGCTCATAATGTCAAGTATTGGTTTCTTGTTGGTTAGATGGTTCTTATCCCTAGCTTTTACCTTATGCTTTAAGGTAGTCCCTTCTTCTCCCATCTTCTTTAATTTCAAAAATATTCTTCCCCCTTTTTAAAAACTCTTCTTGTTTTTGAACTTGAACCACTTTCATAATAAATTTGGACTTATGTCCATGCATTTTCAAAACATTTTTCATAAATAAACTCCAATCAAATTAATAGTACTTTGACATTTTTTGTGAGAAGGTTAAAAGTAAATCAATCTCATTTCAAACCATTTTTCCACTTTGGCTTTTATCTTTAAATTTTTCTCAAAAAAAAAGATTGAACTATTGTTAATCCTTGTAGTGATGCAAACAACTATACTTCTACAATATGTAGTGAAGAGAGATATTTTCCACTTAGGTGTTGAGTGAGGCATTATTGATTTTAAAATCCAAGCCATATCCTCCACTTTGAGATGATGCAAATTCTCCTTTCTCATAATTGTGGATAGTAAGTATGTTTTCTACACGGACAATGACGATGATGTTTTATCTCATAAAATTAATTAACACATTGGTGTTTTAAATTTTTAAAAGAGTAACTACGTGTACCCTGATCCCGTATTTCATGAAAGGTGGTACGTAGGCACTAAAGGTTCGCAACCGCGGCGGGTGCAATAAAATTATAAAATAAATATGCTTCTTTTCTCACCTCCACCATCCACTTTTTATATACAACATTTTTTATAGCCAAAATATACATATTTTACAAAGAGGCTCCCGCGGAGTACCGTAGCTGTTTAGGGTGCTAATACCTTCCCTTTGGATAACCAACCCCCTTACCTTGAATCTTCCCCTTCTTTTTGGGTTATTCGTTCTTTTTCCATTCCTTTGGAAATAATAAAGCACAGTGGCGATTTTTATTTTTGATCTGTATAAGTCTAGCCAATCCAATGGCTTAGTCTTAAACATTTCTACCGCTACAGGGATTATACTCCTTTATTTTCTAGAGTGATCTGTCAGGGAGATTGTGGGAAATGTACCCTTATTTGTAAAGATTACTCTGTGGGGATAACCTCATAGAAGTGGCTCTAGTGACTTCACTAGGGATAACCTTATAAAAGGGATTCTCTGAGGATTTGTGGACAACTTGAGTGTCATCCTAGCACCTAGAGTTTTGAGTAAATGTTTAATCCTATTCTTGTGCGTATATTTGTTAACAGTTAATCATGTTCATATGAATATACTCATTCAATTTTAGTCATTGGACGTTTTTGCAAGCAAAACAGAAAAAACAAAAAGTTTGGACTTTAAAGTATATTTGTATTGATACTTTTCCTATAAACAGGCGAGTTTGTACAAAGAGGTGGAAATCCTAGTAAGAGGAAGTCATCGTAAAATGAAAAGAGTACAAAGTAAAAACATATATATAGCCACGTGGAAGTGATCTCTTTGGGTTCCAACTCTGTTATTGCCCTTGTGTCTTCGAACATCTCATCCTTTGCCATTGGAAGAAGTTGATTGAACCATTTGAGCTTTCTACTTTGGTAATAAAGCTTGTGTGTAAGTGATCCAACGGGACATAGTCGTACGCTTTAATCCCTAATTTTTTCCTGGACCTCCCTTTCGGGTTTTCAGTCCACCAGGATACCCTTTTTTGTCCAAGCCGCCCTTTCAGGTTTTCGATTTGCCGAGTGGAAAATATTTTGTATATATCCCTTATTTTTTCCCGAACCCTTTTGGTTCACTGGGATGCCCTTATTTTTTCCTAGGTATGTCAACCTAGCAGTTACTCTTATTCCTAGTATTTTTTTACTATGTCCGCATTCACAGGGTGCGGGAATTCTTCACCATCCATAGTAGCTAGCATCATAGGTCCGCCCGAGAATACTTTCTTGATAACAAATGGCCCTTCATAGGTGGGATTCCATTTTCACCTGGGATCACCTTGTGGTAAAATGATGGGCTTTATTACCAAGTCACCAGCCTGGTATACCCGATGCTTGATCTTCTTGTTGAATGCCTAAATCATATGCTTTTGATACATCTGACCAAGATAGATAGCACCCGGCCTCTTTTTGTCAATAAAATTCAACTGATCCAACCTTGTTTGAATCCATTCGTCTTCTTCTAAGTTTTCTGCTTTCATAATTCTTAGAGAAGGGATCTGAACTTCGACAAGAAGGACGACTTCCATGCCATAGACCAAAGAGAAAGGGCTTGCCCCAGTTGATGTTCGCGCTGAAGTATGGTATCCATGAAGAGTAAATGGTAGAATCTCATTCTAGACTTTATAGGTCACCACCATCTTTTGCATAATATTCTTTATATTATTGTTAGCACCTTCCACTGCGCCATTCATCTTAGGTATGTATGGAGAAGAGTTGTGATGCTTGATCTTGAACTGCGTGCAGAGTTCAGTGATCATGGCATTGTTGAGGTTGGTGCCATTATTAGTGATGATCCTCTCAGGGATACCATACCGGCAGATGAGATTATGCTTGATGAAGTGGTCCACGATGTTCTTGGTAACTGAGGCAAATGAAGCTGCTTCAACCCACTTGGTAAAGTAGTCTATGGCGACAAAAATGAAACAGTGTCCATTAGAGGAAGTATGTTTGATTTCTCCAATCATATTGATGCCCCACATTGCAAATGGCCAAGGATCAGTCATGACATTCAAAGGTATTGGAGGCACATGAACTTTGTCAGCGTAAATTTGGCACTTATGGTAGGTCCTCGAGTGGTAATGACAATCGGTTTCCATGGTTGACCAATAGTAACCAGCTCTTAGAATCTTCTTGGCCATAGTATGTCCTCTAGAATGATTACTAAAGATACCTTCATGCATATCCTTCATGATCTTCTTTGCTTCCTTCTCGTCCACCAACGGAGCAGAATTGAATCATGGTTGCGCTTGTATAAGATCCCATTGCCCAGGAAGAACTTGGCTGAGAACCTCTGTAGGAATTTCTTGTTGTTGACTGACGCCTCTTCAGGATACTCTTGAGCTTCGAGATATCTTTTCACCTCATGAAACCAAGTCTTCTCCTCTGCACCATCAGTGTCAATCTCATAGCAGTGCGCTGGTTCGTCAAATATTAAGACATTAATTCGGGGAGCTTCGTTGTCCCATCTGACTTTGAACATAGAAGACATGGTAGCTAAAGCATCTTCCAACTGATTTTCTTCCCTCAAAATGTGTTCAAGGTAACCTCTTAAAAGTATGTGATCAAGGTTAGCACAAGCTCTTTGTAAGGGATAAGATTTGGATGTTTTGTATCCCACTCCCCTTTAACTTGACTGATCACCAAAGTTGAGTCTCCATATACACTTAAGAATTTGACTCTTAGGTCAATAGCATCCTTGAGACCCAAGATGTATGCTTCGTGTTCGACCATATTATTGGTATAGTCAAAGCAAAGTCTGGAAGTGAAAGGAGTATGGAAACCTTCGGGGGAAATGATCACAACACCAATTTTGTTACCAAGTGCGTTGGAAGCTCCATCAAAAACCATACTCCATCGGGATCCTTGTTCAGGTCCTTCATACAGTCCATGTTCTTCATTATCTGTTACTAGCATGATATTCTCGTCCGGGAATTCAAAGTTCATAGATTGGTAGTCATCTACAGCTTGATGTGCCAAATGATCTACCGACACACTTCCTTTGATTGCTTTCTGTGTAGTGTACTGGATGTCGTACTTAGTTAAGATAATTTTCCATCGGGCTATCCTTCCGGAGAGAGATGGCTTCTCAAAGATGCACTTGATGGGATCTATCTTAGAGATTAATAGAGTAGTATGAGTCAACATATACTGTCTTAGTCGGCGAGAAGCCCATGCCAAAGCGCAACAAGTTTTCTTGAATAATGAATATCTTATTTCACAATTGATAAACTTTTTGCTAAGGTAGTATATTGCATGCTCTTTTCGACCAGACTCGTCATGTTGCCCCAACACACACCCTATTGAATTCTCTAACACGATTAAGTACATGATCAGAGGTCTTCCTTCAACTGGTGGCATCAGAATTGGAGGTTCTTGCAAGTATTCATTGATCTTGTCAAAAGCTATTTGGCAATCGTCATTCCATTTTACTACTTGATCTTTCTTCAATAGTTTGAAGAGTGGCTCACAAGTAGAAGTTAGTTGAGAAATGAATCAAGCAATGTAGTTTAGTCATCCTAGAAAACCTCTGACCTCCTTCTCAGTACGAGGAGCTAGAATTTCTTGGATAGTTTTGACTTTGGCGGGATCGACTTCAATTTCTTTTCCACTGACGATGAAGCCTAGGAGCTTTCCAGACCTTACCCCGAAGATGCATTTGTTGGGATTCAACCTCAGCTTGTATTTCTTCAGCCTGTCAAACAGTTTGTGTAGATGATTAAGGTGAACTTCTTCAGTTTGTGATCTCGCTATCATGTCATCCACATAGACTTCTATCTTGTGATGGATCATGTCATGAAATAAAGCCACCACAACCCATTGATAAGTTGCGCCTGCATTCTTCATCCCAAAAGGCATGACCTTATAACAGAAGGTGCCCCACTGTGTGACAAACGTTGTTTTTTCCATGTCCTCAGGCGCCATTTTGATTTGGTTGTAACCCGAGAAGCTATCCATGAAGGAGAATACCTTGTGTTGAGCAGTGTTTTCAACTGAGAAATCAATATTTGGTAGTGGGTAGTCGTCTTTGGAGCTTGCCCTATTCAGATCCCTGTAGTATACACACATATGGACCTTACCGTCTTTCTTTGGCACTGGAACCACATTTGCAACCCATTGGGGATACGATGTCACTGGAAAGAAACCTGTATTGAACTGTTTCATTACCTCAGCCTTTATCTTCTCAAACATATCAGGACGCATGCATCACACCTTTTTTATCGGAGAACAACCCTCTTTAATTGTTAGACGATGAACCTTGATATCAGTATCGAGACCTAGCATGTCTTCATATGACCAAGTGAATACCTCAACATAGTCATGCAACATCTAAACCAATCTGCTCTTGACCTTATTTTCCAGGTTGGCGCCAATCTTGACTTCTTTCTTATCTACCTCAGTACTTAAGTTTATCACTTCGACCAGTTCTTCGTGCGATTGGGTAGCCTTTTCCTCTTGTATCAGGAGTATGGCAAGTTCTCTAGGTATCTCACAATCTTCTTCATCTTTTTCTTCGGCTTGATAGATTGGATTTTCAAAGTCATAGATGGCAATAGCAAATTGTTGTCAATGAGATCCAGAGTGGATGTGGATCTGCAAATGTGTGTATGTGTATGTAAGGTCACATGGCTATTTGAAAATGCGGTAAAGTAAAAAGAAAGACAGGGAATGCAAAATTTGAATGCAAAATCGTCCAATGTTTTCATTGAATGAGCATATGATATATGAAATGACAAACCATTAACAAATGGACCATTATGCCCCGGGCAAGGCACATGGTTTAAAGTCATTGTTTTAAAGGAAATTATATAGACAAACATCTTAAAGTAATAAAAATAGGAAATAGCAATTACTCTTGGCTGAAGGAGATTGAGATGAAGTCTTTGGCCTTCAAGTCGTTAAGTCCACCGTCAGTAATTGGGAATATCCAGTCGTCAAAGCCATCATCATTATCCGTGTCTTCTAGTGCATTGACTTAATTTTTGCTAACACCGAGAGGTGGTCCACCAGCACGAGCACGTCGAACCTCTTTTTGAGCCTTTGAAGTAAAACCCAATCCAAATTTGTCAGATTTGTAGGGGATGTCAGGAAGTTTTCCCCAGATAGTGCAGTCTCCATCTTCTACAACAGCCCGAGCATCCTTTAGAGAGGCTATTTTTTGTGTATCCTTGACAATCTTGGGAGCAGCAGGAGTAGCATTAGCAACAACAATCGTTGGAGGGATTACTTCAAATGCTCGGCACGGGGTTTCAATGGATTCGCCATCCATTTCAACGTATTTGAAAGAATTCAAATGACTGACCATATATTCTTCCTCTCCGCAGACTGTGACTATCTTCCCTTTCACCAGATATTTGATCATTTGATGTAATATAGAGGTAACCGTACCTGCCCCAGGAATCCATGGGCGTCCGAGCAAGTAGGAATATGCCGGGCGGATATCCATCACATAAAAAGTTAAATTGAAAACTTGAGATCCCACCTTGATCAGGAGATCAACCTCTCGATGGACCACCCTTTTTAAACCATTGAAGGCTCTTACCACAATATTGCTGGGTTTTAACACCAACCTATCACAATCCAGTCTATCTAAAGCACCTTTAGGTAGAACATTGAGGGATTACCCAATATCTACTAACACATGCGCCAGAGTGGTTCATTTGCATTCAATAGAGATGTTGAGAGCTTTGTTGTGATTCTTCCCCGTCGGAGTCAAGTCTGCATCAGAAAATCCCAATCCATTATCAGTAGTTAGGCTTGTAACATAATTCTCAAATTGATCAACAATGGTTTCTTATGGAACATGGGCATTCTTCAGGAATTTCAACAAAGTTGGGGCATGTGCGTTAGAGCATAACAACAAGGACAACATGGATATATTTGATGGTGTATGCCCTAGTTGCTCAACTATTTTTTAGTCACTTTTTCAAATGATCTTCAGAATTTCTTCCATCTCTTGTCTTGATGGGTCTTCAATTGTCACATCTTTGGAGGGTGCATCTGTCAGGGCAGGCTCAATAACTTTCTCTTTTCCACGGGTAGTGGCAATTTTCCCAGCAGCAGGAATGCGAACAGGTGTTGTTGTAGTTGTTGGAGGAGAGATCTTCATAGATAAGACCCTTCATATCCTAGAGATCTTACTACTTCCAGCAATGTTTGTAATTTCAGGCTCTTCATTTTCAGTAATCCATGGCTCTTTGTTGACACCATGATAATAAACTTCTGCCCCATAGTTCTAAGGCACAACTTTGTTAGAGGAATAGGGAACTGGCCCCTATGTAGTGATAATCAGGGGAGCAAATCTTGGCTAAACAGGAATCCTTATAGGGATTTTAGAGGTTCTCCTAATAGGAGTATTGGAAGTTGTGATTATGGAAACATCTCGAGGTATACTTTCAAGAAAACTCTTCATGGACAGAGTTTTCTCGAACAGAATTTCATGGCTATCAATCAGGCATTGGATACCTTTCTTCAACCACATATAACCATTAGTTTAGGAAGCACAATGGTAACAGTTTTCAAGGTAGCCAAGAAATAAACCGGCTCTCAGCTGATTCTTCTTAACGATCAATAATGGAGTAGTCAAATCATCAATGGTGGAGACAAATAAGGCATCGTCAATGGCGTTAACATCTTTACCATGACTAGGCATGGGTGCGGTAATCACATTAGGGGTTTGTGGAGGGTCAAACTCAATCACCTTGTTATCAATCAAATCTTGGATCTTTCTCTTTAAGGCCCAACAATCATTGGTATCATGCCCAGAGCTATTAGAATGATAGGCACATTTTGCATTCGGGTTGTATTTTAGAGATAAAGTATTGGGGTTTTGAGGAGGATTCCTCAGTGTTACCAAATATTCCTTCAACAGATGTTGTGAAGCTTGAGATAGTGGCATGTTAAATCTATGTGAATTGCCTCCTCGGGGCATCAGGCCTTTGTTGATTGTTTGATTGTTGTGGTTGTTGAACTGGGGTCGGGTGTGAAATCAATACTGCTCCTACCGACTGATGACAATCATTCTTGATACGACTTCTTTGTCCATAAACAGCATTAGTTTCCTTCCTACCAATGAATGGTTTTTTCATAACATTAGAGGTTGAGGCCATTGGGATCTTTTCGCTTTTGATTCCACTTTCAACTTGCTCTCCATTCAAAATCAACTCAGTAAACCCTGAAGAAGAAATTCCGATCAGCAAATTAAAGAATGGACCAATCAAAGTGCCCATGAACATATCCACTAATTCTCTATCAGTTAAAGGGGGTTGCACCCTTCCAGCCAGATCCCTCCACTTTTGAGCATACTCTTTAAAGCCTTTGTTTGAGCACATAGTCATATTTTGTAATTGCACACGAGTTGGTGCAAGATCAGCATTGTATTAGTATTATTTGTAGAAGGCATGAGCTAGATCCTCCAATGTGTGGATATTAGTCCCCTCAAGTTGATAGGACCACTCCAACTGTCCCAGATAAGCTTTCTTGGAAGAAGTGTACCCATAACTTCCGATTGGCGGTGTCTGGTTGAATCTTGCGAACATAAGACCTCAGGTGCATCTTTGGACAGGAGACCCCATCGTATTTGGCGAAGACAGGAACTTTGAATTTGCGGGGAATGACCATTCCAGGGACCAGACCTAAGTCTCCAAAGTCTAAACCAGGCATTATTTGGATCTCTGTAGCCTTAAGTCGGTCTTCTAGATGTTTGTATTTGTCATCCGCTGGTGGGTGCTGCTCTTCGGAATAGTCTTCGTCCTCAGTAATCTGGTTATTTCCATCCCTAGCTCTGGTTCTCCTAACTTCCTCTTCTTGATTGTCTTCTTCCTCAGAAGAAGCTTCTTCTATTTGATCCAGTCGGGCGGGCCCCTTGAACCTTCTTCCCATGTTGAGGATAATAACCCGTTTCTTGGTCTTCTTTTTGGTGGCAAGGAGTGCCATCAATTCTTGCTGACCTTTGGTTAAGTTGAGGAGAGTCTCTTAGAACTGTACGTGTTGAGTTTGGAGATCTTTGACAGTTTGCTCTAGAGCCATCTTGTACTGAAATAAACAGTAAACAGATGAGGAAACATGTATCGTAAAACCTGCTTATGATATGATGCATGTTATGTGGTGCAATGTTTCCAAGGTCCTTAAGAGATTTAAATTTACTAGCCAAAAAGGAAACAGAAATAACAATTGTATTAATAAATTCAAGATTACAATTTCCCCACGGGCTTACAATGAAAGAGGAAAAAAGGGTGTCAAAAGACAACAAAATGGACTTCTAAAACAAAAGACCCAAGTCTCCCACAGACGCTTCCTCTTTGGTGCAATGTATGCATTCAGGCTTCGCTCCTCATGAAGTTTCCGTGTGAGCTCCAACACTTTCTTCTCGCTTGCATAGAATCGAGCTTCAAAGGTGTCTCATTCTCCATTGAGTTGAATCCAGGATCTCCGCAATTCCTCAAAGTCGGTAGGCAAGTCAGGATGGAGAATGGTATAAGGAATATCTCCCTCGGAACCAGGCTCCATAACTATTGGTAGGATAGTAGGATATGGAATAATGAGATTTTGAGCACGAGCTCACACCTATTTGAGATAAGGCTCAAGAGGGATGGATTTATTATACCCAAAAGTATTGCTATCAACCTTGTTTTCCATGCCCCATGCATGTACAAACCTTCAATGATAACCTTGAACATCGTTCTCGTAGTCGAAAACAATACCTTAAATGAGTGCGTCGTGTGGACCATTGTTGTACCCCAAAATTTGCCCTCCCTTTTTCACAAGAAATCACAACTTCAGGATTGTCCCTGACTTTTCAAGACTGGCTCAAGAATCGGTCAAACAGACTTTTCTTTATCAGTCAATCCAGAATTAGGGTTTCCATTGATTTTGAATTGATCAAACAGACTTTTCTTTGACAACAAGTCCAAAATTAGGGTTTCCATTGATTGGGTTGAGATTGGCTCAGGAATTGATCAAACAGACTTTTCTTTGACGACAAATATGGAATTATGGTTTTCGTTTGTATTTCTCAGAAGAAATTGAATCCACAATAATTCAATTGACTGTTACATTATTTTATGCTTGTTCCAGATTACCGGTTGTTTCTCAAAACCTAAATATCTGAGATAGGAGCTGAGGCTTTGTTTGAAACTATGAGGCATTGGTTTGATCAGTGGAGTGAAAAAATGTATGGAATGCTTGTTTGTTTAAGGCATGGTTAATTGGAGTGCCAGGCGTATTGTGATTAATGCGAGACTGCAAAGTTTGTTGATTATTTATTTCATCTGGATTAAAGTCATTGGGATGCATTTCCAGTTTATTTTAATTCAAGAGATTTAAATAATTAAATAGACAGTACAATGAAAGAATGGAATATTTGACAGTAAAGAATTCTTATTTGACAAAGACTTTTATTTATTTACTTCAAATATTGTTACAAATGTTATTCGAATATTGTAAATTTATAATTTACAGTGTTTACAATAATATTTATTACAATAAATGAAAAGAAAATAAATCTAAAGCCTAAATCTCGGGAAATCTTCTACTTTTACTGCATCCTCCATTATTCAACTGGTACTTACCTGCAAAGGACAGAAGAAAAAAGAAATCAGTGCAGTTAAACTGAAAAAGAATTTTTAAGCAGATAAATAAAAAAAGTTCATCACTAAAGCTTGTTGGCCGGAATCAGATTGTTATTGGGTTCATCATATTTTACTTGTCCTCTTTGCAAATCACAAGAAGATTTCTCTTCTTGGTTCACAAAGAGGAAAGTAAAATTAATTTGCAAGCATACAATTAAATGCAAACATATAAGGCAGCAAGGCAAAGCAAACTGGATTCCCAAACTGCATTAGCCAACTAAGCCAGCATGAGCAAGCATTGACAAACTAACTAATGTCAAACCAAGTTGCAAAGTTGTCCAAGAAAGTACACAAAGCTGTCAAAGAAAGCATAAATGCAGGAAATCTAGAAGAAAGTACAGAATGCAGAGATAAACCAAGATACAAGCAAGAAGGCTTGTCAAACTTATCATCACATTCTGGCCAACAAAGCTTTTCAGAAAAAGAAGATAATAAGCAATTTAAAATGCTTTTATGGAGAGAGAAAGAGAGAACCAGAAAAAAAGTTTTGCAGTTTGGCAGGCTGTACAAAGCAGTGAGAAAGAAAATAAATATAACAGTCTAACAGTTCAGGAGAGGGAGGTACACAAAAACTGCAACTCAATTCAAACTTGCCCATATACTTCAAGTAGCAAAACTGCCTCCAAACACAACCTGCCTCACAAACCATTAAAAACTGCCTCACAAAATAGCAAGCCTTCCTTACAAAATAGCAAACCTGCAGAAGCAAGCCTGCTTCCAAACCCAAAAACTAAAACCTGCATAAAGGCCTCCAACTGAAGCCTGTTACAAAAACACAAAAAAACACCAGAAGCAAGACAGACTGCCTTACCAAAACACCAGAAGCAAGACAGCCTGCCTAAAAAAATTCATCAAACTGCCTCCAAACACAACCTGCCTCACAAACCATTCAAGTCTGCCTTCAAAAAGCAAACTCAGATCTGCAAAACACTAAAACCTATCCAACTACACAACAAACCTGTAAGCATATCCAAACTGCAAAACTTGCCTAAATACAAGCAAGTTCAAAATCTAAACAAGAACAACTCAAGTCTGTTTGCCCAAAATACTCAGGCCAAGCCCAAATTTGCATACACAAACTCAGTCTTGCCTAAACTACAAACACAATTCAAGTTCATCATCACAAAACATCCAAACACCAAATCAACAACAACAAATAGCTTTTTCAAAACATATATTCATCATCAAATCAACAGGGCCCACAAGGAGGAAGAGTTTAGAAGCAAGTGATATCTCATAAAATCATCATCATTGACAAAACAAGCAGAGGAAGAGTGAAAGATCAAAGCAACAAGTTCATCATTAACATTCATCACCAACAAGTTTCAATATCAACATGAAGAACAACAACAAATAGCCTTTTTTTTCAGAATACATATGTTCATCATCAAATAAACAGGGTACCCAAAGAAGTGATAAAAGATTCAGAAACAAATTCATCATCATTAAGCATCAGCAAAAGAGAAGAAGAAGAGAAGATTCAGAAGCAAAATGATATAGGGTTTTTAGAATATACATTCATCATCAAACGTTTAAAAGATACAGAAATACCGGAACCAAAGTAATCGTCACGCTCCTTTTTCCGCCTTGGCCATCTGAGAGCGCCACCAGTCCCACATTCCTCTCCCTCCATCGTCTTACAGAACGAAACGCCAAAGGTATGGTCTATTCTCTCAAACTTTCATTGTAGCTCACACCCAAAGTATCAAAGATTAAACATTTGCAAAATGATAAACATGCAAGAACCAAACTGTAAAAAACCTAAACAAAGATAAAATTCATACCGTCCAAGCATAGCCAACGTAAATCGCCGTAAGGACGAGAGAGATGGGAGGCAACGCTCCGGCGGCTAGGGCGTGGAGGATATCCGTTTGTCCATGGCTGAGAACAAGAGGATGAGAGGAGAAGAAGACGAGAGGAGCGGCGCCGTTAACTCAAAACTAAACCCTAGTTCTGAAAACGTGCGACACAAACCCTAAAATTTTGTCACAATATCCATTCTGGGCCCATGTGGCCCATTCTGCCTAAGCCCAAACACTTTCTAAGCGCCACCCCCCCCCCCCTTTTCTTCATTACTGGTATTTTAATTTTGTTCTTCTTCATTCTTTTGGGCCATAATTCATAGGCCTGTTATCTCTCCTTTTTTTCAAATTTTAAACTAATAGTCAAACTTTTCTTTTTACTAATTAAATTTTCTTTGAACCAATGCTTTCTTTTTTTTTGTTTTGTTAATAATAAAGAGAAATAATAAATTTAAGTTTGTTTTAATATATTTTCTTTAATATTTGTATATTTAATTAAATGCAAAAGAATACTATGTTTAATTAATCTTTTATATAAGTTTCTAATTAACAAAAATACAAAAGAAAATAAAATAATACATAATCTTTTTAGGTTAGAATTTTTATTTGATCATTTGTAAATAAATATATACATCTCATATTTCTTTTGATTTACATCATCTTATACTTTGTTATATTTTTACATTGAGAATGCGACAATTCGATTTGGTTGTAATATATACTTGGACATTACTATTCTGATGAAACTCATCCCCATTTGTAAACATTTGTACCCCCATCCCCGGATACTTATTTGTAATAACTTAGGCTTCAAATTCCTGCAATTTATCGCTTTCCACATACTGTATAGTAATTAGGGTTTGTATGCGAAGATTCAAAATCAATCGCTAGATGACCTAATACAAGATAAATGCATGAAAATCAATACACCATTCACACTTGCACCTCTAGGGTAACCTCGTTTGTTGCCTCAGAAAATACAATCATGTCCCTCGAGTATGAGACACTCTAGCAAATGCCCCTTCAATAAACAAAGATTGTAGTCCCTCGATGACCCTCGATGTCGCCTTCGATAAAATGATCTCGTCCCTTACAAAATTTCTAGAGCGTCTCACAAGTTGCCTTCAATGATTGTATGCGATAACCCGCGTCTGTCCCATTTAACATCCTAACGCAAGGTTGTTCACCAAATGCAATGGTGAAACAACACTGTTAAAAGGGTTTAAAAACATAAGAAAGATCTTTGAGTAAAATAGGGTAGACAACTCTTAGTTACTTGGTCAAAAAACTTGCAAAAACATCCTTGCCATTTTCAAACACACTTCACAACACAACTTCAAAACAATTTCAAAATTAACTTTCAAAACATCGAAATATCTTTTCAAAAAGACACACACCTTTGTATATATTCAAACAAGAATCATTACAAAGGTTGCCTAGACAAGGCATCTTTTTCAAAGCATTTTCAAAAACCACACACGAAGCACCATTTCAAAACAATTAAAAAGCAAAGGCAAGTGATCTAAGCAAGTAATTAAGAGCCCACGGATAACCAAGGATAGAAAGGGTGCTAATACCTTCCCTTTCTATAATCTACTCCCCGAACCCAAGAAAACATCTCAAAGGTCTTTCCTGTGCTTTTTGACCTTTCCTTAGGATAAAATAAAAAGTCGGTGGCGACTCTTGCTAAACCGAAACATTTGTGAACACAAACGTAAAACCTCAAGTCAGTTCTCCCACCGTATCACAGAACTGGCAACTCTGCTGGGGAAGTTTTCTAAAAGTGGGGTTACCTTAGGGTTTTAGATCACCTTTACATGCTTACCTTTATTTTCTTTGATTGCTTTACTTTTTGGGTTCCTTGTTTGGGTTTGTTTTAAATCCTACACCCGGATTTGGGGGCACCTTTTAGGTAAGTAGCAATAAACTGTGAGGGAACTGTGCGGGGTATACCGACATGGTTGAAACAGTAGCTACGTTAGTGTGACATATTTATGGGTACCGGTAGCCTTTGAGTTAATCAAAGAGAATACGGGGCCGCTGAGTGATGTCATGAAGTATTAACGAACTCTTAGAACCTTACTTGACCATCTTGGCCTTTTTAGGGGTAGTGAGATGACTGACTTTGGTGCAGTCCGAAGTTGGTAGATACTCGATACTACACTCATTGAGGATTATTTTCTTAGAATATTTCGGTCACCAGTAAAGTGGTTAAACTGAAACCATGAACACAGAAAATAATCCAGTGATATTGAGTTCCTTAGAACCCGGTTTCTATTTTAGGACAGGTTGAGCCAACTAACTTCAAGAGGGTACTTACCTACAAACCCCATGCAAGCCTAAACCTAAGGACTTGTTTGCTTTGTGTGAATATGATTGTCTGTATATACACTTGCTTACTTTTGCATACATGTACATAACATCATAACATCATACCATAGCATTTTCAATGACCATTTCAAAGATCTCGAGGGTCTTTTGATGCAGGGGCACGTTGAACCAGGCATCTACCAAAGGGCGAGAGGGTTTTCCTATAAACAAACACCATCAAAGATCAAGTACAATAACTTGAATCAGGGGCTATGACCCACTTGACATGGTGAGCTTGATTCTCGTGGAAAGACATCCACCGATACAAAGTTCTCCAATCAAAGATGTGGATCAAAGTTCAACCTCTAACATTCTCTTGTGTTTACCCCGAAAGATCCTTGAAAACATGCACCCACATATCATGCATTGTATCATAACAGGTTTTCCTTTTCAGGTTTCCTTATTCTCCTACTATTTATTTCAGTAGAGATGGCTCTAGAGAGGACTGTCAAAGATATCCAGGATCAAAATGCTCAACTTCAAGAAATGTTCTTGAACCTGTCCCAGGGGCAAGAAGAAGTGAAAGCTCTCCTCACAAGGGGCATGGTCCTAGGGAATTTAGGCAGTGTCAGGAATGATCAGTTGGAAGAACTACAGATTGAGCTGGCAACAATGAAGATCTAGATGATGGGACAACTGGTGGGCCAGATGGCTCTCATTCAAGACTTGGATCAAAGACAAGAAGAGCTCAGGGTTCTCGTCAACAAATTACTTCGAGATAACCAAATGGGGCAAACAACTAGGGTTGAAGATCAAGTCATCATTCAACCTCCTTTGAGACAAGAAGACAAGGGAAAGGCTCCCCAACTTGCTTCAGGGTCACAAGCCCAGCAACAACCTCGCCAGGTCAACGGGGTAATCGGTGTAAGAAGGATACGTCTGGAAGACATTTCTCTGAGACTGACATACCATCATCTCTAATACTGAAACGCTTGTTGGAGGTCAATCTGCTTGCTTTAAAGGATACTATTAGGAAGCCCAATACCTCTACCCCTAGCTATCATCCTGACACATTTTGTGTATACCACTCCCATAGTCCTGGACATGACACCGATGACTGTTGGGCTTTGAAAAACAAGATCCAAGACTTGATTGACGAAGGAGTGCTGGAATTCATGTCGGATGGCGAGATGAAAATCTTCCGCTAAGGGTTCTCCACCTGAATTGACAAAGTTCGAACTAAGAGACTTTTGTTCCATTTGAATTTTCAAGTTGTAATTTCTTTTGTTATTCAAACAATTATCTGTTGATGTCAAACTTTGTTTCATTAATGCATTGCATATGTTTGTCTTGAATTCATCCATTCGTTTTCACTATTCTTGAATTATGCTTCCTACTTTCTTCATGATATTTAACTCTTGATAAAAAAGCTACAAGCCTTTAGAGGGAGGATGATGAAACAATGCCATAATCTCATGCAGTATGCTTTTGAACAGACCTTGCTGACGATATACAGGCATTTCTTTCAGATCCTAAACACTGGATTTATAAGGAAGATAATCCCTAGTCAACCCCCTTCGAGCCAAAGAAGTAGGAGTTTTCTGTTTTAAACACGGATCGAAACCTTTGATTTAAACCTGGGGCATGATAGTCTCTCAGTTAATTCAAGAGATGCGCATTGAAGTCGCAAAGTCTCAGTTCATAATACAACGGATGACATCAAAAGCATTCCTTTGGAATCAAAAGACAGTGATGGTTCCTTATCTCATGGGCAATCATTATATCTCAAAAGAGAAAATCCCGCTGAGCCAAAACCTACAAAGGAGGCTTAAGAAAGCTGGGGCATCCCGCTGACTGTAATCTCGAAAACCAGAACAGTCAGGCAAAAGTTAGGGATATTAAATCAAAAAAAAAAAGAGGTCATTATAAATCCTCAACAACATGAAAAATGTTGCAAATGATGACTGCCTTTCCAATAAATTCAACAGGTGTGAACCATCACCCAAAACGTCGTTCTAAACTCGTATAGAGTTCGACGCATTAACTGAGTTTAGGATTGAAGAGCGTCACGAAGAGCGGGTGGGTACAAATATACTTTGAGCCTTTATCCTTTGTTTCTTAAACCGCGAACCGAGCCACGTTACAACCCTTTAAAAGTCCTAATTGAAGCATGGGTTAGTTCGAAAGCATACTGTTACAAAAGGTATCTTGACTCCTATAAGGCTTTGCTCTAAATCTTGTGTTGAATTTGTCTTATAAAAAGTTTTCTGCTAAAAAACGCATTTTTCAAAACTTCAAGACAAGCATAAACTTTGCATTATTTGAATATCGTTGTTTGCACATATTTATTTGTTTGACAGCGAAGAAATCCACAACAGTGAATGTTCGGAGGAACGAAAGCTCTCTCAGTAAGTAAAATCACTTCAAGTGGGATGACACTTGTGATACGGTGGGAGAACTGACTTGGGTTTTTGCATTTGTGTTCGCAAATGTTTCGGTTTAGCAAGAGTCGCCACCGACTTTTTATTTTATCCTAAGGAAAGGTCAAAAAGCACAGGAAAGACCTTTGAGATGTTTTCTTGGGTTCGGGGAGTAGATTATAGAAAGGGAAGGTATTATCACCCTTTCTATCCATGGTTATCCATGGGCTCTTAGTTACTTGCTTAGATCACTTGCTTTGATTTTCAATTGTTTGAAATGGTGCTTTTAAAATGTTTGAAATGGTGCTTTGTGTGTGATTTTTTAAGATGTTTTGAAAAGAGGCCATCATTGTGGCAACCTTTGTAATGATTCTTGTTTGAATGTATACAAAGGTGTTTTTGTCTTTCAAAAGGTTTTCAATGTTTGAAAGTAGGGTTTTGAAATTGTGTTGTGAAGTGTGTTTTGAAAAGTAGCAAGGAGGTTTTTGCAAGTTTGATCAAGTAACTAAGAGTTATCTACCCTATTTTACTCAAAGATCTTTCTTATGTTTTTAACCCTTTTAACAGTATTGTTTCACCATTATATTTGGTGAACAACCTTGTGTTAGGATGTTAAACGGGACAGGCGCGGGTCATCGTATAGACCATGATGGCAATAGTGTCAAGTATCTTTGGCAATTTTCTTGAGGGACTTGATCATTTTTTTTAGGCAACTCAGATAGCGTCATCGAGGGACTATGATCTTTTTGTTTGTTTTTGTTTTGCCAAAGTACTCAACATGCAACCATGGCCCATTTTTGAAGGCAACAAGTGGATGAAACCCTAGGGGTGCAAGTGTGTATTGTGTTTGTTTTTTTTTTCATGCATGTTTATCTTTGAATTAGGTCAAGCTAGTTGTTGATTTTATTTTGCATACAAACCCTAGGTCTAGGCATGGTATAATTGAAAGCTTTTAAATGTGCGAGAATTTAAATGCTACACTATTACAACATGATATAGGGAGGGGGGATACAAATTTGAATTGGGGATATTTGACGAGGAAATAAATTCTAAGTTATTACAACCATATCGAATGTACAAGTCAATATTTAACATTTAAATAATCACAATTAAATAAATATCAAATAAAAATGTATTATGCAAAAAAATTGTTTATGTATGTGAAAAGGGTATTTTTTAATGTGAAATATAAACAAATAAAAAAAAGTCAAATTTTAATTATTTTGGTTATTTAGGGCAAAACCCTAATTTTTTTTAAATAAATAGTAATATTTATCAATTATATACAATATATATTAATTTATGCAAAAATAAAAGTATATTGTAAAAAAAAAGTATTTTTAGTGTCAAATATTAATAAAATAAAGATGTATTATTTTTGTATTTTTTTTTGTCTTAATCATCTAATAATAAAGTATATAAATATATATATATATATATATATATATATATATATATATATATATATATATATATATATATATATATATATATATATATATATATATATATATATATATATATATATATATATATATATATATATATATATATATATATATATATATATATATATATATATATATATATATATATATATATATATATATATATATATATATATATTTATTAAACATATTAAATATACAAAGATAAAAATTAATTATTTACAAAAATGGATTTTTTCAAGAAAATGTTTTCAAATATAAATAAAAATAATAAATGAAAAATAAGTATATTTTTTATATTATTTTTTTAGAGTTTTAATAAAAGAAACTAGATTATTTACATATATATATGTTTAATAAAATGAAATAAATATCAAATAAATATGAAAAAATATGGAAAATTATTTTTTGGCATTTTTTATATTTGAACAAAAAAATATAAAGTCAGAATGAAAATAAAAATGTCACAAAATGATAAATATTAAATAAATGGGCCAGGGGGTATAAACTGAAATATGGGGGTGATAGAAGAAAGCCTGTACAGGCCAAGCCCAAGCCAGCTTCTTCTTCAACCTCTGAACAAAAAATATGCGCGCGCCTGGTTAAAAAGTTATCTCCTGATTCTTTAATCTTTTGACAAAACTTAAAACATGAAACTTGTAGAGCATCAAATAACGAATTCAACCATATAAAAAACTTGGATTAACTCTCAAAGACCAGAGAGAATTTCTCTGGCCCTAAAATCTGACCTAACTTATTTCACATGTTCATGGGTGAAATTCTCTCAGCACGATTAATGTAAATGAAAACTAAGCATATGTATGGCTTCAGGGCTATGAGTACAACATATTTCATTCACAAACCTAAGCCTAACCATTCCTAAATAGAGAGATAGAAGTCCATGAAATACCTGTTTCAGTTTGAATCGAGTAGGGCAATGCAGCAACCTTCAATGGTGTTTGAGCTTCTGTTGAGCTTGCCTGTGGTCCAAGGAAGCTTCTCCAATGCTTGGCTTGCTTTGAAACAAACTGAATCGTGCTGTAGAACTCCACCTGTAAAGCTTTGAAATGAAAATGGCAAAGTGTGTTAGAGGTGTTACAGCTTGCAATGGAGGTCTGGGATAGTTCAGGTGGATGGAATGGAAGGTGTTTGAAGCCCTTTTGGATAAAACGCACGATAGGAATTGGTTATGGCTTGAAGTTTTCAAAACTTGCCCTGTTTTGCAGCAAAACAGGGATTATGAGTATTAGGAGGTATGAGGGATGAATGAGTCGTGCTTCAGGCTTGTTTTGATGTATGGAAACTGTATGCAAAGTTTGTTTTAGCTTTTGTTTTCAGATATGAGAGTTGGTCTTTGCTTTGCAAGTTTTCTTCTACTTGAAGCAAGAAAGTGGCAATGATGTTATAGACCTGTACCAGCCTTCCTATCATGCTGCAACTTTGGTTCTTGGTAACTAGAATTAGTGGACTTGATCTTTCCTCCAAGATCTGGCCCCATGTCTCAAAGATTTAGCTTTTGACATAAAGTGACATTAGGCAAAAATGGCAATTTGCCTTTTTCTACTTAAGGCTTAAACTTGCATGTAATGTCCATATGAACAAGATAACACCTTAACACAATGGTTAGGAATTAAATTATGGAGTGTAAGTTGGTTTTGAGGCCTGCAAGCTAGCATCACACAAGCTGATTTGAAAATGCAAGTTTGTATGAACATGCCTTGGCCATGGACAAAAGTGAGTTTTTGTCAACTTTGTGAATTCGATTCTCTCTGACCACAAGGGTGTTTGAGGAGTTCTTGGATAATTTGGAAAGCTTGGAACATGTAATACAATCCATCTTTGTAATGCAACTTGAAACTCCAAGTGGAACTATGTAAAAAATGGCCAAGAAAGTGGGTCAAAATCCTGCCTAGATTAGGGCAAATTTTCTCTAAGTTAAAAGTTTTAGGTACCCTTGTTCCAAAAATCATAACTTGAGATACAAGCTTCCTTTGAGAAAACTTTGTGAATAAAATTTGTATACTTTGTGATGGAATACAAATTTCATGTTGAAAGTTTTGTTTGAATCCATTTGTATCTTGGTGAAAAATGGGACAAAGTTAGGAAAAAAATAAGAAAATTTCATAACTTGGAAAATTTCGAAGTTATGAAATTTTTCCATTTCAAACCCTAATTTGCATTTTTTGGTTTCTTGATGGACAAGTTTCATAATTTGACATGTCTTGATGAAAAATAAATCTTGGCACTTGATTTTGACCAAAAAGTCAAAGTTTGACTTTTCAGTATACAGTCAAATTTTGATCAGTTGGCTGAAAAATTCATCTGTCAATCCTATGCATTTGAGATCTTTTGAACTTGTTGAATGGGTCAAGACAATGTCATTGAGTCCTTGTGTCCATATGTGAGCTTGGTTTGCCATTGGTTAGGTCAAACAGTCAAAAATTGCCTTTGTGCAATCAAAACCCTAAAAATGACCATTTTGCCCTTTTGGTGATCTGATCAAATTTCTTGTGGAATTGTGATCCAAACTTGATCAAATGGTTCATATGAGTTCATAATGTTGATGTGGGTCAAATTTCATGAGGTTTGACTGTCAATTGGCCACAGTTGACTTTTTCCCCAATACAGATGATTTCTAGGTCAACTGTCCAGTTGACTGGGCAAAGATTTGAATCAAGGCTTGAAACTTGGTATGGGAAAACTTGTGAACCCAACATGAAGTATCAAAGTAACTCTGGGCATTGTAGGTCAAAACATCACTGTGCAAACTCAAACCCTAATTTAGGTCAACAGTGCAAGGAGGTGTCTTGAGCAGAGCAAACCCTAGCTGGATCTTGAATTCCAAGAGTCTTGTGATGAGAAATGTTGATGAAATGAGAGGGAAAATTTTGGGGTACAAAAACACTCCCATGGAAAAAATCTCCCATCAACAAAAAGGACTTGGTATGGTATTGTCCAGTAAACCTAGGGCAGTCCAGTCAAGATTTCAACAAATCTTTCAAAGTTCAGTAAACCTGGGGCAATCCAGTCAAGATTTCAAGAAATCTCTCAATTGCAGGATAACCTGGTGCAAGTATCCCTCACCATCACTTGGGGCATTTAAACGTAAATCTCAACAAAGGGTTACGTGCAGTCCAAGTTTCCTGGCAATACCACAAACATCTGATACTAGGGGCAGTAATGAAGCCTCTCTGAAATCTTTCTGAAAAGAAATTCAAGCGTCCTCGAGAAGGTTATCACCTCTCTAGCAGACCAGCAGTCATGGGTTTATTTACCCAACATTTGTCAAGGATTTATTCTCCAAAACAAATTACATTTCAAGTTGAACGGCCGTTAAAAATTTCCTTCACCACTGTTGGAAGTTACAATCATCAAAAGATTCCTTCATCACCTGTTGGAAGTTACAGCCACCAAAATAACGGACAGCTGAAGCTCCTAAAAATCTGTTTCTCTCAAGAATGAAGACTCTAATCCTTGAAACCTCAGAAGATTGGTATACTCCCAACTTCCTGACCCTTAACAGAATGAAGACTTTCATCCTTGAAACCTCAGAAGATTGGTATACTCCCAACTTCCTGACCCTTAACAGAATGAAGATTCTCATCCTTGAAACCTCAAAAGATTGGTATACTCCCAACCTCCTGACCCTTAACAGAATGAAGATTCTCATCCTTAAAACCTCAAGAGAATGGAATACAACCCAAACTCCCAACCTCCTGACCCTTAACAGAATGAAGATTCTCATCCTTGAAACCTCAAGAGATTGGTATACTCCCAACTTCCTGACCCTTAACAGAATGAAGATTCTCATCCTTGAAACCTCGGAAGATTGGTATACTCCCAACTTCCTGACCCTTAACAGAATGAAGATTCTCATCCTTGAAACCTCAGAAGATTGGTATACTCCCAAACTCCTGATACCGTTAACAGAATGAAGATTCTCATCCTTGAAACCTCAGAAGATTGGTATACTCCCAACCTTCTGACCCGAGACCTGAATGAAGATTCTCATTTTGACCTCCCCAGTAGATTGGCATACACCCAACCTCCTGATATTCCCGACAGAATGAAGATTCTCATTTCTCAAAGTGGTATAACATCTGAATTTCTGGTATTCCCGACAGAGTGAAGATTCTCATTCTTAAAGTGGCATACAATCTAAACCTGAACTTCTTCCAGACAGGAATAAGCTTTTTCAGAATCCTAAGTTTTACTCTCCAACAGGATAACTACTTTTCAACAGTATGGCTATTCCCCCACAGAATTCTTATTCCCCAAGCAGAATGAAGACTCTCATTCTCAATTCCTCAGAGAGTATTCAGATATTCCCCAGTGAAGATCTCCTCAAAACAGGAATCCCCGGTAGATTGGCATACAACCCAAACTCCTGATTCCCCAACAGTGGTCCCAGGATTTCTCATTTTCAACTATCAAAGGATTTTCAATCCCCAGCAGCAGTCTAGGATTTACTTTCCCCGGCAACAGTCAAAGATTTCATTATCTAGGATTTATCTTCCTTAGCAAGACAGCTACTCAGCTTACATACACATCCATTACATGCATATATCATAAACATTGATGAAGTACAGTTCATTGCATCATACATATCATACAACATGACTTTATGTTTCAGCTAACATTTTACCCTTTTCAGGATAAGATTAAAAGGCTATCATCAAATACAGAACAAATATACCCCAGACACGGCGGTCATTCTACTACTCATACAGACCCCAACTTATGAGAACAGTTTATGGATTCTTCAAACACGGATGTTAATTTGTCGCTTGTTCAGATTTTGAAAACAGTTTACGGATGCTTCCCAACATGGATGTCAATCTATTGCTTATTCAGACCCCCAGCTCAGAGACGTTCCAAACATAAACACCTTTCTGATACTCACCCACTCACCTACAACGTACAATTCAGCGAACATTCTTGGATGGCATCTTTAAGCCCATCTCCGACAAGATCCTGTCACGTCTCTAAATGGTATCTTGAAGCCCATTCCCTCAACTACGCTTTGACGAGTGCAAATTTTTTGGGCACTCTAGTGTCCAATCATCTTTTACCTTCGAGTCACGAAAGGCAAACTCGCCAATCTAACTCTTCAGGTTCAAGAAGATTGAACAGGGGAAACTGTTGTACCCCAAAATTTTCCCTCCCTTTTTCACAAGAAATCACAACTTCAGGATTGTCCCTGACTTTTCAAGACTGGCTCAAGAATCGGTCAAACAGACTTTTCTTTATCAGTCAATCCAGAATTAGGGTTTCCATTGATTTTGAATTGATCAAACAGACTTTTCTTTGACAACAAGTCCAGAATTAGGGTTTCCATTGATTGGGTTGAGATTGGCTCAGGAATTGATCAAACAGACTTTTCTTTGACGACAAATCTGGAATTAGGGTTTTCGCTCGTATTTCTCAGAAGAAATTGAATCCACAATAATTCAATTGACTGTTACATTATTTTACGCTTGTTCCATATTACCGGTTGTTTCTCAAAACCTAAATATATGAGACAGGAGTTGAGGCTTTGTTTGAAACTATGAGGCATTGGTTTGATCAGTGGAGTGAAAAAATGTATGGAATGCGTGTTTGTTTAAGGCATGGTTAATTGGAGTGCCAGGCGTATTGTGATTAATGCGAGACTGCGAGACTGCAAAGTTTGTTGATTATTTATTTCATCTGGATTAAAGTCATTGGGATACATTTCCAGTTTATTTTAATTCAAGAGATTTAAATAATTAAATAGACAGTACAAGGAAAGAATGGAATATTTGACAGTAAAGAATTCTTATTTGACAAAGACTTTTATTTATTTACTTCAAATATTGTTACAAATGTTATTCGAATATTGTAAATTTATAATTTACAGTGTTTACAATAATATTTATTACAATAAATGAAAAGAAAATAAATCTAAAGCCTAAATCTCGTGAAATCTTCTACTTTTACTGCATCCTCCATTATTCAACTGGTACTTACCTGCAAAGGACAGAAGAAAAAATAAATCAGTGCAGTTAAACTGAAAAAGCATTTTTAAGCAGATAAATAAAAAAAAAGGTCATCATTAAAGCTTGTTGGCCGGAATCAGATTGTTATTGGGTTCATCATATTTTACTTGTCCTCTTTGCAAATCACAAGAAGATTTCTCTTCTTGGTTCACAAAGAGGAAAGTAAAATTAATTTGCAAGCATACAATTAAATGCAAACATATAAGGCAGCAAGGCAAAGCAAACCGGATTCCCAAACTGCATTAGCCAACTAAGCCAGCATGAGCAAGCATTGACAAACTAACTAATGTCAAACCAAGTTGCAAAGTTGTCCAAGAAAGTACATAAAGCTGTCAAAGAAAGCATAAATGCAGGAAATCTGGAAGAAAGTACATAATGCAGAGATAAACCAAGATACAAGCAAGAAGGCTTGTCAAACTTATCATCACATTCTGGCCAACAAAGCTTTTCAGAAAAAGAAGATAATAAGCAATTTAAAATGCTTTTATGGAGAGAGAAAGAGAGAACCAGAAAAAAGTTTAGCAGTTTGGCAGGCTGTACAAAGCAGTGAGAAAGAAAATAAATATAACAGTCTAACAGTTCAGGAGAGGGAGGTACACAAAAACTGCAACTCTATTCAAAATTGTCCATATACTGCAAGTAGCAAAAATGCCTCCAAACACAACCTGCCTCACAAACCATTAAAAACTGCCTCACAAATTAGCAAGCCTACCTTACAAAATAGCAAACCTGCAGAAGCAAGCCTGCTTCCAAACCCAAAAACTAAAACCTGCACAAGCCTGCATAAAGGCCTCCAACTGAAGCCTGTTACAAAAACACAAAAAAACACCAGAAGCAAGACAACCTGCCTTACCAAAACAACAGAAGCAAGACAGCCTGCCTAAAAAAAATTCATCAAACTGCCTCCAAACACAACCTGCCTCACAAACCATTCAAGCTTGCCTTCAACAAGCAAACTCAGATCTGCAAAACACTAAAACCTGTCCAACTACACAACAAACCTGTAAGCATATCCAAACTGCAAAACTTGCCTAAATAAAAGCAAGTTCAAAATCCAAACTAGAATAACTCAAGTCTGTTTGCCCAAAATACTCAGGCCAAGCCCAAATTTGCATACACAAACTCAGTCTTACCTAAACTACAAACACAGTTCAAGTTCATCATCACAAAACATCCAAACAACAAATCAACAACAACAAATAGCTTTTTCAGAACACATATATTCATCATCAAATCAATAGGGCCCACAAGGAGGAAGAGTTTAGAAGCAAGCGATATCTCAGAAAAATCATCATCATTGACAAAATAAGCAGAGGAAGAGTGAAAGATCAAAGTAAAAAGTTCATCATTAACATTCACCACCAACAAGTTTCAATATCAACATGAAGAACAACAACAAATAGCCTCTTTTTTTCAGAATACATATGTTCATCATCAAATAAATAGGGTACCCAAAGAAGCGATAAAAGATTCAGAAACAAATTCATCATCATTAAGCATCAGCAAAAGAGAAGAAGAAGAGAAGATTCAGAAGCAAAATGATATAGGGTTTTCAGAATATACATTCATCATCAAACGTTTAAAAGATACAGAAATACCGGAACCAAAGTAATCGTCACGATCCTCTTTCCGCCTTGGCCACCTGAGAGCGCCACCAGTCCCACATTCCTCTCCCTCCATCGTCTTACAGAACGAAACGCCAAAGGTATGGGCTATTCTCTCAAACTTTTGTTGTAGCTCACACCCAAAGTATCAAAGATTAAATATTTGCTAAATGATAAACATGCAAGAACCAAACTGTAAAAAACCTAAACAAAGATAAAATTCATACCGTCCAAGCATAGCCAACGTAAATTGCCGTAAGGAAGAGAGAGATGGGAGGCAACGCTCCGGCGGCTAGGGAGTGGAGGATATCCGTTTTTCCATGGCTGAGAACGAGAGGATGAGAGGAGGAGAAGACGAGAGGAGCGGCGCCGTTAACTCAAAACCAAACCCTAGTTCTAAGAACGTGCAACACAAACCCTAAAATTTTGTCACAATATCCATTTTGGGCCCATGTGCCCCATTCTGCCTAAGCCCAAACACTTTCTAAGCACCACACACCCCTTTTTCTTCATTACTGGTATTTTAATTTTGTTCTTCTTCATTCTTTTGGGCCATAATTCATAGGCCCATTATCTCTCCTTTTTTTCAAATTTTAAACTAATAGTCAAACTTTTCTTTTTACTAATTAAATTTTCTTTGAACCAATGCTTTCTTTTTTTTTGTTTTGTTAATAATAAAGAGAAATAATAAATTTAAGTTTGTTTTAATATATTTTCTTTAATATTTGTATATTTAATTAAATGCAAAAGAATACTATGTTTAATTAATCTTTTATATAAGTTTCTAATTAACAAAAATACAAAAGAAAATAAAATAATACATAATCTTTTTAGGTTAGAATTTTCAGTTGATCATTTGTAAATAAATATACACATCTCATATTTCTTTTGATTTTCATCATCTTATACTTTGTTATATTTTTACATTGAGAATGCGACAATTCGATTTGGTTGTAATATATACTTGGACATTACTATTCTGATGAAACTCATCCCCATTTGTAAACATTTGTACCCCCATCCCCGAATACTTATTTGTAATAACTTAGGCTTCAAATTCCTGCAATTTATCGCTTTCCACATACTGTATAGTAATTAGGGTTTGTATGCGAAGATTCAAAATCAATCGCTAGATGACCTAATACAAGATAAATGCATGAAAATCAATACACCATTCACACTTGCACCTCTAGGGTAACCTCGTTTGTTGCCTCAGAAAATACAATCATGTCCCTCGAGTATGAGACACCCTAGAAAATTCCCCTTCAATAAATAAAGATCGTAGTCCCTCGATGACCCTCGATATCGCCTTCGATAAAATGATCTCGTCCCTTACAAAATTGCTAGAGCGTCTCACAAGTTGCCTTCAATGATTGTATGCGATAACCCGCGCCTGTCCCGTTTAACATCCTAACGCAAGGTTGTTCACCAAATGCAATGGTGAAACAACACTGTTAAAAGGGTTAAAAAACATAAGAAAGATCTTTGAGTAAAATATGGTAGACAACTCTTAGTTACTTGGTCAAAAAACTTGCAAAAACATCCATGCCATTTTCAAACACACTTCACAACACAACTTCAAAACAATTTCAAAACAACTTTCAAAACATTGAAATATCTTTTCAAAAATACACACACCTTTGTATATATTCAAACAAGAATCATTACAAAGGTTGCCTAGACAAGGCATCTTTTTCAAAGCATTTTCAAAAACCACACACGAAGCACCATTTCAAAACAATTGAAAAGCAAAGGCAAGTGATCTAAGCAAGTAATTAAGAGCCCATGGATAACCATGGATAGAAAGGGTACTAATACCTTCCCTTTCTATAATCTACTCCCCGAACCCAAGAAAACATCTCAAAGGTCTTTCCTGTGCTTTTTGACCTTTCCTTAGGATAAAATAAAAAGTCGGTGGCGACTCTTGCTAAACTGAAACATTTGTGAACACAAACGCAAAACCTCAAGTCAGTTCTCCCACCGTATCACAACCATCTCTTCGAGCATAGCCAAATTGTCATAGAGCCAGTGAAGGGTTATAAGTAATGCCTCCCCTAATGCCTAAGAGCGGAACATTAGGGAACTGCCCATAACGGTCAATGATAGTAATATCCTCTTGAGATCGAGAGCACCAACAAATATCTGAATGATAGAGCAACATCAACCTTTGAGACCACGTCAAGCCTTGCTCATTCTTCAATACTGATCAGGGAAGGTGTGAAATAAACAACCTAGATAGCAATGGCATGCAACACATAAGATCCCTTCTCTTGCTCATGGTACGAGTGTGAAGAGTATGCAAAATGTCTCCAAGCAATGTAGGTACAGGGTTACAAGTAAGGAAAACTTTGACAGCATTCACATCTATGAGTTGGTCAGGGTTAGGAAAAAGAACCAACCCATAGATTAGAAGAGCCAAGATCTCCTCAAAAGTTGTAAATCCATAGCATCCCAAAATAGTCGGGCCTTCTCCATCAGGAATTTAGCCAAAAAGCCTTTGACCCCACTTCTTGTCTCCCAATTTGCTATAATGTCAAAACTCTTCAAATGTAAGGCCTTGGCAATAACTTCAGGTCTTGGATTTTCCTCTAAACCGGTGAATGGTATTTGATCAAGGACTGGTACTCCCAATAGTTGAGAGAATTCTTTCATTGTAGGCACTAATTAATAATCGGGAAAGGTGAAACAATGATGTACAAGGTCAAAGAACTGAAAGAGTACCCTTATCATGTCTTCTTCAAAGCTTGAGGTAACCAAATTGAGAAGTCGGCCATATCTTTGGGTGAACGGAGAATTTTAAGAAACCCTTGATGCTAACTATTTGAGTTGACGAGGAACCCTTAAGAAGTTGATTCGGATGGTATTTCTGTGAGTGGAAGCCATATCCTGTAAAACAGAACAAAGATAAATCCCTAGGTCCTTGAAATGGTTAGTGAAAATGCTATGGCATGATTTCATGATGTTTATAAATAAATAATCACACACAAATAAAGCACACAAGGCCTTAGGTTTAGGCTTGCATGGGGTTTATAGGTAAGTACCATCTTGAAGTTTAGTTGGTTCAACATGTCCTAAAAAAAGTAATCGGGTTCTAAAGAATCTCAATATCACTGATCTTTCTTCATTGGGCATTGTTTTAGCTCAAGCATCCAAACTGCGGAAAAAAATCCCAAAAGTCTGATCTCAACGAGTGTAGTATCGAGTATCAATCAACTTTAGTCTTGCACCAAAGTCAACTATCTCACTACTTTATAATGTCCAAATTGTTCAACTAAGGTTCAACGGTCAGTTAGTGCTTCATGACACCACACAGCAGCCTTGTATTCTCCTTGAGTGGACTCAAGGGACACCGGTACCAACAAATGTGTCACAATAATGTAGCCATTGATTCAACAATGTCGATATTATGTTTCATAGTCTCCACGATCTATTACTACTTACCTAATATGCCCTAGATCCAGGTATAAGATCTATACAAGAAATAAAACCCAAGCATAACCCACAAATGTAAAGCAAACAAGGTAAACAAATAAAGAATTTTTAAATGTGATCTAACTCTTAAGGTAACCCTACTTTTAGTTTATCCCTAGCAAAGTTTCCAGTTCTATGATACGGTGGGAGAACTGACTTGGGTGTTTTGCGTTTTATCGCAAATGTTGCGGATAGCAAGAGTCGCCACCGAATTTTCTTTTATCAAATAACGGAAAGGGTGAAAAGAACAGGAAAGACATTTTGAGAATTTTTCTTGAGTTCAGAGGGTAGGTTATGATAATGGAAGGTGTTAGCACCCTTTTCATCCGTAGTTATCTACGGGCTCTTAATTGCAAGCTCACTTTGAAATGCTTTGTATATGTGTAAGTTTGAAATATTTTGAAAACGCCTTCATATGGCAAACTTTGCAATGATTATCGCATCGTTGAGAATGTATATAAAGTGTTGGTTTTGAAAATATATGTTGAATGGAAAGGTGTTTTGAAGATGCCAATGTAAGGCGGTTTTGTAATGATTCTCGTATCGTTAAGAATGTATACAAAATGTTTGGTTTGAAAAGTATTTTGAAAGTGTGAGAAGTGGAATTGTTTTGTTTGCGAGCAAGCAATTACGAGCAATATACCTACTCAAAAAGTCTTTGTTCTTTTACTCCTCCTTTAGATAGTAGTTTTTTACCATTGATTGGTAGAGAGCCATATCATTGGGTGTGAGGGACAGGCGAGGGTCATTGCACAGTCATAGAAGGCAACTTGTAAGACGTTTTAGCAATTGACATAAGGGACTAAGATCATTTACCGAAGACAACGTTGAAGGCTCATCGAGGGACTATGATCTTTTAATCGAGGGTCTTTTGCTAAAACATCTCACATTCGAAGGACATGACGGTTTATATCTAAGGTAACAAGTGTGGGTTACCCTAGAGGTGCAAGTGTGCAAAGTGTTTTGTTTTCCTGTATATTATCTTTGAATTAGGGTTTTCTATGGTTTGATTTTAGTCTTGTCATGCAAAACCTAATTACTAAGAACAATAAGGAAAGCGATAAATTGAGAAAATTGAATGTCCTATGCTATCACAACGCTTTGGGAATGGGGGTACAATTTGGTGAATAGGGGAAGAAAGCAATAAGGCCCTAATTACTATTACAAACCATTGAATATGAATTACAACAATAATACACAAAATGTAAAGAAAGAAATTTATTTTTTAGGGTTTTTGATGGGGAAAAAGGTTTTAGTAATTAACCTAATTAAACTAATTAATTTTATTTACAAAAAAGAAGTTAATTAATTATTTAATCAAAACCTAAAAATCTAGGTCAATTGAATTTAAGAAGAAAACAAAACCTAAGTCTAAGTAATTTGTTTAGAAAATAATTTGAATGTTAGTATTAATTTGAAAAATATTTTACAATGTAAAAGAAAAAAAATAGAATTTAATTTAATAAAAATAAAATAAAATACTTAAGTTGAATTATTTAATGTTTTTGTGTTTTTTAGTTTTAATAAAATAAATAGATAAATAAACAAATTATGAAAATATAAAATAAATGGACTGGGTGTTTATAAGTAAAAAGGGTGATAGAAAGTAGTAAACAGGGGTTAGGCCCAAAAGTGAATTTGTTTGGAATTAGAAAATAAATAAATAAAAGTTATATGGGGCTGCGTGTGTGTGAGAAAAAGGGTGGTGAGAGTTCGAAAAAACAATTTCGGCCAAGAATAGAGTCCATCGCCTGTTTTGGATCATGTGTGGTTGACTTTCTGAGGTATACCATGCACTTGTTTTGGGGTGTGTTAGATGAGATGCTTGATTGATCTAATGGTGAAGGAATGAGGGTGTATAGCGCGCGTGTTGAGCTTGTATACACTGAATCTGCAAGGAAATAATAAGAAAAAACCAAAAGGGTACCACTGGGGCTCGAACCCATGTCCCTACACATTAATGCCTTGCGCGCGCTTCCTCTTCCACTGGGGTGGCTGTTTTATTCGTGTATAAAACAACAATTATTAAATATAAAATAAAATTGTTTCTAAAAATTTGAACTTCATCTTCAACCTTGTGCGTGCAGCGATGGATAACTCCATGGCCAAAACTGTAACTTCTCCATTTCTAAACCATTTTCAAAATTATAAACATGAAAGTTGTTCCATTTTTCACCACGAATTCAACCATATAAATAACTAAAGCTATAAATCGAATATGAATATTAATTTCTATTGGTACCAAATAAAGCCTAATTTTTTCAAAAAGTTTGAACTCAAAATTCGCATCACTCAAGCAACATAAATGAAAATTAAAGGCATGGTTAGCTTCAGGGCTATGATGTCTACATTTTTTATTCACAAAGTCACCACTAATGATGCTTGTAGAGAGAGTTCAAAGTTTAGAAAACTTACCTCAAAACTAGAAATTGTGTTTGAATTTTGAGCACTCCTGGAGGTGTTGTAATGATCTGAATAACTTCACTGGACTCCTATGAAGCTATTGAAATGCTTACTTTGGATTGAGAGTGGCTAAATCTTCCTATAGAAGTAAATGTGCAGAGTTGAGTTTTGAAAATGGTGGATGGTGGTGGAGGTGTTACAGAAGTGGTTCAAGTGTTTGGATCACTTCTATATGGTGTAAGGATGATGTTTGAATGATTGAAATGTAAAACGCACGAGTGATTTGAGTATTTGGAATTCAAAGTCAGAAATGGAAAGTTATGGAGTATTTGGTGCAATTTATGATTTCAGGGAGTTTGAGAGAGCTTCAAGGCTTGTGAATTTGGGTCTAGCTTGCAAAATAGTGTCTCTATTTATAGGGAAAGGTTGGAGAAGCTCAAGTTGATCAAAATTCAAAATCACATGTTAAGCTCAACATGTGATTTTCTTGAAAAATCAAGTTTCAATGCCTTGTACCTTTGATCATAGAGTGTTTAAACACGTTAATCACATTGCTTCTGACCTTGTAGATGGAGTGTGATCATAGGGAATAAGTTAGAGTCTCAAGAATTGACTTTATGCATAAAGCTTGCTTTTCAAGAATGGCAATGTTAACTTTCTCCCCAAAATGGAAAATTGATTTGGACAATGCTTAAACCACTTGGATCATAGCTCAAACGTTTGTGTAATACATTAATTATGGGTAGATACACAAGTTAGAATGCCTACAAAGAAATATTATGCAGCATAGCATTGAGATTGAATTATGTGTTCATCAAGAAAATGACTTGTAATTCAAGGATGGATGCCCAACTTCATCTCTTCGAATCTCCTAGCTCAAAAATGATCTCTTCAAGTTCTTTGACATTTTGGAAAGCTTGAAAAATTTTCTAAAACTTTCATGTTGACCACTTTGGCTAAATCATCTTGGAACTAGGTGAAAAGTGGTCAAGAAGTTTTCACTAAGTGTTTTATGAAAAATGTCATGACTTTATGAGCTTATATCTTCAAATCTAAGCATTTTTTGGACATCAACCCTTAGGGACTAAGTTTTAGAATTCATCAAGATCTACATCTTTCATGTTGAAAGTTTTCCTTGAATCATCTTGCACTTTGGTGAAAAATTGTCATGAAGTATTGAAATTATCAAGGTTAAAAACACTTAGAATTTTTGAGTCTTTGAAATCTTGAATTTTTTGTTGACTTTCTTGATTCTTGATGATCAAGCTTGATATTTTTGAATGTATTGATGAATTTTGACCTTTGAAATTTAATGTTGACCAAAAAGTCAAAGTTTGACTTTTTGTGTATCAGTTGACTTTTCATTAGTTGATCAAATTACAACTATCAATCCATTGATCTTGAGAAATTATTTGAGCCATGAAATTAGGTAATTTGTTGGGTTTGAGTCCTTTAGATCATGATTCAATCCATTAGGTCATGTACTAGGTCAAAAGTCACTGATCAGTCATTCTCAATAAAAACCCTAATTTTGACAAATTTGCCCCTTTGATGATTTGAGTGCTCTTCTTGACGAATTTATATCAACCCTTGGTAATTTGATAAATATCACTTCAAAATGTTGATTTTGACCAAAAATCATGAAGTTTGACTATACGTTGACAACAATTGACTTTTTATCCCATATAGTTGATTTTCAGTCATCTTAGAAATTGATTGAGAAAATTTGTGATGCAAGACTTGAAACTTGATATGAAAAATCTTGGAGACCTGTAATGAACCATGAAAGTCATTTGAAGCATTAGAAGTTCAATTGTCCTTGAGAAAACAAAAACCCTAATTTGGAGGCTCAGTGCTTAGGTGGTGAGCTTGTCTGATCAAACCCTTGAGAACCCTTGAGCATTTGAGATCTTTGGTGAGATATTCGTTTTGCTTGTGGTTGTTTATCCTCTTCATATTTTTCTGAGCTTCTGAAGGGTTTGTGTGGTAGGAAGATGATGAGTAGATAGGGTTTCAGTATGAACTCTTCTTGTGCTTTTGTGTTAGCTTGATTTCTGAAAACGTTTCTTCTAGCCTTTTTGGAGATGAATCTTGTAGAGACTTTTTGTGATTCTTCCAAGATTTGAGAATGAGAATTCTATCGTGAATCAATCTGTTATATAGGTTTATCATTTTTGAAAAACAGTTAGGGATTGATTTAATCTGAGATGTTCATTGTGAGAGTTTGTTACAAAGATTGGAGGGTGAGGATTTATGCGTAATGAAGCTTGCTTGAGAAGCTTTGCTGAGCTGTAAATGTATTTTTGCCTCTGATTTTTTTCTTCTACGTTATACCTCTGTTTTGGTTTTTTTTTTTACTGAGATTCGGGCTTACTTGTAAGAACCTATTTGTTGAAAACTCTGTTTGGGATTTTTGGTAATTTTTTCTGATATGTTGTAATTTCTTATACGAGAACTTGCTTATTAGGATAGAATTTTGCGATTATGCTTGCATTTTGTTTTACTATAGTAATTGTGATGTGAAAATGAGTTGCACTGAGTAGTTAATTGCATCCTCTTACTGTGAACCAAATTCCTTCTTTTTTGTGATTTGTAGTAGAGGAAACAAGCTCGTGATTGCTTGTTTGAAATATGACTTGTGTGAACCAAAATTGTATGAGGCCTTTGTTAGAACATAGTTTGATTCTACAACCCTTGTAAGAGTTTTGATGATAACAAACACTCAAAAGAACAATTATGCTCCCTAAAAAAGTATTTTATTTTGCAGGGAAGTTTTGATGTAAAGAGCATAGAAGATGAGTTAGATCGTGTTTAAACTCCGATTCAAAACATCTTATATAGAAAGCAAAATATTCATAACACGCTTATATAAGAAGTTCTAAAGCTACAAATTCTGAGTACACTAAACACTGCAAACAAGAACTCTGTTATTCTGTTTCTACAATTCTGGAAAGAAGTAATGGAGTCCCAACGGTAACATTCATCTTCTGATGTAATCTCTAGCAAGCATGTTTTGAAGTGTTACATTTAATTCATGACTATTCAAAAGTAACGGCTTAAAGAGGTCAAGACTCTATGTTTGGAAAGTTCTTTAATTACTATTTATAAACATTCCAAAAGCTCCTCACATGTGTTGCCTATATAAATAAAACTTTAAGGAGAAGTCGTTTACGATTTTAGTTGCGCACTACAAACGAGAAATTTCATCACCTTCAATCTACTAAATTTCATTTGTGTAAAACATCACTTGTGTGATACTGTTTTTTTAGAAAACACATCTTGTACACGCTTTCAAATATTATATTATGTAGTACCTTGAGAAAATTGGGTTGTGGTTTAAACTCAACAAGACTTTGACGGTTGTCATCGTATCTGTGTAATCAAGTTTGATTAGTGGATTAATACCTTGTTGAGAGAGGAAAAATCACCTTGGTGGGTGGACTGGAGTAGTTTGAGTTTAAACAAACCAGGATAACCAACGTGTCTTTTAATTTAAGTTTTAAAAACCCCAATTCAAACCCCCTTGTGTTTTTCCATTCTTTAATTGGCATCAGAGTGCCTGGTTCTGAGTACAAACACTTAACCGTGTCAAAAAAAGATCCAAGCAAGAAAAACACTATGGTGGGACCAAGTCATAACACCAACAATGATTATCATGATGAGTAAGACAGAATCAGAGGCAAACCTCCAATCTTTGATGGTGAAAACTTTGATTGCTGGAAGGACAAAATCGAAAGTTTCTTTCTTGCTCACGATGCTGATCTATGGGATATGGTTACTGATGGGTACAAACATCCAGTTGACGAAAGCAGTAAGAAGATTGACAGAAAAAGAATGACAGATCATCAAAAGAGGGAATTCAGAAATCATCACAAGGCCAGAACAATTCTCTTGAGTGTTATCTCGTACATAGAGTATGAGAAAATCACAAACAGAGAATCAACAAAACACATGTTTGACTCCTTGAGAATGACACATGAAGGCAACACGCAAATCAAGAAAACCAAAGCTCTTGCTCTCATTCAGAAGTATGAAGATTTCAAAATGGAAGAAGATGAAACCATTGAAACAATATTCTCAAGATTTCAAATTCTGGTTGCTGGGCTAAAAGTTCTGGATAAAGGGTACTCAACTGCAGATCATGTAAAGAAAATCATCAGGAGATTACCCAAGAAATGGAGACCCATGGTCATAACTCTTAAACTGGCCAAAGATCTGAACAAAATCTCTCTCGAAGAACTTGTCAGCTCCCTGAGAAGTCATGAGATAGAATTAGAAGAAGATGAGCCCCAGAAGCAAGGTAAGTCTTTATCTCTTAAATCTAACAAAAAATATGAACCGGAAGTTTTGCAGGCAAAAGAAGAAAACTCTGGTGGATTCTCATCAAAAGAAGATGAACTGTCTCTTCTCTCCAGAAGAGTCAATCAGCTGTGGAAGCATAGGCAGAGGAAGTTCAGAACTTTCAGAAGAACAGGAAATCATTTTGAACCATCTTCTGGATATAGAAAATCAAGTAACAGAGATATTGTTTGCTATGAATGCAATGAACAAGGTCATTACAAGAGCGACTGTCGAAACTTCAAAAAGAGAAACCTAAAAATAAGTTCTTTAAATAAAAGAAGAAAAGTCTCATGGCAACATGGGATGACTCAGAATCTTTTGAGGATGAAACAGAATTAGAAGATGAAAGATCCAACATAGCCCTAATGGGAAACTTATCAGATGACACTGGATCATCTGAATCAGAATCAGACTCAGAGGTAGAAGAGGTATTCTCTAACTTTTCTAGATCTCAATTAGAAGAAAGCATGTCAGAAATTCTTGAAAGATATCAGCAACTTCGAGTCATAAACAAGAACTTGAAAAAGGATCTAGTTTTTGACTCTGAAGAAACTAAGAAACTGAGAACAGAAAACTCAGAGCTTAAAGAAACAATTTCTAAACTCGAAAATAAATTACAAAAGGCTCAGAAAGAAACTGTCTCAGAAGTTCCTAGTAACTCTGATAAGATCATAAAAGAATATGATCGTAGCTTTCAAAAATTTCTTGCTAAAAACATAGATAGGAGAAAGATGGCTTCAATGATCTATGGAGTTAGCAGAAATGGAAGAAGAGGAATAGGATACAAGGGTAAAGTATCTCAACCTAATAAGGTTAAGGATATGGTCTTAAAGTGCACACCCATTTATTCTCACTTCACCTATGGGCACACACATGACATAAAGTATACTAGTAGTACTTTTTCTACGAAACCAAAATTCAAAAAAAAATTTGGTAACTCTAACAACTAAGGACCCAAAAAGATATGGGTACTAAGGACAAAATTTTCTATGTTGCAGATGTCTTTAACAGAAAAATTGAAACACCAATCTTGGTACCTGGACTCTGGATGCTCTCGACACATGACGAGAAAAATCATATGTTCTAAAGCTCGTAGCTTAAATCTGGAGGCTACGTAGGTTTCAGAGGCAATTATAAAGGAAATATTTACTTCTGGACAACCATCCAACAAAATCAAAGATCTGAAAGATTACCTAAGAATTTGGTCTAAAATCATTTTGGGTTGCATCAATCACAGGAAGCCTACAAGCTCTTTGGACTACATCAATATTGATCAGCAGTATCTTATGTACTTCATACCCACCAAATCAAAGGTTAATCTTTATCATCTTTTGTTCAATCATCTGAAGACCAGCATCAAAGAGACAAGAGTAGAAGAAAGAACAAAGAGAGATTGGATCCCTCTGGGAAAACTCATTTTAGATATTCTGACAGAAAACAAACTGATAGAACATCTGATTGAGGCTCAACAAGCCAACACTCTATAATCTTGTGTTGGTAAACCTCTCAACACCAAAAATCCGAAGAAAATGAAGATTATTAAAACAATTAAGAAGGATCCAACAATAACCACCAAGGAAGTCACTACCACTAGAAGAGTACTTTTGAAGGATTTTCCTCTATTCACTTAAACAAATGCTTCTCCAGATATTATTCTCATGTATCTGGATGCTTGCAAGAGGGACTGGACAAATCCAGATGTTAACATCTATGATCTGAGACAACAACCTCTGGAAGTTGCTCTAAGAAAATAAAGGAAAAGGAAAGAAGCTGCAGAAGGAACTTCTCAGAAGACTCCCAAAGCTGCCAAAAATAAAGGTAACCCTTCTTTTGTTTGTTATTGAATCAGTATTGCTATCAACATTTGAAACCCCTTCATCTCCAAAACCCACAGAAGATCCATCGCCTCAAACCTTTGATGACTTTGACATAGACTTTGACACCTCACTATCTCTATATAACCTTCTGAATAATCCACCTTCTACCCATCTTGACCAAAATCATCCTGAACTTGCTCAAGTTCTTTCTGATATTGATCAATTTGATCCGTTGTTTGAAGTTCCCCACACAGAAAATCCAAATCTTGACTCTGATACCATAACATTCATCCCTGGAATCACCTTCCCTCTTATGGTCTCTCAACCACAAATAAATCCATCAACATCTTCACAGAACCTCTCCATTCCAGATATTCCATCTCCTTATCAATCCACTCCATCAAACTCACCAAATTTGCCCATTATCATTTCTGACTTTCCCTCTCTAAAGAACCACCTAGAAGATCCTCTTAGAACGGTTATAGACTTAGAAGCTTTGGACAATCTCGTCACAAGCTCTCAGAAAATTTCCGTTCTAAAACCAAAACCAAAAACCTCCAAAGCAGATGTTGGGAAATCCTTGCTGATTTTTGAAACAGAAATACAAGAATGGGTTAACTATCTGAAGATAGCTTGCTTAGAGAATCTCAATCCAACTACTTTTGATTCTCATTGGAACCAGTTCAAAAAATGGTTCAACTCTGAATCTCTAAAATTAAAGGAGCTTAGTTATTAAATAGATTAATAGAGCTTATGCGATCACCTGAATATCTTCAAGGATCAAGTTCTGTGACACTGGGAAAAGAAGCCACTCCTTCTACTGGAAAATACCCCTTGGGATGATCATCATCCATCAAAGTATGATGAACCATCCTATGATCCTCTTCCTCTGGTCATGTTTCAAGACAAAGGCAAGGAAATTGAAGAAGCTCCTAAGTCAGAATCGACCGCAACTTGCTATAAAAAAGTGATCCCTTCTGCTGAAATACCCTCTTCTTCTCTTGTGCTGCAAACTCTGGAGGAGCTGAAGAAAGAAAATGTTGTGTTTAAGGAAAGTCTAAACAAACAGGATGAAACTTGCAATGAAATTAAGGGGATTCTTGAAAAACAAGAGGAATTAAACAATCAGATCAATAATTTATTGGAAACCATGTTCACACGACTTCCACCACCTCAAACTTAGTTCTGAAAAAAAATTTCTTCATTGTGTTTTTTTATTTGTTTCCTTGAATCCTTTTGAATACAAAATGCCTTTTATTGTCTAAAGTTTTTTATTGCTTTTTGATTCTTGACAAAAATGGGGGATAATGTAATATATTTCGAATATAACAGTATCGAGACTCAGTCTCAAACATTTTAAATATCATAACTTCTATTGTTTTTTTTCCTGAAAGCAAAACAGGAACAAACTCTGCTGAGGAAAGTTGTGGACGCATCATAAATATTTTTCTCAAAAAACTCTGATCAGAAAAATCTTCAGGGAAGTATTTCTTCTCTATGTGAGTGTTCAACTCATGGGGAGACTTTAATTCTTTATGTTCTTTACGTATTTGATCAAAATATCCAAGTTTTTTTATCATCAAAAAGGGGGAGATTGTTAGAACATAGTTTGATTCTACAACCCTTGTAAGAGTTTTGATGATAACAAACACTCAAAAGAACAATTATGCTCCCTAAATAAGTATTTTGTTTTGCAGGGAAGTTCTGATGTAAAGAGCACATAAGATGAGTTAGATCGTGTTTAACTCTGATTCGACACATCTTATATAGAAAGCAAAATATTCATAACACGCTTATATAAAGAAGTTCTAAAGCCACAACTTCTGAGTGCACTAAATGCTACGAACAAGAGCTTCGTTATTCTATTTCGTACAGTTCTAGAAAGAAGTAAAGGAGTCCTAAGGGTAACATTCATATTTTGATGTATCTCTAGCAAGCATGTTCTGAAGTGTTACATTTCATTCATAACTATTCAAAAGTAACGGCTGAAAGAGGTCAAGAATCTCTTTGTTTGGAAAGTTCTTTAATTATTGTTTATCAACATTCCAAAAGCTCCTCACATGCGTTTCCTATATAAACAAAACTTGAAGGAGAAATCATTTACGATTTTAGCTACGCACTATAAACGAGAAATTTCATCACCTTCAATCAACTAAATTTTATTTGTGTAAAACATCACTTGTGTGATACTGTTTTGTTAGAAAACACATCTTGTACACGCTTTCAAATATTGTATTGTGTAATACTTTGAGAAACTCGGGTTGTGGTTTCAACTCAAGAAGAATTTGACGGTTGTCATTGTATCTATGTAATCAAGTTTGATTATTAGATTAAGACCTCATTGAGAGAGACGAAATCACATTGGCGTATGGACTGGAGTAGTTTGAGTTTAAACGAACTAGGATAACCAACGTATTTGTTACTTTAAGTTTTAAATACCCCAATTCAAACCCCCCTTCTTGTGTTTTTCCATGCTTCAGCCTTTGCATTATTTTTAGCATGATTTGAAAATATCACCCCCTATATTCTGATTCCTTATCAAACCCTAATGATGAGTTGAGAAAACAAGAAAATTGTAGTTGTAGAAATGTTGAGACTAAGCCATTGGATTGACTTAACTCACATAGATCAAATAAAAATCGCCATCGTGCTTTATTGTTTCCAGAGGAATGGGAAAAGAGTGAATAACCCAAAAAGGGGGAGAGAATCTAAGTTTGGGGGTTGGGTATGCAAAGGGAAGGTATTAGCACCCTTAACATGTACGGTACTCCACAGGAACCTCTTTGAAAATTTGTGTTTCTTGGCTGTAAGAGTTGTATACAAAAATAGATTGTTGGGATGAGAAGAGAAGTATAGATTACGATTTTTGCACCCTCTACGGTTGCGAACCTTTAGTGCATATGTACCATCTTCCGTGCAATAGGGGATCAGGGTACTCGTAGTTCACCTTTAAAAAATTTAAAACACAAGTGTCTTGGTTAATTTTTAGAAACGAAACATCATTGTCATATTCGAGTGGAAGAACGTACTTACTACCTACAATCATGATAAAGGAGAATTCGTTACATCTCAAAGTGGAGGATATGGCTTGGATTTTAAAATCAACAAAGCCTCACTCAACACCCAAGTGGAAAATATTTCACTTTACTGCATATCGTAGAAGTATAGTAGCCCGCATCACTAAAGGATTTACAAGAGTCTAATCTTTTGATAAAATTTTAAGATAAAAAGCCAACAATGGCAAAAATGGTTTGAATGAGATTGATTGACTTTTAGTCTTCTCACAAAAAAATGTCAAAGTATAATTAAGTTGATTAAAAAAGATTTTTTAAAATGCATGGACCTAAGTCCAAGTTTATTGTAAAAGTGGTTCAAGTTTAGAAAACAAGAAGAGTTTTTAAAAGGAGGGAGAAGATTTTTGAAATTAAAGAAGATGAGAGGAGATGAAAGGGGCTATCCTAAAGCATAAGGTAAAAGCTAGGGAAAAGAATCGTATAACCAATAAGAAGCCAACACTTGACATAATGAGCCAATGTAGAATTATCTTCCTTTAGATTGAAACCAAACAAGCAAAGATAATAAACCACTTAAGAAAATTAAGCTTCAAAAATTGGGCAGAGTAACGACTGTATACAGAAGAATTCCCAAACACAGACAAAGCATATAATCATAGTAACCTGCACATAAAGAAAACAAATATTCCAATGTCTTGGGATAAACCCCGAGAACTCTAGAAAATATTGCAAGATAAGTCACAATGTCTCAAGGTAGGTCAAGGTCTCTAATCCTAACTCCAAGTAGTCCATAACTCCAAAATGCCAAGGATAGTAACCAAATAGAACCAGTAAAGTTAAAGTTTATTATTGTTCAAGTTGGTTATTAGGTATCTTCAAAAAGAAAATGAAAAGCTCAAGTGAGCAAAATAAAAATGACATAAAGATAAATTCTCAAATGAGCAAAGATAAAAGTATCATCAAATGAAAATGCTAAAATAAATGTGCTCAAAATAAAAAGCATAAAGTAAAAGCATAAAATAAAGTCAATTGTTAGAAATTAAAGGTTAGTTGAATGACCATCTTGTAACCTGCATTTTAAAACTCATTAGAAGATTGATAAAATCAAAGCCTCTCAATAACAAGTTTCATTTTCTTTTTGTCAAGTATATCTTTCATTTCAAAATCTCAAGACAACAATAAATGATCAACGATGTTTAAATGATTCACTTAGTCCATAATTTATGATGATTCATTAGAGGATTGATAAGACCAAAGCCACCTAACAAAAGACCTCATGGTTATTGGATCAAATGTTTCAAATTAAATATGCTTGGGCTTGCAAACATAGGTTTGGTCCACGAATGATCATTTCTCGAATCGAGACAAAATTTAGGGCTATGTTAAGCAATCGTAAGTGGACTTATATAGAAGTCGCACCTATTTTGAGGCCGGTCAATAGCAACCTATGTACCATAAGTTTAGAGAGATAATATGTAAATTATCCTCTAACAACATATAGTACAAGAGAGAAAAGGATGAGATGAAGAGGGAAGGGGAATATTTGAATCAAAATATTTGATCAAACTATCATTAAAACCATTCATCCATTTTAGTGGAGTCAAACTCAACACCCAAGATCCAATGATGTTAATGAAGTTTATGATCAACAATCACATAGTCAGAATATAATAAAAAAATAAATTGCATTTAATGAATAAAATAAATAAAGAAAAATGACTTTTAAATTGTTTTTAAAATGAAAATAAAAGGTAAAATAGCAAACTATATACAAATTATCAAAAAAAAATTGAATAGACCCTAGAAATATCATAAGTGACCTCAAATATTTTTATAAAATATTAGGTAATTTTTTAAAACAGAAAAGTATTTTAAAACTAATTAAAATCACTCAAATAAGTAAAAAAGGATAAAAATAGTAGAATTCAAAATAAAATTCTACAAAAATCTCAGAAAGTCAGAAATGAGTAAAATAGTTTTTATAAAAATTTTCAGAATTTAAAAATATCAAAAAGTATTTTTAAATAATTAGAAACAAGTCAAAATAAAGGAAAAATTATAAAAAAATATCAAATTTGAAAATAAAATTGATAAAATAAATATCAGAAAGAGAATATTTAAAAATATTTTTGTGAATTTTTTCAGAATTTTTGGGTCAGAAATGATTTTTCTAGGATTTTTTGAAGTTTAAATCAATTAAAATAAAAAAACAGAAAATAAAATTACAAACCAAAAAAATATGGGTTATCTGATCATTGTCAAAACGCGTTTGTAAATAGATCCAGTGGATATGGCTCGTTGTGCATGTCATGGACTTTATTGGATCTCACACTGAATCAATCTTTATTAAATAAAAACACCTTAAAATATGGCACGTTGGATGGAGTCTGGCTCACTAAAATAATCAGATCCAAGGGCTCCTGAGGAACGCGCATGGTAAAGCAAAAATACTACATATGTTTCAAAAATATAGTGTGGCACGCCATCATTGGTTCAAGCAAGACACGTATGTCATCTTCAACCTCCAGACGCCTTAGATTGAAGTTCCACAAACTGTAAAATTAGAGAATCAGACCGGTACCATTAGATTTGTCTCTTCAAGACGATTCTATTGGTACCCTCGTGCCAAATTTATATAAATTATGCAAGGCTGAATTTGAATAAAACCTGAAAAATAGCGAGCACAAAAATCCCAAGTATCTCTCTTAATTCTCAATGAAAATGCAAACCGTAAGAAGTGTGAGAATCAGAAGGATGAATAGAGTAGAATAGGGCTTTATTTCGTTCAATTTGATTGAGAGTTCTACCTGAATGAAGTCACTAAAAAATTATCTAAAACTGGACTTGGTTAGCACAATTTAGGACACCTCAAGGCTTAATTCTTCTTCTGTAAGCTTCAGTGAAGTTCAAGGATGAAGGATCAATGAAGAAATTGGATTGAAAAGTGGAGAAAAAGGGAATTTGAAATCTCAGAAAAGTGAGTTATGCAGGGAGTTTGATAGGGTAATTTTGGTTGTCTAAGCTTGAGAAAATGAGTGAGATATAACCCTCTATTTACAGGGAATCAAATGGAATGCTCAAGCCTGTGGAATGATGAAGTTTGGAGGGAAATCGTGTGAAGTTGCAAGCATGAAAGTGTGACTTCTATTTTGCTCAAAACTCAACCAAAACATGGGTTTCAAAGTGCTAATCACTTCTGGAAGATTTTTAAACATGATTAGAAGTAAAAATGCGCATAAATTTAGTGATTAGAAGCTAAATTATGCATTTCAAATTATGACTTGGAAGAAAAAAGTCAGTTTCAAGGTACCAACTTTGAATACATGGCATTCATAGCTCAAGGGGTCTTAGGGCATTATCCTTGAATAATTTTAAAGATAATGTTACAATATTTACAATGTGAAAATAATGGAATCAAATGGATGCTTGAGCTAAAAGTTGTGATGAGTCAAAGTTGAGAAAAAGATGCTGACTTTTGTACTTCGAAAAATTCTAAGTTTTTCTTCAAAAATGATCTATAATGTTTTGAATCCAAACAAGGCCTTTCTTAAAAAATTAAGCTTTGATCATTGATGCTAGCTTGAAGTAGACTTCTTAAAGAGTATTGTGAAACTTGAATCACTTAAAAATAACAAACATTGAAAAAGTTATGGCCTTGTGAAGTTGGTGAAAATTCATGAGATGACGTATAATCTTTTGCATTCTTAGGGCATCCTCCATCCATTTTAAAGATTTGCATATAAAATAAAAGTTGAAGTTCGCATCCTTAAGATCATTGTGGAAAAATAATTGGCTCAATGAGATAAACATTGACCAAGTTATGATCTTTTGAAGTCACATAAGGGAATTTGATGGTCGATCTAGAGGACTTGTAATCTTTCTTCATCATTAAGCATCTTCCACATAAAATATTCTTGAAAATTTTTAAGTGATTAGTTTATAACCCTTTAAAGAGAATCATGTCTTTGTAATTACCCAAAAATATCAAAAGATGAACAAGATATAGCCTTTAGAAGTTCAAAACCCTAGCCCCTAGAGCAACAAAATGCCTGGGGAACCCCTTTCAATTTTGACAAACTTTCTTGAACAAATACTTTTGTCATGTGAATAGAAGTTGTTTTGTATGATAATAAGAATCCATATCAACAAAAAACACCTCCAAATATTGAGAATTGAGAGAGTTATGCACTTGTGACCAAGAAATCATGAACTTGTCCAATTAGGTCAAACTTCTTCAATCAACTCTTGCATCTTTTGATTTTCTTTGACAAATTGAGGCATGATGAATCATAGTAGATCTTGTCATGATATCAATTCAAAGTATCTTCAATTATGAAGCTTTAATCTCAATGAAAGTTTTTTGGATAAGGCATGAAAATAAACTCAAGAACCTATAGACCAACCTGACGAAATGTGTTGTGCTTTCACCTATAGCATCATCAATTAGAGCAACATTCATTGTATTTATTAGTTAAAAGCTAATACATCTAAAACATATATGATCACAATATACAAATAAAAGTGCTTGGCGATTCCTCATGAGAAAACCTAAAGATAGGGAGAAGAACCAAACCTTAGTGTGATCTTGTTGTGATTGAGTTGATATGAGATGATAGAGGAATCTTAGGGGGGGAAATTAGGGTACAACAAAAATATTTAGTGCGAAAGCTTGTTTTTGTTCATGTTTTGGTCTGTTAACATAGGTCTGCAGAAAAGCTTGCAAGATGGAGACATGTCGAAGACCCATTCATGCCATAGTCTTGTTCTTTTTACATCCAGAATTAATGGCAGGTACAGCCCTGGTAGCGGACTCATAGGACATAGCATGGAATTGGTGAAGAACAAAGGTTTTAGAAAATGTCCTTGAAGGACAATTAAGATTTAAGAAGCAAAGGTGGCTTGCAGGGAATTTGGAATATGTACAATAGGCCTTAGAATTAGGGTATTGGCTTATGTAATTGTCCTTGTAACATTTTTAATGTAACATCATGTTTGTAATGGAATGAATTTGAAATGGCATTTATTGGATAGAATTTGTATGAAACTTGAATACTATTGAATAAACTTATGTTTTGAAAACTTTAATGTGGATAAATCTTGTATGGAAAAAAATGGCGACGTATGGATCTTGAACCATAAAAAAAAGTATGCCTTGAAAACTTGAATTTGCACTTGGACTTATGAAATAAGGTTGAACAATGATGAATGATACTTGGATGAACGTAATGACATAATCCTCGACTTGCCTCTTAAGAAAACCTTATGCACAAACTTTCCACCTTTGCAAGCAAAGTTTAATCCACAAAGCACATTATGCAGTCCTAAATGAATATTAACCAATTAATGAATCCAAGTCGATCTCCCAATTCAATCTCAATTCTAAGAAAACTTGTATTGCAAGCAACAAGTGATAATGATGTATGTTGAACTTTGCAACTTGTAACTTCAACTCCAAACAAACCACCGCCTTTTCTTTCCAATCTTCTTGAATTGACCTTTTTGACGAATTAATGACCAAAATGATTAATGACATTCGATTAGTCTTTAAGACCACTTCATTTCTCAACGAACATATCCAAATCAAGCAACATAAATCATTTTAGTTCAAAGAAAACACAAGCCCATTTTTCAAGCTATAGTTTGCACTTTAAATTTCAAATGGATTTATCTTCAAGCCTCGCTCAACAAGTAATCTACAAACCAATGATCTCAACATAACACTAATGCCATTGGGGAAATCCTTTGACTCAGATGAAACTGGGAGCATAGAAAGACATCCATGTGATAAAATCCTAATTTCACGAGATACTTAGGGAAATAAACCCTAACCTCTAGCACTGATGAAATTGGGTGGAGAATGGCCTTATATAATCACGAAGGATAAATTATTAATGACCATAGACCAGAACCCTAGTTCCACTGTTCATTTCCTGAAGAAGTAATCAGCCTTTATTGGATATATACCCCTCAAAACAGTAGAAACCCTAGCTTGTGCACCTAATGAACTTTGAACCTCAAGCGCTTTATTGAATGAAATGTTATGTTATGCAAATGACCTAATTAAAAGATGTGAATGCAATGCTAAACCTAATCCAGATAAAATAATTTGGGAGGGAAAATTTTGAGGTGCAACAGTAATCACTTGGATTGAGGGCCTGCATGCCCATATTTTTGTAAACTTTTTGACAACGGCTTCGCCCAATTATCTTTTGTTCGGGTCTGCGTGCCCTTTGTTTTGTAATATTTAGACAATGTCGGCCTTCATGGTTGGATCTTGTGAATCCCTTTATTTCACCTTTCTACTGTATGTTAGATGTTTACTTGTCGTTGTGCTTGATTTATTTATTTCGTGAAATGTGTAGGTTTGTGCTCGACCTTAGTTATGGTCAACACATGTTGGGATGTGTCGAGGAAGCGAAGTAGGAGTCTGTATGGATGAGGTCAAGATCGCGATCGGGGTCTTTACTTCGTGGCGTGAACTTCCCATCACGAGCTGGGTGTTCTACCTATTGGGTAATTCGACGGTGGAGCTCGATCGAGGTGTCCCCGTCGTGCTAAGGTTCCGCTCGACCAATGAGGAAAAACCCGCCTTTCATATTGGTTGGAGGCTATGTTCGTACCTCAACATGCTTCTATGGTCGAGCGAGCCCTGTCGTTTATCGGAGGGGGTACGTCGACTTCTGGGCCCCGGTGTTTATCAAGGACTTAGCTATAATATTGTTTCAGCTTTATAGAGTTCCATGGTCGAGGTAGTGGTTCTACACTTAGGCGTTTGAGGTGATAGGTTCCAGAACTCGTTGCCCCGCAGACGCGGTAAGGTCCATCCCAGTTGGCGGCCAACTTTCCTTCACGGGAATCTTTCTGATTTCTCTGTAAGACTAGGTTGTCGACTTGGAATTTGTGTTCTATGACTTTGGCGTCATAACGCAGGGCTGTCCGCTGTTTCAGTGTGGCTTCGCGAAGAGTTGCTCCTGATCGAATTTCTTTGACCATGTCAAGCTCTTCCTTTAGGGCATCGTCATTTAGTTCCTCGTCTAAAGGGGCTTCAATTTCTGGATGGCTCCAATATTTCCACGGGGATGACTGCTTTGGTGTCATAGGTTAGTCGAAATGGGGTTTCGCTGGTCGGCGAGTGTGGCGTTGTTCAGTAAGCCCATAGGACATTATGCAGATCCTCGGGCCACCCTATTTTGGCTTCGCCCAACCTTCACTTGAGTCCTCGTAAGATGACTCTATTCGCAGCCTCGGCTTGCCCATTGGTTTGAGGATGTTTGATGGACGTGAAGTGTTGTTTGGTTCCGAGCTTGGCGATGAACTCTTGGAAGCTTTGGTCAGTGAGTTGCGTCCTGTCGATGACGAACGCTTGTGGTATGCTGAATCGGGCAAGCACGTTTCGTTTGTAGAAACAAAGGATGTTGTGTGATGTGATTCTGACCAGGGCTTCAGCCTCTATCTACTTCGTGCAATAGTCGACGGCCATGATCAGTAATTTATTTTGATATGATCCTTGTATGAATGGTCTGAGGATGTCCATCCCCCACCGGGTGAACGACCATGAGGATGACAATGTTTTGAGTTCATATAGGGGTGCAAGGTGCGTATCTGTGTGTCTTTGACATTTGTCGCATTTTTTGACGTGCACCTTCGTGTCTTACTGCATGGTGGGCCAGTAATACTCTGCTCGCAACACCTTTCGTGTTAGAGATCTTCCGCCCAAGTGTTGGGCATTAATTCCCTCGTGTATTTCCCATAAGATCTCGAGGATTTTGGATTCCTCGACACATTTCAAGAGTGGGATGAAGAATCCCTGCCGATAGAGTTTATGCTCGACTACCACGTAAGAGCAGGCTCGTCGTTTGGTCACATTGGTCTCTTTTTGGTCTGTGGGTAGTTCTCCCTTTGTGAGATGATTAAATACCTGGCTCATCCATTACAAACTGCCCCTGATGGCATTCATCTCTGGCGACGCAGTGGGCTTTCAATACTCATACAAGAAAGGGATTCTTGGATAACGGATTTGTTCCCACCTTTTTTCTTTGTGCTCGTGAGTTTTGAAAGTATGTCAGCCCGCGTGTTCTGTTCGTAGGGTATGTGTTTGATTTCCGCCCGTTCGAACTTCTTCATCCTTTCTTTTAATAGGTTCATGTATTTGATGAGGCTATCAATCTTGGCCTGATATTCTCCTTGAACTTGAGATGTGAAGAGCTGGGATTCCGTGAATACTTGTACTTCTCAGGAACCTAGGTCTTCGGCCAGTCTTAAACCTGCGAGCAGGGCCTCGTACTCAGCCTGGTTGTTCGACGTGGGAAACGACAGGGCGAGCGAATGTTTGATCACAAGGCCTTCTTCGTTTTCGAGGAGGATTCTTGCTTCTCTTTCGGTCGCGCTAGATGCTCCGTCCACGAAGATGGTCCACTTGTGTTTCCTTCCCGTCGGGGGTTCGTGGGTGGTCATATCTGCAACAAAGTTGGCCAACACTTGGGCTTTAAGGGATGTCCTACTTTCATACTGAACGTCGAACTCCGAAAGTTCTAAGGACCATTTCAGCATTCGACCGACCATGTCTGGTCGACCCAGAAGTTGTCTTATGGGCTGATCCGTTTGTACGAAGACCGTGTGGTACAAGAAGTAATATTTGATTCTCCTTGCTGCGATAACGAGGGACAAAGCTACCCTTTCAATTTGTTGATATCTGACCTCAGGTCCCTACAGCTCTTTGCTAGTAAAGTACACTAGTTTATGCTCGTCTAGTGTTTCACGGACGAGGGCCGCACTCACAGCCTCATTGGAGACGTCCAGATAAAGTAACAAAGTTTCCCCGCTCTCTGGACATGATAACATGGGTGGTTGTGAAAGGGCTTGCTTGAGGTGGATCGGGGCTTGCTCGCACTCCTCGGTCCACTCGAAAGCCACCTCTTTGTGCAAGAGTTTGAAAAATGGGAGTGTGTGTTGTGCAGACTTCTCCACGAAGCGAGAGAGCAAGGTGAGCATGTCGTTCAAGACTTGTATGGATTTTTTTGAGTTTGGTGTGGGGAGCTCGAAGAATTCCCTACATTTGTCAGGGTTGGCTTTTATTTCCCGTTCGGTTAGATAGAAACTGAGGAATTTTCCCGCCTTGACACCAAATGTGCATTTCTCCTGGTTATATCACATTTTGCATTGCCTTGCTTGGGAGAAAACTCTTTTGAGGTGGGCATCATGGTCGGTTTACGTTTGAGATTTGACGATCATTACGTCCATGTATACCTCGAGCATGTCCTCGATCTCACAACGGAAGACTTTATTCATCATCCGTTGGTACGTTTCCCCTGCATTTTTTAGGCCGGAGGGCATTGCATTGTAGTAGTAATTACCCGACCCGGTCATGAAGACGGTGTAATATTTGTCGCCCATCGCCATGGGAATTTTGTTATAGCCCGAGTAGGCATCCATAAATGATAAAATTTTGTAGCCGACCGAGTTGTCAACCAGTATGTCGATGTTAGGTAAAGGGAAAGCATCTTTAGGACATGCCCAATTGAGATCAGTATAGTCAACACACATACGATATTTTCCATTATTTTTCTTAACAAGTACAATGTTTGAGAGCCAGGTTGAATATCGGGCCTCAGAAATAAAATTTGCCTCTAGGAGGTCTTTTACAGCTTTTTCAGCAACCTCTGCTTTTTCAGGAGACTGCCTACGCTTATGTTATACTATTTCTCTAGCGGATGGGTCCATAATAAGTTGGTGACAGGTGAAGGTGTGAAGAAAATGCAAGGAAGGGGGGTTGAATTGGGTTTTCCATTCTTGAATTACTTTCACTTCTAAGCGTTATGCGCTGATCAACACTTTTGAGCGTTACTTGCTGAACGATGCTTCTGAGCGTTACATGTGTCGTACCCCAAATTTGTCCTACCTCGATGATTTTATTTTTCAAGATTAAAGTAGAAGTAATATTTAATTAAAGATGGTACAACAGTATCTGATGGCCCATCTTTATCCAAGACTAGGGGTGCATTTTTAATTCGGGAAAATGGGGCTTTCTAAATCAGAAAGACTCATAAACTCATTCGCGTAGCATGTTGGCCAACGGCCCATAAGATTCGAAAATGGAAAATTATTACTAAGTTCTTAATTATTAAATCGATTTAAGAATTGTTGTTCTTAGTATAAAGACGGGGTGCGACTTCAAATTTATAGGCCCATTAAGCAGCTTCCAAATTAGCCCATTTGATGTCATATGGTTTTATTGCTTAATACTTTTTTATTATAATATTTTATCTTTTATTAAGAGGTCTATTATAATTATTTATTTATTACTAAAAATATTCTTATTATTTTATTAAACATCTTATATGATTAGTCATAAAAAATTTCTTGGTAAAAGATGAGAGTAATGTTTGAAAATCCACTACTGGGACTGAGGCCCTGTTTGTACAAGAAATGTTGTTTACTAATAACTAGTTTTGTTGTCTGCAGTGGGATGTTGGGATGAAAATAATTAATCAAACACTGGGCCCAATCTTTAGTAAAAATAATATTTTCATTTACTGTTATTACATTAATGGTTTATATAATATTCTTATTAGGGAATGTTGGAGGAAATTGAGATGGCAGTAAGGACCCATTTTAAAAAAAAAACGCAAGTCGGACTGCAACTTAATGTAACATGATGCAAAGCCCAATTCAGAAAAATTGCTATTATGTGAATCAATTACGTGCATTTTTTGCAATTACAGATACAGTACAAAACTAAATTGTAACTAAATTAAATCCAATCTCATTAAATCAAATCCAGAAAAAGCATTAAACCAAATCAAATCTATTATCCAAGCCCAGAATATACAGTAAAACAATATCAGTATCTATCGAAACTGGAATTGACATTACAATTCAAATATGGAATTATACAAACAGATTGAATCAATTTACATCAATCAACAAAAACACTAAATTCCTAATTATCCTAAATCCCTTATCCTACGCTATCTAAACTGTAACGACAAATTCTAAAGCCCTAATTTCTAAAGAGCTATATATACTAACCAGAATTAACAGAGGAAAGAAAAAGAATACAGAGAAAGGGGATAATACAAAGACGGAGGACAGAAACATGAGGGTAGAGGACAGAAACAAGAAGACAGAAGGCCAGATAGAAAAAGAAGAAGGACGGAGGGGTTGGTTTGAGAAGAACCACCGTTGAAGCCGTAAAGATTGAGAGAGGACGGTTGGGGTTTCAACTTCTGAATCCTTAATCGTGGATTGCCGCCGCTTGTAGCGACTCTATTTAAAATCAAGAGTCGCCACTATTAATTTTTATCCTAGGGAAGGGAACCTAATAGAAAACCCTAATTCGCAGACAGAGATTCTAGGTTTCGGACTCAATTAGAAGAAAGGAAAGTGTTAGGCACCTTTCATCCACCTTGTTCACAAGGATATTAGACTCTAGGTTTAGGTTTGGGCTAAACTGGATTTTAAGTTTTAATCAGAAATACTCGCCACGATTTTTTATTATATGCCTACATATCCTCTTATGAGGAATCAGAGTCCCAATTCGTAGTTCGTATGGGTTGGTGTTTTTTTAGTGGTTTGCAAACATATTTTGAATCACCTCGCACTCGATTGGGAGTGGTGATTGCCGAGATTTTGACTGGGTGCGTAGTAAGTCAAAACTAATTTGAAACCCTTTTGCAAAAAAAGTTGTCTAGATTAATTTGTTCGCGAAAAATAAGTTTGATATTTGTTAGTGTTTTTTATTGTGTTAATTGCGAAGATCTTGATTAATGCATGATTAGAAAATATTTTAATGCGAATAATATATAAAATAATGTATGCAATTTTGATATAAAATAATTTATTTTTTAGTATATAAATAATAATGTATACATATAAAAATTAAAATTAATAATTATTATTATTATAAAGAAAAAGAAATAAATAATTATAATAATAAAAAATATAATACTTAAAAGTAGATAAAGAAAATATAATATATAGCAAAAATAATGGAAATTATTTAATTAAATCATGGGGGTGTAATTCATGTTGCTAAGTAAAAATAGGGGGTGTTGGGTTTAGTAACCTGATTGAGCCCATTAACAGCTCAGAACAGGCGGTGTGAATTGGTTTGAGATTTAGTAATACGCAGCTAGGGGGTGTGTGCATAGCATCTGGGCTCAGCCCAATACACATTTTTTGAGGGCCTGAGCGTTCATGTGTGTGAGGGAGTATCGTGCTTACGGTGGACTTGGCCTCACGGTCGTCCACTTATGATCACACGGATGAGATTGAAGGAGCATGATAGTTACTATGTACACGCGTGTATTAGAAGGCAATGAAATGCTAATTGTCTTAATTCATTTTTTCATTTCTCTTGCTTCAGTTACATCAAACCTATCTTCTCCTCTCTTTCGCTACCCTTTCCCCCTTTCAACACCCTAACTCTCCAACCCTTATCTTCCCATCACTGCGGCGGTCGAAAATCCACCCTTCTGCAACCTCAACACAAATCTAAACCGTAAAACCCAAATACAAGAACAAATAAAAAGCTAGGCTTATTTTCCCCTTTCGTAATTTTTTGAATCTTTGACTTCACGTTTCTGAATGCTAACCCTTTTTCTTCAACTTGCAGTTCTTGGCGATGTTCAAAGGTGGTGGTTGATGGCGGCGGGGCGGCGGAAGATAACGACTAGGGTTCCATATATTGGAACCCCGGTTGCACCGTTGAAGGTATCGTTGTTTTATCCCTGAGTCCCCCTCTCTGTATCTCTCCCTCCTCTGTTTTTATTCTCCTCCGTCCCTTTTTTTCTTTTTTGTTTCTGTTCCTTGTATACATAGGTTAGGGTTTTACTGTACGAGTTTGATTAGCTTAGTTTTAGGGATTAGAAAAAAATTAGGGATTGGATTTTAGTTGTAATTGATTTGGAATTGATTTTGTGTATTGGAGATTTAATCACTTTAGGGTTTGTACTGTAAATTTTGTAATATAATTGATTTCCAGATTTTGTTTTAGATTTTTACATTTGATTGTTCTATAATTAGAGATTAATTGATTTTGTATTATTCCTGAGATTTGTTTTTGTAAGAAGATTTGATTCTGATTTGCAAAGTGATTGTCACTTTTGATTTTGGGCTTGCATTACCGTTTATTTTGTTCAGCCCAGCGACATATTTTCCATTACAACAAAAAAAAGTATTTAATATCACTAGGCCCAAATGCTTTTAACCCAATGTTGTTTTAAACAAACTTTTTAATGAATACAAATTATAAACAATATTTAATAATATGTTGTTTAATAATAAAAGTGAACTATTATAAATAAGAAGCTAACAGTAATAACAATACTTTATATTTTTTTATTAAAATAAAAACAAAAGTTTTAATAATTTCTTAAGACTACAAAGCAGTAAATGGGTTGTCCCAGAAAACCATTTAATGGGTCTGATAAATTAATAACTATACCCCCTTTTGTTGTTTGCTATTTAAAAGAAATGGGGAAATTTCTAATGGGCTTATAAATGGATAAGCATACCCCCTCTTTACCTAATGACCAACAACAAAAATGGAAATGGACCCTAATTTCAATCTCACCTCCTATTTTTTCTCACAGCAATAAATCCTAACAGACTTAATAACAACTAAGAACTTAATAATTATTTCTGAAATAAATTTCCTTATTCGAATTGCATGGGCCATTGGCCAACATGCTTCGTAAATGGGCATACGGATACATGGGTCTTTCTGATTTAGAAAGCCCCATTCTCCTGAATTAAAATACACCCCCTAATTGACTTAGATTTAAGAATGGGGCATCAGATATTGTTGTACCATCCTTAATTTAACGTTTCTTTATTATTTTAATCTTGGAAAATAAAATCGTCGAGGTAGGACAAATTTGGGGTACGACAGCTGCCCCTATTCAATTATCTTCCAATTGAATAACGTGAGAAAGCTCGAGTCTTGCGTATTCTGATGGGGAGTTTATTGAATACTTGGAATACCCCAAAATTTGTCCGACAAACAGAAGGTTACATTGATATATCATACCCTTACGAGTCTCAAGGAAGTAGGCAAAGCTGATGATGTATCACTTACCAGGGTTTGATAATAAGGCAGATGGTTTTGAACTTAAGAGTGCAATTTTGTATGTCTTGGTTTGGTTTTGATTATTCATCCATTTGGTGGATGAATACAACAATAATTGATGATGCATGGCTTCTTGAAGACTGAGTCCATGGGTTATGTTCGCGAATCGTTACATGACGTCTGAGGCGATAGGTTAGAGTTTTTTGAGCATCGCTGCATGAAGTTTGTGGCGATGATCTGTGTTATGGAATAAAGAAACACATTGTTGCATGAAGTTTGAGGCAATGGACTTGGTTCGTGAATCGCTGCATGAAGTCTGAAGCGACGAACTAAATTTGGTTTTTGAGCATCGCTGCATAAAGTCTGAGGCGATGATCTGGAGCTTGGAATAAAGAAACACATTGATGCATAAAGTCTGAGGCAATGGGTTAGGTTCGCATATCGTTGCGTGAAGTCTGAGGCGACGAACTAAATTTGGTTTTCCAACATCGCTGCATGAAGTCTGAGGCAATGGGTTAGGTTTGCAAATCGACGCGTGAAGTCTGAGGTGATAAGCTAAATTTGATTCTCGAGCATCGCTGCATGAAGTCTGAGGAAATGGTCTGTGTCTTGCGAATACATTGCGGCTTAGAGGCAATGTAATGAGTTTTTCAAATACATTGTGGCTTAGAGGCAATGTGAGGATTTTTGTGAATACATTATGGCTTAGAGGCAATTAATGAGTTTTGCAGATACATTGCAGCTTAGAGGAAATGCACCGAGTTTTGAGAATACATTGCGGCTTAGAGGCAATGTAATGAGTTTCATAGATACATTGCAGCTTAGAGGGAATGCACCGAGTTTTGAGAATACATTGCGGCTTAGAGGCAATGTAATGATTTTTGCAGATACATTGTGGCTTAGAGGCAATGCACCAAGTTTTGAGAATACATTGCGGCTTAGAGGCAATGTGTTGAGTTTTGAGAATACATTGCGGCTTAGAGGCAATATACCGTGTTTTGAGAATACATTGCGGCTTAGAGGTAATGTGTTGAGTTTGTGAATACATTGCAGCTTAGAGGCAATATACCGTGTTTTAAGAATACATTGAGGCTTAGAAGAAATGCACTGAGTTTTGAGAATACATTGCGACTTAGAGGCAATGCACTGGGTTTTGAGAACACATTACGGCTTAGAGGCAATGTACTGGGTTTGTAAGGAAATCATCACTGTAGGAAGACTTAGGTGATGGGATGAACGTGTCACGGCATGAAGACTTAGGTGACGGGTTGAATCGTAGGAGAAGTATTTTGTTGGTTGACCCTTAGATAGCTAAATTGAGGGCGAGACTGTTTGTTTGTTTGCTATGTGATACATGCGTATGGTGTCCGATATTGAGATGTTTGGATGCATGCAAAATTTATGATGTTTGACATTGATATGGAACCCTGAATATATGCGTATTGTATGCAAAAATGTATAGTGTATGTATGCTTTGGATATGCAAAATGTATGTATGAAATGTTTGTAAGATGCGTGTATGCCTTGAAATGTTATGAAGACTATTTCTGGCATTCTCTCCTTTAAACCATTGGCTTAGAGTTACCAATTCCCTGGAGTTGTATGTTATGTCGTCGCAGCTTTGTTAAATTCGATTTGAATGTTAGCAAAAATTTGAACATTGATTTTGTATTGTAAGCACCGGTGTAGACGTAGACGTAGACGTGGGTAATGGCACATGCATAGATTTATATGTTGTAAGCACAGGCGTAGACGTATGTATTGGCATATGTGTGGCCTTTGTAAGCGCGGGCGTAAGCATAGACGTATGTAGATTCATATGTTGTAAGCGCAGGCATAAGCATAGACGTATGTATAGAATTTACAAGAGTACACATGTGAGTGGACGCGTGCAAGCGTAGACTTCATGTTGCAAGTGTAGGCATAGGCGCTGACATGGACGTAGACTTTGTGCACGGACGCGTAGATGTAGGAGTAGATATGTGTATAGACTTTGTATTGTTGAGTGCAAGCATAGGTGCAGGTGCGGACGTAGTCTTTTTACGTCGTGAGCGTAGACATAGGCATAGACATGTGTATAGACTTTTGTATTGTAGATGCGGGAGTAGATATGTGCGTGGACGTAGACGTGGATTTTCTTTCAATGTTTTTCTAACCAAAATGTTTTTTCGATGTTTTATCAAATGCTTTTATTTTGTTAATCCCCCGAAATGATTTCAAGACAATATTCACAAGTAATGATCGTAGTATTTTGTAAACAAGCCTGAGAAAAGGAAAACGCAATTTGAAAGATGCAAAGAAAAGTGAATGTTTTATGTCTCTGAATAGGCGAATGTACAAGATGCAATTCCTAGAAAGAGGTAATTACAGAAGGTTTTAAAACTGTAAATGGCAATAAAAATGATAATTGCTACTGTTGTTTCCCAATATCCTTTTAATGATCTTATCTCCTTTTCTTCTGAGTTGTATGATTCAGATCTATCTCTCCCTTCGTGGTTCGTAGGGATAAAACACAAAAAAAATCTGTACACCCGGCTAGCTGAAAACCTGAAAAGGCGGCTTGGGCAAAAAAGGGTATCCTGGTGGACTGAAAACCCGAAAGGGCGGTACAGGAAAAGTTTAGGGATTTAAAGCGTATGACTATGTCCCGTAGGTCACCTTACAGACAACCTTCAGTATCAACTGAAAAACTCAAACAGTACTAATCAATCCAATCAGCTTTGGACAAAGCAGCAAATGAATGAGACGCTCAGAGCCATAAAGGCTATAGCAAAATGGGAACCATATGGATTATTTCATATAGCTGTATTTCTTTTGTATTAGTTTTCATTCTTACGATAATATTCTCTTACTAGGATTATCGTCTCTTTATACAAAAATACTTACTTAAGTTAATACAAAGCTATTCCTTTAAAAGTGCAAAACTATTTGTTTTTCTTTTACTTTCCTGTTTGTTTGCAAAAACGTCCAGTGATTATTTTTGAACATATGCATTTGAATTTAATTATTGTTTACAAATGAGCGCATAAAAAAGGAATAGAAAACAGAAAGACAATTACTAATGGCTTTAAGAAATAGGATAATATTTATAGGCCATTCCATAAAATCCCCGCAAGTACTTTCTCTAACGGAGCAAATGCAAGGACGTCCTGCTACATGATCATTGCCATATATCCAGTATGTAGCCTTATGGTATTTGTTGCTCCCATATCCCCGACAGAGCGAAACTTCTAATTACCACTCCAAGGATTCCCCAGTGAAAGTTGCCCAGCTTCTCAGGATTCCCCGACAGGATTTCATAAAGCCTGCAAGCAATGCACGGCATTTCCTTTCCCCAACGGAGTTTATTCCTCTAATAATGGAGACCCATCTATCAATACTTCAATTTCAACAAAATATGAAGGCTTACACTCCACATTCCCAGTGGCAGACAGGGATTTATTTTCCCCAATCTAAACAACACTGCAGCAGAACATCTAATATGTACATACATTGCATTCATACATCATAACATCGACAACACAAATGCATATATCAATCTCATTTATTTTTTAGAAACATCAACACGCTATGCATTCCATACATCATGACATTACATACAATTAACTCTTTAACTTTTCAGGAAAGATAAATCAACAGAAAGTTATCATCAACAAATTTTCGACAAGACAAGACAACTATCTGTGAACAAATCAATTGTAGATCAATTCCCAAAATAGGACAGGTTAACTATCTACATGACGAATACTTCCTTCAGGCCTCTACTGGTTCAGTTTAGATCGACCATTGGTTTATCCTGATTCTTCTCCGGTAGATGCTTTCTCTGGTTCAGATAAATCGCTCCAAAGATTTATCCTGATTCTTCCCAGTTAAAGATAATTCAAGACCTCTGTTGGTTCTGTTTAAATCGACCAATGGTTTATCCTGATTCTTCTCTGGTAGACACTTTCTCTGGTTCAGATAAATCGCTCCAAGATTTACTTTGATTCTTTCCAGTTAAAAAATATTCAAGACCTCTGTTGGTTTAGTTTAAATCTCTCAACGGTTTATCCTGATTCTTTTCTGTAGACATTTTCTATGGTTCAGATAACTCGCTCCAAAATTTATTTTGATTCTTTCCAGTTAAAGAATATTCAAGACCTCTACTGGTTCAGTTTAAATCTCTCAACGGTTTATCCTGATTCTTTCTCGTAGACATTTTCTCTGGTTCAAATAAATCGCTCCAAGATTTATTCTGATTCTTTTCCAGACTTCTACTGGTTCAGTTTAAATCGATCAATGGTATATCCTGATTTCTTTTCAGTAGAAGCTTTCTCTGGTTCAGATAAATCGCTTCGAAGATTTATTTTGATTCTTTTCCAGACCTCTGCTGGTTCAGTTTAAATTGATCAATGGTTTATCCTGATTCTTTCACAGTAGACACTTTCCCTGGTTCAGACAAATCACTCCAAAGATTTATCCTGATTCTTTCCAGTTAAAGATTATTCAAGACTTCTGCTGGTTCAGTTTAAATCGACCAAAGTTTTATTCTGATTCTTTTCCAATTGAAGTCAAGCTTAGACTTAGTCTAATTTCTATCAACAATCACCTTTGGATGGCATCTATAAGCCCATCTCCGACAACTCTCCATCATTTCTCCAAATGGCATCTTTAAGCCCATTCCTTACACCTCAACCACAATATCATCAAGTGCAAATTTCTGGGCACTCTAGTGTTCAATCATCTTCCACCTTCAAGTCACAAATGGCAGATTCATCAATCTAACTCTTCAGGTTTAAGAAGATTGAACAGGGGCAGTTGTTGTACCCCAAAATTTGCCCTCTCATTTATCAAGGCATTTCTCACAAGGGGCTCCCAAAAATTCAAGCTTACACAAATACATTTGGATTTTTCAGCATCAAGATTAAAGAGGAAATTGCTAAAAAATATAAAACAGATGAAAATACTCTTTTTGACAAAATTAAAGGAAAAACAAGTTCACTTCGATTTTACATCCTTCGATTGGGAACTTTGGCTCTTTCGATGTAGGCTTTGGTTGCATCTTTCGTTTGGGTGCTGGACTCCTTTTGGGAAAGTTCATTTCCGACTTCGTTTTGCACTAGACTTCGTTTGAACGTTTATGCAAATATTTTGTTTGGCCACATAGCATCTTTCCTGCGTGTTAGCCAAGATTTACAAGGCAGGATTCCTTACTATGTTAACATGCACATGGTCAAAGTCACCCTTTGAAGCAACTTGTTACAAGCTTCGACAGGGCAACACTTCTCACTAACTTGCTTCAATTCACAAGGCAAAAAGCCTCCTGATGATGTCCTTCAATTCAGGAGGCCAAAGCCTCTCTTCTGCTCTCTTTTGATTACACATCTTGCCTCTTGCAGGCCTCCTTCGTTTGGGGCATATGGCCTTCCCAGTGTTGCAAGTTTCAATTGTGCCTTTCATCCTCTGCATGCATTCTTTGTTTGGGGCATGTGAATCCTTCGACACAAGCTTTTGATCATACCTTTCATTTGGGCATGTGGCTCCCTTTTTACAAACTTTCGTTTGAGCATGTTTGCATAAGGTCACTAGGCAGGGACCTCGTGCATACACCCTTTCGTTTGGCCATGTGGACCCTTGCAGGCAAGTTTGAGTGGGCAGTATCTCCCTTGGAAATGGCTTGCTTCAACACACAAATTCTACACTATGCCATTGTCTCATGCGAAAGAAGTACCATGGTGGCACATTCAAAGGACTTGCCAGACATGTCTGAATGTCCCAATCGAATGACATGTTTTACTGACCCATCCCAGGAGCATGTATTTGGACCATTCGAAGGAACCTATGAAGGGCCTGGTCAAAACACACTTATTTGGGCCCCTTCAAAGGATACCCACATAAGCCATTTGAAGGACACTTTGATTTGAAAAAAGAAATGATTATTGGAGATTCTGGTCGAAAGACAGGGCTAGGGGGTCAAGACAAAAGGTTGAGATGCCAAAGGTATTTGTTGACCAAGTCCCATGCGTTGTCGGGTTCAGACCTGATACACTAGCCATAAAACTCAAAAAATGTTGTGCAGCAGTCCTGCAACACTGCCTTATTCCTTGCACCAAAATGGCATACAAACACTGCCCCTTGAAAGCTACAAACACAACATGCCTTTTTTATTTAAATATTTTGTTTTCCCTCCTAAAACATTAGCCCAAGCCATCTATAAATATGAGCCTCCACCACACATGTTAAGGGCGCCTGAAGAGTTACAAGAGAACTCTTGTGAAAATTCCCCAAACTCTCAAACATCCATCCTACGCTTTTCTTTAAAAATTATCAACACTCATAAAAAACTCAACTCTCTTTGTACATAAGGTGAATCTTTCGATTCATCCCCCAAGTTACCATCTAACTAGCCTTCGACCCACATCCCTAACTATAATACAGTAACCCTTTAATTCATTATGTTGCTTGTTATAAAAAGAACCTTTGATCTACTCACACACCCTCCTTTGATTCAATGACTGCTTGAACAAAGTAGTAACTGGATTAGTCTCAAGAAGGCCCCAACGAACTTCCATTCACCACCAAGGAAGATACTTGCAGTTTCCTTCGATTTAAGAACTTCAAGAGGTAAGTTCCCTTTGAACATGAATCTATTTTATTTAAATATCATGTGTACATGCCAATAAAGAAAATGTAGATATTTCATATAGGGAGCTTGACCATTTTTTAGCTTTTGATTCTGACTACCCATATGCTGAAAATCTCAACTCTGACCAGTTAGGCTTTGGACTTTGAGACCCAATAATTTTGTGTTAACCCATGGCCTGTAGTTACACTTGAATGATGCATTTTAAAAATTTAAGACAAGTTCACTGTGCCTTTCGATTGGCTAAATGCTCAAGCCTTTCGAATCTCAACCTGAGGGCCTAGCATACTTACAGTCAAAGGAGTCAGCAAGGAGCCTGAGGCAAGGAATGCGCCTCACACTGACTCCAGGTCTCAAATGAAGGAAGTAACCAGAAAGATGGCCTTGCTGACTTCCAACTCCCAGTTGAAGGACGGAACCTTGCTGACTTCCAACTCCCAATCGAAGGACAGAACCTTGCTGACTTCCAACTCCCAGTCGAAGGACAGAACCTTGCTGACTCCAAGTCCAAATCGAAAGAGGTCAAAAGTGTAGAATCGAAGGATGCTTCTGCCTGAATCGAAGGAGCTCATTTTTCTTATTTTTTTTATTATTTTTATTTTGTCTTTATATTTTCTTGCTATTTCAATATGGTTGTAATAATGTAGGGTTTATTTTTTGCATTTTTATTGCTTTTATATAAATGTTAGTAACTAGGATGTATGGCAAGATAAAAATAACAAGTAGTTAACCAAAAATTCAAAAGAAAAAATGCATGAAATCAAACACACTATTCACACACATGTACCCCTAGGTTAATCCCACTTGTTGCCTCGGAAAAATAGTCATGTCCCTCGAATATGGGCATTTTAGCAAATACCTTTGATAAAAGATCGTAGTCCCTCGATGACCCTCAATGTTACGTTCGGTAAACGATCTAGTCCCTAAATGACATTGCTAAAACGTCCCATAAGTTGCCTTCTATGACTATGCAAACGTCCCACGCTCGTCCCTTCACATCCAATGATGGGGCTTCTTACCAAATCAACGGTAAGATAGCAACATCTAAAGGAGGTGGAAAAGAACATTAAGACCTTTTGAGTAGGTAGGATGCTCTTAGTTGCTTGCTTGGTCACCACAAAAACATTTTATACACCCACACTTCCATTTGAAACGTTTTCAAAAGACAAAACACTTTGTACGTGTTCTTATAGAAATGAGAACCATTACAAAGACACTTTTCAAAATCACTTTTAAAACCCACACCCCAAGCACGTTTTCAAACAAAAGCAAGTGATCTAGCAAGCAACTAAGAGCCCGTAGATAACTACGGATGAAAAGGGTGCTAATACCTTCCCTTTTCATAACCTACCCCCCGAGCTCAAGAAAATAATCTCAAAAGGTCTTTCCTGTTCTTTTCACCCTTTCCTTATTGGATAAAATAAAAGTCGGTGGTGACTCTTGCTATCCGCAATGTGATACGGTGGCCAGAACTGGGACGTGTTTCCCTTTTTAAGGAATTGCTGGTTTGCATTTTGCGTTTGTGTTTGCAAAATGTCGCGGTAAGCAAGAGTCGCCACCGACTTTTATTTTATCCAACAGGAAAGGAAGAAAGTATAGAAAAATTCCTTTTTCAAGATTTTCAGAGTACGGGGGGTAGATTATAGAAAGGGAAGATATTAGCACCCTTTCTATCCGTAGTTATCTACGGGCTCTTAGGTACTTGATCATCATTTTAAAAATTGCTTCTGTGTTTGTGTGATTTGAAAAGCTTTTGTTTTGACTTTGATTTAACCCTTGCTTCTGTCTTCAAGAGTGTTACGAAATTGTTTTTGAAAACTTTGTTTGAAAAAAGTGTAAGTGTGAAAAGTTTGTTATTTTGAGCAAGTACCTAACAGTTATCTACCTACTCGAAAAAAAGATCGTTTCTATTCTCGTTTCCTTTAGAAAGCACTATCCCACTATTAGTGAGTAGGTAGCACCGTCGTTGGAATTTTAAGGGTCAATTCAAAAGGGACGTACGGTCACTAAAGCAATGTTAGGACGTCTTAGTAATAACCCTAATGTCTTAGATCAATTATCCGAGGCAACAATATCCGAGGCAACCTTTCCGAGGAAACTTTGATCTTTGGACAAAAGGACAACCACTAAAGCATCCTATACTCAATGACTGTTTAACGATGGCTACCAAGTAGGAGTGTACCCTAGGAGTACGCATGTGCGAGTGATTCAATTTCAGATTATTATCTTTGCACATTTTAGGGTTATCTAACTGTTTTAAAGTTTATCATACATTCTTGTCATGCATCCTAATATCATACATCTAACAGTTAATAATTTACGGAATTTAAAATGCGGAAATTAAACTACGCTATTACAAGGCTTTGGGTATTTACATAGCCAAAAACAAACCCTTTGAAAAATAAAGCAATAAAAGTAAAAGTCCTATTTAACTATTACAACTTGTGAGCAGATACAATAATAGGGTAAAGATAATAAAATAAAGCGCGCGATGAAAATTAGAACGAGTGTGTAATCGGTGGAAATAGAACTGACTGTTTTTTAAGTTGGTTCGCGAAATGTCACGGTAAGCAAGAGTCGCCACCGTGTTTTATGTTCTCCAACATAGAAAGGACAAAAGCACAGCAAAATTCCTTATTCGAGAATGCTTCTCGGTTCGGGAGGTAGATTTATAAAAAGGGAAGGTATTAGCACCCTTTCTATCTGTGGTTATCCACGGGCTCTTAGGTACTTGCTCTTATGTTTTCAAAATTTGTTTGCTTTTCAAGTGTGTGTGGGTTTTGGAAAAGTTTCGTTTGAAAAATTTCTAAGTAACTCTTGTATATGTCCTCAAGAGTGTGTGAAAAATTTGTTTGAAAACTTTTTGAAAGTGTGGGTGCGAAAAGTTGTTTTTGTTTGTTTGAAAGAGCAAGTACTTAAGAGAAGTCTACCTACCCTAAGGAATTAGACTGTGTAAGAGTCCTTTAGATAGTGCTATCCCACCATTGAGAGGTAGGTAGCACCATCGTTGGAGTTATTCGGGTCAATTCGATTATTAGGGACAGTGTGGTCACCAAAGCAATAGTAGGACACCTTAGAAGTAACCCTAATGTCCTAGATCCTTTTTTATCCGAGGCAACCGTTTCGAGGCAACCGGATCTTAGACAGGAGGGCGACCTCTAAAACACCCTATACTTGACGACCACGTTCGAGGCAACCAGTGAGGCGTACCCTAGGAGTGGCATGTGCTTGTGTGTTGTTTTCATGTTATGTTTATCTTGTACATGTTATTTGTGAGCTACGGATTGATTTTATTCGTCATACAGTCTTGCAGGCATATTAACAGTTAAGAGTGTGGAAAATAAATTACGGAAATGTAAATCTAGCTATTACAAGGCGCGGGTCTATACATCGCCAAAAACAAAAACCCGTTTTGAAAATAAGAATGCGGGAAATAGTAAATAAAGATATAAACCTAATTAACTATTACATTTCCGGAAGCAGTTACATAAATAATCAAAATAACGAATTGAAACTAAAATGCGCGTGAAAGAATGAATCGGGATGTCTTGAGGGTTTTGACCCTTTTTTAGAAAGAATTGAATTTTTGTCCCTTTTTTGCAATTAATTAAAAATTAAGCCTAATTACTAATTAATTAATTATTTATTAAAAGAAAAAAATGTTTTTTTGTATTTTTATGTTTTAATGAAATAAAATAAAAAAGGCATTAAAAATGTCAAAAGAAAAGCCTAAGTCTAAATTTGTTTTTATTTATTGTAAAAAGAAGATTAAAATTAAACCTAATTTAAACTAAATCAATTTATTAGTGTCTTATTTACAAAAATAATTAATAGTGAATAATAAAAAATATTTACATTTTTTTAGTTTTTTTTGAATTTTTATGAAAAATATTAATTATGTTAATTTTGGTGGTAATAATAATAATAAAAAAATAATTAATAACTAAATTAGAAAATATAAAAAGAAAAAGAAAAAGAAAGAACCAAGGGGGGTGTTGACCCTTAAGGAGGTGAATCTGGAAATTTAGGCCCATTAACCAGCCAAGCCACGTTGACTTTCTTGCTTGCCTATGCACAAGGCTGACCAGGAGCATGGTGTGCGTCATCTTTAGGCCACTGGATGGACGCTTGAGGACACTTGGCGTCTGGATGAGGAAGGTGTATGATGAACCTTCTTTTGGAACCTACACACAAGCATGTAAAGAAAAAATGTATAGAAATTTTGGGGGACCTGGGAATCGAACCCAGGTCCCAGGGGACAATTCAAGGACACGTCCACCAACTGAGCTGTGGCACTTTTCTTGCCAGCGCACCGTCTTCTTCGTTTTGCCTGTAAGAAAGAAATCAAATAACGGGGGTTTTTAACCCCCACAAAACAAGATGACAGAAAATAGCGATTAGGCCCCTGATGATCAGAAATTGTTCGCGAGGGTAGTGTTAGCTTCGTCTGGATGTCACGAGTTCAACCATATGCGTGAGAAGGTCTAATTTTGCTGGATGTGTAAACCCCCAATTCGAAGGTTTATGAACCCTAGAATTTGAACATGGTGGTTTATGATTTAGGCTGTTTCAAAGCAATTGAACCATACCATTAGTTTCTGAAGGTCTGTGAATGGTGACTCCTTGAGTGTTAGCACGTGGTTTTGATTCCAAATCACCCCTGAAGCTTCCAGCAATATGTCTGAATCTTTAAATCTCCTTGAAAGGGCCTCTAAGGTGGAATTCAGTTTCAAATTTTCTTTGACTTTTTTCAATATGGTAATGGCCGTTTGTGTAGTGCTTGGATGTGAAATGTATTAGGTTTTGGTTCAGCATGTGTATGGGAATAGAATTAGGTCAGCAGCTGGGCCAATGATCCATGGAATTGATGTCTTGAGATTTTTCTTTAACCACCATTGAAAGCTTTCCATATTTGGTTCAAAATCAAGATTTTGTGCACAAAAAGCCTTAGCACGAAATTGTGAGCTGGCATATCATACATAAAAGCTATTCAAACCAAAAATATGCCATTCAATTAATTTTTTAGATTTATTTGAATTATTATGGATTTAAAATGAATTAAATCCCTAAAAATTAAATAAAAATGAAAAAATAAATATTTGGTCTTGAAATTAATCATGGGACACGTGGGTGGCATGACAAGGCTGAATCAAGTGGAAGAAAGTGGGCCCTTTTGTAAAAAATTGAAGTTTTAAGGATAGTTGACTTTTGCCCTTTCACAAAAATTTCCCAACTTCTCTAATGCATATCTTGCTCAATTATGATCATATGAACATGTTCTTGGACACTTTGGAAAGGCCTTGAAGTCCTCTAACCAATGCCTTTGGTCCCATGTAATTTGGATTTACCAATCTCAAGTTATGGTCTTTGACTTAAAATGCCTTTTTGTTGACTTTTGAAAATGACCTATAATGTTGAAATTGATAACTTTTTGTGAGAGCATTTCTTGGACTTGGAATGTGAAGATGAGTTGTAGGAAATGTCATCCCCTTCAAAATGAGCATTGGATGGGATTTTTCTGATGATCCATGAAAAAGTTATGCCTTGGTCAAGTTACAGTTGACTTTTCAGCTGTCCAAAAATGGAAACTTTTGCATCTTGATGATTTTTGAGCAATTCTTACGGAATCATGATCAAGACTTGATCAAATGATGATTGTGGCTTCAAAATAAGATGTTGACCAAAAATTTTGACTTTTGACTGCCAAATGACCATTTTACCCCTACAGTTGATTGTGAAGCAAATGAGGGCTTTTGACTGTGCAACTTGATGTTGTGAGCCTTGAAACTAGGCATGTAGATGCTTGACAATGTGTATAGGCATATAGGACTTGATTGAGCCCTTGAAAACCTCAACTTCCTTGCAAGAAACAAAACCCTAATTTTGACTGGCTTAGGAGGATGTTTGACTGTGCAACCCTTGAGTAGACTTGAGCAAATTGAGATGATGCTTGTCAAAACTTTGAAGAATATGGGAGGGAAAATTTTGGGGTACAACAGTTGCCCCTGTTCAATCTTCTTAGACCTGAGGATGTAGATTGGCTTGTGTGCCTTTCGTGATCCGAAGGTGGAAGATGATTGAACACTAAAGTGCCCAGAAATTTGCACTCACATAGTGGAGTATCAGCAGTGTGATGGTGGGAATGGGCTTATAGATGCCATTTGGAGAGATGGTGGATAGGAGGATGGTCTTATAGATTCCATCTGGAAGCATGACAGAACCTTGTCGGGAATGGGCTTATAGATGCCATTTGAAAAGGTAATGGATAGTTATGGAGATGGGCTTAAAAGATGCCATCTGAAGGTGTTGATTACGTAAGAGATTCCTTAGCGAGAACTTGTGTACTTTGAGAAAGGAAGATGGTTTCCTGGCCTGTTACAGGGGTTGATCTTCAAATTCCTCATGCAGATATACCCTGGCTAGATACAGGTATCGAATCTACAATCAATTGCTCACAGATATGCCCTGGCTAGATACAGGTATCGAATTCGGAACTGGTCGTCTACAGATATGCCCTGGCTGGATACAGGTGTCGAATCTCTAAACTCTTCATGCAGATATGCCCTGGCTGGATACAGGTATCGAATCTACAATCAATCACTCACAGATATGCCCTGGCTAGATACAGGTATCGAATCTGGAATTAGTCGTCTACAGATATGCCCTGGCTGGATACAGGAATCGAATCTGGAATTGGTCGTCTACAGATATGCCCTGGCTGGATACAGGTGTCGAATCTCTAAACTCTTCATGCAGATATGCCCTGGCTGGATACAGGTATCGAATCTACAATCAATCACTCACAGATATGCCCTGGCTAGATACAGGTATCGAATCTGGAATTGGTCGTCTACAGACATGCCCTGGCTGGATACAGGAATCGAATCTGGAATTAGTCGTCTACAGATATGCCCGGGCTGGATACAGGAATCGATTCCGGAATTAGTCGTTCACAGATATGCCCTGGCTGGATACAGGTATCGAATCTCTAAACTCTTCATGCAGACATGCCCTGGCTAGATACAGGTATCGAATCTACAATGAATCACTCACAGATATGCCCTGGCTGGATACAGGAATCGAATCTGGAATTGGTCGTCTTCAGATGTGCCCTGGCTGGATACAGGTATCGAATCTCTAAACTCTTTATGCAGATATGCCCTGGCTGGATACAGGTATCGAATCTACAATCAAATACTCACAGATATGCCTTGGCTAGATACAGGAATCGAATCTGGAGTTGGTCGTCTACAGATGTGCCCTGGCTGGATACAGGAATCGAATCTCTATACTCTTCATGCAGACATGCCCTGGCTGGATACAGGTATCGAATCTACAATCAATCACTCACAGATATGCCCTGGCTAGATACAGGTGTCGAATCTGGAATCGCGACAGTTGATAGTAATCATCTTTGGATTGACCTTTTTCCTGAAGAGGCAAAAACATCAGTTGTATGCAATGTCATGATGTATGAAAATGTATGATGTCATGATGTTCTCAAGAGTAAATGAGATTGTGTGTTTATGATGCGTATATGCATGCGTCATGGTGTATGGTAATGTGATGTTTATGAATGTATTTTCGTCTAGGAAAATAAATCCTTGACGAATGCCGGGAAGTTGAATCCTGGGCTGATATTTGAAGAATAGAGTTCTTTATTTCCGCTGGGGATGATGACTGCAAGGATACACCGGTAGGAGAAGATGACTTTGTTGGTGAATAAACTTGGTGAAGAGATTATTCTGCGGGGAAATACTCTGTGGGGAGAGATACTTCGCTGAGACTTTGATGATAACTCCGCTGGGGATACCATTGATAAGTTTTGTTGGAGGATTTGATGAACTCCGCTGGGGGATAGGAAGAACTTCGCCGAGGACGATCTTTCCATGGTAATTAGCTGAGGATAACCCAGTTATAAGCTCTGGTGGGGAATAACCTTTGAATAAAGCCGGGGAGACGTTCGTATTCTGTAGGGGATAAGCTTCCAGAATCTACTGGGGATAAGCTTCCAGAATCTACTGGGGAGATTGATTCAACTCTCCTGGGGAAGCTTTTGGACTGTACTGGGGAGTGGCTCCACTAGGGTGTCTGGTATTCCGCCGGGGAACAATCTTATACTTCCGTCGAGGAATATCAAGACTGCCGGGGATGCTTGCTTAGGAACATCTGTATACTCCACTGGGGAATGTTGAGATTTTCTGGGAATACCCAACTTCCTTAAGGCTGACAGTAGACTAACTCTGCTTGGGGAGAGTGTTGCTGACTTGCTGGAGATGCTGTGCCTTTTCTGGGCTGATGGGAGACCAACTCCGCTTGGGGAGAGTATTGCTGAATCTTGTCTTACTCTACGGGGAGTGAAGTTATCTTGGTTAAATTCTTCAGCCGAACCTACCTTGGTACCTTGGTGGACAGAGCAACTAGATCGCTTAGACAATTTTTATTGCCCCTGTTTCTAATGTCACCTGTAATTAATCCTTTGTTTCGTATGCAAATATTTATGAGTTAGCAATTAGTGTCAAATGCATATATCAAAAATGAACATTGGACGTTCTTTGCAAAACAAAACAGAAAAAGAAAAACAATTGGCAATTTGTCTGGAAAAGTGGATTTGTATTGATTTTGAAATTTTCCTGTAAATAGGCGTTTATGTACAAGAGGCTGACGTCCTAGTAAGAGAACACCGCCGAACAACATAGAGTTTATACAATTTTGAAAATGAAAACAAAACAGTTATGTGAAAGATCCCACTGGGTTCCAACTCTGCTATCGCCTTTATGTCTTCAAGTGTCTCGTCACTTTGCTGCTCAGTTGAAGATGAAGCTGATTGATTGATGTCGTCTGAACCTGATAATTGATACCGAATTCTGGATGCAAGGTGATCCAATGAGACATAGTATTACGCTTATCCCTAATTTTTTCCTGGACCGCCCTTTCGGGTTTTCAGTCCACCGGGATACCCATTTTTGCCCAAGCCGCCTTTTCAGGTTTTCGACTTGCCGGGTGTATAGATTTTTTTCATTTCATCCCTTATTTTTGCCCGAACCCTTTTGGTTCGCCGGGAAGCCCTTATTTTTGCCTAGGTGTGTCAACCTAGCGGGTCTTTAATCATGCGTAGTATCTTTTTTCTATGTCTGCATTGGCGGGATGAGGAAGGTCGTCACCATCCATGGTGGTTAGAATCATAGCTCCTCCTGAGAAGATATGTTTAACCACAAATGGCCCTTCGTACGTAGGGGTCCATTTGCCCCTGGGATCACTTTGAGGAAGAATGATGCGCTTGATTACCAGGTCTCCGACTTGATACTCTTGTCGTCTGACTTTCTTGTTAAATGCCTTGATCATCCGTTTTTGGTACGTTTGACCATGACAAATAGCGGTGAGTCTCTTTTCATCGATTAGGTTTAATTGATCAAGTCGAGTCTGGATCCAGTCATCTTCGTTCAAACCTGCATCCTTCATTATCCGGAGAGAGGGTATCTGGACTTCTATAGGCAAGACTGCCTCCATGCCATAGACTAAGGAAAAGGGCGTTTCCCCTGTTGACGTTCGTACGGAGGTACGGTATCCATGAAGAGCAAACGGTAACATCTCGTGCCAATCTTTATAGGTCACTGTCATCTTCTGCACAATCTTCTTGATATTCTTATTTGCCGCTTCGACAGCCCCATTCATCTTTGGCCGGTAGGGAGAAGAGTTGTGGTGTTGTATCTTGAATTGCTCGCAGAGCTCAGTGATCATCTTGTTGTTAAGATTGGTACCATTATCCGTAATGATCCTCTCAGGTACGCCGTATCGACAGATCAGGTTATGCCGAATGAACCGTGATACGACGTTCTTGGTTACCGTAGCGTAGGAAGCTGCTTCAACCCACTTTGTGAAGTAATCAATCGCTACCAGGATGAAGCGATGCCCGTTGGATGCCGTAGGTCTGATCTCGCCGATCATATCAATGCCCCACATTGCAAAAGGCCAAGGTGCTGTCAAAACATTCAGAGGAACTGGAGGAATGTGCACCTTATCAGCATAGATTTGGCACTTGTGACACGTCTGAGAATGCTGGTAACAGTCGGCTTCCATTGTGGACCAGAAATATCCTTCCCGAAGGATTTTCTTTGCCATGGTATGTCCACTGGAATGTGTTCCGAAGGTACCTTCATGTAGCTCTGCCATGATCCTTTCTGCTTCAGTCTTATCCACACAACACAGTAAGGTCGAATCATGGTTTCGCTTGTAGAGAATGCCATTGCTGAGGAAGAACTTCGCCGCGAACCTTCTCAGAAACTTTTTGTCATTGACAGATGCACCCTCGGGGTATTCTTGAGCTTCCAAGTACCTCTTCACTTCATGATACCAAGGTTTTTCAGTTACCTCTTCAGCCTCAAGATCACAGCAATGTGCAGGTTCATCCAATTTCCAGATAATGATTCGGGGAGCCTCGTTGTCCCATTTTACTTTGAACATGGAAGACATCGTAGCTAACGCGTCCGCCAACTGATTCTTTTCTCTTGGGAAGTGTTCAAAAGTTATTTCCTCGAAGTGGGGGATCAACGTCAACACATACTCTTTGTAAGGAATAAGATTTGGGTGTTTCGTATCCCACTCGCCTTTGATCTGATTGATCACGAGAGCGGAATCTCCGAAGACACTCAGAAACTTGATCCTTAAGTCAATTGCAGCTTGAAGACCCATGATACATGCTTCATACTCTGCCATGTTGTTGGTGCAGTTGAAACATAGCCGGGCAGTGAGTGGAGTATGAGTGCCTTTGGGGGATATGATCACAGTGCCGATACCATTACCCAAAGCGTTGGAGGCTCCGTCAAAGTGCATAGACCATCGGGATCCTTCTTCAGGTCCTTCATCCGGTCCAGGTACTTCACAATCAGTCACTACCATGATATTCTCGTCTGGAAATTCAAAGTTCATCGACTGGTAGTCGTCCACTGCCTGGTGTGCCAAATGGTCTGCCAATACACTTCCCTTGATTGCTTTCTGAGTCATATACTGGATGTCGTATTCTGTCAAGATCATTTGCCATCTCGCTATTCTTCCGGACAAGGCAGGCTTTTCGAAGATATACTTTATTGGATCCATTTTTGAAATTAACAGAGTAGTGTGAGTCAACATATATTGTCTCAGCCGGCGAGCAGCCCATACCAAAGCGCAACAAGTTTTCTCGAGCAGTGAGTATCGAGTCTCACAGTCGGTAAACTTTTTGCTAAGGTAATAAATAGCGTGCTCTTTTCGGCCAGACTCGTCATGCTGCCCCAGCACACACCCCATTGAGTTGTCCAGTACTGTCAAGTATAATATTAGAGGTCTCCATTCAACCGGTGGCATAAGAATGGGTGGTTCTTGGAGATACTCTTTGATTCTGTCGAAAGCGGCCTGACATTCATCGTTCCAACGTACCACTTGATCTTTATTCAGAAGCTTGAAGATTGGTTCACAGGTAGCAGTTAGATGTGAGATGAAACGGGCAATGTAGTTCAGCCGTCCTAGAAAGCCTCTGACTTCTTTCTCTGTCTTGGGAACTGGCATCTCTTGTATGGCTTTCACCTTGGCAGGGTCCACTTGAATACCTTTATCGCTCACGGCAAAACCTAGCAACTTTCCAGATCTTACCCCAAAGGTGCACTTGTTCGGGTTCAGCCTCAGCTTGTACAACTTCAGACGGTCAAACAGCTTCTGTAGATGGTCAAGGTGTTCCTCCTCAGTTTGGGACCTTGCAATCATATCATCGACATATACTTACATCTCATGGTGGATCATGTCATGAAACAAAGCAACCATGGCACGTTGGTAGGTTGCCCCAGCATTTTTTAACCCAAAAGGCATGACCTTGTAGCAAAAGGTGCCCCACCGAGTGACAAAAGTGGTCTTCTCCATGTCTTCAGGGGCCATCTTGATCTGATTATAACCGGAGAAGCCGTCCATGAAGGAGAATACTTTATGCTGAGCAGTGTTGTCAACTAGAACGTCGATGTGAGGTAGAGGGAAATCATCCTTAGGGCTGGACCTGTTCAAATCCCTGTAATCAACACACATTTGGACCTTACCATCCTTCTTCGGCACTGGAACCACGTTGGAAACCCACTGAGGGTAAGAAGTCACTGCTAGAAACCTGGCGTCAAATTGTTTCATAACCTCAGCTTTGATTTTCTCTGACATTTCTGGACGCATGCGGCGGACCTTCTATTTTACCGGAGGGCAGTCTTCCTTGGTAGGCAGGTGATGAACCACAATGTCAGTATCCAACCCAGGCATGTCTTCGTAAGACCAGGCAAAGATTTCCATATAGTCATGCAGCATCTGAATCAACCGTTGTTTCACACTGAGCTCTAAATTGGCACCAATCTTGACTTCCTTTTTGTCTGTCTCAGTACCCAAATTTACCGTTTCCACTGGCTCTTCATGTGGCTGAATGGCCCTCTCTTCCTGGAGTAGAAGTCTTGCAAGCTCACCAGGCACTTCGCAATCATCTTCACCTTCGTCTTTGGCTAATTTAATCGGATTTTCAAAGTCATAACTGGCAGTAGCAGAGTCGTTACCAGTGAGATCCAGAGTGGATTGGAACCTGTATAGGTGAGTGTGTGTAAATATAGCTGTTTTGCAATATATAAAGAAAGAAAGGGAGCGCAAGATTTGAAATGTGAAAAACGTCCAATGCTTTTATTAATGATATATGGAAGTGACACACAAAATCCCTCACAAATGAAACCACGGTGCCCCGGGTAGGACATCGGGCCATAAAGTTTCAAATTATTGTTTGTTACAAATTCGAAACAAAGGAGTTCATTACTGAGTGACAAAAGTAATAGGTGTGAAATCTTTGGCAGTCCAGTTTCTAGGTCCACTGTTGGTCGTCGGGTAGATCCAGCTGTCAAATTCGGATTCCTCCACTTCGTCTTCATCCCTAATAGCATTTACTCCATGATTGGGCATGGGAGCTGTCACCACATTAGGCCTTTCTGACGCCTCGAACTGAACCTCTTTAGCATCAATAAGGTCTTGAACCTTATTCCTCAGAGCCCAACAATCATCTGTGTTATGCCCCGGGCTGTCAGAGTGATAAGCGCAGCGGGCGTTGGGGTTGTACTTCGGAGATGTTGTGTTTACCACCTTCGGAGCTTCCTTGACAGTTACCAGATTGGTTGACAGCAGTTGCGGCAAAATCTGTGACAGGGTCATGCTGAGCTTAGTGTACTGCCTTTTGGGTCTCTCACCCCTTGGCTGGTTGTACTGCTGAGGAGCAGCAGCAGGATTTGAAATTACCACCGCGTTGACAGCTTGGCGGCATTCCGGTTTACTCTGTCTTCTGGGACCATAAACAGCACTAGCTTCCTTCTTAAAGGGCTTCTTTTTAGTACTCGAGGAGGCACCTTTCTGTATCTTTCCCGACTTGATACCAGCTTCGATCCTCTCACCAGTCAGGATCAGGTCTGTAAACCCTGCAGAAGAATTACCAATCAGATGATTGAAGAAAGGACCAGACAGGGTCCCCAAGAACATGTCCACGAATTCACGGTCAGTCAACGGTGGCTGCACCCTGCCAGCCAGGTCTCTCCACTTATGCGCGTACTCCTTAAAACCTTCACCCGTTCCAAGTGACATACCCTGGAGTTGGGTACGCGTAAGAGCGAGGTCGGAATTGTACTGATACTGCTTATAAAAAGCAGTAGCCAAGTCCTCCCAGTTACGAATATTGGTTCCATCCAGCTGATAGAACCATTCGAGTTGAGTCCCTGAAAGACTCTCCTGGAAGAAATGGATCCATAAGTTCTTGTCTGCAGTGTAAGGTTGGATCTTCCTTACATAAGATCTGAGGTGCAGCTTAGGACAGGAAGCCCCGTCGTACTTCATAAAGGCAGGTGCCTTGAACTTGTGTGGGATCACCACCCCAGAAGATAAACCTAGGTCTCCAAAGTCCAACCCAGGCACACGTTGAATCTCCATGGCATTTAACCGGTCCTCCAGCTGTTTGTACCTATCCTCAGCAGGAGGGTACTGTTCATCATTGAAATCTGTCTCGGTGTCAGAGACCATGGGACTAGGAACCCTTCCCTCTTGGAGACTGCCTTCCCCAACAGATGGAGTAGTCAGCTCAGCTTCATTCTGCAGTGTATTCCCGAATCTGCGTCCAGTGTTGAACAGCACAGTCCTCTTCTTCTTCTTCTTCAGGAGCAAAGCCTTCAACTCCTGTTGTCCCTGGGCTAAGCTCATGACCAGCTCTTGAAACTGGGCGTTTTGGGCCTGAAAGGCCTTGATAGCTTGCTCGGTAGTAGGTTCAGGATTCATGATGATTGAGTGCTGAAATAAACAGCGAAGAAGATTAAGCAACCTGTAGAAGAAGGGTACATGTTATGCACATGATGCATGATATGCTATTTATGCAATGCATTAAAGGGTTCAAAAGTTCAAATTCGTTGTAGACAAAAAGGAAACACACGTTGTATTAAGAAATATATGTTCAGTACATCAAGGCCTCATGGGCAAAACAATACAAAATAATTAATCCCAAAAGACACTGCGCATCCTCTTTAGAGCGATGTAGGTGTTGAGAGTCTTTTCCTCGTGAAGTAGACGGGTGAGCTCCAAGACCTTCTTCTCACTGGCATGTAGACTGGTTTTAAGAGAATTCCGCTCTTCCTTGAGTTGGATCCAGCTCTTTTGCATTTCTTCCCAGGATGTCGGCATGTCAGGATATTGAATGGTGTATGACACCTCTCCTTCCAAAACTGGCTCTTTGATCACGGGGAGAACATGAGGATATGGCATCACCAGCTTCTGGGAGCGGGCTCGTACCCACTTGAGATAAGGCTCCAGGGGGGTGGAGTTCTTGTGTCCCAGTGTCTTGCTATCTACCCTGTTGGGCATCCTCCAAGCTCTGATGAATCTCTGGCGAAGTCCTTGTGCATCGTTGTCGAAGTCAAAAACTATGTCAGGAATCAACATGTCATGAGGGCCATCCCTCCGAGCATAACCAAACTGTCTCAAAGCCAGACACGGGTTGTAAGTAATACCTCCTCTGATTCCCAGTAAAGGAACATTAGGAAACTCCCCGCAACGATCAATGATAGTGACATTTTCTCTGGACCGAGAACACCAATGTATATCAGCATGTGTAAGAGTCATCAATCGTTGTGACCATCTCAAACCCTGCTCGTTCTTCAAAACTGATTGTGGAAGGTGCTAAATAAACCACCTTGCCAGGAGAGGAGTGCAGCACATGAGAACACCTCTTTTTCTCATGGTTCGAGTGTAACATGAGTGGAGGATGTCCCTGAGCAACGTAGGTATAGGATTCCTGGACATGAAGATTTTGACAGCATTGATATCTATAAGCTGATTTGGATTCGGGAACAATACCAACCCATAGACGAGGAGTGCCACAACTTCTTCAAAGGCTTGTAGGTCAAGGGAATTCCAACATTCTTGGGCCTTCTCAAACAGGAACTTTGCCAAGAATCCTTTGATACCGTTTCTAACTTCCCAATGTCCCTTGATGTCAGATGGTTGTAGGCATAATGCTTTAGCAACCTCTTCAAGTTTTGGTTCCCTTTCCGTACCGTTGTAGGGTAGTTGACTGAGAATGGGAATCTTCAGAAGCTGGGAAAACTCTTCCAAGGTAGGCACCAATTGATAATCCGGGAAAGTAAAACAGTGGTGCAAAGGGTCAAAGAACTGGAACAGAACTTTCACCATGTCCTCTTCAATGTTGGTATTGACCAAGCTAATGAGTCTACCATGCCTTTCACTGAAGGAAGAGTTCTCGGGAATCCTGGATGTAAGCTCCTTAAGCTGAGGAGGGATCCTTACAAGGTTGACCTGAATTGTCTTTCTGCGGATAGTTTCCATGTCCTACAAAACCAGAACAAAGATGAAGATTCGAACCCTTGAAGTGGTTAGTAAATGCATATGATGTTGTATGATGTTATGATGTTATGATGTTATGATGTTATGATAAAAACACACCACAAGTATCCACAAAAAGCAAACATGATAAGGCACACAAGTCACACCAGACAGCCCTTAGAGTTTTAGGCCAGCATGAGGTCTAGGTACTACCCTCTTGAAGTTGGTGGGCTCAAAACCTGTCCTATCAAAAGTAACCGGGTTCTAAGGAGCTCAATATCATTGGGTCGTTTTCTGTGTTCATTGTTTTGATTTAGCCACTAAACTGGCGATCAAAATATTCCAGGAAAACAACCCTCAATGAGTGTAGTATCGAGTATCTACCAACTTCGGACTGCACCAAAGTCGGTCATCTCACTACCCCTAAAGAGGCCAGGATGGTCAAGTAAGGTTCCTAAGGTCAGTTGATGCTTCACGACACCACGCGGCGGCCCCGTACTCTCCTTGACTTGACTCAAGGGTTACCGGTACTCACCAAAGTGCCACATCAACGTAGCAAACTGCTTCAACTGTGTCGGTATACCCCACACAGTTCCCTCACAGTTTGTTGCTACTTTCTAAAAGGTATCCCCAGATCCGGGTTAGGATCTATAGTAACTCTGATTCAACCCACAAAGATAAAGCATACAAGTCAAGCAATTGAAAACACAAGTGGTCTAATCCTAAGGTACACCTCACTTTTATATATCCCCAGCAGAGTCGCCAGTTCTGTGATCTATGGAAATAGAACTGACTGTTTTTTAAGCTGGTTCGCGAAATGTCGCGGTAAGCAAGAGTCGCCACCGTCTTTTATGTTCTCCAACATGGAAAGGACAAAAGTACAGCAAAATTCCTTATTCGAGAATGTTTCTCGGTTCGGGAGGTAGATTTATAGAAAGGGAAGGTATTAGCACCCTTTCTATCCGTGGTTATCCACGGGCTCTTAGGTACTTGCTCTTATGTTTTCAAAATTTGTTTGCTTTTCAAGTGTGTGTGGGTTTTGGAAAAGTTTCGTTTGAAAAATTTCTAAGTAACTCTTGTATCTGTCCTCAAGAGTGTGTGAAAAATTTGTTTGAAAACTTTTTGAAAGTGTGGGTGCGAAAAGTTGTTTTTGTTTGTTTGAAAGAGCAAGTACTTAAGAGAAGTCTACCTACCCTAAGGAATTAGACTGTGTAAGAGTCCTTTAGATAGTGCTATCCCACCATTGAGAGGTAGGTAGCACCATCGTTGGAGTTATTCGGGTCAATTCGATTATTAGGGACAGTGTGGTCACCAAAGCAATAGTAGGACACCTTAGAAGTAACCCTAATGTCCTAGATCCTTTTTTATCCGAGGCAACCGTTTCGAGGCAACCGGATCTTAGACAGGAGGGCGACCTCTAAAACACCCTATACTTGACGACCACGTTCGAGGCAACCAGTGAGGCGTACCCTAGGAGTGGCATGTGCTTGTGTGTTGTTTTCATGTTATGTTTATCTTGTACATGTTATTTGTGAGCTACGGATTGATTTTATTCGTCATACAGTCTTGCAGGCATATTAACAGTTAAGAGTGTGGAAAATAAATTGCGGAAATGTAAATCTAGCTATTACAAGGCGCGGGTCTATACATCGCCAAAAACAAAAACCCATTTTGAAAATAAGAATGCGGGAAATAGTAAATAAAGATATAAACCTAATTAACTATTACATTTCCGAAAGCAGTTACATAAATAATCAAAATAACTAATTGAAACTAAAATGCGCGCGAAAGAATGAATCGGGATGTCTTGAGGGTTTTGACCCTTTTTGAGAAAGAATTGAATTTTTGTCCCTTTTTTGCAATTAATTAAAAATTAAGCCTAATTACTAATTAATTAATTATTTATTAAAAGAAAAAAATGTTTTTTTGTATTTTTATGTTTTAATGAAATAAAATAAAAAAGGCATTAAAAATGTCAAAAGAAAAGCCTAAGTCTAAATTTGTTTTTATTTATTGTAAAAAGATTAAAATTAAACCTAATTTAAACTAAATCAATTTATTAGTGTCTTATTTACAAAAATAATTAATAGTGAATAATAAAAAATATTTACATTTTTTTAGTTTTTTTTGAATTTTTATGAAAAATATTAATTATGTTAATTTTGGTGGTGGTAATAATAATAATAAAAAAAATAATTAATAACTAAATTAGAAAATATAAAAACAAAAAGAAAAAGAAAGAACCAAGGGGGGTGTTGGACCCTTAAGGAGGTGAATCTAGAAATTTAGGCCCATTAACCAGCCAAGCCACGTTGACTTTCTTGCTTGCCTATGCACAAGGCTGACCAGGAGCATGGTGTGCGTCATCTTTAGGCCACTGGATGGACGCTTGAGGACACTTGGCGTCTGGATGAGGAAGGTGTATGATGAACCTTCTTTTGGAACCTACACACAAGCATGTAAAGAAAAAATGTATAGAAATTTTGGGGGACCTGGGAATCGAACCCAGGTCCCAAGGGACAATTCAAGGACACGTCCACCAACTGAGTTGTGGCGCTTTTCTTGCCAGCGCACCGTCTTCTTCGTTTTGCCTGTAAGAAAGAAATCAAATAACGGGGGTTTTTAACCCCCACAAAACAAGATGACAGAAAATATCGATTAGGCCCCTGATGATCAGAAATTGTTCGCGAGGGTAGTGTTAGCTTCGTCTGGATGTCACGAGTTCAACCATATGCGTGAGAAGGTCTAATTTTGCTGGATGTGTAAACCCCCAATTCGAAGGTTTATGAACCCTAGAATTTGAACATGGTGGTTTATGATTTAGGCCGTTTCAAAGCAATTGAACCATACCATTAGTTACCGAAGGTCTGTGAATGGTGACACCTTGACTGTTAGCACGTGGTTTTGATTCCAAATCACCCCTGAAGCTTCCAGCAATATGTCTGAATCTTTAAATCTCCTTGAAAGGGCCTCTAAGGTGGAATTCAGTTTCAAATTTTCTTTGACTTTTTCAATATGGTAATGGCCGTTTGTGCAGTGCTTGGATGTGAAATGTATTAGGTTTTGGTTCAGCATATGTATGGGAATAGAATTAGGTCAGCAGCTGGGCCAATGATCCATGGAATTGATGTCTTGAGATTTTTCTTTAACCACCATTGAAAGCTTTCCATATTTGGTTCAAAATCAATATTTTGTGCACAAAAAGCCTTAGCACGAAATTATGAGCTGGCATATCATACATAAAAGCTATTCAAACCAAAAATATGCCATTCAATTAATTTTTTAGATTTATTTGAATTATTATGGATTTAAAATGAATTAAATCGATAAAAATAAATAAAAATGAAAAAATAAATATTTCGTCTTGAAATTAATCATGGGACACGTGGGTGGCATGACAAGGCTGAATCAAGTGGAAGAAAGTGGGCCCTTTTGTCAAAAATTGAAGTTTTAAGGATAGTTGACTTTTGCCATTTCACAAAAATTTCCCAACTTCTCCAATGCATATCTTGCTCAATTTTGATCATATGAACATGTTCTTGGATATTTTGGAAAGGTCTTGAAGTCCTCTAACCAATGCCTTTGGTCCCATGTAATTTGGATTTACCAATCTCAAGTTATGGTCTTTGACTTAAAATGCCTTTTTGTTGACTTTTGAAAATGACCTATAATGTTGAAATTGATAACTTTTTGTGAGAGGATTTCTTGGACTTGGAATGTGAAGATGAGTTGTAGGAAATGTCATTCCCTTCAAAATGAGCATTGGATGGGATTTTTCTGATGATCCATGAAAAAGTTATGCCTTGGTCAAGTTACAGTTGACTTTTCAGCTGTCCAAAAATGGAAACTTTTGCATCTTGATGATTTTTGAGCCATTCTTGTGGAATCATGATCAAGACTTGATCAAATGATGATTGTGGCTTCAAAATAATATGTTGACCAAAAATTTTGACTTTTGACTGCCAAATGACCATTTTACCCCTACAGTTGATTGTGAAGCAAATGAGGGCTTTTGATTGTGCAACTTGATGCTGTGAGCCTTGAAACTAGGCATGTAGATGCTTGACAATGTGTATAGGCATATAGGACTTAATTGGGGCCCTTGAAAACCTCAACTTCCTTGCAAGAAACAAAACCCTAATTTTGACTGGCTTAGGAGGATGTTTGACTGTGCAACCCTTGAGTAGACTTGAGCAAATTGAGATGATGCTTGTCAAAACTTTGAAGAATATGGGAGGGCAAATTTTGGGGTACAACAGAGTGCGAACTAGGGTTTTGACCCTTCTATCCTAATTAGAAGAGAAAAAATGTTTTTTTTGTTTTTAATATTTTTTAAATAAAAAAAGAATTAGGTCTTCAAATTAAATACAAAATAATTAGCTAATTTATTTGCAAAAGGAATTAAAGTTATCTAAATTAAAAAACCTAATTAAATTAATTTAATTTTTGATAAAAAATAAAATCTAAACCTAATTTGTGAAAAGCAATATTTTTGTGATTTTTTGGTAATAAGAAAATAATTTAATTGGTTAGTAAAATAAAAAGAATAAAGAAAAGAAATTTGGGCCTGCAACAGCAATTCTGGGGGGTATGAGAAGCAAATCTTGGGCCCAAAAGATGGAGGTCCACGTTGACTTCCAGAATCCCATGCATGTGCGTTTGACTAGGCCTTTGGTGCTCCTTCAGATGATGGCCATCAGATCTGGCTTCTTAGATTCCTTAATGGTTGGATCTTGAGGGAGCATGGTGCTCCTTGGCTTTGTATGCACATGAGATTGCCTAAAAGAAAATAATATGAGAAAGGTGGGGGACCTGGGATTCGAACCCAGGCCCTGAAGCATTTTGCCTTCGCCCTGTAACCAACTGCGCTGCTTGCTTTTGTTGTCAAATAATACAAAACAATCATTATATTATAAACAAGCATAATATGAAAAACTCGTGCGGAAATTTGAACAAGCCAATGGTTGATTGCCAACTGGTCATCTTCTTCCTTTCTCCGTGGGTAAAAGTCCCAGACTTTTACCTACGGACATTTGTCTATCGCTATAAACAGAGCTCGTTCCAAAATCTTCCATGAGCAATATAAATGACACCTAATTCCATGGTTGGATTTGTCTTGTCCTCCTGAACATGATGGTACCATTCATGAAGGCTAATTTTACCTGCAAACAAAAACCCTAAAACAGAACCCAAAAACCTAACAATGGCAGTTCTCAATTCAGTCTATGAAAATGCAATTGAGTATTATAGAAAGCTTGAAAATGTAATGGTGAACAAGAATATATGATTAGAATTTGATGAATGTGCAAGAATTATACAAATAGAATTCAAGAAAAGGTGGGTGTCGTGAATGTCTTACAGTGCGTTATAGAGGCTGGAAATGCTTGGTTTTGATTGCTTTTGCTTGCTGATGACCTCAGGAAACGATTGGAATGGTCCAAGGGTCTTGAATTGACCTCTAAGTGTGAATTTGTGTTTACACTTTCTTGGTATTTTTTCAAGTTTTGTGCTGGTTCAAACGCCTCTCTCTAACCTAGTTTTTGGTCTGCATCGCTTTTATATGTATTGAGGAGTGAATTAGGTTTGAAACCTTGCCTCAATCTTCCTCCATTAATATCTTGATTCTTGATTTGATACCCTTTAAATATCTTTCCAAAAATGGCTTAATTCAATCTTTTTGTCCACACCATGCCTTTACACGAATTTGATTTGATTTCTTCATAAAGACTTTCTATATTTGATTCAATCACGTGCCAATCTGCTTTCATGCGTTACTGCTGAAGATGTGAAAAACACAAGAAGTGGGGTTGAATTGTAAAACTTAAAACAAATGCTTAGACAACACAGTATTTTTATCCTGGTTCGTTTGATCTCAAACTACTCCAGTCCACCCGTCAAGGTGATTTTGCCTCTCTCCAACGAGGTCTTAATCCACTATATTCAAAGGATTACACAGCTACTTTAACAATTGTTAAAGCCTTCTTGAGTATAACCACAAACCGATTTATCTCAAGGAAATCTCTTACAAATAATTGAACAAGAATGTGTTTAACGTTTTCTAATAAAACAATATTTCACAACTGTGATAATTACACAATTTAAGCTTGGAATAAACTGAATTTGCTAAAGCGTTTGAGTAAGCGTGATTTTGAAGGCTTGGCAAAATATGTGAGTGCATGCGTGCGTCTTTTCTCAAGCAGGCTTATTTATATAGGCAAGGCAGAGATACGTTGTCCATAAAGCCAGTTAAATGATAATAACGCACTTTCCTTTTTGAGAAGATCTTGTCTTGAAGAGAGCCGTTAGCATTTAATTATGTCTTGAATACTTAGTAATGCTTCAGAGTCTTCTTTGCTTATGATAACGATTCAGAGTGTTTTTTGCTTTAACTTATGATGACGCTTCAGAGTGCTGATGACTTGGTAAAGATCTTTGATCAGAGTCAGAGTGTATATGTTTATGCGCAGATTCTGGTCATCAAGCTTCAGCGTATAATCTGGTAGCTTCAGCGTGTAGCACATGTTACTGATCTTCTGATGCTTATTCCATCAGAACTTCTGTATATACAAAACACAATTTTAAGCGGCATATTTGTTTTATATATGTATATCTTTGAATTTATTTATTCTTTGTATTTTGTTATCATCAAAACTCTAATTAAGGGTTGTAGAATCAAACTATGTTCTAACAATCTCCCCCTTTTTGATGATGACAAAAACCAGATTTTTCAATTAAAAATAAAGAATAAAAAGTATAGAATTCAGAAGAGAAAAACTCCCCCTGAGTTGATTACTTCCCTTTAATTCCATGGTTCTTTGAGCATCAGAACTTTACTGTATCTTTCATCAGAGTTTTGTACCTGTAAGCTTTTCAGAAGAGAAAAAGTTTAAATAGATCGGAATGTTTGAGACTTATGTCTCAGTAATCCGTTATTGAAAAATATCATTTCTTTCTCCCCCTTTTTGTCAGTTATCAAAAAGAACATAAGATCAGAGCTAAAATGCGTTTATATTAAAAACCAGAAGCAATGATAAGTTCAGAACAATGTAATAAAATTACAGATAAACAAGTTTTAAAGACAAGGAAATTCTAAGAGGGAGGAGGTAGACGCGTGAACAAGGTTTCCAACAAGCTCTTGATTTGGATGTTGGTTTCCTGTTGCTGGGTTAACATGCTTTTGATTTCCTCAATTTTGTCGTCCTGTTTATCCATTCTTTCATTCATCAACATATCAGATCTTTTCAGGTCTTCTAGAGTCTGCCTGTCAAGGGAGGAAGCTTAAGGATCTTCAGAAACTGGATGCTTTCCAGAGCTTTCTGCAATATCCTTTTCTTGACCCAGTTCTTCAGCAGGAATCATCTGCTCTTGAGTATCAGTCAGATTGAGATCTTCTGACTCTGGTTAAACTTTGGACGCTGGACGATGTTCAGACCAGGGAGAAATGTCCAGATGGAGAACTTCTTCCTTAAGCAGCTGGCTCAGAACTGGATCTTCAATTTCTTTCAGCAGATTGTTGAAGTTCTGTTGAGCTTGTCCATAGCTCTGTTCTTGCAACTTATGAGTTTCAGAACAAACCCATCTTCTGAACTTTGACCAAAGGTAGTCTGATGCAGCAGGATCAATCAGCTCAAGACTAGCTTGCTTCAGAGAAGTGATCCACTTTTGTACTTCTGTTTCAAATGTCAATAAGCTGGTACCAACATCTGGAGATGGTTCAGATGGTTTTGGTTTTGGGATAGCTGTTTTGTGGGTTATGGCAGCAAGACGTTCAAAAACCGTTAAATCAATGACAGTCTTATTGTGGTCATCTGGATTGTTCTTTGGTGAGGGAGTGGGAGAGCCAGGAATTATTATTGGACTGGTTGGGGAGTTAGGTGAAGTTGATTCTAGTGAGGAGGGAATTTGGCGAATATTCAGGATGGTTAGGGGCATCTGGATGGCCAGAGGTTCTGTGATTCCAGGAATGGGAATGGTATCAGAATCAGCAGTTTGGTTTGATTGATTGTTAAGAGGTTCTGGTTCACAAGATTCAGAAGGTTAAGTCTCAGAAGTTTGAACTTCTGGTTGAAATAGTTCAGGTTGTGGAGAAGGTGGATGAATTTCTGGTTGAGGAGATGGAGGTAGTGGGGTTTCTGGTTGTGGAGAGAGGGGAATTTTTGGTTGTGGTGAGAGGGGAATTTCTGGTTGTGCTTCTGTGGTGGTTTCATGGTTTGGATTTTCTGGCATGGGAGCAGAAGTATGTTGGTCAAAGGTATCTATATCAGATAGAACTTTTGCAAGTTCTTGTTGGGTTGCTTCAATATTTGGATTTGGAGGTTGGGAGTGAGATCTTCTAAGAGTTAAGGATTCAGAGGGGTCAAATTCAATGTCAAAGTCATCAAATGTTTGTGGTGTGGGGTTTTCTGATTGAGTGGGAATTGGGATAGATGTTGATACAAAAATTGAATTTAAAATAGTTACAGAAGAAGGATTACCTTTCTTTTTAGGAGTCCGCTGGGATGATCCTTCTGCTCCAGCTTTCCTTTTCTTGGTTTTCTTCAGCACAACTTCTGGAGCCTTCTGTTGCAAATCCTGAATGTTCAAATTTGGTGTTGTCCCATCCGCCTTGCATGCATCCAGATATCTTACTATTATATCAGGTTTAGAATCAATCTCTGAGAACAGAGGAAAGTTATCCAGAGGGACTCTTCTGCTGGAGATTGTTGCAAAAGAAGTGACACTGGGTTCCTTCTTGATGTTCTCAATCAACTTCATCTTCTTTAGATTCTTTGCATTCAGCGGTTTGCCAACAGTAGCTTCCAAAGAGCTGATTTCCTGAGCCTCTGTAAGATGATCAATCAGCTTATTCTCTGTTAGAATATCTGATATAAGTTTTCCTAGGGGTATCCAGTCCCTTTTTGTGCGCTCCTCTTCTCTGGTTTCCTTAACACTGGTCCTTAGATGGTTAAACAGCAGATGAGCCAGATTTACCTTAATCTTCTGAGAGATGAAGTAGATCAGAAATTGCTGATCAATATTGATGTAGTCAGGAGAGCGGGTAGGCTTCCTGTGGTTTATGCATCCCAGAATGATCTTGGCCCATATTCTGTTATGGTCTTTTAAGTCCCTTATCTTGCTGGAGGGAAGACCCAGAGTGAAGATTTCTCTAGCAATTAGGGCAGCATCAGCGCATCTTTCAGCCATGTCAATGCAACGTACACCACCACCACTGTAGCCTATTAATCTTGCAATGAGGTCCTCAGTAATAACTATCTTCTTCCCCATAATGTATGAAGTAACTTGATGGTTGGAAGATGAAGCATGAATCCAAAATTCCTTTACCAGAATTGGGAATGTTGGACCCACCAGTCGGTCAAAATATTTGTCCCAGTCTTGAGCCTTAACTTCTTCAGAGAGATTAAACCCATTCTCTTGAAGACTGTTAAAATCCACGATCAATTCTGAAAGAACTTCTAGATTTTTGATGGGTGTGAGAAGGGTTCTGTAGGGTTCTTCGTATTGTTTAGTGGAATCTGATTTCTGAGAAATGGAAGTAGGGATGCTTGAGGAAGCCATGTTCACACGAAGGTTTTGAGAAGAAATTGAAAGGGTTTTGAGAAAGGATGCAAACTGAAAACAATAAGTTTGTAGAGAAAATGAAAGTGAAGGTAAAAGAGTGTAAATGGTGAGAATTGTGTTTAAATAGATTTCTAAAAAGATTTTGAAAACATAAACGGCAAGAGAGAGAAATTAAATATAATGATTATGAGCATTTAATGATAGCTGATTTAGGGGGATTCAGAAAGATATTGGAACGGTTACCCATGACATGTGTCTCAATGCAACCAATCAGCGCTTTTGACCTTTCAGAAACTGGAACACGTGTTCAGCCTCAGAAAGTAACTGATGACTGGATGACACTTGTTTGCTTGAATGAACAGCACATTTCTATCCTTGATTGTGATAGATTCTGATATAATATGTACTTCTAAAGATCTGAAGAAAGATTGATCAGTAGTTCACGAGAAAATAAACAAAGTTCTGAAGGTTAAGATATGGAATCAAAACAGTTTTATTCTGGGCAGAGCTTCATGCTGAGATGTTTCAGAATGAAGTTGAACCTATCTTCAGAAAGAGGTTTTGTAAAGATATCAGCCCATTGATGGTCTGTGTTAATAAATTTTAAATTTAGAATCCCTTTCTGAATATAGTCCCTAATAAAATGATGTTTTATTTCTATATGCTTAGCCCTAGAATGAAAAATAGGATTTTTAATGAGACAAATAGCAGAAGTATTGTCACAGAGGATAGGGATGTTACTCTCAAATATCTGGAAGTCCTCAAGTTGACTTTTCATCCAGAGCATTTGTGTGCTGCACCCAGCTGCTGCTATGTATTCAGCTTCAGCTGTTGATAGAGTTATTGTGGATTGTCTTTTTCTAGACCATGAGATCAGATTTTCTCCCAGAAACTGGCAGCTTCCAGAAGTGCTTTTACGTTCCACTTTGTCTCCAGCGAAATCAGCATCACAGTATCCTATCAAACTGTAATCACTTGATTTTCTATAAAACAAACCCAGATTAGTAGTACCTTTCAGATACTTGAAAATTCGCTTAACTGCTGTTAAGTGAGATTCTCTAGGATCTGATTGGAATCTAGCACAAATGCAAACACTGAATAGAATGTCAGGCCTTGATGCCGTCAGATAGAGAAGAGAACCAATCATACCTCTGTAGACCTTCTGTTCTACCTTTTTACTTACCTCTTCTCTTTCCAGAATGCACGTGGGATGCATTGGAATCTTTGATGACTTACATTCTGAGAGATCAAATTTCTTCAGAAGTTCTCTGACATATTTGCTCTGATGAATGTAAGTTCCTTCTGGGGTTTGATTAATCTGAATACCCAGAAAGAATTTTAGTTCCCCCATTAGGCTCATCTCAAATTCTGCCTGCATACATTTAGCAAACTTTCTTCCCAAAGAGGGTTTAGTGGATCCAAATATGATGTCATCAACATAAATCTGACATACTAAAATGTCATTCTTAACTGTCTTACAGAACAAGGTTGTGTCCACTTTCCCTCTGGTGAATTCCTTTTCTAACAGGAAGTTACTTAGTCTTTCATACCAAGCTCTGGGAGCTTGTTTCAGACCATATAGTGACTTCTTTAGTTTGAAAACATATTCTGGATTTTTGGAACTTTCAAAACTAGGGGGTTGGTGCACATATACCTCTTCTTCTATATAGCCATTTAAGAATGCACTTTTAACATCCATCTGATACAGAGTGATGCCTTTATTAACAGCAAATGAGATTAAGAGTCTGATAGATTCTAACCTGGCGACTGGAGCAAAGGTTTCTGTATAGTTTATCCCCTCTTGCTGACTATAACCTTGTGCTACCAGTCGTGCTTTGTTTCTGATGACTTCACCTTGTTCGTTCAGTTTGTTTCTGAACACCCATTTTGTTCCAATGATGTTTAATCCTTTTGGTTTGGGAACTAGATCCCATACGTCATTTCTTGTGAATTGGTTTAGCTCATCTTGCATTGCTAGAATCCAGTCATTGTCCAGAAGTGCTTCATCAATTGTTGTTGGTTCAATTAGAGAAACCAGTCCCATGAGGGATTCTTCAGAGTTTCTGAAGCTAGATCTTGTTCTGATTGGATCTTCCTTTCTTCCTAAGATTGTTTCTTCTGGGTGATCCATGCTACTTCTAGATAGTCTTTTCTGAAGTTGATCAACAGAAGATGCTGGATTGCTTGCAGTTACTCTTTCTGATGTTGAGGGAGTGTCTCTGTTGAGAGCTTCTAATGATTTGTCTTCAGTACCTGTGAGTTCAACTTCCATACCTGCAAGGAATTCATTCTGCTTTGACTTTTGAGAGTCAAGCTTATCATCAAAACAAACACTGATTGACTCTTCCACAATCTGTGTTTCTGTATTGTATACTCTGTACCCTCTTGAGCGTTTAGAATATCCTAACATAATACACTTTTGTTCTTTAGAGTCAAACGTGTTCAAATAATTTTTTGTATTCAGAATAAAACATGTACATCCGAATGGGTGAAAGTAGGAAATGTTGGGCTTTCTGTTCTTCCACAATTCATATGGAGTCTTTTCCAGAATAGGTCTTATGGAGATTCTATTCTGAATGTAACACGCTGTGTTTATTGTCTCTTCCCAGAAGATCTTAGCAACGTTAGTCTCGTTGATCATGGTTCTGGCCATTTCTTGCAATGTTCTGTTCTTTCGTTCTACAACTCTATTTTGCTGGGGAGTTCTAGGACAAGAGAAATCATGCAGAATGCCTTTGTCATTAAAGAATAACTCAAAATCTTTGTTTTCAAATTCTCCATCATGATCACTTCTGACTTTGACGATTCTAAGATCCTTTCCATTCTGAACTTGGTTGCAGAAGGTAACAAACACAGAGTGTGACTCGTCCTTGTGCCTTAAGAACTTTACCCATGTCCATCTGCTATAGTCATCTACGATTGCTAACCCATACTTCTTGCCACTGACTGAAGCAGTTTTAACTGGTCCAAATAAGTCAATGTGCAGAAGTTCTAATGGCTTGAAGGTGGAAACAACGTTTTTGGATTTGAAAGCTGGTTTTGCAAACTTGCCTTTCTGATATGCTTCACACAGAGCATCTGAATTGAACTTCAGGTTAGGAAGTCCCCTGACTAGATTGAGTTTGCTAATCTGAGATATTCTTCTCATACTAACATGTCCCAATCTTATGTGCCAGATCCATTGCTCGTTGTTAACTGATAGTAGACATTTTACATTCTGACTTTTTAGTTCAGAAAGTTTTATTTTATAAATGTTGTTTTTCCTCTTTCCATTAAATAGGATAGTCCCATCTTTCTGACTAACAGCTTTGCATGAATTTTGATTGAAGATTATATCATAACCGTTATCACTTAATTGACTTATGGATAACAGATTATGCATTAATCCATCAACTAGTAAAACATTACTTATAGAGGGAAGATTTCCATTACCTACTGTTCCAGAGCCAATGATCTTTCCTCTCTGATTGCCTCCAAAACCTACGTGGCCTCCAGGCTTAAGTTCCAGGCTTTGGAACATATGCCTTCTTCCCGTCATGTGTCGTGAGCAGCCAGAGTCCAGGTACCATGATTGGTGTTTTTGCTTTGCTGCTAAAGATATCTGCCACATGTATTATTTTATCCTTAGGTACCCATATTTTCTTGGGTCCTGATTTGTTAGTTTTACCAAAACTCTGGTTGAATTTTGGTTTGACAGAGTAATCACTACTTGTATATTTTATGTCATGTGTGTGCCCATATATAAAGTGTGAATCAAGTGGAGTACGTTTTATAACTAAATCCATGGCATTTTTTGGTGTAGGTACTTTACCTTGATATCCTATCCCTTTTCTGCCATTTCTGCTAACTCCATAGATCATTGAAGCCATTTTGCTTCTGTCTATGTTTTTAGCTAGAAACTTCTGAAAGTTGTGATCATACTCCTTGATGATCTCATCAGCATTGCTGGGAGTTTCAGGGATTGTTTCCTTCTGAGAGTTTTGCAATTGGTTTTCTAATTTTGAAATTTTATCTTTTAACTCAGAATTCTCCAATTTGAGACTCTCAGTCTTATCAGAGTCAGAAGTAACATTCCTTTTCAGGTTTCTGAATTTGACTCTGATTTGCTGATATCTTTCCAGAATTTCATTAAGGCTTTCAGCTAGTTCAGCCTTAGTAAAGTTTATAGTAAAGTCAGGGAATACCTCTTCTGTATTTGATTCAGATTCTGACTCAGAAGCTTCACTGTCTTTTGTTATGTTTTCCATGAGAGCTATGTTTGCTCTTTCATCATCTGATTCTGAGTCAGCTTCAGATGTGTCAGAATCATCCCGTGTAGCCATGAGACTTTTCTTCTTTTCCTTGCCAAACTTCTTTTTGGGCTTTTCCTTCTGAAGCTTTGGGCAATCACTTTTGTAGTGCCCTTGCTCGTTACATTCATAGTAGATGATGTCTTTGTTGTTTGGCTTTCTGTTTCCTGAAGAACCTTCAGATCTTCTGTGTCCAGAGGAGGATTCTGACCTTCTGTATCTGGAGAAAGATTCATTCTGATTTTTTGATCTTCTGGGATTCCTGAACTTCCTTCGCCTCTGCTTCCACAATTGGTTCACCCTTCTGGAGAGGAGAGATAGTTCATATTATTCTGATGAGGACCCATCAGAGGTTTCTTCCACAGCCTGCAAAACTTTGGATTCAGATTTTCTGTTAGATTTTAAAGCTAATGGCTTACCTTGCTTCTGAGGTTCATCTGCTTCTAGCTTTATCTCGTGACTTCTGAGGGAGCTGACAAGTTCCTCCAGAGAGATTTTGTTGAGATCCTTAGCTAGCTTAAGCGCTGTGACCATTGGCCTCCATTGTTTTGGCAAGCTTCTGATGATCTTCTTAACGTGATAAGCAGTAGAATACCCTTTATCAAGAACTTTTAGACCAGCAACAAGAATTTGAAATCTTGAAAACATAGTTTCTATTGATTCACTCTCTTCCATCTTGAATGCCTCATACTTCTGAATGAGTGCAAGGGCTTTGGTTTCTTTGACTTGAATGTTGCCTTCATGCGTCATTCTCAGAGAGTCAAACATATTCTTTGCAGTATCTCTGTTTGATATCTTCTCATATTCTGAATAAGAGATGGTGTTGAGAAGAATTGTTTTGGCCTTGTGATGATTTCTGAACTCACGCTTTTGCTGGTCAGACATCGTTTTCCTGTCAATCTTCTGACCACTTCCATCCACTGGGTGCATGTATCCATCAGTCACCATGTCCCACAGATCAGCATCATAGGCCAGAAAGAAACTCTCAATTCTGTCTTTCCAGTAGTCAAAGTTCTCTCCATCAAAGACTGGAGGTTTGCCACTGAATCTGTCTCTTTCTTCATTGTTGTCATTGCTGATGTTTTGGTTTGGTCCTGCCATTGTGTTTTTCTGATGCTGGATCTTGTACTGACACGGTTAAGTGTTATAAGCTCAGAACCAGGCGCTCTGATGCCAATTAAAGATGTGAAAAACATAAGAAGGGGGGTTGAATTGTAAAACTTAAAACAAATGCTTAGACAACACAGTATTTTTATCCTGGTTCGTTTGATCTCAAACTACTCCAGTCCACCCGTCAAGGTTATTTCGCCTCTCTCCAACGAGGTCTTAATCCACTATATTCAAAGGATTACACAGCTACTTTAACAACTGTTAAAGCCTTCTTGAGTATAACCACAAACCAGTTTATCTCAAGGAAATCTCTTACAAATAATTGAACAAGAATGTGTTTAACGTTTTCTAATAAAACAATATATCACAACTGTGATAATTACACAATTTAAGCTTGGAATAAACTGAATTTGCTAAAGCGTTTGAGTAAGCGTGATTTTGAAGGCTTGGCAAAATATGTGAGTGCATGCGTGCGTCTTTTCTCAAGCAGGCTTGTTTATATAGGCAAGGCAGAGATATGTTGTCCATAAAGCCAGTTAAATAATAATAACGCACTTTACTTTTTGAGAAGATCTTGTCTTGAAGAGATCCGTTAGCATTTAATTCTGTCTTGAATACTTAGTAACGCTTCAGAGTCTTCTTTGCTTATGATAACGCTTCAGAGTGTTCTTTGCTTTAACTTATGATGACGCTTCGGAGTGCTGATGACTTGGTAAAGATCTTTGATCAGAGTCAGAGTGTATATGTTTATGCGCAGGTTTTGGTCATCAAGCTTCAGCGTATAATCTGGTAGCTTCAGCGTGTAGCACATGTTACTGATCTTCTGATGTTGATTCCATCAGAACTTCTGTATATACAAAACACAATTTTAAGTAGCATATTTGTTTTATATATGTATATCTTTGAATTTATTTATTCTTTGTATTTTGTTATCACCAAAACTCTAATTAAGGATTGTAGAATCAAACTATGTTCTAACAACTGCCAGCCTGTTATGAGCTGTTTGGGCCTCCAACATGATGAGAATCAAAAGCTGACCTGCCCCTGAAAATCCAAATCTCTTCGAATTTTCTTTCTTCGATGGCTTCAAAGTCCAATTAGAATTACTCCAGCTTCGATAGCTTGATTCGAAAAGAATCCCCTGGTCGAATCAGCTCTTGTGGAGTTGTGAACAAACAAGGAAAGAATTTGGCCTGGACAGGTTAGGATATGTGTTTTTGCTTAGTCATGCCAGCCTACTTCATTTCTTCGGATCTGCCTTCTTTGCCAGCTTCAAAGTCCCATCAAGCCAACTTTCCCTAGTAGAACCTTGCTCTCCTTAATGGTTCTGAGTTGAATTATGCCAGCTTCAATACTAGGGCTCCTTCGATTGAACCACCCTTTGCTTCGATCTCCTGACCTTTTGAAGAAAATTCCCTATTAGGAAACTTCGACCAGCTCTTGGCCTTGTGATGAGTCTAAGTTCTGATTTGAAGTATTCAGAACTTCCTTTATCAGAGCATCTTAGATTAAGGCAAACTCTATATTGAAATTCCACTCGAAGGTCATTTCATTCAGATGTTCCGATTGAGGGAAACTCTGAAGTTCCAGTCGAAGGACCTTTTGGAATGCTAACAAAGGGCCTTTGTCCATACCAATCGAAGGACCTTTATTAAAATGCCAATCGAAGGCAACTGCTATAATTCCAACCGAAAGATACTTCTTAAACTGCCAATCGAAGAGCCTTGTTACAATGCCAATCGAAAGATACTTGTTAAACTGCCAATCGAAGGACACTGTTACAATGACAGTCGAAAGGTACTTGTTAAACTGCCAATCGAAGAGCCTTGTTAACAGGCCAATCGAATGACCTTTGTCCATGCCAATCAAAGGGCATTATGTAGATACCCATTGAAAGGAATTTTGGAGATGCCAATCGAAGGAAACTTAGAAACATCACTCACCAATTTTCCTTTTCTTTAGGCAAAGGTTTGTGACCAACCATGTAGGGGGAAATCTTGGGAAACATGAGATGGAAAATTTTGGGGTACAACAGATGCCCCTGTTCAATCTTCTTAAACCTGAGGATGTAGATTGGCTTTCGTTCCTTTCGTGATCCGAAGGTGGAAGAGGATTGAACACTAGAGTGCCCAGAAATTTGCACTCGCATGATGTGGTGTCCGTCTTGCGATGTCGGGAATGGGCTAATAGATGCCATTTGGAAATTGCTGACGGGGGATGGGCTTAAAGATGCCACCCGAAGGAGCGTCAATCACATAAGAGATTCCTTAGCGAGAGCTTTTATACCTGTTGTTAAGGAAGATTCCGCCGGGAAATGTTGATCTCTGTCTTGAGAGAAATAGAAATTTAGAAGCTTCGGTCGTCCGTTATTCTACTGGGTATCATCTCTGTTGAAATTTAGGAACTTCGGTCGTATGTTATTCTACTGAGGAATCATCTCTGTTTTGAAGAGGCGAGAATGAACTACTATTTGGTCGTGATCCAGGCTTCATAGTAATAAGACCGATTGTTACCTGGTCGTAATCCAGGCTTCATAGTAATAAGACCGACTGTTACCTGGTCATAATCCAGGCTTTGCAATGACTTACTGGGGAGATGAGATTAAACTTGCTATCCGGTCATAATCCAGGTTTCGCAACTTCTCAATTCTTATCTGGTCGTAATCCAGGTTTCAGAAGGAATTCAAATGTTATCTGGTCGCATCCAGGCTTTAACTTGAATTTAGGGCACACTAATATCCGGTTAACTTCGGGCTTCTTAGTAACTGTCCAGGTAAACTGCTATTCGGTCGACATCCAAGCTTCGCAGGGTCTGGTACTGCTATCTGGTCGACATCCAAGCTTCGCAGGGTCTGGTACTGCTATCTGGTCGTAATCCAGGCTTCAGTCCTTTTATCGTTATCCGGTCGTAATCCAGGCTTCACGATGCTTTATACCATTATCTGGTCGAATCCAGGCTTCATGGTGTTCTGCACTGTTGTCCGGTCGTAATCCAGGATTCAGTCCTTTTATTGTTATTCGGTCGTAATCCAGGCTTCACGATGCTTTATACCATTATCTAGTCGAATCCAGGCTTCATGGTGTTCCACACTGATGTCCGGTCGTAATCCAGGCTTCACAAGACTTTACTTCTTATCTAGCCGTAATTTAGTCTTCGGAAGAGATCAAATGGTTATCCGGTCGTAATCCGGGCTTCCCTTTGGCTTTGGGCCTACTAATATTCGGTCGTAATCCGAGCTTCATAGTATCTGGCCGGGTGAACTGCTACTTGGTCGTAATCCAAGCTTCACAGTATCCCTTATTGTTATCTGGTCGAAATCCAGGCTTCACAGTGTCTTGTACCATTATCTGGTCGAAATCTAGGCTTCATGGTATTCGGAGAAATCAAGATACTATCTGGTCGAACCCGGGCTTCATAACTTGTATTAAAGATATACCACTATCTGGTCGTAATCCAGGCTTCGCGGTGTCTTTGGTTGCTATCTGGTCATAATCCAGGCTTCACATGAACTTGCTGAGCTGTTATCCGGTCGTAATCCGGGTTTCACGGCTTGCTGAGGATTTGAACTATTATCCAGTCGAATTTGGGCTTCATAGCTTGCTTTTAAGAGATACCACTATCTGGTTGTAATCTAGGCTTTGCGGTAGTTTGATACTATTATTCGGTCGTAATCTGGGCTTCACTATATGCTGTAGGAATCAAGATACTATCTGGTCGTACCCGAGCTTCATAGTTTGAACTTTTGTGAGAATTTGATTGTATCTTTTCTGAAAGGTAAAGGTTAGCTGTATGTAATGCATGATATGTATCAAGCAATGATGTTCTCAAAATAAATGAGATTGTGTTGTATGATGCATATGTGTATGTCATGATGTATGGGCATGTGATGTTTTCTGATGTTCGCTAGCTGGGGAAAATAAATCCCGGCTTGCTGCTGGAGAGTGCAAGAAGTTGAATTCTTCATTTCCGCTGGGGATAATGAATGAAGATGATTGTGAGCATATTCCTGTAGGAGATAATAACTCCACTGGGGAATAAACTGACAAGAAAATGACTCTATGGGGAGGACCCACTCTGTCGGTTTTGGTCTCGGGCAGGGTTCCTCGGTCGGGACTTCTTCTCTTCCTCACCCCTGTTTCTTTTATGTTCAGGGGATCGTCGCTCTTTTCGCAGGGGGGTGTGACCGCGTTTCTTGATAGCTTCGGGCTAGGTCCTCTCCAATGCAAGACCTCGCCCAGTTCGGTGGGGAGAAGGACTTCGAGAGTCGTCTCGTCCGTGTCTCTGTGGAGGAGATCAGGAGAGGTCCTCGTTTCGGGGGAGGAGGAGTTCGAGAATCAGGTCTTCGGTGCCTTCTAGGGGACCGGCGAGTCTGTTCCAGCATCATCGAGCGCTCACCCTACGCGAAGATCATGTAGTTCATCTGGTTGATCGTCCTGAACAAGGTTCTGGTCGTGGCGTCATCGTTTTCAGAAACGGGGATCTCCTGATACGCGGTCGGCTCGTAATTCTGTCGAGGATGGTGAGTGTCGTCACGTGGTTGCGAGCGGGTGGATAAAGATGCGGTCATCCCATCCTGGGGGTCTTGCTCGGGGGCGGCAACGTTGTTGTTGTTGGCCACGTTGTCAAAATAAACGTTCTGGTCATTGTTGAAAGCTTGGTCGGCCATGACAACCTGAAGGTTAAAGGTGTTGCTTTGGTCTTACATGAATGAAAAATGGGGAAGCCTTGTTCCAACAAACGGCGCCACTGATCGTACCTGATCAATGGTCGTGGGATTTGTACTTATGTATCCAATGATTCGGACTGCAAGTGCACAGTCTTGTCGAGTAGTTTTAAAAGATATCAAACCACAGAGACTGATGAATCGATCTACCGTCTTCTATTGTTACTTTGTAAATCTAAAGCTAATGAATATTTGATTTGGGTTGTAGGGGAAACTAATTACTAAATTAAGTTGTATTTTAATAATCAATGAGCTAAATTACCAGCATGCAACAGTCGTACCTCGGGAACTAGCGACCTGTCGGGCGTCTTTATATTTTCAAAACAGTTTTCAATAAAACCTATCTAGTTTAAAAACCCTCGTCTCACACTGTCGTTTTGTTGATCTAGGCTATGCAGTTAAGTCCTAACGTACGCTTCTGCCATCCCGCGGGAGTTAAAAACACTTTTTGGAAACTAAACAAAATCTTAATTAACTTTAAAGTGCTTCCGCTGTATTTTAAGCCAATGCCTAATTACTACTGTCCAGTTAAAAGATCTCAAACTTCCGCTTTGTTGACCCTAACCTCTATCCGTTTTTTTACTTCCGTAACAAAACAATTTAATGATTTGAAAAATAGTAACTTAGGCCAGAAAAGAAAGTTTCGTAGTAAAAATAGTCCCGACTAAGCTACTCGTTCCCTCGGTTGATTGACTTTACATACCAGTATAAGATTTCTAGCCTGACATAATATTAAACCAAATCGCAGAATAATTTAAAGGACAAACACAAATAAGCATGATTATATTAATTAATAGACAATAAGAATTTGTAAACATAAACTTGGCAATAACTCTGAAGACAGAAGCACTCCTGCACAAATTGTAGGCTTTGCTTCGATCAGAGGATATATTTAACTGTACAGAAGAAAATAAAACTGAAAAGAATAATGCTGGAAAGAAATAACTGGGAAAAGAAATAATGCTGAAAAGAATGCTGCTGAAAATAATATTCTACTAAAAATAATATTCGCCCAATAAAATCTCTAAACTTTCTTGCCAAAAAAAGCACTCTTTCTACTGTGGTCTCAGGCTCTATTTATAATGCTTGCTTGATCCGTTGCTCTCGAAAATATAGGAACAGTTTACTTCCTTCTTTGAGAAATAATAGGCTATTCAATTGTCACGTTTGTTGCTCCTTTGACTGAGTGGGTGAGAAAATGTAGGACATCGTTGGATTAACCCTTGAACGCGCTTCTGCCCGTTGGATAAGGAGAAAGTGGAGTAATGGGCTGTGACGTTCATCACACTCAAGTGACTATCGTCACTTGGTCTTCATGGCGCGTGATGTTCGTCACGTCCCCTTGACGGTCGTCAGGGCTTTCTTACTTGTGGGCCACGTGCTCACATGTGTGATGGGCTTTTGGGCTGGTTTCTTCTCCTTAGGCCTTTTTACTACTTTTTGTACCCTTTTTTCTTCATTTCTTCAAAAGTGTTCCGCTCGGTGCATATCTGTAAAAATAGAAAAATACCTGCATAATACTTATAAAATAACTTAATTTAAACTAAAGTATGAGAAATATTTGGTGTATATCAAGCCAGAAATATCACATATTTGTGTGTCATCAAAACCCCCCATACTTAAAATTTCCTTGTCCTCAAGCAAATGCTAAGTACGATGTTTTTCTAAACAAGGTTATGACTCGGATCAACTAATATATAGCTGCGTTGTGTTTTTATCAGAAAATAGGTGGTTTGATTCATGCTCCATTACTACGTCTACGACGCTAGACAGTCCCATTTTACGTAAACTAGTTACAGGTCCTATCATAGCCTACCTTGAGTATTTGTCTTGTTTTGCCCCTTTCATTCTAGTGCAATCACATTAAGCCCTTTATCTTCACGCGCACATAACAGAACAGCCGGTTAGTGGTTATGATCCTTTTAGACTTTTAGAGGTTTCTGGCACAGTAATGTGGCAACCTTTAATTCAAATGTTGGATGCGGGGGATCAGACTGTAATCTTCCCTACCGAGTTTAGTACCAGATGCTCCTGAACCATCCATCAAATGAATTTTCATGTTACTTTGTAAGGTTTACATCCTTTGGATTAGGCGATCGGGTGAGGACCGTCCAATTTAATCGGTGTGTTTCCTTGCAATATTTTGCTGAAATATTCTATCATCCACTTATATTCATCGACTTCCTGCGTAGTTTGTGTTTAAGACGGTGTTGACTGCTAATATAAACTACTTAAGGTTACTATAAAGACTAAACTCAGGGTGTTGGAAACAACAAGTACTTGAACTAATCTATCATGCTCTGGGGTTGTAGAGTGTCTAGACGGTAGAAATTTCGCTTAATCTCGCCCCAATTCCTGATGATTAAAGATTTTGCAGTCTATTTACTTTGTCGAGTGAGGAAAAAAAATTATGGGCTCAAAAAGAAGGGGGAGTCTAAAAGAACAACACAAATTTTTGCAATAGATAACTTGATAAAAAAAATTTATTGAATTAAAGATAACAGAAGGGAAATTACAAAGAAAATAAAAATTACTAGGAAAAAGGGAAATACTTCCTCCCCCATACTTGAATCATACATTGTCCTCAATGTATTGATAGAAGCGGGAAAGGGGAAATGGAAACTGGATAATCATTCTTCCTCCTCTTGTCTTTGGTATCGGCCACGTGTCCTTGCTCTTCGAAGTGCTTGCCCGCCATATCTGGAAGATTCGCCGCCATCTCTCTGGGATATGATATTATGCAAGTCGTCAACACGGAGTGTTAAGGCTCGCATATCTGTCGTTATTTCGGTGGTGAATTCCAGCATACTTTGATCGTGCCTGTGAGCGTAGTCGTTTTGGTCTCTCTGCATTTGTTGCATGAGAGTCATCATCTCGATTTGGCGCGTCTCGATACTCTGGTGGCGTTGAGTGGACAGCTGGTTTTGTTGCATTATTGCGGCATATATTGCGTCGATGGTGGCGGGATTGTTGGCTTGCTGGGGTTGGGGCTCTTGCTGCTCTAATTCTTCTTCGATTTCGTCAGCGGCAGCGTTGTTGGCCTGACATTGATTTCCTTGCACATTTTCTCTGGGTTCTGGGGCGTTCAGGTTATAAAGCCAGTTATCTGGATTACCCAAGTAAGTACGATTATGATTTGGCAAGATCACACTACGAACCCTTGCATTCTTAACCATTAGATAGTACCCTCCAGCTTCTCGTACTTTGATCAGGCGGCCAGCTCTACAGTTATCAATGTCCATAAAAACTGCTGGCAGCGGAGGTAGGCGTTGGATCCTTTCCCCCCAGTTCAAGTGAACTGCAATGGTGGTGACGATGCCTCCGATGCAAAAAGGTGTGGTCCCTTCTCTTGCAACGAGGTTTTGAATATGGGCCATCATTAAAGTGACGGGATTAAGGCGGAGGTTTTGCGAAAAGGTACAGTGAAGAGCATACAATTCTTTAGTGTTTACCTTGTTGTTGTTTGCCCTTCCGAAAATGGTGTTCGCCATAACACGGTGTAAGAAGCGGATGTTCGGGTTGTGGATGTGAGAGGCGTACCGTGCTTCGGGTGTGACATTTGGTTCGCCGGTTATTCTCTCCCATAGTGCGTATGCACTTCCATTCCAATCCAATTCCGGGGGGATGCGATATTGCACATTATTCCCTCGGGGAAAATGAAATATGTCGCTCAAAATCTCATGGTTGAGTTGGTACTCTCGGTTGAACATCCGAAAATGAGCGGCTCCCGTTAGGTGTGCGTCTGCATCGTCTCGAGTGTGATATGCGTAGGAACTCAAGAATTCCAACGTGAGAGCTTCGTAAGTTGGTGTGTTCATCGTGCTAATAAAGCTTAGACCAGCTTTATTCAGCAAACCTTCCATATGAGGTTGCAAGCCTAATTATTGCAAGCAATTGTTGTCGACGAACCGTGTGGATGTTAGCCCTCGGTGATGGAATTTTATGTACCTCTCTTTTTGAAGCTCACCAGCTTCTCCTTGTCGGAGCACGAGATGTCGCATGTCGGGTTCGGGTTGGTTGGCCATGAGTGTTGAACTTGATAGAAAAAAATGTATTTGTGGTAGAGAGATGGAGAGGGAGTGGTAGTGATGAAACTAAGGATGGAAGGGCAGGGTTTATATAGATGGTTTTGTGGAGTAAGAAATTTAATGGTGTTTATGGGAGAATTTTGAAATTTGTGAGGTTATGGAAGTTATGGGTGAGTAGAGTAAATGGGGTGGTGGGATTTTAAAACAAATTTTTCGTGCATCAATGTTGTTCAATGGTCACGGTTTTGAAAAGCGTGGGGGACAATGCTTGCCGCCCGTCACGTTCTCTCTGACGCTCGTCAGAGTCAAAGACACTCCCTGACGTTCGTCACATGCATACTGACGTTCGTTAGGGCGAGGTGATGTTGGTCTCTTTGACTTCTTTGAACGCGTGCTCCACTAAATTAATTAATTAATTTTAATTTTGAGAAGTATATTGCAAGGGATATAGTAGCACATTGTATAATTGGAAGAATGATATAAGAAGCAAATAAAAATAGTAACAGAAATAAGAAACACATGAAAATAATAATAGAAATTAGAAACAAATGAAAATAATAATGGAAATTTGCACAGTACAAAAAAAAATGAATACATACTTTGTATGAAAATAAATAAATAAATACTTTAAAATAAAAATAAAATGGATATGAAATGAATAGATGAATAAATAAACGAAATTTTAGAACCGAAAAGTATTAAATTATTCGAAAATAATAAAACCAAAATGAGTTTTGAGAATAATAATAATAATGAAAAACTCCCCCATACTAAGAACAAATAGTGTCCTCACTGGGGCGGTACAGAAAAACTATCAAGCATGAGGGCCTCCGGGAGGTGGTGCAGAAGCGTGTAGATGTTGATAAATGTGATCAAACTGCTCCGTGACGACGTCCATGAAATGAAAGAAGTCACGCCGAAGTGTGTTGACATTATCTTTAACAGTGTCGAGCTCGTCTCGGAGTGTGGTAACATCTGTCTGCAGAGTCTTGATCGCATGTGTTAAAGCAAAAAGGGATGTCCATGGTATAATATCTAGCGTACGGTGTAAGGCGCGACAGAGATGACCGTAGGGATAGGGCCTCGGCTATCATAGTGCCTAGCCCGCCGACACAGATGGGGCCATGGGTACACTGAGCTATAGCTGACATGTTGGCGATCATAAATGATGCGCCAATGACTAGTCTGGATTGAAAAGCACAGTAAATGATGAACAACTCATCCCTAGAGACCGAGAGTCGATTAATAGGTTTTCCAAAAAATGTGAAGGCTAAAATATGATGGAAATACCTAATCGCAGGGTTATGGATCTCGGTGGCATCAAGGTGGTCGGGGTCCTCAGGATATTGGCCCGCTATGTCTCTCCAAAAGTGATTAAGCTCAAAGTTGAGGTAGTCATCCGCCTGGGTTTCTATATGGGCGTCTAAAGAACTAGGGAATCCTAGCAGCTCAGCTAGACTGCGAACTGTAAACTGGTGGGTGAAACCGAACAATCTAAAGGACATCTGACCTCTACTACGCCCTAAGCCTTGTGTGGGTTTATAGATGAGGGAGCTCAAGAACTCCAAGGTGAGGCGTTGGTGTGTAGGGTGTTTATGGGCTAGGAACCCCTCCCATCCTATCTGGTTAAACATGAAGTAGACACTTTCCCTGATTCCTAAGGCTGTCAAGGTGGGATCATGCACATACGTGGTCATACTCATCTGGCGCTGAGCCAGAATCTCATATCGTCTCTGCTGAGTCTCCGAGGCAAAAATGATAGTATCCATGAATTTCAGCTTATAGGTTCCTGTGAGTCGGTACTAAAATTTGTAAAAGAAAAATGTAAATAAGTAAAATATGTTGTGGGAGAAAGAAAGAAAGAAAAGGAAAAATCGGAAAATCAAAATCAAAATCAAAATGCAGAAAAATAAAAGTAAAAGATAAAGATATTTTAGAGATAATAAATAAAAAATAAAAATTTGTGGGTTGCCTCCCACACAGCGCTTGTTTAATGTCGTTAGCTTGATAATGTTGCTAGACGTGAATTAGTTTCCAAATTCGTGCGGTAGCTCTAATAGCGTTAAGCTCGCTGTGTAATCCTTATTTTCGACGCTGTAATAATGCTTTAGGCGTTGGCCATTTACTAAGAATGGATTCATGGATTTTCCTTTAATCTCTATGGCACCACTGGGGAAAACTTTGGTTACTTCGAATGGTCCGGACCATCGTGAATGGAGTTTTCCAGGGAAAAGTTTCAGACGAGAGTTGAATAGGAGCACTACATCGCCCTCATTGAATTCTTTCCTTGAGATTCATTTGTCATGCCATTTTTTCGTCCTTTATTTGTAGATCCTTGCATTTTCATATGCGTCTAATCTTAGTTCTTCTAATTCATTTATGTCGAGGATCCTTTTATCTCCTGCCGCAGTGTAGCTTAGGTTTAAAGTTTTAATTTCCCAGTAAGCTTTGTGTTCAATTTCCACTGGCAGGTGGAATAATTTTCCATATATGAGTTTAAAGGGTGTTGTACCTATTAGTGTCTTGAATTCCGTCCTGTAGGCCCATAGTGCGTCAGGTAACTTAGCCGACCAATCCTTTCTTGACGTGGCAACAGTTTTTTCCAGTATTTGTTTTATTTCTCGATTTGAGACTTCCACCTGTCCGCTTGTTTGGGGGTGGTATGGTGTTGCGACGCGGTGCTTCACCCCATATTTGGTTAGGAGTTTATCAAACATTCGTGATATGAAGTTGGAGCCACCGTCGCTTATAACTTTTTTGGGTACACCAAACCTTGGGAATATAATGGTTTTGAAGAGTTTAATCACGACTCTAGTATCGTTTGTTGGAGAAGATATTGCTTCAATCCATTTCGAAACGTAATCTACAGCCACGAGTATATATTTGTTCCCAAATGAGGATGGAAATGGTCCCATGAAGTCGATTCCCCATACATCAAAGACTTCCACTTTTAGAATGCCAGTCTGAGGCATCTCATCGCGTCTGGATATATTTCCGGTGCGTTGGCATTGGTCGCAGTTTAGGATGGCTATGTGCACATCTTTCCACAAATTTGGCCAGTAGAAGCCAGACTGCAAAATTTTGGCACATGTCTTTGATGTGTTTGCATGACCTCCGTAAGGGGCATCATGACAATGAGAAATAATGCTTTCGATTTCGTTTTTCGGGGAGCATCTTCGGAAAATACCGTCGGCACTCCTCTTGAATAGTAAAGGTTCATCCCAAAAGTAATGTTTCAAATCGTGAAAGAATTTCTTCTTCTGTTGATAGGTCATATCAGGGGGTAGGATTTTGGCAGCCAAGTAATTTGTTATGTCCGCATACCATGGTATGGTTGGGTTGGTTCAGACAGAGACCACGGCTTCTTGTATAGCATTATTTATTTCGTCTTGGCTCTCTTGTGCATCATTATTAGCAGCTTGTGTGTCAAGTCCTAAAAGCATTTGATTTGGATTTGATTCAGGTGGTTCTTTTCTGGCATCTCCTAAGTCCATCTGAGCTAACAGACGTTCATACGGGAAGTCATCGTTAATAGGTACTTCTTCTGGTGTCAGCTGTTCCATTCGAGATAAATGGTCGGCTACTACGTTTTCGGTACCTTTTTTGTCTTTAATTTCTAGATCGAATTCTTGTAGAAGCAGAATCCATCTCAAAAGTCTCGGCTTTGAGTCTTTCTTGGTCAAGAGATATCTAATAGCTGCGTGGTCTGTATAGATGATTATTTTTGCGTCTACTAGGTAGGAGCGAAATTTGTCTAGTGCGAAGACTACGGCTAAAAGTTCTTTTTCTGTTGTTGCGTAATTCATCTGTGCAGGGTCCAAGGTTCTACTAGCATAATATATCGCATGAAGCTTCTTATCTCTTCGTTTTCCCGGGACTGCACCTACGGCGTAATCACTTGCATCACACATGATTTCAAATGGAAGTCTCCAATCGGGTGGTTGCATGATTGGTGCGGATACAAGAGCTGCTTTTAGTTGCTTAAATGCTTTTAGGCATTTGTCATCAAAATCAAATTCAACGTCTTTCATAAGGAGGGTGGTTAGAGGTTTTGATATTTGCGAGAAATCTTTTATGAATCGTCGGTAGAAACCGGCGTGTCCTAAGAAACTGCGTATTTCTCTCACTGTTTTAGGGGGTTGCAAGTTTTCTATGACTTTGATCTTAGCTTTATCGACTTCAATCCCCTTTTCGGACACAACGTGTCCTAGTACGATTCCTTGTTTGACCATAAAGTGGCACTTTTCCCAATTCAGAACGAGGTTAACTTTTACGCATCTCTCCAAAACTTTCTCCAAATTTACCAAACAATCTTCAAAACTCTCTCCACATACAGAGAAGTCGTCCATAAAGACCTCCATAATGTTGTCTATGAAATCAGCAAAGATTGCCATCATGCATCTCTGAAACGTGGCGGGAGCATTGCATAATCCAAACGGCATTCGTCGGTAGGCGAAAGTTCCATAAGGACAAGTGAATGTTGTTTTCTCTTGGTCATCGGGGTGAATAGGGATTTGAAAGAATCCGGAGTAACCGTCTAGATAACAGTAATGTGAGTGCTTAGATAATCATTCAAGCATTTAATCAATGAATGGTAAAGGGAAATGGTCCTTGCGAGTGGCCTTGTTTAGCTTCCTATAGTCAATACACATTCTAGCTCCACTTATAGTTCGTTCTGCTACGGCTTCGCCTGCTTTGTTTGTTGTTACCGTTATACCACCTTTCTTTGGTACACAGTGGACTGGGCTTACCCATTGACTATCGGAGATTGGGTATATGATTCTTGCGTTCAAAAGTTTTTTAACTTCATCTTTAACTACGGTGCTCCAAATTGGGTTAATTCTTCGTTGATGTTCTCTAAAAGATTTACAATCATTTTCTAGCATAATACGATGCATGCAAATGGAAGGACTTATTCCTTTGAGATCTGTAATGTTGTATCCTAAGACGGAGGGATATTTTCTTAGGACTTGTAATAGTTTGTCTGTTTCATGTCGTCCTAAGTCCGCGTTGACAATTACAGGTCGTTTTAACTCGGTGTCAAGGAATTCATATCTGAGGGTCTTAGGTAATGGCTTAAGATCCAATGTCGGTTTTCTCGGACAAGGCATGTGATCGGGTGTCAGAGCTAAGCATTCACTCAGATTTTCGTCTTGGTATTCAGGACACCATTCGTTATCTTCGAATATAAGAGATGTTGGAATCTTCATGGTTTCGGAACAAGGTATTGGTTCCCATTCAATTTCTCTTACGCATTCGTCCACGATGTCCACCAGATAACATGTGTCATCTATGGTGGAAACTTGTAAGAATTGTGTTAGAATAAATTCGACTCTCTCTTCACCTACTTCAAAGGTTAATTTGCCCTTTTTTACATCTATAATAGCTCCAGCAGTGGCTAGGAACGGTCTTCCTAAGATGATAGGTGTGCTTTCGTCTTCTCTAATGTCCATGATTATGAAATCTGTAGGGATGTAGAATTGGCCTATTCGTACAGGAACATTTTCTAAGATTCCTACTGGGTATTTGACGGAGCGATTCGCTAATTGAACGGACATCTCTGTTGGTCTTAGTTCACCCATTTCCAGTTTGTTGCATATGGATAAAGGCATAACGCTAATACTAGCGCCTAGATCACATAGGGCTTTGTCTATGACGAACTTACCTATATGGCATGGTATAGAGAAACTTTCGGGGTCTTTCAGCTTAGGAGGCATCTTGTTTTGGATAATCGCGATACATTCTGCTGTAAGCGTTACTGTTTCGTTATCTTCTAGCTTTTTCTTGTTAGATAAGATTTCCTTGAGGAATTTGGCATAGGAGGGCATTTGAGTTATAGCTTCTGTGAAAGGAATTGTTATATTAAGTTGTTTCAGAAGTTCTACAAATTTCTTAAATTGCCCTGCATTCTTGGGTTTGGCTAATCTACCGGGAAAAGGGATTTGGGGTTTATAAGGCGGTGGAGGCACATAAGTTTTTTCTTTTTCTTTTTCTTTGGCCTCTCCTCCTTTATCTTCGTCATCTACCTCTGGTTTCTCTGGTTGATTCTCCTTCTCAGTTGATGTTTCAGCCCTTTGATACATACTTTGATTTGACAGTCTTGGGTCAGGCGGTCCATCTAACTCGGTTCCACTCCTTAATATGATGGAATGAGCATGCCCCTTCGGGTTAGGTTGTGGTTGACCGGGAAATGTATCAGCCGGTGCGGCTGTAGGTGCTTGTTGTTGGGCCACTTGAGAGATTTGGGTTTCTAACATTTTATTGTGGGTGGCCAAAGCATCTATTTCGTTTGCTAATTGTTTTATCTGCTCATTAGTGTGTATGTTCTGATTTTGGACGTCCTTGTTTGTTTACGCTTGGGTAGCTATGAAGTTCTCCATCATCAGTTCTAAGTTTGATTTTCTAGGTGCACTAGGAGCATTTGCAGGAGTTTTCTGATATCCAGGTGGTACGGCAGGTGCTTGGTTCGGAGCATACAACGCATTGGGGTTTTTATATGAGAAATTTGGGTGATTTTTCCATCCAGGGTTGTACGTGTTTGAGTAAGGGTTTCCTTGGACATAATTGACTTGGTCAGTTTGAGTTCCTGCCAAGATCTTACATTCAGTAACTAGATGTCCAGGCACTCCGCATATTTCGCAATTGGGAGTTATAGCAGCCACGGTGGCTGGAGGTATTGCGGTCAAATTATCAATCTTTAGGGTGAGGGCATCTACCTTAGCGTGGACACTGTCTAGGTCGCTTATCTCATACATTCCTCCTTTTGTCGGTGCTTTCTCTGTAGTACCTTTGTCTGCGTGTCCTCTTTCACTTCCCCACTGATAGTGGTTTTGGGCCACACTTTTAATTAGAGCATAGGCAGCGGTGTAGGATTTGTCCATAAGTGCACCACCTGCGGCAGCGTCTATTGTTAATCTTGTATTGTAGAGGAGACCATTATAGAAGGTGTGGATAATTAACCATTCTTCCAGGCCATGATGTGGGCATAGTCTCATCAGATCTTTGTATCTTTCCCAAGCATCGAAAAGGGATTCGTTCTCCTTTTGTCTAAAATCGCTTATCTGAGATCTTAGCATAGCTGTTTTACTTGGTGGAAAATATCTCGCAAGAAAGACTTTCTTCAGCTTGTCCCATGTAGTCATTGAGTTTGCGGGTAGAGATTGGAGCCAAGCTCTTGCTCTGTCTCTTAGAGAGAAATGGAAGAGACGAAGTCTTATTGCCTCTTGACTGACCCCATTGTTCTTGATTGTATCTGCGTACTGTAGAAATATTGATAGATGAAGATTAGGGTCTTCCATCGACCCACCAGAGAACTGGTTCTGTTGCACAGCAGATAACAAAGAGGGTTTCAGTTCAAAGTTGTTAGCCTCGATTGGAGGGGCAGCAATGCTATTATGTGGTTCATCTTGTGAGGGTATGTCATAGGATTTGAGTGGGCGCGGAGCAGGATTGGCAGCCATCTCTTCGGTTGGTCGAGAAATAGGAGGTTCGAGTGATTGACGAGGTTGAGTGTTATGCAAGAGATGGTACTCTTGAATGCGGCATCTAAGTCTGAGATAACGCTCGATATCGTTGATTTGTATGTATAACGGCTCGCCTTGCGAACGAGTGTTTGGCATACAAATAAGAAAAGAAAAGAAAAGAAATAGAGATAGAAAAGAAAGAGAGAAGTTTTTGCTCTAGTCTCTACTGCGTAACGAAAGAGTAGCGATATCGACTTAAATCAGTCCCCGGCAACGGCGCCAAAAACTTGGTCGTGGGATTTGTACTTATGTATCCAATGATTCGGACTGCAAGTGCACAGTCTTGTCGAGTAGTTTTAAAAGATATCGAACCACAGAGACTGATGAATCGATCTACCGTCTTCTATTGTTACTTTGTAAATCTAAAGCTAATGAATATTTGATTTGGGTTGTAGGAGAAACTAATTACTAAATTAAGTTGTATTTTAATAATCAATGAGCTAAATTACCAGCATGCAACAGTCGTACCTCGAGAACTAGCGACCTGTCGGGCGTCTTTATATTTTCAAAACAGTTTTCAATAAAACCTATCTAGTTTAAAAACCCTCGTCTCACACTGTCGTTTTGTTGATCTAGGCTATGCAGTTAAGTCCTAACGTACGCTTCCGCCATCCCGCAGGAGTTAAAAACACTTTTTGGAAACTAAACAAAATCTTAATTAACTTTAAAGTGCTTCCGTTGTATTTTAAGCCAATGCCTAATTACTACTGTCCAGTTAAAAGATCTCAAACTTCCGCTTTGTTGACCCTAACCTCTATCCGTTTTTTTACTTCCGTAACAAAACAATAATGATTTGAAAAATAGTAACTTAGGCCAGAAAAGAAAGTTTCGTAGTAAAAATAGTCCCGACTAAGCTACTCGTTCCCTCAGTTGATTGACTTTACATACCGGTATAAGATTTCTAGCCTGACATAATATTAAACCAAATCGCAGAATAATTTAAAGGATAAACACAAATAAGCATGATTATATTAATTAATAGACAATAAGAATTTGTAAACATAAACCTGGAAATAACTCTGAAGACAGAAGCACTCTTGCACAAATTGTAGGCTTTGCTTCGATCGGAGGATATATTTAACCGTACAGAAGAAAATAAAACTGAAAAGAATAATGCTGGAAAGAAATAACTGGGAAAAGAAATAATGTTGAAAAGAATGCTGCTGAAAATAATATTCTGCTAAAAATAATATTCGCCCAATAAAATCTCTAAACTTTCTTGCCAAAAAAAAGCACTCTTTCTACTGTGGTCTCAGGCTCTATTTATAGTGCTTGCTTGATCCGTTGCTCTCGAAAATATAAGAACAATTTACTTCCTTCTTTGAGAAATAATAGGCTATTCAATTGTCACGTTCGTTGCTCCTTTGACTGAGTGGGTGAGAAAATGTAGGACATCGTTGGATTAACCCTTGAACGCGCTTCTGCCCGTTGGATGAGGAGAAAGTGGAGTAATGGGTTGTGACGTTCGTCACACTCAAGTGACTATCGTCACTTGGTCTTATGGCATGTGACGTTCGTCACGTCCCCTTGACGGTCGTCAGGGCTTTCTTACTTGTGGGCCACGTGCTCACATGTGTGATGGGCTTTTGGGCTGGTTTCTTCTCCTTAGGCCTTTTTACTACTTTTTGCACCCTTTTTTCTTCATTTCTTCAAAAGTGTTCGGCTCGGTGCATATCTGCAAAAATAGAAAAATACCTGCATAATACTTATAAAATAATTTAATTTAAACTAAATTATGAGAAATATTTGGTGTATATCAAGCCAGAAATATCACATATTTGTGTGTCATCAATCAAAAGAGATTGTCAAGACCCACGAGCTTTAAGTCGAGCAGTGGTTGAATGCGAAGTAGGGGGTACCTATAAGACACTCTGATGCCAAAGTAAGGTTCAGAATAAGTGCAAGTAGAATGTGAGAATATGGATGAATGAAAATGAAACCTGACCCTCTCAAGTGAGAGGGTATTTATAGCCCCATCATTGGGTCAAGGTCCCCATGTTGGGTTGACCAAGCAGACCCAAAATGGAGACTATCAGGTCCTACGTGTGTAGTGAAGGCTAGCAGGTGGTCTCCAACCTGAATGGACTCCTCCAAATTGTCCGGAAGACGTGGATGTGGTCTTTTCGGGGTCAAGAGAACTTCGTGATATTTTGAGGCGTTGGATGTCTGCCCTACGAGGAGGATGCTTTCGAGGACCTCTTGAGTGTCGTTGGTCCTACTCGCCAATCATGTGGTGAGGTTGTCTCCGGAGGACATATCCTGGTCGACAAGAAGAGTGGAATCACTGTCCAACATAGTCAAGGGCATATTCTCTTCTGTTGATCTTCTCCTGCAGCATAGTTGGATTGGACCTTGTATAATGTTTGGGCCAAGTACAGACCCAATCCAGAACAAAAAGGTTAAGAGAAAATAGAACATACCCAGACAACAAATCACTGAAGAAAATGTAAAACTATGTTATACTATGAGAGCATTCACCATTATAGTGAGGTTAAAAATAAAGATCCAAACAATCAATGAAACAAATGTATGATCCAATACGTTCCTTTGTACATTCAAAAATGACTCAAAAGCTATGAAAATTGAGGTCATCACTACCATCATCAATTAAGCAATCACCATGTCATGCCATACAACAAAATTTCTAGTTTTTCTATAGACTTTTATTCTACATCTATATGTTTATCAAAAGTCTAAGACTTTTGAATTCACCATATCTAACAAAGGTTCCAAAGCACTAGGTGCAAATTTTCTAGCAAAAAGAACACAAACCGAAGAGTTTCTATTATTATATATGCATTTTTGATCTCCAAGAACTCTACTGAAAAACTCCTTTGTGATATCCGCTTTTCCAAATGTCGCCGGGTGGGGCCCACCTCTAGACCAGTCCACCCAAGTTATGCTCCGGTTCGCCAACGCACTCCCCGCTTGAATTGTTAACATGGTTGGAAAATAGTGCTCGTCGACGTAACAAGCCGGTCTACAGTATTGTTCGAACTTAGGATAAAACGCGGTGTCTTCCACAATGTTGACGGCGAGCTTTCGGTTTACTTCGAACCATTGAGAGCCTTTACGCCATTTTGTAATGTCTACTAGAGGAGCCATGTTTGGGTTGTAGCGTCCTCTTCCGTATGGACCAGGATCATCAAACGCGCCGATGAAGCTGAATTTGGATTTCAATAAGTAGTTGTAGACTGTGCTGAATTTGTAGAGAGGGATGCATGACTCAGATAATAGGATAAACCACTCATTGGAGATGTCGAGTAGTGCATTGGCAACTAGTCTTCTTTCGGCGTCGCACATGCTCATTCTTCCCCACTCAGCAACCTGCACAGCCGGATGAGTGAATAATGAAACTTCAGCATAAGAAACTTTCATGTTCAGAAGAAAACTATTATCATAGCCTTTGACGTACTTTCAATATTTGGATGAAAATAAAGGTTCAAACAAACGAATATATAACATTGAAAACTACACAAGATAAATGATTTTGGAAAACCACAAAGTGCGGTAAATAAAAAACAGTGGGAACAAAATATCGGACCCAGGTGATACTGGTGGCTACCATGCACAAAGAGCTCTGCTGCACCAGTGTATGTAGGTGCTAACTTCTCCCGTGAAACATTGCTAAGACGAGAATATTTCAGGCCATTTCGTCACCACCGCATTACATGGTCGCTATGGCAATCACCGGCCAATGTGAAGCCATTCTCCTTTCCCCCTTTGGCGCCCCCTCTACCTCTATGTGTCCCAAACTATCTAACTCATGAAAGGCAAAATCCCTCACTCTGATGTTTTTGTTACCAATAAATATATTTGGTTTGGTTACATGGTTTTAACAGAAGGTGATAACAGGTTGAGCACATATGGAGCAGCACAATGCCCGGCGGAATGAAAAAGACGATGGGTGAGATGGGGTTCCCTAGGTTATGACCAAAACCAGTCTCAACTCAAGAAAATACACCTAATCTAAAGTTGTAAAACTCAAGAGTCAATGTAAACTTGACTCTCAGATTCAACACACAAATCAACTTATTTCAAAAGTACTGTTTAGAACACACATCAAAGGCTCCAAACACAATTTACCATGTACATGCCCTGCTTCCATCTGCTGTTTAACGCTAATTGCACTCATTACATTTATGTCATGTTTCTCTCTCTTCTAAATAATCTTATTTATTTATTTTTCTTTATAGTTTCTCTCAGCCATTAGATTAAATGCAGGATAGATAGCACAACCTACAGGCAGGAGATGATCCATTCTCCACTAGATCCGCACAGAGATGACAAAAGGTTGCTGGAGAGAGAAGCATCAAGTAGAGAGTGAGAGCCGCAAGAAGTAAATGCAGCGAGAAACAGGATTTGGATTCTCTCGCCCAAGTTTTACACCAACTGTTCATCAAAACTATTATTCTCTAACATGTGAGTCTAACGATATTAATGGCTAGATAGCTTGATTTTAATAAGTAGAGTCTATTCTTGTGTGGTTCTATGAGTTAAGAGTTTTGGCAACCATGGTCTATGCCGCCTAATCTTCTATCCCTATATCTTTGTAGACCGTCTCTGCCAAACTCTACTGGAATTCCAATTTCTAACCTACAAGCATTAACTAACTCTAAATCCCTCAACTAACATAAACCAACACATTTGAAAGCTTACCTAACATTCATCAGCAATTGAATTTTATGATCTCTTCTCTGCTCAAAGCTACCAACAATGTAATCAAGCACGAGATCTTAAGTAGGACCCGTTGACTTGTTAAAAATTGTAAAACTCGGATTGTTAGCACGGCATGTAATACATATTTATACACACGAAAAAAAAATAAATGAAAATGACAAATCAGGCCCCAAAAAAGGCCCAGCACGTTTTTTTACGATCTTGCTTCAAGAAGCTTGATCTTGACAGCACCAGCGACGAAAATGATCTTTCTCTAAGCGTAGCACTCTCAAACATGCTTGACACGTAAGATCTTACACACTCAATCTTGACTACACTGGCTGCCAACCAAGTAAGCTAGTTCTCCAAATTTTATCTCATTTATCGTCCATCATCCTGGTAATATGGAATGTTAGGTAAGGAAAGGATACTGGACTGAGCCTTAGCCTAGTAGAGTCTGAAAAAGAAAATAGGAATGACGTGGCAATATTATGTTAGAAAGGGAATTTCTGTTATAGGAGAGAGGGAGGCGGAAAAGTTGTTAGAGATAGGTAGAAGAGATTTCTCTCTAGCTTAGGAGTTCATAGAACTCTGGTTTACATTCTCTTTTTCTTTTTTCACCATTGTAGATCCTTGACCTCACTAATTTTCCGTTCAATAAGAGACATTCCGCTACCTAATTTTCTGAGTTCTATCATTAAGGGAATAATCACTTTAACAAAATATCAAGGACAGTGTTATCAAATAGTGGCTAATAGCGGGCACTATAGTACTATAGCATAGTAGATTTTAAACAAATCGGTACTGCTCTGCAATACGCTGTTCAATATAGTGTTGTTTGGTAGAAACTACAGCTGTGCTATAGCATTGTAGCATAGCAGAATTCGAACAATTCTGACTTTGCATAAGATTTACACAAACCATGATGAAAAGGGACAATTCTGAACATACAACTACTAACTAGGAACACGTAATTAGGTCACATATGCAAACGCGTTACTATGCTTCCACTCATGAACACACAACCCAAAAGCATGTTTATTTTCTCAGTAAAATTCAGAACTCTTCTAATAATTGAATACCCTCATATCAGCCTCTTCCTTATTTCTAGTATCCCGATGCACAAAATCAAGTAACAATAACAAAAATCAACATCACAACCAGAACAGAAATCAGAAAGTAAGTTACAACCGTAATAAACTGCATATCAGCCACAATCAATAACCACAAAAATTCACATCAGAACCTTAAAACAAGCATAAACAATACCAAATAAAAACACACAACATGTGAATATCAGATTAGCAATATAAACAACTAAACTAGCACAAATTAAGCACTATTAGTATTAACTTCAGATCAAGTAAAGCCTCTACAAATAAAGTTTCACAAATAAAATAATATGACAAGATCAAAATCTACATACCTGACTAGGGATTTGCCTCTTATAGAAAGCAGATGAAGGAGGAAAGTGAGCTTGATAAGAAGGAAAAGGATGAATATAAATAGTATAAAGATTGTGATGCCCTTTGAGAAACCTCTCCCAAAGAGGTGCAAGAGGCAATGGTCCTTTAGTAAGAAACATAAAAGCAATCTTTGGAACTCTTCGAAAAGGGTAATTTTTAATCTTAGGAACCAAAGAAGCTCTCCAAAGAAGTTCACTATCACTCATATTATGGATCAGAGTCGAAGGAGGTTTAATCCATTGTTCCAAACCACCGTGTTCCTCAACACATGGCTGAAAAGTTGAACTCATTGTAGTAACCACACTCTTAATTCCAAAGTGCTTAATAGTATATATGCTTATCACAGAAAACACAACACATAGAGCAATGAAAACAACAAATAAACGCATTGATCCTAGTGATAACCCTTTTGTTTTACCTTCTTCAGATGCCACAACCCTCGATTGCATCTTGCTTAAAACACTCAAAAATATGAAATTTTCTATGGTAACCACCCTCTACGCTATGGATCTAAATTGAAGCTGAGTCAACTTTTGAATATGTGAGGTTGGTAAGAACAAGATTATGGAACATGGGTCTTAACAAAATGGAGACTTTTCTGAAGAACAGAACTTAAAGGGTGGTTTTTTATTTTGGATCTTATCGCAAAATAAAAAATACTATGGTACAGGAACAGTGATGTGATAAAAGTCAGAGGAAGAAGAAGAAGAGAAACTGAATGGTCACATGTAATTTAATTTTTACATGAAGAAAAAAAAAATTTTGGTGACAATTGATGATGAATGAAATTTTGAGAAAACAACGTTGGTACTTTGTTGTGCACACGGTCAGCGACTGGTTGTTTCCTACCACTCTCGCACACCACCTCGTATTGAGTGTTGTTGTAGAATAGAAAACACAAATGAATAAAATAATTAAAAATAATAATCAAATTATATAAATTTGGTATAATAAAATTACATAATTTTTCAAAAGAGAAAATTTCTCAATAATTATTTTATGAAAAATCTTAACTTTTAATAATTTAATAAAAATTTAAAAAGAGGTATATGAAAAAGATAAAAATATTTAAAGCAAGATTTAATGAGAATCTATTTAAATTTATTTTTTATTTAAAGTTTTTTTCTTTACCTAATATATGTTATGCTATTAAATTCATATTTACGAAAATCTATAACAAAGAAATATTTTTTTATTTAAAGTTGTTTACTTTACCAAGTACGGTATGCTATTAAATTCATATTTAAGTAAATCTATAATAAAGAAATATGTGTAATAACATTATTTATTTATTTTTCTAGAAAAAATGTATTTATTTATTAAATATTTTTAATGTTATGAAAATCATATTAAAAAATTATAATAAATGAACCTTCAATATTTTATTAAATTTATTATATAGCAAATAAATACTATTATTTAAATTTTATTAATAGTTTGATTCATCATCTTTCTAATATCAACCACCATTGCACTCCACCTCGTATTGAGTGATATTGTACAATAAAATAATAATAATAATTAATAAGAAGATAAATATAAAATTATATAAAAGGCAATTCAAAGAACAGTTGAATATTATGAAAAACAAAAATTATCAACTATAACTTTTATAAAGTGAAATTCGATTTAGATATTGAATTCTATTAATTATTGTCAAACCATAATATTAATTGGAGAATTTCTTTTTAAAAATTAAATAATTGTTTTAATATGACATGTATATTATTTATTTTTATAGTAATTTTATGAAAATCTATTTTTAAATTTTTAAATTTTAGAAAAATAAATAACAAAAAGATAAAAATATTTAAATTAAATTTTAATGAAAATCTATTTAAATTGTTTTTTTTATTTAAAGTTTTTTTCTTTACCAAATATATGTAATGTCACTTTTTATTTAAAGTTTTTTTCTAAAAAAAACATACTTATTTAAAAAATATATTTAATGTTATAAAAATCATGTTTAAAAATGCTGATTACATAAATGAGGAGGAAATTTTATTTTACAAGAGTAAATTAAATTTAAAGGACTTAATTTAAATTTTAATCTTTTATTTTTATTAATCTAACAACTTTAATTGATTATTTAATCAAATTATTTTTATAAATATTTTTCTATATAAAGAATAAATTAAAACTGTTAGATTAATGAAATCGAGGGTTTGAAATTTGAAATAAATCTTTAAATTTATTCTTGAAATAAAAATATTCTTTCTAATAATAAATTGAAATTTTAAATTATTATTTTATGAAAATCTATTTAAAATAGTTTTAATAAATTTTTATAATTTTAATAAGTAACATAAAGAAAAAGATAGAAATATTTAAATAAGATTTTAATGAAAGTCTATAAAACTTTAAATATAAAATGGCATTACACATATTTCTTTATTATAGATATTTTTTAAAATATGATTTTTATACCAGACAATATTCTGTAAAGAAAAATACTTTACTAAATATATTTAATGTTATAAAAAATCGTATTTAGAAAAAGGTATAATAAATGAATCTTTAATATTTTGCTATTTTTATTATATAATAAATTAATACTATTTAAACCCTATCGATAATTTAATTCACAATCTCTTTGAGAATATTTATATTTTTAATTATTATTTAAATTTTAATATTTATATATGGTTTAAGGAAAAAGAGTAAAAGGTTAATAGTTATTTTGTTTTTGTCATATAAATGAATTTTGAAAAATCTTCTTGTAAAAAAAAAGTTTTAAAAATATCTTTTTTATATAAATTTTTTTCTGTTTTGTCCATTCAAGAACTTTATCTATCAATAATCTATTAAATTGTGAAATTTATCTCTTGTTTTAAAGGATTTATATATATTTTGTCCCTGGATAAGTTGATGATTTTTTGAAAAAATTCTTGTTAAATTGGCAATTTTTGAAAAAATTCTTCTATCAAATTATTATTTTTTATGTTTAAATTTTTTGATGGAGTAAAATGGAAGAATCTTCCTATGACATGAAAAATTTCGAAACTTTTTTTTTTCTTCTTTTACTCAGGTTTTTCAAAACTCACTTATATAGCAGAGGGCGAAATAACTATTAACTTAAAAATTAATAAAATATTGATAAGAAACTGTTTAAATTTATTATTTCATTTAAACCTTTTTTTTTTTTAAAAAGTTTTTTTTACCAAATATATGTAATACTGTCAAAATTATATTTAAAAAAAAATAAAATAATAAAGGGTTAATAGTTATTTTTTCCTTGTCATATAAGCGATTTTTGAAAAATATCCTTATAAAAAAAATTTCAAAAATTTCTGTCATGCAAAGATTCTTCTGTTTTGTCCCCTCAAAAATTATAAACATAAAAAAATAATAACATGACAAGAGAATTTTTTAAAATTTGTCATTATGGTAAAGAATTTTTCAAAAAATTGTCAATTTGACAAGGGGCAAAATATATATAAATCCTTAAAAACAAATGATAAATTACTTAAAATTTAATAGATTATTGATGAATAAATTTTTTGAAGGAGCAAAAATTTTCATATGGTAAGGAGATTTTTAAAACTTTTTTAGGGGTTTTTTTTAAAACCCGCATATATGAAAAGGGACAAAATAACCATTAACTCAATAATAAATCATCAATAAATGCTAGTTTTAATAGTGTTATCAATATTTATTAAAAATATTTCTATTTTAAAATTTTTAAATATGAAAATTGATCGTACCGGATCAGAATGGACCATCACAGCTTCACCCAGTAGAGTTTGAATGAGATAGGGTACCTGCAAGACACTCTGATACCAAAGTAAGTTAGAGAATGAATAAGCAAGCGTGAGAGTAAGAAAGTGTTGAATACCTGACACTCTCGAAAGAGAGGGCTTTTATAGCCCACAACGCTGGGGTAAGGTCTCTACATTGGACTGGTCAAGCAGGCCCAACATAGAGACTTCCAAGTCCTACGTGAGTAATGGAGACCCACACATGGTCCTCTATCTGGATGACGTCCTCCGCAAAGTCAGGAGGATATGGATGCGATCTTTTCGGGGCCACGAAGACTGTGATATCCGGAGACATTGGTAGTGAGCCCTACGAGGAGGATGCTCGGGAGGAGCATATTCCCGTCGTGGGTGATCCCCGCCATACGTGAGGTCGAGTGAGGAGACCAGTCTTGGTCGACGAGCTAGTCGGAATATCCTCGAAGCCTTCATGATCGGAGGTGACCGTCCTTAGTCTACTCAAAGTGTTGTTCCCGTGTAGTGAGATTGTCTCCTTGTGAGAAAAAGGTGGTAGTTGCCCGCCGTCTTCGAGGGTAGAATCGGTCAATGCGGCATATTGACACACTTGGATTAAGCCTAACTGAGGATTGGACCAAGAACAGGTCCAATCCAGAACAAAATTATTATAAAAAGAGTTATACAACATGTTATAAAATTGTTTTAAAAACATATGTATTTGTACGATATATATTTGTTTGTTATAGATTTCTTTAATGTGACTATTTTATATATATATATATATATATATATATATATATATATATATATATATATATATATATATATATATATATATATATATATATATATATATATATATATATATATATATATATATATATATATATATATATATATATATATATATATATATATATATATATATATATATATATATATAAAAGATAAGGAAAAAAAACACTTTTAAAAAGAAACTACAAATTAAAAATAGTTTAAATAGATTTTCGTTAAAACTTGATTTCAATATTTTATCTTTCCGTTATGTTTTTTTTCAATTTTAAAAAATTATTAAATTTGAAGTTATTTTTAATAGGCTCATAAAATAATATTGAGGAATATTTTTTGAAAAATAATATAATTTATTGTATTAAAATATTTTTAAAGAGATTAAAATATAATTTTTAAAATATTTTTAAAGAGATTATTAAAATCATATCTTATTTAAACTTTAAAGAATCATTTAATTTAATTCGAGAGAGATTCTCCAATAAATATTGAGATTTGAGTGTATTCGTTTATCGCATGTTTATTTTAGATAAGCAACTTATCTAGCAAAACTAGAATAGACAATTTTTTATACTAAAAACGTCAAAATGCCTATAGAAATGTGACAAAGCCTACAAATATAATGAAATTGAAATGATCGAAATACTCATGTCTCTGAGTCTGCAGCGTTGACGATTTCAAAATCATTGGTTGAATATGAATGAGTTGAAACTAATTTGTCAATTTGAACCAAAGAAACACCACACCAAGACGGGAAAACAAAATAACATTGCAATAAGACGACGACAACACAATATCGCACTAAGACGGCGAAATCACGAAGAAAAAAACTAAAAATATATGTGAAATCACTTATTTAAATGAAAAAGAAATGAGAAGGAATTCAGATGGGTGATATTTAATTCTTGTAACTGAAGTGTGGGAGCAATAGAGTGAGATATATTTAAACTAGAGAAGTTTAACATTCCTCAAGAATAGAGTAATATTAATGAAAGTTGTGTTAGCAAAAGTGGGTTTTTGAACTTGTTAATATGCATCTTATTCCTTTCCGGACTCATAAATAAATGTAGTTGATGAAATTGATGTCTTGAATCGGTGGTGTTGACCTCCATCACGATGGTATGAGGTGGGCTTGCATGGTTAGCACTATGATGCTCAAGTCAGTGGTAACCATGCTAATCATGTTCAAGATTCAAGATGAGTATAGTGAAAAGTGGAGATCATAAGGTGTACCTTGTTTCTTGAGTGGAATGACTTTATATTTTGGGTCATGTGAGATCGATTTGAGGTGAATTAGACCATGACTATTTGGGCCTTTGGCCAGCCCAGAACAATTATCTCTAAGATTTTGTCAGACACTGAGTGAGTCGGGGAAATCTTTAGTAATTTTGGCTAGTCTTCAAGATGTTGTCCAAGGTAAGCAAGACTTGAAAAGTTTGGAGTTAGTTGAAAGAGTAGTGAAAAAAAAGCGCATTAAATACATTTCCCTCATTGAAACATTTCTCCTCCATCTTCCATCATATTTGCTGATGCGACAAGTTTGGGCACGATGGGACTTCTAGTGAAGTATGATTGAATAGGGTTCGTAAGGTCCTTACTGATCTACAGCTTCTACAAATAGGATCTCTAATTCCATTTTCTTTACAAAAACAAAAATGAATACATGTCTCCATCTTACATTTGTGTATTTCAATGGCACAAATCCCCCACTTCAATTTAAGATCTTCGAGAACATACATCTCGTCGATCTAAAATCCAAATTGAATAATCTCTTGTGATATTCAAAAAATCAGAAAGTTGTCAATCTCGAGTATAGTTCACCCTCAATTGACAACAAACGGAAGATGCAGGTCACCATACTTGAATTGAAGACGAATGGTGATTTAAAGGTAATGTGAAATACCTTTTATCGTTACTCAACAAAGGATTCGATTGAAATGGATGTGATGATTCAAAGATCAGTCAAAGATATTATAAAGATGTTGCAACATCCTGAATCACCCGTTTGTAATGACATGTAATGTTACATTTATGTTAATGTTAACAATTATCTATGTAATGTTTATTTTGAAGTTAATTTATGTTGTTTTTCCATTTTTCTATTATGCCATTATGCCATTGTTTGAACTAACAGAGCATAATCCAGAGTTACATCTTCGAAAGCTCACAAAATATTAAACTAAGGGGAGTTACATAGAGATAAATCTCCAAACTAAGCTTTAAAGCATACAGAGATGCATCGCTGAACTACATTTTAACAAAATAAGAGTTTTTCAACAATTTCATCTAAGGTGTGTCTAATAAATGTGCGTCTGAATATATATCTCTGAACACTATGGCCAGTTGAGACTTTTACAGTGGTGGGAAAGAACATATAAGAGTGAAAAGAGTAAGCCATATTAAACTTTGGCTATTTTAGCCTTTAATCTGCCCAAAACACATCTAATGAGAAAGAAGAAGAGTTATAACAAAATAAAAATCATATGATAATTCCTCAAGAATCACATATCTATGTATTATGACGGTAGAAGACAATCACCTATTGACGTCAAAAAATTAAGAGTTTAATTTGAAGAAGGTAGCCCTCCATAGATCCGCCAAAGAGTGTGGCATGCGCAATTCTAACCTAAGTTGTCTTGAATGAGCATAAATTAAGCCAATTTCTCTTTACACCCTTGCTACTTCTCCTAGACCCTTCACGAATTTCCCAAAATGCTCCTTATTTTCGGAGATGCATCTCCAGACGCACCAAAAAAGTCATTTTTATCACAAAAAAGTTTAGAAAGGCATCTCTGAATTCTTAAAAGGGTGAGTTCGATAATGCATTTTTGAACTATACCTGCTTCTAGAACCAATGCAACATGAAACGAGAATAAAAATAAACCAACACTAAAATCAACATTTCATTAGATAAAAACATTTATTACATAGATAGTCACGAAAATAAATTCAACATTACATAACCTTTTCATCGAGACGTTGCAACATAATGTTTATATCCTCGAAGAATCTTTGAATGTTTTCATCCACTTCAATCAGACCCTTTGATTCATAACAGAGAAAAATACTCCACATAACCATTTAATCTTCAACTGTCTTCAGTTCAAGATTGGTGAAATGGACATTTCCTTCATTGTCAAATGAGGGTGACCGATACACGATCTTGACAACTCTAATTTTTATAAAGCGCAATAGGGTATTCAGTTTGGATATCAAATTCGCAAGAAAAGTTTCCTCGGTGACCCTAAACGCAAACAGTGGTTTCTCACCATTGAAATACAGAAATACAAGGTGAAGATATGAACTCATTCTCTCTGATTTTAGTGTGTTGGTGCACCAAATTAGGATTGAGACACATTCTATTTATACAAATATTGGGTCACTTTGGACCTCAAAAATCATATCTTGTGTCAGGTAAAGTTTCAGAAGGGCATAACTGAAAAAATAGTTCGGCGTCACATTTCCGAAAATATCACACGTTAGGTGACTTCGGAGTCACATTTCTGAAATCTTCATTGAATTAGTAAAAAACCATAAACTTTGTAAACAACCATATACAATGTAAACCAAAATGATACCAAAAAATTAATATGTATTAAATCGCATCAAAATTAATACATATAAAAAAGCGGATCGATTACAATCTAAAATGCATCATAAGATCCAGTACCACATAAATCTACAGTTGGTTTCGTCTTCGACACTTCCTTGTTTGATTCTCTTTCAAACTCCATCAATTTTGTGAACTATATCATCCTCTCCATAAATTGATCCGGCCAAGTTTTTGCCTCAATTGTTAAATGTGTTGTCCACTCCACTGATGTAGTTGAAATTGGACACCCAGGTTTCAAATAAACCTGAACAAAATGTAGACTCTTTGAAAGAAACCCAACGCACATGATGCGTCCGAATGCGTTTTTAGGTGGACCACTACATAATAGAAAAAATGTCTCTGAGAATCCATGTCTTATTAGATCGATACACACTCTTTTGTATGAACTTTCTATAAGGTGGCCCATTTCTGGGAAGTGCGTCCATTTAAAAATGATGTTTTACCGCCACGGCAAGGAACAAGTGCATCTTGAACTAAATCAAAACCTTCTTTGGACCGTGTAACTTCATGTATGATTCTCGATACATCGTCATCTCTTTCAAAAGTGCGGTGCAGACAAGTGAGTGATCCTTCTTTGATTTACCAAACAAGTCAGATACTGCCTGATAATCGCAATTACCATCCCCCAATATTCACAATCTTCTCAATGTGTTTGTGCATATAAAACGACATTTCACCAATAAATTCAATCTCGGGAATGAGTGGTGAAGGTGGTGATTTGCTAATGCGAGCACCATTTTAAACACAATTTTGAGATTTTGGTGTTGGAGAATTTGAAAAATATGAATCAACATATTCAAAGTACGATGAATATCGCTTTGTTGAATTGTCATATTGAGTAGGCTTTACCTTTTTAGGGGCACCTTTGATTTTAATCGATTGTGAAAGAGGTTTTAAATATTTGGTTTCCAGATATGCAATCTTTCTCAATTTCTCTTTGTATGCAATTTCACAGTGACATCTGCCTTGGCAAATTTGTCTCGGATTATTTTTCACTCGGTCTGGATGCTTATACATGCTTTACCATCATTAATCACACCATCATCATTAAACCATAGTCTTTTCCAGCGATTGTACACTTCATCCATACGTATCGGGGAGTTATCCTTTTTTTTGTTGCAATGAGACAAGCACATGAAAGACCATAAATTTTCCTAAGTGTACATCCACACTTGGCATTTTCCGTACCTGTCTGTTCTACTCGCTTTGCTTCGTGAAATATGAAATTTAATACCGACCGAGATACGTATCCAACCAATTGTGAATAGAGAATTTTGTCTTTGAATCTATGTTCTTGCATCGTTATGCTCCGACCAAAAGTGGTTTGTGTTTCTGAATGCTGGTTTTTGAGCATTTGGTGTACCCTGTTCCAATCTCTACAAAAATCACCCTTAATATCACCCAGCCATTTCTTCAATGCCGAATGTATTAATTCGACTTTGTTAGTTGTTGTAGTTCTAAGATGTCTAACTTGATCAATCCATGCACAGATATTTTCGTCTTCACTTGGTCTACAATAGTACTCTCAATGTTTTTTGAATGTGGATATCGAACAGGCATGCTCTTAAATTGCGTTACTAAGTCAACATACATTTCTTTTGTGGATGATTTTAATATATCAGTCCATGCATCCATAATCTTTTCCACCACCACACTTGGTTTGACCATTTTTTCGTCATCACTTTTGATTAGTTTCATGCCTACAATGGGTTTTAGCCGACTTCTCACATTTTTTGTAACGTGATATCGACAAAGTAATGCATATGATACAAGAAATACCTTTTCAATCAAATTCATTAGTGTGGTGTCTTGATCGGTGACAATTACCTTCAACATGTTATTTTGATCCTTCAACAAAGTCTTGCACACTTCCAAGGCCCGTGAAACGTTGACTCTTTTTCAGATTCTACAAATGCAAATCCCACTGAAAAAGTCTTCTCCGTAGAAGTAACACCAATAGTTTCAAAAAGCAGAAACTTATACTTGTTGGTCTTGTAAGTTGCATCAATAATGAGTACATTAGAAAACATGTTGAAGAACTTGGTACTTTCAAAATGAGTCCAGAAAATGTCATGAACAATTACTTTATCATCACATACCGCGTACCTAGAAACATAGTGATTTTCATCCAAAAGTTGTTGCATTTCAGATCTTGGACCCCTTATCACCAAGTTGTTTCTATGACGCTGATTGTATACTTGTTCGACATTTAAAACACTTTTTGGGTGTTTTCGTTTCAAATCTGAAAGTATGTTTTTCGGCACCACTATGACTAAAGACATGTTCGAAACAATTTTCTTCTTCTCCTCCGGTTTAAGACGACATACAATGGGATGACCGACTAGCTTTGTATGCAATTCATGATTATGTATTCCAGAGAGAACATTAAATTTTCACATCTAATCGACGCATATCCGCGTAGTTTAAACAAACAACCACACTTTGTTGTTCCGATGTCATCACGTTTTAACTTTCGAATAAAAGAAACATGTGTCACTTCTCTCGCATATCATAGTTACAAATAATTGTCTTCTATTTGAACCATTGTCGATCCACTTGACACCCCACACTTATACCGGACACTCCCCCATTTTGAATGCTTTTACTAATATACTCTTGCATAAAGTTGCAAATTTTCAAAAAAATATGCGATTTATCAAAAATTTCAAAAAAAATTATCAAAAATTTTGAAAAAATTACCAGATATTTCAAAAAATCCGATAGCTCATTTCGAAAAAAAAAATTGTACTACCAAAAATTTCAAAATTTCTAGTAGTACAAAAAAAAAATTTCTCGAAAATTCATATCGAAAATTTCATTCTTGTCACCCCAAATTTTGTTCATAGGCAATTTAGAAATAAATAAAAAAATTGGAGGGTGTCAACTTCAATTTATAAGGTGTTAGATTCAATTTGTAGAATGTCAAGTTAAACTGAATATGATCCCATATTTGATGGGCCCAGGCACAACCAAAAATGTTGGTCGTGATTGATCCAAACTATGTTGATTGAAGCCAACCATTGAACCTATATGATCCAAATATGACAAGAAAGAATCTCAATTCTTGATAATTTGTTTGCGTTTGAAAGAGATTGTGGAGGAATCTAGGGAAGAACAAAAATCTTTGCAGGTTGTAAGCATTGATCATTGGTTCAACAGTTGTGGAGGAATCTAGGGAAGAACAGAAATCTTTGCAGGTTGTAAGCATTGATCATTGGTTCAACTCGATCCCGCCATACCAGAAAGTTCTTTTCATTCAATTTTTTTTTAAAGTAACGACGATGCCACTGAGTGCAGTCGTGTTGCACTCACCGGTGAAAATGGTGACGTGGTGGTATAATTAGAAGAGGTTTAAAGTTAGAGGAAGAATGAAGAGCAAATTCATAACCTCTTAGGACAAGAAAACATTCTATTTCTCCAGACAAAAGAAGTCAAAAGCTGAAACTTCAGACTCTAAAATACGTTTCAAAATGAAAAGGAGAGGAAATTTTAAGTATATTTTATGAAAATAAAAATAGAAAATACTTGAGTAAACAGGGCTAAGATTTAAAAACAAAGAATGATAATGAATAGGGTCTTAGATTATTCTTTGACCCCTATTCTTTTCCAATGGAAGGTTTTAAAATGTATTGATTTCTGCTTTATTTCCATTTTTAGCCCATGAAGACAGACCAACATGTTTACTGAGCTTTCCACTTGCCATGTCAATATATTTGAATCAGTTAACCTTCCAATCTAACAGGGACTAATTTGATTAACAAAATGCAATGCAAAAGTGAACTAGATCAAATCCCTTGGAGGCAGTTAATTCCCTCCAAGAAATATCGCAGGATTTTTTTCATGTAATATTAAGAGGAAGTTTACAGTCTGGTTATGATGTACCTCAGATTACAAACATTTGTCCAAAAGAGAAGAGTCAATTTACTTCACCACATCAAAAGTAGCTTGAAGATTGGATATCATGACTGGACACTCACCCTTTTCATCATATTCAGCAAAATCTCCATTTGACAAGTCAACATTCTCAAACTTTGTTCCCTCCAGCTACAAAATACAACTTGTGCATTAAAAAGAAAACTAGACAAACGAATGAAAATTATATAATGCAACAAAAATGTCTGAAGCATGTGCGGCAAAATAGAAAAGGGGAATCAAGTGAGTATGCTTAGAATGATACAAATTACATGCAAAAGAAGAAAGCTGGTTCTTAAAGATGGAAAATCATTTAATGCAACTGTAGCATGAAATTTGACAAGTGATTCTTTACATATATCTTGGCCAAACTTCAGACTATTAAAGCTTCTTCCCCTAGGAAACGGGAGGTTAATACTCAATAGTTAGCATGAAACTTGATTCAAGAGGGCAGAGAGAGGGACTGCATATCTCACAAATCTCAAAATAATTTAGGCTTCAAAATTGTGAAGAATGAAAATTACTTTGAACTTTCTCATCTTTATGTATGATTATTGGTTTAATTTCTCATATTTTAGAGCAGAAGACTTTGAAGGTAATCACCATCAAATTCTTCCGAGTTTGGAGTTTGGCATGTAAGCTTTCCAGACAGAATTGATACCAATGAGAATACATATCTAGTTGTCGATGATAAACATCAAACCATATCAAATGTGACATCTTACTGCAACATTTACGGAATAAAAGCAAGTGAAACATACAACAGAGAAAATAGACTATATGAGCCATTTACCATATCCAGTTTATAATCAGCAACATGGAGCAATTAAAGGAGAATATCAAAGACATGATGCCAAAAGTAATGAAAACATCAAACAAATAAGAAAGAAACTCACCGACTCAACTTTCCATCCAGTGCCGAATACAAATTCTATCGGCTCATAGCCCCTGCAGTCAAATAACATCAGTGGGGAAAACTTCCCTGATTCAGTTGTTTCTTGGGTGAGTGGTTTTCCTCTACCTGGGATCATAGTCACAGTGCTCTCCCTCCCACAAAACTTGCACTGTATACCAAACAAAGGGTGTCAAGAAGCCATCAGCAGCAGATACATACAGGTTAAACATTACCATATCACACAAATTAAAATAGTACGTGTCAATGTTGTCATTTAGAGTTAGTAATGAAATTCCAGTTTAATCAAAATAATTACAGTAAAATTCAGAATGAATAATACAAAGGGATTAATCCTCAATATATAGTTAACTGAATAACAACAAACGAGTTAACTTCCTAACAACTTAGGTTAACTCAATAACAACTTTGTAACTAACAAGTTATTTCGATTAAACTAGAGTTTAATTACTAACTCTTAAATTATGCATCAGTTAATTAACATTTCCAGAATGTCCCTCCTATGACATTGATGGAACACAAACTGTACAAGAGCAGACATACTATAATTCTTCTCAGTCATAATGTTAAGTATAAAAAGTCAGACAACTAAAAACCTAAATTGAGTTGTAGCAACTGTATGCAAATCATGAGCTGCATTTCCCGTGTTTCTGCAAATAGACCCATTCTACCTAGTGGGATAAAAAAAGTCATCTGAATATCTGATGATGGGTCCATAAAAATCAAATATGCAAATAATATATTGGAAATTTGGGATAATGCTGCCTTTCCTTTTAACTACCATGCATATACAAGTAAGTTTAGTGGGGAGCTATCTGAATGCACATGTTTCTATATGATTCATATTAGAGAGGATAATAAAATGAATACAGGTTTAATATCTAAGTTAGCAGTCTTCCTTGGATTAGATCTTACTTAAGGGATCTTATCAACTAAAATAAGACCCTGTTTGGATAAACAGCTTAATTAAACACTTATAGCATAAACGGTTATCATATAAGTACTTATGTTTAAGCTATTTCTATAACAAAGTATTAAAAAAAAGCCAAATTGTTTTCTTTTGGACTTTATTCAAAAGCAATTGAACTTTATTCCTAATATATAAGGCCTACCAGGTGTTTGATGAAATGCGGAGATGAAATTAAATTACCTTTTGAACAAGATGCGTAGTGCCCCTACCAGCTGGAAGAGGAACCGTATCATTCAAAGACACACAAGTTTCCTTTTGGCTCAATTCACCGCATCTTCCACATTTCAACTATCATCATCAACACCGCAAAAATAAAGAAATTAATATAAAAGAAAAGAAGAAAAAAAAAACATGTTGAAGAAAATTCAGAGATTGTAGAACCTTGAAGAAATAGGAGAAATTGGGATCATCGCAGCCACCTTGAGGTTCAAGATTGGTCAAATTCTCGAGTTCAGCACTGATCATCAGCATGTAGTTCACCATTTTTGAGTTTGCGTCAAACTTACTCGGTTTCTTTCTGGGTTTGGGTTGTTCGAAATTCTAACGGAATTCGATCGATGGTTCTAGAAGGAATATTGACGGAACTCAGAAGATAGAGCGGTTATTATAATGAGCGAGTTAACTATTTTCTTATTAAAATAAAAAGATCAATTGTAATTATTTAATATCTTTTATTCATTATCGTTTAATTAAAAAATATATGTCATAAGATATTTTACGTTTATTAAATTAATCTTATAAATATATTAAAAGTAGTATAAAATAAAATAATTAAAAAAAACTATTTTTATATTGAAAAGTTAAAATAATATTTATTTTAAAATAAATTTTATTTGATAAAATGACTATCATTTTAAAATATGGAAGGAGCATTTTATATTAGGTGATGATGAATTATTTTCTATAATGAATAGTTTTAGTCAACCTATTTCCTTTTCTATTCTTAAAGATAAAATTAGAGAGTGTGATTAAAAAACGGGTCATAAGAAAATGATTAAAAAAGAGTAAATTAATGGTAAACGGGATTGTTTTATTCATTCCATGAGACGAGGGTTTATCTTGAAAACTCAAATTTGTTCTTTATATATTTCGGAGATACATCCACGGACATATTTATATTACAGATAACTCAGCACTTCGTAAGTGAGTAATCTCATTTTGTTCAAATTTAATCTAGAGATGCATCTTCAAAATAATCTAAATATGTATTTCCATTTTCTAAAACTTTTTAATAGGCAAACTCAAAATAAAATATCACACTCATAGCAATACGTTGCCGACACATAATAGAGTATGTTGCTTTATTATTTGTTTAAGTTTGTCTCTCACTCATATACAAAATGAGAGTGTCTCACTTACGAAGTGAGAAAGCTAAAGAATTAGACAACTTGATATTTAAGATTTAGTTTGTCGAAATAGTTAGATTGAAAAATGAGGTGAAGATTACTGTGAACAGGGAGTGGAAGAAATATAACAGATGTGAAAAGAGTATGAGATTGAATTATAGTCTTGAAATTTATAGTAAAACAAGACATTTTTAATGTTATTAGTGCTTACACACATCCAATTAGATTAATATAACACCTTAAAATAAAATTTTGAGAGGATTTAAAAGTATTACTTCATGATAAACTTCAAGGTGATAAGTTTTTTAAGAGTGGATCTAAACGAACATGTATGAAGCGTAACAAGAGGTTTTGAGGGCGTGCTTGAGAGTAAAGTCTCGGGGGAAGATAAATTTATCTTGGATTTTTCATTGACTTTTGATCTGCCTATAGTTTAGGAAAAAAAGACGAGCATCTTATCACATATAAGAGTGATGGTGACATTTCATTCTCAGATATACATAGTTCTAGATATATACCATTCTTATTAGGAAGTCAGATATGAAGATTTATTTGATTGTAAAGTTTTTTCGAGAGTGCGTTTGACTGTCTAACATAGAGTATTAGTCACACATGTAAGAATCAAGAGGACAACAAAGAGAAGAAGTCACATCAGAGCCTCATGAATCAAGTGGTGACATTTGAAGAGTGAAACACAAGGAAGTTTCTAACACAAGATATTGGAGGGAGGCTTTAGACTATCACAAGGAAGTGTAAATGATATGTGGAATGAGATGACCCAAAAGATTAGAAAACTAGCTAAAGAGATATTGGAAACATTAAGAGATTCTGAACGTAGAAATAAATAATCATGGTGATGGAACGGAAGTGCTCAAAGTAGAGTTAGAGTAAAAAATGATTGTTTTAAAGAGTGGTCTAGGTGTTAAAATGTTAAAACTTAGAAAAAGTTTAAGAAAACTAAGAACAAGACCAATAAGGCAGTCAGTGAAGAAAAAATCCAAGTTTTATTAAGGATTATAGAAATCTTTAAGAACCAAGTAAAGTGAAAAATCTATATATAAACTTGTTAGGGAAGAGAAAGAAAGACAAGAAATTTAGATCAAGTGAAGTGTGTTAAAGATGACGAAGGAAAAATTTTGGTTCAAGATAAAAAATAAAGGATAGGTGAAAAACGTATTTCTATAATTTATTTTATAAAGGATATGATATTTCATCAAACTCTAACAATCTTGACATTAGAGAATAAGATCAAAATGATAATTACTACTGTCGAATTTATATACAAAAGATAAAAGAAGTATTGACAGGGATGAATAAAAGTAAGACATTTGGTTTCTATGACAAAATTATGCATTAAAAGATTGTGGATGTTGAAAGTTGAAAAAGGAACAAAATGTGTTATTTGTTTTGAAATTTTTAATGTTGGTGTTGCTATGCATATTAACACACATTTTATATGAAATATTTTCAGGATCAGTGGAGAATAATATTACTAAATACAAAAATAAATTAATGAAAAAATATTTAAGATCTTGGAACTCAAATCTATAAATTATTTGTTTCCAATAGAAACGCCCCAACCTATATGTTGTGATCTTGGAAGTTGTTTCTATGTTGATCTATTTGGTGAAATAATTTACTTTTATAATAAGAAAAATGTGATTTTCCTAGTGCAAGAGAAAATGTTCCTAGAATATCCATGCCCCATTGATAGAATGGCCACAGTGGAGTCACTAATTGAAAAACCTCTATAGGGAGTGAAGTAAGTTAGAGAATCGTTAGCATTTGTTGACAAAATCAAAATTGTTTCTTAGAATATTTGTATAGTAATAACGATTCTTAACATCTTGTTGGCCAAATCTCTTCCTCTAATGTGGCTTCCGCAAACTCCTTTTTGTACTTTCATTAACACCAAAGTGATATCGTTATTGCCCAAGCATATTAGGATTGATGTAACCCTTCCCATCTTGTATAATTTTCTTGCGACCAATATGTATTTTACAAATAACTTTTTTAACTTATTTTGCTTCATCATCATCCCAGGGAAATGCCCATTTATTAAGTACTAAACTATTGGTGATATCCAACTCTTGGCCTATAATGTTTCTATGGAGTTGATGGTTATGACTTTGGTGCTAGGGGTGGATAATGTTTCTTGTATCACCTTCTAGTTGTAGCCTTAATTTTTAGTGTTGGTGAGTTTTGATAAGAGATCGACTATGAAATTTTCTTCTCTAGGCACGTAAGTTACTTCAAAGAAATGAAATACATTTACTAGTTCCTAAACCTTCTGTGGGTATTGTAATACAGTGGGAGAACTGACTTTACTGATTTTGCATTTTATCACAAATGTTGCGGTTAGTAAGAGTCGCCACCGACTTTTCTTTTATCCAACAAAGGAAAGGGTGAAAAGAACAAGAAATAACTTTTTAAAGATTTTGAGTTCGGGGGTAGGTTATGGAAAGGGAAGGTGTTAGCACCCTTTCCATCTATAGTTATCTACGGGCTCTTAGTTGCTAGCTCACTTTGAAAATGCTTTTTGTATAAGTGTGTTTTGAAAATATTTTTGAAAAAGACGCCTTAGTACGGCGAACTTTGTAATGACTCTCGTATCGTTGAGAATGCATACAAAGTGTTTTTGTCTTAGAAAAAATATTTTGAAAAGGGAGTGTGTGTGTGTGTGAGAAATTTTTTTTGTGAGCAAGCAACTACAAGTTGTCTACCTACTCGAATGGTCTTTGTTCTTCTCCTCTTTTTCTTTAGATAGTGCTATCCTACCACTAGTTAGTAGGTAGCCTTATCATTGGATGTTTGAGGGACAAGTGTGGGTCATCGTACAGTCATAAAGGCAACTCGTACGGCACTTTAGCAATTTTATCATAAGGGACTAGATCGTTTACCGAAAGCAGCATCGAAGGGTCATCGAGGGACTACGATCTTTTTAACCGAGGGTCTTTGGTAAAGCATCCCACGTTCGAGGGACATGACTGTTTTTCCGAAGGCAACAAGTGGAGGTACCTTAGAGGTGCGCGTGTGCGAGGTGTTTTGTGTTTCAGTTATTTGTCTTTGAATGTTAGGTTTTCTACCGTTTGTTTTTAGTCTTTCCAAACAAGCCTATTAAGCATACATCTAGTAGTTAAATATATACAAGTACGAAAAATAAAGTGCGGAGAGTTGAATCTACGCTATTACATCGCTTTGGGATGGAGGGATACAAACCCAAAAAAAAAATAGGGGAAAAATATAAATGCCCTAAATTAAACTATTAGAACCCGTTGTACAGTTACGCAATTTATAAAAATAATGCGAGTAAAATAAATAAACGCGCGGAAAAGGAAAATCCAAAAAAATTCTAAGTGATAAAAGAAATATTTTTGTTGTTTTTGTTTTACGAAAAATAATAGTTAAATTTATGAAAACCTAATTTTAATTAGTTTAATTAATTAAGAAAAAAATGATTAAATAATTAATTAAAATTTATAATAATTAAATTAATTAGAAAAAGCTTAGGTCTAATATTTTTTTGTGATTTTTTTATTTTTATGATTTTATTTTTTTAAAATAAAAAAACAATTAAATGAAAGGAAGGAATAGAATGGTAAATAAAATAATGAAATAAAAAGGAATATAAATGGGCTTGCTGCAAAAATAATGTTAGGGGATGAAAAATCAGTTTTTTTGTAAGGCCCAACATCTCAGGCCCAGGCATTGCAAACAGTAATTGGGGGGGAGGGGAGGGGTGTGTTGTACCCCAATTTTTGCCCCTAAGATTCCTCTGTCATATCATATCAACTCGATCATAACAAGATCACATTAGGGTTGGTTCTTCCTCTTTTTTCCTATCTTTAAGTTTGCTCTTGAGGAATCTCCAAGCACCTTGGTTGTGTATTTTGTATATGTGTTGTTGACTAACTTCTAATCAAAATACAAAAAATATTTGTCTTTGTCTTTGTATATTTTTGTTTTGTAGGTACCAAGTCGAAGCATCTGACAAATAAGGATATCTGGTATTATTTTCCTAAAATCTCTATTTGCAAAGAAAAAGAATTAAAAATTTTCATTTTTTTCACTGATGCAATCGATTGCTCTTAAAGTGCAATCGATTGCACATAGTGTATTTTGCGCCATTTTTGAAAAAAATACACTATGCAATCGATTTGCACTGTAGTGCAATCGATTGCACAACGTGAAATTAAAAAAAATCAGCATTTTAAACGTGTCAAATTTTGGCTCCAATTTTCCTTCACTTTTGAAAGATGTATCATTAATTCAAATTTTAGAGCCAATCTTTGATTTTTAAAAAGAATTATCATTAATTCAAATTTTGGCTCTAATATTTGAAAGAATTATCATTAATTCAAATTTTGGCTCTAATTTTTGAAAGAGTTATCATTAATTCAAATTTTGGCTCCAAGAATCAATTACCAAATTACCACTAATTCCAATCCTAAAACTCTATAAATAGAGCTCTCATTTCATTCAAATTTCAAGCTTTTGATAGCCAAATCCATCTTGCTAAAAAATCGCTCAATTCTCCCCATCTACCAAATTCACTCAAAGCTCCATTTTCAAAAAGTTAGTAAGCTTTGCATTGAAGCTTACTAATCTTTGAGCTAAACCTTCATCCAAACACTTTTTCTCCATCAATTCTCTATATCCAAGCTTGGTCAATTGATTCTTGTGGTTGAATTGAAGCAAATTCTTGAAGTTGTTTTGATAATTCTCTAGATCTACCTTTGGTAAGTTGGATAATTCATCTTTCACAATGTGATCTCTTGGTGATCTTTGAGATTGATTCTTTGAGCATTATTTTGTGATTTCAATTGTGTTATTTTCTCATAATTTGATGGAATTTTCGTGCTCAAGTGGATCCATGATCATAAGGTGTTTGATGGAAAGTTTGAACAAGAAATTGCCCTTTTAAAATGCTGTTTTTGCTACTGTAACTGTGTGCAATCGATTTGCACTGCAGTGCAATCGATTGCACAGAAGCAATTTCACGCAATTTTTAGAAAACTGTACTGTGTAAATCGATTTACACAATAGTGCAATCGATTTACAACAGGGACAGAATGCACTTTTTTTGCCTTATTTTGGGGCAGCTTTGATCCAAAATGATTTTTCTACTCACTCCTTTTTGATTGTTGGTTTGGATTGCAATTTTAAATGTCCAGTTTGTCTTTAAACTCAATGGACTTTGTGATGTAGATGAAGTTGGATAAATGTTCATCAATTCAAATCTACCTAAGAGTGAATTATTTAATTCATTTTTTGTGCTTTGGATTAATGATATGTTTAGTGCTTTAATCCATCTAGAGGAGTGGTTGAATTTAAAGATGAAAGAATTTTGAAATGGTGATCCAAATTAGCTTATCATTTCCCTCCCTCTTCATCTTATCCCTTTCTTTTTTTAATTGTGCTACATGTTAAGGGATGGTGATATCTATATCATTTATCCAAATATGAAGTACATAGATTGCTATTTACCGGCCTCAAAATAGGTGTGACTTCTGCATAAGTCCACTTACGATTGTTTAACATAGCGCTAAATTTTGTCCCGATTCGAATAAATGATCATTCGTGGCCCAAACTTACGATTGCAAGACCAAGTATGTTAATTTGATCTCTTTGATCCAATAACCTTGAGATTCATTGTGTGGAGGCTTTGGTTCTACCAATCCTCTAATGGATCTACAACACCTTTGGTCAACGCGGATCACTTAAACATCGTTGATCATTACATATTGTCTTGTGAGAATTCCAAAATGGATGATATACTTGACAAAAAGCAAATGCAACTTGTTGTGTGGAGGCTTTGGTTCTACCAATCCTCTAATGAGTTCCAAATACAAGTTTCAAGATGGTCATCCAACTAACCACTAATTACTAACAATTAACTTTACTTTACGCTTTTATTTTCATGCTTTATGTACCATTTACTTTTAGCATTTTACATTTCATGCTATTTTTCATCTTTGCTCACTTGAGCATTTACTTTTATGTCATTTTTATTTTGCTCACTTGAGCTTTTCTTTCTCTTTAAAGACACCTAATAATCAACATGAACCATAAAAATCATTAATGATACTTGGACTACATGGTTACTATCCTTTGTATTATGGAGTGATGGACTTCTTGGACTTAGGATTAGAGACCTTGGCCTATCTTGGAGACTTTGTAACTTTATTTGATATTTTGTCTGGAGTTCTTGAGGTTTACCTCAAGACATTGGGTTGTTTGTTTGTTTTGTGTGCAGGTTATTGAGATTACGATCTTTGTTTGTAATCTGGAATTCACCCGTATACAGCCGTTACTCTGCCCAATTTTTGCGAAGACTTAAAACACTTGAAGTTTGGTTCTCTCAAGAGGTCTAGTATCTTTGCTTACTTGGTTTCAATCCGAAGAATGGGAATTCTATATTGACTCATAATGTCAAGTATTGGCTTCTTGTTGGTTAGATGGTTCTTATCCCTAGCTTTTACCTTATGCTTTAGGATAGCCTCTTCTTCTCCTCCCATCTTCTTTAATTTCAAAAATCTTCTCCCTCCTTTAAAAAAAACTCTTCTTGTTTTGAAACTTGAAACATTTTCATAATAAACTTGGACTTAGGTCCATGCATCTTCGAAACATTTTCATAAATAAATTTCAATCAATTTAATAATACCTTGACCTTTTTTTTGTGAGAAGACTAAAAGTCAATCAATCTCATTTCAAACCATTTTGCCACTTTGGCTTTTATCTTTAAACTTTTCTCAAAAGATTAGACTCTTGTCAATCCTTGTAGTGATGCAAACAACTATACTTATACAATATATAGTGAAGTGATATATTTTCCACTTGGGTGTTGAGTGAGGCATTGTTGATTTTAAAATCCAAGCCATATCCTCCACTTTGAGATGATGCAAATTCTCCTTTCTCATGATTGTGGGTAGTAAGTATGTTTTTTCACACGGACAATTGCGATGATGTCTTATCTCATAAAATCAACCAACACACTTGTGTTTCAAATTTTTAAAAGAGGAACTACATGTACCCTGATCCCCTATTGCACGAAAGGTGGTACGTAGGCACTAAAGGTTCGCAACTGCGGCGGGTGCAAAAATCATAAAAATATTTCTTTTCTCACCTCCACCATCCATTTTATATACAACACATTTTTATAGCCAAAATATACAAATTTTTCAAAGAGGTTCCTGCGGAGTACCGTAGATGTTTAGGGTGCTAATACCTTCCCTTTGCATAACCAACCCCCTTACCTTGAATCTTTCCCCCTCTTTTTGGGTTATTCGCTCTTTTCCCATTCCTTTGGAAACAATAAAGCGCGATGGCGATTTTTATTTTGATTTGTATAAAGTCTAGTCAATCCAATGGCTTAGTCTTGCACATTTCTACCGCTACAGGGTGCAAATCTAAAGTTAATAAGCCCAACTTGGCTAGAGCCCAACGTTTTCCTAGGATCATGTATGACCGGTCTTTTGAGGGTCCATGATGGAAATGTATGTCTGAAATGTTGGATTTACATCCAAAGAGATTTGATGGTCAGGATGTGGAGCGCATCGTGTGCATGCTGGGACTGCCTGATACCTGATCAATAATGAGAAAATATGAAAAAAATAAAACTACCTCACGCCTGGATCGTACCCAGAACATGGGAGAGATATGCCTTAAGAGTACATGCGTTACCATCTGTGTCAGCTGCTCATTCGTTAGCATAATAAAATGATAACATTATATTGCAAAATCAATCAGAATTATTTAAATAAAAAAGAGCGCGCATCCAAGTGGGGCCCTGGTGTTTGAATTGGCCAATTAGAATAAGAGAGAGGGTGTTATCATCTTTGACTGGTCAATCAGATGACCTGATCGTGCCACGCTTCCCTCCGGCCGGTTAACGCCACCACACGCGGAGGAATCCACCATCTTCTCTGATGGTGAGATTTTTGGATCCTTAAAAAATGAGAGATTCATGGAAAACCAGGAGGTCTACCCTACACAAAATTGTCCCTTGAATTCAAATCTGGCCTTAGTTTGGCCCGAATCGTCATGTACAGGGAGATGCGAACAGAGTGTCGCAAACTGCCCTAGTAATGGTACTCTTTGATTCCTGCGTTAAAACTCAAAAGTAATGGTTCTAAAACATCCCAAACATTAGTATGAACATGTATGAATGCTTACAAACAATTTACAACGTGAGAATTAAGAGTTTTGGAATTGAGAAATTTACCCAACCAGAGCAACTTTGTGGGCGTGTTCTAGGATGCTTCAAGCTACAAGAAGGACTGGAATGAATTCCTGGGAGCTTCAGGGATATGGTGCAAGGCTTGGTTTTGATTAATATGGGTTGGAAGTTTGAGTTTCGAATTTTTCAAATTTGAGAATTTTGTGAAATTTTGAGAGCTCTTGTGATGCAGCCTATGCGTCTCCTTTTGCTTATGATTGTGTGCTTTATATAGAGGGAAGAAAGGAGTAGATATATATGGTATAAAAACTAAGCCATGATGGCCTTTGAGACAAGAATAAAACACATTCAAAGCTTGCCAAAAATGAGTGATTCTTTCCCTCTCTTGATGCTGCATGAACCAGGACAGTTTATGTTGGTCTTGCACGAATTAATGGGCTCCAAAGTGGATCAAATCCAGCCCATATGCATAGCCCATGATTTTCTTGTGATTTTATTCAATTTATTTGATTTTAAATTAAATAAAATCAAGATAAATATGAATAAAAATAAAAGCCATATATAAATGGACTTAGAGGTCCTCTAATATTTGGTAAACATGCTTGAACACCAAAAAATAGGCTCATTAGCTCAAAGTTTCAAAATTGCCCAATTTGAACTTCATGAATTTCTTCAAAATCTCCCAACTTGTGCAACTCATAACTTTATCAATTTTTATCTTTTGAAGATGATCGTGGACTTTTTAGAAAGCTCAAGATGTCCTCTTTAATCTCTATGTTGATCATTTTTTTATTTTGAATACATTATATTGATGTAAGCTTCCTTGACAAAAAGTTTCTTTTGTTGAATTTTGAAAATGACCTATAATGTATGAGCTAATATCTTCCAAATGAAGCATTTTTTGGACTTGCGAATAAAAGGAAAGTTGTAGAGAATTTAATTTTCTTTAAAACGATCTTTGGTTGGGAAAATTTTTATAAAGTATGTGAAAGTTATGCCTGGTCAAAGTTCAGTTGACTTCTCCTAAGGAAACCCTAATTTGATAATTCTTGACTTTTGATGATTTAAGAGCTTTACTTGGGGAATAATGATCAACCCTTGATCAAGTGATGAATATCACTTCAAAATGTTGATGTTGAGAAAAAATCTTGAAGTTTGACTGTATGTTAACCATAGTTGACTTTTTGACCAAGACAATTGATTTTCAATCATTTGAGCCATTGACTGAGCAAACTTTTGATGTAGGGCTTGAAACTTGACATGGACCTTGTTGAGGACCTATGAAGAACAATGGAAGCAAATTTAGACCTTTTCAAACTAAATCTCCTTGAGAAACTTAAAACCCTAATTATAGACCTTTTGGGCTTATGAGGTGAATTGACTAATCAACCCTATAGTGTCTTGAGTGTTTGAGAAGCTTTGAAATAATGTCTTTGAAAAAGAAAAGAGGGCAAATTTTGGGGTACAACAATTGCCCCTGTTCAATATTCTTAAACATGAAGAGTTAGATTCGTATGTTCGCCATTCGTGACTTGAAGGTAGAAGATGATTGAACACTTAAGTGCCCAAAAATTTGCACTACCCTTGTCGGTTGACTGTATCGGGAATGGGCTTATAGATGCCATTTGAAGAGGTGAAAGAGAGTCATAAGAGACGGGATTATAGATGCCATTCAAAATAAATGTTGACTTCGACTGGATAAGAATCAGAATGAATCTTTTGGCAACTTAAACTGAACTAGCAGATGTCCTTGATTATCTTTGACTGGATAAAAATAAGAATAAATCTTAGGGTCGATTTAACTGAACTAGAGAAAGTGTCTACCAGAAATGAATCAGGATAAATCATTGGTCAATTTAAACTGAACCAGCAGATGTCTTGAATTATCTTTAACTGGATAAGAATCAGAAAAATCTTAGAGTCGATTTAACTGAACCAGAGAAAGTATCTCAGGATAAATCATTGGTCGATTTAAACTGAATCAGCAGAGGTCTTGAATTGTCTTTAACTAGATAAGAATCAGAGAAATATTAGGGTCGATTTAACTGAACCAGAGTAAATGTCTACCAGAAAGGAATCAGGATAAATCATTGATCGATTTAAACTGAACCAGCAGAGGTCTTGAATTGTCTTTAACTGGATAAGAATTAGAAAAATCTTAGGGTCGATTTAACTGAACCAGAGAAAAAGTCTATCAGAAAACGAATCAGGATAAATCATTGGTCGATTTAAACTGAACCAACAGAGGTCTTGAATTGTCTTTAAGTGGATAAGAATCAGAGAAATCTTAGGGTCGATTTAAATGAACTAGAGAAAGTGTCTACCGGAAACGAATCAGGATAAACCATTGGTTAATTTAAACTAAAACAACAAAGGTCTTGAATTGTATTTAACTGGATAAGAATCAAAGAAATCTTAGGGTCAATTTAAATTAACCAAAGAAAGTGTCTACCGGAAACGAATCAGGATAAATCACTGGTCGATTTAAACTGAACCCGCAGATGTCTTGAACTGTCTTTTATTGGATAAGAATTAGAATAAATCTTAGGGTCGATTTAATTGAACTAGAGAAAGTGTCCACCAGAAACGAATCAGGATAAATCATTGGTCAATTTAAACAGAACCAAAAGAGGTCTTGAATTATGTTTAACTGGATAAGAATCAGAGAAATCTTAGGGTCGATTTAACTGAACCAGAGAAAGTGTCTACCGGAAATGAACCAGGATAAATCATTAGTCGATTTAAACTGAACCAGCAGAGGTCTTGAATTGTCTTTAACTGGATAAGAATCAGAAAAATCTTAGGGTCGATTTAACTGAACCAGAGAAAGTATCTACCAGAAATGAATCAGGATAAATCATTGGGTCGATTTAAACTGAACTAGCAGAGGTCTTGAATTGTCTTTGAGTGGATGAGAATCAGAATAAATATCATGGTCAATTTAACTGAACCAGAGAAAGCGTCTACCAGAAACGAATTAGAATAAATCATTGTTCGATTTAAATTGAACCAACAGAGGTTTTGAATTGTCTTTAACTGGATAAGAATTAGAAAAATATTAGAGTCGATTTAACTGAACCAGAGAAAGTATATACCGGAAACGAATCGGGATAATTTATTGGGTCGATTTAAACTGAACCAACAGAGGTCTTGAATTGTCTTTAATTGGATAAGAATTAGAAAAATCTTAGGGTCGATTTAACTGAACCAGAGAAAGTGTCTACCAGAAATGAATCAAGGTAAATTATTGGTCGATTTACACTGAACCAACAGAGGTCTTGAATTATCTTTAACTGCATAAGAATCAGAAAAATATTAGGATCGACTTAACTGAACCAGAGAAAGTGTCTACCGGAAATGAATCAGGATAAATCATTTTTCAATTTAAACTGAACTAGCAGATGTCTAGAACTGTCTTTAACTGGATAAGAATCAGAATAAATCTTAGGGTCGATTTAACTGAACTAGAGAAAATGTCTACAAAAAAAACTCAGGAAAAAGCATTGTTTGATTTAAACTGAACCAGCAGAGGTCTTGAATTGTATTTAACTGGATAAGAATCAGAAAAATCTTAGGGTTGATTTAACTGAACCAAAGAAAGTGTCTACCGGAAACGAATCAGGATAAATCATTGGTCGATTTAAACTGAACCAGCAAAGGTCTTGAATTTTCTTTAACTGGATAAGAATAAAAAAAATCTTAGGGTCGATTTAACCGAACCAGAGAAAGTGTCTACCGGAAACGATTCAGGATAAATCACTTGTCGATTTAAACTGAACCAATAAAGGTCTTGAATTGTCTTTAACTGGATAAGAATCAGAGAAATCTTAGGGTCACTTTAATTGAACCATAGAAAGTGTCTATCAAAAACGAATCAGGACAAATCATTGGTCGATTTAAACTGAACCAACAGGTGTCTTAAACTGTCTTTTACTGGATAAGAATCAAAATAAATCTTAGGGTCGTTTTAATTAAACTAGAGAAAGTGTCTACCAGAAATGAATCAGGATAAATCATTGGTCGATTTAAACTGAACCAGCAGAGGTCTTGAATTGTCTTTAAATGGATAAGAATCAGAATAAATCTCAGGGTCGATTTAACTAAATCAGAGAAAGTGTCTACCAGAAACGAATCAGGATAAACCATTGGTCGATTTAAATTGAACTAACAGAGGTCTTAAATTTTCTTAAATTGGATAAGAATCAGAAAATTTTTAGTGTCGATTTAACTAAACCAGAGAAAGTGTTACCGGAAATGAATCAGGATAAATCATTGGTCAATTTAAACTGAACCAGCAGATGTCTTGAACTGTCTTTAACTGGATAAGAATCAGAATAAATCTTAGGGTCGATTTAACTGAACCAGAGAAAGTGTCTACCAGAAACGAATCAGGATAAATCATTGGTTGATTTAAACTAAACCAGCAGAGGTCTCAAATTGCTTTAACTGGATTTTAACTGGATAAGAATAAGAAAAATCTTAGGGTCGATTTAACTGAACCAGGGAAAGCGTCTAGCGGAAATGAATTAGCATAAATCATTGGTCGATTTAAACAGAACCAACAAAGGTCTTGAATTGTCTTTAACTGAGAATCAGAAAAATCTTAGGGTCGGTTTAACTGAACCAAAGAAAGTATCTATCGAAAACGAATCAGGATAAGTCATTGGGTTGATTTAAACTGAACCATCAAAGGTCTTGAATTGTCTTTAACTAGATAAGAATCAGAAAAATATTAGGGTCGATTTAACTGAACCATAGAAAACGTCTACCAGAAACGAATCAAGATAAATCATTGGTTGATTTAAACTGAACCAGCAGAGGTTTTGAATTGTCTTTAACTGGATAAGAATCAGAAAAATCTTAGGTTCGATTTAACTGAACCATATAAAGTTTCTACTGGAAATGAATCAGGATAAATCGTTGGTAAATTTAAACTGAACCAACAGATGTCTTGAACTGTCTTAAACTGGACAAGAATCAGAATAAATATTTGGGTCGATTTAACTGAACCAGAGAAAGTGTCTACCACAAACGAATCAGGATAAATCATTGGTCGATTTAAACTGAACCATTAGAGGCCTTGAATTTTCTTTATCTGGATAAGAATCAAAAAAATCTTAGGGTCGATTTAACTGAACTAGAGAAAGCGTCTACCAGAAACGAATCAGGATAAATCATTGGTCGATTTAAACTGAACCAACAAAGGTCTTGAATTGTCTTTAACTGGATAAGAATCAGAAAAATCTTAGGGTCGATTTAACTGAACCAGAGAAAGTGTCTACCGAAAATGAATTAGAATAAATCATTGGTCGATTTAAACTGAACCAGCAGATGTCTTGAACTATATTTAACCTGATAAGAATCAGAATAAATCTTAGGGCCGATTTAACTGAACTAAAGAAAGTTTCTACTAGAAACGAATTAGGATAAATCATTGGTTGATTTAAACTAAACCAGCAAAGGTCTTGAATTTTCTTTAACTGGATAAGAATCATAGAAATCTTAGGGTCAATTTAACTGAACCAGAGAAAGTATCTACCGAAAACGAATCTGGATAAATCATTGGTCGATTTAAATTAAACCGACAGAGGTCTTGAATTGTCTCTAACTAGATATGAATCAGAAAAATCCTAGGGTCGATTTAAACTGAACCGACTGAGGTCAGTTTGAGAATGACCTTCTGAGGAAAATGCTGAAATAGCCCTTCGTCAGGTGTAGCCTTTGAAAATACTGTCAGGTCATATTAGTAGTTGATGATGTTTGTTGATTGATCTTTCTTGAAAAGGTGAACTGTTAGTTGTATGTGATGTCATGATGTATGAAATACATTGTGTAACAATGTTCTCAAAATAAATGAGACTGTGCTATATGTGTTTCGTATGCATATGCTATGACATTTGGTAAATGATATATGAATGCGACATGTTTTTGAAGTGCCTTTGTAAATTCGAGCAACATCTTTGTCTGGGGAAAATAAATCCCTGACTGTTGCTGGAGATGAAGAGCATGTGTATCTTCGATCTTCCCGGAATTATTTCCGCTGGGAATTCCTGCTTTCTTGTATGAGGAAACTCCACTGGGGAACATTGATTTCTGCTTTTTCTTGAGGAAACTCTATTGGAGAATGTTAATTCCTGCTTGGGGAGAAGAGTTCAAGAACATTGGTTGTTCATTGATCTACTGGGGAGTTTATACCTTGACTGGGGATAGAAGAGATGGATAACCTTCCCGCTCGTCTGGGGAATTTTAGATTCAGTAGCAACTCTCTGGGGAGAGGATTTTAGCCGGTGATTTATGGTAAAAGCATACTCAAGCTGGGGATTGTCAGAATAAATCTATGCCTTGATTGTATCTGAAGATTTATTGAATGGGTATCAGAATGATATCCATATCTGGACTGTATCTGAACCGTATCTAAAAGATGTATTGAATGAGTATTAGAGTGAATTTGTATCTTGATCGTATCTGAACTATATCTGGAAGATGTACTGAATGAGTATCAGAATGAATCTGTATCTTGATCGTAGCTGAACTGTATCTGGAAGAGAAATCTAGAATGAGTGCCAGAATGAATTTGTATCTTGATTGTATATGCACTGTATCTAGAAGTGGATCTAGAATGGGTGTCAGAATGAATCTATATTTAGATTGTATCTAAATTGTATATAGAAATGGATATGGAATGAGTGTTAAAATGAATCTATATCTACATTGTATCTAGAAGTGGATCCGGAATAATTGTCAGAATGAATCTATATTTAGACTGTATCTGAACTGTATCTAGAAATGGATCTGGAATGAGTGTCAGAATGAATCTGTATCTTGATTGTATTTGCACCGTATCTAGAAGAGAGCCTGGAATGCGTGTCAGAATGAATTTGTATCTTGATTGTATCTGAACTGTATCTAGAAGATGATAAACTGTTGGAGAAATAAACCCTGTTGGGGAAATACTCTTGTTGAGGAAATACCCTTGTTAAAGAAATGAACTCTACTGGAGAACAGAAGTCTGAAAGGGGGTTTTATAACCTTGGAGGAACAAGCTCAGACGGGGAAGAGAAACTCCATGAGCTGTACTGATTAGAACTCCGTAGGTTGGTGATATTTCTAGAGATAAAATCACACTCCTTTACCAGTCAGAGTGATCTGTCGTGGCAATTATGGGGAATGTATGAATTTGTTAAGATTACTCTGTATGGATCACAGAAGTGGCTCTGTGGGGATCCATGGGAAATTGAACATACCTCTACTTCTAGAGCCCTTGGTGAATGTTGATCAGGGAGATAAGTCTTCTACTGATAGACAAGTAACGAGATGACGGGACATAGTCATATGCTTTAATCCCTAACTTTTGCCTAGACTGTCCTTTCAGATTTTCAGTCCATCGGGATACCCTTTTTTGCCCAAGCCACCTTTTCAGGTTTTCAACTTTCCAGGTGTACAGTTTTATTTATATATCCCTAATTTTTGCCTGAACTCTTTTGGTTCGTCAGGATCCCCTTATTTTTGCTTAGGCCAGTCAACCTAGCGGGTCTTTTTTCATGCGTAGTATTTTTCGACTATGTCCGGGTTCACAGGGTGCAGAGAATTGTCACTGTCCATAGTAGTAAGTGTTGTAGTACTGCCAGAAAATGTTTGCTTGATCATACATGGCCCTTTGCTGGAACTCATGTTCAATGCCCCGAGTGATTCATATGGAGATCTGCCCCTGGCTATTCGGCATTTTTGACAGATTCCTTGAATCTTGACTCGACTACCCCTAGATCAGTTAGACACCATGTCATACCCCTTGATCATGAAAGGTTTGTTACCGGAAATGTATTTCCATCTGAGGTGATTCTGTTTATTGAGAGGATTTCCGTTCATTGAATATCTGTCGTGCAAATTTCTCTGATGTCGAACAATTAGTCATATGCAAACAATGGCATTAAAAAAATGCAAAGCTTATGTCTGTCTTAAAGTTTTGAAAATGCATTTTTAGTAAACAAACAAAATTTTGAAAGTATATGAATTCAACTCAGGATTTATAGTAAACCTTACAGGAGTTTGGATACCTTTTGTAACAATATGCTTTCGAACTAACCCATGCTTCAGCTAGGACTTTTAAAGGTTGTAACATGGCCTGGTTCATGGTTTAAAAAACAAAGGATAAAGGCTCAAACTTTATTTGTACCCAACATGTTCTTCATGATATTCTTCAGTCCCATACTCAGTTAATTGTGCGTTTATATCCCAATTGAGTCTGCAATCTTTACCCCGATATTCCGGTGATGGTTCGGATACCGAAAGTTTATTTGAGAAGGCAATCATTTTTTTTGTAACATTTGTTCTTTTGTTGAGGATTTGTAGCGACCTATTTTTTTATTTTTTATTTTATTATCCCTACCTTTTTCCTGAACTGTTTCTTTCGTGATTACAGTCAGCGGGATGCCCCAGTTTTTTTCTTAAGTCTCCTTCATATGTTTTAACTTAACGGGCTTTTATTTTGAAAAAAAAATGACTGTCTGTTTTAGTGATTATGGGGAACCATCACAGTCTTTTGATTTAGAAGATCATCTTCTATGCTATTCATCGTGTATGAAGGTAGAGTTTACGACTGAATGCACATTTGAATTAACTGAGAAACAACCCCGCACCAGGTTATGATTAAAGGTTTCAATTTGTGTGAAAAAGAAAACTCCTACTTCTTAGGCTCAAAGGGGTTGACTAGGGATTATCTCCCTTATAACTCCACTGTTTAGGATTTGAAACAATGCCTGTACATCGCTAGCAAGGTCTGTTCAAAAGCATACTGTATGAGATTGTTCGTCATCCTCCCTCTAAAGGCTTATAGATTTTAATTGAGAGTTGAATATCACAAAAAGAAAGTAAAAGCATAGTTTCAGTATAGTGAAAACAAATGGATTAATTCAAGACAAACATATGCAATGCATTAATGGAATATCAAAGTTTGACATAAAATAAGTGTTCGAACAATCAAAAGAAAATTACAATTTGAAAATTCTAATGAACAAAAAGCCTTTTTTGTCTGAACTTGTCACTTCAGATGGTGTGTGTTGTACCCCAAAATTTGCCCTCCCATAATTCTTCAAGAAAATGCCAAGTCAAGCTTCAAAGTTCCCTCAAGGGTTGCACAGTGCAAGAGCCTCCTATACAGTCAAGATTAGGGTTTTTGTTCTGATCAAGAAAATGAAGTTTCCAAAGGTCCAATCAAGTCTCATATGCCTACAAATATGGTCAAGCATCCTCATACAAAGTTTCAAGGCTTTCAGCACAAAATTGCACAGTCAAAAACCCTAATTGCACTACAGTCAACTGTAGGGGCAAAATGGTCATTTGACAGTCAAAAGTTCAAATTTTTGGTCAACATATCATTTTGAAGCCACAAACATCATTTGATCAATGCTTGATCATGATTCTCAAAGTTTGGCTCAAAAATCATCAAGATGCAAAAGTTTCCTTATTTGGACAGTTGGAAAAGTCAACTGAAATTGACCAGGGCATAACTTTCACATGGATTATCAGAAAAATTCCATCCAAAGCTCATTTTGAAGAGAAAGACATTTCCTACAACTCATCTTCATACTTCAAGTCCAAGAAATGCTCTCACAAAAAGTTATCAATTTCAACATTATAGGTCATTTTCAAAAGTCAACAAAAAGGGACTTTAAGTCAAAGGCCATAACTTGAGACTGGTAAATCAAAATGACATGGGACCAAGGACATTGGTTAGAGGACTCAAATACCTTTCCAAAATGTCCAAGAACATGAGAAAAGCTTAAAAATTGAGCAAGTTATGCCTTGTAGAAGTTGGGAAATTTTTGGATATTTTGAAAAGTCAACATTGATGCAAATGACCTAAAATTGCTAATGGGCCCATTTTTCTTCCACAAATCATCATCCATGGCATGTGCACGACCACTTGGCCCAAAGGGAAGTCTTTATTCATTTTTTATTTATTTATTTGAATTTTTATTTATAATAATTCATTTAAATCAAATTAAATATATGAAAAATGTCTAACCTAATTTTTTCAATCTTTTTGTGCACATTATATCATCAATAATTCGTGCATATCCCAACATGGAAAGATTTGGATTGATTGGTATGATTGAGAACAAAAAAACACATGGAAAAGATTGAAAAAAGATATTGAAAATCAAATTTTCAAAATCAATGAATGCAATGGATTTGTTCTATTTTTCTTGACCTAATGGACTCACTACATAAGCTAGAATGAAAACCTAATGCTCATACACACGCAGCTGCTCAGAAAAGCCATTAAAAAACTTGAAATTTTTCTCTAAGAACTCAATTCTGAAAACTCACTTCCAGGGCGATTCAAGACATAATTTTTGTTCCATTGGCTTGCTGAAGGTCCATTGAACGTGTCCCAATCAAGAACATTCATCAAAGCTTAAGGAATTGGTATACAGAACTTGAAATATCTCATGAAAAATTCATAATCGTGTTTTCAAATCTATGCATTTTCATGACATTTTAATTATTGATTCATGTTCCTGGTATGATTCTAAAGCTAACCCATGCGTTTAATTGAGTTTTTGCAAGTTGTAGACGATTTCACCATTGTCGTTTTCTAGGGTTTATAAGACCTTGGATTAGGGGTTTTTGACTGGGGAAAAATTGGCCCTCAAGACCACCACCATTCAACTCAGCGCATGTGGACGAAGATAATGGAACTATCGCGCCTAATTTATGAGTGCCCTAGAGCTAATCGTTATTTTCTGTAAAGATACTTTCTGCAACGGTGTAAAAACCGTTGCTTATGTTGTTTGTATTTCAGGAACATGAAGAAGATGATGTGTTGGCCGGAGCTGATTGGAGGGTTCAAAATTTCGCGCGTTTTGAATCACTAATGCAGCTGTTCTTTTTATAATATTTGTTGATTATTTAATGTTAACAATGCATGAAGTGACTCAGTGGCAAGCATATCTGGAAATAACGCATATGACCTGGGTTCGAACCCCAGGTCTTCAATATTCTCAATATTATTTTGAAATCGATCTTCACATGTAATGCCCAGGTTGAAGCGCACCATACACCTTCTCCACCAAGCCATCCACGTGTCCAAGGATATCAGATCAAAGGCATAGATTGGAAGCGCATCATAAGCCTGGTCAACGCTTCAGCATGCTACCAGAAAAAGTCCAAACAGGCCAAAATAAATGGGCCAGATTACTGAACTTTAACCTCCATATTGGGGACTACAACCCCCCTAGGTTTGCTTTATTTAAATATTTTCTTTTATATTATTTCTATTTTCTATTTTTATTTTAATTCTTGTATTTAATTGATTTTATTATTTCCACAAAAATATAAAAACACCATAAAAATCAGAAAAGGCCAAAATTAAAATATATTTAATTAGTTAACATTTTGTAAATAAATTTGCATGTAATTAATTAGTTTTAAATTAGGTTTGCAATTTTAATTCTTTTAATAAAAATCTAAAAAATGTAGAAATAGGGTAATTAATAATTTTTCATCTTTTTATTTTTCTTTTCATGATAATCAAACATTTAATATTACTTATTTTATTTATTTTTATAATTAAACTTGTATATACAAATTAGGTTTAATTTAGGTTAAAAACTTCAACATTTTTCTTAATAAATTAAAAGTCATTAGAATTAGGGTTAGTATTAATTTTAATTAATTCTTTTTTTTATTAAATCCTAAAATACTAAAAAATGCCAAAAAACAAATTCTTTCTTTTTTCTAATTTTTATTAATTCCTCATTAGTTTAATTTTGCAAAAGGGTCCAACGCCCTCGTTTCATTCTTAATTTCTTAGTAATTCGCACACTTATTTCTTTTCCGCTTAAAATATTCATGTATCTCTCCCAAGGCCTTATAACATTTTAATTACTTCTCGCACTTTTAATTCCTTTATTTATTTTTCTGTCAAATCGGGTTCGAGAAACTTTTGGCGATGTGGACCCGCGCCTTTTGTAATAGCTTTAGATCTTTACTTTCCCGCAACCTTTTAACTGTTAATCAAATGGCATGAAAGAATGTATGGACAAAATAAAATCAAGTGTAGAACACCAATAACATGACAAGATAAATACAAATGAAAACGACACACAAATCGCACACACCACCCCTAGGGTACGCCTCACTGTTTCCTTGCCTTTCGAAAGGTGATCGTCGAGTAGAGGATGTCTTAGTAAGTCCTCATGATCCGGGAACCTGGCATGAGGGTAGCTTCTAAGGTGTCTTCCCATTGCTCTGGTGATCACCATGTCTCGAACCCTCGAATTGACCCGAACACCTCCAACGGTGGTGCTACCTACCTCTCAATGGTGGGATGGCACTACTTTAAAGGACATCTACACAGACGAATTCCTTAGGGTAGGTAGGTTCTCGTAGATACTTGCTCTAAATTTCAAAACAAATCAAAAATACTTTTCACACCGACACATTTTCAAAAAGCTTTCGAAAGCAATTTTTCAAACACTCTTGAGGACCGATACAAGAGTCGAACTGGAATTTTCAAAGAAACTTTTTTAAAACCCATAGTTGAAAAGCAAACAAACCATTTTTGAAAACACAAATGAGCAAGTATCTAAGAGCCCATGGATAACCATGGATAGAAAGGGTGCTAACACCTTCCCTTTCTATAATCTACCTCCCGAACCGAGAGCAATCTCTATAAGGAATTTTTCTGTGCTTTTGTCCTTTCCATTTGGAGAAAATAAAAGACAGTGGCGACTCTTGCTTCCGCGACATTTCGCGAACCAGCGTTAAACAGTCAGTTCCAGATCCACCGATCACAGTGTGCTTTTGAGGGATGACAAGAGAATTCAGTCTGACCATCTTGTGTGAACTCCAGCACTGCTTCATTGATCAAGTCTTAAATCTTATTTTTCAATTCCCAACAACTATTAGTGTCATGACCATGACTATTGGAATTATAAGCGTATCTCACATTAGGATTGTACTGAGGAGATGAGGTGTTGGGGTTCTGAGGAGGATCTTTCAACGTAATCAACTCCATCCTCAACATGTGTTACAATACTTGAGCCGAGGACATGTTGATTTTGGTTAATTTCCTTTTGGGCATGTCCTGTTTATGCTGATTGCCTTGTCGTTTCTGTTGCAATGGTACTGGATTAGAGGTATGTGCTGCCCTTACAAATTGGTTGAGATCACTCTTATTACGATCCTTCTGGTCGTACACAATATTGGTCTCCTTCTTTCCATTGTATGATCTCTTCTGAGTACTTGAAGATGCAGTCCCCTGAGTTTCACCGCTCCTGAGTTTATTTTCAACATGTTCCCGCATGAACATGTCACCTAATTCCCTGTCTACCAAGAGAGGTTGATCATTGACTAGGCCCTAAATTCTAGCAGTTTACCCCATATGGTTGTATTTGTCCTAATGAATCTTGCTGATGAGAATCCTTAACTATTCTTGTCCCCAAGCTAAATTTTGGATAAGACCCATCTGACTATTCATCTGGATTCTCATCCTTTCCATCTCAGCTTGCAGTTGTTCCAACTGGTCATCCTTGTTATCATCAGGATTTTTCTTGGTCAAGTTCCCAACGAGGAGTGCTTTCAATTCTTCTAGCCCCTTGGATAGATTCAGGAACATTTCCTTGAATTTAGCATCTTGAGTTTGGAGATCTCCGTCGTTCTGTTCGGGATCCATCTTCCTTGCTGAAATAAACAACGAGAAAATGAGAAACCTGTTTTGAGAATACCTGTTATGTAATGACATGCATGCAATGTTTTCAAGGATCTCACGGGGTAAACACAAGAAGATGTTAGCAACTGAATCTGACTGCAGCTTCAATTTAAGAACTTCATATCGTTAAATGTCATTCTACGAGAAACAAGCTCACCGTGTCGAGTGGGTCATAGCCTCTGACTCAAGACATTATGCTTTGACGGAATTGGCTAGAGGAAAATAAATCCTCTTGCCCCTTGCTGGATATCTGGTTCATCATAACCTGCATCAAGGTCCTTTGACATCCTTGAAATGGTTAATTAAAATGCTATAGAATGATGTCATGATGTGTATGCTATGCACCAAACAAAAGTGCAAGGTGACGTAAACAAGTAAGTCTTGCAAGAAGTCCAGGTTATTGGATAATGACTACAAACAAGTCCTACAAGGAATTCATGTCGTTAGATAATGAATAGAAACAAGCCATGTAAGGAGTTCAAGTTGTTAGATAGTGAATGCAAACAAGTCACACAAGTAGCTTTAGGTTGAGGCTTGCATGGAGTTTGTAGGCAAGTACCCTCTTGAAGTTTTAGTTGGTTCAACCTGTCCTAAAAGAAGTAAACAGGTTCTAAGGAATCTCAATATCATTGATCTTTCTTCATCGGGCATTGTTTCAGCTCAAGCAATCTTTTGTCGCGGCCGAAATATCCCGAAATTTCGATCTCAATGAGTGTAGTATCGAGTATCAACCAATCCTCAGTTTTGCACCAAAGTCGGCTATCTCACTACTTTCTAATGGCCAAGTTTGTTCAACTAAGGTTCTAAGGTCAGTTAGTGTTTTATGACACCACACACGGCCCCACATTCTCCTTGATTTAACACAAAGGATACCGGTACCAACAAATGTATCACACTAACATAGCCATCGCTTCAACCATGTCGGTATTACACCGCACAGTCCCCACGATCTATTGCTACTTACCTAATGTGCCCCAGATCCAGGTATAGGATCTATACAAGAATACTCAAACATAAACCCGAAATGTAAAGCAAGCAAGTCAAATAAGTTAAGCATTTTAAATATGATCTAGCTCTAAGGTAAACCCACTTTTAGTTCTTCCCCAATAGAGTCGCCAGTTTTGTAATACGGTGGGAGAACTGACTTTACTGGTTTTGCATTTTATCTCAAATGTTGCAGTTAGCAAGAGTCACCACCGACTTTTCTTTTATCTAACAAAGGAAAAGGTGAAAAGAACAGGAAAGACCTTTTTAAAGATTTTGAGTTCGGGGGGTAGGTTATGGAAAGGGAAGGTGTTAGAACTCTTTCCATCCGTAGTTATCTACGGGCTCTTAGTTGCTAGCTCACTTTGAAAATGCTTTTTGTGTAAGTGCATTTTGAAAATATTTTTGAAAAAGACGCCTTAGTACGACGAACTTTGTAATGACTCTCGTATCGTTTACAATGCATACAAAGTGTTTTTTGTCATAGAAAAAATATTTTAAAAAGGGAGTGTATGTGTGAGAAATTTGTTTTGTGAGCAAGCAACTACAAGTTGTCTACCTACTCGAGTGGTCTTTGTTCTTCTCCTCTTTTCCTTTAGATAGTGCTATCCTACCATTAGTTAGTAGGTAAGCTTATCATTGAATGTTTGAGGGACAAGCACAGGTCATCGTACAATCATAAAGGCAACTCATAGGGCACTTTAGCAATTTTATCGTAAGGGACTAGATCGTTTACCGAAGGCAGCATTGAAGGCTCATCGAGGGACTACAATCTTTTTAACCGAGGGTCTTTGCTAAAGCATCCTACGTTCGAGGGACATGACTGTTTTTACGAAGGCAACAAGTGGAGGTACCTTAGAGGTGCTCGTGTGCGAGGTGTTGTGTTTCAGTTATTTGTCTTTGAATGTTAGGTTTTCTACCGTTTGTTTTTAGTCTTTCCATACAAGCCTATTAAGCATACATCTAGCAGTTAAATATATACAACTACGAAAAATAAAGTGGGGAGAATTGAATCTACACAATTAAATCGCTTCAAGATGGGGGGAATTACAAACCCAACAAAAAAATAGTGGAAAAATATAAATGCCCTAAGTTAAACTATTACAACCCGTTGTACAGTTGCATAATTTATAAAAATAATACGAGTAAAATAAATAAACGCGCAAAAAAGAAAAACCCTAAAAAATTCTAAGTGATAAAAGAAATATTTTTGTTGTTTTTGTTTTAGGAAAAATAATAATTAAATTAATGGAAACCTAATTCTAATTAGTTTGATTAATTAAGAAAAAGTTGATTAAATAATTAATTAAAATTTACAATAATTAAATTAATTAGAAAAAACTTAGGTCTAATATTTTTTTGTGATTTTTTTTTTATTTTTATGATTTTATTTTTTTAAAATAAAAAAAGAATTAATTGAAAGGAAGGAATATAATGGTAAATAAAATAATGAAATAAAAAGGAATGTAAATGGGCTTGCTGCAAAAAAAAGTTAGGGGTGAAAAATCAGTTTTTTTGTAAGGCCCAACATCTCAGGCCCAGGCATTGCAAACAGTAATTGGGGGGGTGCAAATCTGAAGTCAATAAGCCCAACTTGGCTAGAGCCCAATTATAACACGGCGGGAGAACTGACTTGGGTGTTTTTGTGTTTGATCGCAATTGTTGCGGTTAGAAAGAGTCGTCACCGACTTTTCTTTTATCCAAAAGGAAAGGCTGAAAAGAACAGGAAAGACCTTTCGAGATTATTTCTTGAGTTCGGGGGGTAGTTTATGAAAAGGGAAGGTGTTTGCATCCTTTTCATCCGTAGTTATCTACAGACTCTTAGTTGCTTGCTAGATCACTTACTTTTTGTTTGAAAATGTGTTTGTGATGTGGATTTTGAAAGTATTTTTGAAAAGGTGTCTTTATAATGGTTCTTGTCTCTATAAGAACGCGTACAAAGTGTTTTGTCTTTTGAAAAATGTTTCAAAGTGAAGTTGTGGGTGTAAATTTTTGTTGTTGTGAGCAAGCGAGCAACTAGGAGTAACCTACCTACTTAAAAGGTCTTAAATGTTCTTTTCCTCCTCCCTTAGATGTTGCTATCTTACCACTGATTTGGTAAGAAGCCCCATCGTTGAATGTGAAGGGACATGCGTGGGACATTTGAATAGTCATAAAAGGCAACCTATGGGACGTTTTAGCAATGTCGTTTAGGGACTAGATCGTTTACGGAAGGCAACATTGAGGGTCATCGAGGGACTACAATCTTTTATCGAGGGTCTTTGCTAAAATGCCCATATTCGAGGGACATGACTAATTTCCGAAAGGCAACAAAGTGGGATTACCCAAAGGGTGCTAGTGTGTAAGTGTGTTTGATTTACATGCATTTAGTCTTGATTAGGGTTATCTATTTGTTAATTTTATGTCTTGCCATACAAACCCTAATTACTAGCATTTATATTTGAAAGCGGTAAATTGCGGAAATGTAAAGTCCTACGCTATTACATCATTTAGGGATGTGGGTACAAATTTACAAATGGGGTTTTGCAAGAATTTTAAATCCTAATTATCTCTTACAACCATATTGAATTGTACAATATAAGAAAAGGAAAGGATTTGTTTTTGAAAATGGTTTTCTTGTCTTAACAAATTAAAAGGAAAATAACTAGTTGATAAAAGAACACATTTTTATGCCCTTTTTTTGTTTAATAAAATTAATACTGAAAATAATAAGAATAAGAGAGAAAAAGGAAAAACTTAATGAAAACAGGATCAACACATTGCTAAACATGAAAATGAAGGGACCAGAAGTTCTGACGTTGTGTGCTGTAGCTCAGAAAGAAACATCAGAGGGGATCAGAAGTTCTGGGTTGATGTCATTGGAATCCTGAAAGAAATGTTAGAGGGAAAAAACAGAAGTTTTGGGTTGTGTTTAAACAATGAGCAAAAAGTCAAAAGTTTTGTGTTGTTTTAAACGATGAGTAAACATCAGAAGTTCTGTGTTATGTTAAATAATGAGTGAAAAGTATGAAGTTCTGTGTTGTGTTAACAGTGAGTGAAAATTAGAAGTTATGTGCGTGTTAACAATAAGAAAGCCTAGAAGTTTTGTGTGTTAAAACAGTTTGGAGAACTCAGAAGTTATGTGTTATGCTAAAACAGTGGGAAAGAAAGACCCAAAAGTTCTGTGTTACACTTCAACTCCTTCCTTACATTAATCATCTCACCAGCAACTTATTCAGTTCTTAACAATAGAAAATCGGAAAGATAAAAGCACAACAGTTCATAGAAGTTCTAATCCTAATTCTAAGCCTATCTTTACTCAAGAAGTTCTGACCCACAATTTTTCTACTTATGCAATGATATGGACAACATTAATATTATGATATTTACATGTTTAATGATTTTCTGAATGAAAAGATTCAAAGTCATAAAGACTTACCTTGAATCTGAAACGTGTGTTTGGGACTTGAGCTGCTGCCTTCAGATGTTCTGGAGTCAGCAAGAACAACGAAACAGAAAATGCTATGTTCTTTGATTCAAAGGGAAGAACAAAGGTTTTGGTTTTGTTTAGGAATTCAGGGTTCACGAATGTTTTACTGTTTTCTTTTCTCTCTTTGATAATTCTCTCTTTTCAAAAGCCAGCCCCTTGAAAGTGTGATGGAACAACTTATTTATATGTGAGTTTGCTGTGGTTTTGGAGGGAAAACAAATGGGATTAAAAGCTTTTTGGCATATTGTTCCATTGCTTTTTAATCACAAATTTTGTATGCTAATTTGGTGCAAATATGGGGTTTGAGAAAGTGCAGGCGTGGACTGGATTAACAGCTGATTGCGGGACTGTGCTATAGCAGTGCAGCAGGATGCTCAAACGAGGTTTTGGGATTTGGTGATGTTCCAATCGTAGAAGACCAGAAACGTAACCTCCATATGCTGAAGAGTCATGTTCTGACCGAAGAACATTGCTTCCATATGTTCTGATTGAAGAGTCACATTCTTAACCATCTTTGTAAATTCTGATTGCGTTCGCATGGAGGCTGGCCCATAAGTTCTGAAGTATCATATTCTTTTAACACATAAAATTTTCTAAATGTTTAGAAATTTGATCTTTTCAAAGCAATTTCTGACTCTTGATTTTGATGAATTAATTTCATGTTTTGACTAAATATAATTGTTGAAACTTGATTTTGCTCAAAAAAGTCAAAGTTTGACTTTTCAGTATGCTTTTGACCATTTTGCCCTTGTGAATGACCTTTTTGGAAAATTGTAATCCAAGACTTAAAACTTGCCAGAAGCAAACCCAAGGATCTAGGAGGGTCCTTTGAGAAATGAGAGGGAAAATTTTGGGGTACAACAGCTGCCCCTGTCCAATCTTCTTAAACCTGAGGAGTTAGATTGGCTAATCTGCCATTCGTGACTTGAAGGTGGAAGATGATTGAACACTAGAGTGCCTATAAATTTGCACTTGATGATAATATGGTTGAGGTGTAAGGAATGGGATTAAAGATGCCATCTGGAGAAATGGTGGAGAGTTGTCAGAGATGGGCTTATAGATGCCATCCAAAGGTGATTGTTGACAAAAGTTAGACTAAGTCTAAACTTGACTTCAACTGGGACAAGAATTAGAGCAAACCTTTGGAGCAATTTATCTGAACCAGAGAAGATGTCTACTGGGGAAAAAAATCAGGATAAATCATTGAGAGATTTAGACTGAACCAACAGGGGTCTGGAGAAGAATCAGAATAAGCCTTAGAGCGACTTATCTGAACCAGAGAAGATGTTTGCAGGAAAGAATCAGGATAAACCATTGAGAGATTTAAACTGAACCAACAAGGGTCTGGAGAAGAATCAGAACAAGCCTTAGAGTGACTTATCCGAACCAGAGAAGATGTTTGTAGGAAATAATCAGGATAAACCATTGAGAGATTTAAATTGAACCAGCAGGGGCCTGGAAAAGAATTAGAGTAAATCCTGGAGCAATTTATCTGAACCAGAGGGGATGTCTGCGGTAAAGAATCAGGATAAACCGTTGAGAGATTTAAACTGACCCGACAAGGGTCTGGAAAAGAATCAGAATAAATCTTGGAGCGATTTATCTGATTCAGAGAAGATGTTGCGGGAAAGAATTAGGATAAACCGTTGAGAGATTTAAACTAACCCGATAGGGGTCTGGAAAAGAATCAGAATAAATCTTGGCGTAATTTATCTGAGCCAGAGAAGATTTCTGCGGGAAAGAATCAGGATAAACTGTTGAGAGATTTAAACTGATCCGGCAGGGGTCTGGAAAAGAATCAGAATAAATCTTGGAGCGATTTATCTGAACCAGAGAAGATGTCTGTGGGAAAGAATCAGGATAAACCATTGAGAGATTTAAACTGAACCGACATAAGTCCGAAGGAAGTAATTGTCATGTAGATAGTCACCCCGTCTTGTTTCGGGAATTGATCTATAATTGATTTGTTCGTAGATATTTTCCTTTTCTTGTTGAAAATCCATTGCTGATAATTTTCTGTTAATTGATCTTTCCTGAAAAAGGTAAAGAGTTAGTTGTATGTGATTCCATGATGCATGTAATGTATAGTGAAATGAGATTGCGATATATGCATTTGTGTCATTGATGTTTATGATGTATGGATACGATGTTTGTGTATATAAGTTGTTCTGCTGCAGTGTTGTTGGATTAGGGAAAATAAATCCCTGACCACCGCTGGGGAATGTAGAGTGTAAGTCTTCATATTTTATTGAAGTTGAAGTGTTGATGGATGGGTTTCCATTATTGGATAAATAAACCCAGTTGGGGAAGGGTAACACCGTGTATTGCTCGTGGACTTCGTGAAATCCTGCTGGGGAATCCTGAGAAGCTGGGCAACTTTTACTAGGGAAACTTTGGGGTGGTAATTGGAAGTTTCGCTCCGTCGGAGATATGAAGGCAAAAGGCACCATTAGGCTACCTGCTGGGGATATGACAATGATCCTGTAACAGGATATTCTTGCTTCTGCTCTGTTGGAGAAAGTACCTATAGGGTTTTTGTGGAATAACACATAGATGTTGCCCCGTTTCTTAAAGCCATTAGTAATTGTCTTTTTGTTTAGTTTTCCCTTTTTTATGCATTCATTTATAAATAGTTATTACATTCAAATGCATATGTTCAAGAATAAACACTGGACATTTTTTGCAAACAAAACAAAAACAGTAAAGGAGAAATAAATAGTTTCGCACTTTCAAAAGAAAATCTTTGTATTAACTTGAATAAGTATTTTTGTACAAAGAGACGAACATCCTAGTGAGAGAATGCCGTCGTAAAAATGAAAACTGATACAAAGAAAAGACAGCTATATGAAATAGTCCCATGGGGTTCCCACTCTGCTATAGCCTTCATGTCTTCGAGTGTCTCACCCACTTGCTGCTTTGTCCGAAGCTGATTGGATTGATTAGAATTGTTTGAGTTTGACGATTGATGTTGAAGATTGGCTGTAAGGTGATCCAACGGGACATAGTCATACGCTTCAAATCCCTAATTTTTTCCTGGACCGCCTTTTCGGGTTTTCAATCCACCGGGATACCCTTTTTTGCCCAAGCCGCCCTTTCAGGTTTTCAACTTGTCGGGTGTACAGGTTTTTTTTTTGTATTTTGTCCCTAATATTTGCCCGAACCCTTTTGGTTCGCCGGGATTCCCTAATTTTTGCCTAGGCCAGTCGACCTAGCGGGTTTTTGCTTATGCGTAGTATCTTTTACCTATGTCCGTGTTTATAGGGTGCGGGAGGTCATCACCGTCCATAGTGGTTAAGATCATCGCCCCACCAGAAAATATGTTTTTTTTATCATAAACGGTCCTTCGTATGTAGGAGTCCATTTGCCCCTAGGATCACCTTATGACAATATGATACATTTGATTACCAAATCACCAACCCGATATACCTGACATATGACCTTCTTGTTAAAAGCTTTGATCATACGTTTTTGGTACATTTGACCATGGCAGACAACCATAAGCCTTTTCTCATCAATAAAGTTCACCTGGTCAGGTCGAGTTCGAATCCATTCATATTCATTCAAGCCCGCATCCTTTATGATTCTTAAAGAAGGTATTTGGACTTCAATTGGTAGGACAACTTCCATGTTGTATACCAAAGATAAAGGAGTTACCCCTGTTGATGTGCGCGCCGTGATACGGTAACTGTGAATGTAATTGTGAAGAGAAAATGGTAATATCTCATGCCAGTCCTTGTAGGTTACTGTCATTTTTTTGTATGATATTCTTAATGTTTTTATTAGCATCTTCTATAGCGCCATTCATCTTCGGCCGGTAAGGAGAAGAGTTATGATGTTGTATCTTGAATTGCGCGCATAGTGTAGTGATCATAGTAATGTTAAGATTGGTATTGTTATCTGTGATGATTCTTTTCGGAATACCGTATCGACAGATAAGATTCTGTCTGATGAATCGGGCCACAACATTCTTGGTGATAGAAGCGAAGGAAGCTGCTTCAACCCACTTCGTGAAGTAATCAATGTCAACCAAGATGAAGCAGTGTCCATTAGAAGCTGTAGGTTTGATCTCTCCAATCATATCGATGCCCCACATTGCGAATGGCCAAGGAGTAGTCAGGATGTTTAGAGGAACTGGAGGTACATGTACCTTGTCAATATAGATCTGGCACTTGTGACAGGTTCATGAATGCTAATGACAATATGCTTCCATGGTGGACCAAAAGTATCCTCCCCGTAGGATCTTTTTAGCCATCGTGTGCCCACTAGAATGGGTGCCAAAGGTACCTTGGTGTAGATCAGCCATGATCTTGTTTGCCTCGCTCTTGTCTATGCATCAAAGCAAAGTAGAGTCGTGATTGCGCTTGTAGAGAATCCCATTACTGAGGAAGAACTTAGCAGAGAATCTTCTCATGAATTTCTTGTCATTGACTGAAGCTTCCTCCGGATACTCTTGGGCTTCGAGATATCTCTTAATTTCATGGAACCAAGGCCTGTCCACTACTTCATCAGTATCGATCTCGTGACAGTAAGCTGGTTCGTCCACTCTCTCGATGGTGATATGAGGAGCCTCATTATCCCACTTTATTTTGAACATGGATGACATAGTGGCTAGCGCGTCTTCTATTTGATTCTCCTCTCTTGGAAAATGCTCAAAGGTAATTTCCTCAAAATGTGGGATTAATGTGAACACGTGTTCTTTGTAGGGGATGAGATTAGGATGCTTCATGTCCCATTCTCCTTTGATCTGACTGATGACTAAGGCTGAATCTCCAAATACACTTAAGGACTTGATTCCCAAATCTATGGCAACTTTGAGATCCATAATACACGCTTCATATTCCGCCATATTATTGGTATAGTTGAAACACAATCTAACAGTGAAGGGAGTATGGCATCCTTCAGGGTATATGATCACAACGCCAATGCCGTTATTGAGTGCATTGGAAGCTCCATCAAAAACCAAGGTCCATCGGGATCCTTGTTCAGGTCCGTCATATGGTCTGGGTCCTTCATAATTGTTTACCACCATGACGTCTTTGTCTGGGAATTCGAAATTCACAGATTGATAGTCATCCATAGCCTGATGAGCAAGGTTATCATATAACACACTTCCCTTTATTTCTTTCTGGTTAGTGTATTAAATGTCGTATTCAGCCAGGACAATCTGCCATCTTGCTATTCTTCCAGAGAGGGCAGGCTTCTCGAATATGTATTTAATTGGATCCATCTTGGATATCAATAAGGTAGTATGGGTCAACATATACTGTCTTAGCCAACGAGTAGCCCATGCCAGAGCACAATAAGTTTTCTCGAGTAGTGAATATCTGGTTTCACAGTTGGTAAACTTTTTGCTCAGGTAGTATATTGCATGCTCTTTTCGGCCAAACTCGTCATGCTGCCCCAGCACACACCCCATTGAATTTTCCAATACAGTTAGATACATGATCAAGGGTCTCCCCTCGACTGGCGGCATCAAAACAGGAGGCTCTTGAAGGTACTCTTTGATCTTGTTGAAAGCAGCCTGGCAGTTTTCGTTCCATTCCACCACTTGATCTTTCTTCAGTAATTTGAATATTGGTTTACAAGTAGCGGTTAGATGGGAAATGAACCGAGCGATGTAGTTTAGCCTTCCTAAGAATCCCCTAACTTCCTTCTCAGTGCGAGGAGCAAGCATTTCTTATATTGCTTTTACCTTTGCAGGGTCCACTTTGATACCTTTGCCGATGACAATGAAGCCTAAGAGTTTGCTGGACCTCACTCCAAAAGTGCATTTATTCGGGTTTAGCCTTAGTTTGTATCTCTTCAGACTTTCAAATAGTTTCTGCAGATGGTTAAGGTGTTCCTCTTCAGTTTGAGATCTGGTTATCATGTTACCCACGTAGACTACTATCTCGTGATGGATCATGTCGTGAAACAGAGCTACCATGGCACACTGATAGGTTGCCCCAACGTTCTTCAACCCGAATGGCATAACTTTCTAACAGAATGTGCCCCACTGTGTGACGAAAGTCGTTTTTTCCTTGTCCTCAGGTTCCATTTTGATTTGGTTGTATTCGGAGAAACCGTCCATGAAGGAAAATACTTTATGCTGTGCGGTGTTGTAAACCAGAATATCGATGTGGGGAAGCGGGAAGTCATCCTTGGGGCTTGCCCTATTCAAGTCTTTGTAGTCCACACACATATGTACCTTACCGTCCTTTTTAGGCATTGGAACAACGTTGGCGACCCATTGTGGATAGGAGGTGACAACTAAGAATCCGACATTGAACTGCTTCATGACTTTAGTGTTGATTTTCTCTGACATTTCTGGCCGCACGCGACAGACTTTCTGTTTTACCGGAGGGCAGTCTTCTTTCGTCGGCAGATGATGGACCATGATATCAGTGTCGAGTCCTGGAATGTCTTCGTATGACCAAGCAAAGACCTCAACATAGTCATGTAGTAACTGAGTTAAGCGCTTATTGACACTAGGCTCCAAGTTGGCACCTACTTTGACTTATTTCTTGTCCTCTTCAGTACCTAAGTTAACTACTTCCATTGGCTCTTCGTGGGGCTGTATAGTCCTTTCTCTTGTTGCAATAACCTGGTTAATTCTCCTAGTACCTCATAATCTTCCCCACCTTCGTCTTCTTCTTGGTAGATCAGATTTTCAAAGTCATGATAGGCCATAACAAAATCATTACCCATGGGATCCTGAGTGGATGTGGATCTGCATTTTAATATGTGAGTGTGTGTAAGAGCATAGCTATCTTTGAACAAATAAAAAGGTAGAAAAAGAAAAACAAAGAGCGTGAAATTTGTATGCAAAAAACGTCCATGATTTATTGATGACATATGAAGATGAAGTAACAACCCTCACAAATGGACCTTTATGCCTCGGGTAAGACACAAGGTTTTAAAGTCTAAATTGTTTAATTATTACAAATTTGACAAAAATTGAAAAACAATTACTCTTGAAGAAAAGTAATAGGGAAAAATTCTTTGGCTTCCCAATTGTTGAATCCTCCGCCGACAGTTGGAAAAATCCACTCATCCAGGTCATAACTGCTGTCACTACTTTCCATTGCGTTGACCCCCTTATTGCTAATACGTAAAGGTAGCCCCTGCACGAGTTTGTCGAATAACTCTTTGTGCCTCCGAAGTAAAACCCAAACCAAATTTGTTGGATTTGTAAGGAATATCCGAAAGTTGACCCCAGATAGTGCATCCACCTTCTTCGATCACTGCTCTAGCATCCTTAAAAGAGGCCATTTTAATGGCGGTCTAGTAACCTTTGGAGTCTTAGTAGTAGTCTTGGTTGTCGCAACTGTTTGTGGGACCTCCTCGAAATGCTGACACAAAGTTTCGATGAACTCACCATCCATTTCTACGTACCTGAAAGAGATCAGGTGGCTGACCATATATTCCTCTTCCCCATGGACAGTGATGATCTTTCCCTTGATTGGGTACTTCAACATCTAATGTAATGTAGAGGTGACGACACCGGCACCATGAATCTAGGGTCGACCCAAAAGACAGGAATAGGAAGGGCGGATATCCATCACATAGAAAGTTGAATCAAAAGTATGAGTTCCGACTTTTATAGGGATGTAAACTTCTCCGTGTAATGTCCTCTTAGAACCATCAAAGGCTCTCACTACAATGTTGCTAGGCTTTAAAGTGAGTTCCTCACAGTCTAGCCGGTCAAGAGCGTTTTTGGGCAAGACATTCAGCGATAAGCCCGTATCCACCAGAACATGGGCTAGCATAATGCCCCTGCACTCAATGGAGACGTGCAAGGCGTCGTTGTGTTTTCTTCCTTTGAGAGTCAAGTCGGCGTCAGAAAAGCCCAGTTCGTTACCAGCAGTTAGACTGGCCACACAATTCTCAAACTGGTTAATGGAAGTCTCTTGGAGCACGTGGGCGGTCTTTAGAAACTTTACCAAGGCTTTGGCATGGGCCTCAGAACACAAGAGTAAGGCCAACATTGATATTTTCGAGGGGGTTTTCCCCAACTGTTCCATGATGTTGTAGTCACTTTTCTTGATTATTTTTAGTATCTCTTCTATCTCCTTTCTAGAAGCTTCACGAATATCCTCCAGATGCGCCTTCGTCTGGACAGGCTCAAATAACACCTCCTTGCCCCTTGTCTTGGTCATAAAGATGTCAATAGGATTGTCAACAGGAGTATCACTGGGAATGCTAGTAGGAGCAGCATCGAGAATAATTACAGGGGTAACAATGGTCTTTTGAGAGATCTCAAGTGAGAAGATCTTTCCACTTCTTGTTATCTTACCGATCCCGACGATATTGACAATGTCAGGATCAATTTCTTTCTCAACTTTGTCTTGGACAGCCAACAGATCTTTCTTGACACCGTAGTAATAAACATCAGCCCTATAGTTCTAGGGAACAACTTTATCCGAAGAATATGGTATTGGCCTTGGCATGGTGATGATTAGGGGGGCAAACTTTAGAGCAGATGTAATCCTAACGGGTCTTTTGGTGGAGACCTTGGGAGGATTATCGAAAATGGTGATTATTGAGACATCTTCACAAGAGTTTCTGATAAGAGGAACTTTTTCAAACAGGATTTCTTTGTTAGTCATCAGGTGCTGGACGCCCATTCTCAGTAACCGACAGCCATTTGGTAGAGACACACAATTGACAACTTTCATTACAACCCAGAAATAGACCGACTCGCAGTAGATTTTGTTTAATGGTCAAAATAGGAGTAGTTAAATCATTCACGGAGGAAACAAAACACTCATCATCAACAACGTTGACAACTTGACCGTGTTTGGGAATTGGCGTCGTTATCACATTAGGTGTTTATGGGGGATCAAACTCAATCTCTTTCGCCTTGATAAGATCTTGTATCTTACTCTTCAAGGCCCAACAGTCGTTTGTATCGTGCCCCAGGCTTTCAGAATGATAGGCACATCGAGAATTCGGGTTGTAGCAAGGAGAAGTTGTATTGGGGTTCTTGGGAGCTTCCTTTAGGGTTACCAGATTGAACTTCAAAAGGTGTGACAAAACTTGGGACAAGGTCATGTTGATTTGGGTGAATCATCTCATGGGCGCCTCTGGCCTGCGTTGATAATTTTGCTGCTGATTTGGTGCAGGATTAGAAATCATAACAGCCCCTACCGTCGGGCGACGTCCAACTTTGTTTTGATTCCTATGGTCATATGCAACACTAACCTCCTTCTTTTCGGTAAAGGGTTTCTTCATTGTGCTTGAGGATGCGTCTCTCTAAATTTTGCAACTTTTTATACCGGCTTCTACCCGTTCACCGGTCATGATTAATTCAGCAAATCCAGTCAAGGAGCTTTCGATCAGGTGGTTGAATAATGGACCAAATAATGTGCCTAAGAACATATCCACCAATTCTCTGTCAGATAGAGGGGGTTGGACCCTTCCCGCGAAATCTCGCCATTTTTGAGCATATGGTTTGAAACCTTCACTGGAACCCATAGACATGCCTTGCAACTGTGTCCGAGTTGGAGCTAAGTTTGTCTTAAACTGGTATTGCTTGTAAAAAGCGGCAGCCAAATCTTCCCAATTGTGAATACTGGTCCCTTCCAACTAATAGAACCAATCCAACTGCGCCCCCGACAAGCTTTCTTGGAAGAAATGCACCCATAGGTTCCTACCGGTAGTATGGGGTTGAATCTTTCTGACGTATGACCTTAAATGCAAATTTGGACATGAAACACCATCATATTTAGCGAAATTAGGGACCTTAAATTTCTGTGGGATGACAACCCCTGATACAAGTCCTAGCTCTTCAAAATCCAATCCGGGTACCCTCTGGATCTCCATTGCATTGAGGAGATCCTCCGACTGCTTGTATTTATTGTCAGCTGGAGGATACTGCTCTTTAGAATAATCAACCCCTTCTTCTTCTTCAGACTCTCGATGGTCATTTACTTCCTTGTTTTTCCCTTCTTGATTATCCCCTTCACCCGATGATGTTGCGAAGTCTAGAGTTCATCTGGCTGGTCCTTTGAATCTTCTTCCTAGATTCAAAACACCGGCTGATTTATTTTCTTTCTTTTTCTTTTCTTTGATCAACAGAGTTTTCAACTCCTCTTGTCCTTTTGCTAGAGTCAAGAACATTTGTTGAAACTGAGCGTTCTGCGCCTGAAGATCTTTTACTGTCTGTTCAATATCCATCTCACTGAAATAAACAATAGAAAGATAAGGAGACCTGTTGTAAGAAACCTATTTGTGTTATGATGAATGAAGATGCATATGCAAATGATTTCAATGAAATTAGAGATTTAAATTTGCTTTAGACAAAAAGGAATACACGTTGCATTAATAAATCCAAATTCGAGTACATCATGCCTCTTTGGGCTTACAATGGAAAAAATAAAATACAGAAACTCCTAAGATAAAAAGGTTGAACCCATCCTCTTTGGTGCGATGTAGGCATTCAAACTTCGCTCTTCATGAAGCTGCTTGGTGAGTTCCAGAACTTTTTTCTCACTGGCGTAGAATTGGGCTTCAAAAGTGTCTTGTTCTTCCTTTAGCTGAATCCAATCCCTTTGCAAGTCTTCGAGAGAGGTAGGCATGTCAAGATGAAGGACAATATACTTGATATCTCCTTCAATGACATGCTCTATGATAACAGGGAGAATGGAAGGGTAAGGCATTACGAGACTCTGAGCACAAGCTCATACCCACCTAAGGTAAGGCTCAAGGGGAATGGAATTCTTGTGTCCCAATGTCCTACTGTCCACCTTGTTTACCATTCTCCAAGCTCATATAAACCTCTGACGGTAGTCTTGGTCGTCGCTTTCATAGTCGAACACCACACCTTGGATGAGAGCAGCATGTGGACTATCTCTTCGGGCATACCCAAACTGTCGTTAAGCTAAGCAAGGGTTATAAGTGATACCTCCTCTAATGCCAAGCTGAGGGACATTAGGGAATTCCCCACAATGGTCAATGCTAATAATGTCCTCCAAGGATCGAGAACACCATTGGATATCCGAATACCTGAGTGACATCAACCTATTGGACCATCTCAAGCCTTGCTCATTCTTCACAACAGATCAGGGGAGATGTGAAATAAACCATTTAGACAACCGAGGAGTACAACACATGAGGGTTACTCTTCTATTCATGGTGCGAGAGTGAAGAGAATGCAAGATATCTCCCAACAAAGTAGGCACTGGATTGTGAGATAAAAAGATTTTGACAACATTAATATCTATAAGTTGGTCAGGATTTGGAAATAGTACCAATCCATAGATGAGAAGATCCAAAATTTCTTTGAAAGCTTGTAAATGCAGACTGTCCCAACATTCTTGAGCTTTTTCCAATAAGAATTTGGCTAAGAACTCTTTTACACCACTACTTGTTTCCCAATTAGCCGTAACGTCAGATTGTTGCAAATGCAAAGCTCGGACAACCTCTTTAGATCTTGGATTCTTTTCAGTACCGTTGAAAGGTAGTTGATCGAGAATAGAAATCCCAAAGAGTTGAGAGAACTCTTCCATAGTTGAAACAAGCTGGTAATCAGGGAAGGTAAAGCAATGGTTCAAAGGGTCAAAGAACTAGAAAAGCACCTTCATCATATCTTCATCAAAGCTTGAGGTAACCAAGTTGAGAAGTCGTCCATGTCTATTGGTGAACGGAGAATTCTCAGGGACCCTTGATGCTAACTCTTTGAGCTGAAAATGTACTCGTACAAGGTTGACTTGGATTGTGTTCACGTGAGTAGGAATCATTTCCTACAAAATAGAACAAATATGAATCTCAAAATCCTTGAAATGGTTAGTCTAAAATGATATGGTATGATGTCATGATGTTATGTACAAGCATATGCACAAGTTAAATCAAACAAATCCTTAGGTTTAGGCTTGCATGGGTTTTATAGGTAAGTACCCTCTTGAAGTTTAGTTGGCTCAACCTGTCCTAGTAATAGTAACCGGGTTCTAGGGGATCTCAATATCACTGATCTTTCTTCATCAGGCATTATTTCAGCGCAAGCCTCTTTAATGACGACTAAAATATCCCGAAAGTCTGACCTCAATGAGTGTAGTATCGAGTATCAACCAACTTCGGACTGTACCAAATCCGGCTACCTCACTACTTCCTAATGGCCAGGTTGGTCAAGTAAGGTTCTAAAGTCAGTTAGTGCTTCATGACACCACACAACAGCCCCGTATTCTCCTTGACTACTCAAGGGCTACCGGTACCAACAAATGTGTCACACTAACGCATCTATTGCTTAGACCATGTCGGCATACCCCGCACAGTTTCCACAACGTATTGCTACTTACCTATAAGGTACCCCAGATCCGGGTAGAGGATCAAAACAAGCCCAAACAAGGAACCGATGTAAAGCAAGCAAGTCAAACAAGGAAAGTAAGTAAAAGTGATCTAGCCCTAAGGTAACACCACTTTTTAAAGAGTCCCCAACAGAGTCGCCAGTTCCGTAACACGGCGGGAGAACTGACTTGGGTGTTTTTGCGTTTGATCGCAATTATTGCGGTTAGCAAGAGTCGCCACCGACTTTTATTTTATCCAAAAGGAAAGGTTGAAAAGAATAGGAAAGACCTTTCGAGATTATTTCTTGAGTTCGGGGGGTAGGTTATGAAAAGGGAAGCTGTTAGCATCCTTTTCATCCATAGTTATCTACAGACTCTTAGTTACTTGCTAGATCACTTGCTTTTTGTTTGAAAATGTGTTTGTGATATGGTTTTTGAAAGTATTTTTGAAAAGGTATCTTTGTAATGGTTCTCGTCTCTATAAGAACGCGTACAAAGTGTTTTGTCTTTTGAAAAATGTTTCAAAGTGAAGTTGTGGGTGTAAAATCTTTTTGCTGTGAGCAAGCGAGCAACTAGGAGTAACCTACCTACTCAAAAGGTCTTAAATGTTCTTTTCCTCCTCCCTTAGATGTTGCTATCTTACCATTGATTTGGTAAGAAGCCCCATCGTTGGATGTGAAGGGACAGGCGTGGGGCGTTTGTATAGTCATAGAAGGAAACCTATGAGACATTTTAGCAATGTCGTTTAGGGACTAGATCGTTTACCGAAGGAAACATTGAGGGCCATCGAGGGACTACAATCTTTTATCGAGGGTCTTTGCTAAAACGCCCATATTCGAGGGACATGACTAATTTCTGAAAGACAACAAAGAGGGATTACCCTAAGGGTGCTAGTGTGTAAGTGTGTTTGATTTACATGCATTTAGTCTTGATTAGGGTTATCTATTTGTTAATTTCATGTCTTGCCATACAAACCGTAATTACTAGCATTTTTATTTGAAAGCGGTAAATTGCGGAAATGTAAAGTCCTACGCTATTACATCATTTAGGGATGGGGGTACAAATTTAAAAATGGGGGTTTGCAAGAATTTTAAATCCTAATTATCTATTACAACCATATTGAATTGTACAATATAAGAAAAGGAAAGGATTTGTTTTTGAAAATGGTTTTTTTGTCTTAACAAATTAAAAGGAAAATAACTAGTTGATAAAAGAAAATATTTTTATGCCCTTTTTATGTTTAATAAAATTAATACTGAAAATAATAAGAATAAGAGAGAAAAAGGAAAAAATTAATGAAAACAGGATCAACACATTGTTAAACACGAAAATGAAGGGACCAGAAGTTCTGACGCTGTGTGCTGTAGCTTAGAAAGAAACATCAGAGGTGATCAGAAGTTCTGAGTTGCTGCCATTGGAATCCTGAAAGAAACGTTAGAGGGCAAAAACAAAAGTTCTGGGTTGTGTTTAGAAAGTGAGCAAAAAGTCAGAAGTTCTGTGTTGTGTTAAATGATGAGTAAAAATCAGAAGTTCTATGTTGTGTTAAACAGTGAGTGAAAAGTCAGAAGTTCTGTGTTGTGTTAACAGTGAGTGAAAATCATAAGTTCTGCGCGTGTTACCAATAAGAAAGCCTAGAAGTTTTGTGTGTTAAAACAGTGAGGAGAATTCAGAAGTTCTGTGTTGTGCTAAAACTGTGGGAAAGAAAGACCCAGAAGTTCTGTGTTACACTTCAACTCCTTCCTTACATTAATCAGCTCATCTGCAACTTATTGAGTTCTTAACAACAGCAAATCAGAAAGATAAAAGTATAACAGTTCATAGAAGTTCTAATCCTAATCCTAAGCCTAGCTTTATTCAAGAAGTTCTGATCCATAATTTTTTCTACTTATGCAATGATATGGACAACATTAATATTATGATATTTACATGTTTAATTATGTTTCGAATGAAAAGATTCAAAGTCATAAAGACTTACCTTGAATCTAGAACGTGTGTTTGGGACTTGAGCTGCTGCCTTCAGATGTTCTGGAGTCAGCAAGAACAACGAAACAAAAAATGCTATATTCTTTGATTCAAAGGGAAGAACAAAGGTTTTGGTTTTGTTTAGGAATTCAGGGTTCACGAATGTTTTACTGTTTTCTTTTCTCTCTTTGATAATTATCTCTTTCCAAAAGCCAGCCCCTTAAAAGTGTGATGGAGCAACTTATTTATAGGTGAGTTTGCTGTGGTTTTGAGGGGGAAAAGAAATGGGATTAAAACCTTTTTGGCATACTATTCCATTGCTTTTTAATCACAACTTTTGTATGCTAATTTGGTGCAAATATGGGGTTTGAGAAAGTGCAGGCGTGGACTGGATCAACAGCTGATTGTAGGATAATGCTATAGCAGTGTAGCAGGCTGCTCAAATGAGGTTTTGGGATTTGGTGATGTTCTGATCGCAGAAGACCAGAAACGTAACCTCCATATGCTGAAGAGTCATGTTCTGACTGAAGAACAATGCTTCCATATGTTCTGATTGAAGAGTCACATTTTGAACCGTCTTTGCAAATTCTGATTGCGTTCGCGTGGAGGCTGGCCCAGAAGTTATGAAGTATCATATTCTCTTAACACAAATTATTTTCTAAATGTTTAGAAATTTGATCTTTTCAAAGCAATTTCTGACTCTTGATTTTGATGAATTAATTTTATGTCTTGACAAAATATAATTGTTGAAACTTGATTTTGCTAAAAAAAGTTAAAGTTTGACTTTTCAATTTGCTTTTGACCATTTTTCCCTTGTGAATGACCTTCTTGAAAATTGTAATCCAAGACTTGAAACTCGCCAGAAGTAAACCCGAGGGTCTAGGAGGGTCCTTTGAGAAATGAGAGGGAAAATTTTGGGGGTACAACACCAACATTTTCCTAGGATCATGTATGACCGGTCTTTTGAGGTTCCATGATGGGAATGCATGTCTGAAACACTGGATTTACATCTAAAGAGATTTGATGGTCAGGATGTGGAGTGCATCGTGTGCACGCTGGGACTGCCTGATACCTGATCAATAATGAGAAAATATGAAAAAATATAACTCCCTCACGCCTGGATCATACCCAGGACATGGGGGAGATATGCCTTAAGAGTACATGTGTTACCATCTGTGCCATCTGCTCATTCGTTAGCATAATAAAATGATAACATTATAATGCAAAACCAATCAGAATTATTTAAATAAAAAGAGCGCGCGTCCAGGTGGGGCCCTGGTGTTTGAATTGGCCAATTAGAATAAGAGAGAGGGTGCTATCATCTTTGACTGGCCAATCAGATGACCTGATCGTGCCATGCTTCCCTCCGGCCGGTCAATGCCACCACAAGCGAAGGAATTCACCATCTTCTCCGATGGTGAGATTATTGGAACCTTTACAAATGAGAGATTCATGGCAAACCAGGAAGTCTACCCTACACAAAATTTTCCCCTGAATTCAAATCTGGCCTTAGTTTGGTCTGAATCGTCATGTACAGGGAGATACGAACAGAGTGTCGCAAACTTCCCTAGTAATGGTACTCTTTGATTCATGCATTAAAACTCAAAAGAAATGGTTCTAAAAATATCAAACATTAGTATGAACACGTATGAATTCTTACAAACGAATTACAACGTGAGAATTAAGAGTTTTGGAATTGAGAAATTTACCCAACTAGAGCAACTTCGTGGGCGTGTTCTAGGATGCTTCAAGCTACAAGAAGGACTGGAATGAATTCCTGGGAGCTTCAGGGACATGATGCAAGGCTTGGCTTTTATTAATATGGGCTGGAAGTTTGAGTTTCGAATTTTACAACATTGAGAATTTTGGGAAATTTTGAGAGCTCTTGTGATGCAGTCTATGCATCTCTGTAATACGGTTGGAGAACTGATTTGGGTGTTTTGCGTTATATCTCAATTGTTACGGATAGAAAGAGTCTCCACCGACTTTTCTTTTATCCAATAAAGGAAAGGGTGAAAAGAACAGGAAATACCTTTTGAGAATTTTCTTGAGTTCGAGTGTAGGTTATGAAAAGGGAAGATGTTAGCACCCTTTTCATCCGTAGTTATCTACGGAATCTTAGTTGCTAGCTCACTTTGAAATGCTTTGTAAATGTGTTTGTGGTTTGGTGTTAGTTTGAAAATATTTTGAAAACGCCTTTGTTTCGACAAACTTTGTAATGATTCTCGTCTCTATAAGAATGTATACAAAGTGTTGGTTTTGAAAATAGTTCAAAGAGATGTTTTTTTTGGAATGATGTTTTGAAAGTGTAAGTGTGAAGATGGTTTTATTTGTGAGCAAGCAACTTTGAGCGTTCTACCTACTCAAAAAGTCTTAGTTCTTTTCCTCCTAGTTTAGATAGTGTTATCTTACCATTAGTTAGTAAGCAACCATATCATTGGATGTGAAGGGACATGCGTGGGTCATCGTACAATCATAGAAGGCAAAATTGTAGGATACCTTAGCAATTTATCATAAGGGTCTAAGATCATTTACCATAGGCAACATCGAAGGGTCATCGAGGGACTACAATCTTGTAATCGAGGGTCTTTGCTAAAGTATCCCACGTTCGAGGGACATGACTGTTTTTTTATTCGAGGGCAACAAGTGTGGGTTAACCCTAGAGATGCAAGTGTGTAAAGTGTATTATTTTCATGTAATTTGTCTTTAATTAAGGTTGTCTATTGTTTAATTTTATATCTTACCATACAAACCCTAATTACTAACAATAATATTGAAAGCGATAAATTGCGGAAAGTCCTACGCTATTACAATACTTTAGGGGATGAGGATGCAAATTACAAATGGGGATGAAAGCAATTAAAACCTAATTACTATTATAACCATATTGAATGATGCCAAATAAATTGTACAAGAATATAAAGATGATATATATAAAACAAAAATGTTTTTATGAGTTTTGGTAGAAAAAGGGTTTTAACTTAATTAATCAATTAGTTTTAATAAAAGAAGTTAATTAATTACTTAATCAAGACCTAAAATATAATTTGAAATTAAGAAAAATGAGACCTAAGTCTAAAATTTATTTATGAAATAAATTGAATGTTAATATTAATTTTAAAAAAAGAAAGTATTTTTAAGTGTGTAAAATAAATAAACCTAGTTCTAAGTATTTTCAAAATAAAATAAATGTCTAAAATATTTAAAAATTTTGTTATTCAAAAAAATATATATTTTTGTATTTTTTTGAGTTTAAATAAAATAAATATTTAAATAAAAATAAACAAGATACAAAAGAAATGAAAATAGTTGGGTTGAGGTGTTAGAGAGTAAAAAGGGTGGTAAAAGTAGTAAACAGGGCTAGGCCCAAGGTGTTTTTGTTTGAAAGTCAAAAAATAAAATAAAAAAGTGTGTATGAGCCTACTTAGTGTTTTCAGTAAAAAGGGGGATGTGGAAGTAAAAACAAAAAAAGTAAGGGCCTATGATCTGAAGGCCCAGACACCTGTTTATGATTCAGTATGATCAATCTTTGAGAGTGTATCAGGGTCATGCATGCTTGAGGTGTTGGATTTAATGGTAGGATGATCATGTGATGTAGATGTGAGGTGTATGATGCGTGCCTCAAGCTAGCAAACACTGAATTTACAAGAACAAATTAAGTGAAAAATAAAAGGGTACAACTGGAGCTCGAACCCAGGTCCTTGTATACCAATGCCTTGTACCTACAAGCTCTGCCACTGGGGTGGCTTGTACATCCAGTATAAGAACAACAATCATTAAATTTAAAATATACCAAGTCCTGAATGTGACTTCATCTTTAACCTCGTGCCAGCCTCTTCATCATCATTGTTGAATTTGTAACTTCCTCATTTCTCAACCAAATCAGGAAATATAAACATGAAACTTGCTCCATTTTTCAATACGAATTCAACCATATAAAATTCATGAGCTATAAATCAAAGATGGATGAGAATTTTAATGGTACCAAATAAAAACCTAATTTTTTCCAAAAAGTTCATCTTCAAAATTCTCACTACTCAAGCAATATAAATGAATTCTAAGGATATGGTCAGTTTCAGGGCTATGATGTCTATATTTTATCTTTGAAAATGAAAGCCAGATGATACCTATATGAAGCGTTCAAAAGTCAGAAAACTCACCTTGAAAATGGAATTCGTGTTTTGAGTTTGAGCTTGCTTCAAGATGCTGCAATGATCTGGTTAGCTTCCTTGGGCCTCTAGGAAGCTAATGCAATGCTTAGCTTGAGTCGAGAGTGGCCGATACTCCTTGTAGAAGTCAATGTGCAGGCTTCTGGTTTTGAGTTTAAAAGAAGATGAAAATGGAGTTACAGAACTGTAACATGTGTTGGGATGGATTATATTTAATGCATAGAAGTTTTGAGAATAATTTAGAGGGAAAATGCACGAGTGGATTATGAGATTGAAGTTTTTGGACAGAAATGACAAGTTATGGAGGCTTGGATGCAACTCCAAGTTATAGAGAGTTTGAGTGAGTTTTAGGGATCTTGACTTCATGGTTTATATTTCAAATGATGCCTCTATTTATAGAGAAAAGGTTTTAGGACTTAAGATGATTAGAATCACATGTTATGCATTTTTCAAATTCATAAAGACAAGTTGCTTCATGAGGGAGAAAGGAGTGAATCAAGGAACTTAGCCATGCTTTTTAGATTTTGTGGATTGCTTCTGATGTTGAGAGATTTTCTGTGATCTTTAGAATAAATTTCAAGCTTTAAAGAAGAGAGTGGTTGGAAAAGTGAAGCTTTATGCAAATGTTGCTTTTGCATTTCTAACCATAAATGGTATCAAGACTTGGAAAAAGCTTCAAATATTTGTGTGATACACTTAGGGTTTGTGTAACTACTTGATTATGCATAGATTTGGAGAGAACATAGCCTGAAAAGAGAGATCATGTAGCTTTGGTTGGAGTTTTGGTTGTGAATTCATCACAAAAATGGCCCATAATGCAAGATTGGAAGCCCAACTTCTCCTCTTTGATTATCTTAGATAAAAAATGATCTCTTCAAGTTCTTGGACATTTTGAAAATCTTGAAACATCCTCTACAACTTTCATGTTTTCCATTTTTTCTAAATCAAATTGGAGCTAGGTGAAAATTGGCCAAGAAGTTAGGTCAAAATCCTGACCAAACTAGGTCAAGATTTCACTAAGTGTTTTAGAAAAAGTGCATGACTTATGTATCTATAACTCAAACTCCAAGAATTTATAGGACTTTATCAGCAAAGCAAAGTTGTAAATTTCATCAAGATCTACAACTTTCATGTTGGAAGTTTCATTTGAATCATCTTGCATTTTGATGAAAAGGTACCATGAAGTTATGAAATAATAAGGTTAAAACACTTAGAAAATTTTCTAAGTCTTGAAAACTTTGACTTTTTTCAAAGAATTTTGACTTTCTTGATTTCTTGATGATCAAGCATCATATTTTTTTTGCATGTTTTGATGATTTTTGATATTTGAAACTCAATTTTGACCAAAAAGTCAAGGTTTGACTTTTGGTGCTACAATTGACTTTTTCATCAGTTGACCAGATTTCAACTATCAATCAATTGATCTCGAGGAATTATTTGAGCCATGAAATCAAGTCAAGACAATGTGTTTGAATCCTTAATATCATATATCAAACCATTAAGTCATGTATTAGGTCAGAAGTCACTGATTAGTCATTCTCAGTCAAAACCCTAATTTTGACCATTTTTCCCTTTTGATGATTTGACTATTTTTCTTGAGGAATTATGATGAGATCTTGATCAATTGATGAATATGACTTCAAAATATTTATGTGGACCAAAAATATTGAATTTTTACTGTGGTTTAACCACAATTTACTTTATAACCAATACAACTGATTTTCAGTTATCTGATCCATTGACTGAGCAAAATTTTGATCCAAGACTTGGAACTTGGAATGAGTATTCTTAGAGGCCTAAAATGCACCATGAAATACAATTGAGGCATTATAAGTCCAATTGTCCTTGTGAAAATCAAAACCCTAATTTAGAGTTTCAGTGCTTTAGGAGGGGATTTGACCTAGTCAAAACTTGTGCAAACTTGAGCCATCGAAGATCTTTGTGAGAAATGTATTGAGAAAAGAGAGGGAAAATTTTGGGGTACAATAGCTGCCCCTGTACAATCTTCTTAAACCTGAAGAGTTAAATTGGTATGTTCTCCACTCGTAACTTTAAGGTGGAAGATGATTGAACACTAGAGTGCCCAGAAATTTGCACTCGTTGGTGCGCGAAGCAATGTTGTTGGTTGATTGTATCGGGAATGGACTTAAAGATTCAATTTGGAGAATTGATGGAGAGTTGTCAGAGATGGGCTTATATACGCCATCTTAAGTAACTTTTGATAAAGATTTGTAAAAAGTATCAGAATAAATTCTTGGTCAATTTATCTGACCTAGAGAAAGTGTCTACCGGAAACAAATCAGGATAAATCATTGGTCGATTTAAACTGAACCAGCAGGGGTCTTGAATAATCTTTAACTGGATAACAAATTAGCATAAATCTTAGGAGCGATTTAACTGAACCAGAGAAAGTGTCTACCAGAATCGAACCAAGATAAATCATTGGTCGATTTAAACTGAACCAACAGAAGTCTTAAATAATCTTTAACTGGATAACGAATCAGCATAAATCTTCGGAGCAATTTAACTGAACCAGAGAAAGTGTCTATCGGAACAGAATCAGGATAAATCATTAGTCGATTTAAATTGAACCAACAAAGGTCTTGAATAAACTTTAACTGGATAACGAATTAGTATAAATCTTAGGAGCGATTTAACTGAACCAGAGAAAGCGTCTACCAGAACGGAATCAGGATAAATCATTGGTCGATTTAAAATGAACCAACAAAGGTCTTGAATAAAATTTAACTGGATAACAAATCAGTATAAATATTAGGAGCAATTTAATTGAACCAAAGAAAGCGTCTACCCAAACTGAATCAAGATAAACCATTGGTCGATTTAAACTAAACTAGCAGAGGTCTTGAATAAAATTTAACTGGATAACGAATCAGTATAAATCTTAGGAGCGATTTAACTGAACCAGAGAAAGCGTCTACTAGAACGGAATCAGAATAAATCATTGGTCGATTTAAACTGAACCAGCAGAGGTCTTGAATAGACTATAGCTGGATAACGAATTAGTATAAATCTTAGGAGTGATTTAACTGAACCAGAGAGAGCGTCTATCGAAACAAAATCATGATAAATCATTGGTCGATTTAAACTGAACCAACATAGGTCTTGAATAAACTTTAACTGGATAAAAAATAATTATAAATCTTAGGAGCGATTTAACTGAACCAAAGAAAGCGTCTATCGGAACGGAACCAGGATAAATAATTGGTCGATTTAAACAGAACCAACAAAGGTCTTAAATAAACTTTAACTGGATAACGAATTAGTATAAATATTAGGAGTGATTTAACTGAACCAGAGAAAGTGTCTCCCAGAATAGAATCGGGATAAATCATTGGTCGATTTAAACTGAACCAGCAAAGGTTTTGAAGGAAGTGTTTGTCATGTAGACATTCACCCCGTCCCGTTTCAGAATTGATCTATAATCAGTTTGTCGGTAAACCCGTCCTATTTCAAGAGTTCATACCATTGGTGATAAAGATTGTCTCCCCGTCCTGTTTCGGGAATTGATCTTTATCTAACCAAAGAGAAAGAAATATAGTTTCCCTGTTGTGTTTCAGGAGTTAATCTTCAATCTGCTCATGTAAATAGTTGTCCTGTCTTGTTTCAGGTATTATTCTATAATAAATGGTTACAAATAGTTGTCCTGTCTTGTTTCAGGTATTAATCCGGAACCCGATTTTTTTTGGTCGTAGAGATAGTTGCCCCAACTTGTTTTGGGAATTAATCTCTGACCTATTCGGGAAATGTTGATGATATTTTCCTGTGTTTAACTAGAAGAAATAAATCTAAACCAGAAGAGGTATTTCATTCGCCTGTATTTAATGGGAAAAAGTAAATCTAAACCAGAAGAGGTCTGTTGTTCGCCTGTCTTTAACTGGAAGAAATAAATCTAACCAGAAGAGGTCTTTCGTTCGTCTGTCTTTAACTGGAAGAAGTAAATATAACCAGAAGAGGTATTTTTTTCACATGTCTTTAACTGGAAGAAATAAATCTAACCCAGAAGAGGTATTTTATTCTACTGTTTAACTGGAAGAAGTAAATCTAACCCAAAAGAGGTCTTTTATTCTGCTGTTTAACTGGAAGAAGTAAATCTAACCTAGAAAAGATCTTTTGTTCGCCTGTCTTTAACTGGAAGAAATAAATCCAAACCAGAAGAGGTCTTTTATTTGTCTGTCTTTAACTAGAAGAAATAAATCCAAACTAGAAGAGGCCTTTTGAAGAAACTTGTTAATTGTTGATGGAACTCATCTGTCGAATGATCTTTCCTGAAAAGGTAAAGAATTAGTTGTATGCAATGTCCTGATGCATGCATTGCGTAATGATGTTCTCAAAATAAATGAGATTGTGCTATATGTGTTTTGTATGCATATGTCATGATGTATGAATGTGTAATGTTATTGAAATGTATCTTCGTCTGGGAAAATAAATCCCTGACTACTGTTGGGGAATTTTTTGGGAAGCTGAATCCAGGACTACTGCTGGAGATGAAGAGTATGTGTATCTTCAACCTTGTTTAGAGTGCTTCCGCTGGGAAATCCTGTTTGCTGTTTGAAGAAACTCTGAAGGGAGTGTTTATTTCTGCTTGGGAAGTAGGGTTTAGGAACTTTGGTTGTCCATTGCTCTACTGGGAAATTTGATTCTTATATACTCTGACTAAGGATAAAAGGGATAACTAAACTTCTGACTTGTCTGGAGAGGATAAAGTTAACTGTTATCTGGTCGCATTCTAGGATTTGCAGTAACTTTCCGGGGATAGTATCAACTCTATTAGAGAAGAGGAGTTTTATCCGTTGATTTGTAGTAATCTAAGGAGTAAACTCAAGCTGGGGAGATTGTAACTGTTAGGGAAATAAACCCTGTTGAGGAAAGTATTCTGGAGACCTTACTGAGGAAATGAATTCTTCCGGGGAAGAACTTTTGCAAGGTTTCTTTTCAGGTTTGAAAGTCCAAACTTGGTTGGGGAATGCCAGAATAAATCCAAGCCTTGATTGTATCTGAGGATGTATTGAATGAGTATCAGAACAACATCGATATTTGAACTGTATCAGGAAGAAAATCTGGAATGAGTGTCAGAATGAATCTGTATTTAGATTGTATTTGTACTGTATCTATGAAGATGTATTTGTATGAGTATCAGAATGAATTTGTATTTAGATTGTATATGTACTGTATCTATAATAGAATCTGGAATGAGTGTCAGAATGAATCTGTATTTAAAATTGTATCTGAACTGTATCAGCAAGAGAATCTAGAATGAGTGTCAGAATGAATCTGTATTTAAATTGTATATGGACTGTATCTAGGAAGATGCATTTGAATGAGTATCAGAATGAATCTGTATTTAGATTATATTTGGACTATATCTAGGAATATGCATTTGAATAAGTATCAAAATGGATCTTTGTCTGGATTGTATCTGTACTGTATCTACAAGAAAATATGGAATGCATATCAGAATGAATATGTATTTAAATTGTATCAGGAAGAAAATCTAGAATGAGTGTCAGAATGAATCTGTGTGTAGATTGTATCTGCACTGTATCTGGAAGATGATAAACTGCTGGTAATCTCCCTCTGTTTGGGAGCTGGCATGGGGTATTACTTTATGCGGATAATCCAAGGAAATGGGCCTGTGGTAATTTGTGGATAGCTTGAACCTTGTCTTATCTCCCAGAGTCTTTAGTAAAGGCTTGATCAGAGTGACAAGTCTTTTATCGATAGACGAATGGTAAGATAACAGGACATAGTCATACGCTTCAATCTCTAACTTTTTCCTAGACCGTCTTTTCAGATTTTCAGTCCACCAGGATACCCTTTTTTTTCCCAAACCACCTTTTCAGGTTTTCGACTTACCGGGTGTACAATCTTTTGTATGTATATCCCTAATTTTTGCCTGAACCTTTTTGGTTCGCCGAAATGCCCTTACTTTTGCCTAGGTATGTCAACCTAGCGGGTCTCTTTTCATGCATAGTATTTTCCGACTATGTCCGTGTTCATAGGGTGTGGAGAGTTGTCACCGTCTATGCCAGAAAATATTTGCTTGATCGTACTTGACTTTATATGTGGGAGTCTGTTTGCCCCTGGTGTTAGTCTGGCGCACCTGATTTTTGACCAAATTCCTGATAGTCTTGAACTTCCTAGGCATCTTTTCTAAGAATTGTCATGGAAGGATTCAAAGACATGATACTGACACCATCTGATACTACTGACACAACCAAGTAATTTGGTGGTACCTAAGACTTAATTTTGATCAAATTTCTGATAGTCTTCCTCAGTATTTTCTAAGAACTATCATGGAAGGATCCGAAGACATGATACTGACACCATCTGATACTACTGGTACAGACAAGTAATTTGGTGGTACCTGAGGGTTTTTGATCAAATTTATGATAATCTTCCTCAGTATTTTCTAAGAACTATCATGGAAGGATCCAAAGACATGATACTGACATCATTTGATACTACCGGTACAGACAAGCAATTTGGCGGTACCCGAGGGTTTTGGATCAAGTTTCTGATAGTTTTCCTTAGTGTTTTATAAGAACTATCATGGAAGGTTGCAAAGACATGATACTGACACCATCTGATACTACTGGCACAAACAAGTAATTTGATGGTACCTGAGGGTTTTCATAGTGAATTTTTTTAAAGCCCATGGTCAATGTAACATTGCCCCCAAGTGATTCGGATGGAGATCTGCCCCTGGCTATTCAGCACTTTTTGAGAGATTCTTTGGATCTCGACTCGACTGCCCCAGATGTGTTGGACAATAATCATGTCATGCCCCCCGATTTTCATTGGAAGCGTCTTTCGATTTGAAGTTATTATGTTTATTGAGAGAATTTCTGTTCATTGGATATTCGTCGTGCAAATTTCTCCATTGTCGAACAATTGGCCATATGCAAACGGTGGTATTTAGACAATGCAAAGTTTATGTCTGTCTTGAGAATTTTTTTTTTGAAAAATGCACTTTTAATAAGCAATAAAATTTTGTAAGAATATTAATTTAACTCAGGATTTACAGTAAGCTTTACAGGAGTTAGGATACCTCTTGCAACAACATGTCTTCGAACTAACCTATGCTTCAATTAGGACTTTTAAAGGGTTGTAACGTGGCCTGGCTCATGGTTTTAAGAAACAAAGGATAAGGCTCAAAGTTTATTTGTACCTACCCGTTCTCCATGATGTTCTTCAGCCCTATACTCAGTTAATTATGTGTTTATCTCCCAATAGAATCTGGAATGATATTTTGGAGATGGTTCAGATACTGGAAGTTTATTCAATAAGGTAGTCATTTTTGCAACACTTTTCTGTTGTTGAGTGTGATACGGTGGGAGAACTGACTTGAGGTTTTGCGTTTGTATTCACACTTGTTCGGTTTAGCAAGAGTCGCCACCGACTTTTTATTTTATCCTAAGGAAAGGTTAAAAAGCACAGGAAAAACCTTTGAGATGTTTTCGTGGGTTCGGGGGGTAGATTATAAAAAGGGAAGGTGCTAGCACCCTTTTCATCCATGGTTATCCATGGTCTCTTAGTTACTTATTTTAGATCACTTGCCTTTGATTTTCAATTGCTTGAAATGGTGGTGTGTGTGTGTGTTTTTTGAAAATGTTTTGAAAAAAGATGCCTTGTCTAGGCAACCGTTGTAACAATTCTTTACTCGAATGTTTTACAAAGGTGTTTGTCTTTTTGAAAAGATGTTTCAATGTTTTTGAAAGTTGTTTTTGGAAATTGTGTTGTGGAGTGTGTTTTGAAAGTAGGCAAGTGTGTTTTGCAAGTTTGATCAAGTAACTAAGAGTTGTCTACCCCTAAATTTATTCAAAGATCCTTCTCATGTTTTAACCCTTTTAACAGTATTGTTTCACCATTGTATTTGGTGAACAACCTTGTGTTAGGATGTTAATGGGACGGGCGCGGGTCATCGTTTAGACCATGAAAGCAATAGTGTCAAGTGTCTTTGGCAATTTGCTTGAAGGGACTATGGTCATTTTTAGGCAACTTGAGAAAGCGTCATCGAGGGACTATGATCATTTGATTTGTTTTTGTTTTGCCAAAGACACTCAACATGCGACATGGCCCATTCTTAAAGGCAACAAGCGGGATTACCCTAGGGGTGCAAGTGTGAATTGTGTATTGGTTGTCATGCATTTATCTTGTATTAGGTTATCTAGCGGTTGATTTTGAATCTTCGCAAACAAACCCTAATTACTATATAGTATATAGAAAGCGATAAATTGCGGGAATTTAAAGTCTAAGCTATTACAAATAAGTATCCGAGAATGGGGGTACAAATGTTTACAAATGGGGATGAGTCTTATCAGGAGAGTATTGTACAAATAATATTTACAACCAAATTGAATCGTATTCTCAATGTAAAATATAGCAATGTATAAGAATCAAAGAGAAATAAAAGTATTGTGCAATGTATGTGATTATTTACAAATGAGAGAAATAATGTTAACCTAATGCAATATTAAGTATTTATTTATTATTTTTGTGTTTTTGTTAATTATGTATAAACAAAAGTTTTAATAAAAAGAAAATTTTAACTTAATAAAAGAATCTATTGTTTGCATATTTTGTTAATGTTTTATATACAAAAGGGTTTTAAAGAGAAAAATCACTTAACTTAATAAAACCTAATTTTATGTATCTTTGTTTTTTTAATGAAAACATTAATAAAATTCTATACAAAAAATTAGTATACTAATGTTTTTACTTTAAAAGAGGTTATATAAGTATAAGAAAAAAAAGGAATATAAGAAAAAAAGGTTGAATGGGCCTAAAGAGGCATTTGGCCCAAACAAAAACAGACAGGATTAGAAAAGGGGGGTGTAAGCCGCCAGGATTCAGATGGGCTTAAGGCTTGGAGCGTGGAGCAGGCCCAATGGCACTTTTGACACATTTGTTAGGGTTTGTTTTATTTTGTTTCAGAAGAAGGGTTTGTTGTTGAACAACGCCGCTTCCATTTCTTCTTCTTCGTCTTTATCATTCTCAACGAAGGCCATTGAGCGTTCTCTCCATGCCGGGCTACTAGGATACCACCTCCAACTTCTCCTCTCCAAGATTGCTCAGGCAGTGACGACAAAAAAAGGTATTTGATTTCTGCTTTTCAAGTTTTAGGGTTTCAAAGACTTATCTCTTGCATGTTTTACTTCTCACATGTTTTGATCTTGGTGTGTTATTCGTATTCGTGTGAGGTATTAGAAAAAAGGGAAAGAGGGACAATACCTTTGTTCTACCTTTGGAGAAGAGGCGGAGGAATAGACCGGCGGTATCCTCAGGCGGCCTAGGAAAAGAATATGATGATGGTGGCTTCCTGGTACTTGTATCTTGCTTTTTGTTAGGTTTAATGATGAATATCTGAAAACCCTAGCTTATCTGTTTCTGAAACTTCTTTTCCTCTTTTGCTTGCTTGCTCTGATTGCTTGCCTGCCTTTTTTTTGATGAAGATACTTGCTTCTGAATATTTGTTCTTTGATTCTGAGATGCTTTCACAATCTTCTTCTCTTTGGCTTGCTTCTCGATGATGAGCTTTTGCTCTGAGAGTTTGGATTTTATTAGCCTATGATGAACATGTTCTGAGGCGTTTATTAGGCTTGTTTGGATATTTGGATTGGATTCTTGGATGTTTGGATTGGCTTTTCTGGCTTGAAGATAGTTTTGACAGGTTATGAGTTTTTTCTTGCTTAGGCTTGAGCAGGCTGTTTGTTTGCTTAGAGCAGGCTGATATGTTTGAAGCTTAACAGGTTTGTAGGGCTTGAGGTTACAAGCTTCAAGGTTTTTTTTGGTTTTTGTATGTTTTGTTGGATTGAAGTTGTAACAAGTTTTTTAGGCTGTACAGGGCCTGAGGTTACAGGCCTATTGGCTTGTATCTGTAACAGGTTTTTGGGCCATGTTTGGCTTGAAGACAATTTTGACTTGCTTAGGCTTGAGCAGGTAGTTTGGTTTTATACTGACTTGGTGCAGTTTGTAAGCTTATGGAGGTTGATATGTTTTGCTCTAAGACTTGTGTTATGCTTGATCAGTGTTTTCTGATACAGGCTTAAGGCTTGATGTTTGAAGCAGGTTACAGGCTTGGCTTAAGGTTGGCTTTGTATGGTATCAGTTTTTGAGGCCAGCAGGTTTGAAAGGTTCGCTTCTGTAAGATACCAGCTTGAGGCAGCTCTGGTTTGTGTTATGTAACAGTTTGTGGTATATTGTTTTTTTGTGATATCCTGCCTTTTTTCTGGTGTGTTGTTCTGCCTTCCTCCTTTACAGTGTTAAGATAATGTTTGTTTTATATCTCTTAAGCCTGTCTGTAAGCCTCTACTTCTCTCTCTCTTTTCTCTCTATTAAAGCATATTATATTGCTTTAGAATAGCTTTTCTGAAAAGGTGTTTGGTTGGGAAATGATGAGATTGGCTTTACAAGTTGCTTGCACTTTGTCTTTCCTCTGCATATCTCTTGTCTTCCAGATTTTCTGCCTTTTGTGTACTTGTTGACAGCTTTATTGGCTTCTTCGGACAGTTTCTTTGGGATTTAGTTTCTTTAGTTTGAAACTTGTGACTTGGTTTGGCATGTTTTGAAGTTACAGCTTTGTTGACATTTTGAATTTGTGCAATTTGTTTTTGGCATTATGCAGCCTTGTACATTTCTTTAATGATTTGTATGCTTGTAAAATAATTTTTCTTTACTCTTTGTGAACCAAGAAGAAAGTCTTCTTGTGATTTGCAAAGAGGGTGAGAAAAATATGATGAAAATCAAAACAATCTGATCCCGGCCAACCACCTTTAATGATGAATTTTTCTGATTAACTGTCTGCCTTTTTATTTCATCTGCATTTGACTTCTTTCTTTTTTTTGTCTTTGCAGATAAAAATCAATTGAGCAATGGGGAGCAGCAGTAGAAGATGAAGATTTAGGATAGATTTAGGATATAGTTTCAATTTATTTTTAATCATTGTAATAATATTAATGTAAACAACTGTAAATAAATTTACAGTGTTCAAATAATATATGTAACAAACAATTAAAAATGAATAAAAATAATCCTTTGTTAGTTAATTCTCTTTCAATTCACTGTCTATTTAATTATTTAAGTTTCTTGAATTAAAATAACTGGAAGTAAATCCCAACTATTCTAACTTAGAATAAATAATTAATAAACACCGTAGTCTTGCAACTTCGCATTAATTAATAATAAACCCGGCGTTCCAATTAAACATAAGCAATGCACAGTTAATCAAACAAACGTCCATATGCCTTTCCTTTTACTGATTAAACCAAACACTGCAAATTTTCAACCAGAAGCCTCAGCTTCTATCCCAGAGGTTCAGGTTTATTGAGAAACAAACTGAAATCTTGAGCAGGCGTCAAAGCAGTGTAACAACCAATTAATACATTGTGGATTCAAATTCTTCTGAAAATGCACGTGCATACCCTAATTCTTGATTTATTGTCAAAGAAGCGTTTGCCTGATCAAACCCTGAGCCAAACTCAACCAAACCCTAACAATCTGCTTGAACTGATTCAAAATCAAATGGAAACCCTAATTTTGTCTGACTGATAAGAAAAGTCTGTTTGACCGATTCTTGAGCCAATCTGAAAAAATTAGGAAAAGCCCGAAGCTGTGATTTCTTGTGGAAAAGAGAGGGCAAATTTTGGGGTACAACAGTTGCCCCTGTTCAATCTTCTTGAACCTGAAGATTTAGATTGGCAAGCTTGCCGTTCGCGACTCGAAGGTAAAAGGAGATTGGACACTAGAGTGCCCAAAAAATTTGCACTCGTCAAAGCGTAGTTTGAGGGAATGGGCTTAAAGATGCCATTTGGTGATGGGCTTAAAGATTCCATCTGGAGATGTGACAGAGGGATGGGCTTAGAGATGCCATCTGGAAATTGCTGGTAGGAGGATGGGCTTAGAGATTCCATCTAGAAATTGCTGGTAGGAGGATGGGCTTAGAGATGCCATCTGGAAATGTTTGTTGAACTGTATGTCATTGGTGAGTGGGTGAGTATCAGAAAGGTATCCATGTTTTGGAACATCTCTGAACTGGGGGTCTGAATAAGCAATAGATTGACATCCGTATCTGGAAGCATCCGTAAGCTGTCTTCAAAAGTTGAATCTGAACAAGCGATAGATTAACATCCGTGTCTGGAGAATCCGTAAACTGTTTTCAGAAGTCTTGAAGTTGAATAAGCAATAGAGCAACATCCATGTTGGGAAGCGTCCGTAAACTGTTTTCAAAAGTTGAGTCTGAACAAGCGATAGATTAACATCCGTGTTTGGAGAATCCGTAAATTGTTTTCAGAAGTTGAAGAATCTGAACAAGCGATAGGTTAACATCCGTGTCTGGAGAACCCGTGAACTGTTTTCAGAAGTCTTGAAGTGGAGAAGGAACCGGTGTAGGGTTTCCTGATGATGAGTCCGTGTAAAACTGCATCTGAATTGAGAAGGAACCGGTGTAGGGGTTCCTGATGATGAGTCCGTGTAGAACTGCATCTGAAATTGTTAATGATAGCCTTTTATTCTTATCCTGAAAAGGACAAAATGTTAGCTAAACACAAAGTTATGTTGCATGAAATGTATGATGCAATTTATATCAATGTTTATGATATGAATGCGTATGTAAGCTGATGAGCTGTCTTGCTGAGGATAGATGAATCCTGGATAGCCAGAGATAATAGAATCTTGACTGCTGCCGGGGAAAGTGAATCCTTGACTGCTGCAGGGGACTGCAAATCCTTTGATTGTTAAAAATGAGAAGTCCTGGGACCACTGTTGGGGAATCAGGAGCTTGGGTTGTATGCCAATCTACTGGGGATTCCTGTCTTGTGGGGATCTTCATTGGAGAATATTTGAATACTCTGTGAGGAACTGAGAATGAGAGTCTTCATTCTGCTTGGGGATTGATAGTTGGAAGTTTTAGCTCCGATGGGGATTGCAAGAATCTTTTGATTGCTGCAGGTATTGATCTGGGATCTTGAAAAGGTTGGTTGGTGAGATAGTTGTCCTGGCTGGTTTCAGGTATTAATCTCTGACCTGAGAAAGAAATATAGTTTTCCTGGCTTGTTACAGGTATTAATCTTCAATCTCTTCCTGTAGATAGTTTTCCTGGCTGGTTTCAGGTATTAATCTACAATCAGTCGTCCACAGATAGTTTTCCTGGCTTGCTACAGGTATTAATCTAGAACATGGGTTATACGCCACTTTGAGAATGAGAATCTTCATTCTGTTGGGGGCCAGAAAATGGGAGTATACCAATCTTCTGAGGTTTTTAGGATGAGAATCTTCATTCTGTTAACCATTAACTGCTATCTGGTCGATCTCCAGGCTTTCACAGAAACTTGTATTGCCATCTGGTCGCAGTCCAGGCTTCACAATAACTAGTTGGGGATTAAACTATTATCCGGTCGAATCCAGGCTTCATAGCTTGATTTTAGGAGATACCACTATCTGGTCGTAATCCAGGCTTCGCGGTAGTCTGATACTGTAACCGGGATCTGAATGAGTGACATAATGGCTACCGTGTTTGGAGCGTATCTGAAACTGTATCTTGGAGTTGAGATCTGTATGAGTAGCAGAATGACTTCCGTGTCTGGAGTGTATCTGAAACTGTAACTGGGATCTGAATGAGTGACAGAATGGCTACCGTGTTTGGAGCGTAACTAAAATTGTATCTTGGAGTTGAGATCTGTATGAGTAGCAGAATGACTTCTGTGTCTGGAGTGTATCTGAAACTGTAACTAGGATCTGAATGAGTGACAGAATGGCTACCGTGTCTGGAGCGTATCTGAAACTGTATCTTGGAGTTGAGATCTGTATGAGTAGCAGAATGACTTCCGTGTCTGGAGTGTATCTGAAACTGTAACTTGGATCTGAATGAGTGACAGAATGGCTACAATGTCTGGAGCGTATCTGAAACTGTATCTTGGAGTTGAGATCTGTATGAGTAGCAGAATGACTTCCGTGTCTGGAGTGTATCTGAAACTGTAACTAGGATCTGAATGAGTGACAGAATGGCTACCGTGTCTGGAGCGTATCTGAAACTGTATCTTGGAGTTGAGATCTGTATGAGTAGCAGAATGACTTCCGTGTCTGGAGTGTATCTGAAACTGTAACTAGGATCTGAATGAGTGACAGAATGGCTACCGTGTCTGGAGCGTATCTGAAACTGTATCTTGGAGTTGAGATCTGTATGAGTAGCAGAATGACTTCCGTGTCTGGAGTGTATCTGAAATTGTAACTAGGATCTGAATGAGTGACAGAATGGCTACCGTGTCTGGAGCGTATCTGAAACTGTATCTTGGAGTTGAGATCTGTATGAGTAGCAAAATGACTTTCGTGTATGGAGTGTATCTGAAACTGTACGTGCAAACCCTAATTCTTGATTTATTGTCAAAGAAGCGTCTGCCTGATCAAACCCTGAGCCAAACTCAACCAAACCCTAACAATCTGCTTGAACTGATTCAAAATCAAATGGAAACCCTAATTTTGTCTGACTGATAAGAAAAGTCTGTTTGACCGATTCTTGAGCCAATCTGAAAAAATTAGGAAAAGCCCGAAGCTGTGATTTCTTGTGGAAAAGAGAGGGCAAATTTTGGGGTACAACATTGAGGATTTGTAACGACCTCTTTTTTTGATTTTATTATCCCTAATTTTTGCCTGACTATTTTTGCTTTGAGACTATAGTTAGTGGGATGCCCCAATTTTTCTTAAGTCTCCTTCATATGTTTCGACTCAATGGGCTTTTCTTTTGAGAGATAATGACTGACTATTTTACGGGGAACCATCACCGTATTTTGATTCAGAAGGATGTTTTTGATGCCATTCGTTGTGTACGAAGTGAAAGCTTGTGGCTGAATGCACATTTGAATTAACTTAGAAACTACTCTGCCTCAGGTTTTCAATTTGTGCGAAAAAGAAAAACTCCTACTTCTTTGGCTTAAAGGGGTTGACTAGGGATTATCTTCCTTATAACTCCACTTTTTAGGATTTAAAACAACGCATGTACATCATTAACAAGGTTTATTCAAAAACATTATGGTATTATTTTCGTCATCCTCCCTCTAAAGACTTATAGCTTGTAATCGAGAGTTGAATATCATATAAAAAGGAGTAAAAGCATAATTTCTGTATAGTGAATACGAATGGATTAACTCAAGACAAACATATGTAATGCATTAGTGAGAACAATCCAAGTCTGACATAAAGACAAGTGTTTAAGCAAACAAAGAAATTACAACTGAAAATTCAAATGAACAAAAAATTCTTCGCCTAAATTTGCCACTTTAGATGGTGTGCCTTTGAGGGATGACATAAAAACACAATTTGACCATCTTGTGTGAATTCCAACGCTTCTTCGTCGATCAGGTCTTTAATCCTATTTTTCAACGCCCAATAGTGCTTAGTGTCGTGTCCACAATTATTGGAGTGGTATGCACACCTTTCTTTAAGATTGTAACGGGGAGAAGAAGTATTGGGATTTTGAGGAGGATCCTTCAATGTAACTAGCTTGGCCTCTAACATATGATGCAATGCTTGAGCTAAGGACATGTTAATCTCAGTAAATTGTCTTTCGAGCGTATTCTGCCTACGCTGACGAACCTGTCGTTGTTGGCGAGGTCATTGTTGGGCTCGTGATGTGGTATCAATTTTGAAAGGTCTTCTCTCGACCAAACCAACTTCTTGTCTCATTAGAGGTTGATTAATAACTTGATCCCCAACTCTATTCGTTCGTTCCATACGATTGTATTCGTCTTGATGAAGCTTGTTGATGGGGATTCTCAACTCTTCTTTTCCCCGAGCTAAGTTTTGGATAAGAGCCATCTGTTCCAACATCTGGATTCTCATCGTTGCTATCTCAGCTTGCAATTGCTTCATCTGGTCATCCTTGTTGTTGTTCCCCAAAATTTTCCCTCTCACTTATCAAGAATTTGGTCACAAGATCTCCTTGGGTCCAAGACTGCACTAGGGTTTGATCAGCTCAAGACACCTCCTTAAACACTGATGACCAAAATTAGGGTTTGAGTTTCACAAGGATTTTTGAACTTACAATTCCCCATATGAATTTCATGGATCCTTATGGACCCCAAAGATTTCTCATGTCAAGTTTCAAGCCTTGGATCACATTTTTGCTCAGTCAATTGAGCAGTTGACCTAAAAATCAACTGTATTGGGGAAAAAGTCAACCATGGCCAATTTACAGTCAAATTTCATAATTTTTGATCCACATCAACATTTTAAACTTATATGTATCATTTGATCAAGTTTGGACCACAACTCCCCAAGAAATTTGATCAAATCTCCAAAAGGGCAAAATGGTCAAAATTAGGGTTTTGACTGGGAAAGGGCAATTTCTGATTTTTGACCTAGTAAATGATCAATTGGTTTAAGGCATGATCTCAAGAGTCCAATTGCATCATTTTGACCTAATAACATGGTTCAAAACATTGCTACTCCATTGGATTGACAAATGAATTTTTCAGTCAACTGATCAAAAGTCAACTGTATACTGAAAAGTCAAACTTTGACTTTTTGGTCAAAATCAAATGCCAAAGATCACAATTCATAAAAACATGTCAAAATATGAAACTTATTCATCAAGAAATCAAAAAGTCAAGATTTCATTTTGAAAAGTCAAAATTTCTAAACTTAGAAATTTTTCTAAGTGTTGGAAATTTCTTATTTTTTCATAACTTTGAGCAAAATTTTCACCATGATGCAAGATGATTCAAGAGAAAATTCCAACATGAAAGTTGTAGATATCCATGAAATCTACAACTTTTCTTTACACAACTCCTTCTAAAAGTACTTGGATCTCAAGTTATAATTTTATGAACATGTGGTCATGAAACAAAACACTTAGTGAAATTTTTCCCTAACTTGGTCAGGATTTTGACCTAACTTCATGGCACATTTTCATATAGTTACAAGGGGAATCTTAAAAAGCAATTCAAATATGGGTTATAGAGAACATTGCAAGCTTTCCAAAATGTCCAAGAACTCCCTGAGATCATTCTTGAGTAGGGAGAATCAAAGAGATGACGTTAGGGTTTTATCACTTGATTTACAAGGCATTTTGTGATGAACCAATTTCAAAATTCAAACTATGCTGCATAAACACTACTTTGCAGGCCTCAAACTTGTTAGGAGCTCCATAATTAATGGTTTACACGGCTGTTAGAGGTCTCACTTCAAGCACTCAATGCATGGACATGCTTTATATCCATTTTTGGAAGAAAGGTTACATTGCCATTTTGATAAAGTGACTTTTTGTAAAAAACTTGTTCTTGAGCCTTGCACTTGTTCTCTTCTGATCAAAAAAGTTCTATAACCCATAAGAAAAGGTTTAGACACTTACAATCACCAAGCCCATGCTTGTACCTCCTCTTGAAACTTGTTTCCTTCTTTTCTTCAAAATCAAGTAACCTAGCCAAAAGCTAAAAACTTGTACTTCTGATTGTCCAAAGCTCTCAAACACTTTTGTTTATACATACACAAACCTTGGACCATAAACACACGAATGCTCATGCCTTGAAAACACTTAGAACTCAAAAACACATCTTATACTTCCATTTTCACACAAACTGACCAAAAACTTGAAACTCATAATCTACTCGTGCGTTTCTTGGCCTTTTGGTTTCTAAAGTTTCTAAACATCATATAGAATTGATCCCACACCCTGTTACAGAACTGTAACACCATTAACACCATCCTCCATTTTCAAAAATAGAGCTCTACACATTGACTTCTCCAGACCATTTCAGCTATCCATTGCTCAAGCTAATCATTGTATTAGCTTCCTGGGATCTCAAGGAAGCTAACCTGATTATCACCATCACTTGAAACAAGCTCAAACTCAAAACACGATTTCCAATTTTGAGGTAAGTTTTCTTAACTTTGAACTCTTCATACAAGCATCATTAATGATTTATTTGTGAACAAAACATGTAGATATCATTGCCCTAAAGCTAACCATGTTCATAGTTTCCATTAATTTTGCTTGAGCTTAGAGAATTTTAGGATTGAAGTTTCTGAGATTTTTAGGGTTTAGATTAGGGCCAATAAAATTCATGCTTATCTTTGATCTATAGTTTTAATGCTTTACATTTTTGAAACCGTGAGGAAATTTGCTACAAGTTTCATGTTTACAGTTTTCATTTTTGATGAGAAATGAACAAGTTACAGTTGGTCTGGCTGGAGGTTGAAGATGAAGTCATCAGGGCGCGTTTTGTATCATATATTTATTGTTTTGCTTATGTTAATGGATGTATAGCCACCCCAGTGGTAGAAGCGCGCGCCTGTAACCTTTGGGACCTGGGTTCGAGCCCCAGTAGTACCCTTTTGATTTTTCATACATTTTTACATTCTGACTTCCTTTTTTTTGCAGGGAGTTGGGCCTCTTTGGGCCCTTTTTATTTTTATTTTTATTTGTTAACCCCCTATTTCACTTATACGCCCCTGGCCCAGTTTGTTTTATTTTCTTTTTTTTATTTCATTTTATTTTCTTAAATATTTTTCCTAATGTTAAAAAATCATAAAAAATACAAAAATATTAGATTTTCATTTTGACATAGTTTATTTTATTTTTCTCACAAAAAATATTTTATTTAACTATACTTTATTTATTTTTACTAACTATTATTGTAAATTTAATTTAAAAAACTAGGTTATTATTTACTTTCTTTTACACTAATTAAAATATACTATATTTGATATAAAAAAAGACTAAAAATATTTTATAATGCTATAAATATTTTCAAGACAAAAATACCAAAAAATACCCTTTTTAAACTTATTTTATTTGACCAATTAATAGAACTAGGGTTTTATTTAAAATCTTTTCTTAATAAATTTAAGTTTAATTAATTATTTTCTTCAATTAATTAGGTCAAAACAAATCCATTTTTTCCTCATGAAAACCAAACAAAGGTCCATTTTCTTTACATTTTGCATTTTTGTACATTTATTCATTTTTACATTATATTCATTTAATTCTTTGTACATTTATACCAATTCAATATGGTTGTAATAGATTAACTAGGTTTACATTCTTGCAATCCCCATTCAATTTGTACACCCCCTCCCACAAGTATTGTAATAGCGTAGTAACTTTAAATTCCGCAATTTATCGCTTTATATATAACATGTTAGTAATTAGGGTTTGTATGGAAAGACTAAAACCAATACTTAGAAAACCCTAATTCAAGACAAAATCAAGCATGAAAATAATACATTTTCACACAAACACCCCTAGGGTTATTCCACTTGGTTGCCTTATACAAAATGGCCATATTACACATGTGAGGTATCTTAGCAAAAATAAGCAAATACAAGATCATAGTCCCTCGATGACGCTATCTATGTTGCCTTTCACATGATATCAGTCCCTAAAAAGAATACTAAGATACCTTGCAACATTGCTAATCATGTTTATACGATGACCCACGTCCGTCCCGTTTACATCCAAAGATAGGGTTGTTTACCAAATCAATGGTAAGACAACAATGTCAAAGGAAAATAAAATGAACAAGAAAGAATTTTGAGTAGGGAGAATGCTCCTAATTACTTGCTCAATTTAAAACAAAACATCCTTGCTATTTTCAAAACAAGCACCTACACTTTCAAAACATCTTACAAACTTGAAAACATTTTCAAAAGATCAACATCTTTGTATACATTCTTACGAACGAGAATCATTACAAAGATGGCCTAAACAAGGGCCTCTTTATAAAATACTTTCAAAGACACACAAAGCACAATTTCAAACAAAAGTAAGTGATCTAGCAAGTAACTAAGAGCCCATGGAAAACCATGGATGAAAAGGGTGCTAATACCTTCCCTTTTCTTAATCTACCCCCCGAACTCAAGAAATAATCTCAAAGGTCTTTTATGTGCTTTTTCACCTTTCCTTTTAGATAAAAGAAAAGTCGATGGCGACTCTTGCTAACCGCAACATTTGCAATCAAACGCAAAACCTTTAAGTCAGTTCTCCTACCATATCACAGAACTGGCGACTCTGCTGGGGAGAATTCTAAAAGTGGGGTTACCTTAGGGTTAGATCACATTTACTTGCTTACATTGTTTGACTTGTATGCTTTACATTTTGGTTCTTTGTTTGGGTTTGAATCCTCTACCCGGATTTGGGATACCTTATAGGTAAGTAGCAATACGTTGTGGAAACTGTACGGGGTATACCGACATGGTCTAAGCAATAGCTACGTTAGTGCAGCATATTTGTGGGAACCGGTAGCCCTTGAGTTAATCAAGGAGAATACGGGGCTACTGAGTGATGTCATGAAGCACTAATGAACTTTTAGAACCTTTACTTGACCAACTTGGCCTTTAGGATGTAGTGAGATGAAGCACTAATGAACTTTTAGAACCTTTACTTGACCAACTTGGCCTTTAGGATGTAGTGAGATGACCGACTTTGGTGCAGTCCGAAGTTGGTAGATACTCGATACTACACTCATTGAGGTTTGGTTTTTTGAGATATTTCGGTCGCCATTAAAGAGGCTTTTGCTGAGATAATGCTCAAAGAAACAAATTAGTGATATTGAGCTCCTTAGAACCCGGTTACTATTGCTAGGACATGTTTGAGCCAACTAAACTTCAAGAGGGTACTTACCTATGAGACTCCATGCAAGCCTAAACCTAAGGACTTGTTTGTTTTGTTTGTATATATATACTTGTACATAACATCATGAACATCATAACATCATACACATTCACTAACCATTTCAAGGATTTTGGGATTCATCTTTGTTCTTGTTTTGTAGGACATGGATTCTATTCGCAGGAAAACTATTCAAGTCAATCTTGTGAACATCCCTCCACAACTTAAGGAGCTAGTTTCAAGAATTCCTGAAAACTCTCCATTCACCAAGAGACATGGTCGCCTACTCAACTTGGTCACCTCTAACACAAATGAGGACATGATGAAGGTGCTCTTTCAGTTCTTTGATCCCTTACACCATTGCTTCACATTTCCCGACTATCAACTTGTGCCTACTTTGGAAGAATTCTCCCGACTCTTGAGGATTCCCATTCTCAATCAACTACCTTTTAATGGTACGGAAAGAGATCTAAAGCTAGAAGAGATTGCTCAAGCTCTACACTTGCAACCATCTGATATCACAACTAATTGGGAAACAAGGAGTGATGTCAAAGGCTTCCTAGCAAAGTTCTTGTTTGAGAAAGCCCAAAACTATTAGAACTCTCTAGATTTGCAAGCTTTTGAGGAAATTATGGCTCTCCTCATCTATGGGATGGTTTTGTTTCCAAATCCTGACCAACTCATAGATGTGAACGCCGTCAAAATCTTCATATCCCGCAACCCGGTACCTACATTGCTAGGGGATATTCTGCCTTTTTTTTACACTCGTACTATGAGGAAAAGAGGTGTCCTTATGTGTTGTACTCCTCTCTTGGCAAGATGGTTTATTTCGCATCTTCCCTAATCTATATTAAAGAACAAGCAAGGTCCAAGGTGGTCACAAAGGTTGATGACGCTCAAACATTCAGACATTCATTGGTGCTCCCGATCCATAGAGAATGTTACTATTATCGACCGTTGTGGAGAATTTCCTAATGTCCCTTTACTAGGAATTAGGGGAGGTATCACCTACAACCCCTGTTTAGATTCAAGATAGTTTGGTTACACCCGAAGGGATGGCCCGCACGAGATGCTAACTCAAGGTTTGGTATTTGACTACGAAAACAACGATCAAGGTCTTCGCCAAAGATTTATCCGAGCTTGGGGGATGTTGAACAAGGTAGATAGTAAGACTTTGGGGCATAAAAATTCCATCCCTCTTGAGCCTTACCTCAAGTGGGTACGAACTCGTGCTCAGAGTCTTATGATGCCTTACCCCTCCATTCTCCCGGTAATCATTGAGCCTGTTAAGGAAGGAGATGTTCTATACACTATCCTACATCTTGATATGCCCACCTCTCTTGAAGACTTACAAAGATATTGGATACAACTCAAGGGGGAGCGAGATACTTTCGAAGCCCAATTCTACGCTAGCGAGAAGAAGGTTTTGGAACTCACTAAGCAACTTCATGAGGAGAAGACTCTGAATTCCTACATTGCACCAAAGAGGATGCGTACTACCTTTTCATCTTAGATTTTTTTGTATTATTTTGCCCAAAGAGGCATTGATGTACTCAAGCTTTAATTTATTAATATAACGCGTGTTTCCTTTTTCTCTAAAACAAATTTGAATCTTTAAAATCCTTGAAATCATTACATATGCATTTACCATTCATCATAACATAAGCAAGTTTCTTGCAACAAGTCTCCTCATCTCTCTACTGTTTATTTTAGTAAGATGGATCTCGAGCAAACGATGAAGGGCCTCCAATCTCAAAATGCACAGTTTCAACAGTTGTTCTTAACTCTAGCCAAAGGACAAGAAGAGTTGAAGACCTTGCTGGTCGAGGAGAATAAAAAGAAGACGAAGAAGATAACCGGAGTTCTAAACATGGGGAGAAGATTCCAAGGGTAAACAAGAAGGGCCTTAGACTTTGCAACGACATCAGGTGAGAAAGACAATCAAGATGGGAAAGGCAAAGAAACAGTTGTCCAGTCAGAGTCAGAAGAGGAAGAAGAAGAAGACTATTCTGAAGAATAATATCCTCCAGTCGATGATAAGTATACACATCTAGAAGAACGGTTGAGTGCAATGGAAATCCAAAAAGTTCCTGGATTGGACTTTGAGAAGTTGGGCTTAGTGTCGGGGATGTCATTCCTCCAAAATTCAAAGCACTTGTGTTCGCCAAATATGACGGAGTCTCATGCCCCAAAATGCATCTCCGGTCCTATGTGAGGAAGATCCAGCCTCATACCACTGATAAGGATTTATGGGTATACTTCTTCCAAGACAGTCTGTCTGGAACTCAACTTGATTGGTTTTATCAGTTAGAAAGAGCCAATGCTCATAACTGGGAAGATCTTGCTGCAGCCTTTTACAAACAATACCAATACAACGTTGATCTTGTGCCTACCCATACTCAACTCCAGAGTATGGCCATGGTTTCAAGTGAAGGCTTCAAGGACTACGCGTAAAAGTGGAGGGATTTAGCCAGAAGAGTTCAACCTCCTCTATCTGAAAGAGAGTTGGTATACATGTTTTTGGGAACCTTGTATAGTCCCTTCTTTAATCACTTAATTGGGAGTTCATCGAAAGGTTTTACTGAATTCATATTGACCAGAGAAAGGGTGGAAGCCGGGATAAAGAACTGGAAAATTCAAAAAGATGCATCCTCTACTGCTGTAAGGAAGCCATTCATCAGAAAGAAAGAAGTGGTTGCTGTATATCCTCAGAGAAATCAAGATAGGGCCGAACGCCGTCCAATGGTGGGGCTGTTATGATTCCTAAACCTGCGCCTGATCAGCAAAGAAACAACCAACCAAGAATGGAAAGACCAGTCATACAATTCACCAGAATTAACATGACACTATCTCAAGTATTGCCGCATTTTTTAAGATCCAATCTAGTGACCTTAAAAGAAGTTCTAAAGAACCCTAACACAACCTCTCCTCACTATCATCCTAATGCCCACTATGCATACCATTCTGAGAGTCCCGACCATGACACTAACAACTATTGGGCTCTAAAGAACAAAGTACAAGACCTTCTTGAAGCCAAAGACATTAAATTCGATGCGCCAGAAAAGCTCAATGTCATTTCTGCCCCTATGCCCAAACACGACCATAATACCAACACCATTGAGGAGGATGTGTTTGTTACTTCAGTTGACGAACATGTGACCCCACTCCTAACTATCAAAAAGAACTTATTGATTGCCGGCGTATTCCCAGGATGTGATGAAAGTTGTCATTTCTGTTTGTCCTCACCAACCAGCTGTCCTTTGTTAAAAGCAGGCGTTCAATGCCTAATAGATAATAAAGAAATTTTATTCGAGACGACTTGTATTCCAACTGTTTCTTATAATGATGTTTCCATCATGACCATTTCCGACAATTCTTCCAGGGTCTCCACCAAAAGACCCCTTAGAATTACATCAGTTCCTAAAGTAGCTCCTTTGATAATTACAATGCCTGGACCAATCCCGTATTCGTCATACAAAACCATACCATGGAATTATGGAGGGGATGTCTACTACCATGGTATCAAGCAAGATTGGCCAGCTGCTGAAGATTCAAGTTCTGAGAAAATTGACTCCGATGTCAGTAATATTGCAGGGACTAGCAAGATTACCCGAAGCGGAAGGGTATTCTCTCCAGAAATTGCTCCCCCAAAAGCAGTTTCTAGACCCGTAATCATTCCTGTTGTTTTTGCTCCTACAAAGGTTGTTCCCAGTCCTACAATCATCTCTGCTAATACTCCTGCTGACAAAGCTATTACAATCCCTGTTATCACTCCTATTGAAATTCCTGCTGCCGAGTCAACCGAGACTCGAGGTAAAGGTATTCTGATTGAGCCTGTTCAGACGAAGGCACAATCATTGGCTATCCCTGAGACCTCCCGGAAAGAGATGGAGGAAATTCTAAAGATCATAAAAAGAAGCGACTATAATGTAGTCGAGCAACTGGGGCAAACTCCATCAAAATTTCCATGCTGGCTCTATTACTATGTTCCGAGGCTCATGCAAAAGCCTTTGTAAAGTTCCTTAAAACTGCTCATGTACCCCAAGAAACATCTGCCGATCAGTTCCAAGACTGCATAGCCAGCTTCACTGCAGATAATTGTTTAGGTTTTTCAGATGCTGATTTAACGCCAAGAGGGAGGAAGCCTAATGAGGCATTGCATGTCTCAGTGGAATACAAGGGCATAACCTTGGCTCATGTTTTGGTGGACACTGGATCGTCTCTGAATGTGTTGCCTAAAAAGGCTTTTGATAGGCTTGACTGTGAAGGATTAACATTGAAACCAAGCAACATAGTAGTGAGGGCCTTTGACGGCTCAAAAAGGATGGTGCATGGGGAAGTGGATATCCCCATAAAGGTTAGAACCCAAACATTTGATTCAACTTTTTATGTAATGGATATCCGCCCTTCATATTCCTGCTTGCTAGGCCGATCGTGGATCCACAATGCTGGCGCTGTTACTTCTACGTTGCACCAAATGCTGAAATATCCAATTCAAGGGAAGATCATCACCGTTCATGGAGAAGAGGAGTATATGGTCAGCCATCTCAATTCCTTCAGATATGTGGAGTTAGATGGTGAATTTATTGAAACTCCATTCCAGCACTTTAAAGAAGTACCGCAAGATGTGGCAGTAACCAAGGCTGTGTCTCAAGTTCCCAAGATCACAAGGCCTCCGCTCAAGATGTCGTCTTTGAAGGATGCCAAGGCAGTGATATAAGAAGGTGGGTGCACTATTTGGGGACAACTCCCAGATATCCCATACAAAGCTGACAAATTTTGCCTGGGTTTCACTTCAGGTGCCCAGAAGGTTGTACGCCGCGCTCGTGCTGGAGGACCACCTTTAAAGATCAGCAACCGCGAAGTCAATGCAGTAGAGGATGATGAAGACAACTATGACTTGAAGGATTGGATTTTCCCAACTATCAGTGGAGGGCTCAGCAACTGGGAGGCCAGAGATTTTGTCCCGATCACTTTTATCCCACAATAATTTGTCTTTACATTTTGATGGATCTGTAATATTAAAACAATTTAGACTCTTAAAACCCTGTGTCTTACCCGAGGCACAATGGTCCATTTGTAAGGGTTATCATCTCATTTCCATATGACATCAATGAATCATGGACATTTTTGCATACAAACTTTGTGCTCATTGTTTTTCTTTTTTACATTTTCATTTCTTTCAAAGATAGCTATACTCTTACACACACTCACACTCACAATGCAGGTCTACATCCATTCGGGATCCCATGGGTAACGGTTCTCCTATGGCCTTTTGTGACTCTGAAAATCTAAACTACCAAGCCGAAGACGAAGGTGGGGAAGATTGTGAAGTACCAGGGGAACTCGCCAGGTTACTACAACAAGAAGAGAGGACCATTCAGCCCCACGAAGAGCCAGTGGACACTATCAACCTCGGTACCAAAGAAGACAAAAGAGAAGTCAAGGTGGGTGCCAATCTAGAACCCAATGTCAAAGAACGTCTGATTCAGTTGCTACACTAGTATGTTGAGATCTTTGCCTGGTCATATGAAGACATGCCAGGACTTGATGCAGATATCGTGGTACATTGTCTACCTACAAAAGAGGACTGCCCACCAGTAAAACAAAAAGTCCGTCGTATGCGACCAGATATGTCGGAGAAGATCAAAGTAGAAGTCATGAAACAATTCAACATTGGATTCTTGGCCGTCACCTCTTATCTGCAATGGGTTACCAATGTTGTTCCCGTGCCCAAAAAGGACGGAAAGGTACAAATGTGCATGGACTACAGAGATTTGAATAGGGCAAGCCCTAAATATGATTTCCCACTTCCCCATATTGATATTCTAGTCGACAATACGACACAACACAAAGTGTTTTCCTTCATGGATGGTTTCTCAGGCTGCAACCAAATTAAAATGGCACCCGAGGACATGGAGAAAACAACCTTTGTCACACAGTGGAGCATATTCTGCTACAAGGTTATGCCATTTGGACTAAAGAATGCTGGGGAAACCTATCAGCGTGCCATGGTAGCTCTATTTTACGACATGATACATCACGAAATAGAGGTCTATGTGGACGACATGATAGCTAGATCTCAAACAGAAAAAGAGCATCTTGATCATTTACGGAAACTATTTGAGAGACTGAAGAAGTACAAGCTGAGGTTGAACCCAAATAAATGCACGTTTGGGGTGAGGTCTGGTAAACTCCTAGGCTTTTTCGTCAGCAATAAAGGTATTGAAGTGGATCCCACCAAGGTGAAAGCGATACGAGAGATGCCTACTCCTCTTACTGAGAAGGAAGTCAAAGGATTCTTGGGACGTTTGAATTACATTGCCAGATTCATTTCTCACCTGACAGCTACTTGTGAACAAATCTTCAAGTTACTGAAGAAAGATCGAGTAGTCAAATGGAATGATGAGTGCCAAACTGCTTTTGACAAGATCAAAGAGTACCTGCAAGAGCCTCCTTTTTTGATGCCACCAGTCAAGGGAAGACCATTGATCATGTATCTAACTGTTTTGGAAAATTCAATGGGGTGTGTGCTGGGGCAGCATGACGAGTCTGGCCAAAAAAGAGCACGCTATTTATTACCTGAGCAAAAATTTTACCAACTGTGAAACAAGATATTCACAACTCGAGAAAACTTGCTGCGCTCTAGCATGGGCTGCTCGCCGGCTAAGACAGTATATGCTGACCCATACTACCTTGTTGATATCTAAAATGGATCCGATAAAGTACATCTTCGAGAAACCTTCCCTCTCTGGGAGAATAGCGAGATGGCAGATGATCCTGACGGAATATGACATACAGTATACTACCCAGAAAGCAATAAAGGGCACCTTGCTCACCAAGCTATGGAAGACTATCAGTCCATGACGTTCGAATTCCCAGATGAAGGCATCATGATGGTAAACAACTATGAAGAATTCAGACCATATAACAAACCTGAATAAGGCTCCTGATGGACCCTAGTTTTTGATGGGGCATCCAACGCACTCGGCAATGGTATTGGTTCTGTACTCATATCTCCTGAAGGTTATCATACTCCCTTTAAGGCAAGACTCTGCTTCAATTGTACAAACAACATGGCAGAATATGAAGCGTGCATCTTTGGTCTCAAAGCTGCCATAGATTTGGGGATCAAATCCTTGAATGTATTCGGAGATTCAGCTTTGGTCATTAGCCATATCAAAGGGGAATGGGACACTAAACACCCTAACCCTATCCCTTAAAAAGAACATGTTTTGACATTGTTCCCACATTCTGAGAAGATTACCTTCGAGCATTTCCCGCGAGAAGAAAATCAGCTAGCAGACGCACTAGCCACAATGTCATCTATGTTTAAACTTAAATGGGATAACGAGGCTCCCCAGATCACCATTGAACAAATGGATGAACCAACACACTGTCATGAGATTAATACTGAAAAAGTAGTGGACCAGCCTTGGTTTCACGAAGTCAAGAGGTATCTCGAAACCCAATAATATCCAGAAGGATCTTTAGTCAATGATAAGAAGTTCTTAAGGAGATTCACTGCTAAGTTCTTTCTTAGTAATGGCATTCTCTACAAACGTAACCATGACTCTGTATTACTTTGTTGTGTAGACAAGGTTGAAGCAAAAAGGATCATGGCTGAGTTACATGAAGGCACTTTTGGCACCCATTCCAGTGGGCATACGATGGCAAAGAAAATCCTACGGGCAGGCTATTATTGGTCAACCATGGAATCTGATTGCTACCAACACTCTCGAACCTTCCATAAGTGTCAGATCTACGCTGAGAAGGTGCACGTACCTCTGGTTCCTCTGAATGTCTTGAAGGCTCCTTGGCCCTTCGCTATGTGGGGCATTGATATGATTGGGGAAATCAAGCCAATAGCCTCTAATGGACACCGCTTCATCTTAGTGGTCATTGACTATTTTACAAAGTGGGTTGAGGCAACCTCTTTCGCTTCCGTGACCAAGAATGTTGTCGCTCGGTTTAACAAGCAGAATCTCATCTGTCGATACGGTATCTCAGAGAGGATCATCATAGACAATGGTACGAACCTGAACAATAATATGATCATCGCCCTGTGCGAGCAATTCAGGATCCAGCTGAAGAAGTGAAAAACACAAGAAGGGGGGGGGGGGGGGGGTTGAATTGAAACTTAAAATCAAAAACAGCAGACATGATATTTTTATCCTGGTTCATTTGATCTCAAACTACTCCAGTCCACCCGCCAAGGTGATTTCTCCTCTCTCCAACGAGGATTAATTCACTAATCAAAACTTGATTACAATACTACTTTGACAACTGCCAAAGTCTTCTTGAGTACAACCACAACCCGATTTATCTCAAGGAAAACTGGCTTAATTAAAAGAAACTGGTTTACTGTTTACTGTTTTTTTTTGTTACAAAAACTGTATCACAACTGTGATATATTACACAATTTGAGCGTATAAGTGAATATGAAAGATTGCAGCGTTTTAGATGTATGAGCAGTGGTAGTCAAAATCGTAAATGATTTGTCCTTTAGGCTTGTTTATAAAGGCGTGGAAATCTTGTCCAACATAAAGCGTGATAATGGACACTCAATTCTCTTTCCATATTGAGAAGATTCTTGTCTGAATGAAGCCGTTTCATATGATAATGTCTTAATTGAAAAGTAACGCTTCAGAACTAGAATCTTGCATGCTTCTTTTACTTTAGAACATTGATGACTCAGAGATACGAGGATCTGATGGTATATTAGACTTCTGTTCAGAATCAGAGTATCCTTTACTTTAGCGCAAATTCTGATCATCATTCTTCAGAACATTCTGATTGTCTCAGCTTGAAAGCTTCTGTAGCTTAACTTCTGATGCTATTTCAGTCAGGACTTCTGCATACAAAATGACATAAATTTAGAGTGCATATTTGTTCTTTGTGTTTTTTATCATAAAAACTCTAATTGAGGGTTGTAGAATCAAACTATGTTCTAACAATCTCCCCTTTTTTGATGATGACAAAAACTAGGATTTTCAATTAAAAATATAGAACAAAAAGCTTAAGAGAGTCTCCCTCTGAGTTGATTGCTCAGATAGAGATGAGTTACTTCCATGAAGTTCCTTCTCGTTAGAGCTTTTGATGCATCTCCTTCTGTCCTTATCAGAATATGTTTCTGTTCAAGCTTTTCAGCAAACATAGAGGTTAAGATATTCAGAATGTTTGAGACTTTGTCCTGGTATATTGTTATTGAAAATATCTTACTTTCTCCCCCTTTTTGTCAGGTATCGAAAAGTAATATAATCAGAGTCAAAAGGATGATTTATATTGAAAACAGAATGCAATGACATTTTTCAGAAACAAGGAGGATAAGATGAAAAAATACAGATAAACAGTTAAAGAAAAACCTAGAGGGGGGGGGGGGGAAGTCGTGTGAACAACGCTTCCAACAAGCTCTTAATCTGAGTGCTTGATTCTTCCTGCTTTCCCAGAATATCTTTGATTTATTTTATTGTATCTTCTTGTTTATCCAATATATCCCTGATCTCTTTGTTTGTGTCTTCTTGCTTATCCAGTCTGGAATGGATTAAGGCATTCTCCTTTTTCAACTCTTCCAGAGTTTGCATGGCTAGAGATGAAGTTGGTGTACTTTAGGGGTTGCATGTCATTCAGAACACTCTGCAGCCTCTTTTGATTGAACAACTTCTTCTGTTGCAATCACCTTTTCTAGAGCAGTAGTCAGAGGGTGACTATCAGAATCTAGTTCAATGGCTTCTGAAGGTTGGTGCTCTTTCCATAGAGCATTTTCCAGCAAAAGAATTTCTTTCTTGTCCCAGTTGCTCAGAACTTGACCTTTGAAGGCTTTCAGCTGATCACTGAAGTTCTGCTGAGCCCTTTCATAGCTCAATTCTTTCAGCTTCTGGGTTTCAGAGTTAAACCATTTTCTGTATCTTTCCCACAGAGAATCAGAAGCAGCAGGATTAGAATTCTCTTGACTTGCTTGCTTCAAAGAAGTAACCCATTCCTGTATTTCTGTTTCAAAAATCAACAGATTCTTACCAACCTCTGATTTTGTTAAGGTTGGTTTAGTTTTGGGGATGGCAATTTTGTGTGAGGTGGAAGCTATATGGTCCAACGCTTCTAGATCAATGACAGTTCTAAGGTGGTTAGCTGGAAGGTTGATAGGTGAGGGAGTGGAAGAATCAGAAATCAGGATTGGTGAGTGAGGGGTGTTTGGTGGCGTGGATTCATATGGTGAAGGTATTTCTGGAATATCATGAATGTAGAGAGGTAAACGAACCGTAAGAGGTTATGTTATCCCAGGAATTAGGGTAGAGGTATCAGAGTTTGAAAGGGAGTCTTCTGATTGGTTTGCGGTAGCGTGTTGAATTTCTGGTTCAGGTATTTCAGAATATGGATTTTCAGATTGAGGAGTGAGAGGGTTTTCATTTTCTGGTTGGGGTCAGTGGAGGTTTTGATGTTCTAGTTGAGGAGAGTGTGGTTGTGGATTTTCTGGTTGTTGAGATTGAGTATTTGGATTTTCTGGGAGTGGTGAGGAAAAGTCTTGATCAAACAGTTCAATATCAGAGAGAACTCTTGCAAGTTCTGGTTGATGTTGTTCTGAATTTGGATTGGGGGAGTGAGGTTCATTTAAGAAATTTCCAAGAGTTACAGATGAGTCAAACTCTATGTTAAAATCCTTAAATGTTTGGGGTGAAGGATTTTCTGTTGGTTGAGGGGGAATGGTTTCAGATGTTGGAATAACTATTGATTCTACAACAGAAACAAAAGATGTGTTACCTTTCTTTTTCGCAGCTTTGGGTGTCCTCTGAGAGGATCCTTCTCCTGTTGCCTTCCTCTTTCTAGATTTCTTTAGCACAACCTCTAGAGATGGCTTGTGCAGATCCTGGATGTTGATTTCTGGAATAGTCCCATCAGCCTTGCAAGCTTCAAGGTATCTGAATATAATCTCTGGAGAGGCATCTATCTCAGAGAATAGTGGAAAATCCTTCAGAGGGATTCTCCTAGAAGTGATGACCTCATGAGAAGCAATTGTTGGTTCCTTCTTAATGTTTTCAATAATCTTCATTTTCTTTAGATTCTTGGCATTCAAAGGTTGAAGAAGTGAAAAACACAAGAAGGGGGGTTGAATTGTAAAACTTGAAATCAAATGCAGACAACACGTTATTTTTATCCTGGTTCGTTTGATCTCAAACTACTCCAGTCCACCCGTCAAGGTGATTTCGCCTCTCTCCAAAAAGGTCTTAATCCACTATATTCAACTGAATATTACAACTGCTTTAACAACTGCTAAAGCCTTCTTGAGTCTAAACCACATACCGGTTTCTCAAGGAAATTATTTCTTACAGATAAATGAATACTATGTGTGTTGAATGTTTTCTACAAAAACTTTATATCACAACTGTGATAATACACAAATTAAGCTTATGTGAAACTAGGATGCTATAACTATAGAGTAAGCAATTTGAGAGATATAGCAAGCTGTATGAGTGAGGATGAAAATGATTAGCTTTAGGCGTGTAAAGAGTTGTAGAGCATTAGCCAATTCATTTCTCACTGACTTGTTTATATAGCCTTGGAAAAGATACGTTGTAGTCAATTATTCCATTTTAATGCCCATTACGTTCTTTCCATATTGAGAAGATCTTTGTCTTGGAATACAGTCGTTGGTAATAAAGTGTCTTGAATGCACAGTACCGTTGTCAATTAAGCGTGTTGATTGGCTTTGGCTTATTCTGACGCTTCTAGGTGCTGATGATATTGTTTTGGTCTTGATCAGAGTTTAGAGTATGTTACACGCAGATATGTTCATCAAGCTTCAGCGTAAGCACATGCTTTGATATTCTGATGCTGGCATATGATATTTCATCTTCTGATGCTGGCATATGATATTTCATCTTCTGATGCTGATGTTGACATTCTTATGCTGATATCCATCAGAGTTTCTGTAAATGCACAATATAATTTTTAGGTAGCATATATGTCTCATATGAATTATACAATTTATTTAATCTAGCATTTTGTTATCATCAAAACTTTAACTTAGGGTAGTAGATTCAAACTTTGTTCTAACAATCTCCCCCTTTTTGATGATGACAAAAACTAGATATTTTCAATTGAAATTTAAAGAAAAAAAATCAGAGATAACCAAATAATAAATTTGTATCAGCGATAAACATAAAGGTATCAAAGATAAGAAGATAGGGAATAGAAAGGTATCAGAGTTATGATCAGAAAAACTCCCCCTGAGTTTATTACTTCCCTTTTAATTTCACGAGTCCTTTAGCATCAGATCTTTATTGAACTTTCTTTGAGCATCAGATCTTTCCTTTACTAGAGCAGAGCTTCAGTGTGTAAGAGTTCATCAGATTCTTGTACCTGTAAGCTTATGCAGAACAAAGAAACATTCAAGTATATCAGAGTGTTAGAATGTTTGAGACTTTTGTCTCAGTAATCCGTTATTGAAAAATATCTTTCTTTCTCCCCCTTTTTGTCAGCAATCAAAAAGTGCAATAAATTGAAGTTAAAAACGATCAGTGCAGAAAAACGATTGTATTCAGTTCAGAGCTCAGAAAATATTACAGATAACATGTAAAGAAAACAGTGAAAACATCAAGAATCAAAATCTAAGAATGGGGAGGAAGGCGTGTGAACAAAGCTTCTAGCATGTTCTTAATCTGCTGATGCACCATGCTGACTACTGAGTCAATCTTACTATCCTGAACATCCATCCTTTCCTTCATTCGTTGATCATTCTCATCCATTCTATCCTGCAGTCAAAGATCATTTTGCTTCAGCTCTTCAAGAGTCTGCCTGTCCAATGCAGCTTGAGATATGTCAGAATCAGGATGCTTCTGAGAGCTTTCTGCAATAACTTCTTCTTGACTTAAATCTTCAGCTGGAATCGTCTGCTCTTCTGCTGGTTAAACTGTTGAAGCTGGACGCTTTTCAGACCAAGGCTCATTGTCCAGAAGAAGCCCTTTAACATTTAGCAGACCTTCAACTTCTTTCAGCAGATTGCTGAAGTTCTGTTGAGCCTGTTCATAGCTTTGGTCTTGTAGCTTAAAGGTTTCAACGCATACCCATCCTCTGAATTGTGTCCAGAGTTGGTCTGAAACTGCAGGATCAATCACTCCCGGACTAGCCTATTTTAGAGAAGAAAACCACTTCTGCATGTCTGTTTCAAAATTCAATATGCTAGAACCAACATCTGGTTATTTGGGTTTGGGAATGGCAGTTTTATTTTTAAGGGCATCAAGGCGGTCAAGTACTGTTAGATCAATGAAGGTCTTGCTGTGGTCATCTGGATTTTGCTTGGGTGAGGGAGTAGGAGAATCAAGAATGATTATTGGACTGGATGGGGTATTAGGTGGAGTAATTTCTGGTGAGGATGGTAGTTGAGGGATATTAACAGTGGTACCACCAGGAAATTGTATGGCTAAGGGTTGTGGTTCAGAGGATTTAGATGATTGAGGTTCAGGGGTTTGAGCCTCAGAGTGTTGAAACTCAGGTTGTTGAGATGATTCGTGTTGAGGTGAGGGTGGATTAAGTTCTGGTTGTGGAGATGGAGGTTGTGGAATTTCTGGTTGTGGTGAATGTGGATCTTCTGGTATTGGTGAGAGTGTAGTTTCTGGTTGAGGTGAGTGAGGAGTTTCTGGTTGAAGATTTGGATTTTCTGTATGGGGAGCGGAAGAGTGTTGATCTATTTCTGAAAGAACTTTTTCAAGTTCTGGTTCTGTTGTGGTTGTAGGTTTTGGAGTGTGAGGTTTGGCGCGGGATCTTTTGAGGGTTAATGACTCAGAAGGGTCAAACTCAGGTTCAGTATCATCAATGATTGGAATGGGAATTGGGATTTCAATTGAAGCTGGGATTGGAATAAATGTTGGAACAACAGATGAATTTAAAACATTAACAGAAGACAAATTACCTCTCTTCTTTGGGGTCTGCTGAGACGATCCTTCTGATGCAACCTTTCTCTTCTTAGTCTTCTTCAGAGTAACCTCTGGTGCCTTCTGCTGAAGATCTTGAATGTTGAGATTGGGTGCTGTTCCATCAGCTTTGCACGCATCCAAGTATCTCAGAACTATTTGAGGCTTGGAGTCAATCTCTGAGAACATGGGGAAGTCGTCCAGGGGAATTCTTCTGCTGGAGATTTCAGCAAAAGGAGTAACGCTGGGCTCCTTCTTAATGTTCTCTATCAGCTTCATCTTCTTGAGATTCTTGGCATTCAGCTGCTTGCCAACAGAAGGTTCTAGAGAGCTTATTTCCTATGCCTCTGTCAAGTGTTCAATCGGCCTATTCTCCGTTAGAATATCTGATATCAATTGGCCGAAGGGTATCTGTTGTACCCCAAAATTTTCCCTCCCATATCCTTCAAGATTTACAGAGAGCATGCTTCAAAATATCCCAAGGGTTGCACAGTTCAATGGCCTCCTAACAGTCAAAAATTAGGGTTTTTGTTCTGGCAAAGAAATTGAAGTTTCCAAGGGTCCAATCAAGTCCCACATGCCTACAAACACTGTCAAGCATCCTTATACCAAGTTTTAAGACTTACAGCACAAAATTGCACAGTCAAACACCCTAATTGCTCAACAGTCAACTGCAGGGGCAAAATGGTCATTTGACAGTCAAAAGTCCAAATTTTAGGTCAACATATTATTTTGAAGCCACAAACACCATTTGATCAATGCTTGATCATGATTCCCAAGGCATGGCTCAAAAAGTCTCAAGATGCAAAAGTTTCCATACTTGGACAGCTGAAAAAGTCAACTGCAAATTGACCAGGGCATAACTTCCACATGGTTTATCATAAAAATTCCATCCAAAGCTCATTTTGAAGAGAAAGACATTTCCTACAATTCCTCTTCACACTTCAAGTCCAAGAAATGCTCTCACAAAAAGTTATCAATCTCAACATTATAGGTCATTTTCAAAAGTCAACAAAAAGGCACTTTAAGTCAAAGACCATAACTTGAGATTGGTAAATCACAAAGTCATGGGACCAAAGGCATTGGTTATAGGACTTCAAGACCTTTCCAAAATGTCCAAGAACATGATCAAAGCTTAAAAATTGAGCAAGATATGCCTTGTGGAAGTTGGGAAATTTTTGGGAATTTTAAAAAGTCAACTTTGCTTCAAATGCCTCAAAATTGCTAATGGGCCTCAATTTCTTCCAAGAATCATCACCCAAAAGCTATGCACGACCCATTAACCCAAAGGGGAGTTATTTTCCTATTTTTAATTAATTAATTGAATATTTAATCTATTTAATTCATTTAATTAAAATTAATTATAAGAAAAATACTAATCCATGCTTTTCAAATCTTTTTGTGCATAGAATTCACTCAAGATTTCGTGCACTATTCAATAAGGAAAGAATCAAGGTGATTGGAAATGATTGGCATGTTCTTCACATGAAAAAGATTGAAAAAGATACCATTAAAATCAAATATTGAAACATTGATTGCAAAGGTTTATGGACTTGGATTTCTACCCTAATTCATTCCATATACATACACAAACCTAAACCTAATCAAGGGGACTGAGAAGCTGCACTCAGAATCGAAAACAAACTTTGCATTTTTCACCAAAAATTTCAAAACTGAAAACTGTATTGCAGGGTGATTCAAAGCCTACAAACGATTCCAAAAGCTTGCTGAGGCCTTCCTGAACATAACTCAATTCTTTTCCAGTCCCCACGCATCAAGAAGTGGTAGAATAAAGTCAAACTTTCTCAAACTTTTTGCATATTCGTGTCTCATGATTCATGCAGTGTTTTTGATTTCTAATGCTTGATTTGTACTAATTTAATCATTCTAAAGTTAACAGTGCCATTCAATTGAGTTTTTAAGGCCTGTATGAGAATCCACCATGGGAGCTCGTTAGGGTTGCAGAAGTTTGAAATTGGGGATTTTTTCATATGGAAAAATTAGACAGCAAGGCCTATACCATTGAACTCGTGACCTTCAGACGAATCCAATCATCACATCGCGCTCAATTTATATTACGTGATGCTCTATTCACTATTTTTGTAGATATCATTTAGTGGGGGTTTAAAACCCCCGCTATCTAATGCGTTTTGTTACAGGAAAACGAAGAAGAAGATTAGGTGTCCTCACGTGATAGGGCCATTCATAATTTTGGCGCGTCTTTTATTGTGTACCACTAATAATTGTTTTACGTTATATTGTTTATTTTGCATTGTATATTCCAAACGCGCTGAATGGTGTAGTGGTTGAAAGCAATAGTGGTGAACGTTGGGACCTGGGTTCGATTCCCAGGTCCCCCTATATATTTCATGCTTTTTCAATTAACATGCTTCTGTGCAGCGTACCATCCAAGGACTATCATGCAACCTCGCTTCTCAACTTGCCACGCGCCCAGGAAGTCCAATCTAATGGCTATCAACAAGCGACTACCATGTACGTTAGTCAGCTATCCCACATAAGCGCTGGAAAAGTCAACGTGGCCAACATCCTGATGGGCCAAAACTCCTCTAATCACACCTCCAATTGGGCCAACTCACCCCATCTGGTTTGCATATGTATATTTTTATTTCTTGTTTTAATTCTTTCTTTATTCTTTTGTTTGCTTTATTATTTTAATTAATTTACCAAAAAATAAATTTTTATAACACAAAAAACAAAAAAAATCAGAAAGTCAAAAATAAAAATGTTTATCATTTAATTCACTAATATTCATTTTGTAAATAGGTTTAATAATCAATTTAGTTTTTTAGGTTTAATGTTTTCTTAAATAAATTAAAAAATATAAAAACAAGTCTTTTATCATTTTTTTATTCTTTTTCTTAATAAATAATCTTTTTTGTCACTATTAGTAATTAATTATTTTTTAAATAAATATGCCATTTAATTAATTAGGGTTAAATTAGGTTACAACTTAAACATTTTTTTAATAAATTTAAAACAATTTAGAACTAGGGTTTTAATTAACTTTTAATTCCAATTTAATTCTCCTTAATTCCATAATCACAAAAACTCCAAAAAATAAATTCTTTCTTTTATTTAATTTAATTAATTTATAATTTCGATTTAATTTCTTTAAAAGGGTCCAACGCCCTCGCACCTTCGAATATAATTTTCTCTTCGCGCGTTTATTTTATTTTTCTTTGTGAAATTTATGTACTTGCCCCAAAGCCTTGTAATAGATTAATTAGATATTTACTTTCCGCATTTTATTTATTTCAAATTGGGTCTTGGTTTAATTTGGCGATGTAGACCCGCGCCTTTGTAATAGCGTAGGACTTTTATCTTCCCGCACCTTTTAACTGTTAATAATTTGCATGAAAGAATGAATGCCAAAAATAAAAACAAAGCGTAGATCACCAATGCATGAACCAGACAAAATAATAACTGAACATGACACACAAATCACACACCACTCCTAGGGTACGCCTCACTGTTGCCTTGCCCCTCGAAACGTGGTCGTCGAGTAGAGGATGTTTTAGTAAGTCCTCATGTCCATGAACATGGCATGAGGGTAGCTTCTAAGCTGTCTTCCTATTGCTCTGGTGACCACACTGTCCCTAAACTCGAATTGACCCGAACACCTCCAACGGTGGTGCTACCTACCTCTCAATGGTGGGATGGCACTATCTTAAGGACATTTACACAGCCTAATTCCTTAGGGTAGGTAGATGACTCGTAGATACTTGCTCTGTTCAAAACAAATCAAACTCTTTTCACACCGACACTTTCAAAAAGCTTTCAAAACAATTTTTCAAACACTCTTGAGGACCGATACAAGAGTCGATCTAAAATATTTAAACGAAACTTTTTCAAACCCACTCACACTTGAAAAGCAAACACTTTTGAAAACACAATGAGAAAGTATCTAAGAGACCATGGACAACCATGGATAGAAAGGGTGCTAACACCTTCCCTTTCTATAAATCTACCTCCCGAACCGAGAAACAATCTCATAAGGAATTTTGCTGTGCTTTTGTCCTGTCCATGTTGGAGAAAATAAAAGACGGTGGCGACTCTTGCTTCCGCGACATTTCGCGAACCAGCGTTAAACAGTCAGTTCCAGATCCACCGATCACAGAACTAGCGACTCTGCTGGAGACTCTTTATAAAGTGAGGTGTACCTTAGGATAGTTCATAACTGTGTTTTCAATTGTTTTGACTTGTTTGCTTTATCATTGTGGGATTGTCTTGGGAGTTACATAGATCCTAACCCGGATCTGGGGATACCCTGTTTAGGTAGCATAAGCTGTGAGGGAACTGTCTGGCGTAGACCGACATGGGTGAAGCAGTGGCTATGTTGGTGTGGCGCCTTGGTCTATACCGATATCCCTTGTGTTGCAACGAGGAGAATATGGGTCTTCTGAGGAGTCATTAAGCACCAACAGACCTTAGAACCTTAAATGACACAACTTGGCCAATAGAACAGTAGCAGTATGCTACGCCCATTGAGGCTAAACTCTCGTGATGGTTCTGGCCGCAAGAAAAGATTGCGATGCTGGAGTTATGACCGATTGAGGGTAGTCAATGATATTGGGATCCTCTAGAACCCGGTTACTTTTGATAGGACAAGTCTTAACCAACAAACTGAAAGAGGGTAATACCTAGGCCTCATGCTGGCCTAAACTCTGAGGGCTGGTCTTGTGTGACTTGTGTGCCTTCATACTTGACTACTTGCATGCTTGTTATCTGACATTTGAGTTTCTTGCAGGTTTTGTTTATAGTCCTTAATTAGGACTCATAACAGGGTTTATTGAGTTTCTTACAGATTTTGTTAATAGTCCTTAATTGGGACTCATTACAGGGTCTACTTACATCACTCCATGCATAGCATAACATCATACCATTGCATGCATCCTGCATGAAGACTAACCCATTTCAAGGATCTCAAGGGCTTGTGATGCAGGTGATGATGAACCAACTGTCCAGCAAGGGGCAAAGGGGATTTATTTTCCTCTAGACAAGGTTGTCAGGGGCTATGACCCACTCGATATGGTGAGCCTTGACTCTTGAAAAAGGGACTCTCAACAATATGCAGTTCCTTCAATCAAGCCACCAGATTCAAATTCTAACAAGCTTCTTTGTTTATCCCGCGAGGTCCTTGAAAACATTGCATACATGTCATACATATCATTGCATTACAGGTACCCTTGTTACAGGTCACTTACCTTCTCCGCTGTTTATTTCAGCAATGGCTTGCCAACAAGACAACCAGGACCTTCATGCTCAAGAGACTCGATTCAAAGAAATCCTCCTGAATCTATCCAAGGGGTAGGAAGAGCTGAGAACCCTTCTCATGGGGACCTTGGTCAGGAACAGTGCTGAGGATGATAAGGACGAACGACTAAAACATCTGCAAGCCGAGGTGGATGCAATGAGAGCCCAGATGCTGGGGAAGGTGACTATCATTCAAAACTTAGCTCAAAGACAAGATGAGCTCGGGGTTCTTGTCAACCAACTGCTTCGGGGTAACCAACTGGGGCAAACGTCTAAGGGTAAAGAGCCAGTCATCATTCAACCATCTTTGCGACAAGGAGATAAGGGGAGAGCTCCTCAAATGGCTCCAGTGTCACAAATTCAGCATCAACCTCACCAGCTTCAGCCAGACAAGCCCAGGAGGCAATTCACCCAGCTCAACATGTCGTTGTTTCAGCTTTACAACGCCTGTTGAGATTGAATCTGATCACATTAAGGGCTCATCCCCGGAACCCCAACACATCATCTCCTACCTATCATCCCAATAAAAGGTGTGCCTACCACTCTGCCAGTCCAGGACATGATACAAATGAGTGTTGGGCTCTGAAGAACAAGATCTAGGACCTGATTGATGAAGGAGCATTGGAGTTCACACAAGATGGTCATGCTGAGTTTTTCTACCATCCCTCCAAGGCTCACCATTTTAAGTAACAAGCCCTGAGACTAGAAAACTTTTGTTCATTAGAATTTTTCAAGTTGTAATTTTCTTTTGATTGTTCAAACATTTACTCATGATAAACGTTGTTATTCCATTAATGCATCACATACGTCTGTTTTGAAGCAATATATTCGTATTCACTATATGCAAATTATTTTCATGTTTTTTTTCTGATGATCAACGCTCGATTCTAAGCCTCTTGAGGGAGGATGACGAAAACGATACTGCTATCTTTACAGTATGCTTTTGAACAGACCCCGCTGATGAGGTACATGCATTGTTTCAATTCCTAAACACTGGAGTTATAAGGAAGATAATCCCTCGTCAACCCCTTTGAGCCAAAGAAGTAGGAGTTTTTCTTTTCGAAAATAAAAACCCTTAATCATAACCTGGGGCAGGGTAGTTCTCTCAGTTGATCCAAGTGCACAACAAATAGCATCAAAGAAGTCCTTCCGAAACAAAAAAAAGACAGTGATGGTTCTGAATAAATCACAAAGACAGGCAGTCATTATCTCAAAGAAAAAATAAAAGCCCATTAAGTCAAAACCTATGAAGGAGACTTACAAAACTGGGGCACCCCGCTGACTGTAATCACAAAAGAAACAGTTCAGGCAAAAATAGGGATAACAAAATCAAAAAAAGAAAGAGGTCCTACAAACCCTCAACAACAAAAAATGACTGCCTATTAAAAATAAACAATCAGTATCCGAACCATCACTGGTATATCAGAGTAAAGACTCAAACAAGGTCTAAATGCACGATCAACTGAGTTTAGGTTTGAAGAACGTCACGAAGAGCGGGTGGGTACAAATAAAATTTGAGCCTTTATCCTTTGTTTCTTAAACCGTGAACCAGGCCACATTACAACCCTCAAAAGTCCTAGCTGAAGCATGGGTTAGTTCGAAAGCATACTGTTACGAAGGTATCCTGACTCCTGAATGCTTGCTGTAAAATCTTGAGTTGACATCACATTGTTTTACTGAAAAAATGCATTTTCAAAAACTTCAAGACAGACATAAGCTTTGCATTTTTGATATAACATTGTTTGCATATGACTATTTGTTTGAACAGCAGGGAAATTCGCATGATGAATACCTAGTGAATAAAAGCACTTCCAATCAAGGGGAAGACTTGACCATGGTCTATTATCTGGGACAGTCCAATCAAGATTCGGAGAATCTCTCAAAGGCCAAACAGCCTGGGGCAAATCTCCGCCTGAGTCACTTGGGGCATTGGACAGGAATTCCAGCAACGAATCTGGCCTGATGAAACACCTTCTGGGGCATGACAAAAACACTTCTAACAGGGGCAACTCCCTACATTCTGAGAATGTGAACATAGTCGAAAAAATACTACGCAAAATCAAAGACCCGCTAGGTTGACACACCTAGGCAAAAATAAGGGCTTCCCGGCGAACCAAAAGGGTTCGGGAAAAATAAGGGATGAAATAAAAAAAAATCTGTACACCCGACAAGTCGAAAACCTGAAAAGGCGGCTTGGGCAAAAATGGGTATCCCGGTGGACTGAAAACCCGAGAGGACGGTCCAGGCAAAAGTTAGGGATCAAAAGCGTACGACTATGTCCTGTCATCTTGTCACCTGCCTACCAGAAGGAGGTTGGTCCATCAACAACTATCAGCACCTCACATGTCTTCCTCTCCCACAGAAACAGGGGCAATAACGAGCTGTCTAAACGGTCTAATGGTTCTGTCCATCAAGGTACCGAGGTGAGTTCAGCCGAAGAACATAACCAATATACCTTAATTCCCTAGAGAGTGAGCCAGCAAGTCAATGCACTCTCCTCAAGCAAAGCTATACTATCAGCCTTAAGAAAGTTGGGTTTCCTCCAGCAGATCTCAACATTCCTCAGCAATATACGAACATTCCTAACAAGCATCCCCGACAGTCTTGATCTAAGATTGTTCCCCGGCGGTATACCAGACGTTCGGTGGAGTCATTTCCCCAATATAGTTCAAAATTTCCCCAGGAGAGTCCAATCCAGTTTCCCCAGGAAGGTTGAATCATCTCCCCAGCAGGAAGCTTATCCCCTACAGAGCACGAACGCGTCTCCCGGCTTTATTCAAAGGTTATTTCCCTACCAGGATATAACTGGGTTATCCTTAGCCAAAAGCCACGGAAAGATCGTTCTCGGTGAAGTCTTCCAATCCCCAGCGAAGCCTATTAACACTTCCAACATAACAACGGTATCCCCAGCGGAGTTACCATCAATATCTCAGCTAAATACCTCTCTCCCCACAGAGTTTTGTTCCCCAGCAAGATTGCTAGAGTAGTTATTCCCCGCAGAGTAATCTCTTCAACAAGTTTATTCCCCAACGGAGTTATCTTCCCCTACCGGTATTCTTGCAACCATCACTCCCCAGTGGAAACAGAGAATGCTATTCACATCAGCCCAGGATTTGACTTCCCGGCACCCGTCAAGGATTTACTTTCCTAGACAAAAACATACATTCAAAAACATCACATACATCATGATATATGCATAAACGCATCATACCTTACAATCTCATTTATGTTGAGAACATCATTGCTTGATCCATATCATGCATTGCATATGACTGACCTTTACCTTTCAGGAAAGATCCAGTTAAGTTCTCAGCTATATTCCAAGACCTAGCCTGGTTCAGTCATATCGACCCTAAGATCTCCCTGATTCTTACCCAGTCAAAGGCCTTCTCTGGTTCAGTCAGATCGACCCTAAGATCTCCCTGATTCTTATCCAGTTGAAGATATTCCAAGACCTTGCCCGGTTCAGTTAAATCGATTCTAAGATTTTCCTGATTCTTATCCCGTCAAAGGCCTTCTCTGGTTCAGTCAGATCGACCCTAAGATCTCCCTGATTCTTATCCAGTTGAAAATATTCCAAGACCTTGCCCGATTCAGTTAAATCGATTCTAAGATTTTCCTGATTCTTATCCCGTCAAAGGCCTTCTCTGGTTCAGTCAGATCGACCCTAAGATCTCCCCGATTCTTATCCAGTTGAAGATATTCCAAGACCTAGCCTGGTTCAGTCAGATCGACCCTAAGATCTCCCTGATTCTTATCCAGTCAAAGGCCTTCTCTGGTTCAGTCAGATCGACCCTAAGATCTCCCTGATTCTTATCCAGTTAAAGATTCCAAGACCTTGTCTGGTTCAGTTAAATCGATTCTAAGATTTTCCTGATTCTTATCCAGTTAAAGGCCTTCTCTAGTCCAGTTAAATCGATTCCTAAAGATTTTCCTAATGAAGACTCAGTAGAAGATATCCAAGATTCTCTCATCGTTACTGTTGAGGTAGTAATCGCCCCCAGGTTCTCTCATCGTTACTGTTGAGGTAGTAATCTCCCCAGATTCTCTCATCGTTACTGTTGAGGTAGTAATCGCCCAAGGTTCTCTTATCGTCCCGTTGAGGTAGTAACCATCCCAGATTCATTCATCACCGTTTGAAGCTCCAGACCCGATTCCTGTAACCAACCAGGGTGCATCTATACAAAGAGTTGGAAGACCAGCCCCTGTAACAGGCCAGGTAATCATCTTCTTTTTTCTGGTACGCAAGTTCTCGCTAAGGAATCTCTTACGCGATCGACACCCAGATGGCATCTATAAGCCCATCCACTTATCCATCACCTCTCAACATGGAATCTGTAAGCCCATCTTCCTATCCATCAATCTCCAAATGGCATATGTAAGCCCATTCCCACCATCACACTGCTAACATATGAGCGCAAATTTCTGGGCACTCTAGTGTTCAATCATCTTCCACCTTCGGATTACAAAAGGCACGTCAGCCAATCTACATCCTCAGGTCTAAGAAGATTGAACAGGGGCAACTGTTGTACCCCAAAATTTTCCCTCCCATATCCTTCAAGATTTACAGAGAGCATGCTTCAAAATATCCCAAGGGTTGCACAGTTCAATGGCCTCCTAACAGTAAAAAATTAGGGTTTTTGTTCTGGCAAAGAAATTGAAGTTTCCAAGGGTCCAATAAAGTCCCACATGCCTACAAACATTGTCAAGCATCCTTATACCAAGTTTCAAGACTTACAGCACAAAATTGCACAGTCAAAAACCCTAATTGCTCAACAGTCAACTGCAGGGGCAAAATGGTCATTTGACAGTCAAAAGTCCAAATTTTTGGTCAACATCTTATTTTGAAGCCACAAACATCATTTGATCAATGCTTGATCATGATTCCCAAGGCATGGCTCAAAAAGTCTCAAGATGCAAAAGTTTCCATACTTGGACAGTTGAAAAAGTCAACTGCAAATTGACCAGGGCATAACTTCCACATGGTTTATCAGAAAAATTCCATCCAAAGCTCATTTTTAAGAGAAAGATATTTCCTACAATTCCTCTTCACACTTCAAGTCCAAGAAATGCTCTCACAAAAAGTTATCAATCTCAACATTATAGGTCATTTTCAAAAGTCAACAAAAAGGCACTTTAAGTCAAAGACCATAACGTACGATTGGTAAATCAAAATGACATGGGACCAAAGGCATTGGTTAGAGGACTTCAAGACCTTTCCAAAATGTCCAAGAACATGATCAAAGCTTAAAAATTGAGCAAGATATGCCTTGTGGAAGTTGGGAAATTTTTGGGAATTTTGAAAAGTCAACTTTGCTTCAAATGCCTCAAAATTGCTAATGGGCCTCAATTTATTCCAAGAATCATCACCCAAAAGCTATGCACGACCCATTGACCCAAAGGGGAGTTATTTTCCTATTTTTAATTAATTAATTGAATATTTAATCTATTTAATTCATTTAATTAAAATTAATTATAAGAAAAATACTAATCCATGCTTTTCAAATCTTTTTGTGCATAGAATTCACTCAAGATTTCGTGCACTATTCAATAAGGAAAGAATCAAGGTGATTGGCAATGATTGGCATGTTCTTCACATGAAAAAGATTGAAAAAGATACCATTAAAATCAAATATTGAAACATTGATTGCAAAGGTTTATGGACTTGGATTTCTACCCTAATTCATTCCATATACATACACAAACCTAAACCTAATCAAGGGGACTGAGAAGCTGCGCTCAGAATCGAAAACAAACTTTGCATTTTTCACCAAAAATTTCAAAACTGAAAACTGTATTGCAGGGTGATTCAAAGCCTACAAACGATTCCAAAAGCTTGCTGAGGCCTTCCTGAACATAACTCAATTCTTTTCCAGTCCCCACGCATCAAGAAGTGGTAGAATAAAGTCAAACTTTCTCAAACTTTTTGCATATTCGTGTCTCATGATTCATGCAGTGTTTTTGATTTCTAATGCTTGATTTGTACTAATTTAATCATTCTAAAGTTAACAGTGCCATTCAATTGAGTTTTTAAGGCCTGTATGAGAATCCACCATGGGAGCTCGTTAGGGTTGCAGAAGTTTGAAATTGGGGATTTTTTCATATGGAAAAATTAGACAGCAAGGCCTATACCATTGAACTCGTGACCTTCAGACGAATCCAATCATCACATCGCACTCAATTTATATTACGTGATGCTCTATTCACTATTTTTGTAGATATCATTTAGTGGGGGTTTAAAACCCCCGCTATCTAATGCGTTTTGTTACAGGAAAACGAAGAAGAAGATTAGGTGTCCTCACGTGATAGGGCCATTCATAATTCTGGCGCGTCTTTTGTTGTGTACCACTAATCATTGTTTTACGTTATATTGTTTATTTTGCATTGTATATTCCAAACGCGCTGAATGGTGTAGTGGTTGAAAGCAATAGTGGTGAACGTTGGGACCTGGGTTCGATTCCCAGGTCCCCCTATATATTTCATGCTTTTTCAATTAACATGCTTCTGTGCAGCGTACCATCCAAGGACTATCATGCAACCTCGCTTCTCAACTTGCCACGCGCCCAGGAAGTCCAATCTAATGGCTATTAACAAGCGACTACCATGTACGTTAGTCAGCTATCCCACATAAGCGCTGGAAAAGTCAACGTGGCCAACATCCTGATGGGCCAAAACTCCTCTAATCACACCTCCAATTGGGTCAACTCACCCCCTCTGGTTTGCATATGTATATTTTTATTTCTTGTTTTAATTCTTTCTTTATTCTTTTGTTTGCTTTATTATTTTAATTAATTTACCAAAAAATAAATTTTTATAACACAAAAAACAAAAAAAATCAGGAAGTCAAAAATAAAAATGTTTATCATTTAATTCACTAATATTCATTTTGTAAATAGGTTTAATAATCAATTTAGTTTTTTAGGTTTAATGTTTTCTTAAATAAATTAAAAAATATAAAAACAAGTCTTTTATCATTTTTTATTCTTTTTCTTAATAAATAATCTTTTTTGTCACTATTAGTAATTAATTATTTTTTAAATAAATATGCCATTTAATTAATTAGGGTTAAATTAGGTTACAACTTAAACATTTTTTTAATAAATTTAAAACAATTTAGAACTAGGGTTTTAATTAACTTTTAATTCCAATTTAATTCTCCTTAATTCCATAATCACGAAAACTCCAAAAAATAAATTCTTTCTTTTATTTAATTTAATTAATTTATAATTTCGATTTAATTTCTTTAAAAGGGTCCAACGCCCTCGCACCTTCGAATATAATTTTCTCTTCGTGCGTTTATTTTATTTTTCTTTGTGAAATTTATGTACTTGCCCCAAAGCCTTGTAATAGATTAATTAGATATTTACTTTCCGCATTTTATTTATTTCAAATTGGGTCTTGGTTTAATTTGGCGATGTAGACCCGTGCCTTTGTAATAGCGTAGGACTTTTATCTTCCCGCACCTTTTAACTGTTAATAATTTGCATGAAAGAATGAATGCCAAAAATAAAAACAAAGCGTAGATCACCAATGCATGAACCAGACAAAATAATAACTGAACATGACACACAAATCACACACCACTCCTAGGGTACGCCTCACTGTTGCCTTGCCCCTCGAAACGTGGTCGTCGAGTAGAGGATGTTTTAGTAAGTCCTCATGTCCATGAACATGGCATGAGGGTAGCTTCTAAGGTGTCTTCCTATTGCCCTGGTGACCACACTGTCCCTAAACTCGAATTGACCCGAACACCTCCAACGGTGGTACTACCTACCTCTCAATGGTGGGATGGCACTATCTTAAGGACATTTACACAGCCTAATTCCTTAGGGTAGGTAGATGACTCGTAGATACTTGCTCTGTTCAAAACAAATCAAACTCTTTTCACACCGACACTTTCAAAAAGCTTTCAAAACAATTTTTCAAACACTCTTGAGGACCGATACAAGAGTCGATCTGAAATCTTTAAACGAAACTTTTTCAAACCCACTCACACTTGAAAAGCAAACACTTTTGAAAACACAATGAGAAAGTATCTAAGAGACCATGGACAACCATGGATAGAAAGGGTGCTAACACCTTCCCTTTCTATAAATCTACCTCCCGAACCGAGAAACAATCTCATAAGGAATTTTGCTGTGCTTTTGTCCTGTCCATGTTGGAGAAAATAAAAGACGGTGGCGACTCTTGCTTCCGCGACATTTCGCGAACCAGCGTTAAACAGTCAGTTCCAGATCCACCGATCACAGAACTAGCGACTCTGCTGGGGACTCTTTATAAAGTGAGGTGTACCTTAGGATAGTTCATAACTGTGTTTTCAATTGTTTTGACTTGTTTGCTTTATCATTGTGGAATTGTCTTGGGAGTTACATAGATCCTAACCCGGATCTGGGGATACCCTGTTTAGGTAGCATAAGCTGTGAGGGACCTGTCTGGCGTAGACCGACATGGGTGAAGCAGTGGCTATGTTGGTGTGGCGCCTTGGTCTATACCGATATCCCTTGTGTTGCAACGAGGAGAATATGGGTCTTCTGAGGAGTCATTAAGCACCAACAGACCTTAGAACCTTAAATGACACAACTTGGCCAATAGAACAGTAGCAATATGCTATGCCCATTGAGGCTAAACTCTCGTGATGGTTCTGGCTACAAGAAAAGATTGCGATGCTGGAGTTATGACCGATTGAGGGTAGTCAATGATATTGGGATCCTCTAGAACCCGGTTACTTTTGATAGGACAGGTCTTAACCAACAAACTGAAAGAGGGTAATACCTAGGCCTCATGCTGGCCTAAACTCTGAGGGCTGCTCTTGTGTGACTTGTGTGCCTTCATACTTGACTACTTGCATGCTTGTTATCTGACATTTGAGTTTCTTGCAGGTTTTGTTTATAGTCCTTAATTATGACTCATAACAGGGTTTATTGAGTTTCTTACATATTTTGTTAATAGTCCTTAATTGGGACTCATTACAGGGCCTACTTACATCACTCCATGCATAGCATAACATCATACCATTGCATGCATCCTGCATGAAGACTAACCCATTTCAAGGATCTCAAGGGCTTGTGATGTAGGTGATGATGAACCAACTGTCCAGCAAGGGGCAAAGGGGATTTATTTTCCTCTACACAAGATTTTCAGGGGCTATGACCCACTCGATATGGTGAGCCTTGACTCTTGAAAAAGGGACTCTCAACAATATGCAGTTCCTTCAATCAAGCCACCAGATTCAAATTCTAACAAGCTTCTTTGTTTATCCCGCGAGGTCCTTGAAAACATTGCATACATGTCATACATATCATTGCATTACAGGTACCCTTGTTACAGGTCACTTACCTTCTCCGCTGTTTATTTCAGCAATGGCTTGCCAACAAGACAACCAGGACCTTCATGCTCAAGAGACTCGGTTCAAAGAAATCCTCCTGAATCTATCCAAGGGGTAGGAAGAGCTGAGAACCCTTCTCATGGGGACCTTGGTCAGGAACAGTGCTGAGGATGATAAGGACGAACGGCTGAAACATCTGCAAGCCGAGGTGGATGCAATGAGAGCCCAGATGCTGGGGAAGGTGACTATCATTCAAAACTTAGCTCAAAGACAAGATGAGCTCGGGGTTCTTGTCAACCAACTGCTTCGGGGTAACCAACTGGGGCAAACGTCTAAGGGTAAAGAGCCAGTCATCATTCAACCATCTTTGCGACAAGGAGATAAGGGGAGAGCTCCTCAAATGGCTCCAGTGTCACAAATTCAGCATCAACCTCACCAGCTTCAGCCAGACAAGCCCAGGAGGCAATTCACCCAGCTCAACATGTCGCTGTTTCAGCTTTACAACGCCTGTTGTGATTGAATCTGATCACATTAAGGGCTCATCCCCGGAACCCCAACACATCATCTCCTACCTATCATCCCAATAAAAGGTGTGCCTACCACTCTGCCAGTCCAGGACATGATACAAATGAGTGTTGGGCTCTGAAGAACAAGATCTAGGACCTGATGGATGAAGGAGCATTGGAGTTCACACAAGATGGTCAGGCTGAGTTTTTCTACCATCCCTCCAAGGCTCACCATTTTAAGTAACAAGCCCTGAGACTAGAAAACTTTTGTTCATTAGAATTTTTCAAGTTGTAATTTTCTTTTGATTGTTCAAACATTTACTCATGATAAACGTTGTTATTCCATTAATGCATCGCATACGTCTGTTTTGAAGCAATATATTCGTATTCACTATATGCAAATTATTTTCATGTTTTTTTTTCTGATGATCAACGCTCGATTCTAAGCCTCTTGAGGGAGGATGACGAAAACGATACCGCTATCTTTACAGTATGCTTTTGAACAGACCCCGCTGATGAGGTGCATGCATTGTTTCAATTCCTAAACACTGGAGTTATAAGGAAGATAATCCCTCGTCAACCCCTTTGAGCCAAAGAAGTAGGAGTTTTTCTTTTCGAAAATAAAAACCCTTAATCATAACCTGGGATAGGGTAGTTCTCTCAGTTGATCCAAGTGCACAGCAAATAGCATCAAAGAAGTCCTTCCGAAACAAAAAAGACAGTGATGGTTCTGAATAAATCACAAAGACAGGCAGTCATTATCTCAAAGAAAAAATAAAAGCCCATTAAGTCAAAACCTATGAAGGAGACTTACAAAACTGGGGCACCCCGCTGACTGTAATCACAAAAGAAACAGTTCAGGCAAAAATAGGGATAACAAAATCAAAAAAAGAAAGAGGTCCTACAAACCCTCAACAACAAAAAATGACTGCCTATTTAAAATAAACAATCAGTATCCGAACCATCACTGGTATATCAGAGTAAAGACTCAAACAAGGTCTAAACGCACGATCAGCTGAGTTTAGGTTTGAAGAACGTCACGAAGAGCGGGTGGGTACAAATAAAATTTGAGTCTTTATCCTTTGTTTCTTAAACCGTGAACCAGGCCACGTTACAACCCTCAAAAGTCCTAGCTGAAGCATGGGTTAGTTCGAAAGCATACTGTTACGAAGGTATCCTGACTCCTGAAGGCTTGCTGTAAAATCTTGAGTTGACATCACATTGTTTTACTGAAAAAATGCATTTTCAAAAACTTCAAGACAGACATAAGCTTTGCATTTTTGATATAACATTGTTTGCATATGACTATTTGTTTGAACAGCAGGGAAATTCGCACGATGAATACCTAGTGAACAAAAGCACTTCCAATCAAGGGGAAGACTTGACCATGGTCTATTATCTGGGACAGTCCAATCAAGATTCGGAGAATCTCTCAAAGGCCAAACAGCCTGGGGAAAATCTCCGTCTGAGTCACTTGGGGCATTGGACAGGAATTCCAGCAACGAATCTGGCCTGATGAAACACCTTCTGGGGCATGACAAAACACTTCTAACAGGGGCAACTCCCTACATTCTGAGAATGTGAACATAGTCGAAAAAATACTACGCAAAATCAAAGACCCGCTAGGTTGACACACCTAGGCAAAAATAAGGGCTTCCCGGCGAACCAAAAGGGTTCGGGCAAAATAAGGGATGAAATAAAAAAAAATCTGTACACCCGGCAAGTCGAAAACCTGAAAAGGCGGCTTGGGCAAAAATGGGTATCCCGGTGGACTGAAAACCCGAGAGGGCGGTCCAGGCAAAAGTTAGGGATCAAAAGCGTACGACTATGTCCTGTCATCTTGTCACCTGCCTACCAGAAGGAGGTTGGTCCATCAACAACTATCAGCACCTCACAGGTCTTCCTCTCCCACAGAAACAGGGGCAATAACGAGCTGTCTAAACGGTCTAATGGTTCTGTCCATCAAGGTACCGAGGTGAGTTCAGCCGAAGAACATAACCAATATACCTTAATTCCCTAGAGAGTGAGCCAGCAAGTCAATGCACTCTCCCCAAGAAAAGCTATACTATCAGCCTTAAGAAAGTTGGGTTTCCTCCAGCAGATCTCAACATTCCTCAGCAATATACGAACATTCCTAACAAGCATCCCCGACAGTCTTGATCTAAGATTGTTCCCCGGCGGTATACCAGACGTTCAGTGGAGTCATTTCCCCAATATAGTTCAAAATTTCCCCAGGAGAGTCCAATCCAGTTTCCCCAGGAAGGTTGAATCATCTCCCCAGCAGGAAGCTTATCCCCTACATAGCACGAACGCGTCTCCCGGCTTTATTCAAAGGTTATTTCCCTACCAGGATATAACTGGGTTATCCTCAGCCAAAATCCACGGAAAGATCGTTCTCGGTGAAGTCTCCCAATCCCCAGCGAAGCCTATTAACACTTCCAACATAACAACGGTATCCCCAGCGGAGTTACCATCAATATCTCAGCTAAATACCTCTCTCCCCACAGAGTTTTGTTCCCCAACAAGATCGCTAGAGTAGTTATTCCCCGCAGAGTAATCTCTTCATCAAGTTTATTCCCCAACGGAGTTATCTTCCCCTACCGGTATTCTTGCAACCATCACTCCCCAGTGGAAACAGAGAATGCTATTCACATCAGCCCAGGATTTGACTTCCCGGCACCCGTCAAGGATTTACTTTCCTAGACAAAAACATACATTCAAAAACATCACATACATCATGATATATGCATAAACGCATCATACCTTACAATCTCATTTATGTTGAGAACATCATTGCTTGATCCATATCATGCATTGCATATGACTGACCTTTACCTTTCAGGAAAGATCCAGTTAAGTTCTTAGCTATATTCCAAGACCTAGCCCGGTTCAGTCAGATCGACCCTAAGATCTCCCTGATTCTTATCCAGTCAAAGGCCTTCTCTGGTTCAGTCAGATCGACCCTAAGATCTCCCTGATTCTTATCCAGTTGAAGATATTCCAAGACCTTGCCCAGTTCAGTTAAATCGATTCTAAGATTTTCCTGATTCTTATCCCGTCAAAGGCCTTCTCTGGTTCAGTCAGATCGACCCTAAGATCTCCCTGATTCTTATCCAGTTGAAAATATTCCAAGACCTTGCCCGGTTCAGTTAAATCGATTCTAAGATTTTCCTGATTCTTATCCCGTCAAAGGCCTTCTCTGGTTCAGTCAGATCGACCCTAAGATCTCCCCGATTCTTATCCAGTTGAAGATATTCCAAGACCTAGCCTGGTTCAGTCAGATCGACCCTAAGATCTCCCTGATTCTTATCCAGTCAAAGGCCTTCTCTGGTTCAGTCAGATCGACCCTAAGATCTCCCTGATTCTTATCCAGTTAAAGATTCCAAGACCTTGTCTGGTTCAGTTAAATCGATTCTAAGATTTTCCTGATTCTTATCCAGTTAAAGGCCTTCTCTAGTCCAGTTAAATCGATTCCTAAAGATTTTCCTAATGAAGACTCAGTAGAAGATATCCAAGATTCTCTCATCGTTACTGTTGAGGTAGTAATCGCCCCCAGGTTCTCTCATCGTTACTGTTGAGGTAGTAATCTCCCCAGATTCTCTCATCGTTACTGTTGAGGTAGTAATCGCCCAAGGTTCTCTTATCGTCCCGTTGAGGTAGTAACCATCCCAGATTCATTCATCACCGTTTGAAGCTCCAGACCCGATTCCTGTAACCAACCAGGGTGCATCTATACAAAGAGTTGGAAGACCAGCCCCTGTAACAGGCCAGGTAATCATCTTCTTTTTTCTGGTACGCAAGTTCTCGCTAAGGAATCTCTTACGCGATCGACACCCAGATGGCATCTATAAGCCCATCCACTTATCCATCACCTCTCAACATGGAATCTGTAAGCCCATCTTCCTATCCATCAATCTCCAAATGGCATATGTAAGCCCATTCCCACCATCACACTGCTAACATATGAGCGCAAATTTCTGGGCACTCTAGTGTTCAATCATCTTCCACCTTCGGATTACAAAAGGCACGTCAGCCAATCTACATCCTCAGGTCTAAGAAGATTGAACAGGGGCAACTGTTGTACCCCAAAATTTTCCCTCCCATATCCTTCAAGATTTACAGAGAGCATGCTTCAAAATATCCCAAGGGTTGCACAGTTCAATGGCCTCCTAACAGTAAAAAATTAGGGTTTTTGTTCTGGCAAAGAAATTGAAGTTTCCAAGGGTCCAATAAAGTCCCACATGCCTACAAACATTGTCAAGCATCCTTATACCAAGTTTCAAGACTTACAGCACAAAATTGCACAGTCAAAAACCCTAATTGCTCAACAGTCAACTACAGGGGCAAAATGGTCATTTGACAGTCAAAAGTCCAAATTTTTGGTCAACATCTTATTTTGAAGCCACAAACATCATTTGATCAATGCTTGATCATGATTCCCAAGGCATGGCTCAAAAAGTCTCAAGATGCAAAAGTTTCCATACTTGGACAGTTGAAAAAGTCAACTGCAAATTGACCAGGGCATAACTTCCACATGGTTTATCAGAAAAATTCCATCCAAAGCTCATCTTTAATAGAAAGACATTTCCTACAATTCCTCTTCACACTTCAAGTCCAAGAAATGCTCTCACAAAAAGTTATCAATCTCAACATTATAGGTCATTTTCAAAAGTCAACAAAAAGGCACTTTAAGTCAAAGACCATAACGTACGATTGGTAAATCAAAATGACATGGGACCAAAGGCATTGGTTAGAGGACTTCAAGACCTTTCCAAAATGTCCAAGAACATGATCAAAGCTTAAAAATTGAGCAAGATATGCCTTGTGGAAGTTGGGAAATTTTTGGGAATTTTGAAAAGTCAACTTTGCTTCAAATGCCTCAAAATTGCTAATGGGCCTCAATTTATTCCAAGAATCATCACCCAAAAGCTATGCACGACCCATTGACCCAAAGGGGAGTTATTTTCCTATTTTTAATTAATTAATTGAATATTTAATCTATTTAATTCATTTAATTAAAATTAATTATAAGAAAAATACTAATCCATGCTTTTCAAATCTTTTTGTGCATAGAATTCACTCAAGATTTCGTGCACTATTCAATAAGGAAAGAATCAAGGTGATTGGCAATGATTGGCATGTTCTTCACATGAAAAAGATTGAAAAAGATACCATTAAAATCAAATATTGAAACATTGATTGCAAAGGTTTATGGACTTGGATTTCTACCCTAATTCATTCCATATACATACACAAACCTAAACCTAATCAAGGGGACTGAGAAGCTGCGCTCAGAATCGAAAACAAACTTTGCATTTTTCACCAAAAATTTCAAAACTGAAAACTGTATTGCAGGGTGATTCAAAGCCTACAAACGATTCCAAAAGCTTGCTGAGGCCTTCCTGAACATAACTCAATTCTTTTCCAGTCCCCACGCATCAAGAAGTGGTAGAATAAAGTCAAACTTTCTCAAACTTTTTGCATATTCGTGTCTCATGATTCATGCAGTGTTTTTGATTTCTAATGCTTGATTTGTACTAATTTAATCATTCTAAAGTTAACAGTGCCATTCAATTGAGTTTTTAAGGCTTGTATGAGAATCCACCATGGGAGCTCGTTAGGGTTGCAGAAGTTTGAAATTGGGGATTTTTTCATATGGAAAAATTAGACAGCAAGGCCTATACCATTGAACTCGTGACCTTCAGATGAATCCAATCATCACATCGCACTCAATTTATATTACGTGATGCTCTATTCACTATTTTTGTAGATATCATTTAGTGGGGGTTTAAAACCCCCGCTATCTAATGCGTTTTGTTACAGGAAAACGAAGAAGAAGATTAGGTGTCCTCACGTGATAGGGCCATTCATAATTCTGGCGCGTCTTTTGTTGTGTACCACTAATCATTGTTTTACGTTATATTGTTTATTTTGCATTGTATATTCCAAACGCGCTGAATGGTGTAGTGGTTGAAAGCAATAGTGGTGAACGTTGGGACCTGGGTTCGATTCCCAGGTCCCCCTATATATTTCATGCTTTTTCAATTAACATGCTTCTGTGCAGCGTACCATCCAAGGACTATCATGCAACCTCGCTTCTCAACTTGCCACGCGCCCAGGAAGTCCAATCTAATGGCTATTAACAAGCGACTACCATGTACGTTAGTCAGCTATCCCACATAAGCGCTGGAAAAGTCAACGTGGCCAACATCCTGATGGGCCAAAACTCCTCTAATCACACCTCCAATTGGGCCAACTCACCCCCTCTGGTTTGCATATGTATATTTTTATTTCTTGTTTTAATTCTTTCTTTATTCTTTTGTTTGCTTTATTATTTTAATTAATTTACCAAAAAATAAATTTTTATAACACAAAAAACAAAAAAAATCAGGAAGTCAAAAATAAAAATGTTTATCATTTAATTCACTAATATTCATTTTGTAAATAGGTTTAATAATCAATTTAGTTTTTTAGGTTTAATGTTTTCTTAAATAAATTAAAAAATATAAAAACAAGTCTTTTATCATTTTTTATTCTTTTTCTTAATAAATAATCTTTTTTGTCACTATTAGTAATTAATTATTTTTTAAATAAATATGCCATTTAATTAATTAGGGTTAAATTAGGTTACAACTTAAACATTTTTTTAATAAATTTAAAACAATTTAGAACTAGGGTTTTAATTAACTTTTAATTCCAATTTAATTCTCCTTAATTCCATAATCACGAAAACTCCAAAAAATAAATTCTTTCTTTTATTTAATTTAATTAACTTATAATTTCGATTTAATTTCTTTAAAAGGGTCCCACGCCCTCGCACCTTCGAATATAATTTTCTCTTCGCGCGTTTATTTTATTTTTCTTTGTGAAATTTATGTACTTGCCCCAAAGCCTTGTAATAGATTAATTAGATATTTACTTTCCGCATTTTATTTATTTCAAATTGGGTCTTGGTTTAATTTGGCGATGTAGACCCGTGCCTTTGTAATAGCGTAGGACTTTTATCTTCCCGCACCTTTTAACTGTTAATAATTTGCATGAAAGAATGAATGCCAAAAATAAAAACAAAGCGTAGATCACCAATGCATGAACCAGACAAAATAATAACTGAACATGACACACAAATCACACACCACTCCTAGGGTACGCCTCACTGTTGCCTTGCCCCTCGAAACGTGGTCGTCGAGTAGAGGATGTTTTAGTAAGTCCTCATGTCCATGAACATGGCATGAGGGTAGCTTCTAAGGTGTCTTCCTATTGCTCTGGTGACCACATTGTCCCTAAACTCGAATTGACCCGAACACCTCCAACGGTGGTGCTACCTACCTCTCAATGGTGGGATGGCACTATCTTAAGGACATTTACACAGCCTAATTCCTTAGGGTAGGTAGATGACTCGTAGATACTTGCTCTGTTCAAAACAAATCAAACTCTTTTCACACCGACACTTTCAAAAAGCTTTCAAAACAATTTTTCAAACACTCTTGAGGACCGATACAAGAGTCGATCTGAAATCTTTAAACGAAACTTTTTCAAACCCACTCACACTTGAAAAGCAAACACTTTTGAAAACACAATGAGAAAGTATCTAAGGGCCCATGGATAACCATGGATAGAAAGGGTTCTAACACCTTCCCTTTCTATAAATCTACCTCCCGAACCGAGAAACAATCTCATAAGGAATTTTGCTGTGCTTTTGTTCTGTCCATGTTGGAGAAAATAAAAGACGGTGGTGACTCTTGCTTCCGCGACATTTCACGAACCAGCGTTAAACAGTCAGTTCTAGATCCACCGATCACAGTATCCAATCCCTTTTAGTTCTTTCTTCTTCTCTAGTCTCCTTGACGCTGGTCCTCAGATGGTTGAACAGAAGATGAGATAGATTAATCTTTAACTTCTGATTAATAAAATAGATTAGAAACTGCTGATCTATGTTTATGTAATCAGGAGAGCTTGTAGGCTTCCTGTGATTGAAGCAGCCCAGAATAATCTTTGCCCAAACTCTGTGCTGATCTTTCAAATCTCTTATTTTGTTGGAGGGAACCCCATGTGAAAATCTGCCTTGCTATAACAACAACATCTGAGCACCTTTCTGCCATGTCTATACAGCGAATGCCACCACCATTGTATCCAATCAGCCTTACAATGTGATCTTCAGTAATCACAATTTTCTTTCCCATGATATACGAAGTAACCTGATGAGTTGAGGAAGGCGCATGTATCCAGAATTCTTTAACCAAGATGGGGAACGTTGGACCCACCAACCTATCAAAGTACCTTTCCCAACCTTGTGCCTTAATTTCTTCAGACAAATCAAAGCCATTTTCCTTCAAACTGTTGAAATCTACTATCAATTCTGACAGAACTTCCAAGTTCTTGACCGGAGTGAGGAGCATTCTGAAAGGAGTCTGATACTGTTCAGAAGAAGCATCTTGCTGGGAACCTGCAGAAGAAGTGCTAGAAGATGCCATGTTCACACAAGGGTTTTTGAGAAAAAGCTTGAAAAGGGTTTCTTTGAAAAAAAAATTAACACACAGTAAGAACACAGAAAAATGTTGAAGATTTGTAAGTGACGGTAAAAAAGAATGAATGATGTTTAAGGCGTTTAAATAGGTTTCAAAAAATGTTTTGAAAACATAAACGTTTTAGAAGAGATAATTAAATCATGATTACTCGCATTTAATGTTGGCTGATTTTGGGGGATTTAGAAAGATATTTGGAACAGTTACCCATGACATGTGTCTCAATGCATCCAATCAGCGCTTTGCCTTCTCAGAATCGTGCACGCGTGTTCTGCCTCAGGAATTAGCTGATGACTGGATGACACTTGTTTGATTTAGTGAACAACACATCTATCCTTGAAATGAAACGCTTAGATCTTTATGGATAGAATCTGATACAATCTGCATGTCTAAATTTCTGAGAGAAGATTGATCATAAGTTCACAGTAAAATAAAACAAATTCTGAAGGTTAATATATAAAATTAAAACATTTTCACTCTGGGCAGAGCTTCATGCTGAGATGATTCAGAATGAAGTTGAACCTATCTTCAGAAAGTGGTTTTATGAAAATATCAGCTCATTGATGGTCTGTATCAATAAATTTTAAGTTTAAAATGCCTTTCTGAATATAGTCCCTAATGAAATGATGTTTTATTTCTATATGCTTAGCCCTAGAATGCAAAATTGGATTTTTACTTAAGCAAATGGTAGAAGTGTTGTCACAGAGTATAAGAATGTTACTCTCAAATATCTGGAAGTCTTCAAGCTGACTTTTCATCCAGAGCATTTGTGTGCTGCATCCTGCTGCTGCTACGTATTCAGCTTCTGCTGTTGATAGCGCAATTGTGGATTGCCTTTTGCTGGACCAAGAGATCAGATTTTCTCCCAGAAACTGGAAGCTTCCAGAAGTACTTTTACGCTCTACTCTGTCTCCAGCAAAGTTAGCATCACAGTAACCTACTAAGCTGTAATCACTAAATTTTCTCTGTAGACCTTCTGTTCTACCTTTTTTGCTTACCTCTTCTCTTTCCAGAATGCACGTGGGATGCATTGGAATCTTTGATGACTTACATTCTGAGAGATCAAATTTCTTCAGAAGTTCTCTGACATATTCGCTCTGATGAATGTAAGTTCCCTCTGGAGTTTGATTGATCTGAATTCCCAGAAAGAATTTCAGTTCCCCCATGAGGCTCATCTCAAATTCTGCCTGTATACACTTAGCAAATTTTCTTCAAAGAGAGGGAATAGTAGATCCAAATATAATATCGTCAACATAAATCTGACACACTAAGATGTCATTCTTAACTGTCTTACAGAATAAGGTTGTGTCCACTTTCCCTCTGGTGAATTCTTTTTCTAACAGAAAGTTACTTAGTCTTTCATACCAAGCTCTGGGAGCTTGTTTCAGACCATACAGTGACTTCTTTAGTTTGAAAACATATTCTGGATTTTTTGTACTTTCAAAACCAGGGGGTTGGTGCACATAAACCTCTTCTTCTATATAGCCATTTAAGAATGCACTCTTGACATCCATCTGATATAGAGTGATGCCTTTATTAACAGCAAAAGAAATTAAAAGTCTGATAGATTCTAACCTGGCGACTGAAGCAAAGGTTTCTGTATAGTCTATCCCCTCTTGCTTACTATAACCTTGTGCTACCAGTCGTGCCTTGTTTCTGATGACTTCACCTTGTTCGTTCAGTTTGTTTCTGAACACCCATTTTGTTCCAATGACGTTGAATCCTTTTGGTCTAGGAACTAGATCCCACACGTCATTTCTGGTGAATTGATCCAGCTCTTCTTGCATTGCTAGAATCCAGTCATTATCCAGAAGTGCTTCATCAATTGAAGAAGGTTCAATCAGAGAAACAAGTCCCATGAGGGATTCTTCAGAGTTTCTGAAGCTGGCTCTTGTTCTGATTGGATCTTCGTTTCTTCCTAGGATTGTTTCTTCTGGGTGATCCATGCTGCTTCTGGGTAGTCTTTTCTGAGGTTGATCAACAAATGTTGCTGGATTGCTTGAAGTGCCTCTTTTTGATGTTGAGGGAGTGTCTTTGTTGAGAGCTTCTGATGACTTATCTTCAGAACCTGTGAATTCAACTTCCATACCTGCAAAGACTTCATTCTACTTTGACTTTTCAGAGTCAAGCTTATCATCAAAACGAACACTGATTGATTCTTCCACAATTTGTGTTTCTGTATTGTATACTCTGTACCCTCTTGAGCGTTCAGAGTATCCTAACATAATACACTTCTGTGCTTTAGAGTCAAACTTGTTCAAATAATTTTTTGTATTTAACCTAAAACAAGTACATCCAAATGGATGAAAATATGAAATGTTGGGCTTTCTGTTCTTCCACAATTCATATGGAGTCTTTTCCAGAATAGGTCTTATGGAGATTCTATTTTGAATGTAGCACGCTGTGTTTATTGCCTCTGCCCAGAAGATCTTAGCAACGTTTGTCTCATTGATCATGGTTCTGGCCATTTCTTGCAATGTTCTGTTCTTTCATTCTACAACTCCATTTTGCTGGGGAGTTCTAGGGCAAGAGAAGTCATGCAGAATGCCTCTGTCATTAAAGAATGACTCAAAATCTTTGTTTTCAAATTCTCCACCATGATCACTTTTGACTTTAACGATTCTAAGATCCTTTTCATTCTGAACTTGGTTACAGAAGGTGACAAACACAGAGTGTGACTCGTCCTTGTGTCTTAAGAACTTTACCCATGGCCATCTGCTATAGTCATCCACGATTACTAACCCGTACTTCTTGCCACTGACTGAAGCAGTTTTAACTGGTCCAAATAAGTCAATGTGCAGAAGTTCTAATGGCTTAGAGGTGGAAACAACGTTTTTAGATTTGAAAGCAGGTTTTGCAAACTTGCCTTTCTGACATGCTTCACACAGAGCTTCTGAATTAAACTTCAGATTAGGAAGTCCTCTGACCAGATTGAGTTTGTTAATCTGAGATATTCTTCTCATACTAACATGCCCCAATCTTCTGTGCCAGATCCATTGCTCGTTGTTAACAGACAGAAGACACTTTACATTCTGACTTTTCAGTTCAGAAAGTTTGATTTTATAAATGTTATTTTTCCTCTTTCCATTAAATAGGATAGTCCCATCTTTCTGACTAACAACTTTACATGATTTTTGATTAAAGATTATATCATAACCGTTATCACTTAATTGACTTATGGATAACAAATTATGCATTAATCCATCTACTAATAGAACATTATTTATAGAGGGAAGATTTCCATTACCTACTGTTCCAGAGCCAATGATCTTTCCCCTCTGATTGCCTCCAAAGCCTACGTGGCCTCCAGGCTTAAGTTCCAGGCTTTGGAACATATGCCTTCTTCCCATCATGTGTCGTGAGCAGCCAGAGTCCAGGTACCATGACTGGTGTTTCTGATTTGCTGCTAAAGATATCTGTAACATGTATTATTTTATCCTTAGGTACCTATATTTTCTTGGGTCCTGATTTGTTAGTTTTACCAAAACTCTGGTTGAATTTTGGTTTCACAGAATAATTACTACTAGTATATTTAATGTCATGTGTGTGACCATACACGAAGTGTGAATTCAGAGGAGTGCGTTTAATAATTAGGTCCATGACATTCTTTGGTGTAGGTACCTTACCTTGGTATCCTATTCCCTTTCTGCCGTTTCTGCTCACTCCATAGATCATTGAAGCCATTTTGCTTCTATCTATGCTTTTAGCAAGGAACTTCTGAAAGCTGTGATCATACTCCTTGATGATCTCATCAGCACTGCTGGGAGTTTCAGAAATTGTTTCCTTCTGAGAGTTTTGTAAAAGATTTTCTAATTTTGAAATTTTATTTTTCAACTCAGAATTTTCCAATTTAAGACTCTCAGTTTTATCAGAGTCAGAATCAAGATTCCTTTTCAGGTTTCTGAATTTAACTCTGATCTGCTGATATCTTTCCAGAATTTCGTTAAGGCTTTCAGCAAGTTCAGCCTTAGTAAAATTAATTGCAAATTCAGGGAATACCTCTTCGGTGTCTAATTCAGAGTCAGATTCAGAAGCTTCACTGTCTTCTGATATGTTAGCCATGAGAGCTATGTTTGCTCTCTCATCATCTGATTCTGAGTCAGCTTCAGACGAGTCAGAGTCATCCCATGTAGCCATGAGACTCTTCTTCTTTTCCCTTCCAAACTTCTTTTTGGGCTTTTCCCTCTGAAGCTTTGGATAGTCACTCTTGTAGTGTCCTTGCTCGTTGCATTCATAGCAGATGATGTCCTTGGTGTTTGGCTTTCTGCTTCCTGAAGAGCCTTCAGATTTTCTGTATCCAGAGGAGGAGTCTGACCTTCTGTATCTGGAGGAGGACTCATTCTGATCGGATCTTCTGGTATTCCTGAACTTTCTTTGCCTCTGCTTCCATAGTTGATTCACTCTTCTGGAGAGGAGGGAAAGTTCGTCTTCTTCTGATAAGGACCCATCAGAAGTTTCTTCAACAGCCTGCAAAACTTTGGAGTCAGATTTTCTGTTAGATTTTAAGGCTAAAGGCTTACCTTGCTTCTGAGGTTCATCAGCTTCTAGCTCTATCTCGTGACTTCTGAGGGAGTTGATAAGTTCCTCCAGAGAGATTTTGTTGAGATCTTTAGCTAGCTTCAGCGCTGTAACCATTGGCCTCCACTGTTTTGGCAAGCTTCTGATGATCTTCTTGACATGATCAGCAGTAGAATACCCTTTGTCCAGAACTTTGAGACCAGCCACCAGAATTTGAAATCTTGAGAACATCATTTTAATTGATTCACTTTCTTCCATTTTGAATGCCTCATACTTCTCAATGAGCCAAGAGCTTTAGTTTCTTTGACCTGAATGTTGCCTTCATGCGTCATTCTGAGAGAGTCAAACATAATTTTTGCAGTGTCTCTGTTAGATATCTTTTCATATTCAGCGTAAGAGATGGCGCTGAGAAGAGTAGTTCTGGCCTTGTGGTGATTTTTGAAGTCACGCTTTTGTTGATCAGACATTGCCTTCCTGTCAATCTTCTGACCACTTGCATTCACTGGGTGCGTGTATCCATCTGTCACCATGTCCCACAGATCAACATCATGTGCCAGAAAGAAGCTTTCTATTCTGTCTTTCCAGTAATCAAAATTCTCTCCATCAAAGACTAGAGGTTTGCCGCTGAATCTGTCTCTATCTTCATTGTTGTCATTGCTGGTGTGTTGATATGTTCCTGCCATTGTGTTTTTCTGACGCTGGATCTTGTACTGACACGGTTAAGTGTTTTAGCTCAGAACCAGGCGCTCTGATGCCAATTGAAGAAGTGAAAAACACAAGAAGGGGGGTTGAATTGTAAAACTTGAAATCAAATGCAGACAACACGTTATTTTTATCCTGGTTCGTTTGATCTCAAACTACTCCAGTCCACCCGTCAAGGTGATTTCGCCTCTCTCCAACGAGGTCTTAATCCACTATATTCAACTGAATATTACAACTGCTTTAACAACTTCTAAAGCCTTCTTGAGTCTAAACCACAGACCGGTTTCTCAAGGAAATTCTTTCTTACAGATAAATGAATACTATGTGTGTTGAATGTTTTCTACAAAAACTTTATATCACAACTGTGATAATACACAAATTAAGCTTATGTGAAACTAGGATGCTATAACTATAGAGTAAGCAATTTGAGAGATATAGCAAGCTGTATGAGTGAGGATGAAAATGATTAGCTTTAGGCGTGTAAAGAGTTGTAGAGCATTAGCCAATTCATTTCTCACTGACTTGTTTATATAGCCTTGGAAAAGATACGTTGTAGTCAATTATTCCATTTCAATGCCCATTACGTTCTTTCCATATTGAGAAGATCTTTGTCTTGGAATACAGTCGTTGGTAATAAAGTGTCTTGAATGCACAGTACCGTTGTCAATTAAGCGTGTTGATTGGCTTTGGCTTATTCTGACGCTTCTAGGTGCTGATGATATTATTTTGGTCTTGATCAAAGTTTAGAGTATGTTATACGCAGATCTGTTCATCAAGCTTCAGCGTAAGCACATGCTTTGATCTTCTGATGCTGGCATATGATATTTCATCTTCTGATGCTGGCATATGATATTTCATCTTCTGATGCTGATGTTGACATTCTTATGCTGATATCCATCAGAGTTTCTGTAAATGCACAATATAATTTTTAGGTAGCATATATGTCTCATATGAATTATACAATTTATTTAATCTAGCATTTTGTTATCATCAAAACTTTAACTTAGGGTAGTAGATTCAAAATTTGTTCTAACAAAGGTTTCCCAACAGTTGCTTCTAGAGTACTGATTTCTTGAGCCTCTGTCAGATGTTCTATCAGCCTATTTTCCGTTAGAATATCTGAAATCAATCTTCCTAGAGGAATCCAGTCCCTCTTAGTTCTTTCTTCTTCTCTTGTCTCTTTCACACTTGTTCTGAGATGGTTGAAGAGCAAATGTGGAAGGTTTATTTTGGTCTTCTTTGCAATGAAGTATATCAGAAACTGCTGATCAATGTTGATGTAATCATGAGAGCTTGTAGGCTTCCATTGATTGATACATCCCAGAATTATTCTTGCCCAGATTCTGTAATGATCTTTCAAGTCTCTGATCTTGCTGGATGGCTGTCCAGAAGTGAAGATGACCCTAGCAATGGATTTTAGGTCAGAACACTTATCAGCCATATCAATGCATTTGACTCCGCCGCTATTGTATCCAATGTGTTTCCCAATCAAATCTTCTGTAATCACTATCTTCTTCCCCATAACATAAGATGTGACCTGGTGGTGGGATGGAGTAGCATGAATCCAAAACTCTTTACCAAGAATGGGAAAAGTTGGACCCAACAGACGATAAAAGTATCTGTTCTATCCCTGTGCAGTTACATCTTCATACAGATTAAACCCATTTTATTGTAAGCTTTCAAAATCGACGATCAATTCACAGATAACTTCAAGTTTGTCGACCGGAATGAGTAGTGTTCTATTGGGCTCCTCATATTGTTCAGTAGATTAAGAACTAGGAGCACTGTTGAGATTCTTGAGACTTGATGAGGATGCCATTTTTCACACGGACTCTTTGAAGAAAATTGATAGAAGGGGTTTTTGAAAAAAAAAGCTTGAACAAGAGAGAATGTCGAAGATGGTAAAACGTGAATGAATGAAATAGTAAATTGAGTTTATATAAGTTCTTTAGAAAACGTAATCAGTAAGAAAGAGAAAATAAGTAATGATTATATTGAATTAATGAAACCTGAAATTGGGGGATTTAGAAAGATATTGAACAGTTACTAATGACAAATGTCTCAATGCATCCAATCAGAGCCTTGGACCCTTCAGAATTTGAACGCGTGTTCAGCCTCAGAAGGTAGCTTGTGAGAGGATGACAAGTGCTTGATGGTATGAACTGCACGCCTCTATCCTTGAAATGAAAAGTTCAGATCTTCATAGATAGATTCTGATGCAACTGTACTCCTAACTTCTGAAGACAAGTTGATCAAATGTTCACATAAAACAATAATATTCTGAGGGTTAGAATATGCAAATAAAACATTTTATCCTGGACACAGTTTCATGCTGAGATGTTTCAGAATGAAATTGAATCTATCTTCAGAAAGGGGTTTTGTAAACACATCAGCCCATTGATGGTCTGTGTCAATAAATTTTAAAGTAAGAATTACTTTCTGAATATAATCCCTAATAAAGTGATGTTTTATTTCTATATGCTTAGCCCTAGAATGCGAAATGGGATTTCTGGATAAACATATGGCATAAGTGTTATCACAAAAGATAGGAATGTTACTCTCAAATATGTTGAAGTCTTCAAGTTGACTTTTCACCCAGAGCATTTGAGTGCTACATCCAGGAGCTGTTATGTACTCAGCTTCTGCTGTTGACAATGCTATTGTGGATTGTCTCTTGCTGGTCCATGAGATCAGGTTGTCTCCCAGAAACTGGCAGCTTCCAGAAGTGCTTTTACGCTCCACTCTGTCTCCAGCAAAGTCAGCATCACAGTATCCTACTAAGCTGTATTCATTGGATTTTCTATAAAACAAACCCATATTAGTAGTACCTTTCAGATACTTGAAAATTCGCTTAACTACTGTTAAGTGAGATTCTCTAGGATCTGATTGGAATCTAGCATATAAGAAAATACTAAATAAAATATCAGGCCTTAAAGCCGTCAGATAAAGGAGAGATCCAATCATACCTTTGTAGATTTTCTGTTCTACCTTTTTACTTACCTCTTCCTTTTCCAGAATCCACGTGGGATGCATTGGAGTCTTTGAGGGCTTACATTCTGAGAGGTCAAATTTCTTCAAAAGTTCTCTTACATATTTGCTCTGATGAATGTAAGTTCCTTCTGGAGTTTGGTTTATCTGAATGCCCAGAAAGAGTTTAAGTTCCCCCATTAAGCTCATCTCAAACTCTGCCTGCATGCACTTAGCAAATTCTTTTCCCAGAGAGGGTTTAGTGGATCCAAAAATGATATCTTCTACGTAAATCTGACAAACTAAAATGTCATTCTTAAATGTGTTACAGAACAAGGTTGTTTCCAGTTTCCCTCTGGTGAATTCCTTTTCTAACAGGAAGTTACTTAGCCTTTCATACCAAGCTCTGGGAGCTTGTTTCAGACCATAGAGTGACTTATTTAGTTTGAAAACATATTCTGGGTGTTTGGAATTTTCAAACCCAGGGGGTTGGTGCACATATACCTCTTCATCTATGTAACCGTTTAAGAATTCACTTTTGACATCCATCTGATACAGAGTGATGCTATTATTTATATCAAAGGAGATTAAGAGTCTGATAGATTCTAACCTAGTGACTGGAGCAAAGGTTTCTGTATAGTCTATCCCCTCTTGCTGAGTATAACCTTGTGCCACCAGTCATGACTTGTTTCTAATGACTTCTCCTTGCTCATTCAGTTTATTTCTGAACACCCACTTTGTTCCAATGACGTTGAATCCTTTTGGTTTGGGAACCAGATCCCATACGTCATTCCTGGTGAAGTGGTTTAATTCCTCCTGCATTGCCAGAATCTAGTCATTGTCCAGAAGAGCTTCATCAATTGTTGTTGGTTCAATCAGTGAGACCAGTCCCATGAGGGATTCTTCAGAGTTTCTGAATGTTGATCTTGTTCTGATTAGATCATCCTTCTTTCCCAGGATCTTATCTTCTGGGTGAGCTATGCTGCTTCTGGATAACCTTTCCTGGAGTTGATCAACAGAGGGTACTGGAGCACTTGTAACATTTCTTTCTGAAGTTGTTGGAGCGTCTCTGTTGGGAACTTATGATGAGTTGTCTTCAGTACCTGTGAATTCAACTTCTATATTTGCAAAAGATTCATTTTGCTTTGACTTTTGAGGGTCAAGCTTATCATCAAATCTAACACTGATTGACTCTTCAACAATCTATGTTTCTGTATTGTATACTCTATACCCTCTTGAGCATTCAGAGTATCCTAACATAATACACTTCTATGCTTTAGAGTCAAACTTGTTCAGATGATCTTTAGTATTTAGAATAAAACATGTGTATCCAAAAGGATGGAAGTAAGAAATGTTGGGCTTTCTGTTCTTCCACAATTCATATGGAGTCTTCTCCAGAATAGGTCTTATAGAGATTCTATTCTGAATATAACACATTGTGTTAATTGCTTCTGCCCAGAAGATCTTAGCAATGCTAGTCTCATTTATCATGGTTCTGGCCATTTCTTGCAATGTTCTGTTCTTTCGTTCTACAACTCCATTTTGTTGGGGAGTTCTAGGACAAGAGAAGTCATGCGAGATTCCTTTTTCATTAAAAAATGTTTCAAACTTTTTATTTTCAAATTCTCCACCATGATCACTTCTGACTTTGACAATTCTAAGATCCTTTTCATTCTGAACTTGGTTACAGAATGCAACAAACACGGAATGTGACTCGTCCTTGTGTCTTAAGAACTTTACCCATGTCCATCTGATATAGTCATCTACGATCACTAACCCATACTTCTTGCCACTAACAGACGCAATTTTCACTGGTTCAAATAAGTCTATGTGTAGAAGTTCTAATGGCCTAGAGGTGGAAACAACATTTTTAGCTTTAAAAGCAGGTTTTGCAAATTTTCCTTTCTGACATGCTTCACACAGAGCATCTAAGCTGAACTTCAGATCAGGAAGTCCCCTGACCAGATTGAGTTTGTTAATCTGAGATATTCTTCTCATACTAACATGCCCAATCTTCTGTGCCAGACCCATTGCTCGTTGTTAACAGAGAGAAGGCATTTTACATTCTGACTTTTTAGTTCAGAAAGTTTTATCTTATAAATGTTGTTTTTCCTCTTTCCATTAAAAAGGATAGTTCCATCTTTCTGACTAACAGCTTTGTATGAATTTTGATTAAAGATTATATCATAACCGTTATCACTTAATTGACTTATGGATAACAGGTTATGCATCAATCCATCAACTAAAAACACATTATTGATAGAAGGAATATTACCATTACCTACTATTCCACAACCAATGACTTCCCTCTTTGGTTGCCTCCAAAGCCCACGTAGCCTCCAGGTTTAAGTTCCAGGCTTTGGAACATATGCTTTCTTCCTGTCATGTGTCGAGAGCATTTAGAGTCCAGGTACCATGACTGGTGTTTTAACCTTGCTGCTAAAGATATATACTACATATATAATTTTGTCCTTAGGTACCTGTTGCACCCCAAAATTTACCCTCTTGTTTTAGGCTTATATTTCATCATGAACATCATGGTGCATTGCATTCATACATTGTGATAGGATCAAAGTACTTTGGTTGTCAAGTATTCCTCAGGGCTTTGAAGGTTGATGGCATTGACAAGTTGGCCAAGAAATATCTTATCATCCAAACCTCTGGATCTTTCAAGCTCAAAAGCTTTTGCATATCTCAAGATGCTTTATTCATCTCTTTGGATCATCAGAGGATTAAAGTTTGTGTTTGATCATAAGTGGAATCACTCTTTGGATTCATCAGCCAAATTAGGGTTTGCTTGAGCAAGGTTGTTGGCCAATGTACAAGACTTTATTTAGGGAGCTGCAACATTTCTTTGGTATTTGAAAGGTCCTAGTACAAGGAATTGGTCAAGATGCCCAGAGGATTTGAAGTTTTGAAGATAATTCATCAGTCTCCTAATATGTTAAACAAAATTAGGGTTTGGGATTTCATCAAGATTTCTTGATAATTTTGAAGTGAAACTTTTCACATGGCCTTTATATGTTTGGAAGATCATATGTTTGAAGTTTTGATCATCAATTTTGAAGGGAAGTGGATCAATTGATTCAGAGGGGCAAAATGGCCATTTTGGTCAAAATTAGTCAAAGTCAAAGTTGACCAAGGGAATTTTTGGCCAACCATCAATTCAAGGATGCACTTTTCATATTTCAAGTCCATTTTGGTCTTTGTATCTAGGAGATTGAAGTTTGAGTTGAAACTTGTTCTTGAAGAAACCCTAAAGTTTCTAATTTTGGAAAATAAGGGCTCAAGTTCAAAAAATCATATCTTATTCACTCTTGATCAAGAAGATACAAATGAAATATGCTTGGAAAGCTAAGAGAATGATCTTTCACCTCCTTTTGGTCTCATGTCCAAATTGGCAAGGAATCAAGAGTTATGGCCTTTTGAAGTCACAAAATTATAGGTCATTTTCCAAAATTATTGAATTTCAAGCCATATTTTGAGAACCTCAATGAACTCAATTGCAAAAACTCAAAACTAGGGGATTATAGATCTTTTCAAGACCTTTTCAAATTGTTCTCATTTGTGTAAAAATTCAAAAGTATGAGCATGTTATGAGTTTTGCAATTTTGTCGCATTTTAGTGAAATTTGGCAAATATGCAAAATGGCCATTTCTTGCAAACTCAAGTTTTAGCCATTCCTCTTGCTTCTAATCAAGCCCATTGGTAATTTGTGACATGCTGAGGCCCATCATACTCACTATTTCGTACACCATATGGTATTGCACATGTTGGAATAAAAAAATACAAAACTTGCTCAAAATTGCCAATTCACCAACACTCTCTCATTTCAAGTAATCGTGGGCTGGCATTTTGAGCATGCATTTCTGACTTCATTTGGCTCATAAAATGCATAAAAGGCAGAAGAATGCACGAGCAAAACACATGATTCAGTATACACCTCATTTTTGGCCAAATATCCCAATCCTGCCTTCCAACGGATTTAAGGACAAACTTCCACTTCTATCCTTCTCTACAAACTATATATAAGTGAAAGCAAGCAAAGAGAGAAAGAGAACGCGCCATTTGCAAGAATTCCAGATCTGAAATTTTCCTTTATCTTCTGCAACTTGATTCGATTCTCTCAATTCTTTGGTGTTTTCTTCAAAATTCTTGTGGATTCTGCTTCAGCAAAGCAAGTAGATCAAGCTAGCACCGTTTGTTTGCATCTGGAGTGAAGGAGACAGTAGATCCATTTTTTATCAAAGGTTTGAACTCTCAACTTTGAATTCTGATTTCTAGCCACGCCTCGTGTGATTTAAGTTCATAATCATGTTGTTTGAAGTCTACAGATTGATTCTGAAGCTTTACAGTGTTTAATTTGATGAATTATGCATGTTTGGATGTTCTGAAACTCACGATTCAGAATGTTTTTGTTCATGTTCATAACTTGATTGTGGACAATGTGATTGATGATTTGATTTAATTCGAATTGCTTTGGATTCCTAACCATGCTAGCTTTGATTTGCCTTTGATTTCATCAAAAATGATGCAAAATTGAGCATGTTGTGTTGATCTGAAAGTGAGCCCTAAGCCTGAGAAGATGCGCGCGTTTTTGAACCATCCGGAGGTTGAAGATGATGTGGTGGCACATCATGATTGGTCTGTTTGAATTTTTTGGTTTATTTGAATTTTTGTTTTATAAATTGATTTCCATGATTTTATTTCTTGCTCAAAAATGATTGGAAAATTCTGAAAAAATTATCATAAATTCAAAATAATATTTCTGACTTTGTGTATTTTTTTGATAATTTTTTGAAATTATTTTGATTGGTTCAAAAATTGTTAGGTTTAATTAATTAATTGATCAAAGTTTATTTTTATTTTAATATTTCCTTGATCCAAAAAATTCCACAAAAATTATTTGAGAACCACAAAATAACGTGAAAATTGATTCTGACTTTGGTTCATCATTTTTCTTATTTTTGATAAAAAAATTAATTTCAAAAGGTTATTTGTAATATTTGTTTTATTTTTTTTATTTTTTAGTACTTCTATTAATTCAAAAATTCCAAAAAAAATCATGTAATCTTGTTTTTAATCATATAATCTGATTATATTTTTACTTTGACCTTTTTCTTGATTTTTGGTTATGACTTGCATTTTCTTGCCCTTAAGTAATAATTTTTATTATTAATTGTTTTTTTTGTTTTTTTTAATATTTTCCTTTTATCCAAAAATTCACAAAAAATTCAGGGATGTATGTTTTTAGCCCTAATATTTGAATATAATTTTGGTTGGCCATTCTTCTGACTTTTTTGATCTAAATATTATTTTGATATGTGAATATTTGTTAATTACATATTTGTTTGAATATTAATTTCTTTCTTGACTTTTCCTAATTCAAAAAAATATGAAAAATATATTTTCTGACATTTAGGGTTTCTTGTTATTTTGCATGACCTTGGTTTAATTTTCTTGAGTTTTGATCCTATTTAATTAATATTTGGGATTAAAGGTCAAAATCTAGGGTTTTGTTGCTTATGGTGCAAGTTTCATGTTCAAAATCTTTGTGCCTTGGACTTTATTGGGAATTCAGGTCTTGTTTATGGTTCATGAATGTGTTGAGAATTTAAAAACCATTTTTCTTGAATTATTTGACTTGGTTTGACATTTTTCCACAAATAATTTTGAAAACTTGTCTAGTTTGGTGGTTTTGCCAACTAGTCTTAAACTTTGAACTTCATTTGGCCTCTTCCTCAATCATTCATGAACTTAGGGATTTCATTCTGACTTATAAACACTTCCAAGATGTTAATATGTTTTTGGTTTGAATTATGGATCCTTTTTTCTATTTTTGGTGTAATTTTGAAGTGAAGGTACCCAATTATATTTGCATGTTTTATTGCAATTTGTTTGATGGCCAATGAACTTGAGTGAGGCCTATAATTAGGAACCTAATGATCATGTTGGTTCTGACTTGTCCATGTTAGCTCAAGCCATTTCACTTAGAAGCCTCATGTTTGAATATTTTGAACCATCTAATGCCTTATGTAGGTTTCATCTCCTATTGTATTCATGAAGTTGTGTTTGAATCAATTGTGCATGATTGAAATGTGTTTGCTACTGACTTTCATGGTATTTGTTCATATGATTCTCAAGCTCTTATGATCCTTGATTGACACTCAATTGTCAATTGAATATGGTGATAGGAAAGAGCAATATTCCCCGGCTTTTCTTGACCTAATCTGTGCATATGCTTGTTTCTTCTTACCTATCATGTCTAATGTTGATAATTGCCACCATGTTGTTCTCATTTTCTTTTCCACCATATGGAATACTAACTTGGTTGTTGAATGTGCGAGCTACTCTGAGCAATTTGCCACTTTTGGCTTGAGGCTTTTCTGTGTTTCACTTTATTTATGAAACACAATCTATACTGGCATTGTTTTGTGCTTGGCATGTTTGATGGTTTATGCAAGATATATATATATATATGATTGTGAATGCCATACATTACCCCTGGGACTTGTCCATATCTGATAGATTCCTGACTCAATTTGTTTACTAATGCCAGCTTGCTTGAAGTTTCTCTGGGTTTCTTTTATTCTTGCTTGATTGCTACAAATAGTTATCTGTTTGGTATTGTACTACTTCCTTTCTCCCATTTTCATTTTGCATAATTCTCTGATTGCATGATGGGACCTCTGTTGCTGATATATGTCAGGAGGCCCTCTGGTTTTTTATCTGATGCATGTGTTGTGATTGTTGGTCGATGATTCACTCAATTTAGAAATTGAGATCACGACTTCGCTCTCATTGTATGTTCCCTATAGGATGTTTATTGCTTTTCTTCTTTCATTGTTGATAGATGAGTCACTCAATTTAGAAATTGAGATCACGAATTCGCTCTCATTGCATGTTCCCTATAGGATGTTCATTGCTTTTCTTCATTAATTGTTGATCGATGAGTCACTCAATTTAGAAATTTAGATCACGACTTCGCTCTCATTGCATGTTCCCTATAGGATGTTTATTGCTTTTCTTCTTTAATTGTTGATCGATGAGTCACTCAATTTAGAAATGGAGATCACGACTTCTCTCTCATTGCATGTTCCCTATAGGATAGTTTTGTGGAGTTCCTTTTAACATGTAAATTAGGATAGGATTTTCCCTTTATCCTCAACCTTAGGGTCATACATTGTATGATAACACTAGGGATAGTGCTAGGCTAGTCTCCCTTAGTTGTTTTTCTTTCTTTGCATTTTTGCATCTTAAAACAAAAATTTGTTTCTTGGCAAATCATAAGACATTTCTGATGAACCCAAACTCTTCTTCAAAGTAAAAGATACAAACCAATCTTACTTTGTCTGCATTTTCTTGAAGCCGATGTTTCGCCATCGCACATGTTTGTTATCCTACATTGATTCTCAATATCATTGTTAGGTGTGATGTTTCGTCATCTATTTTATTGATGTTTCGCCATCTTTGCCATGATTTCTTTGTTACCTTTTTAGCCGATTGTCGTACCCAAAATTTGCCCTATCTCTTTTATTCTTGTCTGGCTTCAAACTTTGCATTCCATTTGCATCATTTTATCATTCAGTCATTTGCATATCCCGCATCTCAGGGATTCAGGCGCTTTGGTTTGAAGTATTAGGGCTACGCCCTCTTTTTGTTTAATCTTGTTTTGAGGTTTTCTTTTCAGGTAAAAAGGAAGCGCATATGGTTCTCGATTAGTGGATCGTGGAACGAATTTTGTCATCACGTTACAAGGTTGGTTCTCGCTCAATTTTGTCAGAGCCTGGATTAGGGTTTATTTCCCTATGTGTGCTGGTCAAGATGCTAGGGTTTCTAGTTTTTGGTTTCTGTGAAGATTTTTCTGTCGCCTGCCTCGAGGGTGGCTCAAAGCTCAGTGTATTAGGCCTTTCTCACAAGGATTCTCAGGGTTTAAGTTTGCACAAGTGCATTGGGATCTTCCAGTACCAAAATTAAAAGGAAACTGTCAAAAAGAGAGAAAACAGATAAAAATATTATTTTGACAAATTTGGAGGAAAATAGGTCTCCCTCGATTCAGCACCCTTCGATTGACTCTTAGCCTCCTTCGAATGCAACTTGGGCATGTCCTTCATTTTGAAATTAAAGCCTCCTTCGAATGCAAGTTCAGGTACATCCTTCGTTTGGATTTGAAATCTCCTTCGATTCAGCACCCTTCGATTGACTCTTAGCCTCCTTCGAATGCAACTTGGGCATGTCCTTCATTTTGAACTTAAAGCCTCCTTCGAATGCAAGTTTAGGTACATCCTTCGTTGGGATTTGAAACCTCCTTCAATTCAGACTTTCGATTGGACAAGTGTGCTGTCTACATGCTTGCAATCACAGGCCATGACATGTTGGCCACACATGCCCCCTGCAAGGAAACCTTTTCGATTCACTAAGCGTGCTGCCTGCAAGCCTACTTCGATTTGGACAAGTTTACTACCTACAAACCCGCTTCAACTGGACAAGTTTGCTGCCTGCATGCTTGCTTCGTTTGGACAAGTTTCGATGGGACAAAGTAACCATCTCTATGCATCCTTCGAATCCACTTGCACCAAGGGCCTCTTGCGTACTTTGATTCATACAAGTTTCGTTTGAGCCAAGAGGTATCTTCATACAAGATTTGACTAAGTTCTTGCTTCCCTTGAAAAAGTGCCCTTCAATTCAGAAGCCAGTAACTTCCCTCGTGCTAAAAAGACACAAGACAATGACTCCCTTTATGTTTGTTTCGATTCACATGCTTCGATTGGGCAATATGCTTCCTTCGAGCATGAGCTTTCGATTTGGCAGTATGTTTTCTTTGAAACAAGCTTCGATTGGGCATTAACTTGTTTCGACCACAAGCTTCGACTGAGGGAAAGGCTTCCTTCGAACAAGTGTGTTTCAATCTCATTCTTGCATTCGACTCAAGACCAAGTCTCATTTTCAATGCTAAGCTGCTTCCAAATTTTTACATAATCAGAGGCTTACACAAGTTTGTGATACATTTCCTAAGGGTTCGAAGGTTTATTCATGGGATAATACCATTCTTGGATAAATTGGCAAAAAAACTATGTCCCCTTTTTTTTTCAATAAAAGGTACTTTAGTCCAAAATAGCCAAATACAACACTCCAAAAATCTGTTGTTGCTGCTCCAATGCCTGCTGTAAGATGCCAAAACAACACAGAAAAAACTGCTACAAAGTAGTCCTGCCACGCTGCTCCCATACTTGCACCAAATTGGCATATAAAAACTACACCTCGAAGACTACAAAGAGCAGTTTACTCAAATTGTTCAAATTGTTTTGTTTTCCCTCCAAAAGCTTCAGCCAACTTTGCCTATAAATAAGAGGCTCCAACACATGTTTAAGGGAGGATCTTTGGACCAGAGGAACGAATCCCCCAAATTTTCTCAAACACAACAAAACTCTCAAGTTCATCAACACTTGAGAAATCAAAAAAACCCAGAATCCCAAACACTCACCTCTTTCGATTCTGAAGAACACCCCACACATAAAAGTTTGCTCAAAATCAAAGACAACCTTCTGTGACAACTCTTCGAACCAAAAGCGAACCCCCTGTGACTACTCTTCGAATTCCAGAAACGTCCAGGTAGCAGTTCAAGTTCGAAACCCACATCCATTCAAGGCCTGAAGCAAGGTAAGTTATTCATACCTTTGAACTTTTCGTTCCATGGCATAGTAATTTTCCCTTTCGTTTGAAACATGTACATACCATTGTTCCTTTCGTTTCCACCCTTTTTAACAAATTTTTTTAGAGCTAAGCCTTTCATTTTGCTTTCTGTTTACCTGAACTTGCTTTAACTATTAAACTGTTTACAAGACAAAGTCTAGCATGGCCTCAGGCCATGTTGCCATTTAATGCTTGAAATGAAAGAAACAGGAAACATGAAATAGGAAACGAAGCTTCTGGCTTCTACCCTCTTTCTCCAGGTCAAACGAAAGAGACAACCAGGAGGAAAACCATGTTCACTAACTTCCAGGCTCAGTCGAAAGACATTCCCTCACTCCTTTTAACCTCCAGTATAAGAAGACAACAAGGCAACAAGGCAGACTTCGCCATACACTGACTTCTAGGCCAATCGAAGGATAAAACCTCACTGGTGCCAGCCCCTAATCGAAGGCCATAACCTCACTGGTGCTAGCCCCAATCGAAGGAGGCCAAAAAAATGCAAGTCGAAGGGTGCTATTGCTTGGGTCGAAAGACACTCATTTTTCTTACTTTTATCTTATTTTTTCCTTCATATTTTTTATGCCTTTCGATATGGTTGTAATAGCGTAGGATTTTATCTTTCTGCATTTTATTTACTTTGTACAAATGCTAGTAATTAGGCGTGTATGGCAAGATAAAATCAACAAGTAAACAAACCAAAAATCCAAAAACACTCTTTAATCATTACTTGAATATCTCTTAAAACCCGCAAAACACTCAAAAAATCAAAACTCCCCCCAAGGGTATGTTATCTCCGTTCTACCGCGATATCGACTGTGCCTATTGCTAGAATGCGTGCGTTAACGTCGCCCACTAAAAAACACAAACAAACCAACCTTTTTCTAAAGGAACTACGGTGTTCTGATTCCTTCATTGGATACGTAGGCAAAGGGTCACGAAACCCTCACGAACGCAATAATCAAAAACCTTTCATTTCCCTTTAAGCAAGCATAGTTGTAGATAAACACACCCTTTAAGACAAACAAACAAAATGGATCCCGTTGAGTACAACGGATGTGAGGGGTGCTAATACCTTCCCCTCGCATAACAGACTCCCTTACCCTTTCTCTTGGTCGTAAGACCATCTTATCCATTCCCTTGTGGTTTTATCGATATTTCCCCTTCCTTCAAGATAAATAAAGTTCGGTGGCGGATCTATGTTTTCTGGCGGCGGTTTCAGCTGGCGACTCTGCTGGGGAGTTTTAGCGAGTCTCTCCTAGTTTTGTTTATTTGTCTTTTTGGGTGTTTATTTATTTGCTTTATCTTGCTTTACTGTTTTATTTTTATTTCTTTATTCTTTTGTATATATTGCATATTTGTTGCTACTCACATATTCTGGATACATTGTGACGTTGGGTTTGGTGACTACTTTTGATAAGTCCTCTACCCGGACTTGGGTTACACATAGGATTAGGACGGGCGGTATAGTCATGTTAACTTTGAGGGAGTAATCCCGAAGAAGGAGGCATGAGAATCCCCCACTCAGTGGAGGTCCCCTTGAAAGTAATGATGTTTACCGAGTAATCGGGAAGACGTCGTTGCTTTCGACCTGGGAGCTCAAAAAGCTGAGGGCCGTAGAACCATTAACCCATCTTGGCCTTTTAGGTGCAATGTGGAGACTGTAACGGAGTAATCCGGAAGTAGTCGTCACGTGATATTGCGCTCGGACGAGTTTTTCCTGCGAATATTACTGATTACCAAGTAATTAGGACGTCGGTAATATCCAAAGGAAGAGCGTAGACTTCGAGAACTATTTAGAACCTTGTTCGGCAGGTGATAAACCCCTAGTACATACCTCGTGGGTGGTTACTCTGACTCCATGCCTATGACGTCGAACTTTTGATCATGTTACTTTCATCCTGTGCAACAGACTACACAATGGTTATCCAGAATATGTGGAGCTGAGACTTCATACCATAGCATACCATAACATCACATCATCATGTATATATATATCTCATATCTAGAGAAATCCAAAGACAAGTCTTGTTGATATAACTTTTCAAAAGGGATATTTTAAAAAGATAGAAGAGTCTCTGGGTCTCATTAGAAATGAAGATAAAGCATTCATCCATGTTACCATGCATTCATTTTTTCACAACAAAAACTCATTGGGGTCCCCTTTCTCAGAATCCAGTAAACAGCAAAGAGGACTCATCAACATCAGTACACACAGAGACAACTGTATGTTCAACGAGCACGATCTGAGTCTTTTCAGCCGAGTCATCAACCCTAGGGGAAACTAGGACGAAAAAGGAAGAAAGTTATTGAAAGGAGGGTGGATCCCATTCCCATGTCTTATGCTCAACTTTTCCCTCAGTTGTTTGCCAATCGGTTGGTTCAACTGCGTGAACTTGGTCCAACACCAAATCCTCTCTCACGAGGGTATGATGCCAGTGCTTATTGCGAATTCCATTCAGGGGCTCCAAGCCACACAATTGAGAATTGTAGGGCATTAAAAACAATGTTCAAGACCTCCTTGATGCCAAAGTTATCACGTTCACTCCAAAGGGTTTGATAATGGATTGAATCCCCTTGCTGAGATAGGTGTCAAGACTGCAAGAGCGTCTCCTCATTTGAGTCAGGGCTGAAGAAGTCTCCCGAGCATGGCAATTTCTAATTTCATTTGCATTATCATTTGTAACCTTTCTTGTTTTGTTCAGTACCCGTGGTATGCAAAATTGTTTTTCTTTTTATATTGAATCACCATGCATTGACTGTGTTTGTCTTGAACTAATCCATTCGTATTCACTCATTTACGTTTTGTTATTGTATTTGCTTTTGATTCTTAACTCTTTTTAATTTAATTTAAAGAAAGAAAAAAAAAACAACTCTTGAGGGAGGATGATGAAGATCTAATACTTAGATTCTCAAACGGTATGCTTTTGAATAAAACCTTGCTGACGATGTACATGCATTATTTTAAATCCCCAAATACCGGAGTTATAAGGAAGATAGACCCTCGTCAACCCTTTCGAGCTTTGAAGTAGGAGTTTCTTTTACACAGAAAAACCCTCAATTTTAACCCCGGGGCGGGTAGATTTCAGTTAATCCGATCGAGCATCCAAAACTCGTCAAGAGGGAGTTCCTAGGGATACAACAATGGTTATCCATCAAAGGGATAGGAGAAGTCAACACCACAATGATAAACCGTCACCTACCAGCAGCTTGCATCAAAGAGAACGATATCCCGACGGGTATCTCTTGCACAATCAGGAGGTCAACAGATGACAATACTGCAACAGTTATTCTTCATCTATCTAGGACTCAGACAACCACAACCATTTCCAACAAATCTAAGATGGCGCGAAGATCAATAACTTGTTCAAAAAGAAAGAGACAAAAAGCCCCGTTAAGTCATAACTTAAAAAACAAGAGACTTAGGCAAAAGTCAGGGCATCCCGCTGGACTGCACCTTCAAAATCAAGAAATTGTCCAGGAAAAAATTAGGGAAAGTGAAATAAAAAACAATAATAATCCTCAGCAAAGAACAAGATCAAGTGATCAAACGCCAAGAAGCCAGTGATTGTCGGGTCTTAGAAACCCCTGTGGTTCCTCAATCATCGCAAACTCTCTTCTCGGGAGATGAGTGCTTGTATTATGTTAACTGAACATAGGAATGGAGAACATCATGGAGAATGGGTGGGCACCAAATAATTTTGAGCCTTAAATCCTTTTTTCTAAAACCGTGAACCAGGCCACGTTACAACCCTTAAAAGTCCTAACTGAAGCATGGGTTAATTCAAAAGCAATACTGTAGCGAGAGTACGGTAACCTGACTCCTCAGAGATGTACTAAAATTTGATTTGGTAACACGTCACCTATTCTTAAAAACAAAAAAACTGATGCTTCGACATCATTTCAATAAAAGTTTTTGAACTTCAAGACAAGCATATAATTTGCATTAGAATCATCATTCTTAAACAAAAATCCATTGCATATAAATAAGTTTTTAAACATCAAGTAAGCTTGCGTGATGAGCATCATTTGAAAACATGTTCATCTCGAAGGACGATTGCTGCAGAAACTTGTCAAAAAACAAAGATGGATCTTATTCTGGGGCATTCCCTCAAGCTGCCAATCAGAGGCTATCACGTCGATGAACCTCTTCCATATTTTTCCAGTCAATCAGAATCAACCATGTCGATAAATCTCTTTAAACTTCAAACCGGGGGAATCAGGCTGAGTAACCTATTCAGAATTTGTGCAACCTGGGGCAGTTACGTCGAGATTCGACAAATCTCTACAAAAATCCATGATCAGAGGCAGATATTAGGGCAAGCCACTTTGTTCCGTGTTATGAAACGAATCTTCTAGCATTCCACTCGAAGAGATCCTTGCAGACAGGGGCATTCCTCCTCCCCTCTTATGGAGCTATTCAAGAAAATTCCTGTCATCCGTACAAATGCAATCAAGCTAAGAGCGTCATGACATTCACTTTGGTTCAGTTAACATCCTCAGAATCATCGTCATTCCCTGCAGATGTTTAAACATGCAACTCCCTAACAATGAAGTGAACTCGGAGCATCTGAAGACACTAATGTCCATTTCCTAATCCCCAAGTGGTTCGTGAAGTAAGGAAAGTCAGACGGGGCCCTTTCCTCCCTGGCAATGGAGAAAACTTGGGGCATTTGATGAGACCCATGTCTCTATTCAGTCATTCACAAAAGTCCATCACATGAAGGAAGTCGGATCAAGCTACTCCTCCTTAACAAGATTTAATCCCCAGTGAGCTCGACAAGGATATAACTCAATTCTCTCAATTTCAAGCACCAGTCCATATTGGTACCTCAAGATGACGGACAACAGATCCCAATGAGTTTTTGGCATTTTGCATACAAATATCATCACAACATATTGCATTGCATCCTCAAACGCATATCATAGCCATGGATCATCTCAAATGCATATGAAGCATGAGCCAGATCAATCCCAAATCAACAAAACATCCTCATAAAGAATTTCATCCTCATAATTCCCAGTTAACATCTGTTATTACATTACCAACTAAAATAAACCATGGTGCCAGTACGTCGTACTCCCACCAACTCTCAATATTCATGTTATATTTTCTAGGGTCGTAGGTCGCTCGTAGGTCTTACCCTCATGTTATCTTTTATAGGGTCGTAGGTCGCTCGTAGGTCTTACCCTCAAGTTATCTTTTATAGGGTTTTAGGTCGCTCATAGGTTTTACCCTCACGTTATCTTTCATAGGGTCGTAGGTCGCTCGTAGGTCTTAGCCTCACATTATCTTTGCTAGGGTCGTAGGTCGCTCGTAGGTCTTACCCTCACGTTATCTTTGCTAGGGTCGTAGGTCGCTCGTAGGTCTTACCCTCACATTATCTTTTATAGGGTCGTAGGTTGCTCGTAGGTCTTACCCTCATGTTATCTTTCATAGGGTCGTAGGTCGCTCGTAGGTCTTACCCTCACATTATCTTTTATAGGGTCGTAGGTCGCTCGTAGGTCTTACCCTCAAATTATATTTCATAGGGTCGTAGGTCCCTCGTAGGTCTTACCCTCATGTTATCATTTATAGGGTCGTAGGTCTCTCGTAGGTCTTACCCTAACGTTATCTTTCATAGGGTCGTAGGTCGCTCGTAGGTCTTACCCTTACGTTATCTTTCATAGGGTCATAGGTCACCCGTAGGTCTTACCCTCACGTTATCTTTCATAGGGTCGTAGGTCGCTCGTAGGTCTTACCCTCAAGTTATCTTTCATAGGGTCATAGGTTGCTCATAGGTCTTACCCTCACGTTATCTTTCATAGGGTCGTAGGTCGACCGTAGGTCTTACCCTCACTTTACCTTTCTCTTGGGTCATAGATCAGACGTCTATCTTTACCCGTTGTCTTTACCTTTCTTTTTGGGTCGTGAAATACCGCTTGATAGATTCTCTGTCATCATCCAGTTCTACTCATTGCATTTAAGTTATCATTTTGTCAAGTAATTCTACTTTCAGTCATCATGACATCGTCAACCATATCCTTTCAATCACTCTACCACTCACTCCCTCGAGAACCTTGTATTGGTACCATTACCCCAGTATAAGTTACCTTTTCCCAACCATGTTTTATCCATCATGATCAGTCCACCAGAAGACAAGTTTGTCTTTCCCCAAGAAAACATCCACACTAGTGAATAACACTTACACCATCTCTCCAGGGCAAATTTCAGGTCCTGGTATTTAATCATCTTCCACCTTGAACTCTCGAAAGGCTGACGCCAATCTCGCCTTTAGGTTTAAGACGATTAAATAGGGGCAGCTGTCGTACCCTAAATTTGCCCTATCTCTTTTATTCTTGTCTGGCTTCAAACTTTGCATTCCATTTGCATCATTTTATCATTCAGTCATTTGCATATCCCGCATCTCAGGGAATCAGGTGCTTTGGTTTGAAGTATTAGGGCTACGCCCTCTTTTTGTTTAATCTTGTTTTGAGGTTTTCTTATCAGGTAAAAAGGAAGCTCATCTGGTTCTCGATTAGTGGATCATGGAATGAATTTTGTCATCACGTTACAAGGTTGGTTCTCGCTCAATTTTGTCAGAGCCTGGATTAGGGTTTATTTCCCTATGTGTGCTGGTCAAGATGCTAGGGTTTCGAGTTTTTGGTTTCTGTGAAGATTTTTCTGTCGCCTGCCTCGAGGGTGGCTCAAAGCTTAGTGTATTAGGCCTTTCTCACAAGGATTCTCAGGGTTTAAGTTTGCACAAGTGCATTGGGATCTTCCAGTACCAAAATTAAAAGGAAACTGTCAAAAAGAGAGAAAACAGATAAAAATATTATTTTGACAAATTTGGAGGAAAAGAGGTCTCCTTCGATTCAGCACCCTTCGATTGACTCTTAGCCTCCTTCGAATGCAACTTGGGCATGTCCTTCATTTTGAACTTAAAGCCTCCTTCGAATGCAAGTTTAGGTACATCCTTCATTTGGATTTGAAATCTCCTTCGATTCAGCACCCTTCGATTGACTCTTAGCCTCCTTCGAATGCAACTTGGGCATGTCCTTCATTTTGAACTTAAAGCCTCCTTCGAATGCAAGTTTAGGTACATCCTTCGTTGGGATTTGAAACCTTCTTCGATTCAGCCTTTCGATTGGACAAGTGTGCTGTCTACATGCTTGCAATCACAGGCCATGACATGTTGGCCACACATGCCCCCTGCAAGGAAACCTTTTCGATTCACCAAGCGTGCTGCCTGCAAGCCTACTTCGATTTGGACAAGTTTACTGCCTACAAACCTGCTTCAACTGGACAAGTTTGCTGCCTGCATGCTTGCTTCGTTTGGACAAGTTTCGATGGGACAAAGTAACCATCTCTATGCATCCTTCGAATCCACTTGCACCAAGGGCCTCTTGCGTACTTTGCTTCATACAAGTTTCATTTGAGCCAAGAGGTATCTTCATACAAGATTTGACTAAGTTCTTGCTTCCCTTGAAAAAGCGCCCTTCAATTCAGAAGCCAGGAACTTCCCTCGTGCTAAAAAGACACAAGACAATGACTCCCTTTATGTTTGTTTTAATCCACATGCTTCGATTGGGCAATATGCTTCCTTCGAGCATGAGCTTTCAATTTGGTAGTATGTTTTCTTCGATACAAGCTTCGATTAGGCATTAGCTTGTTTCGACCACAAGCTTCGACTGAAGGAAAGGCTTCCTTCGAACAAGTGTGTTTCGATCGCATTCTTGCATTCGACTCAAGACCAAGTCTCATTTTCAATGCTAAGCTGCTTCCAAATCTTTACATAATCAGAGGCTTACACAAGTTTGTGATACATTTCCTAAGGGTTCGAAGGTTTATTCATGGGATAATACCATTCTTGGATAAATTGGCAAAAAAACTATGTCCCCTTTTTTTTCAATAAAAGGTACTTTAGTCCAAAATATCCAAATACAACACTCCAAAAATCTGTTGTTGCTGCTCCAATGCCTGCTGTAAGTTGCCAAAAGAACACAGAAAAAAACTGCTACAAAGCAGTCTTGCCACGCTGCTCGCATACTTGCACCAAATTGGCATATAAAAACTGCACCTCGAAGACTACAAATAGCAGTTTACTCAAATTGTTCAAATTATTTTGTTTTCCCTCCAAAAGCTTCAGCCAACTTTGCCTATAAATAAGAGGCTCCAACACATGTTTAAGGGAGGATCTTTGGACCAGAGGAACGAATCCCCCAAATTTTCTCAAACACAACAAAAATCTCAAGTTCATCAACACTTGAGAAATCAAAAAAACCCAGAATCCCAAACACTCACCTCTTTCGATTCTGAAGAACACCCCACACATAAAAGTTTGCTCAAACTCAAAGACAACCTTCTGTGACAACTCTCCGAACCAAAAGCGACCCCCCTGTGACTACTCTTCGAATTCCAGAAACGTCCAGGTAGCAGTTCAAGTTTGAAACCCACATCCATTCAAGGCCTGAAGCAAGGTAAGTTATTCTTACCTTTGAACTTTTCGTTCCATGGCATAGTAATTTTCCCTTTCGTTTGAAACATGTACATACCATTGTTCCTTTCGTTTCCACCCTTTTTAACATATTTTTTAGAGCTAAGCCTTTCGTTTTGCTTTCTGTTTACCTGAACTTGCTTTAACTATTAAACTGTTTACAAGACAAATACTAGCATGGCCTCAGACCATGTTGCCATTTAATGCTTGAAATGAAAGAAACAGGAAACATGAAATAGGAAACGAAGCTTCTGGCTTCTACCCTCTTTCTCCAGGTCAAACGAAAGAGACAACCAGGAGGAAAACCATATTGACTTCTAGGCCCAAACGAAAAGTATGCCTTCACTGACTTCTAGGCTCAGTCGAAAGGCATTCCCTCACTGCTTTCAACCTCCAGTCGAAGAAGACAACAAGGCAACAAGGCAGACTTCACCATACACTAACTTCCAGGCCAATCGAAGGACAGAACCTCACTGGTGCCAGCCCCTAATCGAAGGCCATAACCTCACTGGTGCTAGCCCCAATCGAAGGAGGCCAAAAAAATGCAAGTCGAAGGGTGCTACTGCCTGGGTCGAAAGACACTCATTTTTCTTACTTTTATCTTATTTTGTCCTTCATATTTTTTATGCCTTTCGATATGGTTGTAATAGCGTAGGATTTTATCTTTATGCATTTTATTTACTTTATACAAATGCTAGTAATTAGGCGTGTATGGCAAGATAAAATCAACAAGTAAACAAACCAAAAAATCCAAAAACACTCTTTAATCATTACTTGAATATCTCTTAAAACCCGCAAAACACTCAACAAATTAAAACTCCCCCAAGGGCATGTTATCTCCGTTCTACCGCGATACCGGCCGTGCCTATTGCTAGAATGCGTGCGTTAACGTCGCCCACTAAAATACACAAACAAACCAACCTTTTTCTAGAGGAACTAAGGTGTTCTGATTCCTTCATTGGATACATAGGAAAAGGGTCGCGAAACCCTCACGAACGCAATAATCAAAAACCTTTCATTTCCCTTTAAGCAAGCATAGTTGTAGATAAACACACCCTTTAAGACAAACAAACAAAATGGATCCCGTTGAGTACAACGGATGTGAGGGGTGCTAATACCTTCCCCTCGTATAACCGACTCCCTTACCCTTTCTCTTGGTCGTAAGACCATCTTATCCATTCCCTTGTGGTTTTATCGATATTTCCCCTTCCTTCGGGATAAATAAAGTTCGGTGGCGGCTCTGTGTTTTCTGCCGGCAGTTTCAGCTGGAGACTCTGCTGGGGAGTTTTAGCGAGTCTCTCCTAGTTTTGTTTATTTGTCTTTTTGGGTGTTTATTTATTTGCTTTATCTTGCTTTACTGTTTTATTTTTATTTCTTTATTCTTTTGTATATATTGCATATTTGTTGCTACTCACATATTCTGGATACATTGTGACGTTGGGTTCGGTGACTACTTTTGATAAGTCCTCTACCCGGACTTGGGTTACACATAGGATTAGGACGGGTGGTATAGTCATGTTAACTTTGAGGGAGTAATCCCGAAGAAGGAGGCATGAGAATCCCCCACTCAGTGGAGGTCCCCTTGAAAGTAATGATGTTTACCGAGTAATCGGGAAGACGTCGTTGCTTTCGACCTGGGAGCTCGAGAAGCTGAGGGCCGTAGAACCAGTAAACCATCTTGGCCTTTTAGGTGCAATGCGGAGACTGTAACGGAGTAATCCGGAAGTAGTCGTCACGCGATATTACGCTCAGACGAGTTTTTCCTGCGAATATTACTGATTACCAAGTAATTAGGACGTCGATAATATCCAAAGGAAGAGCGTAGACTTAGAGAACTATTTAGAACCTTGTTCAGCAGGTGATAAACCCCTAGTACATACCTCGTGGGTGGTTACTCTGACTCCATGCCTATGACGTCGAACTTTTGATCCTGTTACTTTCAGCCTGTGCAACGGACTACACAATGGTTATCCAGAATATGTGGAGCTGAGACTTCATACCATAGCATACCATAACATCACATCATCATGTATATATATCTCATATCTAGAGAAATCCAAAGACAAGTCTTATTGATATAACTTTTCAAAAGGGATATTTTAAAAAGATAGACGAGTCTTTGGGTCTCATTAGAAATGAAGATAAAGCATTCATCCATGTTACCATGCATTCATTTTTTCACAACAAAAACTCATTGGGGTCCCCTTTCTCAGAATCCAGTAAACAGCAAAGACGACTCATCAACATCAGTACACACAGAGACAACTGTATGTTCAACGAGCACGATCTGAGTCTTTTCAGCCGAGTCATCAACCCCAGGAGAAACAAGGACGAAAGAGGAAGAAAGTTATTGAAAGGAGGGTGGATCCCATTCCCATGTCTTATGCTCAACTTTTCCCTCAGTTGTTTGCCAATCAGTTGGTTTAACTGCGTGAACTTGGTCCAACACCAAATCCTCTCTCACGAGGGTATGATGCCAGTGCTCATTGCGAATTCCATTCAGGGGCTCCAGGCCACACAATTGAGAATTGTAGGGCATTAAAAAACAATGTTCAAGACCTCCTTGATGCCAAAGTTATCACGTTCACTCCAAAGGGTCTGATAATGGATTGAATCCCCTTGCTGAGACAGGTGTCAAGACTGCAAGAGCGTGTCCTCATTTGAGTCAGGGCTGAAGAAGTCTCCCGAGCATGGCAATTTCTAATTTCATTTGCATTATCATTTGTAACCTTTCTTGTTTTGTTCAGTACCCGTGGTATGCAAAATTGTTTGTCTTTTTATATTGAATCACCATGCATTGACTGTGTTTGTCTTGAACTAATCCATTCGTATTCACTCATTTACGTTTTGTTATTGTACTTGCTTTTGATGCTTAACTCTTTTTAATTTAATTTAAAGAAAGAAAAAAAAACAACTCTTGAGGGAGGATGATGAAGATGTACAAGCATTGTTTTAAATCCCCAAACACCGGAGTTATAAGGAAGATAGACCCTCGTCAACCCTTTCGAGCTTTGAAGTAGGAGTTTCTTTTACACTGAAAAACCCTCAATTTTAACCCCGGGGCGGGTAGATTTCAGTTAATCCGATCGAGCATCCAAAACTCGTCTAGAGGGAGTTCCTAGGGATACAACAATGGTTATCCATCAAAGGGCTAGGAGAAGTCAACACCACAATGATAAACTGTCACCTACCAGTAGCTTGCATCAAAGAGAACGATATCCCGACGGGTATCTCTTGCACAATCAGGAGGTCAACAAATGACAATACCGCAACATTTATTCTTCATCTATCTAGGACTCAGACAACCACAACCATTTCCAACAAATCAAAGATGGCACGAAGATCAATAACTTGTTCAAAAAGAAAGAGACAAAAAGCCCCGTTAAGTCATAACTTAAAAAACAAGAGACTTAGGCAAAAGTCAGGGCATCCCGCTGGACTGCAACTTCAAAATCAAGAAATTGTCCAGGAAAAAATTAGGGAAAGTGAAATAAAAAACAATAATAATCCTCAACAAAGAACAAGATCAAGTGATCAGACGCCAAGAAGCCAGTGATTGTCGGGTCTTAGAAACCCCTGTGGTTCCTCAATCATCGCAAACTCTCTTCTCGGGAGATGAGTGCTCGTATTGTGTTAACTGAACATAGGAATGGAGAACATCATGGAGAATGGGTGGGCACCAAATAATTTTGAGCCTTAAATCCTTTTTTCTAAAACCGTGAACCAGGCCACGTTACAACCCCTAAAAGTCCTAACTGAAGCATGGGTTAATTCAAAAGCAATACTGTAGCGAGAGTACGGTAACCTGACTCCTCGGAGATGTACTAAAATTTGATTTGGTAACACGTCACCTATTCTTAAAAACAAAAAAACTGATGCTTCGACATCATTTCAATAAAAGTTTTTGAACTTAAAGACAAGCATAGAATTTGCATTAGAATCATCATTCTTAGACAAAAATCCGTTGCATATAAATAAGTTTTTGAACATCAAGTAAGCTTGCGTGATGAGCATCATTTGAAAACATGGTCATCTCGAAGGACGATTGCTGCAGAAACTTGTCAAAAAACAAAGATGGATCTTATTCTGGGGCATTCCCTCAAGCTGCCAATCAGAGGCTATCACGTTGATGAATCTCTTCCATATTTTTCCAGTTAATCAGAAGCAACCATGTCGATAAATCTCTTTAAACTTCAAACTGGGGCAATCAGGCTGAGTAACCTATTCAGAATTTGTGTAACCTGGGGCAGTTACGTCGAGATTCGACAAATCTCTACAAAAATCCATGATCAAAGGCAGATATTGCGGCAAGCCACTTTGCGCCGTGTTATGACACAAATCTTCTAGCATTCCACTCGAAGAGATCCTTGTAGACAGGGACATTCCTCCTCCCCTCTTATGGAGCTATTCAAGAAAATTCCTGTCATCCGTACAAATGCAATCAAGCTAAGAGCGTCATGACATTCACTTTGGTTCAGTTAACATCCTCGGAATCATCGTCATTCCTTGCAGATGTTTAAACACGTAACTCCCCAGCAATGAAGTGAACTCGGGGCATCTGAAGACACTAATGTCCATTTCCTAATCCCCAAGTGGTTCGTGAAGTAAGGAAAGTCAGACGGGGCCCTTTCCTCCCTAGCAATAGAGAAAACTTGGGGAATTTGATGAGACCCATGTCTCTATTCATTCATTCACAAAAGTCCAACACATGAAGGAAGTCGGATCAAGCTACTACTCCTCAACAAGATTTAATCCCCAGTGAGCCCGACAAGGATATAACTCAATTCTCTCAATTTCAAGCACCAGTCCATATTGGTACCTCAAGATGACGGACAACAGATCCCAATGAGTTTTTGGCATTTTGCATACAAATATCATCACAACATATTGCATTGCATCCTCAAACGCATAGCATATCCATGGATCATCTCAAATGCATATGAAGCATGAGCCAGATCAATCCCAAATCAACAAAACATCCTCATAAAGAATTTCATCCTCATAATTCCCAGTTAACATCTGTTATTACATTACCAACTAAAATAAACCATGGTGCCAGTACGTCGTACTCCCACCAACTCTCAATATTCATGTTATCTTTTCTAGGGTCGTAGGTCGCTCGTAGGTCTTACCCTCATGTTATCTTTTATAGGGTCGTAGGTCGCTCGTAGGTCTTACCCTCATGTTATCTTTTATAGGGTCATAGGTCTCTCGTAGGTCTTACCCTCACGTTATCTTTCATAGGGTCGTAGGTCGCTCGTAGGTCTTACCCTCACATTATCTTTGCTAGGGTCATAGGTCGCTTGTAGGTCTTACCCTCACGTTATCTTTGCTAGGGTCGTAGGTCGCTCGTAGGTCTTACCCTCACATTATCTTTTATAGGGTCGTAGGTCGCTCGTAGGTCTTATCCTCATGTTATCTTTCATAGGGTCGTAAGTCGCTCGTAGGTCTTACCCTCACATTATCTTTTATAGGGTCGTAGGTCTTACCCTCACATTATATTTCATAGGGTCGTAGGTCCCTCGTCAGTCTTACCCTCACGTTATCTTTTATAGGGTCGTAGGTCGCTCGTAGGTCTTACCCTCATGTTATCTTTCATAGGGTCGTAGGTCGCTCGTAGGTCTTACCCTCACGTTATCTTTCATAGGGTCATAAGTCACTCGTAGGTCTTACCCTCACGTTATCTTTCATAGGGTCGTAGGTCGCTCGTAGGTCTTACCCTCAAGTTATCTTTCATAGGGTCGTAGGTCGCTCATAGGTCTTACCCTCACGTTATCTTTCATAGGGTCGTAGGTCGCCCGTAGGTCTTACCCTCACTTTACCTTTCTCTTGGGTCATAGATCGTATGTCTATCTTTACCCGTTGTCTTTACCTTTCTTTTTGGGTCGTGAAATACCGCTTGATAGATTCTCTGTCATCATCAAGTTCTACTCATTGCATTTAAGTTATCATTTTGTCAAGTAATTCTACTCATTTGTTTGAAGCTGATGTTTCTTCATCGCACATGTTTGTTATCCTACCTTGATTCTCAATATCATTGTTAGGTGTGATGTTTCGTCATCTATTTTATTGATGTTTCACCATCTTTGCCATGATTTCTTTGTTACCTTTTTAGCCAATGTTTCGCCATTGCACATTTGTTTGAAGCCGATGTTTCGCCATCGCACATGTTTGTTATCCTACCTTAATTCTCAATATCATTGTTAGGTGTGATGTTTTGTCATCTATTTTATTGATGTTTCGCCATCTTTGCCATGATTTCTCTGTTACCTTTTTAGCCTATGTTTCGCCATTGCACATTTGTTTGAAGCCGATGTTTCGCCATCGCACATCTATGTTATCCTTCTTTGGTTCTCAATATCATTGCTAGGTGTGATGTTTTGTCATCCGTTTTATCATTTGATGTTTCGCCATCTTTGACATGTTACTTGTTATCATTTAGTCGATGTTTTACCATCTCTTTTGTTTGTTGTTTTACTTGATGTTTTGCCATCTTGACTATCTTTGTTTCTCTTAATTAAAAAACACAAACCAACCAAAACTCCATAAGCCGAACTACGGCTGCTCTGATTCCTTAAAAGGGATACATAGGCATTGGGGTAGGGCCTAACTGACCACAATCTTTTATTTTCCCTACATTATTTTCTTTTCTTTCGCATGCATTCCCTTTTCAGTTCTAAGCCATAGACATAGGATTTGACCACACCCATTAGATTAGACAACAAGAGTGGATACCGTAGAGTACTACGGGCGTGTGGGGTGCTAACACCTTCCCCTTGCGTAACAGACTCCCTTACCCAATCTCTCGGTCGAAAGACTGTGATTTCTCCCTTTTCAGGTTTTCTCGATGTTTACCTTTCCCTTTCAGCGGGATAAAAGGCGTTCAGTGGAGACTTCATTGATGTTTCATTAACATCCAGATGACAGGTTCCAGCCGCGTAGTTTCAGCTGGCGACTTCACTGGGGACAGGTTGACCTTTTGCTGGTCCATCCTGGAGTCGATCCTAGCTCTTGTTTGTTTTCTTTTTTGGGTGTTTATTTTACCGCTTTGCATATTTATCTGTTTGCATTGCATCCTATGTGCGCTTTACTTTCTGCATACTGGATTTGGCTGGACTGTTTGGTTTCTGGATTTTCTTGGTGGGTGGGTTGTTCCATGAGGTAAAAGGCCTCATACCTAGGATATGAGTGAATTCCATAGGAACTAGGAATACAGTGGCCATGGCAGCTACGAAGTGGATGCTTTGTAGACCTGACCATGAGACCCATGACTCCGGAGGCAGTTCAGATAGGTGTTATCGTATGATGATACCGACATTCGAGCTCTCGTACTCTGATTTGGCTTTAAACCTTACCTTGACCTAGACTACACCCGTGAGAGGGGCGGGAAAACTTTTCTTACAGGTGGAGGTACTGTTGGTGACTTTGTGTTGTGAAGGTGAATCAGGTTCCCATGATAGTTTTGAAGCTTCAAGATTCTCTTTTGATCTTGAGTGGTGTTGTTCTGTAATGGTCCAGCCACGATCCAGTGTGAACTTTTATCCTGTCATATTGCATTATATCATGTTTATTTCTAAAAAAATGATGTAAAAAAATAACTAGCATGCGCATGTCATTTTCCAGGGACATTCAAGAGTCTTCTTTCCATCAGAAATGGCTGATCTCCCTCCAGTTGAGTCCGATTCAGTTCGTGTTTGAAATTCTGGAAGCAGATACTCAATGTTACAGTGAATGTTATGACACCGTATCTGACTTTCTATAATACAGTAAAACAAAAAGCAGTAAAGAACACAGTCAATTGTTTACCCAGTTCAGTGTGAAACAACACCTACTCTGGGGGCTACCAAGCCAGGGAGGAAATCCACTATAAGAGATATTAATTCAGGAATAAACCAACCAGTTTATCTCCTTCACTTAAGACCTACCCAATGCAACTTCAATCTAAGTTCAACTTAAACCTGAGTTCCTACTCACTCCCCCTCAATTACAGCAGTGATACTTAAACAATTGACTAATGAAATAATGAAGACACTCTTCAGAACATACACTTGATTATGCTTCACAGCTTTTAATCAAGTAACACAAAAACTCGTGCTTCAAAGCTTTGAGTGATACATAAGCCTAACTTGACCTTGCTTCAAAGCTTTAATCAAGTGACACAAACACTCTTGCTTCAAAGCTTCGAGTGATACACAACCCTTACAATCAAAACCTACTCCAAGTCACTTATCACAATGATACTTGATTGGATTACAGTAGTTAAAACTATACAGCCCCTAGTTGATCTTCTGTCAAAGAGTTAATTTCCAATCAGCTTTCCTGTTGAATATATATGCAGCTGTTTCTTCAGTTAGGGCTTCCACGAAAAGCTAGGGTTAATTAGGGTTAACCTCAAGACTTGGCCACAAGACTTTATCAACCAGATTAGGGTTGAGCTCAGTTAACCTAAAGTCCATGTGAGATTCTGTTCTAGAATGTATGAACCAAATTCCTGAAAAATCTCAGAATTAACCAAACTGCATAACTGTTAGATCAGTACATGATGTCTTAACATTTGTTCTGACAACAGAAATCCTGTTTACTGATTTTGGTAGAAAGTGATAAATGTGATCATTGCAAAATGCTCAGATACACACTCATAAATAGCAGCTACTGTATGCCATTCTTTTTCTGCATAAAGTACCTAATAATCCAGAATGTTATGACATCAGTCATGACATTCACACACCTGGTTTTACCAAAAATACATGCCAATAACTAAACACTTATAAACTCCCCCTTTGGCAAATTTTTGGCTAAAACCCTTAAGCAATCAGAGAATAGAGAGCAGCAGAATGAATATGTCTGCAGAAAAAAATAATGTCTACCAAGTAATTAACACAAAATATCTCCCCCTCTTTAGCCACAAATAGGCCAAAGATACATGTACTTATATGTTATACAGTCATCCAAAATGAGTAATAAAAACAACAAAAATCTGAAATCACTTGCAGCAATAGGTACCAGCAGCAAGTTTGACAACTCCACCAAACTTCAAGCACTGTCATCTTCAGAGGAGGCACTTTCTTCAGCATTGAGCTGATCTTCAGCAGCATCCTCTTCCCTTCTTTGTCCTTCAGTCTCCTCCTGTTCTAATCTGGCAATCAGGTTCTCAAGAGTCCTTTTCCTTGTTTCCAGCTCTTTGCAGGTTTCCTTCAGCACAACTATAACATCAGATGTCTTGGACTGAGTTTTTACAGTTGATGTCTCAGCTGATGTCATGACAATGTCAGGAACATGAGATCCCTGGAATAGCTTATAGTGCAACCCAAGAGCAGGGGATCTTTTGCATACAGTATCTCTTTCCACTAGGATGTCAGGATACTGAGCAAGGACAATACCACATAGGAGGGAGGGAAAGGCAATAGGGCCTTTAACAGCATAGCTTCCAGCATGTTTTAAAGTTTGATCAAAGATATACCTGCCATAGTCAAATTCTGTCCTGGTTCCAACAGCATAAATGAATCTTCCCAATCATGTGGAGATGGTTGATTTATGGTTGGTAGGAACCCAGTTGGCTGCACCAATCTTGTGCAGGATGGCAAATTTCATGCTTAGCTTGCTTGCATTCAGCTTGCCTTTTAAGGGCCAGCTCCTTACTTGATTTGCTGTGATGGTTTGGCATACTTGGTTGTCAGTAACCTCTAGTTCAGGGCAAGCCTCATCTGGTCTTCCAAGGAATTTGTTAATTTCAGAGGGAGAGAAATTAACCTTTCTTCCTCTCACATAGACACATTCAAAGTCAGCTGACCTTCCATCAGCACATTCATCAGACAAATTCACTATGAATTCCTTGACAAGATTTTCATAGCATTTGGTAAACTTTACCACAGTATTCATTAGTCCAGCAGCTTTGATTAGGTCCATGATCTCCTTACAATCCATGGCACCATTGTTCAGTTCTCTTTCCAAGGCTATTCTTTTCAAGCAAACATACTTCCATCTGTTGGCATTTTCAGGGTGGTGAAATGAAATGTTGTCAGTGGGGACTTCAGGAACTTTAGCCATTTTGCTGGAAGGGAGTTTCCTTCTGAGAGGAATGTCTTCATCATCAATTTCAAATTCTGATTCCTCATCAGAATCAGAAGGTTCAGGCTCTTTCCTTTTCTTTGCTACTGGTTGTCTCACAGGCTTTGAGAGACTCCCAGCATGTACTCGGGTTTTCACCTTCCCTTTGGACAGTCCAGTCTTCACAGTTTCTACACCAGTCTTGCCTTCAGACCTGGTTTTCTTGTGAGCAACATCAGCAGTCTTCTCTTTGGTCAGACATTTTGCAGCATCCTGCTTGCCTTTTCTGTTCATCATTCTCCTAGCTATGCTAGGGTTGATATTTGCAATTAGGTCATTGTCTGAGTAGTCTTCATCCACATCAATAACGGGGGGTTCAACCTCCTTCTCAGAAGGGTTCTGGAGATTATTCAAGATTATCAGATGATTTCTGAATGTTGTCATTCGGTGTCTCAACATTCTCAGAGACATCTGGATTTATGTCAACATTTGGACTTGCTGATTCTTGATTTATAGGAACAGAAATGCCGGGTACAAAGTGGTTCTCACTCAGAATTCTTGTAACAAGCCTAGCTATTGCTTGATGAACATAAGCTAAGCCTTCCCTATTTGGAACAAAAGATGAAGGTTGAGAGGGATTACCGAATGAAGTAGCTTGAGACCTTCCTGCATGCCTTGTTCTCAGCTTTTTAACCTTAGAGGGGTTAGTTGCCAGTACTCTAAGAGGAGTAATCTCCAGGACTTCAGAATCCATGCATGATGTGATTGCCCTAGAATCTCGATCAGAGGAAGCAGATGAAACAGTCGTCTTGGATGAGGATGATGTTTGAGAAATTTTGATAGTCTTAGAAAACCAGTAGCAACTAGAGAGAAATCTTTGATTGAGAGAATGGGATTTGTTGCAGAGCCGAGAGAGGAAGGAGGTAAATGAGTGTCTATTCAACTTCTTAATAATTTTGAAAGAAATGGGAAAACATATGATTAACCCAATCAAAATAGACTTAACAAAAAAAACTCCTTCAACCCTTGTTTTAAGCAAAATTAATTGCTACAATTCCTCATGTTGGCAAATACCCAACTTGCCCCTCAAATTTTCAAACTGATTTGCATCAAGTGCCTTGGTAAAAATGTCAGCCAGCTGTAGCTCAGTGGCAACATGTTCCAGTTTAATCGTCTTCTCCTCTACAAGGTCTCTGATAAAGTGATGTCTAATGTCAATATGCTTGGTCCTGCTATGCTGAATAGGATTCTTGGAAATGTTGATTGTACTCAGATTGTCACAGTACAATGTCATAACATCTTGTGTGACATTATACTCAGTAAGCATCTGTTTCATCCAGATCATTTGAGAACAGCTACTACCAGTTGCAATGTATTCAGCTTCAGCAGTAGAGAGAGACACACAGTTATGTTTCTTGCTGAACCAGGAGACTAGATTATTTCCTAAGAATAAACATCCTCCAGGGGTGCTTTTTCTATCATCAACACTTCCAGCCCAATCAGCATCACAATAACCAGTCAGAGTTGGTTCACAACCATGAGAGTACAACAAGCCATAGTTGTAAGTTCCACTTACATACTTCAAAATTATCTTCACTTGGTTGATATGACTGACTTTAGGATCAGCTTGGTATCTTGCACAAACTCCAACTGCAAAAGCAATGTCAGGTCTGCTGGCTGTTAAGTACAACAGACTTCCTATCATGCTTCTGTATAGGCTTTGGTCCACCTTAACCCCACTTGAATCTTTGGATAACTTTAAATGAGTAGGTGCAGGAGTCCTTTTGTGACTGGCATTCTCCATACCAAACTTCTTGACAATGTTCTTTGCATACTTGCTTTGAGATAGAAAAATTGAGTCTTCCATCTGTGAGACTTGCAGTCCAAGAAAGTAGGTCAGTTCTCCCATGAGACTCATTTCGAATTCAGCCTGCATCTGGTCAGCAAAATGTTTAACCATTTGATCTGACATTCCCCCAAACACTATGTCATCAACATATATTTGAGCTACCATTAACTTCCCTCCTTCATTTTTGACAAAGAGGGTTTTATCCAAGCCTCCTTTTCTGTATCCTTTGTCTGAGAGAAATTTTGTTAATCTGTCATACCATGCTCTAGGAGCTTGTTTCAGGCCATATAAAGCTTTCCTCAATTTGTAGACATGATCAAGGTGGTTTGGATCCACAAAACCTTTAGGCTGTTCCACATAAACTTCCTCATTTAAGTACCCATTTAGGAAGGAACTTTTTACATCCATATGAAATAACTTGAACTTCAGGATACAAGCAATTCCCAATAGGAGTATGATAGATTCCAGTCTGGCTACAGGGGCAAAGGTCTCATCAAAATCAACCCCTTCAACTTGAGTGTATCCTTGGGCAACAAGTCTTGCCTTATTCCTGGTGACAACTCCTTCAGCATCTGATTTGTTCTTGTATATCCATTTTGTGCCAATGATGTTTGTTTCCTCTGGTCTAGGAACTAACTCCCAAACTTCATGTTGCTTAAATTGGTTCAATTCATCTTGCATTGCACCAATCCAGTATTCATCAGTTAAAGCCTCCTTAACATTTCTTGGTTCAATTTTAGACACAAAGCAATAGTTTGAGATGATTTCTCTAGATCTTGTAATGACTCCACTGTTAGGATCCCCTATGATGAGTTCTTTAGGATAATCTTTCTGAATTCTGATGGAAGGGATTTTGCTAGCTTCCTTGGATTCAGAGTCTGCTGTAGTGGTGTTAGGTAGGTCATTCTGTTGAGTTGGAGTCTCAAAGAATGTCTCAACATTACAAGGGACATCTGTTTCTTCATGATAATCATCAACTATGACATTTATTGATTCCATCATGACTTTGGTTCTGGAATTGAATACCCTATAAGCTCTGCTGTTGGAGGAGTATCCTAGAAATATACCTTCATCACTTTTAGGGTCCAGCTTTCTCCTTTGTTCACGATCTGCCAGAATATAGCATTTGCTACCAAATACATGGAAGTACTTCACAATTAGCTTTCTTCCTTTCCAGAGTTCATAAATGGTGGATGAGGTTCCCTTTCTCAAAGTGACTCTGTTATGGACATAACATGCTGTATTCATAGCTTCAGCCCAAAAATGAATAGGAAGTCTTTTGGCATGTATCATTGCTCTGGCAGATTCCTGTATGGTCCTATTTTTCCTTTCTACAACTCCATTTTGTTGAGGAGTTATAGGAGAAGAGAATTCATGACTAATTCCTTCTGAGGAACATAACTCATTAAACTTACTGTTTTCAAATTCCTTGCCATGATTACTTCTGATTCTGACAATACACCCTTCTTTTTCTCTTTGAATTCTTTTGCACAGTTCTTTAAAAACTTCAAATACATCAGATTTTTCCCTAATGAAGTTAATCCAGGTGAATCTGGAAAAATCATCCACAATAACATAGGCATATCTTTTTCCACCAAGACTTTCCACCTGCATTGGTCCCATCAGATCCATATGTAGGAATTCTAGAACCTTAGAGGTGGTCAGATGTCTTGACTTTGGATGTGACATCCTAGTCTGCTTACCAACCTGACATTCACCACAAACTCTCCCTTCATCAATTTGCAGTCTTGGAATCCCTCTGACTGCCTCCATGGATATAATCCTTTTCATTCCTCTTAGATGAAGATGGCCAAGTTTTTGGTGCCACAGTTTCACCTCTTTTTCTTCTTTGGCAATAGAACACACAGTGGAGTAATTAGTGTTCTCGGGCTCCCACAAGTAACAATTGTCTTTAGATCTGACTCCTTTCATTACAACTTCTTGTTTTTCATTAGTTACAAGACATTCAGATTTTGAGAAGTTGACCTTGAATCCTAGATCACATAATTGACTGATACTAATGAGATTAGTAGTCAGGCCTTTTACCAATAGTACTTCATTTAGATTTGGAACTCCAGGGCAGTCCAAGTTACCAACTCCTTTGATTTCTCCTCTAGCACCTTCTCCAAAGGTCACATAACTAGTGGTGTGAGGTTTAACATTATTGAGAAGGTTCTTGATTCCAGTCATGTGCTTAGAACACCCACTGTCAAAGTACCAGTCTTCCTTTGCAGAGACTCTAAGGGAAGTGAGGGCTATCAGGGAAGTAGCCTTTTTCTTCCACTGTGGAGTATGTGGTACCTTGTTAGACTTAGGTTTGACACCTGGGTTCTGATTAGGGTATCCATACAATCTGAAGCAGAATGGATTTATGTGACCAAACCTCCCACAATGATGACATCTCCATCTTTGGTACTTTTTCTTCATATTTCTCTGTTCCCGATGTTGAGTGCTATGTTGTGACATCTGCTTTGACATTTGTTTATCAGGCCTGATCTTCTTTTCTGCACCAGATTTCTTTGCTGCCACAAATCCTAGACCAGACTTGTTTCCCACATTTTGTCCAACCTGAAGGATTTCTTCCAATTTGTCAGTTCCATTTGTCAGCATCTTGACAGATTTGGTCATCTGGTTCAGTTTTGAGTTCAGCATTTGAACTTCCCCTTCTAGATGACTTATAGTTTCAATGTCTGCCCTTTTCTCAGTCTCTAACTTTATTATGAGTTTTGTTTGTCTCTCATTTTGCAGACAGACTTCAGCACTTCCGATACATAATTTCTTGTAGGTATCAGCCAGTTCTTCAAATGTCACTTCCTCATCACTAGTGTCACTTTCAGAGGTACAAACACCAGTTAGTGTAGTAACTAGTTTGGCAGATTCTTCTTCAGAATTACTTTCCAAATCACAGTCAGACCAGGTAACAAACATTCCTTTCTTTTGTTTCTTAAGAAAGGTAGGACATTCAGCTCGAATGTGCCCATATCCTTCACATCCATGGCATTGAATTCCTCTGCTTTGATTTCCCTTCTCTTCAGACTTTGGTCTTCTGCTGGAGTCATAAGATCTGTTAATGTCAGAAGGAATGTTCTTAACATTTGACCTTGACTTTGGATCCATTCTCTTGATGAGTTTGTTGAATTGTCTTCCAAGCATGGCTATAGCTTCTGAAATATTTTCTTCTTCATCCTCCTTGTTTTCATCTTCAGTGTTGGATACAAGTGTTATGCTCTTGTTTTTCTTGTCAACATTGTCACTGATCCCCATCTCAAAAGTCTGAAGAGACCCAATGAGTTCATCCACCTTCAGCTTGCTGATATCCTGGGCTTCCTCTATAGCAGTTACCTTCATTGCAAATCTTTTAGGCAAGGATCTGAGAATCTTTCTCACCAGTTTTTCTTCTGACATATTTTCTCCCAATGCTCCTGAGGTGTTGGCAATCTCCAAGATGTTCATGTGAAACTCATGAATGGTTTCATCTTCCATCATCCTTAGGTTCTCAAACTTGGTAGTCAGCATCTGAAGCCTTGACATTTTTACTTTGGATGTGCCCTCATGGGTAGTTTTGAGAGTGTCCCAAACTTCCTTGGCCAGTTCACATTGATGTACTAGTCTGAATATGTTTCTATCAATTCCATTGAACAAGGCATTTAATGCTTTGGAATTACCCAGGGCTAACTCATCTTCTTCTTTGCTCCATTCTTCCTCAGGCTTCAGACTGATTGTCCCATCTTTCTCAGTTATGGTGGGATGGTTCCATCCTTTGTCAGCAACTCTCCAAGCCTTTTTGTCCAGTGATTTTAAGAAGGCAATCATACGAGGTTTCCAGTAGTCATAATTTGATCCATCCAGAATGGGTGGTCTGTTTCCAAAAACTCTTTCTTTGTCCATAGTGCCAGAAAGTGATATCCCTAGATCTCACCCAGTAAGACAGGCAGGGTGCCTGCTCTGATGCCAATTGAAATTCTGGCAGCAGATACTCAATTTCACAGTGAATGTTATGACACCGTATCTGACTTTCTATAAGACAGTAAAACAAAAAGCAGTAAAGAACACAGTCAATCGTTTACCCAGTTCAGTTTGAAACAACACCTACTATGGGGGCTACCAAGTCAGGGAGGAAATCCACTATAAGAGATATTAATTCAGGAATAAACTAACCCGTTTATCTCCTTCACTTAAGACCTACCCAATGCAACTTCAATCTAAGTTCAACTTAAACCTGAGTTCCTACTCACTCCCCCTCAATCACAGCAGTGATACTTAAACAATTGACTAATGAAATAATAAAGACACTCTTCAGAACATTCACTTGATTATGCTTCACAGCTTTTAATCAAGTAACACAAACACTCGTGCTTCAAAGCTTTGAGTGATACATAAGCCTAACTTGACCTTGCTTCAAAGCTTTAATCAAGTGACACAAACACTCTTGCTTCAAAGCTTCGAGTGATACACAACCCTTACAATCAAAACCTACTCCAAGTCACTTATCACAATGATACTTGCTTGGATTACAATAGTTAAAACTATACTACCCCTAGTTGATCTTCTGTCAAAGAGTTAATTTCCAATCAGCTTTCCTGTTGAATATATATGCAGTTGTTTCTTCAGTTAGGGCTTCCACGAAAAGCTAGGGTTAATTAGGGTTAACCTCAAGACTTGGCCACAAGACTTTATCAACCAGATTAGGGTTGAGCTCAGTTAACCTAAAGTCCACGTGAGATTCTGTTCTGGAATGTATGAACCAAATTCCTGAAAAATCTCAGAATTAACCAAATTGCATAACTGTTAGATCAGTACAGGATGTCTTAACATTTGTTCTGACAACAGAAATCCTGTTTACTGATTTTGGTAGAAAGTGATAAATGTGATCATTGCAAAATGCTCAGATACACACTCATAAATAGCAGCTACTGTATGCCATTCTTTTTCTGCATAAAGTACCTAATAATCCAGAATGTTATGACATCAGTCATGACATTCACACACCTGGTTTTACCAAAAATACATGCCAATAACTAAACAGTTACAGTGTTAAAGAGCTTACCAGGCATACTTTCTCTTATCAGATTCCTACCATTGATGTGGTCAGATTGAAGAGGTTGAGTTCTTATTTGAAGGGTGACATTCTGAACAATTTCAACAGAAACTATGGCAACTTGTTACTAGTCCTTAACACTCCAGTTGACCCGATGGCTTTGATCACTCTCTTCCAGTTCTATGACAAAGAATTACGGTGTTTTACTTTTCAAGATTATCAACTGGTTCCCACCCTAGAAGAGTACGTTTACCTGCTCAATATCAGATTGGCCGAGGAAGTTCCTTTTGTCCAAATTCCGGAAAAGCCGAAGTTCGAGGTTATTGCTGAAATTCTTCATTTGAGTTGGAAAGGGGTGAAAGACAATTGGAAGTCCAGTGAGGGTACTGCAGGGTTTTATTTGGATTTCTTAGTGAAGAAAGCTGAAGATTGGGCAAAGAAGGGCAATTGGAGTGATTTCAGTTCTCTGTTCGCTCTCATGATATACGGGATCGTCCTTTTTCCTTGCAAGAGAAATTTTATGGATTTGGCGGCTATTTGTGTTTTTAGAAACAAGAACCCGATACCGACACTCTTGGCAAATAATCTTTATACCATTCATTCCAGACATGGAAAAGGTGGTAATGTGAGTTTATGCCATTCAATGCTGTATCAATGGCTTAAGTTGCATCTACCAGTAAGGGGCCCTTTCATGGATACCAGGCTTTATCTCAGATGGTCATCAAGGCTTGTTAACCTTACTTCATTTGATATTCGGTGGAGTTATGACATAGGGGAAGTGCGAAGTATTGTCACTAGCAGCGGAGATTTCCCTAATGTTCCCCTCATAGGAACTAAGGGGTGTATCAACTATAATCCTGTGCTTGCTTATCGTCAATTGGGATATGCAATGAATGGACCGCCGAAGGTTGAGGAGGTGTCTGAATCAGTGTATTTCGCTAGAGGAAGTGATCTTGAGATGTTGAAAAGAGTGACAAGTGCTTGGAAGAGAATTCATAGGAAAGATAGAACTACTTTGGGAAAGAAGGTTCCTATTGCTAGGGTTCCTTACATGGAGTGGGTTAAATCCAGGGTTAAGATCTTACAGTTACCATTTGCAAGGTCGGCTCCTCTATACGAGCAACCTCTTGCTGTTCTAAGTAACACAGTGCCTACCGAGATGTTCACCCAGGTTCATGTTGAGAATATTCAGCTTCGTGCAAAAGACTGTGAGGCAGGGATGAAACTCTATTGGGCAGATCAAGAAAGGGCCGACTTAGCTCGCAGACTCAAGTAAGCTCAAGGGGAAACTTCTGATGCAACCAGTTCTAGGAAGAGGTCTCATGCTGAAATGGAAGAAGAATTGAGTAAGACTCAACAAGAGTGTCGGAAGCTTCAGGCCTCAGAAAATAGTTACAAGAAGAAGATTCAGAACTTAGAAAAACAGCTCAAAGACAAAGACACTCAGCTTGAGAAGGAAGTGGCCCAGAAGCGTGTCGCAGAAGATCGATTCTAAGAGAGTAAAATGGTCGCATCTTAACTCTTGAAGGAGAAATCTAGACTTGAAGAGTACTATCAACATCTTGAAGCATGTTTAGTTCCAGAGATTTAGTTCTGTTATTTTCTTTTGGTGTATTTGGTCACCCCCAGAATTGTTGGAAGGGGCCAATTGATTGTTGTTATTATTCAGTTCTTCTTACTTTTTATTAAGACATGTATTTAGTTGTTTATCATTTTTCTCTTAGTTACCTGAAGTCACTTAGACATCGTTTCTTTTATTTGTAAATAATTGAAGTGTTCATCTTATTATCCTTTCTCTTTTGATTGTATGGTTGCACGCCATGATTGATGAATAAAAGGACTCTTGGATACTTGAAAATGACAAACATATCATGCACATCATGCATTTCATAAAATTACAGGTTATCTCAAGACGGTTTTCTTATTCTGCTACTTTTCTTATTCAGAATTCAAGACGACTACTCATCGGTATTCCACCAGAAACAATTTTCCAAGACAGATGGAACAGGTTCAAGCTGAACTCGCTGAAATGAGGGCCCAGATGGCTACTCAGATGACTCAGTTCATGGAGGTCATTGTTGTACCCCAAAATTTGCCCTTTCATTTTTCAAGGCTTTTCTCATAAAGATTCTCAGGATTTTAGCTTGCAAAAGTGCATTGGGATTTTCCGGTACCAAAAGGAAACTGGAAAAAAGGGAGAAAACAGATAAAAATAACATTTTGACAAATTTGGAGGAAAACATGTCTCCTTCGATTTAGCACCCTTCGACTGACTCTTGGCCTCCTTCAAATGCAGCTTAGATTACATCCTTCGTTTTGAGCAAGAGCCTCATTCGAATGCAACTTGGATTACATCCTTCGTTTTGAGCAAGAGCCTCCTTCGAATGCAACTTGGATTACATCCTTCGTTTTGAGCAAGAGCCTCCTTCGAATGCAGCTTGGATTACATCCTTCGTTTTGAGCAAGAGCCTCCTTCGAATGCAACTTAGATTACATCCTTCGTTTTGAGCAAGAGCCTCCTTCTAATGCAACTTGGATTACATCCTTCGTTTTGAGCAAGAGCCTCCTTCGAGTGCAAGTTTAGAAATACCCTTCGATTCAGAAGCCAGGAACTTCCCTCAACAAGGAAATGACTCCCTTTATGTGTGTTTCGATCCACATGCTTCGATTGGGCAACATTGCTTCCTTCGAACACAGTCTTTCGATTGGGCAATATGTTTGTTTCGATCCAAGCTTCGACAGGCATTAGCTTCCTTCGAGTAAGTTTGTTTCGACCACAAGCTTCGACTGAGGCAAAGGCTTCCTTCGAACAAGTGCGCTTAGATCTCATTCTTGCATTTGACTCAAGACCAAATCTCGTTTGCCAGGCTATGTTGCGTCCAAGTCTTTACATAGTCAGAAGCTTGTACACAGGTTTTAAACTTTACCTTTTGGATACTACTATTCTTGGTTAAAGGCTACGTACTCTTTCTTTTCATAGAGAGTACTTTTATCACAAAAGCAGCTTTCAACCTGAATTTGGTCTGAGAACAAGCAACGTCAGAAGCATAAGTCACATCTTCTGCACCTCAACTGCCAACAGGCCCCCCACATGTACTTTCATGTTACCTATTATTTTATTATTTTTGCAAGGCTGGATTTGGACAACGTGTCCATTCATTCTCTATAAATAGAGGAATATTTACAAAGCTAAGGGAGGATCTTTGGACCAGAGGAACGAATCTCCCAAATTTTCTCAAACACAACAAAACTCTCAAGTTCATCAACACTTGAGAAATCAAAACCCAGAATCCCAAACACTCACCTCTTTCGATTCTGAAGAACACCCCACACATAGAAGTTTGTTCAAACTCAAAAACAACCTTATGTGACAACTCTTCGAACCAAAAGAAAACCCCCAATGACTACTCTTCGAATTCCAGAAACGTCCAGGTAGCAGTTCAAGTTTGAAACTCACATCCATTCAAGACCTGAAGCAAGGTAAGTCACTCTTACCCTTGAACCTTTCGTTTCATGGCATAGTATGTGAATAATCTTCCCTTTCATTTCAAAACATGTACATAACACTTTGGTTCTTTTCGTTTCCACCTACTTAATATGTTTTCAGAGCTAAACCCCATTCGTTTTTGCTTTCTGTTTACCTGAACTTGCTTTAACTGTTAAACTGTTTGAAAAACAAATACTAGCATGGCCTCAGGCCATGTTGCCATTTAATGCTTTAAATGAAAGAAACAGGAAACAGGAAATAGGAAACGAAGCTTCTGGCTTCTATCCTCTTTCTCCAGGTCGAACGAAAGAGACAACCAGGAGGAAAACCATACACTGACTTCCAGGCTCAGTCGAAAGGCATTCCCTCACTACTTTCAACCTCCAGTCGAAGAAGACGACAAGGCAGAACCAGAAGGCTTCGCCATACACCGACTTCCAAGCCAGTCGAAGGATAGAACCTCACTGGTGCTGGCCCCAATCGAAGGAGGCCAACAGAATGGAAATCGAAGGCTGCTACTGCCTGGGTCGAAAGACACTCATTTTTCTTACTTTTATCTTATTTTATTTTTTTCCTTTATATTTTTTATGCCTTTCGATATGGTTGTAATAGTGTAGGATTTATTTTTTCCACTTTTTATTACTTTTTGTACAAATGCTAGTAACTAGGTGTGTATGGCAAGATAAAACCAACAAGTAGACAACCTCTAATCAAAGACTAAATGCATGCAATAAAACACACTTTGCACACATGCACCCTTAGGGTAATCTCGCTTGTTGCCTCGGAAAATGCAATCATGTCCCTCGAGTATGAAACACTCTAGCAAATGTCCCTTCGATAAACAAAGATCGTAGTCCCTCGATGACCCTCGATGTTGCCTTCGATAAAACGATCTCGTCCCTTACAAAATTGCTAGAGCGTCTCACAAGTTGTCTTCAATGATTGTATACGATGACCCGCGCCTGTCCCGTTCAACATCCTAACACAAGGTTGCTCATCAAACACAATGGTGAAATAACACTGTTAAAAGGGTTAAAAACACAAGAAAGTCTTTGAGTAAAATAGGGTAGACAACTCTTAGTTACTTGATCAAAAATCTTGCAAAACATCCTTGCCATTTTTCAAACACACTTCACAACACAACTTCAAAAACAATTTCCAAACAACTTTCAAAACATTGAATTATCTTTTCAAAAAGACAAACACCTTTGTATATATTCAAACAAGAATCATTACAAAGGTTGCCTAGATAATGCATCTTTTTCAAAGCATTTTCAAAACCACACACACAAAGCATCTTTTTCAAACAATTGAAAAGCAAAGGCAAGTGATCTAAAACAAGTAACTAAGAGCCCATGGATAACCATGGATGAAAAGGGTGCTAGCACCTTCCCTTTTCATAATCTACCCCCCAAACCCATGAAAACATCTCAAAGGTCTTTCCTGTGCTTTTTGACCTTTCCTTAGGATAAAATAAAAAGTCGGTGGCGACTCTTGCTAAACTGAAACATGTGCAAACACAAACGCAAAACCCAAGTCAGTTCTCCCACCGTATCACAGAACTGGCGACTTTGCTGGGGAATAATTCTAAAAGTGGGGTTACCTTAGGGTTTTAGATCACCTTTACATGCTTACTTTGATTGCTTTGATTGCTTTACTTTTTGGGTTCCTTGTTTGGGTTTGTTTAATCCTACACCCGGATTTGGGGGCACCTTTTTAGGTAAATAGAAATAAACTGTGAGGGAACTGTGTGGGGGTATACCGACATGGTTGAAGCAGTAGCTATGTTAGTGTTACATATTTGTGGGTACCGGTAGCCTTTGAGTATTCAAGGAGAATACGGGGCCGCTGAGTGATGTCATGAAGCACTAACGAACTCTTAGAACCTTACTTGACCATCTTGGCCTTTTTTAGGGGTAGTGAGATGACCGACTTTGGTGCAGTCCGAAGTTGGTAGATACTCGATACTACACTCATTGAGGATTGTTTTCTTGGAATATTTTGGTCGCCAGTTAAGTGGCTAAACCAAAACAATGAACACAGAAAATAATCCAGTGATATTGAGCTCCTTAGAACCCGGTTTCTATTTTAGGACAGGTTGAGCCAACTAACTTCAAGAGGGTACTTACCTACAAACCCCATGCAAGCCTAAACCTAAGGACTTGTTTGCTTTGTGTGAATATGATTACCTGTATATACACTTGCTTACTTTTGCATACATGTACATAACATCATAACATCATACCATAGCATTTTCAATAACCATTTCAAGGATCTCGAGGGTCTTTTGATGCAGGGTCACGTTGAACCAGACGTCTACCAAAGGGCAAGAGGTTTCATTTTCCTCTAAACAAACACCGTCAAAGATCAAGTGCAACAACTTGAATCGGGGGCTATGATCCACTTGACATGGTGAGCTTGATTCTCGTGGAAAGACATCCACCGATACTAAGTTCTCCAATCAAAGATGTTGATCAAAGTTCAACCTCTAACATTTTTCTTGTGTTTACCCCGAGAGATTCTTGAAAACATGCATCCACATATCATGCATCATATCATGACAGGTTTCTCCTATACATGCCTCTTTATCTTCCTACTGTTTATTTCAGTAAGATGGAACAAACAGTGAAAGATCTCCATGCTCAAAATGCTCAACTGCAAGAGATGTTCTTGAACCTATCCAAGGGACAAGAAGAGGTCAAGGCGCTCTTCACCAGGGGAATGATCGTGGGAAATCATGGGGACGACAGAGATGACCAGTTGGAGTGGCTACAAACTGAGATAGCCATAATGAAGGGGCAACTGGTGAGCCAGATGGCTCTTATCCAAAATCTGGCTCAAGGACAAGAAGAGATGAGGGTTCTCATCAACAAGCTTCATCAAGATGGATGTAACCAAATGGGGCAAACATCTAGAATTGGGGATCAAGTCATCATTCAGCCTCTCATGATACAAGAAGGCGGTTTAAGGGAGAGAAGACCTTCTCACTTTGCTTCCACGTCACGAGCCCAACACGACTTCGTCAACATCAACCAGATAATCAGCAAAAGGGGGAAAGACTTCAAAGGCAATTCACCCAAATCAACATGCCATTGTCACAAGCATTGCAGCACATGTTGAAGATGAATCTGATTACGGTGATAAACCCTCATCCGAACCCTAAGACTTCTTCTCCTAACTACAACCCAGATGCAAGGTGTGCTTATCATTCCGGTAGCCCGGGGCACGATACTAACGATTGTTGGGCGTTGAAGTACAAGATTCAAAACCTGTTCGACAAAGGAATGCTAGAGTTCACACAAGATGGCCAGACTGAATTCTTCTGCCAAAGGCTCACCACCTAAAGTGATAAGTTCAGACAAATAGGCTTCTGTTCATTATGAATTTTCAAGTTGTAATCTCTTTTGTTATTCAAACAATTATCTATTAATGTCAAACTTTGTTTTCATTAATGCATTGCATATGTTTGTCTTGATTTGATCCACTCATTTACATTACATTTAAACTATGATTTTTACTCTCTTTATGACTTTCAACTCTTGCTAAAAGTTACAAGCCTTTAGAGGGAGGATGACGAAACAATTCCATAATCTCATACAGTATGCTTTTGAACAGACCTTGCTGACGATGTACATGCGTTTCTTTCAAATCCTAAACACTGGAGTTATAAGGAAGATAATCCCTAGTCAACCCCTTCGAGCCAAAGAAGTAGGAGTTTTCTATTTTAAACACAAATTAAAACCTTTAATCAAAACCTGGGGCAGGGTAGTCACTCAGTTAATTCAAAAGATGCGCATTGAAGTCACAAAACTCTCAGTTCATAATACAACGAACGACATCAAAAGCATTCCTCTGGAATCAAAAGACAGTGGTGGTTCCTTATCTCATAGGCAGTCAATCTCTCAAAAGAGAAAAGCCCACTGAGCCAAAACCTATAAAGGAGGCTTAAGAAAGCTGGGGCATCCCACTGACTGTAATCTCGAAAACAGGAACAGTCAGGCAAAAGTTAGGGATAACAAATCAAAAGAACGAGGTCGCTACAAATCCTCAACAACATGAAAAATGTTGCAAAAATGACTGCCTTCCGACAAACTTAACTTGTCTGAACCATCACCAAAACGTTATTCCAGACTCAATTGGAGTTCAAACGCACAATTAACTGAGCTTAGGATTGAAGAACCTCACGAAGAACGGGTGGGTACAAATACACTTTGAGCCTTTATCCTTTGTTTCTTAAACCGTGAACCAAGCCATGTTACAACCCTTCAAAAGTCCTAATTGAAGTTAGTTCGGAAGCATACTGTTACAAAAGGTATCCTGACTCCTGTAAGGCTTTGCTCTAAATCCTGAGTTGAATTTTTCTTACAAAATTTCTTTACTTACATAAACGCATTTTTCAAAACTTCAAGACAAACATAAACTTTGCATCACTTGAATATCACTGTTTGCATTTGGCTATTTGTTTGACAGCGGAGAAATTCACACAACGAATATCCGATGAAGAAAGCCCTCTCAGTGAACAAAATCACTTCAAAGAGGATGACATTTCCATTGACGAATCTCCTATCAACAGGGGGGCTTAACATGTCACTATCTAGAACACCTGGGGCAGTCCAGTCAGGATTTCAAGAAATCTCTGAAGAATTGTAGAGTAACCAGGGGCAGGCCTCCATCTCCGTCACTTGGGGCATTAAACGTCAAATCTCAGCAAAGAGTTACGTACAACTAGACGTTTTGGGCAATACCACAAACATTCGCTACTAGGGGCAATGACAAGTCTCCCCAAAGTCCTTCTCATAGGATGATTCCCCAGCAAGAGTATAATCTCTGACCCCCTTCCCCCCAGTTGGGAAAACCTCAAGAATCCTCAAAGACTTTCCCCCAACGAAGTCATCACCTCTCAAGCAGACCGACAACAGGGTTTATTTCCCCAACAAACTACAGATTCCCCAGCTTGAGCTTGCCTTTCCGAATACTACAAATCAAAGGACCACAACTCCTCTTCCCCAGTAGACTACTCTACAATCCCCAACAAGTTATTGTGAAACCTGGACCCGACCAGATATCAGTTCAACTTCGACTCCCCAGTAGAGCAACGGACAACCAAGACTCCTGAACCTTTTTCTCCAAGCATGGATCAACACTCTCCACAGAGTTTTAAACTTTCCCCAATGGAGTTTTCCTCAACAAAACAGGAACCCCCGATGGAAATATTCTAAGCAAAGTTTGAAGACACACCTACTCTTCAACAACAATCCGGGGTTTAACGACTCCCCAACACTTGTCAAGGATTTATTTTCCCAGACAAAAATGCATTCATTAACATTTCACATTTCATATATCCTATTTACATACATGATAAGTGCATACAACACAATCTCATTTGCTTTTGAGAACATCATGACATTATGCATTTCATGCATCATGACATTGCATACAACTAACTCTTTACCTTTTCAGGAAAGATCGATCGACAAATAAAAGTTATCATTACCTTTTGGAGTAGCAATCGTCAAAGATTCCTTCATTACCTTTTGGAGTAGCAGTCGTCAAAGATTCCTTCATCATCCTGCTGAAGTTGTAGTCATCCAAGATTCCTTCATCATCCTGCTGAGTTTGTAGTCATCCAAGATTCCTTCATCATCCTGTTGAGGTTGTAGTCATCCAAGATTCCTTCATCATCCTACTGAAGTTGTAGTCATCCAAGATTCCTTCATCATCCTGGTGAGGTTGTAGTCATCCAAGATTCCTTCATCATCTTGCTGAGGATGTAGTCATCCAAGATTCCTTCATCATCCTGCTGAGGTTGTAGTCATCCAAGATTCCTCCATCATCCTGCTGAGGTTGTAGTCATTCAAGATTCCTTCATCATCATGCTGAGGTTGTAGTCATCCAAGATTCCTTCATCATCCTGCTGAGGTTGTAGTCATTCAAGATTCCTTCATCATCCTACCGAGGTTGTAGTCATCCAAGATTCCTTCATCATCCTGCTGAGGTTGTAGTCATCCAAGATTCCTTCATCATCTTGCTGAGGTTGTAGTCATCCAAGATTCCTCCATCATCCTGCTGAGGTTGTAGTCATTCAAGATTCCTTCATCATCATGCTGAGGTTGTAGTCATCCAAGATTCCTTCATCATCCTGCTGAGGTTGTAGTCATTCAAGATTCCTTCATCATCCTACCGAGGTTGTAGTCATCCAAGATTCCTTCATCATCCTGCTGAGGTTGTAGTCATCCAAGATTCCTTCATCATCTTGCTGAGGTTGTAGTCATCCAAGATTCCTTCATCATCCTGCTGAGGTTGTAGTCATCCAAGATTCCTTCATCATCTTGCTGAGGTTGTAGTCATCCAAGATTCCTTCATCATCCTGCTGAGGTTATAGTCATCCAAGATTCCTTCATCATCCTGCTGAGGTTGTAGTCATCCAAGATTCCTTCATCATCCTGCTGAGGTTGTAGTCATCCAAGATTCCTACATCATCCTGCTGAGGTTGTAGTCATCCAAGATTCCTTCATCATCCTGCTGAGGTTGTAGTCATCCAAGATTCCTTCATCATCCTGCTGAAGTTGTAATCGTCCAAGATTCCTTCATCATCCTGCTGAGATAGTAATCGTCCAAGATTCCTTTATCATCTATTTGGAGTAGCAATCATTTCTGGATGGCATCTTTAAGCCCATCTCCAACAACTATCCATTACCTCTCCAGATGGCATCTTTAAGCCCATCCCCGACAAGATTCTGTCACAACTCCAGATGGCATCTTTAAGCCCATCCCCGACAAGTTTCTGTCACATCTCCAAATGGCATCTTTAAGCCCATATCCTCAGCTATATTTTGACAAGTGCAAATTTACGGGCACTTTAGTGTCCAATCCTCTTTTACCTTCGAGTCGCGAAAGGCAAACTTGCCAATCTAACTCTTCAGGTTCAAGAAGATTGAACAGGGGCAGCTGTTGTACCCCAAAATTTTCCCTCTCATTTTTCAAGGCTTTTCTCATAAAGATTCTCAGGATTTTAGCTTGCACAAGTGCATTGGGATTTTCCGGTAACAAAAGGAAACTGGCAAAAAGGGAGAAAACAGATAAAAATAACATTTTGACAAATTTGGAGGAAAACATGTCTCCTTCGATTTAGCACCCTTCGACTGACTCTTGGCCTCCTTTGAAATGCAGCTTGGATTACATCCTTCGTTTTGAGCAAGAGCCTCCTTCGAATGCAACTTGGATTACATCCTTCATTTTGAGCAAGAGCCTCCTTCGAATGCAACTTGGATTACATCCTTCGTTTTGAGCAAGAGCCTCCTTCGAATGCAGCTTGGATTACATCCTTCGTTTTGAGCAAGAGCCTCCTTCGAATGCAACTTGGATTACATCCTTCATTTTGAGCAAGAGCCTTCTTCGAATGCAACTTGGATTACATCCTTCATTTTGAGCAAGAGCCTCCTTCGAGTGCAAGTTTAGAAATACCCTTCGATTCAGAAGCCAAGAACTTCCCTGACACAAGGAAATGACTCCCTTTATGTGTGTTTCGATCCACATGCTTCGATTGGGCAACATTGCTTCCTTCGAACACAATATTTCGATTGGGCAATATGTTTGTTTCGATCCAAGCTTCGACAGGCATTAGCTTCCTTCGAGTAAGTTTGTTTTGACCACAAGCTTCGACTGAGGCAAAGGCTTCCTTCGAACAAGTGCGCTTCGATCTCATTCTTGCATTTGACTCAAGACCAAATCTCGTTTGCCAGGCTATGTTGCGTCCAAATATTTACATAGTCAGAAGCTTATACAAAGGTTTTAAACTTTACCTTTTGGATACTACTATTCTTGGTTAAAGGCTACGTACTCTTTCTTTTCATAGAGAGTGCTTTTATCACAAAAGCAGCTTTCAAACTGAATTTGGTCTGAGCACAAGCAACGTCAGAAGCATAAGTCACATCTTCTGCACCTCAACTGCCAACAGGCCCCCCACATGTACTTTCATGTTACCTATTATTTTATTATTTTTGCAAGGCTGGATTTGGACAACGTGTCCATTCTTTCTCTATAAATAGAGGAATATTTACAAAGCTAAGGGAGGATCTTTGGACCAGAGGAACGAATCTCCCAAATTTTCTCAAACACAACAAAACTCTCAAGTTCATCAACACTTGAGAAATCAAAACCCAGAATCCCAAACACTCACCTCTTTCGATTCTGAAGAACACCCCACACATAGAAGTTTGTTCAAACTCAAAAACAACCTTCTGTGATAACTCTTCGAACCAAAAGAAAACCCCCTATGACTACTCTTCAAATTCCAGAAACGTCCAGGTAGCAGTTCAAGTTCGAAACTCACATCCATTCAAGACCTGAAGTAAGGTAAGTCACTCTTACCCTTGAACCTTTCGTTTCATGGCATAGTATGTGAATAATCTTCCCTTTCATTTCAAAACATGTACATAACACTTTGGTTCTTTTTGTTTCCACCTACTTAATATGTTTTCAGAGCTAAACCCCATTCGTTTTTGCTTTCTGTTTACCTGAACTTGCTTTAACTGTTAAACTGTTTGGAAAACAAATACTAGCATGGCCTCAGGCCATGTTGCCATTTAATGCTTTAAATGAAAGAAACAGGAAACAGGAAATAGGAAACGAAGCTTCTGGCTTCTATCCTCTTTCTCCAGGTCGAACGAAAGAGACAACCAGGAGGAAAACCATACACTGACTTCCAGGCTCAGTCGAAAGGCATTCCCTCACTACTTTCAACCTCCAGTCGAAGAAGACGACAAGGCAGAACCAGAAGGCTTCGCCATACACCGACTTCCAAGCCAGTCGAAGGATAGAACCTCACTGGTGCTGGCCCCAATTGAAGGAGGCCAACAGAATGGAAATCGAAGGCTGCTACTGCCTGGGTCGAAAGACACTCATTTTTCTTACTTTTATCTTATTTTATTTTTTTCCTTTATATTTTTTATGCCTTTCGATATGGTTGTAATAGTGTAGGATTTATTTTTTCCACTTTTTATTACTTTTTGTACAAATGCTAGTAACTAGGTGTGTATGGCAAGATAAAACCAACAAGTAGACAACCTCTAATCAAAGACTAAATGCATGCAATAAAACACACTTTGCACACATGCACCCTTAGGGTAATCTCGCTTGTTGCCTCGGAAAATGCAATCATGTCCCTCGAGTATGAAACACTCTAGCAAATGTCCCTTCGATAAACAAAGATCGTAGTCCCTCGATGACCCTCGATGTTGCCTTCGATAAAACGATCTCGTCCCTTACAAAATTGCTAGAGCGTCTCACAAGTTGCCTTCAATGATTGTATACGATGACCCGCGCCTGTCCCGTTCAACATCCTAACACAAGGTTGCTCATCAAACACAATGGTGAAATAACACTGTTAAAAGGGTTAAAAACACAAGAAAGTCTTTGAGTAAAATAGGGTAGACAACTCTTAGTTACTTGATCAAAAATCTTGAAAAACATCCTTGCCATTTTTCAAACACACTTCACAAGACAACTTCAAAAACAATTTCCAAACAACTTTCAAAACATTGAATTATCTTTTCAAAAAGACAAACACCTTTGTATATATTCAAACAAGAATCATTACAAAGGTTGCCTAGACAAGGCATCTTTTTCAAAGCATTTTCAAAACCACACACACAAAGCATCATTTTCAAACAATTGAAAAGCAAAGGCAAGTGATCTAAAACAAGTAACTAAGAGCCCATGGATAACCATGGATGAAAAGGGTGCTAGCACCTTCCCTTTTCATAATCTACCCCCCGAACCCACGAAAACATCTCAAAGGTCTTTCCTGTGCTTTTTGACCTTTCCTTAGGATGAAATAAAAAGTCGGTGGCGACTCTTGCTAAACTGAAACATTTGCAAACAAAAATGCAAAACCCAAGTCAGTTCTCCCACCGTATCACAGTCATCACCAATGTGAATCGCCGACAGGAAGAACTGGCTGATATTGTCAACAACCAGCACCGCTATCCAGGGGATAGTGGAAAGCAAGGGCTCTATCAAGACGTTTCTGTAGGATTGGGGGATGTGCAAGATCAACTTGCTTGAAATTTTCACGGGATGCCGAGAAACCCTTTTGTGTGCAACATAGGGCAGTTTCCCCCGTCTCCTGGACCTCGTCTTGTGGGGAACAAGAGAGCTAATCAGGGCGGTGTAAGGAATTATCAGGATCAGGATTTTGATTTTGACCAGGATGAAGATCAGTTTTCTGTGCAGTGTTCAGAGCCGGGGGTTCAGATTGAGGATATGAAATATCATTTGTTGGAAGAACGTCTGAAGGCTGTGGAAGGGCAAGGAGTCCTTGGCATGGATGCTAATGATCTCGGATTGATGTCTGGGGTGAAAGTTCCTCCAAAGTTCAAGCCTCCTACATTTGAAAAGTACAATGGAACGTCGTGTCCTATTACTCATGCAACTGCTTATTTTCAGAAGATGTCAGTACATACCGAGGATCAAGGGCTCTTGATTCATTTTTTCCAGGATAGCCTATCTGGGGCATCTCTGGAATGGTACATGAAGCTGGAGAAAACTCATATTCGTTGTTGGAATGATCTTGCTCGGGCTTTTGTCAAACATTATCAGTACAATGTGGATATGGCGCCTAATCGCACTCAGTTACATAATATGTCATAAGGACCAAAAGAATCTTTCAAGGAATACGCTCAGAACTGGTGTAAGTTAGTCGTGAGGGTTCAACCTCCCCTCATGGAGAGAGAGCTCATTGATATGTTTATGAGTACCCTGCAAGGGCCATTCTATGAGCACATGATAGGAAGTACTTCGGCAGGATTTGCAGACTTGGTTATGGCTGGTGAAAGAATTGAAGTAGGTTTGAAATTGGGGAAGATTCAGATTGGAGGTTCTAGTGGCTCATCAGGGGTCAGTAAGAAACCATTCAACAATTACCCTAAGAAAAGGGAAGGCGACACGAGCGCGATTTACTCTCATAGAGGAAGAAGAGAGGATCGTCAGCACCAACAGATCAATGCTGTTTCTATTCCTGTTAATGCTCCTCTGCAGCAGAGACCAAATACAGTGCCGCAATAACAAAGGCAGCAAGATGCTCCCCGTCAGTATAATAACCAACAACAGAGACAACCCAGAAAATTTGATCCCTTGTCGGTAACTCTTATTGAAGAGCTCCACCATTTGCTTGATTTGAAGTTGATCAGTTTGAGAAATATGCCACCGCCACCCACAAGACTCCCTGTTAACTATGATGCTAATGCAAGATGCGAATTCCATTCGGGCAGAGTGGGTCATTCCACTGACAATTGTTTTGCATTGAAGTGCAAGGTACAAGACTTGTTGGATGCTAAGGAAATTGAGTTTACCCCAGTAACTTGTCCAAATGTTACTCAGAACCCAATGCCTAGGCATGGAGGGGGTGTTGTTAACATGATTGATGATAATGGTGAAATGTTGAATTTGATCATGAATGTGGAACAGGTAACTACTTCGTTGAGTTGTGTTAAGAGGTATTTGCTTGACAATTCTATTTTCTCAGGTTGTACTTCAGAGTGTGCCAAGTGTAGAGAGCAACTGAAGGGCTGTGATGATTTGAAAGCTGGTATCCAGTTGTTGATAAATGAGGGTTCCCTGCAGTTCAATAGAAAAACGAGCTACCGCGAGGTCACTGAAGAAGATGTTGCTGCAATATCTATTCCTTACACCCCTACACGCATTCCTGCCGCATCAAGGGCACCCCCTCTGATGATAACGGTACCTGGTCCTATGCCGTATACCAGTGAAAAGGCCATCCCGTGGCATTACGGTGCCGATGTTTATTACCATGGGGTAAAGCAGGAGGTTAATGCCCGTTTGTCTGAGAAAGAACATGCTGAAGGTGGTGAAGAGGAAGTCCATAACTTTTCTGGTGTGGGTAGAATGACTAGAAGCGGGAGAGTATTTGGTCCTTCCAATGTGCAAGATGCGGCTGATGCCTCCGTAAGAGAAAAAGGGAAACAACAAGTAATGCTTTGTAATCCAAGGGTTACGCCAGCCAATGTGACTCAATCAATTCCGATACCAGAAGCTTCTTCAGTTCCCGATGATGTTGAAGAGCTAATGCGAATTATCAGAAAGAGTGATTATAACATAATTGATCATTTAAGCCATACTCCTTCTAAGATGTCTATCTTGTCTCTGTTGATTTAGTCAGAACCTCACAGAAATGCTTTAATGAAGTTGTTAAAGAATGTGTTTGTGCCACATGAGATAACTGTCAATCAGTTTGAGAATGTATGTGCTAATATATCTGCTGGGAATTGTTTGGGCTTCACAGATTTTGATCTTCGTCCGGAGGGACCAGACCATAACAGAGCGTTGCATATTTCAATGGAGTGCAGGGGCACTACTTTATCTCGGGTTTTGGTAGATACCGAATCGTCTTTAAATGTATTACCCAAGTCAGCATTGATGAAGATTGATTATTCTGGACTAGAGTTACGCCCTAGCGATTTGATGGTGAAGGCGTTTGATGGGTCTCGAAGGTCAGTATTTAGGGAGGTGGAGTTACCAATAAAGGTTGGTCCTCGCACCTTCACGGCCACATTTTTTGTGATGGATATATAGCCAGCGTACTGTTTCTTGTTGGGGAGGCCGTGGATTCATAGAGCCAGAGCAGTCACTTCTACTCTTCATCAGAAACTCAAGTATCCGGTAGAGGGAAAGGTGATAACTATGTGCGGCGAGGAAGAGTACATCGTGAGTCATTTGTCATCATTCCGCTATGTTGAGGTTGAAGGTGAGATACATGAAACTCCATTTAAGGCATTTGAGACAGTTCATGCTGTCAACTTTCCTCCTCCAGAGCAGAAAAGGAAATCAGAAACTGTTATGTCTTCTCTCAAAGATGAAAAAGCTATAGTGGAAGCTGGTAACCCTTAAGGTTGGGGTCAGGTGCTGGACGTTACTCC